>OZ023224.1:15862949-17113152 GCA_964006125.1 Cryptus viduatorius | reverse complement strand
TGAAACTCGAAGATGCGCTGCTCCCGTAGGTCAGTGACCGCTGATTTGGACGGCTCGAGAGAACTGTTTTCGACACCTTCGATATATCGAAACAGCGACATAAACAGAGTCGCGAAAAGACTCGGTTTTAAAGTCCCTCGCGATCAGCCGTTGCTATCCCGAACAAAAACAATAATTTGTAATTTTGTCTTGATGTATTTATTTATAAAAAACCCTTTTATTTTACAATATGTATCATTATTATTAAGAGTAAAACAAACACACACACACACGCGCGCTTATCCTGCAAAGTCTACTACTACCTGTCGCGACGAGTCAATCTCGATTACATTGTCAAACTCGGCATATACTGTAACGTCCTGACGTAACTCTCTTCATTTTTTCATTAATAACAGTTTTTCGCAACTTATTTTTCTGCTTATTTTCTTACTATGCAAACCTTTCTCCTTCCAAAACAATTCATACATCTCACGGAAAATCCAAATATCACTCATCCTCATAAAAATCACGAGAAGAAATGATTTCTCTCATCAATCGTTGAACGATACTTCAGGAATGATTTTCCATTGGGAAAAATATGTCCAGGAAGGTTAAAATAATCAGCATGTAAAGCTAAAAACAGGGTAAAAGATAGATTATAAAATTATCTACCACACGAGCTAGATGCGGACAGAGGTCTCCATCCCCCTCGACACACGCACTACCCCCGGTGAAACAGCGAACTCCGCTGCCGACGTCGGTACAATCGACCACTGCATCGACTCAAGGAGTATAGATCTAAGCTCTTACCCTGCGGCCAGACCATTAAAGTTTTTCTAACTGAAGGTCAAAAAGGGCCTCCAACATAAAAAGGGGAACCTACATTACCTTATGTATGGAAATTAACCCCGACTACCGAAATAGTTTCAGTATTTCGACACCGAACAGCATTGCATAATATTTCTGAATATACGAGTCACGCGATTGAGAGTCAGAACATCCCCCACATCATCCAACCACTCATCATTATGACATAATTTTCTTTAATCACGATCCTAAAAGAAATACGGTTTCATACTCCCACACGCTTTCTAATTTAACGCTAATTTAATGAATATGACCATTTTAAAAATCTTCGCAATTAAATTATAAATTACGGTATCAAATGAATCAAAGATGGTAAAATTGTCCAGAATTACAGGAGGAATAATCGATGCAAGTTATTGGCAAACGCTACTAATGCCTTGAAAATATTAATAAATTCAAAACAGCAAAATTATTTTTGAACTTAGAAGTGCTATTCGATACTAGTTAAGAGTAAAATATCATTTATGGCAAGAAATCAAATACGATCATACAAAGGCTGATTAGTCGAATCACGCAAAGACACGAAAAGTAGTCGAGACGAATAAACGTCTGTGATTTCGTGAAACACGTGCAGTCACCATAATGTTTGATAACACAATATGTAACGGTGAAGGAAAGGGCAAAGATGGTCAAAATTTGAGAAATAACAAACGAATGAAACAGAAAATTTACATTACTAAAGCTAAACAATTCAAGGAAGAGAGTCGTAAATCATTTCCGAACCGCCGAACCGAGTTGCGGTAGCGCGGGATGCAACACTAGTATGCCTCGACGATGAGTCACGAAGGCAAGGCGGCTCAACCACCGAGCGCGAAGACGCAATTCCGTCGAGAAAAGTCACATACCGCGCGCAGAAGAAATGCCTCCCTACGATCGGGAGAATGAAATAATGATATTTTAATATAACTATTATCCTTCCGATAATGTTCACCGTATAAATTGGTATCAGGAGTAAAAATGTACTCCTGGAATTTCGTTTTCTCGGCTCATGGTGCACAAATTTATAAATCAGTCAATATATCAAATTAATCAGGAATAATTCCTTATTCTTATGTCGCAACTATTTTTTCCAAAATTTATGGAAAAAAGTCGTAACGTGAGCAACTACAAAGTACATGTAGCAGGAAAACGTACGTCGCATACAGTTGACTCGGTCCCCCCCCCCCCCCCCCCCCCCCTATTTATAGTATAAAAATAAACATCGCAGGTTATATCAAAATGTTCAGGAACATTCCACTTTTAACATGGAATTGTTAATTTATCGATATTATTTAACATTCGACCAGAATTCACTTTCAAAGACAGAAAATAAGTCGGAATCGGCACACTGTAAGGATAATAAAAGGGGCCCGGGCAAGGAACGAGCTGCGTAAGCTAAGCTGCATAGCGTCAAGGTTAGTTCACGACGATAGGGGAAGGTCTAGCAGGTACACCGAAAAAGGTGAGTCATACAGCTCGCCCGAGCAACGGAACAGTAGTTCCGGAATGACCATATAAGGGAATAAGACGATCGTACGACGTTGTTACCGGGCACGCGCAATAGTTGCTGCACGCCTCTTAGGGGGGCAACGCCCAAAGATATCGGGCCGGTTATGCTACCGATACTTCGGATATTTAGGAAAATGCTGATATTTTATAATAAAATAATTTGTACAAGAGCCGAGAAATATTTTTACCCTTCAGGTATATAATAATTTGACATCCAAACAATGACAATGCTACGAAATTATTAATAATAAAATATACATATCTCTCGACTCTTACCACCGTCCTCGGAATACGAAGACATACCGGAGAATTTTACAAACAGCAACTATCAGTTGATTTTTCTCTCTCTCTTATGTTAAACATATCAAATCTTAATTATTTTTAGTAATTTGTTTACGAATTATTAATATTAAAATTACAAATAACTCAGGCAAATAATTAGACATAAGAAAGGAAAGGGAATTCAATAGAAACGGGATAAATTTACAATTATCTCGCAATACGAATATTCCAGAAATCCTGGAATCTCGAGCAAGCCGAGAGGAGAATAGCGAAGAGGCAACGTTACTCATCAGGGGAGCAGAATGCCCGGGATACGTGAGGGAGGGTTCTTCCCCCTCTGATTACCATTTTTCTAGTATATAAGAGCCCGCGAAAAGAGGGCACGAGAGTACCAGGACAGAGTAACTACAGTCAGGATTAGAGATCAGGAGTAGAGTTAGGAAATCAACGGAAGCGCGCAACCGGCGCATCCGATCGGTAGGCTGGTGCTCCGGCTGGGCGGCGAGAAGGATAGAGTCAGAGACCGCGCACTCTGTTTACCACCATTAGAAAGAGACATCACGGGTATTTTTCGGACAACGAATAGAATTGTACTGCTCTCCTATTGGAGAAGTTTGTTTATAATATTTTCCATCTCCAAAAATTGTACTCATTTTCACTGCGACCAGAGTTTTCTTGGTCCAGTCCAGTTCACCAAATTGTCACTCTCAATTCATCCGTTGTAACGAAGTCAGCTTCGCTTCACCGTCAAAATCCTTTTCTTACTTTATTGTTGGAAGAGATTTCTGTACGAATAACGGCCTTGGAATCAATTGTACTTTCCAAAACTCGCATTCTCTTGCATTCTTTTTGAATCTGCCTGAGATATTTTTCTTTGAATACAATTTGAATATTACGAGAATCCCGCGTACAAAGTCGTGTTTCACCGATTTCATCGCAACAATCAACACCTCAACGAACAACGTAAGTACAATTTAATTCGACTTCTTCAATATTTCTATAATTAGAAGTGCGTATAATATCCTGTGCCACTCTACCTCCCCGATAATTCGCCTAGCCGTCGGCAGACATCATCTACATTACTCACAGAACATCATTCAGGTTACCAGATCGTTTGTACCGCGTTGAAATATTTCGACATAATTAAAATCACCTATGATCCGCATTCTATCTACGCGACAGATAAGATATTTCGTAATACCTCTCAGACAAGTCAACGAATAGCATTCCAAGCCCTATCCTTAGTAAATTTCCTCACGGTTAGACTAGAAAATGGGCAGTTGCGCCGATAATTGATGCCAGGAGTGGTAGAGGAGGGAGAGATCTCTCTTGACCAGCGCGTATTCAATCGTACTCGACGCAACCACGCGTTAAAAATTAGGATGAAAAGAGAAACATCCACATTTTTGACGTAACAAAAATTTTGGGGGCTCGTCCGGGATCTATGGAATGCTCGCTATAATAAATTATACTCAATAAATATTCGCGGATAGAATTCCAAACGATTTTCCTGAAATGACATCGTACATACGCGCACACTCGCACAAAACGATAGGAATAACGAAAAGAAAAAGTGTGGAAAATAAGTAACGATTATTCAATGCAAACGAGAATTAATCCCATTACAGTCTATAATTTTATATCATTGAGCTGCTACGTTAGTGCGAACCGTAACCTTTTACAACCTTGACTGGAAACTGGGATTTGCGCGGTTCGCCACGCAACCCCACTCAAAAAACCTTTTCCTAAGTTGCTGCGCAGTTCGCTGTAAAGCCACACACTCCTGTCTAAACCCCGGTTCGTACAGCGTTAGCAGTATCTCGCAAGAATTAATCTTCGAGGTCGGAAAAGAAAAATATAATTTTTTTTTGTAATTCATATAAAAGAGAATCAATTAAATTTTAGAACCATTGTGCCGTGCGCTAATACGAGCTCTAACCTACAACAACCTTTACTAGAAACTGGAACTGACGCGGCTCGCCACGCAGTTTCACTCAAAAAACCCTTTCCTAAGTCGCTGCGCAGTTCGCTGCAAAGCTACGCATTCCTGTCTAAACCCCGGCTCGTACAGCGTTAGCGGTGTCTTGGAAGAATTAACACGTAATTTTTAAATCATTGTGCCGTTGCGTTAACACGAACTGTAACCTACAACAACCTTTACTGGAAACTGGAACTGACGCGGCTCGCCACGCAGTTTCACTCAAAAAACCCTTTCCTATGTCGCTACGCAGTTCGCTGCCAAGCCACGCATTCCCGTCTAAACCCCAGTTCGTGTAACGACAATTGAAGGCGTATTTCATCCAAACTATATCTGTATAGCATTGTGCCGCTGCGTTAATGCAAATTGTAAACCTTTTATAACCTTGACTGGAAACTGGGATTTGCGCGGTTCGTCACGCTACCCCACTCAAAAACCCTTTCCTAAGTCGCTGCGCAGTTCGCTGCAAAGGCCACGCTCTCCTGTCTAAACCCCAGTTTGCATTGCGATAGTTGCAGCTCTGCGGTGTTTGCAAGATTCAAAATTCGAGTCGTTCAAGTTTGTTCTATTATTATTTTATAATAATCGTTTCTTATGGACACACAAGGGTTACAAGCGAGAAATGACAACTCTCAAACTCCGCACGAACACGGTGTAGTCTTGAGAGAAGCTCGACGAAACGCACGGACTTCGGAGGACAATAAAGCAAATATTGCGCCACAGATCATTTACTCATTGAAACCTATCGAGTACACTCCGACACCTGTAGACACAGAAAACATTAGCTGGTACGATCTGCGACGGGAATTTTACGAAAACCAGAATAATTTCAGAACAGAAAGAGAATAAGACAAAAAAAATATACGGACGAATAAAATGGTAATTAAATAATAACGAAAAAGAAAGCAGATAATAAAAATTCGTAATAAATATCCAGTCACATAAAAAGAAAAGGGGGTAAGGCACCTTGCATAAAATTTAAACAAAAAAAAGTGAGAAAGGAAAAGAAAGAGTTTCCAACATCCTGGGACTAAATCTGGTAGTTTGCAGAAACAAATTTAATAAAAACAAAAGGAAGGAAACGGTGAAACATTTTTAACCATAACGAATTCATCAAGCTAAAGATCTAACCGTAAAATAAAAAAAAATATATATATAATACGTAAAGCAAACATAGGTATCGCGGTGTTCCTTCTGCGGCGTAAGTTTGAAGCCTGAATTTTTACATAGACTAAATTACCAAAAAAAAAAGGGGGAAAAATCTATCCCTTCAGGAGAAACTAATTAAACAGGGAAATTAATTCAGATTATTGAGCTCGACGACGAAGGACTACTCAAAATCTTTCACTAATAAAAAAAAAGGAAAAAAAAGACACACGAAGCTGAGCAGATCGGCATTTAATACGAAGAAATAAACAGTAATGCTACACTATTGGATGGTATTGATTTTCATAATTTTATGGAGTCGATATAACGGTAAAGGAATTAAGAAATACGTGTACAAGAAAAGCAGCAATAAAATCAGGAAAGAGAAACACGTTTATCTTAGGTGTCGCAAACCACTCGGACTCCGTCATTAAATTCGTATAATATTCATCTTGTACAAGAATTTGATGCGATTGTCCTTAAAATTGATATACGCTGTAAGGTCATTTATTCTCTTTATACTCAAGGAATTACCGCAGAACGAAATTTTGATAAAAAAAAATAAGCAGTCGGAAGAGAAAACGTAGATTCCGTCACTGTCGATATTCTGAAAGATTAAACCTTCGGGAAAATAGATAAAAAAAGAGAGGATAAACCCATATTAATGAAAATAAAAGAATGGAGTAGAAATCGATAAATTCAATATAATGAAAATAATCGTGAAATAAATGCCGGCGACTCGGTCTCAATTAAAAATCCAGGGCGACGATGTTCTCAGAGAATACCCAGAGGAACGTAAAAGAAAGACAAAACCGAAAGCTAAAACTAAGGAAGTGAGTGGACCATCGAAATACTATGAGTCTCGTAAAGAAACTATCGAAGCTTTAAACCTCGGGAAACGATACCCGCTTGTACATTACGACTCGTGTCCTGCGTTGATAAATCTCGGTACTGTAAAGTCGGAGTTCAACTTTAAATCTAATGAGGAAACAAAGGTTCATTATAACTCATCACCCGCTTTGATAAATTCTGAGGCAATAAAATTACCCACTCCTATAACCGTTGATATTGACCCTCATACAGAGGCAAAGATCCGCGAACTCGAACGAAAATTTAATATACAGATCACATCGGTGCAAGCAATTTCGAACGAAGAAATCAAGGAATTACAGGATAGAGCAGGACACATTTTTACGGAACTTGAGACAATAGAAGCCAATATCCTTCGTACTGCCGATGAGGTAGCTCAGCTAACGGAAGAGGCGGAAAGTACGGGCAAATTCCCTGTTATAGTTAAGATCGTGAAAACAACCGAACAAATACCGACACCTGTAGGAAAATCTCGCGTGAATTCTCCTGTGAAAACGCCTATGAAAAGTTTTGTCAAAACACCAGTGACATCATTTCGAAAGAAAATCACTTTTTCTCCCGAATCTACGCCAAAACTCTCTCCCGGTGGGATCTCAGACACAGGAACTGTTATTATCTCCCCTAAATCAAGTCCGGAGAACACTCCCGTAGCTATTTTAAACCCGGGAACTGTAATTCCGTCTAGGAAAAATTCAGAGGGAAACTTTGAACGAGAACAACAGGTAGACGAAGGCACTGCTCCGCCAGTAGAATTTAATAGAACCCACGAAGACCACTCAGGAAACGAAAAAACAATAAAAATTATCGAGACCCCTCCAGGATCCCCTCACGAGTCTATTAAATCGGATGCATCCAGCACCGATCTTGATATATATTCTACACCACAAGGAACAATTTGTGATCTTTCCGCGAAAAACGGTCGATCTCTGAGACGTAAAATATTTGGAACTATAAGAACGACACAAAAAAAACATACAAAGGAAATTAATCCAGAATTAAGTAACTCAATAACGCGTACAGTCGTAAAGCCATTGGGACTAAACAGAAAAAAAGCTATATTAAGTCTTTTCAAGACAAAAGAGGACAACCTTGATGGAAAAAATTTAATCGACGACGCAGATAAAAAACGTATTACAACCAAAGTTAGTAACGTTACTCCTATAGACCGGGGCGAAGGAAAGACACCGAGTAAATATAGTGAAAGGCCTCTCGACAGTACAATAGGTTGTACAACGATGGTTAACCACAGCCAAGTCGTATCCCTTCGAGACGCACTCGCAGTAATACCAGAATACGATGGGAAAACCACGTCACTTGGCGCGTTTATACAAGGATGCGAGGAGGCAGTCGAAATGTTGGAACTCGAAAACGAGAAAAATCTAGTAAAAGCACTCAGAGTAAAAATTAAAGGCGAACCGCGACGAACGATTCATCTAAACACTTTCGAGACGGTCGAAGAATTAACAGATTGTTTGAAAAGCATTTACTCTCCCGCTCGCAATATTTATGAATTGCAAGGAGAATTGGGAGCTATTTACCAAAAGCCAAACGAGACAGTAATTACCTTTTCAAATCGACTACGCGACATCGGTTACCAAATATCAGACGCATACGAATTCGGAAAAAACAGCGCAGCTGACGAGATTTTCAAGAAAAACACCACCGAGAGCCTTCCGCCGTGTTTTATAAACGGCTTAAAACCCGAAATCGAACAAAGAATGAGACCGTGCAACACGATAGACGAAGCCATTAAAATGGCAGTAAAAATAGAGAGAGAACTAGCCGGCCGTGCCGCGCTCCGAGGTGAGACCACAAACCCCCCTGAAACGAAAGGAAATAAATCCGACAATAAGCGTAATGTTCATGTAGTAACCGGAGACCAAGTAAATTGTCAACTTTGCAAAAAAACAGGACACACTGCCGCAGCATGTTCATTGAATAAATCGGTTAACACACAGTCGCGAGGAACAAAGGAAAACGAAATCGAAAAGAAGAATGTCCCCGTATGTCAAGTATGCAATAAAATCGGCCACACCGCGGAAAGGTGTTTTAGACTCTTTCCCCCTAAAAATAACGACAGTCAGTCGAATCAAATCGCCGCCCCGATGATAACTTTATGTCAGGTGTGCGATAAACGTGGCCATACGGCAGATCGATGTTATAAAATTTTTCCCCCTGACAAGAAAAATCAAGGGCAACCCTCAGCACTATGTCAGCTGTGTAAGCAGACAGGACACATAGCTGCGAACTGCCCGCAACTACCGCGGTCCGCTCAAGCACCGGTCAGCGGACGAGACGCACAGGTGCCCCAGGGCCTGAGGTATGGGCCGCAACCCTCTATAAACTGCCAGATTTGTAAGAAAGACGGCCACGGGGCCTATATATGCCCCTATCGAACGAATAATTCGCAGCCTCCGAACCGGAATCAAGCAACACCGCAAAAGTCATACGGAGAGACAAGTAATAATTTCATATGTCATTATTGCAAAACTTCGGGACAAGTCATTAGAGAGTGCTCCAAGAGACTGGCAAATGAAAGTAAAGCGCAAGATACGTCGGGAAACGCGAGTGGTCTCCCGAGCTCGGGTGCAACGAGAGAGGCCACAACGAGCTCGCACCCTGTCCGAGTGATCAGAGCAGTAGAATTCGCCAACCCAGAATTTTTAAAATCTTCACGATAAAATTGCATAACGAAAGTTCAGTACCTTCCGTTTTATTACATAGTGAAGAAGTCGCGTCTCCTATAACCCTTATGGTTGACACAGGGTCCGGACCTAATATCATAAAAGAACGTTGCTTGTACCCCGAGACACGCGTGAACCGGCAAGAAATTTTACAACTCAACGGTATTACCGAATCTTCAATCTATACGTTAGGTCACATTAAAATCCAGGCGTACGGGCGTTATGCTACTTTCCATGTGGTTAGCAATGATTTCCCTATCACAGAAGAGGGAATACTAGGTTCAGAATATCTCGATGGCAATCGCGTTAAAATAGATTACGAGAAACGACAATTAAAGATGCAAGATACAAAGATACCGTTCTCGAGACAAGAAAGAATGATTATACCGGCCAACACAAAGAAACTGTGTTTTGTGCGCATTAAAAATTTAGATATCAGAGAAGGATATTTACCGCTTCTCGACGCAGGCGAAGGACTTACGCTCGAGAGTGGGTTTGTAGAAAATAATAACGGAAAGGCTTACATTTTTATTACCAACAGTAACAGCTACAATGTTGAGGTAGAAGTACCTGTAATGGCGCTTCGACCCGTCCCAACGCCAGGGAACCCCAGGTATCGAAAGGAAACACTAATATCACGCAATGACTCAAGGACAATGATTGACAAAGATATAATAAAAGATAAAAAAATGTAATTCTGAGAAGTCGGTTGAAAACTTTAAAGATCGTGGAGATTGCAATACTGGACCCGTCGCCGGGCCGAACGCCATCGATTATAATAATAAAGGAAATCCAGTTAAAATGGTGAAAGATACGTGTTTGATTATCGACTCGGTACCCAGTGAAGGGCCGAGCGATATCAACGGTTCAGTTTCAAGTTCGCGTTCTATGAGCGACACTGTGTCCTGTGTGAGGCCAGGCGCCATAGACGGTTCAGTTTCAAGTTCGCGTTCTATGAGCGACTCTGTGTCCTGTGAGAGGCCAGGCGCCATAGACGGTTCAGTTTCAAGCTCGCGTTCTATGAGCGACTCTGTGTCCTGTGAGAGGCCAGGCGCCGTAGACGGTTCAGTTTCAAGTTCTCGTTCTATGAGCGACTCTGTGTCCTGTGAGAGGCCACGCGCCATAGACGGTTCAGTTTCAAGTTCTCGTTCTATGAGCAATTCTGTGCCCAGTGAGAGGCCAGGCGCCATAGACGATTCGGGTTCCAGGTATTATACGATGAGCGACTCTGTGTCTCGCAAAAGGCCAGGCGTTATAAAGAAAATCAGTTCAGGAAATGTTGACAAGATTATGTGTGAATCATATGTAAGTAAAGACCAATTGCTCATGGAAGGAGCAAGCGACCTTGATAATAAAGTTTCAGTAAATTCGGTTTGCAATTCGAATACGGTGAGCGATAAAAGGTCGGATGATATCGACGAGTTATGTTTAATAATTTCAGACGAAGAAAGAAAAAATTCAGGAGAAAATTCAGATTTGGACAAAATAATCACGAAAAAAATTGGTAACAATACGGAGGAAACAGAATTGTGTATTACAGAAATATTCGAAGAAGATTCAATTGTTGTTAAAGAGCAAAATATCCGAGAGTGATTGAAAGGAAATCAGGGAGAGAAAAGTGTAAACAATAGGGAAAACGAACGAACGTATGAAATTAAGGACATCGCGTTAGTAATGAGGCTCGGAGCCATCCCCATTTCTCGCGAAATCCATCCCATCATTCGAGAGGAATATTGCTATGCAATTAGTGAGGTGGCTACGATCGCCCGTTTTGAACAGATAAAGGAATTATTAAGACTCGACGGTTTAAACGCTAGTGAAAGGAAAAGTATAGAGCATCTTTTGAAAGAAAGCGCTTTCCTGTACCATTTACCCGGCGAAAGTTTGAGTTGTACGACACTTCTGCAGCACCGAATACCCACTACAGATGATCTACTTATCAATACAAGAGGGTATCGATGGCCAGAGTGTACGCGAAAGGAAATTGAGAGACAGGTCGAAGAGATGCTGAAAAACGGGATTATAATCCCTTCCACCTCGCCGTATAATTGCCCCGTATGGGTCGTGCCAAAGAAACTCGACTCCAAAGGCAATAAGAAATGGCGAGTGGTATTCGATTATCGCGCGCTCAACGAAAAAACAATCGCTGATGCGTACCCTATACCTAACATTACGGAAATACTTGATCAATTAGGAGGAGCAAAATATTTCTCAGTCTTCGACTTGGCCTCTGGGTTTCATCAAATTGAAGTATACGCCGGGGACCGTCATAAAACCGCCTTTACAACGCCGCACGGGCATTTTGAATTCGTTCGCATGCCGTTCGGATTACGAAACGCACCTCCGACGTTCCAACGTACTATGGATTTAACGCTAGGAAATATCCTCGGAAAGGGCGTATTCGTTTATCTTAACGATATCGTAATATACGCAAGAAACCTCGAGGAACACGAAAACACTTATCGGGAATTAATGAAGCGACTAGAAATAGCCAATTTAAAACTCCAACCTGACAAATGCGAATTCTTAAAAAAAGAAGTAGCGTATCTAGGCCACGTGATAGGAAAGGATGGTGTTAGTCCTGATCCAAGGAAACTCGAAGCTGTTCGCGAATTCCCCCGACCCAGAAACGTTAAAAACATTCGCCAATTTCTAGGATTGACGAGCTACTATAGAAGATTTATAGAAAGTTACGCGAAAATATCCAAACCGCTCACGGAACTTCTTCGGAAAGATATACCTTTCGAGTGGCGTCAGGAACAAAACGAAGCGTTCGAAATATTAAAGGGAAAATTATGCACAGCTCCGGTTTTGCGATATCCAGATTTCTTGAAACCATTTATTTTGACAACGGACGCCTCCGGAGTCGCTATCGGCTCCATATTATCACAAGGAGTGATTAACCACGATCACCCGTGTGCATACGCGTCTCGAGCATTGAGTAAGACCGAAGAGAAATATGATACATACGAGAAAGAAGCATTGGCCATTGTATATTCGATACTTCATTTTCGACCTTACCTGTATGGACGGCAATTTACGGTAGAAACCGACCATAAACCTTTATTGTGGTTCCGGCGTGCTACCGAATCACCCAACGCAACATTCGCCGCAGTTGAAATAAAAGGAAACATGAATGATAATTATCCTCGCGATGTCGAGTTGACAACTGGAACTCCAATGGACAAGACTACGGTAAAGGAAGTACCATCGGCAGTACCTGACGGAGAAGCCAATGAATCGTGCCATAAAACCCCCGCCGAACAATGCTACCCTGAAGACAGTGCCGAAGCTTGGCACGCGCCCGTCACCGACCCCTATGGGCCCGGTACGTCACGAGACTATATACCGCCGAGGATATTAGAAGTTGAAAACGAAGAAACGGAAGAAGAGATTATACATCGTAAACGAAAAAACCACAGGCCGATACCAATCGAGGAAAGCGAATCCGAAAATTCTAGCGAAGAACATGAAAATGCTGATGAAGCAAGCGACGAAGAAAGGAATATCGATGCAACTGGAATAAGAGAACCCGACGGTAATACGCGAGTAAACAATCGCGATACAACCATTGATCGCGGTACCATCGGAAACGTTAAACAATCTCGAGATCTCTTTCACACTCGGAAAGATAGCCTCGCATATTTCATAACTACGACCGGTAAACCATTGGACGACGGTAGTAAAAAATTACAAGAAAGAAACGAACTGCCAAAAACGAAAAATTTAAGATTAAAGCGCCCTCAATCCTTCGTGAAACGGGGTAATAAATTTAATATTGCCCTACCGATCTCTGACGACGAGACCGAAGGCCCGACGCAAATACTTGAAAATATTACAGAAGTATTACACAACTGTGAATACCTGGCAGGAAGATTAGGCATTCAGTCATTAAGCATCGCCAAATCCGAAACAATTTGCAATGTCCCTTGGGATAGAATACATTCGGAAATTCAGCGAATATTCGAAGAGAGCGATTTTAAGATAATAATCTGCAATGGGATAGTTAGAGAACCCCCCGAAGATGAACACGACGAAATAATTCGAGAAATGCATTGTTCACCTATCGGAGGACACCGTGGAGTAAGCAAAACTTATAATAGAATTCGCCACCAGTATTATTGGAAAAATCTAAAGGCAGACATTCAACAATTTATTCAGCGATGTCTACAGTGCCAATTTAAAAAATTAGTCAGAGTTAAAACTAAACAACCTCTCGTAATTACCGATACACCCGGCACTTCATTCGACAAGATCGCCATGGATATAGTAGGTCCCATAGCAAAAACTAGAAGAGATAATGAATACATACTCACTATTCAAGATCAATTGACAAAATTTTCTATGGCAATAGCACTCCCTAATGCTAGAGCCGTAACTATCGCAGAAGCGTTCGTGAAACATTATATCTGTCAATTCGGCGCACCGAGAGCAGTATTAACCGATCAAGGGGCGAATTTTTTGAGCAAATTTATGCAACAAATTGCTAAATTATTTAGAATCCGGAAAATTAGAACGACCGCTTTCCACCCCCAGTCAAACGGTTCTTTAGAGAGATCTCATCACGTCTTGGGAGAATACTTAAAACAATACACGACGCGAGAAAAAAACTGGGACGAATGGGTCGAATTGGCAATATTCAATTATAATACGAATGTACACGAGGGGACTAAACACACACCCTATGAAATGGTGTTTGGCAAAATAGCTAGAACTCCCTCCAGCATGCCGCTGGCTGCAAGAGAAAGACTCGCTACTTACGACGATTATTTAATTCAGCTAGTAACGCAAATACATTCGATTCAACAGATCGGTCGAGAGAATCTAATTTTAGCAAAAGAAAAGGCTAAAGAAATTCACGATCGAAAAATAAATACAATAAATTTCAAAGTAGGTGAACCAGTATTTCTGCTTAAAGGGCCGAAACCCGGAAAACTAGGAGACCATTACGTCGGACCATACGAGGTATTGGAGCTGCTGGA
This sequence comes from Cryptus viduatorius, assembly GCA_964006125.1. NCBI lineage: Eukaryota > Metazoa > Arthropoda > Insecta > Hymenoptera > Ichneumonidae > Cryptus > Cryptus viduatorius. The sequence continues at coordinate 17,098,876 of OZ023224.1, read as the reverse complement.
AAAGGGAAACGTGCGGATAAAGATAAAAAAGGGCTCACGTGTTGAACATCCGAATCGGCTACGAAAATCACGTATTCCTGCATCGTAAAACCAAAAGAAGAAAAGAAGCCGTTAGACAACAAATAAGATAAACTATGAACATCCTTGAATATTCACTATAACCTCTCAGGGAAATTTACAAAGCAAAAAAAAAATATAGATACCTAACTAAATAAAAAGAAAAAAAAAGGAGGAAGAGGAAAATAGATATATAGCTACTGCGTGGGAATAATACTACCTATTAAACTTCCTCATATTTATGAAGTTATAAAAAAAAAAGGAAGAAGAAGAAGAAAAAAAAAACACAACAAGAAATCTCGTAAATAATATACGGATAATTCATTGACACAATGTCGACACTTGAACAACCACCGCAGCCCGATTATCGTTTCGAAAGGGTCCGCCTACAAAGTTATCCAGGTCCCCCACAGTTTACGTTCGATGCCGCAAAGTTTGCTGCCGCTGGATTTTATTACACTGGTATAAAGGATTACGTTCGATGCTTTGAGTGCAAACTCGCCATAAGCCAATGGTCGGAAGACGATGATCCCATGCGAGATCATGCAAAGTATCAAGAGCTGTGTCGATTCGTGAGGAATCTACCGTGTGGCAACGTCCCTATCGGTACGGACCCCGCGACGATTCCTCCCCCTCGGCCGGAAAGGAAAAAGGCTCTGACCAACACAGAGGGAAAAAGGCATTCTTGTATACAATGCGAAAGAATGTGCGGCAACGTAACGCCGAAACCGGGAAATTCATCGTTAACTTTTCGGAGCTGGAAAAAGGCTGCGCATCCAGCGTTTCTCGATTTTAAGGATCGCATGGAAACCTTTAAAGATTGGCCTAAATGGGCCCCTCAGACGGCCGAGGATCACGCCAACGCGGGATTCTTCCGAGAGGGAAGTGGCGATCGAGTACTTTGCCATTATTGTGGAGGTGGGCTAAAGGATTGGCAACCCGAGGGCGTACCGTGGGAGCAACACGCACGATGGCTTCCGAAGTGCGAATACCTCCTCTCTGTGAAGGGACCGGAGTATGTAAAGCAGATCAACGCACCTTCGGTAGTCACCACCGATACCCCTTCGGGCCCACCGCTGTCACTATACGCGCACATGGGCGGCGTGACGCTCATCCCCTCGGATCCGGTGCCCGAAAGTTGTCTACGCGCTAAGAATAGTAAACCGATCCCTTGCGACAACGGTGTCGAAACGAAAAGTAACAAGCGTCTCAGCGCCCTGCGGGCGCAGATACTCTTTTTGGTGGGCTCCGCCCCCCAAACCCCCCGAAAAATGTCCCAAAGGGACATTTTTTAAGGCACTCACGGGGGTGCACGTCGCGCTACGCGCTCCGTATCGAGTGTATTTACACATCGCGCTATGCGCTACGGATGAAGTATGTTTATACGTCGCGCTCTGCGTTTCTTTTCGAAAGTACGTATGAGGGAAAAACATTTATCAGTTACGTAAATTAATTCATAGTGTTTAACCTTCGTCGAATAAAAATATTTCTTTTTTGTACCAATTGATTATTAATATTCACGACGGATATTTCCTTTTTGTTTGACGATAAATTGTCAAATATTGAGACACGAGACAAATATAACGAATTGCACCACGTAGAAGTTGATCGAATTAATTTAACGAATCAAATCATGTCTAGTAAAGTCGTTTTATTGGCTTAAAACTTATGACCAGATTTAATGAATATAAAACAAACGCACAAAACATGTACCGACACCAATACGATTACCATTTAGCATTCAGGCCAAATACCCCCTTAAGGGGACTGAGTCACCTAAAAAATCGAAAAGTAAACATTTTTTTTTGCAGTATATATAAGTTTAATGAAAAATTCCATTTTACCTCCATAATATATATGTATTAGACTACCGCTGTGAATTCTTTTGGAGACCTACAGTGTATTTCGGTGTAATGCGCAATGGTCAAACATTTTTCCTTTGCCGCAGCTTTCGGACTGAACGAAAGCATCAATCTTTGCTTGCGATGTCTTATTTTCTTCGTTAGAGAGTTTATTGCGGAACGAGTGCGGGGATTTTTTTTTTAAGCTTCGCTGGCGAAGCTATGAGTTAAAAACTACCAAAAAATTCACTTTTTCCACTTTTTGTCTTGTAACCACTCACATAATGGCTTGCGATAAATCCATTTTTGATCGCATGAAAAATCCCCACACTCGTTCCGTAACACTGACTGTTACGATGAAAATGAGCCGTCGCAATCCAAAATTGGTGGGGCCATTCTCTCTGAAACCTGCGGCAAGCGAAGAAAAATAAAATGGAAAAAAATGAATTTCACAGATTAATGAAAATAACCAACTTGGGTGATCCGCAATAAAAAAATTATTTAAAAATTTTTTTTTGTCGCATAAAAATGTACACTTTTTTTTTCTATGACATAAAAATCAGATTTTCTTTTTTGGTTTTTTTTTTTCACTTCACAAATCTCGTAAATGCAAAAAAAATGTTTAAAACATAAAAAAAAATACTCTTACGTCAAATGTGACGTTTAAAAAAGAGGTTAAGTCTGCGAGACTTTTCGCTTTGCGACACTGTCACTGTGAAAAACATTTTTACACTATTGCGGGCAAAAATACAGAATATATTCCGTTCATTCGGAAAAACTGTAAACACTGACACATAACTAATACACTGAGTTTACAAGCTCAGTTTTTTACCCGATTGACACAATCGAGTAAAAATCATCGCTGCTACATTACGCCGGTGTATCGCAGACTCAAAACAAAGCGCGGTAGCGGCGATAATCTGAGTCGCATCGATTAGACGTAACGACCCTTTGGTCGGTAAATCGTTACCTACCGAACGCAGTTTCGACATCGATTGTTTTTTTTTTATGTTCCTTTCTCGATGTTTCTTATTCTTCTTATTAGAAGAAAAAAAAACATGCGGAGATGCGGTATTCCGGCATTGTTCGTGTTGCATTTCGGCATTTTTTTTTCACGCATTATTTATTTCTAACACTACTAAAATGCTTCTAAATTCGGTAATTTTTTAAATTTCGATCTAAAATTTGGTGTGTATGTAGTATACCGCATGTACATTCAGAAAAAAAATAAAAAAAAAAATAAATAAAAAAATAATTTTTAGGTGGCTCAGCCCCCTTAAAATCCTTCCCCTTCCGTGTTTTTTTTCTTCCCCATAATTGATGGAATCAGTTTGTTATTTTATCTGTAGGAAACCGAATCATTGTAGAAGAAAAGTTCAAGAAATTTGCTATTTGTGATTTTCAATGAAATTTTGTCGATATTTATGGATGCTGCAAAAAAATGCTATCACGAGAACGAAAAAATATATCGTTTTGGTTCCTGTCTTGTATTGAAGAGGAAGTAGTACGTTACTCGAATCAAAAATTTGTCATCTTGGATAGCGAAATATTTTTTTACAAATTGATTAAATTCTTGAAAAATTCGATTTTGAAGGCTCTTTGACAGTCCTCTTATAACAAATTTCATTTCTACCATTTGAGATATATTTTTTTTCTTCTTCGTAATACATGGAATCAGCTCGTTATTGTCTCTATAGAACAGACAAGTATTGGAGACGAGAAGTTTGAGAAATTCGATAATTTTTTTTGTTTTTCAATGAAACTTTATTGATATTTATCGTCGCTTAAAAATATCAAATTTAGCATCATATGATATCGTATTTTTATAAATTTTATTTAATCACAAACGAGGACAAGTTTCTCGGTACGGAATAACTCGTAAAATCGACAAATTCAGTGTTTTTCACTTTCTTGATAAATAATTGTTTATAATTGTTCTTTAAAAGTACAATTGTTTTTTTTTTTTTGCAAAAAAAACTTTTCATGACGTGAGCATATGAAAGAAATTCGTATTTCGATGAAAATTTGAAAAAATTTGAAAAAAAAAAAAAAAAAACGTTGGAAATACGTCGATAGAATAATCATTAGCAGTTTTCTTATCAAGTGTAAACGAATAAATCCAGCGAACAAAATTGACAAAGATTTCGAATGTGATGAATCTCCGACGGTCGAAGTGTAAAAAATTAAATTTTTAAACATAGCACACTTTTTATCTGCGCAATAACGCGGAGAGTCAGTTTGTAAATACGATTTCTTTGAGAGGAAAGGATTAGAGACGGCAATTTCGAGAAATATGAAAAAACGATTCGTTTTTTGACGAAAATTCGTAAAATTAGTCTTTGCTGAAAAAAAATCATATCTCGGCAGCGAAAAAAGATTTCGACTCTTATTTTGGCTTGTTTTGAAGAGGAGAAAATACGTTGCCAGAAAAAGAATTTGCAGTTTTTATTATTAACTGTAAACGAATAAATCGGGTGAACATAATTGACAAAGATTTCGCCTGCGATGAATCTTCGACGGTCGAAGGATAGAAAATTCTTTTTTTTTATGATTGCACACTTTTTATTTGCGCTATACCGCGTAGAATCCATTTATATTTACGTAAAATAGGAACAAAGATAGAAACGAGATGTCGATTTTTTTTTATTTGAAAATCATCCGGCCGCAGAGTACGCGCGCCGCGACGTATGAGCATCTGTGTATCGTCTGCTACGAAATTGTCATCTGCTTCCAAAGTTTGACAGATAGAATAAAACGAAACAAGCGTCTCAGCGCCCTGCGGGCGCAGATGCTCTTGTCGGTGGGCTCCGCCCCCCAAACCCCCCGAAAAATGTCCCTTCGGGACATTTTTTAAGGGACTCACGGGGGTGCACGTCGCGCTACGCGCTCCGTATCGAGTGTATTTACACATCGCGCTATGCGCTACGAATGAAGTATGTTTATTCGTGCGTTTCTTTTCGACAGTACGTATGAGGGAAAAACATTTATCAGTTACGTAAATTAATTCATAGTGTTTAATCTTCGTCGAATAAAAATATTTCTTTTTTGTACCAATTGATTATTAATATTCACGACGGATATTTCCTTTTTGTTTGACGATAAATTGTCAAATATTGAGACACGAGACAAATATAACGAATTGCACCACGTAGAAGTTGATCAAATTAATTTAACGAATCAAATCATGTCTAGTAAAGTCGTTTTATTGGCTTAAAACTTATGACCAGATTTAATGAATATAAAACAAACACACAAAACATGTACCGACACCAATACGATTACCATTTAGCATTCAGGCCAAATATCCCCTTTAAATCCTTCCCCTTCAGTGTTTTTTTTCCCCCATAATTGATGGAATCAGTTCGTTATTTTATCTGTAGGAAACCGAATCATTGTAGAAGACAAGTTCAAGAAATTTGCTATTCTTTGTGATTTTCAATGAAATTTTATCGATATTTATGGATGCTGCAAAAAAATGCAATCTCGAGAACGAAAAAATATATCTTTTTGGTTCTTGTCTTGTATTGAAGAGGAAGTAGTACGTTACTCGAATCAAAAATTTGTCATCTTGGATAGCTCCGAAATATTTTTTTACAAATTGATGAAATTCTTGAAAAATTCGATTTTGAAGGCTCTTTGACAGTCCTCTTATAACAAATTTCAATTCTACCATTTGAGATATATTTTTTTTCTTCTTCGTAATACATGGAATCAGCTCGTTATTGTCTCTGTAGAACAGACAAGTATTGGAGACGAGAAGTTTGAGAAATTTGATATTTTTTTTCGTTTTTCAATGAAATTTTATTGATATTTATCGTCGCTTAAAAATATCAAATTTAGCATCATATCATATCGTATTTTAAAAATTTTTATTTAATCACAAACGAGGATAAGTTTTTCAGTACGGAATAACTCGTAAAATCAACAAATTCAGTGTTATTCACTTTCTTGATAAATAATTGTTTATAATTGTTCTTTAAGAGTACAATTGTTTTTTTTTTTTGCGAAAAAAAACTTTTCAAGACGTGAGCATATGAAAGAAATTCGTATTTCGCCGAAAATTTGAAAAAATAAAAAAAAAAAAAACGTTGGAAATACGTCGATAGAATAATCATTAGCAGTTTTCTTATCAAGTGTAAACGAATAAATCCAGCGAACAAAATTGACAAAGATTTCGAATGTGATGAATCTCCGACGGTCGAAGTGTAAAAAATTAAATTTTTAAACATAGCACACTTTTTATCTGCGCAATAACGCAGAGAGTCAGTTTGTAAATACGATTTCTTTGAGAGGAAAGGATTAGAGACGGCAATTTCGAGAAATTTGAAAAAACGATTCATTTTTTGATGAAAATTCGTAAAATTAGTCTTTGCTTAAAAAAAATCATATCTCGGCAGCGAAAAAAGATTTCGACTCTTATTTTGGCTTATTTTGAAGAGGAGAAAATACGTTGCCAGAAAAAGAATTTGCAGTTTTTATTATTAACAGTAAATAAATAAATCGGGTGAACATAATTGACAAAGATTTCGGCTGCGATGAATCTTCGACGGTCGAAGGATAGAAAATTCTTTTTTTTTATGATTGCATACTTTTTATTTGCGCTATACCGCGTAGAATCCATTTATATTTACGTAAAATAGGAACAAAGATTGAAACGAGATGTCGATTTTTTTTTTGTTTGAAAATCATCCGGCCACAGAGTACGCGCGCCGCGACGTATGAGCATCTGTGTATCGTCTGCTACGAAATTGTCATCTGCTTCCAAAGTTTGACAGATAGAATAAAACGAAAAAATATATACTCGCGATTTTTTTAGTTCTATTTCGGAAATTGTCATTATTTTGGATATTCGATGAATCTTTTTTGTGAGTTTACTACCAATTTTTTCAGTGAATACGTGAAATTTATCATTTTTATTACGAATGTGAATAAAATATGCTAAAATATTGCGAATGATTTTCGGTGATAATATATTATTTTCGAAATAAAAAACGCAAACATTTGTGAATCTGTGTATGATATTTCGTGTTTTATTTTTCACAACCGAAGTTTTTTTTTTAACATGATGAAAAATGGATTTTTGGCAAATCTAAATAACATAACCTCTAAAGCAAATCTTGTTATAACCACTGTTTTTGAATTATTTTATAATTAAAATTATATTTGTCAGAATGACTCAAAATTTGTTGTGCATAGTGCTTTCGATACAATGAAATATTGTTGCGAAAGAGAACAGAATTGGTTTCCAGGATTCTTAATTGGGGCACCGTACGGACATCAGATGTGAGAAAATAAGTTTTTTATGGAAAATTGTGATGAATAAATAGTTAGAGATGTAGGATTGTCTCTAAATTTGCTGTGCGCAGTGCTTTTGATAAAACAAAATGATGCTGCGAAGAAGAAAAAAATTGGTTCATAGAGTTCATTATGATGGCACCGTACGGACACTTGACCGAAGGCAAATGCAAATTGTGGCCAATAATTTTTTAGAAAAAATACTTAAAGGTCTTAGATTGGTTTTAAAAGTAATGTGCATACTGGAAATACTGTAATAAAAAAACCCTGCGAAGGAGAACAAAATTGGTTCGCACCATCTAAAGTTACAGTGTGATACGGACGTCCGAGAAGAAAAATTCAGCCAAAAAGTTGTTTTCATTGCACCGCAGGCTAAAAAAAATATTTCTATTCATCACAGTCACTTCAAAGTAACTACGCATGATGTTGGAGATACACCGAAGCAAATGGTGAAAAATAAAAATTTTTGGAGTATGCGCTGCGGAGTAACCCCTTCGACAGACTCCGAAGAGCAACGGATGGTCATTTTAATAGGCACTCTTTGCCTATTATTATAGTGAGTGCCTAAAAATATATTCTCGCGATTTTTTTTAGTTCTATTTGGGAAATTGTAATTATTTTGGATATTCGATGAATCTTTTTTGTGAGTTTACTACCAATTTTTTCAGTGAATACGTGAAATTTATCATTTTTATTACGAATGTGAATAAAATATGGTAAAATATTGCGAATGATTTTCGGTGATAATATATTATTTCCGAAATAAAAAACGCAAACATGTGTGAATCTGTGTATGATATTTCGTGTTTTATTTTTCACAGCCGAAGTTTTTTTTTTTAACATGAGGAAAAATGGATTTTTGGCAAATCTAAAGAACATAACCTTTAAAGCAAATCTTGTTATAACCACTGTTTTTGAATTATTTTATAATTAAAATTATATTTGTCAGAATGCCTCAAAATTTGTTGTGCATAGTGCTTTCGATGCAATGAAATATTGTTGCGAAAGAGAAATGAATTGGTTTCCAGGATTCTTAATTGGAGCACCGTACGGACATCAGATGTGAGAAAATCATTTTTTTATGGAAAATTGTGATCAATAAATAGCTAGAGATGTAGGATTGTCTCTAAATTTGCTGTGCGCAGTGCTTTTGATAAAACAAAATGAGGCTGCGAAGGAGAAAAAAATTGGTTCGTAGAGTTCATTATGATGGCACCGTACGGATATTTGACCGAAGGCAAATGCAAATTGTGGCCAATAATTTTTTAGAAATTGGTTGGATTGGTTTTAAAAGTAATGTGCATACTGGAAATAGTGTAATAAAAAAACCCTGCGAAGGAGAACAAAATTGGTTCGCACCATCTAAAGTTACAGTGTGATACGGACGTCCGAGAAGAAAAATTCAGCCAAAAAGTTGTTTTCATTGCACCGCAGGCTAACAAAAATATTTCTATTCATCATAGTCACTTCAAAGTACCTACGCATGATGTTGGAGATACACCGAAGCAAATGGTGAAAAATAAAAATTTTTGGAGTATGCGCTGCGGAGTAACCCCTTCGACAGACTCCGAAGAGCAACGGATGGTCATTTTAATAGGCACTCTTTGCCTATTGTTATAGTGAGTGCCTAAAAACAACGAAATACTGAAAACAGAGAGAACGTCTATGACGCTTCGTAACTGGGAGGATATGGGATATCCAGAGTATCATGATTATTGTGAACGTCTCAAGACTTTCAAGAATTGGCCGAAGAATTCGCCACAGACAAAGGAGAGTCTTGCTCGCGCAGGATTTTTCTGGCCGGGAACGGGCGACCTCGTGGTTTGCCACCATTGCGCGGGTGGACTAAAGGATTGGCAACCCAACGACAAACCGTGGCAACGTCACGCACGACTATTTCCGAAATGCAAATACCTGCTTTCGATAAAAGGGCCGAGTTACGTAAAAGAAGTGAATGGAGGCCCAGTACAGAAGCTCACTGTTAATGACACTCGAGTAACCGAACAACCGAAGTTCGTAAAGAAGGACCCTGCCGTTCGCCTCCGTCGTCTGGAAAATCTTACGGAGGCAATTAACGAGTTCCTCGTTAGTGAGACTACCTACAAAACCGATGATTCCGAGTATGGATCATTGAAGAGAGCAGGGTATACGGTATACACGCTCGACGAGGCAATAAACGACATACCTAAGGAGGCTGGTGTGGCAACTCCCCCGTCCGGCAAGACTAAACCAAGAAAGACAAAGAAATCCGCTAGTACGTCGGATGACTTGATAACGCTGCTCGCCCCACCGCTTCCAGGCTATAATGACCTAGAAATCAATCAGTACGTTATCGACAATCTTTGTGAGGGTTGCAGATCGGCCGGTATCGAAACTATACTCTTACCCTGCCGACACGCAATCTACTGCGGCAAATGCGCCAAGAAGAACGGCGATTGCGTAATCTGCGGAGCTTTGGTATTCCGATACACCAAGATTACGATAGTACACGATTACAATTGTAGAGACCGGAGAATCTCAGTCGTTCCCAGTAACGTAACTGTACTTGAAGGCACCCGGCCGCAAAAGAGGAAGTAATGAAAGAAAAAAAGGGGAGGAAACGAAAAAAATATATATATGCACTGTAACCGCTTTTCCCCAAGAACTCGTCACGGTTACAAAACCGAACGAATATCGGGTGTCAATGGGCGCCAGCCGCGGGAACCGAATTTCCCACGACAAATTTATTTTATCAACCCGATAATTTCCCAAACCACGCTCGGCTAGCTACAGCCCGGGAAGATGGTAGAGGGGAGTGGTTCGCATCGCTCTCGCGATAGAAAGAATAAAGGCAAATCTCGGGAACCAAATTTGCGAATTTTATTAGCCGACAATTCTCGAGAGCGGGGTCGTGAAGCGACCGTTGACCGCTCGTTTCCTAATTATATTTTCTCAATCTTTCGTGGTTCTCGCGTGACACATCATGAAATACAAAACCAAACACGACGTAGCCAACATACATTAATTGCTTAAAATTCTAAAATTCTTCTTCCACAACATTCAGTGGTTATCTTGCGTCCAATATCACGCCAACGGAAACGACGAACCAAGTTCTCGCAGTCACCAGTGGACGCGACGGGAAGCGTCGCGTCGCGAAACTCAACGGTCAAATCGCCCTTGGCGAGACCGACAACGCGAGAACTTATTTCTAACGGACTCTCACGCGGGGTAACGTAGTTATATTAGCGGTTACGAACGCAGCGTGAACGAAGCCAGACATACATAGAATTATCGGTAGTTAAGTAATTAAAAAAAAAAGAAAAGAACGAAATGGTCAGATCAATAAAAGTTCGGGAGTCAAAATGAGTCAAGGATAAAAAAAAAAAGAAATAATAATAGAATGAAGTGCTGCGCTCGTCTATTCGAACCCCTAAAATCCTTCAGGGCGTAACTCGTTAAATTGAATAAACGAATGTCCCTGTCTCAGAATGAATAATTCCTCCCCGTGAAGATTCTCCGCGGCCCCGCACGCTAACCGTCCCGTCCCCACGATAGCGAATCTATTTTGCCCCGTTCAAATCTCCGGTCTCAAACCAGACGCGCACGACGTTCTTACCCCTTTCTCTAGGTTGCTGTATCGGAACTCCTCCGAGATCTCCTCGCACCAGAAGTCCGAATCGCGATACGGAGTAAGAAATCGGTATTCTCGTGAGACGCTTCGCACGGATCTCGCCCGGTAGCCGCGTCCTTCCTTCCCGAAGTCCTGCGATCGAGTTCTCGAGACGGTTAATTCTCGGAAGATCGTGAGCCTCTTCTTTCCCCACCCCGGCCTACACAGCTTTCTCGCCCCTACGCTAATTGGTGGCGATTTCGCCGAATACCGTCGCGACTTCGGAGAACGGCCGCGCGACAGTTTGAATCGCTGAGACGGCCGATCGCGACGTCGCAGCCGACGACGAGAGCTTCCAGGGCTCTCGCGAGAGCGAGGCGTCGACTGTTGTGGCGGCGAACGAGAATGCGGGGATTCCACACCGTGCTTCGGCACGAGGTGAGACGTGGTGACGAGTATTCTTGCCAACGAGACCTCGACAGTGGCGAGAGGATGATCTGTTGCACTGCTACAGACTCCGCCGACGATGGAAGGCGAGATCTCCGACGCGAGGACGATATTTGACTCCGCCGACGATGATTCCGTGCGACCAATCGATGCGACGCTGAGTGGCGGTACCGACCGCCGTGCGCTCGGGAGCGTAAGATATAAAAAAAGAAACGAGGACGAATTATTCAATTGTTTCAATAATCCTAATTTTCCCTGACCGATTGCCCTGAAGGACTCTCTCTCCTCGGGAGCAAGAACGCCGCTCCCCTCGACGATCCGTGCATCGCGTAAAATGTCACCTTTTTGTGACGCGGCAGAAAAACCCCGTCACAACTCCTCCCCCCCTACGGCAAGGCCGACCTCGGCCGAATAAGAACATTGTGCCGTCCGGGAGCTATGGAACCATCTGGTGTTCCCTAAAATTTATTTTCTACAACGTCGCGACGGAGAGTTCCCGTGCGAGGCATTCGGTTCAGGCATTTCAATGGAAAAAAAAAAACAACAAGAGGAAATACTTATAGTTTACCTCCCTGAAGAATTTTTTTTTTTTTTTTTTTTACGTATAGCGAATGGTAAAAGCAAGACTAATCCTAAGACACCACAATAACCACCACCATACCAACCGTAACCACGAGACAAAACAACACCCAATCACCTTTTGCTCGCCCTTCCCGAACACTTCCCCCGTCAGCGTTGACAAACGGCTCTGTAGGGAGGATTAAAAGAAAGGAAAGAGGTGCGCGAGTGACCAACGACCGAAATTTTAGGACATTCCATTTATTCAACCGTTTTTTTTTTTTTTTTTTTTTTCCTTTCCCCCTTTTCCCGAGAAGCGGGACGGACAGGGATGTCCCATTAGGTCGCGGATCGTGTTCCCTCACGACGACGACGTCGACGACTTCCCCCGACGGGAGCTCCTCCCCGGGCCAACGACCTCGGACGTCCCCGCTTCTGGTTCGGCGAGAACGCGACGGAGCCCCTCCGCCTGGCGCCTTCTCTGGGTCTCCAATGGGCCCAGACTCCTCCAATACCGGGCGCACCGCGGACACGTCTTCGCCGTCACCCCCGGAAACCCGCAGATGTAACACAGCGAGAAATCCGTTCGCGGGGGTTTCGGACACTCCGAGCGACGGTGGCCGGATCTCCCGCAGTTCCAGCAGGCGTCATCCGGACACGCCACCCGCGGACGCTGCAGTACGGGAGCTGGCGGCTCTCGGGGTGCCGGGCGATCCGGTCGTCGAGCCACGGCCATGGTGGTGGGCCGAACCGCTGCCGTAGAGGGCTCGCACGGCTCTTCGATGGTGTAGGGGGCCTGCCCCCCCCCCCCCCCCCCCCCCCCCCCCGGATACACGACCACCCGTCGCATCGGCCTCGGCGTAGGCCCCTTCACCACGATCGGGACTGCCGGCGCCTCCGCTACCTCCTCTTGGGTCGTCTCGACCTCCCCGACGAGAGCGGGTAGTTCTCGCGGCGGGACTCCGCGATCTTCCGCCCCCTCGGGAACCGGCGGCTCCATCGAGACCCGGGGCAAGTCCCCCCTTCCCAAATACCGCCTGCCTCGCCAGTTTCCTCGTCCGGACAGCGGGAACGGCATCGTTGTTGGTCTCTGTGGGCGGAAAATAAGGCTTCAGATCTTTGATGGGGACAGTATAGGTTTTATTTCTTATCATCGGGTCCTCGAGCTCGTACACCCCGGGCGAGAGTACGCGGAGGACCCGAAACGGGCCATGATAGCGAGTGCAAAGCTTCGCGGCGACACTCTGTGACGCGGAGGATAAAACGCGTTGTCGTTTTAGCACGAAATCTCCGACGTCAAATAGCTGCTCCCGCCGATGCTTGTTATATTGCGCGGCCTGTCGCTGATAAGCCTCTTCGAGATCGTGCGTCACTCGCTCCCGCACCTCGTCGAGGGCACGCATTCGTTCCGACCATTCCTCGGGAGGCAATGGTATGATATCGCGGTCTCCCTCTTCGCGACGACGGTAATAATTGTGCGACTTTGGTTCGCGACCGAAGTTTAAATACGCGGGAGTGTTATTTATCGACCAGTGGAACGAGGTATTAAACGCGAACCGAAATTCGGACAGATGTTCGTCCCATGCGCGATGCTCGTTCTCGATGAACGACACAATCATCGTTTTTAACACCCGATTCACGCGCTCGACGGGATTCGCTTGCGGATGATAAGGTGGCGTATGGGAATAATAAATTCCCCTTTCCGCAACGAGAGTGTTGAGATGCGTGTTGGCGAATTCGGTACCATTATCCGTTAGAAGTACTTGTGGTGTTCCCCAGCGCGAGAAGACTAGCTCTTCGAGAGCCTCACCTATGGTCTTCCCATTCGCTTTTCGCAACGCTCGACATTCCACCCACTTCGTGAACAGATCTTGTATCACGAGAACGTAAACAAAACCCCCGTGGCTTTTAGGAAAGGGCCCCATGATATCCGCGGCAACGACCGACCAGGGTTCCTCGATAATTCGCCTACCCATCAACCCCATCGGCGGAAGCTGCTCCACCTTCGCGCGTTGACACACCCCGCAATGGCGTACGTGACGAACGACATCCCGCATCATCCCCGGCCAAAAATAAGACGCAAAAATTCGTCGATATGTTTTATCGACCCCGAGATGCCCCGCCTGTATCGCGTCGTGATTTTCTCGCAAAACTTCGGCACGCGCGGATCGTGGGACGACGAGTTTCCACTCGGAATAGTCCCCCTCCGGTAACACGCGACGTCTGGTACGGCGATGGACATACAGCCGATTCTCTACAACCCTCCACGTGGGGAAACGAGCCGGCTTATCGGTAACTTCCTTCCTCCGTTTGACGTACCATCGATCGAGATCTTCGTCGATCGGTTCTCTTTCTACGCGCTCACCCCCCGTGATTCCGACTACATACGTGAACTCCTCGGGCTCGGTGTCTTGTTCCCCCGGCGGTAAACCCTCGAACATACGACTTAGTGCGTCGGGAACGTGGTTGAGCGCCCCCTTACGATGCACTACCTCGAAATCGTACTGCGCGAGTTGTAACGCCCACCGTGCTAACCTACCCGCGGGATCTTTAAGCGTTTGTAGCCATCGGAGGCTATGGTGATCGGTTATAACTGTGATTCGATACCCCTCGAGATACCCCCGAAACTTTTTAATTGACCATAGAATGGCCAGACATTCCTGTTCGGTGGTCGAATAATTTCGTTCCTGTTTCGAGAGCGTTCGGCTCGCATACGCGATCGGATGTTCGACCTTATCGATTTCCTGCGTCAAAACAGCACCTAATCCCGTCATGCTTGCGTCCGTTTGCAACGTGAATTTTGCGTTAAAATCCGGGCATGCTAATGTCGGCGGACTCACGAGAGCCTCGCGGAGCTTATCGAAAGCTTGTTGCTGTTCTGTGCCCCACACCCAGGGTTGCTTCTTCTTCGTGAGCATCGTGAGCGCCGCCGCGATCTCGGCAAAATGCTCGATAAATCTCCGATACCACGATGCCATCCCAAGAAAGCGTCGTAGAGCTTTGAGATTCATCGGGGTCGGAAAATTTCGTATCGGAGCTGTCTTCTCGGGATCGACTTGCAAGCCATAACGATTCACACGAAATCCGAGGTAACGGACCTCAGGGCAACAAAATTCGCACTTTTCCGGATTTATTAATAAGCCCGCGCCCCGGATTCTATCGAGAATCTTCGCGAGCCACTCGAGGTGCTCGTCGAACGTTTCGGTAACGATAATAATATCATCAAGATACGCGAACGCGTGAGGTTCCATTTCCGGTCCGATTAAACGATCTAATAATCTCTGGAACGTCGCGGGAGCACTCGTGAGCCCGTATGGCATTCGCGTAAATTGGAACAAACCCCTTTGCGAGACCGTAAAAGCCGTTATTTTCTTTGATTCCGGTGTCAAACGAATTTGATGGTATGCTTGGCTCAAATCTAGTGTCGAGATGTATTTCGCGGAACGCAACCGATCGAGAATCTGATTCATGTACGGGAGCGGATACGCGTCTTTCCGAGACACGCCATTGACCTTCCGAAAATCGAGGCAGAACCGATAGGTCTTGTTCGGCTTCTTCACCATCACGATTGGCGTCGACCAATCGCTATCCGACGGTTCGATAATTCCCTCCGCGAGCATCCGGTCTACTTCGGCATTCATCGCGTCACGAATGATAGGCGTTACCGGATAATATCGCTGTTTAATCGGCGCGCTGTTTCCGACATCGATATGGTGTTTGATTAATTCGGTAACCCCCGGCGCGGCACGAAGCTTTGGTAATTGTTCTGCTAGGAATTCATTCAGTCGTTCCACTTCACTGCGCTCGAGATCCGAAATTCGAAGCAGGAAATTCGCGTGCTCCCCTTCATCGTTTCTTAAGAAGTGAAATGCTCGCGACGAGTCCCCGCTAAAATACCATTGGCGTTTTAAATGGTCTACCACGACGCCAAAGATCTCGAGAGCGTCCAACCCGAATAACAGCGGTACCGGAAGCGAGGGAAAAATACGCGCGAAAAATGTCCTCTCCCGTCCCTCCAGGCTCGCCGTGAGCTCGACCTCACGTTCGCATTCTATCGTCGTACCATTCGCGATTGTCGTCTTCGTTGGCTCGATACCGCGGGTAGGGAAGCCTATCTCCTCGATAAGCGCGAGACCCCCCTCTCCGACGTAGGTGCTCGTCGACCCGCTATCTATAACGACCGGTACCGAACGCCCCGCGAGATTCACCACGACGATTAAAATCATGTTCGAACGCGACGAACGTAAGGGACTACAAAAATAGTCTGTCAATTTTTTTGTAAATCCGGGAAAGTCTTTTAGTGCTACCGCGGACGCGCGGTTGTCCTCGGTAACCTTCGCAGCGGTTTCTGTCGCCGGTGAGGTCACCGCCGCTACTCCTGGCGACCCCCCGACGCGTTTCCCGGGCACGGGTGTGGATCTCGAAGCGTAACATCCTTTTTCCCACAACGGAAGCAAAATATTTTCCGCGGCGCGAGACACCCGATGGATCTATGTCCCTCCTGTCCGCAATTCCAACAGGTTGTCTCTTTGATTTTATTCCGCGCTCGCTTGTCATTACCGGACGACGCGGTAGCCACATTACGCCCTGGCGTGGGCGAGCGCTCGGCCACTGTACGGTCAGCAGCCGAACCTCGCGCGGGCGGAGACGCGTCGGAACGTGGCGTCGTTTCGCGTTGTTCCGAATGGCGAGAGCGTCTGTCATCGGCATAATGTACGCGCTTCGGCCTATCGTTATTCCGAGAGCATTTCCCCGACTCACGAGAGCCTTTACGTTCCGGGGTACGCGAACCGCCGCGAGAGCGGTCACGAGAGTGATCGGGTGAACGGTCGTCTCGCCGGGAGGATCCTCTCTCCGGCGTACCCGACGTGTAAAACGAATACGAGCTCTCCGATGATGTCGAACGATCGCGTTCCTCCCGTTCCCGGTACCGCGACCTTTGACGCCTAAAATCCCTCTCCCGCAAATCTCGATAGTTATTTTGCCGTCGGGGTCGATCGCGATCCCGCTCCCGCGATTCGCTGTCTCGTATTCGACGCGAACAAGAACGATAAGGGGAGGTTGGCTCCCGCTGGTGACTGAGAGCCACATAACTCGATCCCGATCGCCTCGATGACGTAGGCAACGGGTGATACGCGAGATCAGGGTACGCGGACCTCTCGGGGGCCGGTGGCGGACGATAGTAGCGCTCAGCCTGTTCACTGCGCTCCGCTGCCCCCGCGAGACGTTCGAAATCCTCAAAATTGTGAAACTCCCCCCGGCGTACGATCTGTTGTATTCGCGGTAATAGATTCCGATGCGCGTAATCGAGTTGCTCGCGTACGGAAATCGGTGGCTCGAGACGATCTAACAACGTGCGAAAACAGGTTAAATAATCCACGACCGGTTCTCGTTCCCCCTGCGTACGTCGATATATTTCCTCGCGAAGCGTATACTGCGCGTCGGGATCTCCAAAACGTCCTACAAATAACTCCTCAAAGTCACGAAGTCGCCGGATTCGATGGCGTTCCCCGCGAAACCACGTGAGCGCGATACCTTTCAACACGAGAGGAATACACGGTAACAGCTCCGAATCGGTAACGGGAGCTATCGCGCGAGCCTCTCCGAGGCGGGTGAGAAAACCTACGGCGTCTTCCCCCCTTCTCCCCGAGAACGAAAGATCCCATTTTCTCAGAATATCGGCTGCACCGCGCGCTCCGTAAAATCCCGGCATACCTCCCCCCGGATCTCGATTTCGATTTGGTGACGAACTATATTGCGGGGGTGAGTCTCGGAATGGCCCCGAACCTCGCGAAGTTCCTCCCCCTCGCCCCGCGCGGAACGCATTTGTGCGCGGGAGCGTACCCGTGGGCTTGTCATCCCATAATTTTAATGGCGAGAGCAGAGGTTGGATTCGCGTTTCCTTGGCTTTCGATTTCTCGTCTATCCGCGTCCTAGTCGGTGTGTCATCGAGAGCTACCGTGGATGAAAAGATGGTTGTTAACAATCGCGCCTGTAACGTCGTCGTGTCTCCGTCAATCGGTAGCCCCCTTAGACGCAATTCCTCTCTTAATTTATCGTCCGTCATCTCCTTCGTCTTCCTTGCCGCCGTTGCCATTTTATAAAATAATTCCCCGAGTTAAATAAACGAAAAGTAAATTAACGGGTCTCTGAATGACAAAATAAGATAATTAAAAGAAAGTGAACTCGTCCGTTGAGTAAAACCCATAAATCAACAAATAAAAACACGGAATAAAATTACACAAGAAAACTGTCAAGGCGATAACGGTAAAAGAAACGGTCGATAAAGTAAAATAAGATGGTCAGATGGACCATTCGAGCGATAAAACTACAAAGAAAACTATCCAGGTCGTCAGTTAAGAAGTCAAAAGAAATAAATAAATGAGGGAGAAAAAAAACAAAGTCACGTGGCAAAGTCAAACGACGAAAATTTCCGCGCGCGGTCAGTGGTAAAACACGGGAGGATCGGCGACGTTGATCCCGCGTCACCGGATTACCTAATAGGGTCGCGCACGCTTTAATCTCGAGTGTTTCACCTCGCCCCGGTCGGTCGATGCCACCCCCGCGGTAACGATTCCCCCGGCGATGCAATTCGCCCCGGCCGAGCGACGTCACCCACGCGGCAGCGATCCTCGAGAGCCCGCGCTCGCACGACGCGAAAGCCCCTCGTATCCCCACTCGCGCACTACCAGCACTGTTCACGCGCGCCACTGAATTTAGTTCGATATTCCTTTTTTTTTTTTAAATCGCCCGGACGCGAAGTAGTTAGAATGAGTTTATATCGTTAAAGATTGATTTATTGATCGCGACGCGGATTTTTATTTTTGGATTTTATTTTTTTTCAAACACTTCCTTTTATACCCGACTCGATCGCGACAATTTTCAAACACAATTATCCGGACACGACGGCTGATCGCTGTCTCGCGAACGGGTGCTCAAGCCGTCCCGAGAACTGTCGCAATTCAGCGGCCCAATAAAAAAAAACAACAATAATAATATATAAAAAAAAAAATAGGACACAGCGGCTGACCGTTGTCCCGAGAACGATTGCTCACGTCGTCTCGAGAACTGTCACAGTCCGCGGCTCAAATATGTGAAGGATAGGGAAGAGTATACGTCGCCTCGCCCGCCTGTCAAAATTCTCGACTATTCAACCGAATAATTTCAATGTTTGGTGAAATATTATTTCCATATCCGCGATAGCCCAGGAACTCGAATTCGTTTCCACGGTAGCTAGTCCGCTGTAAACAACGAGACGCCGGGTGAAGCCTCGCGCGCTCGTGTTTGGAGAGAGATAGCGATATCGGCTGTTTGTCGCGCACCGCGTTCTCGCGGTACCCGAGACTCGGGCCTTCCAACGTTATGACGAACGAAGAGACTAAATTCTTGAATATCCCCGTACTCTAAATGAATGCTTTTACTTCGACACCTAATAAAGAAAATAAATTACAATAATTGCGCGAATAAATTCGAGACAGCCGAATTACCAAAGATATGTTTCTTACTTTTTCCCCAGATTATATTCGTCCTCCAAGTTTAAACGACAAGGGGAAAGAATGAAATTCGAATGTTTTAAATATTCGTTGAAAGTTCGCGAACACCGTAACAGCGGTAGCTCGGTAACACCACGCGAAATAATAGGCGAGACACACGTTTGCGGGAGCCTCTTCCCTTCCAATCTTTTCTTACAAACTTTTCAAAGGAAAATAAGGAAATGAGGGCAGAGCCGTTTACCTTTTTATTCAGCACAATAATCCAAAATATCCTCCTCTCGATTTCTCGTCTCCGGGGACCATCACACACACACTAACTTGTCGACGAGAGCGCGTATTTTCGCCACCAAACTTTTCTCCTCGAGACGCGTGTACGCTGCTTCCCGTAAGACTGACTGTGTGACGGTAAGCGGCCGTTGTTCGGCGCTGTGCTCTCTCTCTCCTGCTGCGCTTACGCGCGCGGGATCTCGAGAGCGCGTCAAGACCGAAGACAGATATACGCGAAAATAATACAAATGACAAAGACAAAATTACACACAAATGTGACACAAGAACCACTCGAATTAACCACCAAATTTAGCCGATCTCTAACGAGAGCCAAATTCGAAATTTTTCCAGTTAATCTCCCAACTAATTCCTGTTCTTTCAGGGTGTTATTTCTCGCGATTTTTATAACAATCGGGCCCCACGTTGGGCGCCAAATTTGTAACCGCTTTTCCCCAAGAACTCGTCACGGTTACAAAACCGAACGAATATCGGGTGTCAATGGGCGCCAGCCGCGGGAACCGAATTTCCCACGACAAATTTATTTTATCAACCCGATAATTTCCCAAACCACGCTCGGCTAGCTACAGCCCGGGAAGATGGTAGAGGGGAGTGGTTCGCATCGCTCTCGCGATAGAAAGAACAAAGGCAAATCTCGGGAACCAAATTTGCGAATTTTATTAGCCGACAATTCTCGAGAGCGGGGTCGTGAAGCGACCGTTGACCGCTCGTTTCCTAATTATATTTTCTCAATCTTTCGTGGTTCTCGCGTGACACATCATGAAATACAAAACCAAACACGACGTAGCCAACATACATTAATTGCTTAAAATTCTAAAATTCTTCTTCCACAACATTCAGTGGTTATCTTGCGTCCAATATCACGCCAACGGAAACGACGAACGAAGTTCTCGCAGTCACCAGTGGACGCGACGGGAAGCGTCGCGTCGCGAAACTCAACGGTCAAATCGCCCTTGGCGAGACCGACAACGCGAGAACTTATTTCTAACGGACTCTCACGCGGGGTAACGTAGTTATATTAGCGGTTACGAACGCAGCGTGAACGAAGCCAGACAGACATAGAATTATCGGTAGTTAAGTAATTAAAAAAAAAAAAAAAGAACGAAATGGTCAGATCAATAAAAGTTCGGGAGTCAAAATGAGTCAAGGATAAAAAAAAAAGAAATAATAATAGAATGAAGTGCTGCGCTCGTCTATTCGAACCCCTAAAATCCTTCAGGGCGTAACTCGTTAAATTGAATAAACGAATGTCCCTGTCTCAGAATGAATAATTCCTCCCCGTGAAGATTCTCCGCGGCCCCGCACGCTAACCGTCCCGTCCCCACGATAGCGAATCTATTTTGCCCCGTTCAAATCTCCGGTCTCAAACCAGACGCGCACGACGTTCTTACCCCTTTCTCTAATTAACATAAGATTTCTCTAGATTAACATAAGGACGACCTAATGAAAAAAAAAAATTAAAAAAAAAAAAAAAGAAGAAGAAAAAAAATTCAATAATTAAAAAAAAAAAAAAAAAATACACATACATATGTACGTTAAGATTTCATAAGTAACGTTTCCAAAAACAGGAACGTGTGGAACAATGGCTCTTCATCACTGCTACTGTACGGAGTTCAGTTGGTGTCGACCACTTATGAACGACACCCACGAAGACACGCTTTGGATCTGTCTTAATCGAATAAGGCCCCGAGTAATCGTGCCGGGAACAGAAGCGCTGTTCTGTTATTGGAAAATTGCATTCTATCTGGAAATTCCGAAAAGAAGAGTAGATCTGTATGTGCCCCCGGAGTGGCGAACGATCCAACCGGCAGTATTAGATGAATGGGTCGGTAAATTACGCGATAATCCATACGAAGATATAGTTCTTGGAGCTACTCTGTACAAATGGCTACCCGACGCACTCGTACCGTTGGGACAAAGGCTATCGGACATACCGATACCAGGGCGCGATGGATGGCCGGAATCTCGGGAGGAAGTTCCTTTCTGGGGCGAACCCCGGCTTCAATATTCCGACGGAACGCATCTACCCGTAAGGATAAACCGACAGATACCCCACGACATTGTAAATGGGATGGAAAAAATATTCTGTTATTGGAAACTCGAATTGCCCCTCGAAAACGGGCGCAAATTCATCCTGTGGGTACCGCCGAGTGGAGAAGACTCAGTAAAGAGGGGCGAGCCCGTTACATCTCGTTGTTATGTCAGAATATGTATCAACCCATCATCCTCGGAGGTGTAAGATACACGTGGAGAGGCGATTCCCTCGTCCCCGAAGGTCAATTAGTGGAAACAATGGAAAGCCAAGGCTACGGACTTTTCAATTACCATCCGCCCGAAGACACCGATGAAGACGAAGAAGACACGTTAGTGCCCTCGACACCGTACGAAACAGCTCCAGGTTCGGGTGATGAGAACGACGGTATTGGCACCCTGGACACTATGGAAAACGGATCGCAACAAATAGACGAAAGAGAACTTTTTGAAGAAATATGCAGGAAATTATACACCCACATAGAAGAGGAGGACGAAACTCTCGAAGAGAAGAAGCTACTAGAAACCCCGGTATAAAAAAAAAGAGGAAAAAAATAATAATTATACTACAAGAGAAAATGTATATGAATAAACAAGGGAAACGACAATGACGCTTTCTTATGGTAAAATTGGAGATGATAAGTAAAAACATTCAGAGGAAATAAATATAAAAAAATGAGGAAATCGAGCAGTTCCAAGGAAAATGCAATTAGTAATATGATGATAAAAATAAAATCTCTTTCAAAGAAAAAAAAAACCCCACAAAAACAAAAAAAAAGGAGAGAAGAAAATAGTAATAGTTATCACAATTAATTGATCGAAGAAAAAGAGAAAGAAGAAAAGGAAAAAAAAATACATATAGAACAGGAAAAATATATAAATATATAGATATATATACTCATACGTAGGAAAAGTATTTTAATCGATAATAAGGCTAATCAGAACAAAAAAAAGGATAGGAAGTAGGGAAAAATAGTATAGAAATTGTGTGGAAATAGAAACTTGAGAAGGCGGACAAAAATGAAAGGATGCAAGCAAGACGAAGTTCACGAAATAAAAGGGAATAATAATAATAGTAATGACCATAATAGCCAGAATAAGGAAACATCTAAATATAATGTTAATAACCATAAAGTCTAGATAGATAATAAGAGAGGAATACAACTTAGAGTCCTCAAGAAAAAAATAGATAATTATAGATATTACTATTAAAAAAAAAAAAAGGGGGTGAGGCCACAAGGAACTCAATCGGAGGAAACATATAATCAACAGTAACAATAAAAAATATATATATCAAAATAAAAATCATAAACAAAAAAAAATTTAAAAAGGCGGGAATTCTTAGAGGAAGTCGACCGGAGAATTAATAAGAAGAAAATTTAGAAAGGAAATGAAAAAAAAAACAATAATAATATAAATAATCAAATAAAAATAAAAAAAAAATATAAAAAAAAAAAATAATAAAAAAATATTTAATTATGGAAAAAAAAGGGGAGAAGAAATAGAAATTAAAAGGAAATTTCCTTGTTATAATCTAAATATAAAATATAATAATAATAATAATAAATTTTTCTTAAGCCGAAAAAAAAGGAGAGAGAAAAACGGGGATTTAATAGGAAAAAATTGTTGGGAGTCGTAGAGACTTGACCCACCACAGAATTTTCTATCTTAATATTGTATTGTAGGTTTTTTATTGACTCCCCTATGGGGTTACAAGTCCCTCCGTCTCCTTCTTCCTCTTCTTTGTTACGCATATTTACATTTTTTACAACACATTTTCTCTTTTCCGTTCTATACCTTCTCTTTTTTCACACTCATCCCTCCATACTCGCATTCTCTCTCTCCCTCTCTCCGATACACTTTCCTTTCTTTATTCTACTCACTCTCTTTCCCTCACTCATCCCTCCATACTCGCTCTCCTCCCCTCTCTCTCTCTTTTTCTCACACTCATCCTTCCATAACCCATACCTTTACAATTCCTACCCTACTCTTATCTCTCCGTACTCGCTCTCCTCCCCTCTCTCTCTTTTTCTCACATTCATCCTTCCATAACCCATACCTTTACAGTTCTTATCCTATTCTTATCCTAATTATCCTTTCGCCTCGTTCGTCTCTTTCGCCTCGCTCGCCCGTTCGCCTTTCTTGCCTCCTTCGCCGCGCTCGCCACTTTCCCTTTTCGTTCGTCTCGCTTCTCCCGCCTCGCTCCTCCCTTCCTCTCTCTTTTCTCATTCTTTTTCCTTCTCCATTCCTCTCCCCCCCCCCTCTCCTCCCCTTTCTCCTTTCCTTTCTTCATCCCATTCTCCTTTCCATGTCGGCTGGATCTGTGGCATCCTTTCGGAGTCCACAGATCCATCCTTGACTTCCGTTTCCTTTGAATCATTCACTCTTTTTATTTTTTATTTTTTCATTCCTCTTCCTCCCTCCCTCCTTCCTTCCCCCTTCTCACTCTATCCATGTTCTTCATCCATGCTTCCCCCCCTCCACCCTCCTCTAGTATCTTCCTCACTTTCTCCCCTATCCCTCCCTGTCCCTGCTCCCCTCCCCTGCACCTGTCCAGAACATGTTCCCACGATTCCACCTCTTCCCCACATACCCTGCACGCCCTTTCCTCTTCTCCCTCACAATATCTCCCTTCCCTCATCTCGTTCCCCAACCTGTACCTCGCTATCCTGACATACCTCTCCTCCGGCCACCCTTCCCCTAAATATTTCGGTATTCCTTCCACCCTCACCTCTCTATACCACCTGTTGTACTTCGACTCTATTATCTTTTCCGCCCTTTCTCTTTCCTGCTCCTTTAAATCTTCTTTTTCCACTCTTTCGTATCCCCCCTCCTCTTCTCTCTCTTCTCCTGCGCGTCTAATCGCCTTTCTTCCCTCCTCCCATTTCGATAACCTCCCTTCCCCCCTCCTCGCCCCCCTTTTGATCTCCATCAAGCATTCTCTCGCTATACCACTCCCCTCGCCCCTCTCTAGTTTTTTCTCATACGCCCATGCCCTCCTCCTCGCCCTTGTTCTCATCTTCTCCCTTTTTGCTTCCTCCCTTACCATATACCCCGGCGTCCTCCAGTCTAGCCCTAACACCCACCTTATGTATCTTTCCTGTGTCGCTTCCACCTTACTTCTCTCCTCCCAGCCCCATATTTCCACCCCATACCCCATCACCGTCCACACTAGCGTGTCGAACAACCACATTCTCTTTTTCCAGATCCTTCCGAATTTCCTCTTTCCTATCCCCCACACCTGCTTCATCACCATTCCCGCTTTCCTTATTCTGTCTCTTATCTGCGCTTCTTGCCCCCCATTCTTCCCAAACACATACCCCAGATACTTAAACTCCCTTACCTCTTCTATTTCTTTCCCTTTCCATCTCCATTTCACCCTCTTGCTTCTTCCTCCTCCTTTCCTAAACCTCATCACCTTTGTCTTCCCTACGTTTACCTCTAGCCTTCTCTTTTCAAAGTACCCTTCCAACACTCTGATCGCACCCTTCATTTCCTCCTCCGTCTCCGCCATCACCACTACATCGTCCGCGTACGCCAGGCTATAGACCTTTCTTCCCGCCAGTTTAACCCCCCCGTACCCTGCTCTACTCAATTCCTCCTCCATGTCCGCCGTCACCAGATTAAAAATTATCGGGCTCAGCGGACATCCTTGCCTAACGCCTCTCGCTGTCCAGAAGGCCTCTCCCACCTCTCCCCCCACTTTCACCCTACTCATTGTTTCCCTATATATCTCCTCCACCCTCTCTCTCAACCCCTTCCTCACCCCTTTCTTCTCCATTGCCCTCGCCAGTAACCCCCTGTCCACTGAATCAAAGGCTGCCTTTAGATCCACGAACAGGGCCACCAACTTTCCTCTCTCCCTACTCACCTGTCGCCCCACTAGGTAGTTTAACGCAAATACGTTGTCTACCGTTCCCATTCCCCTCCTAAAACCCGTCTGATTCTCCGGCACCAACCCCTTTTCCTCCACTTCTCTCTCTATTCTTTTCGCCAGCACCGACGCGTACACTTTGTACAACGTCGGCATCAGCGTCACTCCTCTATAGTCCTGCACTTTCCCCCCTTCCCCCTACTTTACTATTGGCGATATTATGCCCTCCTTCCAGCTCTGCGGCCACCCTTCTCCCCTCCATACTCTCCTACATATCTCCCATGCCATCTCCTCTGTTTCCTCTCCCCCGAACTTCCACGCTTCGTTTGGTATCCCGTCCCCCCCACATGCTTTTCCTTCCTTCAGCCTGCTTACCGCTCTCTTTATCTCCTCTCTACTTAACTCCTCTTCTTCTCCCTCCCTTCCCCTCTTTTCACTCCCTCTCACCACTCTTCTCTCCTCTCCCCCTAGCAATCCCATAAAATATTCTTTCCACTCCCCCTTTTCTATGTTCTCGTTCACCTTCTTCCTCTTTTTCCTCCCTCTATTTACGATTTCCCATACCTCGTTCTCTGTTCTCGCTTCTGCCACCTCTCTTATTAAGGGGGCTGAGTCACCTAAAAATTATTTTTTTATTTATTTTTTTTAAATTTTTTTTCTGAATGTACATGCGGTGTACTACATACACACCAAATTTTAGATCGAAATTTAAAAAATTACCGAAGTTAGAAGCATTTTAGTAGTGTTAGAAATAAATAATGCGTGAAAAAAAAAATGCCGAAATGCAACACGTACAATACCGGAATACCGCATATCCGCATGTTTTTTTTTCTTCTAATAAGAAGAATAAGAAACATCGAGAAAGGAACATAAAAAAACAATCGATGTCGAAACTGCGTTCGGTAGGTAACGATTTACCGACCAAAGGGTCGTTACGTCTAATCGATGCGACTCAGATTATCGCCGCTACCGCGCTTTGTTTTGAGTCTGCGATACACCGGCGTAATGTAACAGCGATGATTTTTACTCGATTGTGTCAATCGGGTAAAAAACTGAGCTTGTAAACTCAGTGTATTAGTATGTGTCAGTGTTTACAGTTTTTCCGAATGAACGGAATATATTCTGTATTTTTGCCCGCAATAATGTAAAAATGTTTTTCACAGTGACAGTGTCGCAAAGCGAAAAGTCTCGCAGACTTAACCTCTTTTTTAAACGTCAGATTTGACGTAAGAGTATATTTTTTTATGTTTTAAACATTTTTTTTGCATTTACGAGATTTGTGAAGTGAAAAAAAAAAAAAAAATCAAAAAAGAAAATCTGATTTTTATGTGATAGAAAAAAAAAGTGGACATTTTTATGTGACAAAAAAAATTTTTAAATAATTTTTTTTATTGCGGATCACCCAAGTTGGTTATTTTCATTAATCTTGTGAAATTCATTTTTTTCCATTTTATTTTTCTTCGCTTGCCGCAGGTTTCAGAGAGAATGGCCCCACCAATTTTGGATTGCGACGGCTTATATTCTTCGTAACAGTCAGTGTTACGGAACGAGTGCGGGGATTTTTCATGCGATCAAAAATGGATTTATCGCAAGCCATTATGTGAGTGGTTACGAGACAAAAAGTGGAAAAAGTGAATTTTTTGGTAGTTTTTAACTCATAGCTTCGTCAGCGAAGCTTCAAAAAAAAAATCCCCGCACTCGTTCCGCAATAAACTGTCTAACGAAGAAAATAAGACATCGCAAGCAAAGATTGATGCTTTCGTTCAGTCCGAAAGCTGCGGCAAAGGAAAAATGTTTGACCATTGCGCATTACACCGGAATACACTGTAGGTCTCCAAAAAAATTCACAGCGGTAGTCTAACACATATATATTATGGAGGTAAAATGGAATTTTTCATTGAACTTATATATACTGCAAAAAAAAATTTTTACTTTTCGATTTTTTAGGTGACTCAGTCCCCTTAATCTTTCCTGTTCTTCCTTTTTCTTACTCTCACACATCTCCTTATACTCCTTCTTTCTGTCTCTGTATCCCTGCTTCGAGCCTCCTTCCTTCCTCCACCTCCTTAGTTCTCCTCTTACCTCCCCCTTCTTTTCCCTGCACTCGTCATCCCACCATCCCTCCCTTCTCTTCCTCCTTTCTTCCCCCTCCCCCTCCTTAGGGCATTTCCTTATCGTTCCCATGATTCTTTTCGTCACCCCTTCCACCAACTCTTGTATCTCTCCCTCCCTCCCCGTTGCTCCCGTCATCTCCCTCGCGTACCTCGCTTTCGTTTCCTCGGTCCATTTACCTCCCCCCCTCCTTTTCTTTCCCTCTTTTCTCTCTCCCTTCTCTTCCCCTTTCCCTCCTTCATCGTCACCACCAGCGGGTGATGGTCCGAGTCCACCTTTTCCCCCACTACCAGCCTCTCGATTCCTTCCCTTACCCTGTGGTCCCCCAATACGTAGTCTATCACTGTCTCTCCCCTGCCCCCTGTGTACGTGAACTCCCCTTCCTCGTCCCCTTTTACGCTCCCGTTCATTATCTCCCAGCCCACCTCTTCCAGCATCCCTATCAACTTTTTTCCTTCTCTGTTCACTTTCTTGTCCTTCGATTTCCTCCCTCCCTCCTCCTCCTCGCTTCCGCCCGCTCCTCCCCCTTCCTCCCCTGTCCTTGCGTTAAAGTCCCCCCCTATTATTATTCTCTCCCTCTCTCCTTGTCTTTCTACCCACCCCCTTAGTTTTTCCACTTTTCTTTCTATGTCTCCGTTCAAGTACACCCCTATCACTGTCCAGCTACTTCTTCCCGTCTTTATTCTCTTCACCATCATCCCTTGCTCCATCTCCTCCTCTCCCTGTTCCTCGCATGCCATTTCCTCCCTCACTCCCACAATCATCCCCCCCATCGCTCTTCCCTTCCTGCTCTTTCTCTCCGCTCCTTGTACTGTCCACCTATACCCTCTTGGCAACCTCTCCTTCATCCTGTCCCACCCTCTTTCTTCTACCCACGTCTCCATCATCACTATTACCTCCCATTCCTCCAGTTCCTTCCAGAATTCCCTGTCCTTGTTTTCCAGCCCCGCCACATTCCAAAACGCTATCCTCCACTCCCGATCTCTTTCCTCCTGCCCTTTCTCTTGCCCCCCTATTCATTTTTTTGCCTCCCCCCCTTCCGCACCTTCCATGCTTCTGTTTCGTTCCTCGATCCCCCCTCCCTTCCTTCTATTATTCCTTCCCTGCTGTCCTTCCCCCTCCTCTTCCCACTCCTCTCCTCTCCAATTTCTCAGCTTCTCTCTTTCCTCATCCCACCACCACATTTTCCCTTCTATTTCTATCTTTCCGTAGCTTATCCTTGTTCTTCTCCCCTTCCTCCCTTCCCTATATCCTATTTCCCTTAATCGCCACTGCATTTTCCTTTCCTTCCATGTCATGTCGTCTTCTATCCTCACTTCCCTCTCCTTCACATCCCATCTTCTCTTCATCACCTCTTTTTTTCCTTCCACGTCTCCCATCCTCACCTCCAATATCGCTTGCGTTCCCTGCTGCCCCCTGTCTCTCATTCTCCCTACTTCTCTCACCGCTTCCACCCTCGCCTGCACCCCTATGCTCTCCATTAGTCTCTGCGTCGTTTGCCACGCCGTGTCCTCCATTTTCACTCCCTTCACAATCACGTTTCTTCTCCTTCTCTCCCTTTCCCCTTTTTCTATCTTTGCTTCTATCTCTTTCACCCTCTCTCCTACCCCCCTCCCCTCTACTCCCCCTCCTCTTCCCCTTCTTTCGTCCTCCATTTCCTCTATTCTCCTACTCAACTCTCCTATTTTCCTCTCTGCTTCCTCAGCACCTTGTACCCTTCCCTCCAATTCCCTCATTTTCCTCTCCATTTCCTCTGTTTCCTTTCTCGCCTTCGCTTCTCCCTTCCTCACCTCCTCTCTTAGCTTTGCCACCTCTTCCCATACATTCCTCCCCTGGTTCACCACATCCGCTCTTACCTCTCTTATCTCTTGCCTCATCTCTTCTCTCATTTCCCTTATCATCTCCTTTATCTCTCTCATCTGCTCCCCCTCCCCCTTTCCCTTCTCCGGCTATCTCACCGTTATCCTACTTCTCCTAAAAATTTGCTCCACCTCTTCTTCCCCCTCTTTCCCTTCCCTCTCCCCCTCCTCCAGCTGTCCCCTTTTCCTTTTCCACATGTCCTTTAGGTCCCTCATATCTCCTGTACTCGCGCTTCTTTCCCTCTCCAGTCTCTCCACGTTAGATTTCCTGCCCCTTTTCCTCGCCTCTTCCGCATTCCCTCCCCCCTTCCCATCTTCTAGTCCTCCACCTAACATCTTTACTTCTTTTCCCTTGCTTTTCCCTTCTATCTCTATATCCCTCTTTATCCTCTTTTTTCGCTTCCTATCTCACCGACTCCTTAGCTCTTTCTTCCTTATCCCCGCACGCTCTGCTCGCCTCTTACTCCCTACCTTACCTCGCTCCGCTCTCGCTCTTCCTTATCCTCGGCTGCCTCGCTTCGTGCCGCCACCTACCTCTCTTACTCCGTACCCACGTCTTTCTCTCTACCTCTGTCCTCTCCCCTCTGCTGTCACTGCCCTTCTTCCTCTCCGCGTCCTTAACCTTTAAAACCCTTCTTTTTCCTTTCTCCCTATTTTCCTCCGCCTTTTCCCACTCGCTCCGTTACTCTCCCTCCCTTCTCTCGTCTCTCCTCTCTCTATCCCTTTCTTCCCCTTCTCTCTACTCACGTTTTTCTCCCTTTCTTCCCTTTTCTCCTTCTCACCACTCTGTCGCACATTCGCTCACTCACTCACCGGAAACGGAAGTCATCATTTTCTATCTTAATAATAATGGAAAAAATATATAAATAAATAATATATATAGATATAAAAAAAAAATATATTTTTTTTTTACGGGAGTCGTGAAGACTCGACCAACTAACTTTTCCTCTTAATAAAAAAAAAAATAGAAGAAAAAAAAATCAATAAAAAAAAATATAAATAAATAATATACATAGATAATAAAAAAAAAATATATATATTTTTTTTTACATTTAACGGGAGCCGTGAAGACTCGACCGAAAGGAAAAAAGAGAAAAGCGAATTTCGAACAAATTATTGGGAATCCCGAGGACTCAACCAAGAAAAGGAGTAAGAAGAGAGGACACGTTACAAGATAATAATAGAAGCGAGACTGTTGGCGGAGCAACAGCCTTCATCGCAATTTTGAAAAAAAAAAAAAATGGAATCGTTGACAGAACAACACATTCCCGCGCAGTCGTAAAAGTTAATTATAAAACGAGGCTAAACCTCCGCAATAAAAAAAAAGGGAGGAAAGAAAAGGGTAGACACGAGAAGGTTAATTTTAAGCCCTTTCGGGCATTTATTAGAAAAAAAAGGAGGAAAATACAAAACAGTATATAAAAAAAAAAAAAAAAAATCTTATATTCTAACCTATGAATTAAAATTTAAATTAAAATCTACTACTACCTATAGTATTATATCTATACTATACTTAAATCCAAGAAAAAAAAAGAGAAGAAACTTAAATTTAATAAAAAAAAAATAATATAAATTAAAACTAAACCCCCCCCCCCTTCGCCCGGAACCCTATTAGGGCCGGAATCGCGAACTGAAACAGAAAAAAATATAACAAAATTAATAAAAAAAATAATAATAAAAAAAAAGGAAACCGGTGAAAAAAAAACAATAATTACCAATTAAATTGCGCGAAGGGCCGCAGCGAGCCAGGCGTCCCAGGGGGATCCTCGTCCCCCTCACCAATCCGAGATATCGACGGTGTCCCCATTTCCTCCGAATCAAGGTCCACCTCCATTTCCTCCTCCTCCCGGTGCCGCGGGACGAAGGCATAATCCTCCGGATCGAAGCCTGGAAGAGGATCATCTCCGTGCGAAAACTCGCCCTCGTCCCGATCCTCCAACCCCGGGAGCAAATTTGGGAAGTTTGAAGGCATGGGAGAATACACCCTCGCGCCCCTCAGCACCTCCAAATAACTGGGGCCCGACTCCTCGGCGTCCCAGTTCTCGTCCGACCCGAAGTCGACGGACGGAGGGACCCGCAATTCAGTAATCTAAAAAGAAAAAAATATAAAATAAAATATATATCGATATATATATACCACCCTTCATAAATAATCGCGACACTTACCCTCCGATTAAAAGCCTCTTGCGACCTGCTGCGGAGCAAGGCAGCGTAAGCCTCTAAGTAGGCCGCGTTCAACTGTTCAGCGTTCAGTACGAAAAACATTTTTTTTTCGAAACGGTGATTTTTCAAGTGCAAGGACAAGAATGATTTTTCTTCCCCGGGAACAGCCGTTTAAATACACAAAGTCCCACTCCCGACATTTTCGGAAACTCAACGCGGCAACCCTTGTTCCACGCGTTGAACCCGTCAACGGAGGAGGGAGAGGATTTCCCATTGGTCAGGGCACAAAATACTCTCGAAATTTTCGTGTCCACAGATTATAGAGTAGAAACGAACATTTGAAATTTAAAGATAAAAAAAAAAAGAGAGAAAGAGAATATAATATTGCTAAACGATCGGTGTCTCACAACACAATAATATTG
This sequence comes from Cryptus viduatorius, assembly GCA_964006125.1. NCBI lineage: Eukaryota > Metazoa > Arthropoda > Insecta > Hymenoptera > Ichneumonidae > Cryptus > Cryptus viduatorius. Next base: position 17,066,850 of record OZ023224.1, on the reverse strand, counting down.
CAGAAAAATGAAGCTCGGAATTCTTCTCGCGTGGATTACGATGATCTGGTTAAAATCGCAAATCTCGCCGACTCATGGATTGATTGGATACGATTGCGCCGGTGTTACGTCAAACATCACCAGCGTATCACTACTGGGAGTGGGAGAATGCAACATTCCCCAACAGGAAGTTAACGTCTCTCGCACCTATATCCAACTAATACAAATCAATGAATATTCATCTATAAAAGTAAGGCAATGTAAAGTGGAAATTTATCGAACGATCAAAAGATGCGGAATGCACTCCCACACGATGGACGTAACCAACGGGGAATATGGATATATAGATAGCGTCAACCGCGAATCTTGTCTCGATATGTATCGATACGGTAATATTAAAATAGGACAGACAACGGTTACAGGGATTACGACAAACGGAACGATTACGCGACCTATACATATAGTAGGGTCGATTTATAACGATGGTTCTTGCGAAGGTAGTACTTATTCTGATTCGTACGGGACATGGGATAAAGTAATAGTACATGGAAGTGTGAAAATATCGTTGAGAGATTACAACGCTCGAGTAAATGTAGATACTAATAAAATACATCTACGCTCCGGAACAAATTGCGAGTTAAACGAGGGTCATTGCGTCGATTTCGACGGCGGCGATACATACTGGGATCCGCTCCCCGAAGACAGTTGTAAAACCTGCAGGTACGGACTCTTGTACGAAGGAATTGCCGATAGAATTACGGATTACAACGTAGGCAACGAACAAACAGTATACACTCTCACTAAAGGAGACGTAACGTTCGGACTTTCTAGCAAAAACCAGATTAAAGTTTGCGGATATATTTTGACGAAGACCGAGCATCCTAAGCTCCTTATCGTTGAAATCTCGCGGGGAAACCCCTTCATCGCGAAAAAACCAATTGAAGTAAATAATTTGGATATCTTCATATATATGAACTCTAAATTCGTGTTCGTAGAGAAACATATTCGCACGCAGATTAAAGATATGTATCGCGATATATTGATGCAACGTTGCAATCTCGAACGACAAATATTGCAAACCACTTTAACAATAGCAAGAATTTCTCCGGACGAATTTGCTTTTGATCTAATGAATCGACCGGGATATATGGCTGTGTTAGCCGGAGAAGTGGCACACATTTGTTATACCCCCGAAAAATGAGAGCACCGCCGAGGTTACGCTTACGCAATAACCGAGGCGTGCGATCATGAAATATTGCGCCAACTGCACAGTATCGCATACTGGAACGACGATAAGGTAAACATCATTACCAAATCTCGTAAATATGCTGAATCGCTCGCTCCACTTTATCTCCTATAAAGTGTGAGAGTGAGCGCAAGTCGGGGAGTACAATTGGACATCCGATACTGCGCGGTTGGTTGCGTGTAGAGGGACTCGTGCAAAGGGTCTGTAAGTAGTACTCCATAAGTTTGGTCGGACAGTAGTCCAAAATCTGTATAACATTATTCTGTGTGAAAATTGAGTTCGCGTATCGACGCATCAATAAAGAAAGACACTTTCGCTTACATCTCCTGCATTCGAACATTCACTGGGGTTCCAACCCTTTCCCGATAAACATCCCAAAAATAATAGAGAATATTCATTACCGCTAACCTCGGCGTAGCTAACCGGGATTCGGCGGTATAACACATTGCCCAATGCATTCCCGTCGAAGTAAAAATTGCCCGCACGACCGAATGTTATAACGAATTACCAGTAACAAGGGGAAATTTCTCCTTTCACTTGTCACCACGAACTCACATATTATTGAAACCTGGCACTGAGGTATCGTGTAATCGACTCCTCGCTCCTATGTATCTATTAGATGGAGAATGGTATTCTTTCGGACCCACCCCTATGCAAACTCAAACCCCCACAGTAATCAAACCACTTACAAAACCCACCTGGAAATACGTTAGTCCCTACAGAGAGAATTGGAAGAACTCCGCGATCACCTAATGTTCCCAGCGGAAAGACCAGCGATATTAAATTCATTGGCGCGAGGAATTACCGGACATTCCACCATCGTTCAAGGCGGTTCGTTATCAAATCTTCTCGATGAAGAAGCATTAAATAAAATTGTAGAATCCGCATGGGATAAAACATGGGGGTATCTCATTAGATTCGGGAACGTAAGTGCAGGAGTAATATCATCATCGACACAATAATACACGGATATGCTCTGCACACGGTATACGGATGGTCCATACATCTGTTAGGCGCTGTTTGGGACTCTGTCACGAGTCTGTTATTGCACCTAAGTAAAAAACAACCCAAACCGGGCAGGGGAAATAAAGGCGATATGGACACCGAGACGGAAACTACCGAACCACTCCAGCCGCCCGCCTACCAGGGTTGCGGAATTCCCATCGGAGACCTATCTACCGTCCCACCTTTAACATATGAATTCGACCCGAGGGTCCGAGATTTCAATCAAATCATGAGACATTCCGTATCAAATTTTCGTACGCTACCCCATTCACGCCGAAGAGAAGAATTATACCCTATGCAAGACTTAGCAAATGCGCAAATAAACGGGGCCGGGGAGACTGTGGCTATACGCACTCGCCCGGTTTATGACACGTTGCCGAAGGCTAGAGCCGTGTCACCGAAAGACACCGCCGCATCCACCTCGACTACTTATTCAGATGGTGCGGAAGAGATTAGTGAACCCAACACTTTATCTCACGAACTGAAAATTGATGGGTTAGAATCGGGCGAAGGCCCAAACACAAAGAATAAACAACAATATTTCCTATTGCAAAGACCAAAGAAGGAGGATAAGCAATAAGCTGGAGAGAAATAAAATCAGGCCAAATCTAGAAGAAAGACTAGCGTAAGGATAAGATAGGGAAACCCATAATAAAATATATACGAATTTTTAACAATTGTGAATAACAGGAAAAAGAAAAAAAAACATAAAAACAAAAAAAAACACATAAAAACGTAACTATATTTTAAGTGAATATAAAAAAAAAGAGAGGGAGAAAGAGAAAAAAAAATAATGATATCGATAATCACGTTTTAAAACGGCATACGTACGCCTCTTGACAAATGACGGAATGGGGGCTTGGAAGAACGCTATATCAATGATTACGATAAGAAAAAGAAAGGAAGGAATATATGAAGTAAGATTACTATTTTCGACCCAGGCTAAACAAAGGAAAGTGAATTGAAAAAAAAGAGAGGAAAAATAAATATATATATACTAGAGTTTCCCCGGGCTCGCGCGCTACGCGCGCTCGCTCGTCAATCGTAAAATATTTTGAGTTAAGACCCATTTGGGGAATATTTTTGCTTTCTCCGCCGCCGACCACCGCGGCTGCCTCCTTCGATTTTTTCTCCCCGCCACCCTGCTATGGCGACCGTTGCTATGGTGACCGTTGCTGTGAGGACGCTTACTATGACAACGGTTGCTATGGTGAAAGTTGCTATGGCAACCGTTGTTATGGCGACCGTTGCTATGGCTACCGTTGCTATGGTGACCGTTGCTATGGTGACCGTTGTTATGGCGACCGTTGCTATGGTGACCGTTGCTATGGCAACCGTTGCTATGGTGACCGTTGCTATGGCAACCGTTGCTATGGTGACCGTTGCTATGGCAACCGTTGCTATGGTGACCGTTGCTATGGCAACCGTTGCTATGGTGACCGTTGCTATGGCAACCGTTGCTATGGCAACCGTTGCTATGGCAACCGTTGCTATGGCCGTTGCTAAGGGGATCCCCCCCCCTCCACGCAAAAATATTCTAAGTCCCTCTAAGGGGGACTTAGAATATCCCCCTCCCCCGACCGCTTCGACCGAAAATATTCTAAGTCCTGAGCGAGCGGGATCGAGGCGGCAGGGATCTCGATTCCTGACACGGCGGCGGCGGCGGCGGCGACGGCGGCGGCGGCGACAGCGGCGGAAACTTTATATATATAGAGAGATATATATCTATCCCGAGAACCCATTTTCAACAACTAATTTCTTGAAGAAAGAAACATAAATGAAAAAGAAGGGATAAGAAATATATAAGAATAACGAAGAAAATATACACTAAATAATCTATAAACTAAGAACATATTATCTATAATCAACCAACCGTAGATTATTAACTAGAAGTAAAATCGAAATGGGACAAATAATTAATACCAACATTTAAAATTTAACAACAGAAATCCGAAGACATGGCGAGATGCAAATGTGGACGCGAATTTACTACGATAATACAAACCAGATCTGATCAACATGCACCGCTGCCGGAAACGCTGAAAATCAGAATCAACGAAGTGGCACCCGCAAACCTGGTGCCAGGAACTGCTGTTATTTACTGTTACTGGAAACTCTCTTTATACTTAGACTAGCAGGTTGTTGGGCTCGCGCGCTTCGCGCGCTCGTATTGGATTACATTGGAACTATCTAAGTAAAGGGTTGCCTATGCAGTGTCAGTGAATATTTAAGAATAAACGAAAACAATTCGACGTGTTACTACAATTGATAGATTTTTATTTGTTGGTTTTTGGCCAAATTCGCTCGTAATTGAGTCATAGTCTTTGAGTTGAGAATTTTTTTTCGAGATGCACCATGGGAAGGTAAACATCTAAGCATCTCATTTAAATTCGCGATTGATTACGTAGCGAGTTTCAAAATTACTACGCAACCATTATCGAATTAAAGTAACAATTGAAAATTATAAAGTATATTGAATATGAATTTCATTTTTATTAACCAAATTTACAAATTTGGTTCACGAACACGATTTTGAAAAATCAAAACCATAATTTAAAATTGCCACCCTATTGGAGAACTTCTGTGTACACAATATTGTGTGTTTTATCTCCAGGTACGTGAATGAATAAATTTTTTTCTGAACTTACGCGTGAGCACCTTACATATAGTTGACCATGTGAAAAACATACATCGTGTAAATCAATATCGGCAACTTGAAAAGTTTGACCTTGTGATTTGTTGATTGTCATCGCAAAACATGGTTTGACTGGAAATTGGATCCGTTTGAACTCGAATGGGTAATTTACTGGTATCACGGGTATGCGTGGTATTAACACATGTTCGCCGATTGAATTACCAATAATAACTTCAACTTCTAATATGTAAGTCATTAATTTTGTAATTTTTAATCTGGTTCCGTTACACAGTTTTGGTGCATTCAAATTTCTCAATAGTATGATAAGGGTTACGATTTTTAATTTTTGGGTATGTCATGGAAGTCCTGGAGGCTTGAGAGAATTTAGAAATTCAATGGGATAATTTGTTACTTGCTGAATTTCTGTGACACTATCGATCGACCGATACACATATTTATGTGTATCTTTAACTATCAATTCGTTGATGAAATTAACCCTGTCATTTTTCGGCGCAAGTATAGCGCGTTCCCGAAATCAAGAGCCCGTATGTTTTGAAGGTGTCGATATATTCGGATAGACTTTTGATATTAATTCAGTCAGATCAGGTACCACCGTCGCTAATTTTGAATTAATATTATTTTCGCCATTCTGTTCAGGGTACGTTCCACTGCCAACTTGCAGTAGTGTATTACAAAATACACCTGCTCGTGCGTCACGTTTTAAACAACCTTGCATGTTTATTGTTAGAGTCAAAATTCCGACAGATTCCCACAAAAAGATGATTTCACACATGCATTAATGGCGTCGGCTTTACTGCCTCTAGGTATTACAGGAAGAGTTTGTCGAAAATCTCCCACAAATACTATCGACAGAATCAAGAACAATTACAGACTCTCAATAACTCTTTTGCGTATGTCCCTGGGACGAATAAATTTCAGTACAATTATTGTGAACGAATGTTTGCAAAAAAGCATGGTGTTTTACAACACCACCGGCGCAATCCGAATCAAATTTGTTCCGGTAAAAAAATCATCTAAGTTCCCACAATAGGCAGCATTAAAAACCGAAAATAAAGTATGATTTTTACAGATTATTTTTATGTTCTATATGTGTCCGTGAGTGTCCGTGAGTGTCTGTGAGCGTGTGTGAGCGTCTGTGAGTGTCTGTGAGTGTCTGTGAGAGGTGTCTGTGAGGGGTGTCTGTGAGTGTCTGTGAGAGGTGTCTGTGAGTGTCTGTGAGAGTGTCTGTGAGTGTCCGTGAGTATCTGTGTGAGTGTCTGTGAGTGTCTGTGAGCGTCTCGTGGACAAACACACAAGAAAAATCGGGACTTTCTTTTATATATATAAAGATATCGTGGATAGACCTTTCTTCTTGTACGTTCCACCTGAATGGCGACAAGTCGAGAAGAACCGTTTGAACGAATGGATCGCTCAATTACGAGCTAATCCGCTCGAAGATGTTACTCTAGGGCAAACGCAATATGAGTGGCGCAACGATATCCTCATGCCACAAGGACAACGATACTCTACGATCCCCATACCTGGTACGAGAGGATGGCCAGAGATCAACGAACCGGTACCTGAGTGGCACGAGCCACTTAAACTACAAGGGTTGGGAAGACACCTGCCCGTTGCCGTCAATCGACGATATACTAGCCCTCGGCTAGGAATGGAAAAACTCATCTGTTATTGGCGAGTGCCATTGGACCCGCCTGGCTATCAACAGCGATCCATTTGGGTACCGCCAGAATGGCGTAGATTAAGCCAAAGAACACGCGACCAATGGTTGAGACGAGCATCCAGGATATTCATCTCGGAGGAACTACGTACGGATGGTACCTCGACACACTAACACCCCTCACGCAGTAGCCGGAACTCATCGAATACATAGGCAAAGGACAATACAGTCACGTAACAGTCGCAGAAGGGAATAGTAAGGACGAGAGCAATAGCGACGAAGAAGCCACCAACGATGCTCTCGATCTCTCTAGCAAAGCCACGTCCGAAGATATGGAAGTAGAACGCTACTCGCTGCAGGGACTATTGGAAGTTGACACCCGCGCGGTACCTTCGAATTTATCCCTTCGAAGCATTTCGGGTCTCGAAGAGGAGATAAGGAAATTAGAATACGCCAGAAGTCTAGCAGAGAGGGAGTTGGAGAATAAAGAGACACCGGATAACACACTCTAAAAACAAAATGCTTAGTCTAAGAATATATTCTTAGCTCTATGGATAAATATGCTTCAGACAAGAATACATTTCTTAGAGCTAAGAATATATTCTTAGATAAAGCATTTTGTTTTTAGAGTGCAAGTAAACGGTTATGTCGACGGTCAAGTGAGTCTACCCCTTTTGATAAACTCCCCTCCCTTTTAATCGAAATACCATAGATTCCTATACTAATAAAAAGATAATGATAATAACAATGATAATAATAATAATAATAATCTCTAACAATGAATAAGAACTTCATATACATCCAATTAATGTAATCATTGTCAAAATTCACAGATGGTCCAGTACGTCCTGTCGATCGCCATCAACCACCCAAAGAATAGAGAAGGAAGAATATATCTACAACAGCTTTATTGGCCCTTGAAACCCGGGTGTTACGTCCCACCGGAGTGGAAGGACATACCAAACGGCGTACTCGCGGAATGGACATGTAAATTACCACGCCAAGGCCGATCCGTCATTTTGGGCGGAACAAAATACACAATGGTGGAGGACATTTTATTACCGCTGGGCCAGGATTTCAACACCGTAGTCACCACCAGCGATGTTTACGCTTTCGGCGTCGAAGAATGGCTATAATAAACTGGAATGCATTATCAAGAAGAAGACCTCACGTCGACAATCACAAGCAACAAGACAACCTCACAAAACTCGTGTATGTTAGCGACTAGTTATAAAAAAAGGAGAGAAGCCATTTCGAATTTTATTATAGTTAGTGGGTATTATGGTTAATTTTTACAAATTATGCAATTATTAATCTCGCTTAATCCAAAGTAGTGCCTTACTTAAATATTATTCATAAAGCGTATCCGCCAAAAGCATAGGAGATAGGGAAGAAATCATATATTCACAAAGAAACGAATGTTTCGCATAAGCAGAGAGAAAACAACTACATAAAAGACAATAAAGCCACAATCTTATACTTACCTTAGGAAAAGAAAGAGAAAAGGAATATAAAATGTAACAATTCATTATCTTTGATTCAATTTATAAATCTCATTCTAAGAAACGAACGAGCGATGGTAACAAAACCACAGTATATACACTCGTTAAAATATAAAAAAAATTATGTATATGGTTATATGGATGCTGTAACGAAGTAGATTCGTACAATTATTTTTCGTACTCGAGTCGAGGCTCCGCTCACCACGGAGCCCCTTTAATATCACCGCGCGAAATAGTAGACCTCCCCCCCCCCCCATGTACCCCCGCGCCTAGGCAAGGTAACGCTCAGCAAGAGACCCAAGACACCGAGAGAGACCGAAAGCAGAGACAACGCACGAGCTAGAGAGAGAGCGGGAAACCGCGAAGGAAGATATTCGCTCGACAACAACAGGACTCGTCGCTGGCCAAAGTCCACCGTTGCCGTCCCGTCGCCTCTCTCATCGACCACGCCGCCCGCCGCTCTCGATCGTCGCTCAATAGCTCGAGCGACGATAAATCAATAAGCTGCCGCCATCTGACACCTCGCCCGTCGATCGGGCGAATTATCGACCGACGCCGAGTACCGTCTTCTCTCTCTCTCCACCGCCTTCCATCGCGCTGTCAACGGAGAAGATTTCCGAGAAGAAGGACGAGCGTTACCTCAGCTCGTTCGAGCCGTTGATTAGGATAGACGTGTGTGGACGATTCCCCCGTTCCCCGCCATTTTTGTAAGGGAATCGCCCAGCGTGAATTTATATTGTAAAGAGTGTGATACTTGCGAGTAATAGTTTCCCTCCCGCGTGATAATTTTTCCCCGTCTTCCCCCGATATTTTCCCCCGTAATTGAGTTAGTGAAGTGACCGGTAATCACTTCTTTCTTTCATTTTCGTATAATTTTCCAAGTTTCGCCATTTACCGGCTAAGACTCGTGCACGTGGTGAGTGGCGTGCGACGTTATTTTTGCGTGCGAAGTTATTAAGTAAGTAAGTTATTCGTGTGCAATTGAGAGTATTTTTGATTGTGTATTTTCCCCCGTTATATCGCCCTGACGTCCCTGAAATTCGTATGTGAGCCGAAGGCATTAAATTGCGAGCCCAAAGATCGGTTGACCCTCCCCTGAGCCCTCTGCTGTTCCCTTGAGTTTGCCGGCCATTACGTACTCAGTGTAAAGTTGAATATTTGCTGACTCATGTTGAGTCGTATAACGGTGTTACCCCGTGAAAGGTAACTGGCGCCCAAAAAGATTGTTTGAGTAGTTTCCCCCGAATTTCGAGATATTTTGTGAGTTATTTTTATTGGTATTTTCCCCGCGATTTTCCTTGTAATTTTTCCGGAAGACCCGTCGTCCCTTTGCCGAGAATATTCGATAGTCCCGTCGACATTTTCTCTTGCCACGAGTCGCGTACGCCTCGCGGATCGCCTCGTGGCAACCACCGTTAATTCTTTTATCATTTTTCCCCCAACCCTCCCCTCGCCCGTACGACCCGGAATCATCCGTTGCTCAAATCATTATTATTTTTGCGGATTATTATTATTATTTTGTATTATTTTCTCGATTATTTCTTATTATTTCTCCCCCCGATTTAGTTATTAATTTTCAGCCCCCGTCCCCGTTTACCCCCGACATTTTCACCGCAGAGTACTATTTTTCGAGTTATTATTTTTATGATTTAGTTGCGATTATTGGTAAGATTTATTTGCGTTTATTTCGGTTGATTATTTTCGTTATTCTCTTTTATTTTAGTAATCCATTATTTTCGAGTTATCATTGTTATTATTAGTTATTCGATCCCCGTTATTTTCTTTCTTAGTTTATTAGTTCTTATTTCTTGTCGATTTCTTTGTATTATTTCTTTTCCCCGAATTTATAATAAATTAGTATTTCTTTTGTCAAGTATCCCTCCACCGCCTATGATTATTTAATTTTGCCTTGTCTTCCCCCGAAATAAAGTTCTGACGAAAACCCCCGTCACAATGCATACCCATCGAGATGATCGTTAGGCTTCCCCTAACAATCATCTTAAGGGGGGAGGTGTTACGTCCTGACGTAACTCTCTTCATTTTTTCATTAATAACAGTTTTTCGCAACTCATTTTTCTGCTTATTTTCTTACTATGCAAACCTTTCTCCTTCCAAAACAATTCATACATCTCCCGGAAAATCCAAATATCACTCATCCTCATAAAAATCACGAGAAGAAATGATTTCTCTCATCAATCGTTGAACGATACTTCAGGAATGATTTTCCATTGGGAAAAATATGTCCAGGAAGGTTAAAATAATCAGCATGTAAAGCTAAAAACAGGGTAAAAGATAGATGATAAAATTATCTACCACACGAGCTAGATGCGGGCAGAGGTCTCAATCCCCCTCGACACACGCACTACCCTCGGTGAAACAGCGAACTCCGCTGCCGACGTCGGTACAATCGACCACTGCATCGACTCAAGGAGTATAGATCTAAGCTTTTACCCTGCGGCCAGACCATTAAAGTTTTTCTAACTGCAGGTCAAAAAGGGCCTCCAACATAAAAAGGGGAACCTACATTACCTTATGTATGGAAATTAACCCCGACTACCGAAATAGTTTCAGTATTTCGACACCGAACAGCATTGCATAATATTTCTGAATATACGAGTCACGCGATTGAGAGTCAGAACATCCCCCACATCATCCAACCACTCATCATTATAATGACATAATTTTCTTTAATCACGATCCTAAAAGAAATACGGTTTCGTACTCCCACACGCTTTCTAATTTAACGCTAATTTAATGAATATGACCATTTTAAAAATCTTCGCAATTAAATTATAAATTACGGTATCAAATGAATCAAAGATGGTAAAATTGTCCAGAATTACAGGAGGAATAATCGATGCAAGTTATTGGCAAACGCTACTAATGCCTTGAAAATATTAATAAATTCAAAACAGCAAAATTATTTTTGAACTTAGAAGTGCTATTCGATACTAGTTAAGAGTAAAATATCATTTATGGCAAGAAATCAAATACGATCATACAAAGGCTGATTAGTCGAATCACGCAAAGACACGAAAAATAGTCGAGACGAATAAACGTCTGTGATTTCGTGAAACACGTGCAGTCACCATAATGTTTGATAACACAATATGTAACGGTGAAGGAAAGGGCAAAGATGGTCAAAATTTAAGAAATAACAAACGAATGAAACAGAAAATTTACATTACTAAAGCTAAACGATTCAAGGAAGGGAGTCGTAAATCATTTCCGAACCGCCGAACCGAGTTGCGGTAGCGCGGGATGCAACACTAGTATGCCTCGACGATGAGTCACGAAGGCAAGGCGGCTCAACCACCGAGCGCGAAGACGCAATTCCGTCGAGAAAAGTCACATACCGCGCGCAGAAGAAATGCCTCCCTACGATCGGGAGAATGAAATAATGATATTTTAATATAACTATTATCCTTCCGATAATGTTCACCGTATAAATTGGTATCAGGAGTAAAAATGTACTCCTGGAATTTCGTTTTCTCGGCTCATGGTGCACAAATTTATAAATCAGTCAATATATCAAATTAATCAGGAATAATTCCTTATTCTTATGTCGCAACTATTTTTTCCAAAATTATTGGAAAAAAGTCGTAACGTGAGCAACTACAAAGTACATGTAGCAGGAAAACGTACGTCGCATACAGTTGACTTGGTCCCCCCCCCCCCCCCCATTTATAGTATAAAAATAAACATCGCAGGTTATATCAAAATGTTCAGGAACATTCCACCTTTAACATGGAATTGTTAATTTATCGATATTATTTAACATTCGACCAGAATTCACTTTCAAAGACAGAAAATAAGTCGGAATCGGCACACTGTAAGGATAATAAAAGGGGCCCGGGCAAGGAACGAGTTACGTAAGCTAAGCTGCATAGCGTCAAGGTTAGTTCACGACGATAGGGGAAGGTCTAGCAGGTACACCGAAAGAGGGGAGTCATACAGCTCGCCCGGGCAACGGAACAGTAGTTCCGGAATGACCATATAAGGGAATAAGACGATCGTACGACGTTGTTACCAGGCACGCGCAATAGTTGCTGCACGCCTCTTAGGGGGGCAACGCCCAAAGATATCGGGCCGGTTATGCTACCGATACTTCGGATATTTAGGAAAATGCTGATATTTTATAATAAAATAATTTGTACAAGAGCCGAGAAATATTTTTACCCTTCAGGTATATAATAATTTGACATCCAAACAATGACAATGCTACGAAATTATTAATAATAAAATATACATATCTCTCGACTCTTACCACCGTCCTCGGAATACGAAGACATACCGGAGAATTTTACAAACAGCAACTATCAGTTGATTTTTCTCTCTCTCTTATGTTAAACATATCAAATCTTAATTATTTTTAGTAATTTGTTTACGAATTATTAATATTAAAATTACAAATAACTCAGGCAAATAATTAGACATAAGAAAGGAAAGGGAATTCAATAGAAACGGGATAAATTTACAATTATCTCGCAATACGAATATTCCAGAAATCCTGGAATCTCGAGCAAGCCGAGAGGAGAATAGCGAAGAGGCAACGTTACTCATCAGGGGAGCAGAATGCCCGGGATACGTGAGGGAGGGTTCTTCCCCCTCTGATTACCATTTTTCTAGTATATAAGAGCCCGCGAAAAGAGGGCACGAGAGTACCAGGACAGAGTAACTACAGTCAGGATTAGAGATCAGGAGTAGAGTTAGGAAATCAACGGAAGCGCGCAACCGGCGCATCCGATCGGTAGGCTGGTGCTCCGGCTGGGCGGCGAGAAGGATAGAGTCAGAGACCGCGCACTCTGTTTACCACCATTAGAAAGAGACATCACGGGTATTTTTCGGACAACGAATAGAATTGTACTGCTCTCCTATTGGAGAAGTTTGTTTATAATATTTTCCATCTCCAAAAATTGTACTCATTTTCACTGCGACCAGAGTTTTCTTGGTCCAGTCCAGTTCACCAAATTGTCACTCTCAATTCATCCGTTGTAACGAAGTCAGCTTCGCTTCACCGTCAAAATCCTTTTCTTACTTTATTGTTGGAAGAGATTTCTGTACGAATAACGGCCTTGGAATCAATTGTACTTTCCAAAACTCGCATTCTCTTGCATTCTTTTTGAATCTGCCTGAGATATTTTTCTTTGAATACAATTTGAATATTACGAGAATCCCGCGTACAAAGTCGTGTTTCACCGATTTCATCGCAACAATCAACACCTCAACGAACAACGTAAGTACAATTTAATTCGACTTCTTCAATATTTCTATAATTAGAAGTGCGTATAATATCCTGTGCCACTCTACCTCCCCGATAATTCGCCTAGCCGTCGGCAGACATCATCTACATTACTCACAGAACATCATTCAGGTTACCAGATCGTTTGTACCGCGTTGAAATATTTCGACATAATTAAAATCACCTATGATCCGCATTCTATCTACGCGACAGATAAGATATTTCGTAATACCTCTCAGACAAGTCAACGAATAGCATTCCAAGCCCTATCCTTAGTAAATTTCCTCACGGTTAGACTAGAAAATGGGCAGTTGCGCCGATAATTGATGCCAGGAGTGGTAGAGGAGGGAGAGATCTCTCTTGACCAGCGCGTATTCAATCGTACTCGACGCAACCACGCGTTAAAAATTAGGATGAAAAGAGAAACATCCACATTTTTGACGTAACAATACTACACAATTTACCGTTTCCTTTAAAACTTCTACAAAACGTACATCTATACGTACACTACCGTGGCGTACAAGATTCCAGTGACCAGTTCTACCAGCGGACATATCAGGTGTCAAGTCGAAACAGTACAGGCAATTGCCATGAGAGTACGCGCTTTGTGATATACCGCAATTATCGTCATCCCAGAGTATACCTGTTCCGGAGACCAGAGTATGATAGGCATGTGTGTTAAGCCTGTGAAAATGATCAGGCTGCAGAGGCTTGCTGGGGACTTGAACACCGTCGACGTACAGAGAAAGAAAATTCACTGAATCGTGATAAAAATTGAATGGGTTCTGTAACTTATCCCCATTGAACGCTTTATTTGAAACAAAACCAATCATCATTCGTTTTGGTAGCTGTCCCAGTATAACGTTATCGAGTGGCTTCACTTCTACACGCGTAAAAGGATATTTTGCCGTTCCTTTACTTAAAGCTTTAGCGTGAGCGTCTAATATACCGGGACAGATTTTAACTCGTCGCACAATGAGGCTCGCATCCGAAATATGTAGTTTATAACTTTTTCCTGACGCGTCCATAAGGCAGAAAGCATCTCTAGAGCGTACAAGTCGGAGCCATAATTCAACACCGTTGAGTAAAAACTTCTCCTGGTTGAAAATATCAGAATGTAGATATCCGAGAAGATCTACAGCTTTACCGTTCGACATCAGGGCTTGGCGGGCAGCTAGAACTTTGTTCTTCTGTAGAGGTGATATACCAGACGCTGAGCGCGCGGTCGAGACGGGTTCAGAGTCAAATTTTGGCGATGTGTCATCTATCCACATACTGGCACTCAGTTGGTGAGCTTTCGTTGAAGCCTTATAGTTCAGTAGTGTTTCCATGTATGCACGGTATGCGCAAGCATTATTTGGGGATGATACAAGCTTCTGATTGAACGACACGTCTAGCTGATTAAACAATGAGTGTAGTAGGTTGTTTACGGGCGCTACTTTATCATGTTCATCAATCTCACCGGACCCAGGTTGTAGCTTAACGCGTATGCTAAGCATCGTGTGAGCCAAGTCAATGTACTCGTCACCATGGCCTGGTATAACAAATTCAATGGGTGCATCGTCTGTTAGCGATGAAACGGGCTTATAATGGACCCCCTGAGAGGCTTCTATACTTGTTTGCGTTGGTGGAAGAGTGAATAAATCCAACTCCGATTTTAAGCACTTGCATGAGTGGGGATGCAAGAAAGAGATTTTTTTACAGAGTTTTACAGTAATTATCCGAATATGTCGGCGACAGTGCGCTTTTTTTTACGTTTAACAATTTTTTTCTTTGATTGCCCGGTTTTTCGTCCGTGCTTAGCTGATGAGGGTTTCTTCTTCGGCGATTTTTTCTTCTTTTTCTTCTTCAGGTTAATGCTTTCGGTATATTTTAGAGCTGCAAGTGGCTGAGTACCGATGTGTGAACTCGGGTGACCAAACATCGACTGGTACTGGCGACCTCGGCTGGATGTTTTATAGCCCGAGCCTCTCATGAGGTTCTCAAGCGTCTCTTCAGCCTTTCTCTTTAAATTTCTTCCGCTCTCAGCTACGCGGGTTCTAAATGCGTCTTTGAACGGTGTACCCGCGTAGAAAAAATTAGTATGGGATTGACTCTGGGAGGACGATGGGCGAGAGGCTGGGGTTTGTTTGGGATTGAATCTGGGAAGCACTATGGGCAGTCATCTGGGTTTTGGGACCCGGCTGGATGGTTTCCCAGACCTTTTCCCATAGCTTCAGTGGACGGGGGAAATCCTCGTGCAATCAATCCCATACGCTTTTCCAGATTCTCTCCCAGCCGTCGCATACGAACGGGGATCCTCGTGCAATCAATCCCATATGCTTTTCCAGATTCTCTCCCAGCCGTCGTGTACGACCGGGGGAATCCTTGCGCAATCAATCCCATACATAGAATCCCATGTTATGTGTAAGTGAAAGAAGATGAAAAAATAGATTTTGTCAAATGGAAGAAAAAAATAAAAAACGAAAAAATATGCCTAAAACCAATTTTTTTCGACGGATATGAGTTCCCCGAGCAAAGTTAAATGCTGCTGTACGTAATCGGCGTTTGAAATTCGATGTAGGTCCCAAAAATATTGTAAAGTATTGGATGAGTTTAACATAGATCTTTTAATTTATTTATCCAAGCTTTTCCCAGTACATCACATTATTTTTGGGGCCTTAAATGAAATTTAACCGCCGATTATGTACTACAGCGCTTAACTTTGCACGGCGAAATCATATTCGTTGAAAAAAATTAGATTTGAGCATATTTCTTCGTTTTTCATTTTTTCCTTCCATTTGACAAAATCTATTTTTCCTTCTTCTTTCATTTACACATAATATGGGATTCTATGTATGGGATTGATCGCGCGAGGATCCCCCCGGTCGTACGGTACGGCCGGGAGAGAATCTGGAAAAACGTATGGGATTGATTGCACGAGGACTCCCTCCGTCCACTGAAGCTATGGGAAAAGGTCTGGGAAACCATCTAGCCGGGTCCCAAAACCCAGATGACTGACCATAGTGCTTCCCAGATTCAATCCCAAATAAATCCCAGACTCTCGACCATCGTTCTCCCAGAGTCAATCCCATACTAATTTTTTCTACGCGGGTATTATGCGCAACATCATCCAGTATATTCATGCCCGTGTGTAGTGCTTCTTTACCGATGACGCGTGCGCCCCGTGTCAGCAAAGGCAGCGCACGCCGAAATAAACCACTTAGAAAACTTCCTAGACCATGACCGCGTTGATAGGGGACCCCAATGAAAACACGATCAATTCCGCCGCCAACCTGGCAATCGTAATGATCAATATACCTATCCATGACGATATATTTTTATCGTATACGCTTAAAGTGTAATGTAACCGTCAGCGTTCCGCTCTGGAATGGTACTGGCTTGCCAGTGTCGGTCCTTATATCTATCTCGATCGTACTGAATTCAGTGCGTATCAAAGGTATGTAGACCGGCGGAGCGAATAATTTTGTTTGAGTAGAGCCGTAAATATAATTTGTGTTGTCCACTGGCACGATGCGTAAAAGAGGAGTCTGGATATCTCCGGTTATATAGTTTTCACAAATATCTGTGTATACAAATAATTTGTCAGGGAGAGCAAGGGATAGGTTTGCCGGATAGTCGGCAAAGAATTTCCACTGTTTATGCACGTCCATGGGTGTGCTCCGGGGTGCAAAGCCTAGGGCTTTGGCGAGTTTAGCGTCTAAATGTATTAAATGAGGCAAATCACACTCGTCTATAACGCAGCTGTCGGGGATCCGTCTTATACTCACTAACCCACTAATATTCTCGTCGTACTCGATTCGAATATGTTCTTGAAATACTTCTGTATCGTTAATAGTATCGATTAGAGCTTTGACAGACTTGTAGAGGCCTGCGGGGATTACGACTTCATGAGTCTTGTGTGTCTTAAAGAATACTCGTTTGGTTTTACCGGCTGCGGCGTCCGGGATAGATACTCGCCGATACTATCCGTGGTTGCCGTTAGCGTTTTAGGCTTTTGTTTGAATTTAGGCCGAACTACTTCACGAGGACTAAACGAAGCTGTAATTGGTGACGCCGTACGGTGCACGCTGCTTGTCTCATCTATATGAAGAAAGGTACGCGGAAATTGGATTTCCGTCAGACCCACGCTCCATTCTCCAGACATTCTCAGCGGACTTGATAGTTGGGTGACATAGCGTGTCACTGTATTCCCGGGATGATACTTCATACTACTGTTACTTGGCAAGACGAGATAGAATTGATCTCTCATTTTTTACTTATTATACCAGCTGCAGAGATCCAAGAGTTGAATTTTTGAGGATACCCTCGCCAGCTAACAAAGTGTTGTTTATTACGCCCTTTGCCTTTAGTTTTGAGAATTTTATCGATTACAAACTCCTCTTCGTCGATGTTCTTAGCGACAATGCTCAATTCTTTTTCATAGAAAAAACCATCAATTTCGTCACCTCCTAGGTCAGTCAGTTCATAAATAGGTGGTTGTCAATTTGTGAGAACCTTGTGAATCTTGAATATTTCTTCTATCCAGCGGGACTCGTAACCTTTCTCGAACGCTGCTTTCGTTTTACTGATACGTACAAACGTTCCGACCTTGTATTTAGGTACTTTGTGATACGTTTTATAGCGTCTCTCCATGTTTGCGTGGGCTATGGAGGCATTGTATCGGGTAACGGCCGCCGGAGGCATCTTGATCGTCGAGTGTTTTGTGTTATTGTAGGCCTGTACTATAGGTTGTAATATATCGATGTAACGCCGTGTATTTTTGTGCGTAAAATATCGCCACATGCGCTCCTTCAATGTTCTGTTGAAACGTTCCACAATTGCTGCTTTAATATCAGGATTTCGAGCAACACGGTAACGTATCCCGCTGGTCTTCAAAAATCGTTGCAAAATGCCGCCGACAAATTCTTTACCGCGATCTGTCTGTAGCCATACGGGTGCTCGTCCACTACTCCTAGACAGTATTCGTTTAAACCCCTCAGTGGTTTCAGCGCATATTTTATCTCGCAGCGTTTCGACCCATGCATATTTGCTAAGGACGTCAATCACCACCAAAGATAAACAGCGCCGCCATTATCATCTTTGAGGGCTCGTAAGTCGACGAGATCGGCCTCCCACACATCGTCAATATTATCCACCGCATAGTGACGCCTCGGGAATCTACGCCGTATTGGTCTCTGTAGCGTATAAGTATCCTGAGCTCTCAGCCAGTTAATAGCATCATCGCGGGAGATCTTTTCTTTATCGGCTGCGCGAAGTAAATTCGGTGCACCGGCATATCCGGCCAGATGCGTTGGGTCGTAATAAAACTTTTCCAATAAAGCCATTAAATCTTCAGCTTTTTCCACGATTTATTCAAGAAATCACTAGTCGGTGTACGACGCTTTCCTGTACTATCACCGGAGGAATTTAAGCTCACATTAGGCGTGTGAACAATATTTGACGATGTTGACGCACCGAGGCCGCTCAAGTTGTCGTTTATAGCAGCGTCTAATGAAAGATTCTCATACAATAAACTCGAATTACCGATTAATTCACGAGGGATCCCCAGCCGGCGGAGTTCAGATCCAAACTGCTCGCGACCTGCGGCGCGCGTCGTTTTTCTTTTACGCATAGCTTCATTCACGAGGTCTGATATACTGGTTCCCTTTACCGGCTCGCGATTGATGGAGATCATCCCTGTTTTATCCCATGTTAACCTACTACCGGGGGTGCTGTGGAGATGTTTCAACAACAGTTCTGCCTGCTTTTTATATGTTTTCGGCACAGTTGCTAATACAACCTCATCAGATACCCCCGCCACCTCTTCTTTTTCAGCTGTTTGTGCCGGCTCCTCAGATATCTGTTCCGCAGGGTTTTCGGTGTTCACAGGAGGCGCGCTAATTTTGGGCCGACGTTCTTCATCAGTAAAGAATTGATAGCGCTGTAATACCTGTTGATAAAGCTTCCACTTTTCGCGCTCGTTCGAAGGTGTTACTGATCGAAGTATATCAGCCATTTCGGCATCGAGTCTGCTGAGTGTGTTGCCCGGTGTTTGAACGGATCTGACCTGCTCTAATGACTCGCGTATTGGGGTAGCTTCTTGAGGTACTAAAACCATTTTTTTTGCGTGTTGCATTTTGTCAATTACGAGCGAAGACGTTAGACAACACCGTGCCTAAGATTGGCAGAAGAAGGGGTAATAAAAAGCCGCCCCCTTTTTGTACAATTACACGCTTCTTCGTTTTCCAACTACCAGCTTTATTTACAAGTCGTCGCAAAACTTTTTTATGCTTTGATAAGCGCAGTCGTTCGGATTTTTTCAAGGGCACAGTACTATTTAAAGTATTCAAAGCACACTCGCACACTCGCACACACTCTATTTTGCGTAATAGCAAGGCTCGCTGCTGATTATCCAGATGGCAGAGGGCATGTAGCAGAATTGTATTCTTTTTCCCGATAGAAGCTGTAGCCACTGTTGATGGTGCCATAGCCGAGAACCGAATGATGATTATGCACCTCGTGATGATGATTTATACTTTGATTAACGAGCACCACTACCCCGCTTCGGCACATAAACGAAATTATGAGGATCATCGGGGAATATGCAGGTACGGAAGCGACAATTGTCAGGTGTCGACTGCTTAAGGTCTAGAAGCAGATAACCGTGTGGTTTCGCTGTTGCATCGTGATAAGCTTCTTGTAAAAATTTTGGGTCATCGGGATATACCTGACGAGCCAGATGTGCGAATTGAGCGCGATCGCGTAGGTTTTTAAAAGGTACAATGTAATTTGTATTCAATGAGATATCGCGTTGACCGCGACCCTGATGGAAAATATTTTGGGTAATCAAAATTACACTTATATTTTTATGGTGGCTCCCCTTTGTAAATAAATCTACAATTTCGCCATTTGAAGAGTCGCGCATTAAATCGTCAATTATCAAAAGCTTTGGACGATAGTCTCCAGCAATGTCCGAGTTTTGCGGCAAGCCCTCCAAAAATTCAATTTTTTCACCATACTCTTTATATCCATCCTGCCGCTCGGAATAATAGAATAATATTCGAGCAAATTCAACATCAGCCAGGCATGAAATATGTTTTAGAAATTTTTTGACGAAACACGTTTTCCCGCAGCCTGTCGGACCGGCGATAATTGACGTCCACGGATGTTTCCAGCGTGGATCCATATCGACTAGTGAGGGAATCGGGGAGTTACGAGGATATTAATACTTAAATTCATGATTTTTTCTCGATCTTTTTTTTTTTTTTTATTCATAATTTTTTTTCACGACCAAATGTCGACATACCCGTCGCCTTCCAAGCTTACATATAAATATTCAGCAACACCGTCGCTAAACAATTGAGATACCGTTTGTTCTGAAACATATAAGAGAAAAACAATAAATTTTAGTAAGCCATGGCTGTCCTTTTTTTTTTAAAAAGCAGATTGACTGCCTCAGCAGTCGCCGCCTCCGCCGCCGCCGCCGCAGCCGCCGCGTTCGCCGTTACTTAGCTCATACCCGCGGAAGTACATACGAGCTAAGCTAATAGTGTATGTAGACCGGACTTACACTGTGAATTAGCTAATATTCACAGTGTGATCGAATGAGCTCGTCATCGCGTTTATACATGCATCAGGGTGGATGCTTACGAGGATGCATGATAGGTAAGTAAGTAAAACAATGTTTGCAGACAATTTTTTTTTCTTATTATTATTAATTTAATCTAATACATTAAATATTATATATATATACATGTTATTTTTTATTTTAGCATGGGTCCAGATAATCACCATAATTCGGGATACAAGTACCACATATATCCGGCGCCCAAAATTAAAACGTATTATCATTTTTACAAAATTTACAAAAAATCTATTCCCACGGCTACTTGTAGCCGTACGGTAACGAATCGTATTCGCCCCATCTTCGCCTTCTGACAAGGACGGGCTTAGAAGTCTTCGTTTCGGGTCTCGTGACAACCTGGTGATATGCGTCTCGTCTTATGGAGTCAAACTTTACGGATATACTTGTACCAGGTTCGCGAACAAGTCTGCAGATAGATTCAAAGTTAATCTTCTGTCCATTTTTATAATTAAGACCAATGCCTTTAACTTTGCAAGAAGCTATTTCACTACCATCGGGGGTCTGCACCAGATATCCGTAAAATTTCGGACCCCCTGAGACGAAACGCTTGATGAAACTACCGCTACCGTAGTCGCACAGCTCATCAGTCATGTCACCGAGAAGGTTTCCAAGTGGCGGTTTATATTCACTCTCTACTCCGCTATCGATATATATACACGAATCGGTATCGTAGTAGAGGACCCGTTTATCAAGTTGCTCGAGGTACGAGTATAATTTTAAGCGAGCCTGCGCCGTGGTGTACGCAGCGATCACAACGTTCACGTGGGGGTTTATTTCGGCACTTTCCCCAGTTTTCTGCCAGGAAACGTACATTATATCGTCGTTGACTGTTATAATGTTGTTAACCTCGCAGCTCTGGTCGCACAGGAGTTCCAGAAGCCTTTGACGCGTCGCGACTACCTCGGTCTTTGGGAGGTTTTCTCGTTGCCTGAATTTACTCTAAAATGAGTTTAAGCAGAGTTTTGCAACCGACCGTAAACCCGGTTTTTTTCGATTCGCGCACGATCCAATTGCACGCCCTAGGCTTCGAGAAAACTCGCCACATACGCTTCTTTACTCTCTTCCGTAGTACATTCTCTTGGCCACCCACTAGCCTCCTGTTTTATCCTGAGCCAAAGATTGATGTATCCGCTGAAGAGACCTGACGTTTCACTTGCTCTGTCGTATTGCTCAACTTTATACTGCCAGATCTCTTGCACGGCTTGGATTTTGTATCCTTTCTCTATCGCTTTTTGGAGCTCGCACGATACCCAGGTACCCTCGAAAGCTCGATCATCCTCGTTATCGTGGGGGCAAGCCCCCTGATACATTTCCTCGCAGCATGTTCAACATAACGCGAACATTAATCGATTGTGCATGCGTACGGGGAGTACCGGATGATAGAGATCACGAGGTGGTAGCACTGTGCACCGCACGAGACCTTCGACTCTACTCAAATTGAATTCATGCCCGATTATTTCCTGGACAGAGTCGGCCGTATACACCGTGGGGTGGCCAATAGGAAAACGACCGTACTTACAAAGTACGGATACAAAGAGCAAACATCAACGTACCGAATTTTCTCATCACCGGCGGTCTCGCAATAGCTTCGTGTATTTCCCGTACACCCTCC
Organism: Cryptus viduatorius; assembly: GCA_964006125.1. Taxonomy (NCBI): domain Eukaryota; kingdom Metazoa; phylum Arthropoda; class Insecta; order Hymenoptera; family Ichneumonidae; genus Cryptus; species Cryptus viduatorius. The sequence continues at coordinate 17,044,324 of OZ023224.1, read as the reverse complement.
AAAAAACGCGTCGCAAGGATTAAAACGTTGATCTACAAGAATCGGATGTCCGTTTACCGTCGCTTTAATAAGCGGATTTTTACTCTTCATCCGGGCATACTCGCACTCCCAAATCTCATGAAGATTATACCCTAAAGATTTTATACGGTTCGATGTGTTTAACGTACGCACAAAACGATCGTTCATCGTGCAACCGTAAAACTCTTCTTGGCGCTTACGCGGAACGGTGTAACATTTGTCACAACCGTGGAAAAAGCATCCGTGAAATTGCAGCCCGTGTTGTACACCATCATCTGTGCGTACGTAACCATCGACGCGTGTACCGTCGACTAGCTTATACTCGCGACCCCTCCCCGCATGCTCGATTTGCCTCCCGAAAGTGTACTCACACCACAGGAGCCACTCGATCGCTACTTCGGACTGTCTATCTGCACGACGATAACCGTTTCGTGGTAGAACAGAAATTTTATCCTGTTCCAAAAATTTTCGTCTAAAAACTTTATTGCATGCGGAGGCTATGGTCACTGCTTCGGTAAACGGGCATACGTCTCCACATTCTACAAAGATTTGGCGAACCGCGGTGCATGCTTTCCGAAGAATCGTCACATCAGTTTTGCAGTACGCGATGATCTCTTTTTGGAAATCGAACTCGTATCCCGCGCGACACGTTTTTTCGTACCACTGCAGAAATTCTTCCCGATCCGACGCCGACATTGTATCGGGAGTGTAGTCTGTGAGAGGTGGAAGTGGACCCTTATAACGCTCGTTTTCTACTCTATTGAAAAGATGTGGGAACACATCTTTGAAAACATTCTCTCCTAAGCCAAAGGCTTTTGGGAGTTTACTGAGAGGCATATGAAAATAATTTAAACTGTCTATGAACCTTACGTTACCGATCCGCATCTCCATGATACTCGTTCCGTTCATGATTAATTTTGGTGTCTCGCGTTTTTTCTCGACAATATACTTCAAAATAAATTGGGCATCGAAACCCTTCGCGTTATGTGCTATGCAAATAATACCCCCGACTTTTTTTCTTTTCTTTAACACATACTCCACGAATTCTGCTAGTGCGTTGTCTTTAAAAATTTTCTCGTCATCAGGGCCGCACAGACTACACTCCCAATCATCCTCAATTTTATCTATACACTGTGTGCAGCGCTGCTGACTTACACACAGGTTTACGTCGTGACAATAGACATTGTCTACTCCCGCCATCTCTCGTTCCTGCCGCGTCTCGAAATCATAAAATACGGTCAAGTTGGGTCGTTCCGATGCCTTCGACATTCGCAACGGGGGCATGAAGCATTTATGATTTTCGGGCCTATCTTCGTTACATGTTCTGCAGAAAAAGTACCCACACGCATGTCTTGCACGATCTGGTTTGTAGATCTGCTTCAAACACGTTCTACATGTTTGCAGCATATCACATAACCGAGATTGTGTACCATGCGAACCCACTTCTTTGTGGTGTCGTAGACACTCTTCACCCCGAAAGAAACTAGACCTGCCGACGTGCCGAAAGGAACTAGACCTGCCTGCGCTAGACCGCAGGGCGTACAGAAAAATGATCCCCCAGCTGCTTGCGCGATATTAAGAATTAAACCGTAATGGTTGCCATCGAGGAGAAGATAAATATTATGCAACACTTTTGGGTGACAGCGTAAGACCATATTTGTACCGTTGAAGACGGCAGGCTCACTACTACCAAAAGTCTCGCGTTCAAACATGATTAACGCGATCCCTTCTCGAGCAAGCAGTCGTTGGAATGCCTGAAGTTCTGGTATACCGCAACAAGTCTCCGGCACGTCTACCCCCGCTTCGCGAATTAGCTCTTTAGCGAGCTTCTCCTGTAGGACTGACTTATTTCTATGCACGTTATCCCATATTTTTTGCAGGTCACCGTGCCGTATCGCCCCGCGTTTTGCGTAAACTTTACCCACCTCGATCACTCGCGGTAAGCAAAGGTTGTCGCTATTTTTAAATTCGATTACCGATCTTTTTGCCCAAAATGCAGCCCCTTTGACATTTTTCGCCCGACCCATGCCTACAGGCATCGAAACTATATTTGACTCGATCGTAAATGAATCGTCGATACAAAACCCCGCTGCACTCTGCGAGACACTTTTAATCACCGCAAATAAATTATCAAAATAGAAATCGCGAACAGGCCTATACGAAATTCCGGCTGGACCCCGTGTGAACGCGTTCGACCGAAATTGCACCCCCACCATATCCGTTGGCTCACACCCGCTTACAATAAGTGTGTGTAACTCGCGCATCTCATCCTCTAACCACTCTACAAGATTTGCCGTCGCCGGTGGCTCGCGTATTTTCACGGTCATCACGACGCCGTTCATTTTAAATTTATTGTAATACTGCTCATTTTCGACGCGGTGCAGTACTGCTCATCTTCGACTCATCTATTGGCATTGCGTCATCGACATCAATGGGTGGCACTGATGAGGCCCGGTGCGATGGCCCCGCTTGGCCGCCCGTCTCCTCTAACGACGGTGTGAAGCTGCCCGGTGAACCGACGGAAGCATCACCAATGCCCCCTGACGCTTGTGTGCTGTTTTCTTCTTCTTGTTCATCGTTAAATAAATCCCGCGCTGTGTCGGTCTCGTCGGTTTCATCGGTTTCGTCGAGCAGGTCTTGAAACCGACCTGCCCCGCGTTGGGTCGATGTCGCTAGAGGGGCTGTGGGCTCGACAAACGTTTCGTTGAAGTCCACGGCCGAGGTGTCGGAGGCTACGGGTGCCACTATCGATAGCCGTTCATCCTCCACTTCTTTCTCCTGTTCGCGAGCCCACTCGCGGACCCATACCGTGGAGTCCCCGTCCTCCTCCTCCACTGGCTCCTCTACCAGACACATCGATACTGAAAAATAAAAAATTATTACAATCAAATCATTAAATAATTTTCAACATACATATTGCTGTTTTTATCATTTCTTCTTTTTTTTTACTCCTTACCTTCATCATCCCAATTACTTTCCCGGGCTTCTGCCAAAGCCCGCGCGTCGAGAAGTCGCTGTGCTGCGAGCTTCACACCCACGTCCTTCTGGGAGTCCTTTTCTTCGATGAGCGTCATCGAAACTAGAAGCAATACATGAAATAAAAATTCGCTACATCGTATAAACAAGCACTTGATAGCGCTCGACACTGAACATTTTTAATATGCTTAGTGTCGAGATGCCTCCTAATATCTTTTTTTGTAATTCCTACCTTCATTATCCCAGTCGATCGCTTTGGCGTCAGCCAGGGCCTTCGCGTCCTCGTCCTGCTCAAAGGCCTGTCTCTGGGCTGTAAAAAAAAATGCTCCGTTACAATAATTGTATAAAATATTTTTACATTTTTTAATTAATAAATAGCTTTAACTCTTACCGAACTCTTCAAGCTCAGCGGCTAAAGCGATTGCCTCAGCTGTCGAGGCGTACGGCGAGTTTTTCACCCGCGTATACGCCGTCTGTATCGCTGCACAGCATCCCGCAAATTTCCCCGCGCTGCTGAGCTACAGAATCTTACGCACCGTCAGGTGGTTCATCAGCGCTTTAAGCCGTCTATCGAGCTGCACCGCGAAATCCACGCATTTCGCGATCACCCGATTTTTTTAATAAAAACTTCACTGCTTCTGTGGGATCAGCGGCCAACACTTCCACCACAGCACTAATTGCAACAAGTACCGCACGATCAGCCATTGTAAAATAATAATTTGTCGCGAATGACAACACAAAACAAAACACGGAAAAGGTTTGTCGCAAAACGCAAGACACAAAACACAGTGACGCAGTGAAACGTTATGTTTAGCGAGCTAGACGCAACAATGGGGTTTTTCGTGAAAAACTCTAAACTTATAGATTTATCCTTCCACCACCACCACAATCAGCCACCGCTATGCTCTTGACCGAGACAATCGCAGATACCTATTGGCGGATAAGGTTTGCTTGTTCCAAAAAATTTTTTTTGGTGTGCGACATTTTCCGGCACACACTTCCGATATTTTCGGAAGCCGCCACATTATCAGAATATGCTTGAGTCCCGGTAAATACCACCGTACGCTCGCCGTTCGCAATGCAATCGCATCCTAATAGCCCTGTCGTAAAACGGTCAGCCTCGGGGACCCCACAGTTATCTCACCGTGCACTCAACTACTTCCGCACGTATCTTTACGCTTTTACTTATGTAAAATACCTCACTAAATGCGTTTTCAAATATTTCAAGATAATAAATACATAAAAACTCTCGAAATGCTACTGAAGTAATATTTTTTAAAAATCATAAGCGGTAGGTATATCATGAAAATATTCTATTGCACTACATATACTCTTTGTAAAACGCACAAAGAAAAGCATTAAAACAAAAATTCCCCTTATCGCGCACCATCCTGTTAACAATGAGTAAAATAAGGCTCTATGGGGTGTTGACTACAATTTTCAAATTCTCTCGTGGTGTGTCAAATATTCGTATATATAGAAGCTGCTGTGGTGGGAGGTGATCTTAAGCCCGCATCACCACCCCCCACTGCTCCTTCTCCTTAAAAAATCACATCTCCAGATCCCCCCGGTACTCGTGGACTTGGCTCATTAAGCGTCTGTAGTTCAGAGAACGAAGTCGATTTTTTCTTGAATATACTCAAAATTACGAGAAAAATGGACAAGTTTGCCGTTGTTATGAACAACCAGCGTGTACTAAAACGCACTCGTGTAGAAGAAACTGCGGTCGCATCTGCTAATACGTGGAGGCCCCTAAGCAAAGCCATGCCGTCGCCAACGACATATGACTTGAACGCCTCGTGCAGTAAATCGGCTACAATTGGTATTGCGCTACTAAACGATGATGATTTTGCTGTGGCTGTGAAGTTCTCCAGCCGTAATTCTGGCACAATTTTGATCAATGTTGCCGACTGGAGGGAATTATCCCTACAAATGAGTGCAATTACATGCTGGTTCGCTGATGAACAAGAGCTAAACAGCGAACACAACGCCGCGCATATACAAACAGCCGGGAGTCTATCAGTGCGTCTCACAACGGCTTATCATGAGAAAGCCATTACCCTGAGTTTTAAGGAGAGTGACGAGCCAGTGAAAAAAGGCCCAAGAAAACTGTTCTCACCTGAAATCATCATGCAGCGGAAAACATTTGACGGTATAAAGCTGCTGAGCCCGTGCATTAATCACCGGATCCTGCTGCTTTTGGACGAGCTACAACTTGTGAGAGAGGTTCGAGATACGCTGATCGTGGAAATCTGTGCGCAGCTTACACAGACAAATACTATAGACTCTACAGCTAGTGGTTACCATGGACTTGAGAAAAAACAAGTCTGAGCCACTGGGCTGGACACTATTCAAACTGTGTACGGTGATGCGGATAGAAAACAATATTTAATCGCCGCGGAGTTACTAGGTCTTCATCATGAATTCATTTTTCGTAAAGTGGCGAATCGCATGCAGGACAAGTCAGTAGGAGTAAAACCGCAGCATTTGTAAACTAGACTCAATAATTTTTATCTATGTACACTAGATATAAGAATTTGAAAAATAAAAAAAAATGTTAAATATGAAAACTATTTTTAATTCTCTCTCTCACTTACCTTCCCCTTACTCTATTTTTACGTATTTATTTTTAACTGTCGGCTGAAATAATAATAATAAAAAATGCTAGATGTGGGATTCGAACCATACTCCCTCGGGGAAAGACAGCGCTTCATGCCGTCGCCTTAACCGCAAGACCAACCGAGCCTATACATTCTCTTGTGCGTCATAATACTGACCTGGGCCAGAAAAATATATTGTCGAAAATGAGGCTTGAACCGGTGACCTATCGCGGCATCATACCCCCGCGAGCCGCTAGCCAGCAGCAGCTCCGCTGGCCTTCAGTGATAACACGGCCTAGTACGCGGATTCGACACAATACGGCCCTGGTGCTCCAGGCGCACAACACCCCCACACGCTTGCATTCACTCTCTCCCACCCTTCACTCACGCCTCCCTCCATACCACATCTGGTCAAGCTAGTCGAGTGTTCGAGTAAGGACGGGTGGTTGGGACCTGACAGCCGACGAAGCAACATCTCTCCCGACCACCCTAGACCCCCTTGGGCATTCAGGACCCCCAAAACACCGAGGTGTGGTGGGGGCGGCTCACACAATCACATCCACATACACAGCAGCAGCTAGCTAGCAGCAGCCCCCACCACCAGCCGCCGCCATCTTGAAAAAATCCGTATAAGTACATTACTTACTCATAGGTGCTATCGAAGACTTTTCTTCTTTACCGTGAGTAACATATTACATTAAGTAAATTTCTGAGAAATGATCGGTAGTAAAAAAAAATTTGTATATAAAAATTAAGTGTTTCTGGTTTAATTTTCAGAGCTTCAGCATTAATAAGTGCGATACGACTAGGAGTCAATCTCGACCAGCTGGATCTCATGTTGGATTTCATGAGCAAAACGAGCAAAACGGTTCAACATGTCGCCAACGAGAGGATCGAAAAAAATATCAATAAGGCTGTGGGACACCTTGAAGAGCAATGCCTTGGGTCCGATGAAAAGAACAGCTGAGTGGAAAAAGGTATGCGTAACCGAACTGTTTTGCTAACTAAAACTTCGAAAATGTAATTTTTTACTAAAAATTCTCACTGAATTGTAGATTTGGATGGGAAAGTATTTATAAGTAAAGCATTTCTAATTCTTTCAGGCACAAACATTTATTCCATTATCGTAATAAAGCGTTGTATATTTAAGCTATTTAATGGATAATTACGAAATGTAATTATTATATCCGAATATTATGAGTTTAAATATCGTTTCAATCGCGGTGAAATAATAATCGGCTTAAGTCGAATCAGAATTCAAACATCATCAAATAAATTGGTTGAGATGATAAATGGCTTAAGCTGAACCAGATCTCTTTATTGATGTTTGAATTCTTTTTTTGCTTGAATAGTTATTATCTCGCCGCATTTGAAACGTTATTTGCTTTCATTATATTCAGATATAATATATACATTTTGTAATCATCTATTAAATAGATTAAAATATTCAGCGTATTATTGCGATAATGGAATAAACGTTTGTGCATCAAGGAGTTAAAAATGGTTTACTAATATGCTATAAAAATGCTTTACATACTTTCCTAGCCAAATGTACGGTTCAGTGAGGATTTTTAGCAAAAAATTAGCAACTTAGTAGACATACGGACATCGGTTCTGTTTAATGATAACGTTGAAAAGTTATAACCTAATATAGCAAACAAAAGAAGCTGTGCGAAAAATAGTCAGGCAATCTTTTCTACTCTTATGTGAAAAAAAATTCCTTGTTTTTCAGATCACGAATTTAATTTTTTCTAAATTTTCTTACCTTTACAAAATTCTAGTTCTTTATATTTTGTGATGAAATATGATGAAATTCTGAAACGATTCATATATATTATCTTCTTGTCGTGGTTTATGCTATCATGAAATACTGAGATTCTGATCGAATTAAACGTTGGATTGGAAGCGATCGAAAAACATTGATTTTTATTAATTTGGTACTGATTTAAATAGGAATCAATGGCGGTAATTCGTTTAAAACCATTTTTATATTTGTTTTACAGGTCAGGATAAACTTAAGGGCTACGGCAAAAGTTCGACTCGAAGCCTATGCAAAAGCGCTCAAGGAGAATGATTCTCCACTGATCGGATTTTACGATGAAAAGGTGCTTAATTCGATCGGTATCCAACTACCGACCGCCGAAACTACCGAAGCTGTGGGAATTAAGCATGAACCTTCAGTAATCGCTCCAGTAAAGCAGAATTTTCAGACGGAAGCCGATCACCAATTAAATGAAATAATGTTACTTTAGCCGATAGGCCTTTTTACTTCTGTACAACGAACAATCGGCGTATTTGAATAAAATGTTTAGCATTAATAGTTTTTCATTTTTTTTTACAGAAATTGATTCAAATCAAGGACACTCTCATCTCAGTCAAGCATGCGTTTACTCAAATAGTTAACATCGCTCTATAATCTACAGTAAGCAAAATTACGCTCCAGTAATCAGGAATTAAATTTATTAACTCTGGTAGTCCGTACGTATGGTTAAAAAATCTAAGTTAAGACTGATACATTTGGTTGCGGCTTAAAAACGAAATTTTTGAAAAGGATATCCATTTTTTACTTCATTTTATTACTTTACATTATACGTGTAAAATTTTTCTGTTGAGCAGGTAACTGGAGATGATGACAACAGATCAGCGGCTCACATCGACTCGTCAGTTGAAATGTCCGTTTCTGAAATACCATTATAAAAGTTTCTCGACTTTATAAATACAGGCTATACACGTTGATCCAATATCCTGCTCCGGTTTTTCAGGGATTGGCAAGTAGTATGCGGTGCGCTACGGCGCCCCCCACTCCTATCCCCACTCCTGCCCCCTCCACTTTTTGAAAGTAGTGGGGGGTGGGATTGGGGGATTGGGGGGTAGGCTTCAGTGGAGATAGCCGTAGCGCACCGCTTTTTTTTTTTATTTTTTTCATATTACATATTATTATTATGATTACTTTTACAATACCCAAATAATATAATAATTTCGGCTACATCTACATATTTCCACATTCTATATCTTTCCACATTCTATCAAGTGGAAAAGGGTTAAGATAATATTGGAGTTTTTTTACATTGACGAGAGCACAACTATAAATGATATGCTTGTTTGCACCATGATGGCCATGCCACGAACACACTGTTGCTGACGGCGACGGATCAATCCTCAATGGTAAATCTTCATTGTCGCCCAAATTTTCAAATTTCCGACCAGTAGCTTCTTCCAAAAATTTTACAGCATCATGACCTCTGGCGTAAAGAATAGCGTCTTCACCAGCACCTTGCGCAACTCCGTCCAGCTCATCGCACAGTTCTTCAACAGTAATGCCATCCTGGGACCATGGGATTCCATGATAATTGACGGTTAACCAATCATTTTCTGCACGTACTTGCGGCGGTAACTCACTAATATCGTAAGGTGGTGCGACAACCCATAAATCTCTATGGCGTAATTTATGCACTAATTCGACTGCTACTTCTTTCGGTAAAAATTTATTGTGCTTGTCTTTAAAACTTTGAATATCAAACACAAGATCGTAGCCAGTACCAGCCATAAAAATAATACTCTCGAAAAAAATAGGTGTGTCACTTCGAATGAGTTTTGCAGTAGCACTGAGACGCTGCTTTGAACTTGACGTTATTATATTCTGGCCCAAGATGCTTCCACACCTAGGCCCCTCCACTTCACTCCACTTCCTAGGCTCTCGAAAAAAAAAATAGGTGTGCCAGTCCGAATGATTTTTGCAGCATTAATCACTGAGGCGCTGCTTTGAACTCGACGTTCTTATATTCTGTCCCAAGATACCGCATGTACAATCTTGAGCCGATCCTTCCATTTGTCGAAACATTTCAGCGTCTTCATCGAAAGCTTTGACGAAGCGGGATGGTAGAAAGCATGTAAACTCATTCTCCACATCGATGGTGATTCTTGACCCCCATTTAGTATTGGCATATCTGATATTAGTGATCTTGTAGTCTTTATCTGCCTTCAGGTCACATAGCTTCTTTAACGGTAGAAACTCTGTGAATGTTCCTACCTTGTTGATTCGCGAGAAATCCATTTTAGATTTTGAAGCGCTTAAATGAGTGTGTTAGAAGGCAAAGCTCAGTTCTTGATTGTATTAACCGTTTAATAGCCCTGATATTTCGCAAGTGTATTTCTATCCGCTTTATTAATTCGCGCTGTTTTCTCCGTATGGACTTGGTGTCGGTAGCGTGATCGGAGAACGACTGATGAGAACAATGGCAGCCGACCAAATAATTATTTGATGCCCCCACCACCACCATTTTGAGAAGAACAAATGATATCACCGTATGAGACCTCTTTTGAATACAGACTGCACTGTTGTAGGAGTATTCGCCACTCCTGCAAATCTCAATCTCACGTGAAATACAATAATAATATTTGCTGAATCCGACTTTCAAAGAAAATGGTGGCGATGATTAATACAGATGAACGTGCCTTTCAAGGTGATATGTATAGAATTACAGCACGCTTTCACTTGTTGTTATGACAGTGACTCATACTAAACTCAGCAGTATTCGCGACTCATGCAGATCTGACTTTTCGAAGAATTACAAAACGCTTATACTTGAGCAAGCGCGATAGCCCATAGACAGCCTGCGATATTTTCTGATACAGCGCTTCTATTGCAAATATGAAAACTTACGGGTATATTCGAAGTGCGGTAGCCAACGGCTTACCGACATTTTTTTTTGCTGCAAGGAAGACTGATTAAGACAAGAAACTCGATGTGTTCTTTTTTATATGTTTTTTATTATATAAATTTATGATAATTACAGACAACGTTCACGAGAACAGCAACTTTGTATGCGGTGTAAATATTTATTGTAACTACCCCCTACAGTAGCACCAGTATTATTATTACCAGCAGCAATTAATTTATGTTTTTTATTAATATACGCCACGTAATAGTCGTAAACTATTTTATCATTCCCTCCAAATTATTTGAAAATACACTTTTAAACTTATGAATACCGAGACCAGTACACATATAATGAAGAAACATGACGCAATAATGTCCACAGCATTGTGAACTAGCGCTTTGAAGCTGGGTAGTATTGTATTGAAAGAGTCGACAGTTTCTTCGGAGACGTATGAGATGGTTCGGTATGATTGGTGGAAGTCCGTAGCTATCGAACAACCATCCATGTCCACTTCGATCGACGTACATGGCGACCCAATGGGCTCCGGGCAGTTTGTGGCCATCTATATTGACGATAATGGCTATCGATTTCGGTAACACCTTCGGGATACGGTCTGCGGGATACACTCCTGTTGTATGATTTTCTATGCCGCGCAGACAATAAAGAATTTGAAGACTATTCATAATTGTTATCAATCGGTTTCGTCACGATCTCCTTCGAAGCAGTCATCATCAGCAACAGCAGCACCAGCACTAGCGAAACATTTTTTTTTTTATCCACTTCCTCAGGTCCTTCCTGGTCTATGGAACCTACGGTTCTATATTCCCACAAGTGGTCAAATCTATCACTATGACAAAGCCACTCTTTGATTCTTGTTGCGTAGTCCAGAGAGCAATTGTACGACGGTCTCGTATGCAGCAAACTGTGATATATGCAGCGAGTACCGCGACCGCTATCAAGTCTTTTGAACGACGTCGGATGCTCGTTGTCTTCTTCTTCCAAGTTTACAACAAAACAGCCTGTGAGATTTGTCAAATATGTTGATTTAACAGCTCCTCTATCAGCCAGGTGAATATTCTATCAGCCTGTTCAGCTGTTTTCTTTAGAATTTGCTCAATTGCCTCTAAAGATGTGTCACCCTCAGTCCACGCTATAGCATGACAATGAATTTTAAGCCACGCGTTTTGTCGTTTTATATTGAGCCGCATACGCACACGGCGGTTTTACAAGCCAATACCCGATGTACTCGTCAGTCAATGAAACAATTGCAACTTCTTTAGGCAAAAAGTTATTAAATTTATGTTTTAGACCTTGGATATCAATTATGACACTCACAAGAGCGCTCAACGGCTTGACGTTTCGAGCTCTCAAGGTAGACTGAAGAATCGCCTATGGACTAGCTACTGAAGTCTACAATAACCTGTCTGGACGAGTCGATTTCCAGCACGTTATCATATTCAGCATACACGATGCAGTTAACTGTCGAAGTCAGTGACTCATTGAATCGTACTTCTATTCTGAGACTACCGTGTTTCACCAAATTCCAATGACTATTACTGTTTGCCGAAAGATCCGGTGTAAGGTCAAATGCGAAAAGACAATAGCCCCATGGATAGGATGAACGCGATATGCAGTTACCCTGATTAAGAAAATGAATACCAGTGCCTGAGAACAATGTATGATAGGTGTCGACATATCGGGGGATATCGGTAAAGTCTGGCTGCAGAGGTTTCGAAGGTATCTGTACGCCATCAACGTATAGCGAGAGATAATTGATACCATAATTTCGGAAATTAAATGGGTTTAGCGTGCGGTCGCCATTGAATGCTTTGTTATGTCAAAAATGTGGATGTTTCTCTTTGCACCCTAATTTTTAACGCGTGGTTGCGTCGAGTACGATTGAGTACGCGCTAGTCAAGAGAGATCTCTCCTTCCTCTACCACTCCTGGCATCAATTATCGGCGCAACTGCCCATTTTCTAGTCTAACCGTGAGGAAATTTACTAAGGATAGGGCTTGGAATGCTATTCGTTGACTTGTCTGAGAGGTATTACGAAATATCTTATCTGTCGCGTAAATAGAATGCGGATCATAGGTGATTTTAATTATATCGAATTATTTCAACGCGGTACAAACGATCTGGTAACCTGAATGATGTTCTGTGAGTAATGTAGGTGATGTCTGGCGACGGCTAGGCGAATTATCGGGGAGGTAGAGTGACACAGGATATTATACACACTTCTAATTATAGAAATATTGAAGAAGTTGAATTAAATTGTACTTACGTTGTTCGTTGAGGTGTTGATTGTTGCGATGAAATCGGTGAAACACGATTTTGTACGCGGGATTCTCGTAATATTCAAATTTTATTCATAGAAAAATATCTCAGGCAGATTCAAAAAGAATGCAAGAGAATGCGAGTTTTGGAAAGTACAATTGATTCCAAGACCGTTATTCGTACAGAAATCTCTTTCAACAATAAAGTAAGAGAGGATTTTGACGGTGAAGCGAAGCTGACTTCGTTACAACGGATGAATTGAGAGTGACAATTTGGTGAACTGGACTGGACCAAGAAAACTCTGGTCACAGTGAAAATGAGTACAATTTTTGGAGATGGAAAATATTATAAACAAACTTCTCCAATAGGAGAGTGGTTGAATTCTATTCGTTGTCCGAAAAGTACCCGTGATGTCTCTTTCTAATGGTGGTAAACAGAGTGCGCGGTCTCTGACTCTATCCTTCTCGCCGCCCAGCCGGAGCACCAGCCTACCGATCGGATGCGCCGGTTGCGCGCTTCCGTTGACTTCCTAACTCTACTCCTGATCTCTAATCCTGACTGTAGTTACTCTGTCCTGGTACTCTCGTGCCCTCTTTTCGCGGGCTCTTATATACTAGAAAAATGGTAATCAGAGGGGGAAGAACCCTCCCTCATGTATCCCGGGCATTCTGCTCCCCTGATGAGTAACGTTGCCCCTTCGCTATTCTCCTCTCGGCTTGCTCGAGATTCCAGGATTTCTGGAATATTCGTATTGCGAGATAATTGTAAATTTATCCCGTTTCTATTGAATTCCCTTTCCTTTCTTATGTCTAATTATTTGCCTGAGTTATTTGTAATTTTAATATTAATAATTCGTAAACAAATTACTAAAAATAATTAAGATTTGATATGTTTAACATAGGAGAGAGAGAAAATCAACTGATAGTTGCTGTTTGTAAAATTCTCCGGTATGTCTTCGTATTCCGAGGACGGTGGTAAGAGTCGAGAGATATGTATATTTTATTATTAATAATTTCGTAGCATTGTCATTGTTTGGGTGTCAAATTATTATATACCTGAAGGGTAAATATTTCTCGGCTCTTGTACAAATTATTTCATTATAAAATATCAGCATTTTCCTAAATATCCGAGGTATCGGTAGCATAACCGGCCCGATATCTTTGGGCGTTGCCCCCCTAAGAGGCGTGCAGCAACTATTGCGCGTGCCCGGTAACAACGTCGTACGATCGTCTTATTCCCTTATATGGTCATTCCGGAACTACTGTTCCGTTGCCCGGGCGAGCTGTATGACTCCCCTCTTTCGGTGTACCTGCTAGACCTTCCCCTATCGTCGTGAACTCACCTTGACGCTATGCAGCTTAGCTTACGCAACTCGTTCCTTGCCCGGGCCCCTTTTATTATCCGTACAGTTTGCCGATTCCGACTTATTTTCTGTCTTTGAAAGTGAATTCTGGTCGAATGTTAAATAATATCGATAAATTAACAATTCCATGTTAAAGGTGGAATGTTCCTGAACATTTTGATATAACCTGCGATGTTTATTTTTATACTATAAATGGGGGGGGGGGGGGGGGGAGAACCGAGTCAACTGTATGCGACGTACGTTTTCCTGCTACATGTACTTTGTAGTTGCTCACGTTACAATTTTTTTCCATAAATTTTGGAAAAAATAGTTGCGACATAAGAATAAGGAATTATTCCTGATTAATTTGATATATTGACTGATTTATAAATTTGTGCACCATGAGCCGAGAAAACGAAATTCCAGGAGTACATTTTTACTCCTAATACCAATTTATACGGTGAACATTATCGGAAGGATAATAGTTACATTAAAATATCATTATTTCATTCTCCCGATCGTAGGGAGGCATTTCTTCTGCGCGCGGTATGTGACTTTTCTCGACGGAATTGCGTCTTCGCGCTCGGTGGTTGAGCCGCCTTGCCTTCGTGACTCATCGTCGAGGCATACTGGTGTTGCATCCCGCGCTACCGCAACTCGGTTCGGCGGTTCGGAAATGATTTACGACTCTCTTCCTTGAATTGTTTACCTTTAGTAATGTAAATTTCCTGTTTCATTCGTTTGTTATTTCTCAAATTTTGACCATCTTTGCCCTTTCCTTCACCGTTACATATTGTGTTATCAAACATTATGGTGACTGCACGTGTTTCACGAAATCACAGACGTTTATTCGTCTCGACTATTTTTCGTGTCTTTGCGTGATTCGACTAATCAGCCTTTGTATGATCGTATTTGATTTCTTGTCATAAATGATATTTTACTCTTAACTAGTATCGAATAGCACTTCTAAGTTCAAAAATAATTTTGCTGTTTTGAATTTATTAATATTTTCATGGCATTAGTAGCGTTTGCCAATAACTTGCATCGATTATTCTTCCTGTACTTCTGGACAATTTTACCATCTTTGATTCATTTGATACCGTAATTTATAAATTAATTGCGAGGATTTTTAAAATGGTCATATTCATTAAATTAGCGTTAAATTAGAAAGCGTGTGGGAGTATGAAACCGTATTTCGTTTAGGATCGTGATTAAAGAAAATTATGTCATTATAATGATGAGTGGTTGGATGATGTGGGGGATGTTCTGACTCTCAATCGCGTGACTCGTATATTCAGAAATATTATGCAATGCTGTTCGGTGTCGAAATACTGAAATTATTTCGGTAGTCGGGGTTAATTTCCATACATAAGGTAATGTAGGTTCCCCTTTTTACGTTGGAGGCCCTTTTTGACCTTCAGTTAGAAAAACTTTAATGGTCTGGCCGCAGGGTAAAAGCTCAGATCTATACTCCTTGAGTCGATGCAGTAGTCGATTGTACCGACGTCGGCAGCGGAGTTTGCTGTTTCACCGAGGGTAGTGCGTGTGTCGAGGGGGATTGAGACCTCAGTCCGCATCTTGCTCGTGTGGTAGATAATTTTATCATCTATCTTTTACCCTGTTTTTAGCTTTACATGCTGATTATTTTAACCTTCCTGGACATATTTTTCCCAATGGAAAATCATTCCTGAAGTATCGTTCAACGATTGATGAGAGAAATCATTTCTTCTCGTGATTTTTATGAGGATGAATGATATTTGGATTTTCCGTGCGATGTATGAATTGTTTTGGAAGGAGAAAGGTTTGCATATAGTAAGAAAATAAGCAGAAAAATGAGTTGCGAAAAACTGTTATTAATGAAAAATGAAGAGAGTTACGTCAGGACGTAACAGCTTTATTATCCACGAAACCTATAATTACACGTTTGAGCAATTGGCCGAGTATAACATTATCCAAAGTGTCCCCATGTACACCCGCAGGCATTGATATTGCTTTAACTTCTACGCGCGTTAAGGGGTATTTGGCTGTAGCCTTCCATAGGGCTCTTGCGTGAGCTAGCAGTATACCGGGAGCTATCTTGGTGCGACGCACAAGAAGCGATGCCTCGGCAATGCGGATCCTGCAATTTTTCGAATTGCTCATGAGACAAAACGCGTCGGTGGTGCGTACGAGCCTCAACCGCATTTCAACGCCGTTCAACAAGAATCTGTCTTGATTAAAAATATCACAATGCAAATGTCCAAGAAGATCGACTGTTTTGCCGTCACTTAGAAAACTACTACGATTATTAAGACCGATATTACCGTCACCCAAATCGTCCATTTTACCAGCTTTGTTTGTGTACCATAGAACACTCGTAAGATGAGAAGTTTTTGCGCCTTGGCCATAATTCAAGAGTGTTTCGATAAAAGCCCTGTACGCATAAACATTGTTAGGTGATGATACAAGTTTTTGATTCAAGTATACATCTACCTGATTAAACATTGAATGCAATAAATTATTGACAGGCCCCACTTTAACAGGCGTATCTTTTGTGGATGCCCTTGGTATTTCAACACGCAGACTCAGCATAGTATGAGCTAAATAAATGTACTCATCGCCGTGACCCGGCACTACAAACTCGATAGGTGAATCATCTGTCAATGATGAAATTGGCTTATAGTATACCCATTGCGAACCCTCGATTGTCGTTTGAGTTGGAGGCAGCGTAAATAGCTCCAGCTCTGACTTCATACATTCGCACGAGTGAGCATGTAAGAAAGCCATTTTTTCCCCCTCTCTGAATCTAGGCAAAAATATCAGCCACAGTTCTTACCTTCTTCTTTTTTTTCCTGATAAATTCACTCAACATTCGTTTCACAGACTTCTTCTTCTTCTTCTTATTTACTTTTGCCCCCCTTACTCCCCTGTGTTTTCTCCTCACGCTCGATTTCTTTCGTTTTTTCGAAACGATGCGACGAGCCTCGCGTCCACCCGTAGAATGCATCAAATGACTAAGTTTAGCCACTTTATACCCGGAACCTTCATTAGAGTTTCAATTTTTGCCTCTGCTTTTCTTTTTAGGTTTTGACCAGACTCATGCAAGCGCGTTTTGAAAGCTTCTCGCGGTTGCATGCCTGAATCTAATACATCACTAGCTACATTAACACCTGCACGTAGGGCCTCTTTACCGACCGTTCGTGCACCTAGTTTCAAGAGAGGTATGATGCGCCTGAAGAGACCTCCGAGAAAACTGCCAATCCCGTGGCCTCGCTGGTTCGGCGAACCAACGTATACATTACTTATACCTCCATAACCTGTTTTTACACCACCACCACCTATTTGCGTATCAAAGTACTCGTTGTACAGATTCATTCTATTAATCTGTGCGTCTGAAGTGTAGCGTTACCGTCAATGTCCCGTACTCGAATGGAATCGGCTCACCGAATTCATCCCTTATATCGATAGTTATAGTTTGAAAATTGGTACGCAATAGACGCACATAGCGCAGAGGTGAAAAGCTTTTAATTTTCGTGGATCCGAAATTAGAATTATCAGCAGCTGCTGACGGTACAACACGCAGCAGAGGTGTATGCACATCACCTGTTATGTAGGGTTCACAGATATCGGTATAAACGAAAAACATATTTGGCACACCATTGGTAAGACTCGCTGGTCTTTGAGCAGCGTACGTGGTGGATCTTTGAACTACGACAGCCTTACTATGGATATAACCCAAAATTTTATTTAGATCCTGTGAGAAAAAGAATGCGTGTTCTACACCTTTACAATTGCCACAAATTGCCTCTACCGTAACATAACCATTACGTCCACAATGAAATCTTAAGTGACCTTTAACACATGAAATTTCGTTACCGACTTCAATTAGTGAATCTATATTCCGGTAGATTCCTGACGGCACACAAACGCGATCTTCTTTGAAATCTATGTCTGCATCTGTACCTGGGGGCACAGCGTTTGTGACTATACTGATAAAATTTCGCTCTCCTTCAGGAGGGACATGCAAAATGGTCATAGGTATGTGAATTTCGGCTAATGAAACAGACCAACTGCCATGCAACGTCACGTGCTGTGGCAAATGAGTGGTGTAACGTGTTGTTGTGTTATCAGGATAATAATCCATGCTACTATTGCTAGGCAGCACAATATAAAATCCATCCTTCATTCTAATTGCTTTCTACTTACTTTTTTTTTCGTTTCAATAGTCTCACGCACTCTTGACAGTTCAGCCTCGTAAAAGATGCCGTCAATATCCTCGTTTTGAAGATCGCGCAAGATATATACTGTAGGCCGGCGGCTATTCGATAGGCGATGTACTTTAAAGAGCTCGCTACTCCAGCCACTTTCATAACCTTTTGCAAAGGCTACTTTTGCGCTACTGATTCGCACGATATCCCCTATTTTATATTTGGGGTGTTTTTCTTTTTGTCGCTCTACTTTTTTATAGTAGCGCTTTACTAGATTAGACCGCGCCCTAGCGGCTGTAACAAGCGTTACATCTGTAGGAGCCATTTTTATGCTGCTATGCGTCGTATGATTGTATGCCGAAACAATATTCTGTAAAACGTCAATGTATCGCTTCTGCCGAGAATACGTGAAATAGCGCCACATCCTTTCCTTCAATGTTCTATTGAATCTTTCAGCGATAGAGGCTTTTATATCGGGATTTCTCGCAACTCGAAATAGAATATCCTTCTTCTTCAGTAGAGCTTGAAAGGCCGCACCAATGAATTCTTTACCTCTATCCGATTGAAGACAGATCGGTGATCTTCCTTTGCTTTGTGTTAATATACGTGCAAACGCTTTAGACACCGATGAAGCCGTCTTATCGCGCAGGGGTTCAACCCAAACGTATTTACTGAGAACATCGATAACTACGAGAAGATAGACAAAGCCGTCATTGTAGTCCTTGAGTGAGCGTAGATCTACAAGATCAGCCTCCCAAACATCATCAATATTTCGCACGTTGTAGAAACGTCGTGGAAACCGTTGTCTCACAGGCTTGTGTTTGGTAAAAGTTTCCTGAGTCTCCAGCCATCGTAATGTTTTATCATCACTAATTTTTTTATTGCGAGCCAAACGTAGTAGATTATTAGCTCCCGAAAACGATACAGGATGGGCAGGATCAAAGTACACTTTTTCCAATGTTTTCATAATTTAAGATTTGCCCAGGTTACACGCCTAATCTTCTTCTTCTTTTTATTATTATGTATAGATCCTCCCTTTTGTATACGGCCCTTTGATGTCCGAGCGGTACTAGGTCTGCTGCTGCTGTCGCTGTCAGCACCGCTACGACCAGATTGATATGTATCGCTGATGTCTTCTTCTTCGCCCTCCTCGTTATTGCTCTCGCCGTAGGCGGCACTACTGCCGCTACCGTCACCGCTTTCGATAGGCTGCAATGTTGAATTAGCTCGTGTTTCAGCCCACAATTCCTCATTTCCAACAAATTCCCGCGGTGCTTGTATTTCTCGCAAAAACCGGGAAAACGCTTTTCGCCCCGCAGGCTTTCGGGCTTTTCTCGCTCGCATGGCATCGTTCACAAGATCAACAATATTCGACTCTTTAATGGGTTTGCCACTAATAGAGACAACACCTGCAGAGTCCCATGAAAAATGCGGTTCGGGTACCTCGTGCAACCGACGCAATAGAAGTTTCGCCTTTGTGCGAAACTTTGCCGGTATGCTTTCAATTATCACAGAATCATGCATATGCGCTGAGTTCTTCTTCTTTTCATAGATATGCACGGGAGTCGGCTCACTTTTTGCCGCAAGTGTCAAGTATTGTTGAGACCGTTCGCTGTCGACAAAATGAAGATAGCGTTGCAGTACAGCGAAATATGCAGACCACTTTTCCCTATCATCCTTGTAGGTGTTAGACTTCAAAATTTCATTCATCTCCGTATCCAATCGGCTCAAGGTAGCGCCGATAGCTCGTGTCTCGGGTGATACCGTAGCATCGTTGAAAATTGCCTGCCGATGATTTTGCGTACTCAACTGAGACAAATTTTCTTCGGGTACAAGTACCATTTTTCTTGTATGCTCCATTATTATTATTTGGCTATCAGATTTGACAGAACTGTACCCAATATGGGTGCTAGTAAGAGCGGCAAGAATCCACCGCTCTGCACAACGTAGCGCTTCTTACTTTTCCAACAACCTTTCTTTGCGGCCAGGCGACGGAGCACATGTGCATGTCGCTGCAGTTTCTTCTTTTGCTCTGGTTTCAACGGTACATTACCGCGAAGAATGTTTAGCGCACACTCACAAATGCACCGTATTGTAGCTGAGTCGGCTTTGCGCAAAACAGCCTCGCGCTGATCTTTGTTGAGATGCTGTAGAACTTGCAATATGGCGATGTGCTTCTTACAGAGAGGTGAACCGCTGCGTGCCATTACAGGCGTAGAACTGTCAAACTTTTGACGATGCGTTGAAGGTCTTTACTTTTTTATTGCAGGATATACGCGATGGCGTGCTATTACGAAGGAGCTTGAGGGCACATTCACACACGCTTCGAGCTATCGACGATTCCTTTTCTTTATGCAGGAAAATGGTGTTACGCTGTTCCTGACTGATTGGCAATCCGTTATTGTCCATTACAAATGTAATACTGGAAGCTCGTCCCGTGTGCGACTGTTTTTTATTTGTTTGCGTGGTACATACACAAAATGATGCGGATCATCGGGAAAAATGCATGTGCGAAATCTGCAGTTATCGGGTGTAGATTGTTTCAAATCGAGCAGTAGATAACCGTGAGGCCTAGACGTTGCATCGTGATAGGCCTCTTGTAAAAATCGGGGATTTTCCGGATATACCTGGCGCGAAAGGTGTTGAATTTGAGCGCGATCACGCAGATTTTTAAAAACCATGATATAGTTAGCATTCAATGAAATATCTCGTTGTCCGTGGCCTTGGTGGAATAAGTTTTGCGTGATAAAAATAACGCTGAGGTTTTTGTGATGACTGCCTTTTGTGAAAAGATCTATAACACTATTGTTGGATGCTTCGCGCATTAAATCATGGATTATTATGAGTTTAGCGCGCGGATCATTTGCGTAATCAGCACTCTGCGGCAGGCCTTCGTGGAATTCAATCGTCGTGCCGTACTCGGCGTATGCCGACTGCCACTCAGAATAATAAAAAATAATTCTCTCAAACGGCTCACTGTTCATACACGCGATATACTTTAAAAACTTTTTCACAAAATACGTTTTACCACAGCCCGTGGATCCGCAGATCATCGAAGTCCAGGGATGTTTCCACCGCGTGTCCATTTGCGCGAATAAGTAAACTCTCTATAACTAAGCCCTTTTTTATTTTTAACACTATATATATACTAGAGTTTCCCCGGGCTCGCGCGCTACGCGCGCTCGCATTTCTTTTATCAACATTATAATAATGTTTAATCACCGCCGCAACTTTTCACCAATGGAGGTCGCCGCCGCTTTTTTTTGTATTTTTACTTAGTCAGTCCCCCTTGAAGGGACTTAGAATATTTTTTCCCTCCCCCCCCCCCCCCCCCCATTCGCCATTACTCCTTCGACCAAAAATATTCTAAGTCCCCCCTTGAAGGACTTAGAATATTTTGACTTTCCCCTCCCACGACCCCCCCCCCCCCCCTTCAGAAAAATATTCTAAGTCCCTCTAAGGGGATTCCCCCCGCCCCCTTCGACCGAAAATATTCTAAGTCCCCCTTAGAGGGACTTAGAATCCCCCTTAGAGGGACTTAGAATATTTTTCTTTTCCGCCTTAGAGGGACTTAGAATATTTTTCTTTTCCTCCTTAGAGGGACTTAGAATATTTTTCTTTTCCTCCTTAGAGGGACTTAGAATATTTTTCTTTTTCTCCTTAGAGGGACTTAGAATATTTTTGCCCTCCCCTCGATTCCTGACACGGTGGCGACGGCGGCGGCGGCAACAGCGGCGGAAATTTTATATATATAGAGAGATATACATTTTTGGATAAGCCTACTTAAGGATACTTGTAGCCGTACGGGAGAGAGCCGTATTGGCCATGAGGTCGTCGTTTCACGCTTGACGGTTTACATTTCTTTTTTTCAACCCGTGTGACGACATGGTGAAATGGTGTACGACGAATCGCGTCATATTTTATCTCAATTGGTTCTACTTTGTCGTCGTGGTCGTTGTCGTCAACTATATAGGAACGTATCGTGTCGTAATTAACCAATTGACTATTTGCAAAATTGAGTGTTATACCTTTAACTTTGCACACTTCACTTTCGGTACCGTCAGCAACAGAATACGTTCTGAATGCGTAAAATTTTGGACCTCCGGAAATGAACGATTTGATATAACATCCCTGTTCTAATTCGTCTGTCAAATCTCCCAAGAGCTGTCCTATCGGCGGTTCGTACTCAGTAGGATTATTGTTTGTCACGTAAATAACCGAATCGGTGTCGCAGTACAGTGCACGTTGTCCTAGGCGCTCCAAGTAACTGTACAGTTTCAAGCGTGCTTGCGCTGTTGTATAGGCAGCGATTACAGAATTTGCTATACCCGACGGCATCACAGCGTCGTCATGTTTTATATAACTGACATACAATATTTTATGATTGACAGGTAGAATACCAGTGATTTCGTTCTCGGCGCTAGTCAATATTTCCATGAGCTCCGCTCGCGTCGACACAATTACGGTTTGCGGCAAATTTACGCGCTGCCCAAACTTTCCCCAAAAAGAGTTGAGACACAATTTAGCTACTTGGCGCAAACCGCTGTTTTTCGTTACTGCTTCCCTATCCAATTTGATACCTTCAGAACGTTCGAATTCCGCGATATATTGTTGCTGCGCCTCTTCATTGTGCAAACACTCCGCAGGCCACCCACTGGATTCTTGTTTAATTTTTAAAAACGTGTTTATATAATCGGTAAAATGGCCACCTGAGCGAGTATCACGATTATACTGCGTTATCTCGTATTGCCAAATCTCCTCTACGCGTGTCACTACGTAACCACACGATACAGCTTTTCGCAGCTCGTGGACCACCCACGTCCCATTGAACGTACACTGCTCTGGATTTTCGTGGGTACAGTCGTTTTGATTCATGCTTTCACAGCAAGTACGACACAGAGCGAATAGTAATCGTTGATGCATACGCACAGGCAACACAGGATGATAAAGATGTCTTGGTGGCAATACCGTGCACTTAACAAGACCTTCAACGTTCGAAAGATCATTATTATTGGGCCCTGTGAGCTCCATACACTCATCGCCTACGTATACCAGCGGGTGGCCTACAGGGTACTTGCCGTATTTACAAATATACGGGTATAAAGAACATACATTGACATACCGTATTTGCTCGGGATCCTTAACGTCGTGCAGTGTTACCATATTTTCCGTACGACGTCCGAAAAACGCATCACGTGGATTAAGAGGGTCCAGAGTCGTCAAAGCATGATTCTGTACAAGTTCGTTCATTTGCTCATTCGTCTCCAGCATACGCTCATAATCGCACTCCCAAATTTCTGTCAACGTGTAGCCGCTGCTACGTATCTTATTAGCTACCGTTATCGTTCTCTCGTAACGCTCGTTCATAGTTAGACCGTCTCCGTATTCTCGATCTCTCTTCATCGGAAAGCAACGCGGACAGCCGTGCCAGTAACAGCCATGAAACTGCAACACATGCGTCTGACCAGAAACCTCGTAATAACCATGTACCAACAAATTCTGAGGTAGCTTGAACTCGCGCGTTCGACCGGCGTGAATGATACGTTGACCGCGAGAATGCTCCATTCATAAGAGCCACGAAACTGCTTTCTTTGACTGATTGTTGGCCCATCTGTAACCCCCTCTAGGAATGATACCAATAGCATCGCGTTTGAGAAAATTTTTCCGAAATATTTGAAAGCAGGCCGAGGCTATCGTCGTACTCTCTCCGAATGGGCAAACATTCCCTTGGTCAATGAACATTTTCCGGAAAGCCATACAGGCTTGTCTCAAAATCGTAACATCGTTCTTACAGTAGGAAACGATTTCTTTCTGAGAATCGAATACGTGTTTTTCATATCGTTGTACCAGGGTTTGAATATACCGTTGCGCTCAGCTGTTGACATACGATCAGCGGAATAATATTCAATCGGTGGTAGTTCCCCAATATAATTCTGATTTTCTGGTCTATTGAATAGGTGTGGGAAAGCACCTTTTGCAATGGCATGTAGTCCGAAAGATTTTGGTAATTTACTTAGAGGCATATGAAAGTAGTGAAGACTATCGAGAAACACAAGTTTTCCTGTTCGCATGGTAATAATTTTTGTACCGTTCCTTATCAACGATGGCAACTGCGTCTTTTTTTCGTCGATAAGATAGCGTAGAATAAACTGCGCATCGAAACCGCCTGCATTATGAGCAATTAAAATTCTTTTCCGAAACATTTCATTTTCTTCCATCGCTAGCTGTACAAGTTGAGCTACCGGATTATGCTTGAATACAAACTCATGTATGCCACAGAACTTGCAAGGATCCTCTATGGATTCGTTATTGCTGCACTCGGTACACACCCTCTGAGCCACGCAGAGATTCGGTTCGTGTACATATGTATCTGTGGTGCCTTTCAAGGGTGTACACTGTTGTGTTTCAAAATCATAAAATATGAACAGCTGATTTTTGTTTTCGCTATCTTTCTCCTGAACGAGTGGACTCATGAAGCATAAATGGTTAAATGGTTTGTGGTCTTTACATGTTTTGCAGAAACCTACACCGCACACGTGCTTTTTTTTGTAATCTAGCGGTCTTAGCGTGCAAAAACAGTTGGGGCAGCACTTGATAGATTCGCAAACACTCGGCATTTTCGTTGTCGGATTACGGACGCGGTGTCTCTCAAAACACTTTACACCCCAAAAAACTCGATTACACGCTCTACACATGATTGTTTTTTTTTGTCCGCAAATTACATGAGGGCGTGGTAAAACATCGTGGACAACGCTCACCTAGACAGCTATGATCTACCTTACGATAAGGCGTATCGCATAGCGTACAAAAACCTGTACTGCTTGTTGCTCCTCTAAGGTTAAGAATCGGCTGGAAATGTTGCGAACGCTCGTAATACAAAATATATAACGTATGCCGTACTTGACCTACCATGTTCAAGACGGTTTGCGTACCATTGAAGATGGATTTTCGTTTACGCTGACCCAGACTCAAAAATTCGAAAACTACAATGGCTATTCCTTCTTGAGCCAAGTAATCTTGATATTGACGAATTTCATTTACACGGCATTCTTTCTTTGGTATTTTAACCTTTACACACTGAGTTAGCTCGAGTGCTGCATTTTTTTGGGCTGAGCGATTAGTTTCTTTCACTTGTAGCCATTTTTTACGTAATTCTTCCGTGCGTATTTCGCCTCGCTCCGCATGCACACGTGCTGCTACCAACGAGCGAGGTAGACATAAGTTATCATGATTACAGATCGTTAAAATAGATTTCGAGATACACCCTCGTACGATAAACCTTTTCGCCGCCCTTTACCTTCAATACCCTTGACAACACACGTTTTTATACGACATTCATCATCGATATTGAAAGATTCCGAGCTCTGACCCACGCTACTTATGAGTTCCCATATATCTTCGAATACGTAATCGCGAGCAGGACGAAAAGAAAGCCAGACAGGACCATGCGCCAAATTACTGGCTGTGAATGATATGCCTACATAATCTCCACCCTCACACGAGTTTGTAATGTGCGTGAGAAGATCGTTGAACGCTCCTTCAATCCAGCTCATTGCGCTAGTTCCGCGTGGTGGACTACGGATGCGCATAGTCGTTTCTCGTCCACGCAATTTGAAGCGTTTAAAGTAGCGTGTAATGTCCTGAAGAATTTCGATGCGATTTCCTGGTGGCTGTATGTCGTTGAACGGCCGTGTATTTCGCTGTCTCCCTGCTCCCGACTGTATGTCTAAAGAATAGTAGGAGGGAAATATGAATTAATTACCTTTGTATTTTTTCAGCTTTATTAACAAATTCTGGACATAGGGAAGCAGTTTAGGTAAACATATTTTCACTGATGTTCATCTTCATTCTATGTTCACCGTGAGACAGCTGTCGAATATCCTGATAGAAAATAGTGAGACGGGAAGCATATACAGCTCCCGCACAATAAATATTATTCAAATATTTCTATCCATTATACGATTTTTTCTTGATTTTATGAGATTTTGTCATTTTCGGCGTTTGAATTCCTCGCGCTTTTCTCCCGCGGGGAACTTCAAAATCTATTGGTTCATTTGAATTAAAAAATCGGGCATTCTTATTGGCCTTTTGGTAAAAGCCAATCAGAGACATTCGAGCTCTCTGATTGGCTGAAAAAGGGTATAAATCAGCGAGCGCGAGAAGACTCGCTACCAGTTCTGTCGGCGACGCTGAACAGGTGACTTCTCCTTCGAATCCTCCGGGTCCGAAGAGCTTTCGGTGACGTTAGCTCTACGAGTACTCAATCTTCCCGAACCAGGGTGCTGGAGGCTATCGGCGACGTAGCTTCCCACATTCCTGTACCCCACGTCCACGCAAGTAGGGACCGCGATAGGGAGGTATCCCCGACGAGAGCGAGCCGGAAGCGAGTCGCGGACCGGCCACGTGGTGACACTTGTGGGTTCACGATCTCGTGGAAGCCGGACTCTCCGAGGAGGGCCCTGTTACACGAGTGCCGGGAGAACGCGAGAACAGTTTCTCGCGTTATCCCCGTGGGGTATCTCGTGGGCACGGCAGGGTAGTTACGATATTTAAAATTCCTGATTTAAAGTAGTCACCCGCGTAAATAATTTAAAATTTAAATCTTACGCGTTTCACCGATATTCGTATCGATAAGGGATGCTCGGCCGATAAAGCAGGGGAAATTTTTTTATCCTCGTCGAATTTCGATGAATCGTTTAAAATTAATTCCTGCATACCAACGAGGAATTAAGGGAAAAATTTAGTTTAAATCATCTTTCTGTTTTACCGATATTTCACCGGTAAATTCGGGTATTGCGATTGTTTATCGAGGAAGTCGAGACTTTCAAGATAAAATTCTGTTCTTTCGTAGTACTAACTACTCAAAAGAAGTTAAATATTTGGTTCACACGAGGAATTAGAAGAAAAATTCCTGTCCTTTCGATATTTATTTAAGTTTCAGCGCCATCCGCGAGATACTGATCAACTAATATTGAATTTGATTTTGGGAAAAGAATTGTAGCTTTACGAAAACTCGAGTGTGTTTCACTAGACGTTAAGGCGACAAAATAAGGTAAGCAACGACATCGAGGAGATCTGAATATTGTATTGCAAATTTTATGTGTTTTTCAATAAAAAATTACTCTTTCACCAATTCGACAACGTCTAACGATTTTTCGCTCGCCCCGAATCCCAAACGCGATCCTCGAGTGCGAGGCATCGGTCGAAGAGGTTAACGTTACAATAGATGCTCTTATTTTTCTTTCTAACAAGGAGCATACGTCTAGGGTAAAAGAGTAATTTACCTGAATCTTCCATCATCAGATGCTCGAACCACGCATCACCATCTCTCTGCAGGGGTAACTGTCTCGGCTGGTTCTGTATTTCCTCCTCCTCCTCCTCCTCCTCCTCCTCCTCCTCCTTCTCCTCCTCCTCCTGAGCTAACTGTTCTAGTGGCAAACTCTCTTCCTGAGGTTGATCTGACGGTACCGGAGGTGGTGGTGGTGGTAGTGGTGGTGATGGTGATGGTGAAGCTATCACTTCTCCTGAAGGCTGTTCTGCAGGAGCAGCTTGTACCCCCGCTTCTGACTCCGCTGGTTGTGGTGATGATGATGGTGGTGATGGCGATAGTGGTGGCGGTAGTGATGGCGGTGGTAATAAAACACCCAGTGGATAAATCATTAACTGATTTTCCGCATAATCCCACACACTGTCTGACGCATCCGAAGCATACTCTGAAGGTCCTGCTATTTCGTCCCCTATTTTTTTTCAAAATTATTATTATTATTATGTAAATTTAGAACAATGTTTTTTCAAGATTTCAATTTACTTACAATTTTCTGCATGCTGTAGTCGTTCCGCCACATCTACAGCACGTGCTGCCTCTATAACAGCAGTAGTTATAGAGTCCTCATCGTCGTCATCTTCTTCTTCTTTTTCGGATGCTGTCTCTGTCTCTGCTAATTTTTTTCATTATTACTAATTATTTAATAAGTTTGACTTTTTAAAGAAAAATACTTATGGCATTCAGACCTGCCCTGTAGCCACAAATCGCGGCCTTCTACCGCGCGCGTCTCCTCTATGAGAGCTGCGTCATCATCGCTTGTAGCAGACAGAAGTTGTCTGTATAGTGAAAAATGTAAAAAAAAAATCTGAAATACTCTAATTTGAGTAATAACTCGAGAACGAGGGGGCCCAGGCGATCGCCGATCACGGGGGTACCATCGATTCGATTCACCCTTTCACCTAGCGAGAGTGCCAATCACTGTGCTGATTGATTTTCGCGAGGTACAGTGATTGGCCACCTCAATAAAATACACCCAACCGTATTTAGTCAATTAATTATTGATAACTTACCTCTAATTTCATCAACAATACCGCGAACACTCTGTGATTCTTTGACACCGCGATGACGTAATTCGTCAAAAACACACGTTAAAACACGATATCCGTTCAATATTCCCTTTTTGTACGCTTTTGCAATGACACGTAGGGCCGTCCAGTGTAGAACGAACTTCAAACGTCTGATAAGAATACTTCCCCGTAAATTGCGCAAATTTCGACACCATTGCTCATCACACCGACGCCGGAGTTCAACGCTATGTAGTTTTGTCAATTTTAACAAATTTAAAATACACTCGCGTAGACTGTAGTCGGACATTTTTTACGTTAAAAAGTGTTCACGACGTTCGAATCGTCAAATCGCTCAAGTGCAACTGAATGGCTCGACCGTTTAACAAGAGTATATTTTAATTACTACAAGCCTGCGCTATTCATTGAATCATAAGAATATCTATTTGAGAAAAAAAATGCCACGTTCAACAACGGTAATTCAATAATTAATCTCATGATCAGTTTGGCACGTGCTCGTCTCGAGCGAGCTACTCGCAGGAGACCACCTGCAAATTTGCTGACGCTAATTTTTCGGAAATGCATCCGCGGAAAGCGCCCGTCTCTCGCGCGTGAGCATCTCTCTCTCAGGATGCCACCTGCAAATCTGCTAGCATTAATTTTTCGGAAATGCATCCGCAATTGTGTGTCATTGCGTGCAGCGTTCCGTTAAGGCCCAGGCGATCGCGAAAAACAATAATTATTATTTAACTGTTTTTTGGCTGTATCTCGTGAACGGTGAGAGATACGGCAAAACGGACGAAATTTCGCGGGGTTGTCCAGGGGGACCCTACTCCGCGAGATCAATCCGATGGCATCGAAGAAAACAAAAAATTGCGAAAAAACAATGATTATTATTTAACTGTTTTTTGGCTGTATCTCGTGAACGGTGAGAGATACGACAAAACGGACGAAATTTCGCGGGGTTGCCCCCCCCCCCCCCGGGCAACCCCGCGGACGTAGAGTTACTGTGTTACATTGTGAGCGCAATTCCCAGATGACCACCTGCGAATCTGCTGATATGCATTCGCGGAATGCGCTCGTCTCTCGTGCGAGCTACTCTCTCTCAGTAGCCCACCTGCAAATCTGATGACACTAATTTTTAGGCACTCACTATAATAATAGGCAAAGAGTGCCTATTAAAATGACCATCCGTTGCTCTTCGGAGTCTGTCGAAGGGGTTACTCCGCAGCGCATACTCCAAAAATTTTTATTTTTCGCCATTTGCTTCGGTGTATCTCCAACATCATGCGTAGTTACTTTGAAGTGACTGCGATGAATAGAAATATTTTTTTTTAGCCTGCGGTGCAATGAAAACAACTTTTTGGCTGAATTTTTCTTCTCGGACGTCCGTATCACACTGTAACTTTAGATGGTGCGAACCAACTTTGTTCTCCTTCGCAGGGTTTTTTTATTACAGTATTTCCAGTATGCACATTACTTTTAAAACCAATCTAAGACCTTTAAGTATTTTTTCTAAAAAATTATTGGCCACAATTTGCATTTGCCTTCGGTCAAGTGTCCGTACGGTGCCATCATAATGAACTCTACGAACCAATTTTTTTCTTCTTCGCAGCATCATTTTGTTTTATCAAAAGCACTGCGCACAGCAAATTTAGAGACAATCCTACATCTCTAACTATTTATTCATCACAATTTTCCATAAAAAACTTATTTTCTCACATCTGATGTCCGTACGGTGCCCCAATTAAGAATCCTGGAAACCAATTCTGTTCTCTTTCGCAACAATATTTCATTGCATCGAAAGCACTATGCACAACAAATTTTGAGTCATTCTGACAAATATAATTTTAATTATAAAATAATTCAAAAACAGTGGTTATAACAAGATTTGCTTTAAAGGTTATGTTATTTAGATTTGCCAAAAATTCATTTTTCATCATGTTAAAAAAAAAACTTCGGTTGTGAAAAATAAAACACGAAATATCATACACAGATTCACAAATGTTTGCGTTTTTTATTTCGAAAATAATATATTATCACCGAAAATCATTCGCAATATTTTAGCATATTTTATTCACATTCGTAATAAAAATGATAAATTTCACGTATTCACTGAAAAAATTGGTAGTAAACTCACAAAAAAGATTCATCGAATATCCAAAATAATGACAATTTCCCAAATAGAACTAAAAAAATCGCGAGTATATATTTTTTCGTTTTATTCTATCTGTCAAACTTTGGAAGCAGATGACAATTTCGTAGCAGACGATACACAGATGCTCATACGTCGCGGCGCGCGTACTCTGTGGCCGGATGATTTTCAAACAAAAAAAAATCGACATCTCGTTTCAATCTTTGTTCCTATTTTACGTAAATATAAATGGATTCTACGCGGTATAGCGCAAATAAAAAGTATGCAATCATAAAAAAAAAGAATTTTCTATCCTTCGACCGTCGAAGATTCATCGCAGCCGAAATCTTTGTCAATTGTGTTCAACCGATTTATTCATTTACTGTTAATAATAAAAACTGCAAATTCTTTTTCTGGCAACGTATTTTCTCCTCTTCAAAATAAGCCAAAATAAGAGTCGAAATCTTTTTTCGCTGCCGAGATATGATTTTTTTTAAGCAAAGACTAATTTTACGAATTTTCATCAAAAAATGAATCGTTTTTTCAAATTTCTCGAAATTGCCGTCTCTAATCCTTTCCTCTCAAAGAAATCGTATTTACAAACTGACTCTCTGCGTTATTGCGCAGATAAAAAGTGTGCTATGTTTAAAAATTTAATTTTTTACACTTCGACCGTCTGAGATTCATCACATTCGAAATCTTTGTCAATTTTGTTCGCTGGATTTATTCGTTTACACTTGATAAGAAAACTGCTAATGATTATTCTATCGACGTATTTCCAACGTTTTTTTTTTTATTTTTTCAAATTTTCGTCGAAATACGAATTTCGTTCATATGCTCACGTCTTGAAAAGTTTTTTTTCGCAAAAAAAAAAACAATTGTACTCTTAAAGAACAATTATAAACAATTATTTATCAAGAAAGTGAAAAACACTGAATTTGTCGATTTTACGAGTTATTCCGTACCGAAAAACTTATCCTCGTATGTGATTAAATAAAATTTTTTAAAATACGATATGATATGATGCTAAATTTGATATTTTTAAGCGACGATAAATATCAATAAAATTTCATTGAAAAACGAAAAAAAATATCGAATTTCTCAAACTTCTCGTCTCCAATACTTGTCTGTTCTACAGAGACAATAACGAGCTGATTCCATGTATTACGAAGAAGAAAAAAAATATATCTCAAATGGTAGAAATGAAATTTGTTATAAGAGGACTGTCAAAGAGCCTTCAAAGTCGAATTTTTCAAGAATTTCATCAATTTGTAAAAAAATATTTCGGAGCTATCCAAGATGACAAATTTTTGATTCGAGTAACGTACTACTTCCTCTTCAATACAAGACAGGAACCAAAAAGATATATTTTTTCGTTCTCGAGATTGCATTTTTTTGCAGCATCCATAAATATCGATAAAATTTCATTGAAAATCACAAAGAATAGCAAATTTCTTGAACTTTTCTTCTACAATGGTTTGGTTTCCTACAGATAAAATAACGAACTGATTCCATCAATTATGGGGAAGAAAAAAAAAACTGAAGGGGAAGGATTTAAAGGGGATATTTGGCCTGAATGCTAAATGGTAATCGTATTGGTGTCGGTACATGTTTTGTGTGTTTGTTTTATATTCATTAAATCTGGTCATAAGTTTTAAGCCAATAAAACGACTTTACTAGACATGATTTGATTCGTTAAATTAATTTGATCAACTTCTACGTGGTGCAATTCGTTATATTTGTCTCCTGTCTCAATATTTGACAATTTATCGTCAAACAAAAAGGAAATATCCGTCGTGAATATTAATAATCAATTGGTACAAAAAAGAAATATTTTTATTCGACGAAGATTAAACACTATGAATTAATTTACGTAACTGATAAATGTTTTTCCCTCATACGTACTGTCGAAAAGAAACGCAGAGCGCGACGAATAAACATACTTCATTCGTAGCGCATAGCGCGATGTGTAAATAGACTCGATACGGAGCGCGTAGCGCGACGTGCACCCCCGTGAGTGCCTTAAAAAATGTCCCGAAGGGACAAGGAAAGACAAGGGACAAGGGACAAGACAAGGGACAAGGAGGATGTCCCGAAGGGAAAATGTCCCGAAGGGACATTTTTCGGGGGGTTTGGGGGGCGGAGCCCACCAACAAGAGCATCTGCGCCCGTAGGGCGCTGAGACGCTTGTTTAATTTTTTTGAGGTCCCCAAGATTGTCGAAGCGAAAGCAGAGATGGTCGGACTTCAAATAAAAATTCCTGCACACGTTCCATAATTAATACTCCAGCGAAGAAAATGAGCCATGAAAAGTCAAAATTGATTCACTCCTCCGGTCTGAATCCTGCGACAAGTAAAAAAAGTTTGTCCAATTCTGCTTTGGCTTCGACAAACTTGGAGATCGCCAAAAAATTAAAAAAGGTCATTAATCATATATAGATTTTGAAAATACAATAGAATTTTTATTTTTTTCAGACAGAAAGAAAAATAATGAACATTTTACTTTTCTGGTGACTCAGCCCCCTTAATGGGTTTTCGACGGCTTTTCAAATAAAATGGCAATTTAATTTTGCGTACCTTAATTAATTAATTTGTTTAACCTTTCCATTTATTAAATTAACAGATTTCGGGTTCAACTTTTATGATAATTGGGACATTTGACTATTGCAAAACGTGAAAAAATTATTATTGTTAATGATTGTTAATAATTATTATTTTGTCATTCTCTCTTTCCTCATCGCTACTCTTGGCTAAGAATTGCTCTCTTCCTATTGGTTGAGAAAAGTTCGGCTATCGATGAGTGGTGGGCCTTCACGTACGCTCTACGCATTGCGCGGGTGGCTTTCCCTTCCACTACTCTCTCGGTACGATCACGTGTACCGTAGCTAGCCCGCGAGCTAACCATCAGCGCTACCTCCCCATCAGGGTGGCTTTTGACTTCCCTTGTTCGTAACAGTCACGCTCACGTGGTCGCTTCTCTTCCTATCCAACCTAAAGAGTATACTGGTACAGAGGCTGTCTCCGTCGAACCGACATTGTGTCAACATGCAATCCTCCGTTCTTTTCCAACACATTTGTTGTACCCCGAATATCACAGGTATTACAAAAAGATCTGTTGTGCAATAGCAGGGGTATGCAGGCGACGCGTGAGGCGCGATCGCCGAAACCGAACCCCTCGCGAGCGATTGATCAATCGACGCATTAGTTAAGGTAACGCGGAGTCTCCGAATTCTCGAACAGAATCTGGAGCGGTAAATAATAAACAGCAGTCGACGAAAGGCGACGATTGTCGTAATATATCCGGTGGTTACAATATTACCGAATATCGTAAGAATGCTTCGTCTTCGAAATTATGTTGACAAGCTCGCTCGTATATTTGACACGGTATTGACTCGTGATAAAGGGGATCCGAATTGACTCCTGAAGCTGTGCTTCTGATCCAAGGGATTCGAGCAAGGAATCCAAGTTACAAATATTATAGGCGATAGCGGGTCGAATCCGAGTTCTATCGAAGAGTGAATTGTAACGTAAAATGAAATAGTGAATTGTTCCGTAAGCTATACTGTTCACACGATATGTATTTTTTTTATTTTTTTTTATTTGTTTGT
Source organism: Cryptus viduatorius (assembly GCA_964006125.1). Lineage (NCBI taxonomy): Eukaryota > Metazoa > Arthropoda > Insecta > Hymenoptera > Ichneumonidae > Cryptus > Cryptus viduatorius. Next base: position 17,010,193 of record OZ023224.1, on the reverse strand, counting down.
AGTACAGAAACTCTGATTCGAGTTTATTTGCACTGTCTATTACACATGCTTACGTCTATTATAATATATTTAGAGTACAAGTTTAGATTTTTAAATTACATTTGGTGATAAATTTGTGTATAATATTAATAGCAGAGAGGTCCGTTGCCGTTACAAATTGTGGGGCGATATACGGTGCTTGATATTTTCGTGCTCTTAGTTCATCGACCATGGTTGTTCTTTGCTGTTCGTAATTTACGCATTGCCAGAGTACGTGATCGATATCTTGCCAGTCAGCCCCGCAGGAACAGCTTGCGTCTTCAATTATTCCTACTCGAGATAAAGATGCATTTAGATGATAGTGATTTGACCGTACTCGATTTACCCAAGCCATAACTTCCTGTGGGAACTTAGTTCCCTTGAACCAAGGACGGTAAGTTTCTTTGTAAAAGATCTGGAAGTAACGTTGTCCTTTTGTTTCAGATTGTTTTTTGATTTCCAAGACAGTGTTACCTTTTTCTTGGGTTTTAAATTGGGATCTAAAATCTGCGTACGGTACACGGTATTCGCCGTCATTGTACTCGGTAGTGTTTTTAGCAAGCCTGTCAGCTTCCTCATTCCCTTCGATACCTCTATGAGCCGGAATCCAAAGAAAGTTGATTTTGTTATTATGTCCGTTGCGGTCCGTGAGTTCTACGTATTTTCCCTTGACGTCGAGTATGTAGTGGTTTGTCTTGATGTTAATTTTCGTCGATTTTAAGCTTTGTAGCGCGCTGAGGGAATCTGAGAGAATAAGGAAGCTGCGGTCCTTGAGAGACAAGGTCGAGAGCTAGTATGAGGGCGATGCATTCTGCAGTGAAAACCGAGGTGTTTTTGTGTAGCTGAATGGATTTGTGATAATCGAGCTCTCGGCAGTAACAAGCTGCTCCCACGTGATCTGAACTGGGGTCCTTGCTTCCATCTGTATATACAATATAACCTGAGTCGGCGAACATATCTTGTGTTTCTGATTGAACAGTGTCGTTTGCACTCTCAGCGGATTGCGCCTTAAGCCCTAAATCTATGTTAAAACTAATTGATAGTGTAGAGACTGAATAGTTATGTTCAAATACGTTATATTGGTTTCCGGTGTGTATGACTGATTCTAATGGGATAATAGTTCTGACGGTCTTAGTGATGAGTCTGTCTCTCTTGCGTGCCGGAGCATTTTGATTTTGGAATAGTCGGAATACAGTATGACTAGCGTTTCAAGATCGGATCCCCACCAAGTTCGACGCAAAAATTTAAGGGGACTGAGTCACCTACAAAATCGAAAAGTAAAAAATTTTTTTTCCAGTATATATAAGTTTAATGAAAAATTCCATTTTACCTCCATAATATATATGTGTTAGACTACCGCTGTGAATTTTTTTGGAGACCTACGGTGTATTCCGGTGTAATGCGCAATGGTCAAACATTTTTCCTTTGCCGCAGCTTTCGGACTGAACGAAAGCATCAATCTTTTTTTGCGATGTCTTATTTTCTTCGTTAGAGAGTTTATTGCGGAACGAGTGCGGGGATTTTTTTTTTGAAGCTTCGCTGGCGAAGCTATGAGTTAAAAACTACCAAAAAATTCACTTTTTCCACTTTTTGTCTCGTAACCACTTACATAATGGCTTGCGATAAATCCATTTTTGATCGCATGAAAAATCCCCGCACTCGTTCCGTAACACTGACTGTTACGAAGAAAATGAGCCGTCGCAATCCAAAACAGGTGGGGCCATTCTCTCTGAAACCTGCGGCAAGCGAAGAAAAATAAAATGGAAAAAAATGAATTTCACAGATTAATGAAAATAACCAACTTGGGGATTCGCAATAAAAAAAAATTATTTTTATATTTCTTTGTTGCATAAAAATGTACACTTTTTTTTTCTATCACATAAAAATCAGATTTTCTTTTTTTGGTTTTTTTTTTTCACTTCACAAATCTCGTAAATGCAAAAAAAATGTTTAAAAAATAAAAAAATATACTCTTACGTCAAATGTGACGTTTAAAAAAGAGGTTAAGTCTGCGAGACTTTTCGCTTTGCGACACTGTCACTGTGAAAAACATTTTTACACTATTGCGGGCAAAAATACAGAATATAGTCCGTTCATTCGGAACAAGCGTCTCAGCGCCCTGCGGGCGCAGATGCTCTTGTTGGTGGGCTCCGCCCCCCAAACCCCCCGAAAAATGTCCCTTCGGGACATTTTTTAAGACACTCACGGGGGTGCACGTCGCGCTACGCGCTCCGTATCGAGTGTATTTACACATCGCGCTATGCGCTACGAATGAAGTATGTTTATTCGTGCGTTTCTTTTCGACAGTACGTATGAGGGAAAAACATTTATCAGTTACGTAAATTAATTTATAATTTTTAACCTTCGTCGAATAAAAATATTTCTTTTTTGTACCAATTTATTATTAATATTAACGACGGATATTTCCTTTTTGTTTGACGATAAATTGTCAAATATTGAGACACGAGACAAATATAACGAATTGCATCACGTAGAAGTTGATCAAATTAATTTAACGAATCAAATCATGTCTAGTAAAGTCGTTATATTGGCTTAAAACTTATGACCAGATTTAATGAATATAAAACAAACACAGAAAACATGTACCGACACCAATACGATTACCATTTAGCATTCAGGCCAAATATCCCCTTTAAATCCTTCCCCTTCAGTGTTTTTTTTCTTCCCCATAATTGATGGAATCAGTTCGTTATTTTATCTGTAGGAAACCAAACCATTGTAGAAGAAAAGTTCAAGAAATTTGCTATTCTTTGTGATTTTCAATGAAATTTTATCGATATTTATGGATGCTACAAAAAAATGCAATCTCGAGAACGAAAAAATATATCTTTTTGGTTCCTGTCTTGTATTGAAGAGGAAGTAGTACGTTACTCGAATCAAAAATTTGTCATCTTGGATAGCTCCGAAATATTTTTTTACAAATTGATGAAATTCTTGAAAAATTCGACTTTGAAGGCTCTTTGACAGTCCTCTTATAACAAATTTCAATTCTACCATTTGAGATATATTTTTTTTCTTCTTCGTAATACATGGAATCAGCTCGTTATTGTCTCTGTAGAACAGACAAGTATTGGAGACGAGAAGTTTGAGAAATTCGATATTTTTTTTCGTTTTTCAATGAAATTTTATTGATATTTATCGTCGCTTAAAAATATCAAATTTAGCATCATATCATATCGTATTTTAAAAAATTTTATTTAATCACAAACGAGGATAAGTTTTTCAGTACGGAATAACTCGTAAAATCGACAAATTCAGTGTTATTCACTTTCTTGATAAATAATTGTTTATAATTGTTCTTTAAGAGTACAATTGTTTTTTTTTTTTTGCGAAAAAAAAATTTTCAAGACGTGAGCATATGAAAGAAATTCGTATTTCGCCGAAAATTTGAAAAAATAAAAAAAAAAAAAAACGTTGGAAATACGTCGATAGAATAATCATTAGCAGTTTTCTTATCAAGTGTAAACGAATAAATCCAGCGAACAAAATTGACAAAGATTTCGAATGTGATGAATCTCCGACGGTCGAAGTGTAAAAAATTAAATTTTTAAACATAGCACACTTTTTATCTGCGCAATAACGCAGAGAGTCAGTTTGTAAATACGATTTCTTTGAGAGGAAAGGATTAGAGACGGCAATTTCGAGAAATTTGAAAAAACGATTCATTTTTTGATGAAAATTCGTAAAATTAGTCTTTGCTTAAAAAAAATCATATCTCGGCAGCGAAAAAAGATTTCGACTCTTATTTTGGCTTATTTTGAAGAGGAGAAAATACGTTGCCAGAAAAAGAATTTGCAGTTTTTATTATTAACAGTAAATAAATAAATCAGGTGAACATAATTGACAAAGATTTCGGCTGCGATGAATCTTCGACGGTCGAAGGATAGAAAATTCTTTTTTTTTATGATTGCATACTTTTTATTTGCGCTATACCGCGTAGAATCCATTTATATTTACGTAAAATAGGAACAAAGATTGAAACGAGATGTCGATTTTTTTTTTGTTTGAAAATCATCCGGCCACAGAGTACGCGCGCCGCGACGTATGAGCATCTGTGTATCGTCTGCTACGAAATTGTCATCTGCTTCCAAAGTTTGACAGATAGAATAAAGCGAAAAAATATATACTCGCGATTTTTTTAGTTCTATTTGGGAAATTGTCATTATTTTGGATATTCGATGAATCTTTTTTGTGAGTTTACTACCAATTTTTTCAGTGAATACGTGAAATTTATCATTTTTATTACGAATGTGAATAAAATATGCTAAAATATTGCGAATGATTTTCGGTGATAATATATTATTTTCGAAATAAAAAACGCAAACATTTGTGAATCTGTGTATGATATTTCGTGTTTTATTTTTCACAACCGAAGTTTTTTTTTTAACATGATGAAAAATGGATTTTTGGCAAATCTAAATAACATAACCTCTAAAGCAAATCTTGTTATAACAATGTTTTTGAATTATTTTATAATTAAAATTATATTTGTCAGAATGACTCAAAATTTGTTGTGCATAGTGCTTTCGATACAATGAAATATTGTTGCGAAAGAGAACAGAATTGGTTTCCAGGATTCTTAATTGGGGCACCGTACGGACATCAGATGTGAGAAAATAAGTTTTTTATGGAAAATTGTGATGAATAAATAGTTAGAGATGTAGGATTGTCTCTAAATTTGCTGTGCGCAGTGCTTTTCATAAAACAAAATGATGCTGCGAAGAAGAAAAAAATTGGTTCGTAGAGTTCATTATGATGGCACCGTACGGACACTTGACCGAAGGCAAATGCAAATTGTGGCCAATAATTTTTTAGAAAAAATACTTAAAGGTCTTAGATTGGTTTTAAAAGTAATGTGCATACTGGAAATACTGTAATAAAAAAACCCTGCGAAGGAGAACAAAATTGGTTCGCACCATCTAAAGTTACAGTGTGATACGGACGTCCGAGAAGAAAAATTCAGCCAAAAAGTTGTTTTCATTGCACCGCAGGCTAAAAAAAATATTTCTATTCATCGCAGTCACTTCAAAGTAACTACGCATGATGTTGGAGATACACCGAAGCAAATGGTGAAAAATAAAAATTTTTGGAGTATGCGCTGCGGAGTAACCCCTTCGACAGACTCCGAAGAGCAACAGATGGTCATTTTAATAGGCACTCTTTGCCTATTATTATAGTGAGTGCCTAAAAACTGTAAACACTGACACATAACTAATTACACTGAGTTTACAAGCTCCGTTTTTTACCCGATTGACACAATCGAGTAAAAATCATCGCTGCTACAATACGCCGGTGTATCGCAGACTCAAAATAAAGCGCGGTAGCGGCGATAATCTGAGTCGCATCGATTAGACGTAACGACCCTTTGGTCGGCAAATCGTTACCTACCGAACGCAGTTTCGACATCGATTGTTTTTTTTATGTTCTTTTCTCGATGTTTCTTATTCTTCTTATTAGAAGAAAAAAAAACATGCGGAGATGCGGTATTCCGGCATTGTTTGTGTTGTATTTCGGCATTTTTTTTTTCACGCATTATTTATTTTTAAGACTACTAAAATGCTTCTAACTTCGGTAATTTTTTAAATTTCGTTCTAAAATTTGGTGTCTATGTAGTACACCGTATGTAGATTCAGAAAAAAATTTAAAAATAATAAATAAAAAAATAATTTTTAGGTGACTCAGCCCTCTTAATGATATTCATGGATTTGAGGCATCTTTCTTGTATTCTGTTGATATGATGTTTGAAATTTAGTTTTTGGTCAAAGTTAATTCCTAGAAATTTGGCTGTAAGTTTCGAGGTGATTACGTGGGATCCGACCTTAATTTTTGTGTCCTCAGGGTTGGAACCCTTTTCACTGAAGCGAAGGAGAACTGTTTTTTCCGGGGCGAGAGTCAATCCGATCTGCGAGAGATTATCCGAGATGAGTGTGACCGGTGTTCCTGAAATTGGCAAATTAGATCGAGTCTCGGTGGATCGAGTATAGAGCGCAATATCGTCAGCAAACAATGATACCGTAACTCTGTTGTCAATATTTTGCGTTATCCGCCTAGTGTATAGAGTATATAGGATGGGGGAGAGAACTCCGCCTTGGGGGACTCCTTTACGAACAGTCCTAATTGTGTCACCTAATGTATCGCAGTGGATAAATTTCTCGTGTGTCAGGAATTTAACGAAGTTGAGACAGTTTAAAGGGCATTGAACTCGGTCTAGTTCGTCTATTAAAATTTCGCTGTTTACATTATCGCACGCGCCTTGGACATCGAGAAATGCTGCGAATGTATTTTTTTCATTTCTAAATCGATTCTCAACATTAAGAATAAGATTGCTTAGGTTTTCTATGCATGATTGACTAGGTCGGAAACCAGTTTGGCTGTTCGGTACTAAATTGAGATGCTCCGCCCACCTCTGCATACGATTTTTAACCATATTTTCGAAAAGTTTAGCAAAACACGACGTGAGAGCGATGGGTCTAACTCCGTTATTGTTCGGTTTACCAACAATGTGAATATAAGCGTGTTTCCATTCCATGGGAAATTCCGCTGTTTTGTACATTTCATTAAATATATCTAAGAGTATAAGCTTAAATTTAATAGGAAGACTTTTTTTTTGAGAAAGTAGTTAATACCATCCATACCGGGGGAGGAATTGCTGTTTCTAGAACTGAGAGCAGTATTCAATTCTGTAAAATCGAATTGATCGTTTAGTGGGGAGTCGTTCTGAGGGGAGGGACGGAGGGGTGAGTCGGGATTATTTGTACAACCGGCCGGAGCAATTTTGTTGATAGCATCGGTGATAGCCTGAAGGACATCACTATCGTCTTTTCTGATAAGGGGTTTCGTGTTAATCCAGGAATTCTTCAAAGTTTTACACGTATTCCAGACATGTGAGATGTTCACTCTTGACTCGAGTCCAGAAGCAAAATTAATAAAATTTTGCCTCCTTTTCATTTTCAAGGTCTTCCTTGCAACGGCAACCGACTGCTTATAAGCAACGATATCCCTCATATTTTTCGTGTGTGGCCATTTTTTATACGCTGCTTTCCTTAGTCTTTACCTTCGCACAATCTTCATCCCACCATCTAACTGGATTTCTATGCATACTAGCTGGAACTACTTTTCTTTTCGGGGTATACTTAGCAATGCTTTTTTTAAGAAATTCTACAAAATATTCGTACTTCTCTGACGGTTTGAGCTGTTCAAAAAAGGGGTTGAGAAAGAGATCGAAGGAATTATCTAATAACTTACTTAGCTGTGTCCAGTCGGTCTGTACAGAAGTGATTTTAAAAGATTTGTGGTGATAGATCGTTATTTGTATGCCGAGGTGAATGAAGAGCGGGAAATGATCCGAGCCCCAAGTTTCGTCGTGTGACTCCACTGTCGCGAGATCAGAAATATCAGACGTTGTAAAGAAGAGGTCGATGTTTGATTTTTTCTGCCTGTAGGTGTCGAGATGAGTGTAGGTCGTTGAGTTATATAGAAAGAGGTTTGAAGATTGGATGCATTCGAAGAATTTTTCTCCGTTTGAGTCAGACTTGTCGCAGTTCCATGACATGTCGTGAGCATTGAAGTCGCCAATAAGTACGAGATTATCCCATTGGGATGAGAGAGCCGCGAGCTGCTTCCAATAGTCCATATGAAGAGTTTCTCCGGGAGTGCGATAGCAAACAAAAACATTAAGCAAGGGAGTGACATTGGCAATCTGAAAACCAATAATCTCGATAGATGGATGAGAGATCGGAATATTGTCATGAAATCGAATTGCTAAATTTTTATCATTTCTAATCGTGTCAAATCCCGGAAATTTATACTGCCGTGAGTCTTGAGGATCGAGTTTCGTCTCTACGCAGAGCATAATGTCTACGTCTGTCGAGGCTATCTGCAAATCTTCGTAATGTCTCTGGAGTCCTCTAATATTCCAGAACATGACCTTAAGTACTTCATTGTCTAATCTTCGCGATCGTTGTTGTTTTGCTGTGCTAGCCATGGCATGTAAGTCACACGGAGGGCTGCGAGGAATCTGTTTCATAACCCGGAGTAGCTAGACGATTTTTGAGTTTGGTCACATGAGCCTTGAGCGATCTGTCGTCAATAAATATGTAACATCGACCGAGAAACGCCGAAAGTTTCTCAAAGTCACGGGTGACCGTTTTCTCCAGTGAGCTGAGATTATATTCTTCGTGCCATAGTAGAAGAATTTTGATGAATTTATCATAATTCCATTGATACGAGCCCGGTGTCTTTTCGATACTTTGCTGTAGACGAGTGGTGTGTTGACGTAGCAACGATTCGGCGTGCTGTTTACCTCTCGGACGAGAAGTTTTCGTTTTCTTCGATTGGGGCAGTATAAATCCTTCGTTCTGTGACATATCCTCATTGGTCAAGTCGCGTTCTACACTGCCCTGACGTATACGTTTCGCCGGAGAAGCGTGTCTGGCTTTTGAACTTGGGTGAGCGCGAGAGATGTGCTCGTCCGGGAGAGAGGGAAACTCCTCATCGAGATTAGCGGTATGAGAGATCACAGAGTCGCCTGGCGGAGTGGCTTGATGTTCCATGTGAGGAATGTCTGTTGTTTTCATTGTTTCTTCTAGGGTGGAGGTGTCAGTGGAATTACTGGGGCAATTTCGAGCGAAATGTTCTAGTTTTTTGCATTTAAAACAGGCAGGGTTATCGAGAGAGATGAATATAAAGAAGTCTTTTCCCTGGTAGTTGGTATACATCGTTTGTGGAAGTTTCGAAATGTCTTGCTCATCTATGTAAATTTTTCGTCGGTGAGAAATAACGTGAGCGTACTCGGGGTCAGAAGCTCCGGCTTTGATAAACGCTAGTGGGGACGTTGTTTTGATACCGAGTTCTTCGAGCTTCTTCTCAACCAACGAGTGCGGGAGAGACGGACAAACACCAAAGAGAACCACTCTTTTCGATTGTGAGACGAGCGGTCGAATTCTCAGTCTGCTTTCGCCTATCGATACTGTATTATCCCCAGACGTGAGCTTGTCAACAAGCGAGGTATTCGAGAGGAAAACACATATGCGGTTACCTGATATTCTCGAAATAGCGATCAGATTCCTCGGTCCAACTGCATTGCCGATGCACTTCATGTACTCCATGATTGGGACTTCTTGGATTGCATCGATAACTATAGCTTGTTCTCTGGTTGGATGTTGTTCTTGTGTCAGTGCGTGCGAATACGACGGGGTTGTAGGAGCAGTGCGAGGAGCGTTAGTTTCTTCGGTGTTCATGTTGACGGTTTTTCTTACTGGGAGATTTTGCTCGTGATTACTCATTTATTCTATATATATTTTTTTTAACCTCTCTTTAATGAGAAATAGGTAAGCGCGGTCCTATGCAGTGTTTTTAGGTGACACGCATAGCTACACGAAAATTGTCTGTTTACTATACTACACTAACTCGAGAGATACACTATACTAGAGCAGAACAGAAACAAGTATGAAGCTGAAGCTAGCCGCTGCAGCTAGTTTCGCCAGGGGCGAAGCCTGATGAAAAAGGGGGGCTATGGTGCCCCATGTGTTATGGACGTTCCGATAATGTTTAAATTCGGCAGTCGTCTTTACATTAATATACCAGACACGGAGAATGCAATTTTGCGAAGGGACGAGGTTATTAACTATTTTTTTAGCAATTGTTTATAACGAGCGAAAACAGTATATCGCCTCGCATAATTCGCTTGATTTTTTTTCGAAGTCGAAACTTGGTACAATAGTTACGGTTAATGCCCCGAACACGTAAGATATGATTTTGCAAGGGGACGAGGTTTGTAACTATTTTTTAGCAATTGTTTATAACGAGTGAAAACAGTATATCGCCTCGCATAAATCGCTTGATTTTTTTTCGAAGTCGAAACTTGGTGCAACGATTACGGATAATGCCCCGAACACGTAGAATATGATTTTGCGAGGGGACGAGGTTTTTAACTATTTTTTAGCAATTGTTTATAACAAGCGAAAACAGTATATCGCCTCGCATAAATCGCTTGATTTTTTTTCAAAGTCAAAACTTGGTGCAACGGTTACAGTTAATGCCCCGAACACGTAGAATATGATTTTGCGAGGGGACGAGGTTTTTAACTATTTTTTAGCAATTGTTTATAACAAGCGAAAACAGTATATCGCCTCGCATAAATCGCTTGATTTTTTTTCGAAGTCGAAACTTGGTGCAACGATTACGGATAATGCCCCCAACACGTAGAATATGATTTTGCAAGGGGACGAGGTTTTTAACTATTTTTTAGCAATTATTTACAACGAGCACAAAACAGTATATCGCCTCGCATAAATCGCTTGATTTTTTTTCGAAGTCGAAACTTGATGCAACGGTTACGGATAATGTCCCCAACACGTAGAATATGATTTTGGGAGGGGACGAGGTTTTTAACTATTTTTTTAGCAATTGTTTATAATGAGCGAAAACAGTATATCGCCTCGCATAATTCGCTTGATTTTTTTTCGAAGTCGAAACTTGGTACAATAGTTACGGTTAATGCCCCGAACACATAGAATATGATTTCGCGAGGGGACGAGGTTGTTAACAATTTTTTACTTATTGTTAATTAAGTACAAACGGGCAAAATCACCTCGCATAATTCGCTTGATTTTTATCTGATATTTATTTACTTGTAATTGATGTTAACGAGTTACAATCTTGCAAGGCTTGGAAAAAGGACCGGATTTTCCCCGTTTGTGTTTAATTAACAATAACTAAAAAATAGTTAACAACCTTGTCCCCTCGCAAAATCATATTCTACGTGTTGGGGGCATTAACCGTAACTATTGTACCAAGATTCAACTTCGAAAAAAAATCAAGCGAATTATGCGAGGTGATTTTGCCCGTTTGTACTTAATTAACAATAACTAAAAAATTGTTAACAACCTCGTCCCCTCACGAAATTATATTCTACGTGTTCGGGGCATTAACCGTAACTATTGTACCAAGTTTCGACTTCGAAAAAAAATCAAGCGAATTATGCGAGGCGATATACTGTTTTCGCTCATTATAAACAATTGCTATAAAAATAGTTAGCAACCTCGTCCCCTCGCAAAATCATATTCTACGTGTTCGGTACATTATCAATAACCGTTGCACCAAGTTTCGACTTCGAAAAAAAATCAAACGAATTATGCGAGGCGATACACTGTTTTCGCTCGTTATAAACAATTGCTAAAAAAATAGTTAAAAACCTCGTCCCCTCGCAAAATCATATTCTACGTGTTGGGGGCATTAACCCTAACTATTGTACCAAGTTTCAACTTCGAAAAAAAATCAAACGAATTATGCGAGGCGATACACTGTTTTCGCTCGTTATAAACAATTGCTAAAAAAATAGTTAAAAACCTCGTCCCCTCGCAAAACCATATTCTACGTGTTGGGGGCATTAACCCTAACTATTGTACCAAGTTTCAACTTCGAAAAAAAATCGAGCGATTTATGCGAGGCGATATACTGTTTTCGCTCGTTATAAACAATTGCTAAAAAATAGTTAAAAACCTCGTCCCCTCGCAAATTCATATTCTACGTATTCGGGGCATTAACCGTAACTATTGTACCAAGTTTCGACTTCGAAAAAAAATCAAGCGATTTATGCGAGGCGATATACTGCTTTCGCTCGTTATAAACAATTGCTAAAAAATAGTTAAAAACCTCGTCCCCTCGCAAAATCATATTCTACGTGTTGGGGGCATTATCCGTAGTCGTTGCACCAAGTTTCGACTTCGAAAAAAAATGAAGTGATTTATGCGAGGCGATATACTGTTTTCGCTTGTTATAAACAATTGCTAAAAAATAGTTAAAAACCTCGTCCCCTCGCAAAATCATATTCTACGTGTTCGGGGCATTAACCGTAACCGTTGCACCAAGTTTTGACTTCGAAAAAAAATTAAGCGATTTATGCGAGGCGATATACTGTTTTCGCTCGTTATAAACAATTGCTAAACAATAGTTAAAAACCTCGTCCCCTCGCAAAATCATATTCTACGGGTTGGGGGCATTATCCGTAATCGTTGCACCAAGTTTCGACTTCGAAAAAAAATCAAGCGATTTATGCGAGGCGATTTACTGTTTTCGCTCGTTATAAACAATTGCTAAAAAATAGTTAAAAACCTCGTCCCCTCACAAAATCATATTCTACGTATTCGGGGCATTAACCGTAACTATTGTACCAAGTTTCGACTTCGAAAAAAAATCAAGCAATTTATGCGAGGCGATATACTGTTTTCGCTCGTTATAAACAATTGCTAAAAAATAGTTAAAAACCTCGTCCCGTCACAAAATCATATTCTCCGTATTGGGGGCATTATCCGTCATCGTTGCACCAAGTTTCGACTTCGAAAAAAAATCAAGCGATTTATGCGAGGCGATATACTGTTTTCGCTTGTTATAAACAATTGCTAAAAAATAGTTAAAAACCTCGTCCCCTCGCAAAATCATATTCTGCGTGTTCGGGGCATTAACCGTAACCGTTGCACCAAGTTTTGACTTCGAAAAAAAATCAAGCGATTTATGCGAGGCGATATACTGTTTTCGCTCGTTATAAACAATTGCTAAACAATAGTCAAAAACCTCGTCCCCTCGCAAAATTGCATTCTCCGTGTCTGGTATATTATTGTAAAGATGACTGCCGAATTTAAACATTATCGGAACGTCCATAACACATGGGGCACCATAGCCCCCCTTTTTCATCAGGCTTCGCCCCTGGCGAAACTAGCCGCAGCGGCTAGCTTCAGCTTCATGAAACAAGTCTTACTCCGGCTGAGGCTCAATTCGAACTCACACAATTTGTATTTGACTGTAAAACTGTTCGGTTGTTTTTCTTCTTTAATAAATATCACTTTGGTCTACGTTCAGTGTTTCTCACTGGAGTTTTGACCCCTAGCTGATACAATCCCGTTTATTATTTCGGGTTAAAATCCCAACCTTTGAGCATGCAGTAATCAACCGGGTTTCGGCGGTACAACACAGTCTTCTCCTTTTTAGGCACTCACTATAATAATAGGCAAAGAGTGCCTATTAAAATGACCATCCGTTGCTCTTCGGAGTCTGTCGAAGGGGTTACTCCGCAGCGCATACTCCAAAAATTTTTATTTTTCACCATTTGCTTCGGTGTATCTCCAACATCATGCGTAGTTACTTTGAAGTGACTGCGATGAATAGAAATATTTTTTTTAGCCTGCGGTGCAATGAAAACAACTTTTTGGCTGAATTTTTCTTCTCGGACGTCCGTATCACACTGTAACTTTAGATGGTGCGAACCAATTTTGTTCTCCTTCGCAGGGTTTTTTTATTACAGTATTTCCAGTATGCACATTACTTTTAAAACCAATCTATAACCTTTAAGTATTTTTTCTAAAAAATTATTGGCCACAGTTTGCATTTGCCTTCGGTCAAGTGTCCGTACGGTGCCATCATAATGAACTCTACGAACCAATTTTTTTCTTCTTCGCAGCATCATTTTGTTTTATCAAAAGCACTGCGCACAGCAAATTTAGAGACAATCCTACATCTCTAACTATTTATTCATCACAATTTTCCATAAAAAACTTATTTTCTCACATCTGATGTCCGTACGGTGCCCCAATTAAGAATCCTGGAAACCAATTCTGTTCTCTTTCGCAACAATATTTCATTGCATCGAAAGCACTATGCACAACAAATTTTGAGTCATTCTGACAAATATAATTTTAATTATAAAATAATTCAAAAACAGTGGTTATAACAAGATTTGCTTTAAAGGTTATGTTATTTAGATTTGCCAAAAATTCATTTTTCATCATGTTAAAAAAAAAAACTTCGGTTGTGAAAAATAAAACACGAAATATCATACACAGGTTTACAAATGTTTGCGTTTTTTATTTCGAAAATAATATATTATCACCGAAAATCATTCGCAATATTTTAGCATATTTTATTCACATTCGTAATAAAAATGATAAATTTCACGTATTCACTGAAAAAATTGGTAGTAAACTCACAAAAAAGATTCATCGAATATCCAAAATAATGACAATTTCCCAAATAGAACTAAAAAAATCGCGAGTATATATTTTTTCGTTTTATTCTATCTGTCAAACTTTGGAAGCAGATGACAATTTCGTAGCAGACGATACACAGATGCTCATACGTCGCGGCGCGCGTACTCTGTGGCCGGATGATTTTCAAACAAAAAAAAATCGACATCTCGTTTCAATCTTTGTTCCTATTTTACGTAAATATAAATGGATTCTACGCGGTATAGCGCAAATAAAAAGTATGCAATCATAAAAAAAAAGAATTTTCTATCCTTCGACCGTCGAAGATTCATCGCAGCCGAAATCTTTGTCAATTATGTTCACCCGATTTATTCATTTACTGTTAATAATAAAAACTGCAAATTCTTTTTCTGGCAACGTATTTTCTCCTCTTCAAAACAAGTCAAAATAAGAATCGAAATCTTTTTTCGCTGCCGAGATATGATTTTTTTTAAGCAAAGACTAATTTTACGAATTTTCATCAAAAAACGAATCGTTTTTTCAAATTTCTCGAAATTGCCGTCTCTAATCCTTTCCTCTCAAAGAAATCGTATTTACAAACTGACTCTCCGCGTTATTGCGCAGATAAAAAGTGTACTATGTTTAAAAATTTAATTTTTTACACTTCGACCGTCGGAGATTCATCACATTCGAAATCTTTGTCAATTTTGTTCGCTGGATTTATTTGTTTACACTTGATAAGAAAACTGCTAATGACTATTCTATCGACGTATTTCCAACGTTTTTTTTTTTTTTTTTCAAATTTTTTCAAATTTTCGTCGAAATATGAATTTCTTTCATATGCTCACGTCTTGAAAAGTTTTTTTTCGCAAAAAAAAAAAAACAATTGTACTCTTAAAGAACAATTATAAACAATTATTTATTAAGAAAGTGAAAAACACTGAATTTGTCGATTTTACGAGTTATTCCGTACCGAAAAACTTATCCTCGTTTGTGATTAAATAAAATTTTTAAAAATACGATATGATATGATGCTAAATTTGATATTTTTAAGCGACGATAAATATCAATAAAATTTCATTGAAAAACGAAAAAAAAATATCGAATTTCTCAAACTTCTCGTCTCCAATACTTGTCTGTTCTACAGAGACAATAACGAGCTGATTCCATGTATTACGAAGAAGAAAAAAAATATATCTCAAATGGTAGAAATGAAATTTGTTATAAGAGGACTGTCAAAGAGCCTTCAAAGTCGAATTTTTTAGGAATTTCATCAATTTGTAAAAAAATATTTCGGAGCTATCCAGGAAGACAAATTTTTGATTCGAGTAACGTACTACTTCCTCTTCAATACAAGACAGGAACCAAAAAGATATATTTTTTCGTTCTCGAGATTGCATTTTTTTGCAGCATCCATAAATATCGATAAAATTTCATTGAAAATCACAAAGAATAGCAAATTTCTTGAACTTTTCTTCTACAATGGTTTGGTTTCCTACAGATAAAATAACGAACTGATTCCATCAATTATGGGGAAGAAAAAAAACACTGAAGGGGAAGGATTTAAAGGGGATATTTGGCCTGAATGCTAAATGGTAATCGTATTGGTGTCGGTACATGTTTTGTGTGTTTGTTTTATATTCATTAAATCTGGTCATAAGTTTTAAGCCAATAAAACGACTTTACTAGACATGATTTGATTCGTTAAATTAATTTGATCAACTTCTACGTGGTGCAATTCGTTATATTTGTCTCGTGTCTCAATATTTGACAATTTATCGTCAAACAAAAAGGAAATATCCGTCGTGAATATTAATAATCAATTGGTACAAAAAAGAAATATTTTTATTCGACGAATGTTAAACACTATGAATTAATTTACGTAACTGATAAATGTTTTTCCCTCATACGTACTGTCGAAAAGAAACGCAAAGCCCGACGTATAAACATACTTCATTCGTAGCGCATAGCGCGATGTGTAAATACACTCGATACGGAGCGCGTAGCGCGACGTGCACCCCCGTGAGTGCCTTAAAAAATGTCCCGAAGGGACATTTTTCGGGGGGTTTGGGGGGCGGAGCCCACCAACAAGAGCATCTGCGCCCGCAGGGCGCTGAGACGCTTGTTTTCATTTGGTTCGCGATCCCCCGCGTACAAGGATTCTTGTCGTGGACTCGAGTTGGAAAGTTCCTGCGTACTGGATGAGTACAAGTTGATTAGTATTTCTCAAATAATTTAGTTCTGTTCGAAAGGAATTCTCTAATTATTTATTCTATTTACCGGGATCGCGGGAGAGGATTCTTCAGGACAAGAAAAATAAACACTGACGACAATTAGCAAGGCTGACTTTTATTAAATAGCCCGGTTTAAATGCCGGGACAATATACACTGATCGCGCGCTTGTGGTATAACGTAAATACGGTATGACAATAGAGAGGACCGATGAGCGCATGGACGCGACAGTGCGTGCGATCACTTCGGTGACTCAGACGGGAAGACCCCATGCGAGGACAGTTCGGGGAATCGTTCGGCTTGGAGAGGCAGCGCGAGACAGAGCGCGCGCCTACTGCCGCGCTTAAGAGAAAAATATTGAAAACGGTATCCATCGAAAGCGAGACAGCGAATACTTCGAACAGAGCTTAATACTCAATTTCAAAAATGTTTAAATTGTCGAACTATAGATCTCGTTCAAGACTCTTTGGCTATCGCTCACAGAGCCTGAAGGGTTGAAATTAAATGCTTCTACGTTTCTAAATTTTGAGATTCATACGATGGTTTTGTTCCCACCGCCCGGAGCTTAACACTCAATTTTTCCCAATAAGTTTTCTAATAATTGCTCGAGAACCTTTTCCACGTGTCTATCCTAACTCCTATGTTCGATTAACTACGAGTCGTTCGTGATTTTGCGAATAGCGAAAAGCGCTTCCGACTTGCTGTAAGTGATCTACAGGGGAACAAGAAAGAGTTGCGTTATAGAAGAGGATTTAGAGGAGGATTTCATAGTTCGCGGTGGTCCGCGCAGCTAAGAATTGGATTGGGTTTGGAAGGATTTTGTAGAGTTCGCGGCGATCCGCGCAACTCTGAGGTTGATGGCTATGATGAGGAGCTCGCAGTGGTCCGCGCAACTCGAAAAGAATTCGACGTTTCCATTTTAAACTAATTTACTCCAAGTGTGGACGAGCTGCACAAGTTTCAGCTCGAACCGAAGAGGTTAAAATATTTACAAGGACTGCCTTTTTTTCTGTACAAAATTTGGTCTTTTATACTAGTTATATATCTATCTTTGTTTTCAAATAAGGGTAGGAAAGGGCAAGTGTAACTCATTGGCCTGAACGCGCCGTTTCCCACTTCCTATATTTTTGACGAATTGGAAAGAAATGTTATCTGTAGACTGTGTGTGAGAGCCTAGACGTCCCCCTTCCCGTAACCACAGGGTCAGGGCCTTACGATCAGGGACTACAATGCTGCTTGGAGGGTTGCTAGATTCTAGGCGTTGTAGAGACGTTACGGGGATGTAACAATACTCGGTCCCTATCTTTTCTCACGAAGATGAACGGAATTGTATCTTTTCGCACGAAGATGTAACGCACTAATAGTATCCACGATGAAACAACGGAATGTACTGCCGGGACTATCGATCTCGTTAAGTCATAAACTCGAAGATTTTTCTGAAGTGTCATGCTTTTCCGAACGGATGCTTTATACTGTTGAAATGGTGGGTGGAGTTAATCGGGGGGTGTACTGTTTGTACGATTTACAATCCACGCTCCGTACTCTTAACTCCCCTTAACTTAACTGGTCCCTTATTTTAACTCGTTACCATGATAATGAATTCCCTTAACTGTATTTCTCCTCAGCCCCTTTTCCCCACTCCAAGCGGGGGAAACCCCGCGCGCATACCCCTCGGTACCCCTACTCACAGGAACTGACCGGGAGTAGGGACGATAGGGGAAATACAGAATAGAGATCGGGTCCGGTCCCGTCGAGTTAAGAATACGGAGCTTGGACTGTACATTGCGAATGTTAACAGCGCCGCTTCAGCGTGACTCTTGTCTCTGTAAGTGTTAATGGCGTCTTTTCCGAGTTCCGCTCGTCGGCTTCGTCAAGTCTCCGAACGAGCAACATGTGTTGCCTCCTGTTCTATATATAAATTATATTAGTCAAGTTATCATAGAAACGCGTGTTTATTTAATAACTCCAAAACATTCCAGGTGGTGTGATATTTCATCATGTTTTCTCGATAGGAATGAAATTGACGGTAAAAGTGGAGATTTCATCCGATGTCACGTGGTATTTTTCTCGTAGTGGGGATAAAATTCGCGGTAGAAGGGGAATAGTCGCGTGTTATGACGTCATTTGTTTGCGTCACGTCGATTAGATGGGGATAGAATCTTGGGTGGAAAGGGAAGTATCGCGCGATACTAAGTCACGCGGTTATGTAACCGTATCCGTGGAGAAGGGATGAAATTACTTGCAGAGGGGGAAACATCATACGATCTCACCCTCGTACCTACTGGTTTTGGGTGTCCCAAGATCTACTTCGTTGCGAATAATTGTTTATGTCAATCGTATTATTGTTTATTGGTGTGTTTTACTGTTTTTTGTTTACTGTAGTGCTTGTTTCTCAGTTATTGAATTAACGAATTCTTGATTTTGGGCATTTATTGAGCTTTTTCTAAGTTCGAGACATTATTTGTTTATTTAACAGGATATTTCCTTTCTATTGTTCATTGAATTTATGGACAGTTGTTTGTTATGGGGTTTGCTTCATTTTAACTCTATATCTATACCATGTTCTCTTCGCTTTATTTGATGCTTTGTTGGGATGAGATAATGATTTAAGATAATTTCAGTTTTATCTTCTCGATGTTTTTGTATTGTTAATCATGATTCTTTTAATTATTTATGTGATATGGTGTGTTTCTTTTGTTTGCTATGTCCTTCCTTAGCTTATTTGTTTAATTGTGTGCAGTTAGATTGTTTTATTCATCATTTCTCTGTTGCATGATTTCGGTCGAAGTATTGTCCAATTTTCTAGATAATCTTGGCAAGTTACCCTACGGGTGAGTTCTTGGTATTAGCCTGTACTGAATTTACCCTTAGAGACGGATATTGATGTTCTCTTCCTTATCCGTCGCGAGTTTTGGGCTTCCGAATCTCCGGGCGATTGACATTTTGGTGTGGGGCGGGTTTATCAACGGCGCGCCATCGCTCTAGTGGTCGTGGCTCAGTTGCTCGTGTTAGTAGCGAGCGAGGCTGGCCGATTGATTTTGGCTACGAGGGCGGATCGATTGACCGCATATCATCGATCGGGTGTGAGTCTTGCACGCTTTCCCACCTCGATCGTTTCGGGTGAGAGCTCTTTGCTGCTTCTCGACCCCGGATCGATCGCGAAAATCGACGACTATTTTACGCAATTACTTGGTGACGGAGTGGAGTCGCGCTCGTGTACTTCGTTTCGTCACAATGTATACTGGTTGGCTCTAAGAAAGAGGGGGGGAGTCTTTTTTGGGCTTTGCTTTTTTACATCCCGGAGCTTAAGGTGTCTGCATCTTTTAGGATTAACAATTCTGCTAATATTTTCGAAGCGGAGGCTCTCGCGATCGTGAAGGCGTTAAAATTTGTCAAAAATCATAGTAAGAGGGATATTGTTCTTTGTTCGGACTCGCTTAGCGTTTTAAAAACTATAGAATCTCCAGATCTGGATTCTAAGCACCATCCTTCAGCTTTGGAAATTAAACCGCTTGTTAACAGAATTATTTTCGATAATGGAGCAATTCATTTTGACTGGTGTCCTTCTCATTGCAGAGTCTCCGGCAATGAATGTGTCGATAGATTAGCTGTTATTGCGAGTAATTCTGGTTCCATTTTGGAGTTTGCGGCTTTACCAAGAGCAGTGGCAAAGCGATCAAGTAATTTGTATATCGATGAAGAACATTGGAGTTTTTCTCATTCTTTCAAATCGAAGGGTCGCATATATTTTTTTTTTGCGAAACTCAAAGGTCCTTGGTTTGATAAGATAGAGCTGTCGAGGGATGTTATAATAGTAATCAATAGAATTCGATCGGGCCATGTCGGTAGTAAAGATTACTTGTTTAGAATCGGGTTGGCGAAGGATCCCTCCTGCGAGTGCGGTGCGGATGTTCAGTGCATGAATCATGTTTTCTGGAATTGTCCTAACACAAGCGACGAATCGATTATCTTGTCAGAGGAATGGTGTAGTCCTAAGATTCTTCCTCCTTTTGAAATCAGAAGCCCATCTTTCTCGGAGTCCCGTTTTGTTTTGTATAGTATTGTTAAATTTTCTCGTGCCATTCGAGATGTTTGCGCATTAACCTATGTGTAATTCTCTTATCCTTAATACGTTGTCTTTCTAGAAGCTTATTTGTTTTATGGTGTTGTACCCCAAATTATTTTTCGAAGGATAATTCGACAAATTCGAATTATACAGGAATAAATAATAGCGCTTGAAAGAATATCGCTTCCCGATATTCTTTCGCAAATCCACCGAGTCGCGAAACTGACACGTGTAGGAATTTGCCGAGTAAGTATCGGACGATTGCCGATTTTTATGCTCATATATGGATACGGGCCAATAATGCAAATGCATCAAAATCAACCTCGCGGATGGCAACCGGGTAATTGCCAGTCTTAACTCGACTTTTGAATTCACCGGTTGATCTCGGAGTTAGGCTCACGTTAGAAAAGAATATTAAAACTGTAACAGGACTTTGTACAATTTAATCAAGAAAACCAAATTCATTTGTTTAATTTAATAAATACTGAATCTAGTTTGTAGTCGCAAACTTGAGTTTCAACTCTTTATTTGGCAACGATCCCTTCAATTAAATAAAATTATTTCGTTGCGTCGACGACACAACAATGGTATACTTAAAATATTATAAGAAAGAAATTATTGACGTATCTAAAGATATTAACATTTAGGTTTAAATAAGATAGAATATTAATTTAAAAATAAAAAGAAAGTTGAATTCAATGAGGAATGTGATAATGAAGGAAAGTAGAGAATGATAGTGGAAAATAGCCTGTTAAAGGCAGTGATGCTATTACAAGACTGTTTATTACATCTTTATCTGTGATATTAGGAGTTAAGTATTGCCAGATGATCAGTTTGAAACAAGCGGTGATACAAGGAATCCGAATATGAACATTTCTCATTAAAGTCAGATTAATTCTTTGCTTCTACCCATTTCGCTATTCTTTCTATTTTGCTATTTGCTTCAACCTTCCCAATATATAAATTTCGAATTCAGCTTACTAGCGCTTCTGGCGGGTCGTTTTAATAATGTAATGTGGAGCGTTCTTTGGTAATGTAGAATTAACCAACCACGGATATTCGCTACGTGAAACATAATTGGCCGGCGCGGTTTTTCCATTGACCAGTCCGGATCACCTCGGCGTGATTCTAGAGGCCGGGATAAATTGCTTTGAAGAAGAAGAAGAAGAAGAACGGATCGTGTCTTAGCGCGCGAAGGCAATGGTACAGGAAATATCTATTTCGAGCAATTTCTTACCTCCGCTTCCAAACCCTGGTTCTTTAACATCAAACGTCTGAGTAGAAAAGCAATTGTAACATTTTGTCGTATAATCATTATAATCCGGCGACTAGTCTTCATAGAAAAAATATCGTGGCATCATCGGTTTGCTGGTCCGGTTATGAATTGAAGGATCTGAATCATGTTTTCTGGGCTTGCTCACGTTTCGAGGCTCACCCCTGGATCCTAGTTCGTTCCCTCATTTTACAAAAACTTTTTCCTCCCTTTGTAGGGAGGAAAAGTTACTTAAGTTAAGTATCGAATCCTTTTTAGCCAATCCCACATCTCGCGTGATCTCTATTTATATTCTTTATCGTCTCTTCTCTTTCTCTCTTTATCGAATCTATCCCCCTGGGGTGCATTCCGAATCAGCGCCGGGCGACTTTTCTCTCCTTCTCACCACGAATGAAAGCGAGAGAGAAAAGTTCGCTCCGCGCTAATTCGGAACGTACCCCCCGAGCCAGCCCCAACCAAATAACTAACAAAACTGTTACGAGCCGACCGGGTTGGTCGGCTGATAATTATTATTTTCCGGACATCGAACGCTGATTGGTTGCTGCCTGGCAAATAGAAATTCGACTTTGAGACCGGGATATTGAGACGGTGTCTCAGTTTCCGAGGACACCGCTCGTTCCACCGATTCGATTATTTTCTCGTGAACGGAGTATCCACGAGTAGTTAGCGAAGTGACCGCGAGATTTCGCATTTGAAAAACTTTCTCGATAACGAAGGGACACCGGGATGTATGTAAAAAGGCGACTGCGAAGCAAATTATCATCAGTTCTTTCGGCAACGGGGAACTGATCAAACTTTCCTCTAACACCTCCGGGTCCCCGGAGCCTTCGGTGATGTTGGCTCCAGGTGTACTCAACCTCCCGAACCAGGGTGCACACATCTTTGGTGACGAAGTAGTGGGCATTCCTGTTACCAGTCACCGCTAGTAGGAAACCGCGATAGGGGAGGTAACCCGGACAAGAGTGAGCCGGAATCGAGTCGCGGATCGACCAAGTGGCGACACGGTTGGTTCACGATCTCGTGGAAGCCGAACTCTTCGACGAGGGCCCTGCACCACCACGTGGGCACGGCAGAGTAGCTTCGTTATTAAAATCACGTTTCAAAATTATTTCTTTTACAATTAATAACCCGAAATTCAACCAATGCGTTCCATTATAAAGTCATGTCGATAAGTGAAGCTCTGTCGGTAATTCAGTATAAAAATCCATAAAATGATAAAATTGGATTCTTTTCCATCGATCGATCGGAAATCTTTGTTTATAAATGTTAGTAGTAGGTGGTGCACTATGGCGACCCCCACTCCTATCCCCACTCCTATCCCCTCCACTTCGGTCCCGTCTTGAGCTCGGCTTGAAGTGGTGAGATAAAAGTGGGGATAAGTAGCGTTTTGGGGCGTCATAGTGCACCACCAGTTTATTAGAGCCATTCAAAATTTTAAAAATTTTAAAAAATCATTTTTTAAAATTAAAAATTTAAAAATTTAAAAATTTTAAAAATTTTAAAAAATCATTTTTAAAATTAAAAATTTAAAAATTTAAAAATTTAAAAAATTTTAAAAAATCATTTTTAAAATTAAAAATTTAAAAATTTAAAAATTTAAAAAATTTTAAAAAATAATTTTTAAAATTAAAATTAAAAAATTTAAAAAATCATTTTTAAAAACAAAAATTTAAAAATTTAAAATATTTAAAATTTTTTAATAATTTAAAAAATTAAAAAAAATGTAAAAATTAAAAAATAAAAAATAAAATTACCTTTACTGTATCCTCTCTCTTTTCTCCTGTCTTTTCACTCTCTCTCCTGTCCTTTTTAACGCACTCCTGTCTTTAACGCACTCCTGTCTTTAATACACTCCTGTCCACTTATCACACTCCTGTCCACTTATCACTCCTGTCTCTAACGCACTTATTCTCCTAATATGCTCAGCAGCACCTCCATGCTGCGGATACACTCGGCTGCATGAAATTTAAACGAGCGCACTTTAACGATGCCCCTACACAAGGGGCAGCGTACTTTTTTATTAGGGCTTAGCTGCGAGCGCGCAGCTCTAACGACAGCCCTGAAGCAGCGTAACCAATTATGGTCCGCTCCTTCAGGGCAGAAAGGGCAGATATTTTTTTTAATTTTGTCCTCAATTATCTGCAGCCGACCGTTTGTACACTTTAACTGCACCTTCTGAAAGTCCGTCGTATTGAGTTCCGGATTAAATCGTGTGCTGAATCCCCAAGCGTTATTATCGGCCATTTTTTTTTTTTTAAAACAATTACACCACTTTTTTTTAATAGCGTTATTCGCTCACTCGATGCTCTCGCACACGCGCTACTCGATGAACTGAGTGCCTGTTGCTGCAGTTGTGCAGTAGCTCGCGAAGAAGTTGCTGACACTGCAAATTCTCAGACGCTCTACGGTGCGGATGCCGTCCGAGTCGTCAACGGGTTGGCGATCTCTGTCGCACCTATTCGACGATATGTAAAATTTTAAAGAATTAAATTTAAAAAAAAAATTACGTCAACGGTTTGGCGCGTCTGTTCAATGATTAGTAAAAAATTTAAAGAAATATTTTTTTCAAAAATTTAAAGAATTAAATTCAAAAAAAAAAAAAAAAAAATTACGTCATTGGTCTGTCGATCTTTGTCGTGCCTATTCGCTGATACGTAAAAATTTTAAAAGAAATATTTTCAAAAAATTTTAAAGAATTAAATTCAAAAAATTACCTTTCACTGTATCGGTTCTCTCTCTCTCTCTCTCTCTCTCTTTCTTCTGCCTTTTTCACGCTCCTGTCTTTTTCACTCTCCTGTCTTTATACACTTTCACTCTCCTGTCTTTTTTTTCACTCTCCTGTCTTTTTTTTTCGCGCACTCTCCTGTCTTTACACACTTTCACTCTCCTGTCTTTTTTTCGCGCACTCTCCTGTCTTTTTTTTGTTATTCCTCCGCTATATTGTCACC
Organism: Cryptus viduatorius; assembly: GCA_964006125.1. Lineage (NCBI taxonomy): Eukaryota > Metazoa > Arthropoda > Insecta > Hymenoptera > Ichneumonidae > Cryptus > Cryptus viduatorius. Next base: position 16,985,656 of record OZ023224.1, on the reverse strand, counting down.
CTCCTCCCCGACATCATCATCATTTACGAGAGCAATGTCGAGGAGCTCGTATTGCCTATTAAAATGCTCTGCAATAATACGACCTATATCTATAAAAGGCATCTCCTCTCTATTACCCCCGTAATTGGTTTTGTACAACGCAATGACGGGGTAGGGAGTGCCTTGTTCTACCGTTAAAGCCGTAAACGCAACGACATTATTATTATTATTATTATTAATGCGCACAGCATCAGCAACACCACCGCCACCATTGTCACCATCACCCCTCTGTTCTTCTTCTTCTGCCGTATTGTCCTCGTCTGCGAAGCCCTCATCGCTGTCATTATCACTTTGATAACCCCACATGTTACCTGGTTCTTCTTCTTCTTCCTCGTCAGAGTCTTCGCCGTTGTCGTTCGCGTTTTCATCTTCCACGGCTTGAGCGATTTCTTCGTTCAGGTGGTTTTCAGCCTCATAATTCACGGTCTCGTCGTCTGCCAATTCGCGAAGTCCGTGAATTTCGCAGTACACGACGAGAGCCGGAACGGTGGCAAAGAGGGGATGAGGTCTGAATAGTTCCCTGAACTCACAATATGTCGAAACGTCTTCGTCTACCAGATAAACTTCTGTGTAGCCGTCATCGTCTATATAGACGATTTCGCATCGATACATATTATAATTACGCAGCAATACACAAGCCGTGCCGGGTGCTGTAAACCGGCGGGGAAGCTTCCACTGCGAGCTACAGTTTTTATAAAAATCGTTCATTAAAGTTTTGAGGGTCTTATAGGACCCACACAAATTATCGAATCGGATGGCTATTATGCACGCTGACACTACGTGCAACACTTCGCACACAAAACCCTCGGGCATTTCGGTGGTGGGGTATCGGAGATACATTTTTAGAAAAAATTTAAAAAATCACGTACACACACACACACGTACACACGCAATAACAACTAGCACGATGCTGATACAGCTCTAATAAATATATCAACTATTTAATCCGAACACTAACGATGAAATTATTATTATTTTTATATTTTTTCTGTAAGCTGTGCGCTATGTTTGGAGGCTGATGAAAGACTAATGATGCGTTTCATATATTTGTGAAAATAGAGGAGGTGATATAGAGAGCATAGCAACCATCTTCACTGTAATTAATATCGGTACAGCCCAGACAGTCGCTCAGGGTCACCTCACGGATTGATTCCCGAAAATGCAGTATCAGTGCATTCCCAGGTGCGCTCGTGCAGCGAAAAGAGATGCTCTTTATAAAGAGGAATTATAGAATTAAATATTGTGATTTTCTCCACCTAATGAATGCTAGCATATTAGGGTGTGGCACTTTATTCGGGGACCTCTAACTCGTGAACGAGGGGTGCTAGCCGAATTCTGATCACGGTAGTACCACCCCTATGAGCCCCTCTTTCGTCTCCCGAGAGGGCCAATCACTGTACCGATTGGTAATTCGCGGTTTTCGCGAGGTACAGTCATTGGCATAGCGTATTAACGTATTAGCAAATTAGGGTGTGGCACTTTATTCGGGGACCTCTAACTCGTGAACGAGGGGTGCTAGCCGAATTCTGATCACGGTAGTACCACCCCTATGAGCCCCTCTTTCGTCTCCCGAGAGGGCCAATCACTGTACCGATTGGTAATTCGCGGTTTCCGCGAGGTACAGTCATTGGCATAGGGTATTAAATGTATTAAGAGCGACTCTTTATTTAGGGTGGGGGGATCGTCATTGGTTGATCCTCATCGAGAGCAATACCAGAGGATTCAAATAGCTCAGGGTCACTTAGCGGATTGATTCCTCAAAATGTAGTGTCAGCACATTCCCAGGTGCTGTAGATGCGAATGTGATTTTCTCACAAATAAAAAATTTACGATCATCAGGCAGTAGCGCTTCGCTTATCGGACGATTTGGAAGTAATGAGCTATTGTTAATAGAAAAAAAATGTCAGACCATACCATACGTAAATGTATTATAGATTTATTGAAATTAACAAAATTACGTAGTGCGATACTTCAACGACGGTGCAATGAACAGTGGTATAGAGATTTGCGCGATTTATCGGGAAATGGCCTTGTAAGGCGTTTGAAATTCGTTGTATGGTGGTCGCCAGTACGAGCCCTCGCAAAAGCTTACAAGAGAGGGATGTTTAATGGACATGAGGTGTTAACATGTGTTTTCAATGAATTACGACGACGGTGTGTCGAAGATTTACCATGCTTCCGTGGTATAGCCGAAGAAATCAGAGGTAAGTTTAAAAACTGTACAGTATTCCCCTAAAAAACGGAATCATCTCGGAAATTGCGTGTACTTCAATGTGTATAGGCAATGGGAATGCGAGGATTATTCCTTTGACTTGCTTTCTAAACGCTTAAGGAAAAATTTCGCGAATAGGGTGGGGGGCCTTAGCGTGTTAACGTATGTAGTGTTGCATGTGACCCCGACCTCCTATCAAAAAAAAAACTATTAATTAGTATCTGACTTGTAGCGTATCACGAACTATTGGACGCGTCTCCTCATGAAGAGGAAGAGCTTATTGTAGCGGCCGATAATACAGAGCGCCAATATCAGCAGGGGCATGAGGCCCCTCTTATAGAGGCAGCAGCCGATAATACAGAGCATCAACATCACCAACGGTGTGAGACTCCCCTTATAGAAGCAGCAGCTGCAGCCGATAATGGAGAGAATATGCGTCAAGACGAGCCTACTGAATATTCACTCGTAAATTTCCCGCGTGATATTCCCTTTGCGCGTGAGTATAAAACTGAAACAGTATGAGAATTAAAGGAAAGCATGTAAGTGGCTAATTATATTCAAAATTTACAGCAGCATTTCGGCTTCGTCTAACGAGACCTCTAGAAGGTGAAGATGACGGAGCGTCTGAATTACATACACCCGAGGGCCCTATGGAGAGCGAAGAAGAAGAAGAAGTCCAGCATTCGCAACGTTCAGAGGCTGATGATGATGAAGAAAACTGTATATACCATGAAAATCAGTTGTGGGCGTGCCGTCGCTGTAACCCTGGCTTAACGAGGACTGAGTGTGTAGGAGAAGAGGAGGAGGAGGAAGTCGTACCACCCTCTGAACTACCCGCACCGTGGGGGAGGGGCGAGGGAGAAGAAGAAGCGTCATTACTACGCACTGAGGTACAGCAGAATGAGGGCGAAGAAAACCAACTATTGGAGAATACGATAGCAGAGTGTGAAATACCGCAAACTCTAGAGCCTCGAGATCACAGCTGGTTTCACGATCTGATGTCTGATAATAACGATACAGGTAAATATACTTTAATTTAGATTTCGAAAATATAGTAAGTTGAATTATTTTGTAACAGGGCGATTGGTAGCAGCTTTAATTGATGATGAAGATACTTAAATTGCTTCAGCAGGTACTAGCAATATTTCAGCGAATTTTCGAAACAATAAATGTTTATCATTAATTCATAATACCTTTTTACAGAAATACAGACTGGCGCCGGTAGAGTACCCAACGTAGCGATGAAAACCTCAACATTTGGCGACGTACAACCACCGGGGATGCGTGTTGAGATAGTGCAGAGCATCAGACGTTATTTTAAGCGATTTAAACTTCGAGGTCAGGAGACTACGTTGCGAATACTCAAGCCTCCCCCCGAAACAAATATCATAGAGTGGCTTGAGGGAGCGTTCCGTGACCTATTAACGTATATGACTAATTCCTGTGAGGGCGGCGACTATGCAGGTATTTCGTTTACAGCCGACAATTTATCTCAGGGTCCCGTATGGCTTTCTTTTAGGCCCGTTCGCGACTTTACGTTTGAAGATATTTGGCAATTGATATTCAGTGTTGCTCAAAGTGCGGCGTCAATAGATATAAATGACTCGTGTAATATAAAAATGTCTGTTGTCAAGGGTATCGAGGGTACAGGTAGAAAAACTCTCACGCACGAGGCCGTCGCAAAAAAATCCATTCTGACAATACGAAACGATGATAACCTATGCTTGCCGCGCTCACTCGTAACAGCTCGAGTTCATGCCGAACGGGGCGAAATTCGAACAGGGGCTCTGCATGCAAAGTGGCAGAGAATTAGACAGATTAATGGATCGCTGCAGAAAGAGCAGGCATTACAGCTCACCAGAGCTGCAGATGTTTGCATACCTAGAAACGGTTGTCGTCTCAGCGAAGTTACACAGTATCAAGATCATTTAGCATTAGAGGGCATAGCGATTGTGGTTTTTGAATTTTTGGGCTTAGGTCGTCGTAAGAAAGAAGCTATATTCAACGGTACACAAAAAGTTCTGAATATATTCGGTTCGGTTCAACATACTCTATATATTGTGTATTACGAGCGTTCGCACCATTACGAGCCAATTTTAAATCTTGGAGGAGCTGTCGGCTGCTCGGGTTTTTGCCATCTGTGTAACAGGCTACATCGCCAATTAGATCACAGATGTGTGAAAAAGAAATGTCCGCGGTGCTGGAAACAGCCACCATGCGTTCCCCGTGCAAACGAGTTAATAAAATGCGTAGGGTGCAATCGTGAATTTTTTGGGGAAGAATGTGCACGTCATCACAGCACAACCGTAGTAGTAAAGTACACGCGAAATAAAAAAAAAAAAGGCGCTACGCTTTGCGAGGCACTTAAGCGATGCAGACTATGTTTCAGAACGATACATCCTTTGGTGAAAAAAAAGAAACATGTATGCGGCTATAGTTTTTGCACGATATGTAAATCCGATCAGCCACACAATCATTTATGTTACATGTCGACCGTTCGACGAAAAGCATTTAAAAACAATATTTACATTTTTTATGACTTTGAAACGCAGCAGTGTACACCGTTACAAGGCGATCCTACTGTATTGGCGCACGAACCGAACCTCTGTGTGGCTCAACGTGTCTGCACATTCTGCTGTGATAACGTTTCTATAGACGACCCCTGCGAATATTGCGGGACACACGAATTTGTATTTAGACACAGTCCCGTATGTCAGCTTGTGGAATTAGCTATGCAAGACAACAGAGATTTTTCACGCACAATTTTAATTGCTCATAATGCAGGCGGGTTTGACGCGCAGTTCATTTTGCGCTATTTAGTCAACGAAAAAAAGACGCAGATGCCCGAATTGATAATGAATGGGACGAAAATTATTACCATGCCAATCGGCAAGCTCGTATTTCTCGATAGCTTAAATTACTTTCACATGCCTCTAAGTGCGTTACCAAAAGCCTTTGGCTTAACGGACTCTATTGCTAAAGGGGCATTTCCCCACTTGTTTAATAGGCCTGAAAATCAAAATTTTGTGGGAAAATTGCCGCCCATAGAATATTTTTCTCCGGAAACGATGAACGCTGCTGCTCGCGAAAAATTATTAGGATGGTATAAAGAATTGAGTGATGCCAACTATGTATTCGATTTTGCAAAAGAGATAGTGTCCTATTGTAAGACCGATGTCACAATATTGCGAAGAGCTTGTATCGCTTTTAGGCGTTTGTTCATTACCAGCGGAAATGTTTGTCCGTTCGACGAAAGCACTACGATAGCTTCAGCTTGTTTTCGCGTTTTTCGAAAAAACTTTCTGAAAAATGATACGATAGGCGTCATTCCCACCGGGGGCTACAGATGGGCTCATAATCAGTCAAAAAAAGCGATCGCATGGCTCGTATGGATGGAGCATTCTCTCGGATGTTTAATAACTCACGCAGGTCGAACGCGTGAAAATAAAATATTTCAAAACCTACTGGTAGACGGGTACTATGAAACCCAGGACGCGGAGCACGTATTGCAGTTTCACGGCTGCTATTGGCATGGATGCCCTCACTGTTTCGCGATAAACAGAGAAAGCGAACAGAGTGACGGGGTATCAATGAATGAGCGTTTCGAGAGGACAATTGCTATGAGTAATAGAATTCGGGCGGGTGGGTACATACTAACTGAGATTTGGGAATGCGAGTACGACCGTATGTTAGAAACAAATGGCGAAATGAGGGAATTTGTACGAAATCACCCGCTGGTTATGTTAGAACCTCTCAATCCGCGGGACGCGTTCTTCGGTGGGCGTACGGAAAATATGGTTACACTCTACGATGTAAATGATACAGAACAGATACGCTATGTGGATGTCTGCTCCTTGTATCCTTACATCTGTAAATTTGGCAAGTATCCTGTTGGTCATCCCACGGTATATGTAGGCGACGAGTGTAAGGCTTTGACAGGTTCTGATAACACAGACCTGTCAAAAGTCGAAGGGCTTGTAAAATGTACCGTATTACCGCCGCAGAATTTGTATCATCCTATCCTGCCTGTGCGCATGCATCATCGTTTGTTATTCGCTCTGTGCCGAAGTTGTTGCGAGAGTATGAGCCAAGAAGAGTGTGTGCACGAAAATCCGGAAGAACGTACGTTCGATGGAACATGGGTGGTAGACGAACTGCGAAAAGCTGTCTCGTGTGGGTATAAAGTGATGAGAGTTGATGAAATATGGCAATATCAAATCACGCAGTTTCAGCGTGAAACAAACGAGGGCGGTCACTTTGCTACCTATATAAATACATTTCTGAAAATCAAACAAGAAGCCAGTGGATGGCCCGATAACTGTTCCCAAGACAACGTGGCTCAAGACCAATATATTGCTGCATTTGAACAGTCTGAAGGCATTAAGCTGGACCGCAATGCAATAGACAAAAACCCCGGATTACGGTCCGTGGCTAAGCTATGTCTCAATTCATTCTGGGGTAAATTCGGCCAGCGCGAAAATTTGTCACAAACGGCGATAGTATCCACCCGTAAGGAGCTTATGGAATTACTGGATAGCCCCGAGTACGATGTCACAGGAATTCTACCTGTTAATCATAACATTTTATACGTTAGTTATACGAAAATTACCGATGCTGTACAACCGACAGGCATTGCTAACGCTGTAATAGCTGCTTATACCACAGCTCAAGCTCGTTTGAAACTTTATAGTTACCTTGAGCACTTGGATCGTCGTGCCCTCTACTGTGATACGGACTCGGTAATTTACGTGACAGACAAAAATAGACCAAACGAATACGAACCGCCGATAGGTCAACTTCTAGGAGAACTAACGGATGAGTTGGGCACGGGGCATTATATTAAATCTTTCGTTTCCGGAGGACCTAAATTTTATTCGTTCATAGTTTGTGCTCCCGATGGAACTGAAAGCGAAGTCTGTAAAGTAAAAGGGATCACGCTTAATTTTAAAAACAATGCGTTAATCAATTTTAACTCAATCCGATCGTTCATTATGGGTGAACGCGAAGAACCGATCGTACTGAGTTCCAACTCTATTCGTCGCACGCCATTTCATCAAGTTGTAACGCGCACCGAAACAAAATCGTGCAAACCATCGAGTGTCAAGCGAAGACAAGATGGCCGGTATGGTAGTCTACCTTATGGTTATAAAAGTTGAAAAAAATATTTTAGAATTACACTGTATGTTATTGTTATAAATAAACTATCTATAATTTAGGAAAATGCTCCAAGACCTCTTTATTAGTTACATCGTAGCAGAAAGCCTGATCACTCACTCGGATGGATACGAGGTGGAAACATCCCTGGACCGCTATGATCTGCGGTCCTACAGGTTGCGGTAAGACGTTTTTTGTGAAGAAGTTTTTGAAGTTCGTTACACGTATGAACAGTGTGCCCTTTGAGAGAATTATTTTCTATTATTCTGAATGGCAATCGGCTTACACGGAATACGGTAAATCAATAGAATTTCATGAGGGTCTGCCTCAGCCCTCCGATTACGCTAATGACCCCCGCGCTAAACTAGTAATTATCGATGATTTGATGCGCGAGGCCTCGAATAACGCAGTCGTTGATCTATTCACGAAAGGTAGTCATCATAAGAATTTAAGTGTTATTTTTATAACACAAAACTTGTTTCATCAGGGTCACGGTCAGCGAGATATTTCTCTGAATGCCAATTACATAGTTGTTTTCAAGAACCCTCGTGATCGTGCTCAGATACAAAATTTAGCACGTCAGATATATCCCGAAAACCCTCGGTTTTTACAAGAGGCCTATCACAATGCTACCTCCGCTCCGCATGGCTATCTTCTACTCGACTTGAAACAATCGACACCCGATAACTGTAGGTTTCGCACATGTATTTTCCCCGATGACCTGCATCATTTCGTGTATGTGCCTCGTAAACAGATAAAAAGCAGTCGCACACAAGACGAACTTCCAGTATTGCGCTTGTAATGGACAATAACGGGTCATCAGACAGGCAACTGAGCATTGCACAAAATAAACTGTCAGCGTCTCGAAGCGCTTGTGAGTGTGCACTTAAGGTTCTGCGCGGTAGCGTTCCATCTCGCGCTCATTCGGCTAAAAAGTTAGAGGTCTTCACTGCACTATCAAAAGCCTGTCAGTTCTACGCCTGTGATGGCACGAAACGGATCACCTCTCTGTCGGAAGCACATTGCGATATTGCAGGTTCTTCAGCATCTCAACAAAGATCAGCGTGAGGCTGTTTTGCGTAAAGCAGACTCATCCACAATACGGTGTATTTGTGAGTGTGCACTAAACATACTTCGTGGCAATGTACCACTGAAGCCCGAGCAGAAGAAAAAATTACGACGACACGCGCATGTTCTTCGCCTCTTAGCAGCAAAGAAAGGTTGCTGGAAAAGCAAGAAGAGGTACGTTGTCCAGAGCGGTGGCTTTTTACCGCTCTTGCTAGCTCCTATACTGGGCACTGTTCTGTCAAGTCTGATAGGTAAATAATGGAGCATGCCCGAAAAATGGTGCTAGTGCCTGAAGAAAATTTGCCGCAGTTGAGTGCCCAGAATCATAGGCAAATAATTTTTAATGAGCCTACGGTATCACCAGAGTTACGAGCTATTGGCGCTACCTTGAGTAGGTTGGATACGGAAATGAATGATATTTTGACGTGTAACACTTACAAGGATGACAGGGAGAAGTGGTCAGCATATTTGGCAGTGTTGCAGCGCTATCTTCATTTTGCTGACAGCGAGCGAGCTCAGCAATACATGAATATGACCGTAAAAAAAGAGATACCTGTGCAGAACTATGAAAAGAAAAAGAAATCAGTGCACATGCATGATTCTGTCATAATTGAAAGTATACCCGCGAAATATCGTCCTAAAGCAAAGCTTTTATTGCGGCGACTGCACGACGTGCCTGAGCCAAATTTCGCATGGGATTCAGCAGGTGTAGTTTCCATTAGCGGAAAACCAATCAAAGACTCGAATATTGTTGATCTTGTGAACGATGCGATGCGAGCAAGAAAAGCTCCTAAGCCTGTGGGTCGAAAAGCGTTTGCTCGCTTTTTGAGAGAGATACAGGCACCTCGAGAGTTTGTGGGTAATGAGGAACTCTGGGCTGAATCTCGAGCCAATTCAACACTGCAACCCCGCGATAGTGACGCCAACAGAGACACCTGTGACGACGATGGTGATGACGAAGAGGAGAAGGAAGAAGAAGATGGCATCAGCGATATAGAGCCTGATTTTTCCAGCGACGCCTATCAATCGGGCCGCAGTGGTGGGAGTGATAGCATCGGTAGACCTAGTCCACTTCGTAAATCAAAACGTCATTTACAGAGTGGAGGATCTGGATATAAAATTAAGCGTGTAACTTGGTCAAATCTCAAATTATAATCATGAAAATATTAGAAAAGGTGTACTTTGATTCGTCCCATCCCGCATCCTTTTCGGGTGCTACTAATCTATTGCGCTTGGCTCGTAAGAAAAAAATTAATGATAAAAAAGCGTTACGATGGTTGGAGGCTCAGGAAGCGTTTACCAGACATAAACCTGTAAGACGGCGCTTTCCACGACGTTTCTACAATGTACGAAATATTGACGATGTTTGGGAGGCTGATCTCGTCGACCTTCGTTCGCTTAAGGATTACAATGACGGTTTCGTCTATCTTCTCGTAGTCATAGATGTTCTCAGCAAATACGCTTGGGTTGAACCTCTGCGCGATAAGACTGCTTCGTCAGTGGCTAAAGCATTTACACGCATTTTATCACAGAGCAAAGGAAGGTCGCCTGTTTGTCTTCAATCGGATAAAGGTAAAGAATTTATTGGCACTGCTTTTCAAACTTTACTGCAGAAAAAGGATATTACATTTCGGACAGCTCGAAATCCCGATATAAAGGCCTCTATTGCAGAACGATTCAATAGAACACTGAAGGAGAGGATGTGGCGTTTTTTTACGTATTCCAGGCAGAAGCGATATATCGATGTTCTGCAAAATATTGTCTCGGCATATAATCACGCCCAGCATAGTAGTATAAAAATGGCTCCTACAGATGTAACGCTCGTTACAGCCGCTAGGGCGCGAGCTAATCTGCTGAAACGCTATAGTAAAAAACCTGAGCAACAAAAATCTCCTAAATATCGAATAGGGGATATTGTACGTATTAGTAGTGCAAAAGCAGCCTTCGCAAAAGGTTACGAAAGCGGCTGGAGTAGCGAAGTCTTTAAAATACATCGCATATCTGATAGTTGTTGGCCCACAGTGTACATATTACGCGACCTTCAAAACGAGGATATCGACGGTATCTTTTACGAGGCTGAATTATCGCGAGTGCAGGAGTCTATTCAAACAAATAAGAGCAAGACAAAAAAAAAAAATCATTAGAATGAAAGACGAATTTTATATTGTACTGCCTAGCAACAGTAGCATGGCGTATTACCCCGATAACACAACAACGCTCTACACTACGCGCTTACCGCAGTACGTGACTTTGCATGGCAGTTGGGCTGTTTCGTTAGCTGAAATTCATATGCCTATGACCATTTTACATGTCCCCCCTGAGGGCGAACGGAACTTTATCAGTATAGTCACGAATGCTGTGACGCCTGCTTCCGGCGCTGACACAGATTTTAAAGAAGATCGTAATTGTGTACCGTCGGGAATCTATCAAAATATAGATTCGTTACTTGAAGCTATAAACGAAATTTCGTGTGTCAACGGGCACTTAAGATTTCGTTGTGGTAGTAACGGCTACGTTACGGCAGAGACTATTTGTCGTGAGTGCACGGGATTAGAACATGCCTTCTTTTTTTCGCCTGAGTTAAATAAAATTTTAGGTTACGCATATAGTCAGGCTGTTGTAGTCCAAAGCGGTACTAAGTACGCTGCTCAAAGGCCAGCGAGTCTCACGAATGGCGTGCCAAATATGTTTTTCGTTTATACCGATATCTGTGAGCCGTATATAACAGGCGATGTCCATACGCCTCTGCTCCGAGTCGTACCATCAGCAGCCGCTGACAATTCTAATTTCGGGTCCATGAAAATTAGAAGTTTTTCACCACAGCGCTATGTGCCTCTATTACGCACTAATTTTCAAACTATAACTATCGATATAAGGGACGAATTCGGTAAACCTATTCCATTCGAGTACGGGACTTTGACGGTGACGCTGCACTTCAAACGTACAGATTAATAGAAATGGATATCTACAGTGATTACTTTGACGCCCAGACAGGAGGCGGTGCGCGGACAGGTCACGGAGGTATTAGCAATGTATACGTTGGATCACCAAATCAACGCGGACACGGTATCGGCAGTTTTCTTGGCGGCCTCTTCAGACGCATTATACCTCTCTTAAAACAGGGGGCTCGAACTGTCGGTAAAGAGGCACTACGTGCAGGCGCTAATGTAGCTAGTGATGTATTGAGTTCCGGTTTGCACCCGCGAGAAGCTTTTAAAACGCGCCTGCGCGAGTCAGGTCAAAATCTAAAACGAAAGGCAGAGGAAAAAATTGATAGTCTTATGAAAGGTTCAGGGTATAAAGGGGCTAAACTTAACAGTTTGATGCATTCTATTGACGGACGCTCGTCTCGTCGCATCGCCCCGAAAAAACGAAAGAAGTCGGCAGTGAGGAGAAAGCGCTCGAGAAAAGCGAATAAGAATAAGAAGAAGAAGTCTGTGACACGAAAATTAGGGGCCTGTATCAAGAAAAAAAAGAGGAAGAAGGTGAGGTCCGTGTCTGATATTTTTGCCTAGAAAAAAATGGCTTTCCTGCATGCTCACTCGTGCGAATGCATGAAGTCGGAACTTGAACTATTTACGTTACCGCCGACTCAAACGACGATTGAGGGAACACAATGGGTATACTATAAGCCCATTTCATCACTGACCGATGATTCACCTATAGAGTTTGTGGTGCCTGGTCACGGGGATGAGTACATTGATCTAGCCCATACTATGCTGAGTTTGCGTGTTGAAATTCCAAAGACATCCACAAAAGATGAACAGGTCAAAGTAGGCCCTATTAATAACCTACTACACTCAATGTTCAATCAGGTAGATGTATACCTGAATCAGAAACTTGTATCACCTCCTAACAACGCTTATGCGTATAGGGCTTATATTGAAACACTTTTGAATTATGGCCAAGGCGCAAAGGCCTCTCATCTTACGAGTGTTCTATGGTACTCAGACACGGCTGGTAAAATGGACGATTTAAATGATGGCAACGCAGGCCTTAAAGCCCGTAGTACTTTTCTGAGCGATGGGAAAACAGTCGATCTTCTAGGGCATCTTCATTGTGATATTTTTAATCAGGACAGGTTCTTGCTAAATGGTGTTGAAATGCGCTTGCGCCTCGTGCGTACCAGCGACGCGTTTTGTCTCATGACCACCTCGAAAAATAGCAAAATCCGTATTGCGGAAGCATCGCTTCTTGTGCGCCGTACTAGGATAGCTCCTGGAATACTGTTGGCTCACGCAAGAGCTTTGTCTAAATCTACAGCCAAATATCCCTTGACGCGGGTAGAGGTTAAAGCCATATCAATGCATGCTGGTGTGCATGGAGACACTCTGGATAATGTTATACTTGGCCAGCTGCCCAAGCGCATAATTATCGGCTTCGTGAATAATAAAGCCTTCAACGGCGACCACACACTAAACCCTTTTAATTTTCAAAATTATGACATCAACTATCTCTCTTTATACGTTGATGGTATTCAGATACCCTCGAAAGCTCTACAACCGGACTTTACAGCTACCTCTCTATATGTAGATGCTTATCATACGCTGTTCTCGGGTACAGGCATTCATTTCCTCAATCAGGGCAACTGTAAATCACGCTCATCTTATCCTTGGGGATACTGCCTTTTCGCTTTTGACCTTACACCCGACCTTTCGGCAAACAGTAACAGTCATTGGAATTTGGTGAAGCACGGTAGCGTTAGAATAGAAGTACGATTCAAGGAGTTTCTAACCGCAACAGTTAATTGCATTGTATATGCTGAATATGATAATGTATTGGAAATCGACTCCTCCCGCCAAGTTATTGTAGACTTTAGCGGCTAGTTTATGATCACTGCTTCTTCTTCAGTTAACATCGAGAGCTCGCTGCGACAAGATGCCGCGTAACTCCGTGAATATTGTAATTGATATACAGGGCTCAAAAGACAAATTTAATAAGTTTGTGCCTAAAGAAGTTGCCATTGTCTCAGTGACAAGTGATTACGTCGGGTGGTGGGTTATAAAACCACCCTGTTCGTTTATGAATCTGCCTACTGACATAAAACGGCAAAACGTATGGCTCAAATGTAATTGTCATGGCCTGGCATGGTCCGAAGGTGACACGTCTCTAGAAACTATCGAGAATACTCTGAAGAAAATAGCTGAACAAGCTGATAGGATATTTACCAGAGGTGCTATAAAAGCATCGTACTTGACCAAGCTTACAAACTGTTTCATTATAAACTTGGAGAAAGAAGATAACGAGGACCCCTCCTCATTCCGTGAACTTGATGATGGTCGTGATCGTCCTCGTTGCATGTATCATAGCTTGCTGCATAGAAGACCCCTGTACACATGCGCCCTGGACTACGCTATAAGGATCAAAGAATGGCTCCGTCATGGCGATCGCTTTGCCCAATTAGGGGAATATAGGACTACGCGCTCCATAGCTCTGTCGGAGGATGAAGATCGCGACGAAACAGATCGATAACAATTATGAATAGTCTTCAAATTCTTCATTGTCTTCGTGGCATAGAAAATCATACAACTGGAGTGTACCCTGCAGATCGCATCCCAAAATTGCTGACGAAACCGGCAGCTATTGTCGTTAATACAGATGGACACAAGCGTCCCGGGAGTCATTGGGTCGCCATGTACATCGATCGAAGTGGACACGGATGGTTCTTCGATAGCTACGGACTCCCACCAATCATACCAAACCATCTCATACGTCTCCGAGGAAACTGTCGACTCTTCCAATATAACACAACCCAGCTTCAAGGAGCTACTTCACAATGCTGTGGTCATTATTGTGTTATGTTTCTTCATTATATGTGTACTGGACTCGGCCTTCATAAGTTTAAAAGCTTATTTTCAAATAATCTGCAGCGAAACGATAAAATAGTTTACGACTATTACAAGGCATATATTAATAAAAAACATAAATTAATAGCTCTTGGCGATAATAATACTGGTGCTACCGTAGGGGGCAGCTATAATAAGAAAAATTGTGGCTTTTGTAATAGATATTTACACTGTATACAGAGTTGCTGTTCTCGTGAACGTTGTCTGTAAAATATCATGATTTTATTTAATAAAAATAACATATAAAAAGAACACAATGCATTCCTTGTCTTAATCAGTCTTCCTCGCAAATACTGCTGATGTTAGCGTGAGTCACAGGGTCAGCAACACGCATAAGCGTGCTGTAATTCTATACGTATCACCTTGAATATCACGCGCAACTCTATTAATCATAGCCGCCATTTTCTTCAAAAAGGCGAATTCAGCAGATATTATGTTACGCATGAAACCGAGATTTACGTGAGTCACGAATACTGCTGCGGTAACAAAGCATCCATTTCTTCTTCTTCTTCTCAAAATGGTGGTGGTGGTGGGAGCATCAAATAATAACCTCATCAACTGCCGTTGTTCTTATCAGTCGTTCTCTGATCGCTCTACGTACATCAAGTCCATACAGAAAAAACAGCACGAGTTAAAAAAGCGACTAGAGAGGCACTTGGAGAATATCAGTGCTATTAAAGATTTAATACATTCGAGAACTGAACTTTGTCTTCTAACGCGCTCGTTAAAACACTTCAAGCTCTAAAAAAATGGATTTCTCGCGGATCAACAGAATAGGAAGATTGGTGGAATTTCTACCTGTGGTGAAACTAAGTGAATTGGCGACTGATAAAGACTACAAGATCACGAATATTCGATATGCCAATAGTAAATGGGGCTCTCGTATTACCATCGATGTGGAAAATGAGTTTACGTGCTTTCTGCCGAATCGATTTGTCAAAGCTTTCGATGAAGACACAGAGATGTTTCGCCAAATGATAGCAGCAGCTCAAGGGAACGCATTGTACATGCGATATCTCGGTACCGAATATAATAACGTCGAGTTCAAAGCAGCGCCTCAGTGATTAGTGCTACAAAAAAACATTTTGGAATGGAGCACTATAGCTGATACTGATTACACCGAGGAAGCCATTGTTCGTGCGGCATGTTGGGGGCAGAATATAATAACGCGTGCTCAAAGCAACACCGCAGCGTTACTGCAGAGTCCCTTCGGAGTGCCACACCTATTTTTTTTCGAGAGTGACATTATGGCAGGTACTGGCTTCGATATCGTGTTTGATATTCAAAGTTTTAAAGGCAAAGACAATGAATTTTTGCCTAAAGAAGTAGCGGTCGGGTCAGTACATAAATTACGTCGTAGAGTATTATGGGTTGTTGCGCCTCCGTACGATATTAGCGAGTTACCGCCACAAGTACGCGCTGAAAATGACTGGCTAACCACCAATTATCATGGGATACATTGGTCTGAGGATGGAATTACTTTTGAAGAACTGTGCTATGAGTTGCACGACACTGCTGAAGGTGCTGGTGATGATGGGATAATTTACGCCAGAGGATATGATGCTGTAAAATTTTTGGAAGAAATTACCGGCCGCGAAATTGTAAACCTGGGCAACAATGAAGATCTACCATTGAGGATTGATCCTTCACCATCAGCAACACTGTGTTCGTGGCATAGGAGGCATGACAGCGACAAGAATATTATCTATAATTGTGCTCTCGAAAATGTAAAAAAACTCCAGTATTATCTTAATCCCTTTCCTCTTGATAGAATGTGGCGAGATATAGTCAATAGCAATAAGAAATGATTATATTATTTGGGTGTTGTGAAAATAATAATTATATATATATAAGTACTGTGGTATGAAAAAATGATTATATTATTTGGGTATTGTGAAAAAAAAATAAAAAAATAAAAAAATAAAATAAAATAAAAAAAAAAAAAAAAAGTGGTGCACTATGGCTATCTCCACTGAATCCTATCCCCACTCTTATCCCCACCACTTCAAACCGAGCTCAGGACGGGACCGAAGTGGAGGGGATAGGAGTGGGGATAGGAGTGGGGGTCGCCATAGTGCACCACCTACTACTAATGTTCTTTCGGTGATATTCGAAACCCGCGTAGAAAAAATTAGTATGGGATTGACTCTGGGAGGACGATGGGCGAGAGGCTGGGGTTTGTTTGGGATTGAATCTGGGAAGCACTATGGGCAGTCATCTGGGTTTTGGGACCCGGCTGGATGGTTTCCCAGACCTTTTCCCATAGCTTCAGTGGACGGGGGGAATCCTCGTGCAATCAATCCCATACGCTTTTCCAGATTCTCTCCCAGCCGTCGCATACGAACGGGGATCCTCGTGCAATCAATCCCATATGCTTTTCCAGATTCTCTCCCAGCCGTCGCGTACGACCGGGGGAATCCTTGCGCGATCAATCCCATACATAGAATCCCATGTTATGTGTAAGTGAAAGAAGATGAAAAAATAGATTTTGTCAAATGGAAGAAAAAAATAAAAAACGAAAAAATATGCCTAAAACCAATTTTTTTCGACGGATATGAGTTCCCCGAGCAAAGTTAAATGCTGCTGTACGTAATCGGCGTTTGAAATTCGATGTAGGTCCCAAAAATATTGTAAAGTATTAGATGAGTTTAACATAGATCTTTTAATTTATCTATCCAAGCTTTTCCCAGTACATCACATTATTTTTGGGGCCTTAAATGAAATTTAACCGCCGATTATGTACTACAGCGCTTAACTTTGCACGGAGAAATCATATTCGTTGAAAAAAATTAGATTTGAGCATATTTCTTCGTTTTTCATTTTTTCCTTCCATTTGACAAAATCTATTTTTCCTTCTTCTTTCATTTACACATAATATGGGATTCTATGTATGGGATTGATCGCGCGAGGATCCCCCCGGTCGTACGGTACGGCCGGGAGAGAATCTGGAAATACGTATGGGATTGATTGCACGAGGACTCCCCCGTCCACTGAAGCGATGGGAAAAGGTCTGGGAAACCATCTAGCCGGGTCCCAAAACCCAGATAACTGCCCATAGTGCTTCCCAGATTCAATCCCAAATAAATCCCAGACTCTCGACCATCGTTCTCCCAGAGTCAATCCCATACTAATTTTTTCTACGCGGGAAGTTAAAAGGAAAAACTTTCTAATTCATAAATGACTGACAAACAGTTGGTAAAATTTGGTTCTTTCAGTATAGGACGCAAACTTCAATTTCATTTCAACGTAAATTTGTCCTCACAATGAAAACCGCGATAATTTAAGTTAAGCGTCGATAATATAGGAATTCAAACATTGTATTGCATTTTTCATGTTATTTTAATAAAAACTATTATTTTCACCAAAATGACAACATCTAACGATTATTCGCTCACCCTGAACTCCTAACGTGAGCCTTCGAACCGTGTGCGCGGCACCGGCCAAAAAGGTGAACGTTACAATATTTATAAAAAAATTTGAAAGTCGTTATATTTAATTTAATGCAGTGTTTCAATATTGAAAGCACGGCAGGTTTATTAATTAATATTCAAGACACTAAGCCAATCAACAAGACACAATAACTATTACTATTAAAACGATTAATAAAAGATTATTATTCGCATCAAGCACAGTTTGCTAAACTTTTAGCAGATGATCGATTTATAAGAGGAACCGAAGATCGATGTTAACAATACGAAATTTACTAAGCGACTGCCCATTTTGCGACGCGACTTCGGAGCGTTTCGATTTTCTAATCCAACATGTACAGAAATTATCTTATCTACAACTATCATAAAGGACTAACTTATCTTAAAGGACTAAATCGGGGGTAAAAGACTCGCAACGCTGGCGTTGATTGGTCCAGCGGGATCCCGCCCGTTTACTTTTCCCTTGCAGCAAAGACCTACCTAGAGATGTGCCGTGACGGTCATTTTTCGTTAGCGTCAATTGACCAAAAAATTACTGTCAATTGACCGTCACTTTTACTTTTATTAAATACCTGATGTGCCATGACCGTCATTTTTGCTCACGGTCACAAATATGGTCAAAACGTCTATCTAGTTGGGTTTTGACCGTCATTTTCTTTTTGGTCACAAATTTGGTAATTTTTTTCTTCGATAGAATTCGATCAACTAAATGAATTTTGTGGCTCAGTAATACAATTGTATTTTTGTTTATTAAATTAATAAATAAATGAATTGCCACTGTCATATAATTTAATATTTATTAATCTTTGAAATGATAAATCTCTGGAATAAAGAAAAGAAATGCGAACAAGGTGCTCACAGCACATTAACTACGATAATATAATAATGTTAGATAAGTAAATATTATATTAGCTATAATTGTTCCCTATGAACTAGAGCACCTGTTCAACAAAAATATTAACGTCGCTTTACACCTTATATTTTATAACTTGTACTTGTAAATTACAAGTAATCAAAACTTTGGGTAAACATATGACTAAACGCTGTGAGATCATTAAAAGTTATAAAACTGAGCAACACTTAAAATATTATGCAGATGATGAATTTGGTTCCGATAAATTTGTTGGAACCTCATTTTCCTTCTGTGCATTTGCTTGTGTCGCTGGAGAGCTGATATCACTGTCGAAATCCATTTCTTCATCAGTTCCGCTGGACGAATGTGAAGAGCTATGTGGGCGATGTTTTTGATTTTTTCTTCTTTTGTTGCGCTTCGTTTTGAATTTTTTTCGTAGTTGATCCTTAACACTGTCCGGACAGCCGCGACATTCCTTCGCCAAATGTCGAGCCATTCGTGACACATGACGGGCATAGACTTTGGTACAAAATCGACATTTGTACATTTTCAACTTTTGGTGCAGACCCATCGGTGCTTCAACATAGTGCTTGTAAACAATTTTCTTGAGGTACATCCTGAATGTTGTTTTTGAGAAACCATTCTGAAAAATACAAAAAATAACATCTAATCAAGATAAATGTTAATTTATAAACGGAATATTCAATTAATCGAAGTTTCATACCGATTGGAAACGCGTTCGCAGTTTGTTCGCAGCTTGAGTCTGAAACTGCAAGAATTTTAGGTTGAACACAATCGGGTTGAATGATCATTTGGAAAATCCCTTCTGACATATATCGAACCAAATACTTAATGGCATCGAAAAAATAGTATTATCTAATTGTTTAAATAATTTGTGAATCTAAATATCTTACCTTTTACAAAAGTTATCGCCAAGCTGATAAAGTCGGTTTAACCGGCGAAACGCAAGCGCGATTGCCGATTACATTGTTTTAAATGGTTTGCGGATTCAGGCGGGTGGTGGCGCTGTGGGCAACCCGCGTAGAAAAAATTAGTATGGGATTGACTCTGGGAGGACGATGGGCGAGAGGCTGGGGTTTATTTGGGATTGAATCTGGGAAGCACTATGGGCAGTCATCTGGGTTTTGGGACCCGGCTGGATGGTTTCCCAGACCTTTTCCCATAGCTTCAGTGGACGGGGGAAATCCTCGTGCAATCAATCCCATACGCTTTTCCAGATTCTCTCCCAGCCGTCGCATACGAACGGGGATCCTCGTGCAATCAATCCCATATGCTTTTCCAGATTCTCTCCCAGCCGTCGCGTACGACCGGGGGAATCCTTGCGCGATCAATCCCATACATAGAATCCCATGTTATGTGTAAGTGAAAGAAGATGAAAAAATAGATTTTGTCAAATGGAAGAAAAAAATAAAAAACGAAAAAATATGCCTAAAACCAATTTTTTTCGACGGATATGAGTTCCCCGAGCAAAGTTAAATGCTGCTGTACGTAATCGGCGTTTGAAATTCGATGTAGGTCCCAAAAATATTGTAAAGTATTGGATGAGTTTAACATAGATCTTTTAATTTATTTATCCAAGCTTTTCCCAGTACATCACATTATTTTTGGGGCCTTAAATGAAATTTAACCGCCGATTATGTACTACAGCGCTTAACTTTGCACGGCGAAATCATATTCGTTGAAAAAAATTAGATTTGAGCATATTTCTTCGTTTTTCATTTTTTCCTTCCATTTGACAAAATCTATTTTTCCTTCTTCTTTCATTTACACATAATATGGGATTCTATGTATGGGATTGATCGCGCGAGGATCCCCCCGGTCGTACGGTACGGCCGGGAGAGAATCTGGAAAAACGTATGGGATTGATTGCACGAGGACTCCCCCCGTCCACTGAAGCTATGGGAAAAGGTCTGGGAAACCATCTAGCCGGGTCCCAAAACCCAGATGACTGCCCATAGTGCTTCCCAGATTCAATCCCAAATAAATCCCAGACTCTCGACCATCGTTCTCCCAGAGTCAATCCCATACTAATTTTTTCTACGCGGGAATGTACGGTCACTTTTTTCGAACGGTCAATTGACGGTCACGTTACGGTCAAGTTACCAAAAAGTGACCGGTCACGAATTCGCGACACATCTCTAGACCTACCGGTCAACTCGCCGCGTCAAGGGTTTTCTTATGTTAATACCAAAGCTTCTCGCTCGCATTTTCCAACGCTCCGGCACTTAGAGTGAGACGGAAACATTTGGCGACCGGCTGTAAGTGCACATGGCCACTGCAGCTCTGTATGAGAGACTGGAGAATCTATACATTTTTATTGCCCTCTCAAGGGCTTGAGAAGTTGAGCAAAAAGGTTTCTCTTTAGAAAATACAAAACGTTAATCTCCTGAAACGCTCGAAAGTCACGTAGACCTTTGAAACACTTAATAAAATATTTTTAAACAATTCTAAATTACAAGACATCATCATCACGGCGATATTGCAAATGAGCACATAGACTTTCGTGTATTATAATTCGTCAATCAAAACGTGTTGCTATCAAGTCGCCGAAAAACCAACGCCACCTATGACCAAGACGCGTAAAGGCGATGTATTCCCAAACAAAAACGCGCACGGATTTGTTACGTCCTGGTGGTGAATTTCGGTACTTTACCTTTATGTGATTTATGTGTAGATAAGAGGTTTAGTCTCACTTCAATTTAATTAGGCGTTAGTGAATAGTTTAGTTTAACTTTAAGTGTGGAAAAGAAAATCAATGACGATGACAGTTTTACGAGATCTGTGAATATACATAACTATAATATAGAATTTCAAAGCTAAGAGAATAATAATTTTAAAAAAATTTAAACCGTGCATTCGCATATTCTTATTCGCGCTAATATTGCCAAATGATGAGTGAGGGCGCTACGGTAAGCGTAGCTAGGATGTAACACCTCCCTCCTTAGGATTCGAGCATCCCGCTCGAACGAAAAATAATCGATGAGTTTACAATCATTTTGTTGATACAGAGTACAGAATATAGGATCAGAAGATTACATTTTCATGGAAATGGCGAAAGAAATAACAAATTTTGGCTAAATTAACATGGTTGATAGGGTAAAAATATAATTTCGATATAAACGAACAAAAGGTTAAAGACTTAAGTATAATGTATATAAATCAAAAGTTAGTAAGATGTTTAGTTGATTATAATATTTGAATATAATGCGAATAGTTTGAATATAATTACGATGTATTACGCATTGAAGTTATAGTAAAATGTGTGACGTGATTTTTTGGAATCGACGTCACAAAAACCCAAAACAACCATTACTCGCACCAAATACCGATTTTAGTGCTGAAGTTTCGCGTTACTGCCTCTCCCAGCGACTTAAGATACCGTCACGCTCTCGTTGAGTTACCGATCGAGATTTTTGCAGTTTATTTTGTATCATTTTTTTGTAATTATTCCCAATTAGCTTCATTATCGTTATTAGTTTAGTCCAGTTCGAGTTTTCAGATTCCGTTGCTTAGTTTGGTTCACGATTTCAGATTTCTTTTAGTTCAGTTTAGTCGACGTTTCCGACTCTATTTGGTGGTGTAAGAAGTAATAATAAAGAGCCCAAATAGAGGAAGGACTCGGCGAAGAGTCTTGCGAATACGCCAAAGTCCGGTGCAAACCCGGCACCCCAAGAGATAGTGCAATGCGTTGAGATCAGGCGTGAGATTGTATCTCACGCATTGACTAGGGGGAAGCGATTGCGAAGATTCGTTCAAGTTACCGCGTTATAGTATCGGCTCTCGATTCGATAAAGTCATGAGATGGTTGAGAGGGCAGTAGTTACCGTTCAAGCTCCCGAAAATAATTATCATAATTCGTTACGAATGTTCGTAGGCAAATTGTCAGTCTACCGAGAGCTGCCCTAGAGGTAACTCGGGTCTCTCTCGCGCTCCCGTGTTGTTGACGTTTGGCCTATTGTTCGCGCGCTCGAGTGAGGCTATCTCTCTCGCGCACACAGTGTGGCCTAGCTGTCGGTTTCTCGTTCGCGTTCGGCTATCGCTCGAGTTTTGTGAGCTGAGTGTAGCGAAAGAATTTTGTAATAAATTCTTCGCGATCCCGTGCGTGAGTGAAGCATTAGAAATAATGCTCCTTGTGCAGCGGTGATGGTGATTCGGTTCTCGGTGTATCGTGAGATACAGGTTCCCGCTCATTACCGGATTAAAGTGAAGTTTCGGTGAGTTTTTGAATTATAGAAATTTGTCGATCGCTTATCGATCCGCTTTTGTTTCGTTCTCGTTAGCTCGCTTCGATCGTTCGATCAGCTGAGCGTTTCCGATGCACTTACGTGTGATCCCGTGGCTTCTTAGCCAAATTATTATTTTTCGGTCCCGCTTAACTTAACGTTCTCGTGGCTATTCTATTGACCTCGGATCGCGACCCTTCTACCACAACCCGCATCCTGAGCAACCGTGCATTTCCGCAACCGTTTGCTTTCGCGAATGCGTCGGCGTTAGTTCTCGTACCGTTTTCGTTCCGTTTCGTTTTGTCGTTGCGGAGGTCGTAGTTCCACCGACTTCCAGTTCAGTCCGGATTGGTGATTCCGGCGAAACAAAAATCTACCCTTCGGAGGTCGTTCAACCGGCCTCCAGTCTAGTCCGGATTGGTAATTCCGGCGAAACAAAAATCTACCCTGCGGAGGTCGTTCCACCGGCCTCCAGTTTAGTCCGGTTGTTAATACCGGCGAAACAAAAATTAACTGGCGCCCACCGGGACGCCGATGCATCCGCGAGGGTGGACGGCCGAAGGTGACGTGAGTTTCGTTCGCGTTTTGCTCCCGTTTGGTTTGAGCTTTTCGATTTTTGTTTTTTTATTTATTTTATTTACAGAGTTTGCGTTAGAATTTCCGTAGATGAAAAATACGTCACAAATGTTAAAATACAAATAAAACTTAGCTTATTCAAGAGTGAATATAGTTTCTTAAAACTAAGGGAATGAGAGTCGTCCAATGGTTATCCGTTTCCTAGTTTTTTATATAACGATAGTCAAGTGCGTAGATTGATAATTGGTTTAGAAATTAATTGAAAAAGAGACATCGGTCTAGTTGATGAGAGTTAACGAAGTTATGTGAATATCTAAACGAATGGACGCGAGTTTGCTACTTCGTTTACCTTATTAACTTGAGGGTAAACTTGATTTTGTCTAACAGGTTCAATTACAGAAGGTCCAAGATTTGCGAGAGGTATTTGAGACGGTGCCGCAGTAGTTTGAGGAGCAGATGCAGAAGAATTAACGTTGTCACTATTCTGTGGTCCCCTTGCCTTAGTTCTTAGATGGAGAAGCAGGTTTGTTACCGAGTCCCATACAGCTCCGAGTAGCCAAACACTCCAACCAAAAACGGTGTGTAGGGCATAGCCATGGACTAGGGTATCGATTACAAATTTAATCCCGCGTATTGTTACCCAAACGCCAAAGAGTGTTACACTGAACGTTCCAATTTGATTGAAAAAACCATAAACTTTACCCCAAGCTTTTTCTAGATTCTTTTGAAAATAAGACTCATCTATTAATTAATTAATCGAAATTCCTTGATTGACCGACTGTTGACCGGTTACTTCTCGTGCTATAGTATTTAGTACCGCTGGTTTTTCTACAGGAAACATCATGTTTTCGCGGAACTTTTCTAAATCATCAGTCGAATAAATTCCACCTGTCGCGAGAGTTTCGGGTGCAACATAAGTATTTTTTTTTTTGCTTTCTGCAGAAATTTCATCGGGAGCGATCGCGGATGATAGCTGAGGTGTTGACTGATACCACGCGAGTAGTAGGTGGTGCACTATGGCGACCCCCACTCCTATCCCCTCCACTTCGGTCCCGTCTTGAGCTCGGTTTGAAGTAGTGGGGGTAAGAGTGGGGATAGGTAATTTGGAGCCAGCCACAATGCACCACTTCTTTTTTTTATTATCCCCCCTCCATTTTTATAGCTTACCTTTTTTTGTCCTACTGCTCTCTCTCTCCTGCCCTTTTTTCTCGTCCTACTGCTCTCTCTCTCCTGTCCTTTTTTTCGCACTCCTGTCCTTGTTTTTTTACACACGCACACACCTATTCTTGTTTTTCCGCGCACCCCTGTCCTACTACTCTCTCTCTCTCTCCTGTCCTTTTTCGCACACTCCTATTCACCTAATATTGTTATAAGTATTTCCATACTGCGGCCGCACTCGTCGGCGTGAAAATTTAAGAGGCGGACTTTAATTGTGCCCCTGCACAGTGGGCAGCGCACTTTTTTTCGGCTCTCTGTTGACACTTCGTTGCCCAAATGATTGCCCTGAAGCAGGGCAACCAATTGTGGGCAGTTCTTTTAGGGCAAAACGGGCAAATTTTTTTCTTTAATTTTTCCTCGAGTATTATCAAGCGTCCGTTCGTCTGATTTACTTTTTCTTTTTCTAACTCTGTCCGATTGTGTTCCGGTTTGAAAGTGGTATCGATAGACCAGTTATTATCCATTTTTTTTTTTTTTAAAACAATTACCGCACTTTGCTTCACACTCTGTATTGCCGCGCTCGCGCTACTCGATGAACTGATTATTCGGAATTTTTAAAAAACACGTATACACACAACACAATTCACGCGATGCCGATGCAGTTCTATTAAATATATTAACTATTTAAACCGTACACTAGCGATGAACTTATTATTAGATTTTTTGCCGTAAGCCGTGTGTTACGTTTGGAGGCTGATGAAAGACTAATGATGCGTTTCATATATTTGCGAAAATACAGGAGGGGATATAGAGAGCATAGCAACCATCTTCACTGTAATTAATATTGGTACATTCCCAGACAGCCGCTCAGGGTCACCTCACGGATTGATTCCCGAAAATGCAGTGTCAGCGCATTCCCAGGTGCGCTCGTGCCTGCAACTACACTTCGTGTAACGAAAAGAGATGTTCTTTATAAAGAGGAATTATAGAATTAAATATCGTGATTTTCTCGACCTAATGAATGCTAGCATATTAGGGTGTGGCACTTTTATTTGGGGGGGCCTAATTCAAGAACGGTCACTACTACGCGATTTTAGACCACAGTAGTACCAACCTTGTAACCCCCGCTTCCCTCTACCGAGAGGGCCAAGCACTGTATCGATTGGTAATTCGCGGTTTTCGCGAGATACAGTCATTGGCAAAGCGTATTAGCGTATTAGCAAATTAGGGTGTGGCACTTTATTCGAGGACCTCTAACTCGTGAACGAGGGGTGCTAGGCGAATTCTGATCACGGGGGTACCACCCCAATGGTCCTCTCTTTCGTCTCCCAAGAGGGCCAATCACTGTACCGATCGGTAATTCGCGGTTTTCGCGAGGTACAGTCATTGGCATAGGGTATTAAATGTATTAAGAGCGACTCTTTATTTAAGGGGATCGTCATTGGTTGATCCTCATCGAGAGCAATACCAGAGGATTCAAATAGCTCAGGGTCGCTTAGCGGATTGATTCCTCAAAATGTAGTGTCAGCACATTCCCAGGTGCGGTAGATGCGAATGTGATTTTCTCACAAATAAAGAATTTACGCTCATCAGGCAGTAGCGCTTCGCTTATCGGACGATTTGGAAGTAATGAGCTATTGTCAATCGAAAAAATGTCAGACCATACCATACGTAAATGTATTATAAATTTATTGAAATTAACAAAATTGCGTAGTGCGATACTTCAACGTCGGTGCAATGAACAGTGGTATAGAGATTTGCGCGATTTATCGGGAAATGGTCTTGTAAGGCGTTTGAAATTCGTTGTATGGTGGTCGCCAGTACGAGTCTTCGCAAAAGCTTACAAGAGAGGGATGTTTAATGGGCATGAGGTGTTAACATGTGTTTTCAATGAATTACGACGACGGTGTGTCGAAGATTTACCATGCTTCCGTGGTATAGCCGAAGAAATCAGAGGTAAGTTTAAAATTGTACAGTATCATATTCTTAATGCACCCCTAAAAAAAACGGAATCATCTCGGAAATTGCGTGTACTTCAATGTGTATAGGCAATGGGAATGCGAAGATTATTCCGTTGACTTGCTTTCTAAACGCTTAAGGAAAAATTTCGTGAATAGGGCGGGGCCTTAGTGTGTTAACGTATATAGTGTTGCATGTGACCCCGGGGTGCCCTAATTTGAGAATGGGAGGTGCTAGACGAACGCCGATAGCGGGGGCTCCATCGCCAAATTTTATCCTTTCACCTCGCGAAAGTGCCAATCACTGTGTCATCTGACGATTCGCGCTTTTCGCGGGATACAGTCATTGGCCTCCTATCAATAAACTATTAATTAGTATCTGACTTGTAGCGTATCACGAACTATTGGACGCGTCTCCTCATGAAGAGGAAGAGCTTATTGAAGCCGCCTATAATACAGAGCGCCAATACCAGCAGGGGCATGAGGCCCCTCTTATAGAGGCAGCAACCGATAATACAGAGCATCAACATCACCAACGGTGTGAGGTTCCCCTTATAGAAGCAACAGTTGCGGCCGATAATGGAGAGAATATGCGTCAAGACGAGCCTACTGAATATTCACTCGTAAATTTCCCGCGTGATATTCCCTTTGCGCGTGAGTATAAAATTAAAACAGTATAAGAATTAAAGGAAAGTGTGTAAGTGGCTTATTATATTCAAAATATACAGCAGCATTTCGGCTTCGTCTAACGAGACCTCTAGAAGGTGAAGATGACGGAGCGTCTGAATTACATACACCCGAGCGCCCTATAGAGAGCGAAGAAGAAGAAGAAGTCCAGCATTCACAGCGTTCAGAGGCTGATGATGATGATGATGATGATGATGAAAACTGTATATACCATGAAAATCAGTTGTGGGCGTGCCGTCGTTGTAATCCTGGCTTAACGAGGACTGAGTGTGTAGGAGAAGAAGAGGAGGAAGACGTACCACCCTCTGAACTACCCACACCGTGGGGGAGGGGCGAGGAAGAAGAAGAAGCGTCATTACTACGCGCTGAGATACAGCAGAATGAGGGCGAAGAAAACCAACTATTGGAGAATACGATAGCAGAGTGCGAAATACCGCAAACTCTACAGCCTCGAGATCACAGCTGGTTTCACGATCTGATGTCTGATAATAACGATACAGGTAAATATACTTTAATTTAGATTTCGAAAATATAGTAAGTTGAATTATTTTGTAACAGGGCGATTGGTAGCAGCTTTAATTGATGATGATGAAGATACTTAAATTGCTTCAGCAGGTACTAGCAATATTTCAGCGAATTTCCGAAACAATAAATGTTTGTCATTAATTCATAATACCTTTTTACAGAAATACAGACTGGCGCCGGTAGAGTATCCAGCGTAGCGACGAAAACCTCAACATTTGGCGACGTACAACCACCGGGGATGCGAGTTGAGATAGTGCAGAGCATCAGACGCTATTTTAAGCGATTGAAACTTCGAGGTCAGGAGACTACGTTGCGAATACTCAGGCCTCCCCCAGAAACAAATATCATAGAGTGGCTCGAGGGAGCGTTCCGTGACCTATTAACGTATATGACTAATTCCTGTGAGGGTGGCGACTATGCCGGCATTTCGTTTACAGCCGACAGTTTATCTCAGGGCCCCGTATGGCTTTCTTTTAGGCCCGTTCGCGACTTTACGTTTGAAGATATTTGGCAATTGATATTCAGTGTTGCTCAAAGTGCGGCGTCAATAGATATAAATGACTCGTGTAATATAAAAATGTCTGTTGTCAAGGGTATCGAGGGTACAGGTAGAAAAGCTCTTACGCACGAGGCCGTCGCAAAAAAATCCATTCTGACAATACGAAACGATGATAACCTATGCTTACCGCGCTCACTCGTAGCAGCTCGAGTTCATGCCGAACGGGACGAAATTCGAACAGGGGCTCTGCATGCAAATTGGCAAAGAATTAGACAGATTAATGGGTCGCTGCAAAAAGAGCAGGCATTACAGCTCACAAGAGCTGCGGATGTTTGCATACCTAGAAACGGTTGTCGTCTCAGCGAAGTTGCACAGTATCAAGATCATTTAGCATTAGAGGGCATAGCGATTGTGGTTTTTGAATTTTTGGGCTTAGGCCGTCGTAAGAAAGAAGCTATATTCAATGGTACACAAAAAGTTCTGAATATATTCGGTTCGATTCAGCATACTCTATATATTGTGTATTACGAACGTTCGCACCATTACGAGCCAATTTTAAATCTTAGGGGGGCTGTCGGCTGCTCGGGTTTTTGTCATCTGTGTAACAGGCTACATCGTCAATTAGATCACAGATGTCTGAAAAAGAAATGTCCGCGGTGCTGGAAACAGCCACCATGCGATCCCAGTGCAAATGAGTTAATAAAATGCGTAGGGTGCAATCGTGAATTTTTTGGGGAAGAATGTGCACGTCATCACAGCGTAGTAAAGTGCACGCGAAATAAAAAAAAAGGCGCTACGCTTTGCGAGGCACTTAAGCGATGCAGACTATGTTTCAGAACGATACATCCTTTGGTGAAAAAAAAGAAACATGTATGCGGTTATAGTTTTTGCACGATATGTAAATCCGATCAGCTACACAATCATTTATGTTACATGTCGACCGTTCGACGAAAGGCATTTAAAAACAATATTTACATTTTTTATGACTTTGAAACGCAGCAGTGTACACCGTTACAAGGCGATCCTACTGTATTCGCGCACGAGCCGAACCTCTGTGTGGCTCAACGTCTCTGCACATTCTGCTGTGATAACGTTTCTATAGACGACCCCTGCGAATATTGCGGGACACACGGATTTGTATTTAGACACAGTCCCGTATGTCAGCTTGTGGAATTAGCTATGCAGGACAACAGAGATTTTTCACGCACAATTTTAATTGCTCATAATGCAGGCGGGTTTGACGCACAGTTCATTTTGCACTATTTAGTCAACGAAAAAAAGACGCAGATGCCCGAATTGATAATGAACGGGACGAAAATTATTACAATGCGAATCGGCAAACTCGTATTTCTCGATAGCTTAAATTACTTTCACATGCCTCTAAGTGCGTTACCAAAAGCCTTTGGCTTAACGGACTCTATTGCTAAAGGGGCTTTTCCCCACTTGTTTAATAGGCCTGAAAATCAAAATTTTGTGGGAAAATTGCCGCCCATAGAATATTTTTCCCCGGAAACGATGAACGCTGCTGCTCGCGAAAAATTATTAGGATGGTATAAAGAATTGAGTGATGCCAACTATGTATTCGATTTTGCAAAAGAGATAGTGTCCTATTGTAAGACCGATGTCACAATATTGAGAAGAGCTTGTATCGCTTTTAGGCGTTTGTTCATTACCAGCGGAAATGTTTGTCCGTTCGACGAAAGCACTACGATAGCCTCAGCTTGTTTTCGCGTTTTTCGAAAAAACTTTCTGAAAAATGATACGATAGGCGTCATACCCGCCGGGGGCTACAGATGGGCTCATAATCAGTCAAAAAAAGCGATCGCATGGCTGGTATGGATGGAGCATACTCTCGGATGTTTAATAACTCACGCAGGTCGAACGCGTGAAAATAAAATATTTCAAAACTTACTGGTAGACGGGTACTACGAAACCCAGGACGCGGAGCATGTATTGCAGTTTCACGGCTGCTATTGGCATGGATGCCCTCACTGTTTCGCAATAAACAGAGAAAGCAAACAGAGCGACGGGGTATCAAAGAATGAGCGTTTCGAGAGGACAATTGCTATGAGTAATAGAATCCGTGCGGGTGGGTACGTACTAACCGAGATTTGGGAATGCGAGTACGACCGTATATTAGAAGCAAATGGCGAAATGAGGGAATTTGTACGAAATCACCCGTTAGTTATGTTAGAACCTCTCAATCCACGGGACGCATTCTTCGGAGGGCGTACGGAAAACGTGGTTACACTCTACGATGTAAACGATACAGAGCAGATACGCTATGTGGATGTCTGCTCCTTGTATCCTTACATCTGTAAATTTGGCAAGTATCCTGTTGGTCATCCCACAGTATATGTAGCTGACGAGTGTAAGGCTTTGACAGGTTCTAATAACGCAGACCTGTCAAAAGTCGAAGGGCTTGTAAAATGTACCGTATTACCACCGCGGAATTTGTATCATCCTGTCCTACCTGTGCGCATGCATCATCGTTTGTTATTCGCTCTGTGCCGAAGTTGTTGCGAGAGTATGAGCCAAGAAGAGTGTGTGCACAAAAATCCGGAAGAACGCACGTTCGATGGAACATGGGTGGTAGACGAACTGCGAAAAGCTGTCTCGTGTGGGTATAAAGTGATGAGAGTTGATGAAATATGGTAATATCAAATCACGCAGTTTCAGCGTGAAACAAACGAGGGTGGCCACTTTGCTACCTATATAAATACATTTCTGAAAATCAAACAAGAAGCCAGTGGATGGCCCGATAACTGTTCCCAAGACAGCGTGGCTCAAGATCAATATATTGCTGCTTTTGAACAGTCTGAAGGCATTAAGCTGGACCGCAATGCGATAGACAAAAACCCCGGATTACGGTCCGTGGCTAAGCTATGTCTCAATTCATTCTGGGGTAAATTCGGCCAGCGCGAAAATTTGTCACAAACGGCGATAGTGTCCACCCGTAAGGAGCTTATGGAATTACTGGATAGCCCCGAGTACGACGTCACAGGAATTCTACCTGTTAATCATAACATTTTATACGTTAGTTATACGAAAATTACCGATGCTGTACAGCCGACAGGCATTGCTAACGCTGTAATAGCTGCTTATACCACAGCTCAAGCTCGTTTGAAACTTTATAGTTACCTTGAGCGCTTGGATCGTCGTGCCATCTACTGCGATACGGACTCGGTAATTTACGTGACAGACAAAAATAGACCAAACGATCGACCAAAAATAGACCAAACGTAGACCATACGATCGTACAATACGAACCGCCGATAGGTCAACTTCTAGGAGAACTAACGGATGAGCTGGGTACGGGGCATTATATTAAATCTTTCGTTTCCGGAGGACCTAAATTTTATTCGTTCATAGTTTGTGCTCCCGATGGAACTGAAAGCGAAGTCTGCAAAGTAAAAGGGATCACACTTAATTTTAAAAACAACGCATTAATCAATTTTAACTCAATCCGATCGTTCATTATGGGTGAACGCGAAGAACCGATCGTATTGAGTTCCAACTCTATTCGTCGCACGCCATTTCATCAAGTTGTAACGCGCTCCGAAACAAAATCGTGCAAACCATCGAGTGTCAAGCGAAGACAAGATGGCCAGTATGGTAGTCTACCTTATGGTTATAAAAGTTGAAATATTTTAGAAATACACTGTATGTTATTGTTATAAATAAATGAACCATATATAATTTAGAAAAATGTTCCAAGACCTCTTTATTAGTTACAGCGTAGTAGAAAGTCACTCACTCAGATGGATACGAGGTGGAAACATCCCTGGACCGCTATGATCTGCGGTCCTACAGGTTGCGGTAAGACGTTTTTTGTGAAGAAGTTTTTGAAGTTCGTTACACGTATGAACAGTGTGCCCTTTGAGAGAATTATTTTCTATTATTCTGAATGGCAATCGGCTTACACAGAATATGGTAAATCAATAGAATTTCACGAGGGCCTGCCTCAGCCCGCAGATTACGCTAATGACCCCCGTGCTAAACTCGTAATTATTGATGATTTGATGCGCGAGGCCTCGAATAACGCAGTTGATCTATTCACGAAAGGTAGTCATCATAAGAATTTAAGTGTTATTTTCATAACGCAAAACTTATTTCATCAGGGTCACGGTCAGCGAGATATTTCTCTGAATGCCAATTACATAGTTGTTTTCAAGAACCCTCGTGATCGCGCTCAGATACAACATTTAGCACGTCAGATATATCCCGAAAACTCTCGATTTTTGCAAGAGGCCTATCACAATGCTACCTCCGCTCCGCATGGCTATCTTCTACTTGACTTGAAACAATCGACACCCGATAACTGCAGGTTTCGCACATGTATTTTCCCCGATGACCCGCATTATTTCGTGTATGTGCCTCGTAAACAGATAAAAAGCAGTCGCACACAAGACGAACTTCCAGTATTGCGCTTGTAATGGACAATAATGGGTCATCAGGCAGGCAACTGAGCATTGTACAAAATAAACTGTCCGCGTCTCGAAGCGCTTGTGAGTGTGCACTTAAGGTTCTGCGTGGTAGCGTTCCATCTCGCACTCATTCGGCTAAAAAGTTAGAGGTCTTCACTGCACTATCAAAAGCCTGTCAGTTCTACGCCTGTGATGGCACGAAACGGATTACCTCTCTGTAGGAAGCACATTGCGATATTGCAGGTTCTTCAGCATCTCAACAAAGATCAGCGTGAGGCTGTTTTGCGTAAAGCAGACTCATCCACAATACGGTGTATTTGTGAGTGTGCACTAAACATACTTCGTGGCAATGTACCACTGAAGCCCGAGCAGAAGAAAAAATTACGACGACACGCGCATGTTCTTCGCCTCTTAGCAGCAAAGAAAGGTTGCTGGAAAAGCAAGAAGAGGTACGTTGTCCAGAGCGATGGTTTTTTAAGGCTCTTGCTAGCTCCTATACTGGGCACTGTTCTGTCAAGTCTGATAGGTAAATAATGGAGCATGCCCGAAAAATGGTGCTAGTGCCTGAAGAAAATTTGCCGCAGCTGCGTGCCCAGAATCAGAGGCAAATCATTTTTAATGAACCTACGGGATCACCAGAGTTACGAGCTATTGGTGCTACCTTGAGTAGACTGGATACGGAAATGAATGATATTTTGACGTGCAACACCTACAAGGATGACAGGGAGAAGTGGTCAGCGTATTTGGCGGTGTTGCAGCGCTATCTTCATTTTGCTGACAGCGAACGAGCTCAGCAATACATGAATATGGCCGTAAAAAAAGAGATACCTGTGCAGAACTATGAAAAGAAAAAGAAATCAGTGCACATGCATGATTCTGTCATAATTGAAAGTATACCGGCGACATATCGCACTAAAGCAAAGCTTTTATTGCGGCGACTGCACGACGTGCCTGAGCCAAATTTCGCATGGGATTCTGCAGGTGTAGTTTCTATTAGCGGAAAACCAATCAAAGACTCGAATATTGTTGATCTTGTGAACGATGCGATGCGAGCGAGAATAGCTCCTAAGCCTGTGGGCCGAAAAGCGTTTGCTCGCTTTTTGAGAGAGATACAGGCACCTCGAGAGTTTGTGGGTAATGAGGAACTTTGGGCTGAATCCCGAGCCAATTCAACACTGCAACCCCGCGATAGTGACGCCAACAGAGACACCTGTGACGACGATGGTGATGACGAAGAGGAGAAGGAAGAAGAAGATGGCATCAGCGATATAGAGCCTGATTTTTCCAGTGACCCCTATCAATCGGGCCGCAGTGGTGGGAGTGATAGCATCGGCAGACCTAGTCCTCTTCGTAAATCAAAGCGTCATTTACAGAGTGGAGGATCTGGATATAAAATTAAGCGTGTAACTTGGTCAAATCTCAAATTATAATCATGAAAATATTAGAAAAGGTGTACTTTGATTCGTCCCATCCCGCATCTTTTTCGGGTGCTACTAATCTATTGCGTCTGGCTCGTAAGAAAAAAATTAATGATAAAAAAGCGTTACGGTGGTTGGAGGCTCGGGAAGCGTTTACCAGACATAAACCTGTAAGACGCGCTTTCCACGACGTTTCTACAACGTACGAAATATTGACGATGTTTGGGAGGCTGATCTCGTCGACCTTCGTTCGCTTAAGGATTACAATGATGGTTTCGTCTATCTTCTCGTAGTCATAGATGTTCTCAGCAAATACGCTTAAATTGAACCTCTGCGCGATAAGACTGCTTCGTCAGTGGCTAAAGCATTTACACTCATTTTATCACAGAGCAAAGGAAGGTCGCCGATTTGTCTTCAATCGGATAAAGGTAAAGAATTTATTGGCACTGCTTTTCAAACTTTACTGCAGAAAAAGGATATTACATTTCGGACAGCTCGAAATCCTGATATAAAGGCCTCTATTGCAGAAAGATTCAATAGAACATTGAAGGAGAGGATGTGGCGTTTTTTTACGTATTCCAGGCAGAAGCGATATATCGATGTTCTGCAAAATATTGTTTCGGCATATAATCACGCACAACATAGCAGTATAAAAATGGCTCCTACAGATGTAACGTTCGTTACAGCCGCTAGGGCGCGATCTAATCTGCTGAAACGCTATAGTAAAAAACCTGAGCAACAAAAATCTCCTAAATATCGTGTTGCATCTGAACGTTTAAAGAAACCACCACGATTTATACTTGATATTGTAGTTCTTTATTCACAGTACCGAGCAGCTCACAAACACGTCTGCTCGGATCGAAGTCTGAGCGAAGAGAGAGAGAAACCTCTCCGTATCGAAATCACGCTTAGCGTTTCAGGTGGCGCTTAATCAGCGCTGGAGTTGACGCCCGCCAAAATACGAAAAATCGTGACAACTCAATATATTACATTCCTCCTCCGTAGTTTTAGACATACAATAAATTATTACAAATCTAAAATTTGCCGATGTTTAATATTTCGCGCACTTCGCCGAAGTGATACCTCGGGTGTCCCGACTACGGATTCTTGACTCGCTGGGATTAGCCCCACGCTTCGACGTATAATCGAATCGCGATTAACTGGAACCACGTCCAAACTTTGTCGTTTGTTACAAACCGGCGAGTTTACAACAGAAGGAACGGCTGAACTGTCCGTTTCACTCTTGTCATTCATACTGGTCGTACTCTCACTCACTCTGTTGTTAGATACAACCACTTCGCTAATTATATCATTCGCACGCGGAGAATCATCCAAGATAATGTTCTTATTAATCGGAGATCGTGAAACAGTCGGAATGAATGATTCGGAATTACATTTGTTCAATTGATCTACATGACGTTTCCAAACGCGATTATCATCGGTACGCACTCGATACGTCACAGGACCGATTTTATCAATGATTTCCGCTTTACGCCACAAATTATTACTATAGTCTTTTGCCATGACAAATTCTTTATTTGAAAATTCGATAAGTCGACTACCGCGAAAGAAACGCTTCTGCGCGGCTTGTTTTTTCTCAACGTGCTGAAGCACTGACGGTCTCACTAAATCTAAACGAGTTCTTAGAACTCGACCGATCTGCAGTTCGGCCGGCGAAACCCCTGTCGTACAATGCGGCGTAGCGCGATATAACATCAAATACCGACATAACGCCTCGTGTCTAGATAAACCGGAGTTCAACAATAGTTTGAATTTACTTTTAAAAGTACGAACTGCGTTCTCGGCAGCACCGTTTGATGCCGGATGATAGGGCGCTGTTTTAATATGAATAATACCATTACGCTCTAGGAATTCTTCGAATGGTCGAGATACAAAAGATGGACCATTATCCGTAACTAATTTTTTAGGTAATCCCCAAATGCACAGATATTCCTGAAACGCTTTGATTGTTTGTTCTGACGTGATACTCGACATTTCTTTCACGTCAACCCACTTAGAATACGCATCGATAAATATAAGATACATTTTGCCTTCGATTGGACCCAGAAAATCAGCGTGAACTCGATCGTTCGGACCTTCCGGCCATTTCCACACATTTAACTTCGCTCTGGGCGGATTGTCCGCCTTCGTCAAACATTCTTCGCAAGATTTAGTCACTCTCTCGATCTCTTTATCAATACCCGGCCACCAAATGTATGACCGAGCGATCATTTTCATGCGAATTACCCCCATATGAATCGAGTGAAGCTCGTTGATTAATTGTCGACGCAGCGACTTGGGCACAACGACCCGATGACCCCACATCAACGTGCCATCGACGATCGTAAGTTCGCGCTCTCTATTTTTAAATGGCACTATTTCCTCCCCTACTTCCTGTGGAAAACCACTCGTCAAATACGATAAAACTTTACTAATTATCGGATCACGCGACGATTCGAGTTTGATGTCGACGTTTCGTATCGCAGATACGTTTTCTAAAACTAAATTAAGATACGAATATTCTTTTAACAATTTCTCGTCGAAGTCTCCGGATGCAGACGGCAAAGGGCAGCGCGAGAGACTATCTGCGTGACCGTTATCTATTCCTCGAATGTGTTTAATTGAGAAATTATACCCCGACAAAAAAACGGCCCAGCGCTGCACTCGATTAGCGGCCATTTGCGGAAGCCCTTTCTTCGATCCAAAGATATAAACTAAAGGTTTATGATCCGTTTCGAGAATAAAATCTCTTCCGTAGACATATTGGTGAAAAGATTTAACGCCGAATACGAGTCCCAGTGCCTCGCGATCGAGTTGCGAATAATTTCTTTCCGTTTTTGTCAATGATTTTGAGACAAAAGCTATCGGCTTTTCGATACCGTCGGGAAAAATATGAGACAAAACGGCTCCCAAACCCACTGGTGAAGC
This sequence comes from Cryptus viduatorius, assembly GCA_964006125.1. Taxonomy (NCBI): domain Eukaryota; kingdom Metazoa; phylum Arthropoda; class Insecta; order Hymenoptera; family Ichneumonidae; genus Cryptus; species Cryptus viduatorius. The sequence continues at coordinate 16,948,636 of OZ023224.1, read as the reverse complement.
GTCGCAAGTAATTTTAATTGGCAAATGTGAATCGTAATGCACCAAAACCTCGTGTGATACGAGTTTCTTTTTTGCCTCAATAAACGCCTTTTCTCGATCGCGAGTCCACTGCCACTCCGTATCCGCCCTGAGTAATTCATACAACGGATTAACGATCATCGCATAGTTTTTATGAATTTAGAATAATAGTTTATCATACCCAGAAAAGCTTTGAGTGTCGTAATGTCGTGCGGCGCTGGTACGTCCAAAACAGCTTGTATTTTTTCGCGTGCAATCGTCGAACCTTGTGCATTGATCACGTACCCCAAGAACGAAACGCTATCGCAGAAAAAAGAGCATTTTTCCTCTCGCACCGTCAACCCACAGTCTCGAAAGCGCTCCAAAACTTTCAGCAGTCTCTCGAGATGCTCCTCCGCCGTCGCTCCGGATACAAGGATGTCGTCAAAGAAGCTAACGACTCCATCAATTCCTTGCAAAATTTTTTCGACTTCCCTCTGAAACAAACCCGGAGCTGAAGACACACCAAAACATAATCTCTTATACTTAAACAATCCTTTATGCGTTGTGATTGTAACCAGTTCTTGTGATTTTTCGTCTAACTCAACTTGTAAATATGCGTTTGAAAGATCGAGCTTCGAAAATACTTTGCCACCGTTCAACGTAGCGAGTAAATCCTGTACCCGGGGAATCGGATGTCGATCGATTTTGAGATGCGGATTTACGGTTATTTTATAATCGCCACAAATTCGAATTTGGCCATTACTCTTTAACACCGGTACAATGGGTGTTGCCCATTGACTCGATTCCACCGGAACAATTATATTATCGTTAATTAATCTCTCTAATTCTTTCTCGACTTTCTCCCGCAACGCATAAGGAATCGGTCTCGTCTTACAAAATATTGGCTTAACATTTTCTTCTAAATGTAGCGTAAACTTCCCTTTCGTATAGCGACCGAGTTTGCCCGAAAAAACTGTGGGAAATCTTCTACACAACTCTTTTGAATTAACCGGAGCTATCGAATTTAGCCTCTCAATACTGTTTCCTTTGACCTCTAACAACGAAATTTGTAAAGAGCGGATCCAAAAACGACCCACGATGGGTGGACCCTGACCCGGCAAAACAAATAATTCAAGTTCTTTTCTCTTTCCCTCATAAACCACATCTACCTTAACTAAACCCTTCGGAACGATTGCTTGACCGGCGTGCGATTTAAATTTCCGATCAGTAGCAAGTACAGTCAATTTAGATAACTTAATACTTTTATTAAAATCCCTTACAGACACAGCAGTGATCGGGGATCCCGTGTCGATTTCAAACTTTAGATCCTCGCCCTGTACCGTCAACACAATCGACATTGGTTCGTCATTTACTTTTTCACACTGTATATTTCGCTCGCGCGCGGCTTCCTCTCTCATACAGAAAATATTATCGAACGTTTGCTCGAGCTCGCGCTCCTCGTCAACAAAGTGATGCCGCTCGCCTCTATTTTTTTTATTTTCCGTTCGCTTGAAGTTATTATTATTATTATTATTATCGCCCGAGTGCTTCGAAGTCGACTCCGTTTTGTTTTTCTTTTGGCAAACGTTAGCTAGATGACCCACCGAGTGGCAAACATGACACGCATAATTTTTGAATTTACAATTATTTGACGAATGATTCGATCGACCGCAACAACCACAAGAATTTTTTGGAAACGATTTAAAACTACTTATCCGTTTTTTCCTGTCGCCGACGAAGTTGACAGTTTCGCCCGCGCCTCCAGATGTTGGCCCCATCTCAGCTACGTCCCTCGTTGCCGCTTCCATCGCCGTTGCGATTTGAACAGAACGCGTGTACGTTAAGTCTTGTTCACCCAACAGCTTCTTCTTGATGCCATCGCTCCGAAGCCCCCAGACGAATTGATCGCGTAGAGAGGATTCCAAATTCTCACCGAAATCACAATCGACTGATAATTTTTTCAGTTGCGCGATGTATTCTTTCACACTGACTCCCTCCTTTTGCCGACACTCTTTGAAACGATAACGCTCCATTATAATGTTCGTCTTCGGTTTTAGGTGATTCTTCATTATTTCCATCAGTTGATCCTTCGTCTTCGAACTCGGTAACGCCGGAGAACACAAATTTCGCAGCAACGCATAGCTCTCCGTACCCATCAACGTAAGGAGAAGAGCCACATGTTTGGCGACCGGCACATCGTTTGCAATGATGTATTGTTCCAACCGCTCGCACCACAGAGACCAATCATCCGACAATTTGAATTCCTGTATTGTCCCATAACAACCAGTGTTAACGCTCGGCTGTGATACTCTTTGCTCTGTGCTCGCCATTCCACTTGATATTTTCGATAGTCGCTCTTCCTCCCTCTGTATTGCAGCTTCCCGTCGCTCTAGTTGCTCCCGAGTCCTCTGCAATTCCTCACAGCTCAACTTCCTTTCCGTCAATATAGCTCGACGTTGTTGCTGAATTTGCCTTTTCTCTTCTTCAATTATCCTTTTTTCGGTCTCCAGCAACTTCGCTCGCTCCTCCACGCTCAGCTCCGATGTCATCGCGCACACTCCATCGTACAAGTGCCGCGAACCACCGGCCTTAACACGTGCTCGTCACTTTATTTTCCGCGAAATTTCTTTTATTTCGTCGAAAACTCACGCACTGCCGTTATCCTCGTCGCCAAAATGTTGCATCTGAACGTTTAAAGAAACCACCACGATTTATACTTGATATTGTAGTTCTTTATTCACAGTACCGAGCAGCTCACAAACACGTCTGCTCGGATCGAAGTCTGAGCGAAGAGAGAGAGAAACCTCTCCGTATCGAAATCACGCTTAGCGTTTCAGGTGGCGCTTAATCAGCGCTGGAGTTGACGCCCGCCAAAATACGAAAAATCGTGACAACTCAATATATTACATATCGAATAGGGGATATTGTACGTATTAGTAGTGCAAAAGCAGCCTTCGCAAAAGGTTACGAAAGCGGCTGGAGTAGCGAAGTCTTCAAAATACATCGTATATCTGATAGTTGTTGGCCCACAGTGTACATATTACGCGACCTTCAAAACGAGGATATCGACGGTATCTTTTACGAGGCCGAATTATCGCGAGTGCAGGAGTCTATTCAAACAAATAAGAGCAAGACAAAAAAAAATCATTAGAATGAAAGACGAATTTTATATTGTACTGCCTAGCGATAGTAGCATGGCGTATTACCCCGATAACACAACAACGCTCTACACTACTCGCTTGCCACAGTACGTGACTTTGCATGGCAATTGGGCTGTTTCGTTAGCTGAAATTCATATGCCTATGACCATTTTACATGTCCCCCCTGAGGGACAACGGAACTTTATCAGTATAGTCACGAATGCTGTGACGCCTACTTCCGGCGCGGACACAGATTTTAAAGAAGACCGTAATTGTGTACCGTCGGGAATCTATCAAAATATAGATTCGTTACTTGAAGCTATAAACGAAATTTCGTGTGTCAACGGGCACTTAAGATTTCGTTGTGGTAGTAACGGTTACGTTATGGCAGAGACTATTTGTCGTGAGTGCACGGGTTTAGAACATGTCTTCTTTTTTTCGCCTGAATTAAATAAAATTTTAGGTTACACACAAGTCAGGCTGTTGTAGTCCAAAGCGGTACTAAGTACGCTGCTCAAAGACCAGCAAGTCTCACAAATGGCGTGCCAAATATGTTTTTCGTTTATACCGATATCTGTGAGCCGTATATAACAGGCGATGTCCATACGCTTCTGCTCCGAGTCGTACCATCAGCAGCCGCTGACAATTCTAATTTCGGGTCCATGAAAATTAGAAGTTTTTCGCCACAGCGCTATGTGCCTCTATTACGCACTAATTTTCAAACTATAACTATTGATATAAGGGACGAATTCGGTGAACCTATACCATTTGAGTACGGGACTTTGACGGTGACGCTGCACTTCAAACATACAGATTAATAGAATGGATATCTACAGTGATTACTTTGACGCTCAGACAGGGGGCGCGAACCGTCGGTAAAAAGGCACTACGTGCAGGCGTTAATGTAGCTAGTGATGAATTGGATTTCGGTTTGCACCCACGAGAAGCTTTTAAAACGCGCTTGCGCGAGTCAGGTCAAAATCTAAAACGAAAGGCAGAAGAAAAGATTGATACTCTTATGAAAAGTTCAGAGTATAAAGGGGCTAAACTTAACAGTTTGATGCATTCTATTGACGGACGCTCGTCTAGCCGCATCGCCTCGAAAAAACGAAAGAAGTCGGCAGTGAGGAGAAAACGCTCGAGAAAAGCGAATAAGAATAAGAAGAAGCCTGTGACACGGAAATTAGGGGCCTGTATCAAGAAAAAAAAGAGGAAGGTGAGGTCCGTGTCTGATATTTTTGCCTAGAAAAAAATGGCTTTCCTGCATGCTCACTCGTGCGAATGCATGAAGTCGGAACTTGAACTATTTACGCTACCTCCGACTCAAACGACGATTGAGGGAACGCAATGGGTATACTATAAACCCATTTCATCACTGACCGATGATTCACCTATAGAGTTTGTGGTGCCTGGTCACGGGGATGAGTACATTGACCTAGCTCATACCATGCTGAGTTTGCGTGTTGAAATTCCAAAGACATCCACAAAAGATGAACAGGTTAAAGTAGGTCCTATCAATAACCTACTGCACTCAATGTTCAATCAGGTAGATGTATACCTGAATCAGAAACTTGTATCACCTCCTAACAACGCTTATGCGTATAGGGCTTATATTGAAACACTTTTGAATTATGGTCAAGGCGCAAAGGCCTCTCATCTTACGAGTGTTCTATGGTACTCAGACACGGCTGGCAAAATGGACGATTTAAATGATGGCAACGCAGGCCTTAAAGCCCGTAGTACTTTTCTGAGCGATGGGCAAACAGTCGATCTTCTTGGGCATCTTCATTGTGATATTTTTAATCAGGACAGGTTCTTACTAAATGGTATTGAAATGCGCTTGCGCCTCGTGCGTACCAGCGATGCGTTTTGCCTCATGACCACCTCGAAAAATAGCAAAATCCGTATTGCGGAAGCATCGCTTCTTGTGCGCCGTACTAGGATAGCTCCTGGAATACTGTTGGCTCACGCAAGAGCTTTGTCTAAATCTACAGCCAAATATCCCTTGCAGTGATGCCAGACTCGCGGGCGAAAAAGTCCCGCACGCTCGCCGAGCTCCCCCCACCACGTGACATGGACTGGCTGCTGGGCGGAGCTTAGCGCGCTAGAGTCACCGGGCTGGTGACGTCACTCATACCCCGAGCGACTGAGCGCCAGCCCGGGTCGTGACGTCACGCGTGAAGATCCGTGATTTAACTTTAATTCAAATTGAACTAAATAGAAATTGAAGATTAATTTCGTTAAAAATCATAATTGACATTTAAATTGTTTTAAAAAATCAGAATTGATGTTTAATTTGTCAAAAAATTGAAATTAACGTTTAAATTAGTAAAAAAATCGTAAATTGCATTTCTATTATTTCAAAAATAGGAATTAAAGTTGAATTCGTTTGAAAAATCGAAATTTACATTTCAATTGTTTAAACAATGGCAATTGGTGATTCAATTATATAAAAAAAACTGTAATTTGGTTTTAATTGTGTAATCAGTCGAAATTGACATTCAATTGTTTAAAAAATCTAATTGATGTTCAAATTTTTCAAAAAACAATAAAAAAATGTTCAATTGGTTAAAAAATATGAAGAAATGTTTAATTGGATGAAAAATTTGAAATTCGTATTTAATTTATTCGAACAAACAAAATTGACGTTTAAATTGTGTAAAAATGAATAAAAAAATAATTAATTGGTTTAGAACATCGAAATTCTTGTTTAAATAGTTTAAAAATCAAAACTCATGTTAATTTGTTCAAGAACTCAAAATTAGTGTTTAATTTGTTCATAACTTCGAAATTTGCTAGTAAATATTTTTGAAATTATAATAATTTCAATTTATGAATCATTTTGTCGAGAACTTGAATTTTTAAACAAATGAAACGCCAATTTCAATTTCTTAATTAATTAAAACGCAAATCTTAATTTTTTTAACGAATTAAATGTCAATTTTGATTTTTTAGGAATTTAAATCTGAATTTTTATTTTTTTTTTTAATTAAAGTGAAGTTCGATTTGTGAGACAAATTGGAAGTCAATTTTGATTTGTGTAACAGTTGATACGTGAATTTCGATTGTTTAAACAATTCAAGCAAAAATTCGGATTTTTTAAATCAATGTAAACGAAAATTTGAATTTTGTAAAGAATTCAAACAAAAATTTCAATTTTTAAAACTTTTTAACGAAAATATGAATTTTTTAAACAAATTGAAAGCAATTTTCCATTTTTTAAACGACTGAAAGGCAAATTTCAATTCATTCAACAATTTAAACGCTGACTTCAATTTTCGTACCAATTGAATCGTAAATTTTGATTGTTTAAACAATTCAAATTAAAATTTTGATTGTTTAAACAATTCAAATGAAAATTTGGATTTATTTAAACAATTCAAATGAAAATTTGGATTTATTTAAACAATTCAAACAAAAATTTTAATTTTTTAAACATTTCAAACGAAAAATTGAATTTTTTAAACAAATTAAAATTCGATTCGGCAATTTTCAATTTTTCAAACGACTGAAATGCAAATTTCGATTCATTCACCAATTTAAATGGCGATATCAATTATCGTACCAATTAAATCGCAAATTTCAATATTCTAAACAAATTAAACGTCATGTTCGGTTGTTTAAACAAACAAAATACGAATTTCAATTTTTTAAACCAATTAAATATTTTGATAATTGTTTTTTAAAAAATGAAATGGCAATGTGGTTTTTTAAACAATTAAAACAAAAATTTCAATTTTTTGAACGAATCAAACTTTTTTATTATTTAAAAAAAATTAAACAGTAATTTCCATTGTTTCAACAAATTAAACTTTTTTTTTTGTTATTTATAAACAAATAAACTGTCAATTTCGTTTGTTAAACAATTGACCCGATTTATTTATTGTACACTCTGGTTAATTGTTATATTATATTCGTTAACTGATTAATTTATTTATTTATTAGTTAACATATTAATTTACGCGAAGCCAACGTGTGGAGTTGTCTTGTGACGTCACGTAAGCGCGAGGCGACCGCGCCGCCTCATGTCTTGTGACGTCACGCACCCGAGCGCGTCGAGACATGTCTCGTGACGTCACGCAGTCGAGCGCGTTGAGACATGTTCCGTGACGTCACGCGGACGGCAGGCGGGCGCGGGGTGAGAGTGACGGGGGCGTGGCTTACGGCACGCTCGAGCGAATAGGCAGAGAGCAGCCGGCGGGATATTTTTGTCCCGCCAGGGTCGGAGAGGGGGTAAAAAAGTCCCGCATGCGGGATTTCTCCCGCCAATCTGGCATCACTGATCCCTTGACGCGGGTAGAGGTTAAAGCCATATCAATGCATGCTGGTGTGCATGGAGACACTCTGGATAATGTTATACTTGGTCAGCTGCCCAAGCGCATAATTATTGGCTTCGTGAATAATAAAGCCTTCAACTGCGACCGCACACTAAACCCTTTTAATTTTCAAAATCATGACATCAACTATCTCTCTTTATACGTTGATGGTATTCAAATACCCTCGAAAGCTCTACAACCGGACTTTACAGCTACCTCTCTATATGTAGATGCTTATCATACGCTGTTCTCAGGTACGGGCATTCATTTCCTCAATCAGGGCAACTGTATATCACGCTCATCTTATCCCTGGGGATACTGCCTTTTCGCTTTTGACCTTACACCTGACCATTCGGCAAACAGTAACAGTCATTGGAATTTGGTGAAGCACGGTAGCGTTAGAATAGAAGTACGATTCAAGGAGTTTCTAACCGCAACAGTTAACTGCATCGTATATGCTGAATATGATAATGTATTGGAAATCGACTCATCCCGTCAAGTTATTGTAGACTTCAGCGGCTAGTTTATGCTCACTGCTTCTTCAGTTAACATCGAGAGCTCGCTGCGACAAGATGCCGTGTAACCCCGTGAATATTGTAATTGATATACAGGGCTCAAAAGACGAGTTTAATAAGTTTGTGCCTAAAGAAGTTGCCATTGTCTCGGTGACAAGTGATTACGTCGGGTGGTGGGTTATAAAACCACCCTGCTCGTTTATGAATCTGCCTACTGATATAAAACGGCAAAACGTATGGCTCAAATGTAATTGTCACGGCCTGGCATGGTCCGAAGGTGACACGTCTCTAGAAACTATCGAGAATACTCTGAAGAAAATAGCTGAACAAGCTGATAGAATATTTACCAGAGGCGCTATAAAAGCATCGTACTTGACCAAACTTACAAACTGTTTCATTGTAAACTTGGAGAAAGAAGATAACGAGGACCCCTCTTCATTCCGTGAACTTGATGATGGTCGTGGTCGTCCTCGTTGCATGTATCATAGCTTGCTGCATAGAAGACCCCTGTACACATGCGCCCTGGACTACGCTATAAGGATCAAAGAATGGCTCCGTCATGGTGATCGCTTTGCCCGATTAGGGGAATATAGGACTACGCGCTCCATAGCTCTGTCGGAGGATGAAGATCGCGACGAAACCGGCAGCTATTGTCGTTAATACAGATGGACACAAACGCCCCGGGACTCATTGGGTCGCCATGTACATCGATCGAAGTGGACACGAATGGTTTTTCAATAGCTACGGACTCCCACCAATCATACCAAACCATCTCATACGCCTCCGGGGAAACTGTCGACTCTTCCAATATAACACAACCCAACTTCAAGGAGCTAGTTCACAATGCTGCGGTCATTATTGTGTTATGTTTCTTCATTATATGTGTACTGGACTCGGCCTTCATAAGTTTAAAAGCTTATTTTCAAATAATCTGCAGCGAAACGATAAAATAGTTTACGACTATTACAAGGCATATATTAATAAAAAACATAAATTAATAGCTCTTGGCGATAATAATACTGGTGCTACCGTAGGGGGCGGGTATAATAAGAAAAATTGTGGTTTTTGTAATAGATATTTACACTGTATACAGAGTTGTTGTTCTCGTGAACGTTGTCTGTAAAATATCATAATTTTATTTAATAAAAATAACATATAAAAAGAACACAATGCATTCCTTGTCTTAATCAGTCTTCCTCGCAAATACTGCTGAGGTTAACATGAGTCACAGGGGTCAGCAACACGCATAAGCGTGCTGTAATTCTATACGTATCACCTTGAATGTCATGCGCATCTCTATTAATCATAGCCGCCATTTTCTTCAAAAAGGCGAATTCAGCAGATATTATGTTACGCATGAAACTGAGATTTACGTGAGTCACGAATACTGCTGCAGTAGCAAAGCCTCCATTTCTTTCTTCTTCTCAAAATGGTGGTGGTGGGAGCATCAAATAATAATCTCATCAACTGCCGCTGTTCTTATCGGTCGTTCTCTGATCGCTCTACGTACACCAAGTCCATACAGAAAAAACAGCACGAATTAAAAAAGCGAATAGAGAGGCACTTGGAGAATATCAGTGCTATTAATAGCACGCGAATCGCGAATCGCGAAATCGCGAAATCGCGAATTAAAAAGCTATTAAAAAGCGAATAGAGAGGCACTTGGAGAATATCAGTGCTATTAATAGCACTTGGAGAATATCAGTGCTATTAAGTGCCTTGGAGTGCCTTGGAGAATATCAGTGCTATTAATAGCACTGATATTCTCCAAGTGCCTCTCTATTCGCTTTTTAATCGCGATTTAATACATTCAAGAACTGAACTTTGTCTTCTAACGCGCTCGTTAAAACAATTCAAACTCTAAAAAAAAATGGATTTCTCGCGGATCAACAGAATAGGAAGATTGGCGGAATTTCTACCTGTGGTGAAACTAAGTGAATTGGCGACTGATAAAGACTACAAGATCACGAATATCCGATATGCCAATAGTAAATGGGGCACTCGTATTACCATCGATGTGGAAAATGAGTTTACGTGCTTTCTGCCGAATCGATTCGTCAAAGCTTTCGATGAAGACACAGAGATGTTTCGCCAAATGATAGCCGCTGCTCAAGGGAACGCATTGTACATGCGATATCTTGGTACCGAATATAATAACGTCGAGTTCAAAGCTGCGCCTCAGTGATTTGTGCTACAAAAAAAAAAATTAGGAATGGAGCACTATAGCTGATACTGATTACACCGAGGAAGCCATTGTTCGTGCGGCATGTTGGGGCAGAATATAATAACGCGTGCTCAAAGCAACACCTCAGCGTTACTGCAGAGTCCCTTCGGAGTGCCACACCTATTTTTTTCGAGAGTGACATTATGACGGGTACTGGCTTCGATATCGTGTTTGATATTCAAAGTTTTAAAGGCAAAGCCAATAAATTTTTGCCTAAAGAAGTAGCGGTCGGGTCAGTACATAAATTACGTCGTAGAGTATTATGGGTTGTTGCGCCTCCGTACGATATTAGCGAGTTACCGCCACAAGTACGCGCTGAAAATGACTGGCTAACCACCAATTATCATGGGATACATTGGTCTGAGGATGGAATTACTTTTGAAGAACTGTGCTATGAGTTGTACGACACTGCTGAAGGTGCTGGTGATGATGGGATAATTTACGCCAGAGGATATGATGCTGTAAAATTTTTGGAAGAAATTACTGGCCGCGAAATTGTAAACCTGGGCAACAATGAAGATCTACCATTGCGGATTGATCCTTCACCATCAGCAACACTGTGCTCGTGGCATAGGAGGCATGACAGCGACAAGAATATTATCTATAATTGTGCTCTCGAAAATGTAAAAAAACTCCAGTATTATCTTAATCCCTTTCCTCTTGATAGAATGTGGCAAAATATAGTCAATAACAATAAGAAATGATTATATATAAATACTGTGGTATGAAAAAAATGATTATATGATTTGGGAATTGTGAAAAAAAATGGTGCACTAAAAAAAAGTCTGAAAATTATTATATTATTAGGGTATTGCGAAAATAAAATGTAATATAAAAAAAAAAAAAAGTGGTGCACTATGGCTATCTCCACTGAATCCTATCCCCACTCTTACCCCCACCACTTCAAACCGAGCTCAAGATGGGACCGAAGTGGAGGGGATAGGAGTGGGGGTCGCCATAGTGCACCACCTACTACTCACGCGTTATTAATATTATACAATGGCGACAAAAACGCATTGCATTCAATCTGGTTTCCTGTTTTAATAATTATATGAGTTCTGGGAAGCATAAACAAACTATCGTTTCCACGGGTAATCGGCAATTCCTGGTAACATTCGGCAGTTTTTCGTGATTTTACATCTACTAGCAACAACGCACTCGCTTCGCTCGTGCTCTTTCAGGTTATGTTCTCATCACACAGCTGATGATGATTGCGAAGAACACACGTGCTTTTAGGTTAGGGCTTTGTTCGTACCTACTACAGAACTATCGAAACGGACGCTTCCTATTGGCTACGAAAACTGGCTTCACGATTTCGATATATCGATATATTATCGCAATGTCTTTTTTAAGAATGGATTATATTCTCATCACACAGCTGATGATGATTGCGAAGAACACACGTGCTTTTAGGTTAGGGCTTTGTTCGTACCTACTACAGTACTATCGAAACGGACGCTTCCTATTGGCTACGAAAACTGGCTTCACGATTTCGATATATCGATATATTATCGCAATGTCTTTTTTAAGAAAGGACTGGTACGCATTTTGCTATACGAACAGCTTCATCTGCTATATGTGCTATTTAACCGGGTTCTTTCATTAGTTGGAATGCAAAGTCCGCGGGTGCCAAAGATGCAATAGCTAAACTCGTATAAAGTATTTTGTTTTCTAATTCGCATTGTTTAAGGATGACATCGTTGTACATTGCTATTATTTGTGTTCGGACGTGACGCTCAAGATAGATTAATTTTGAATTAACGTAAGCGAAAAGATTCATGTTTCTGTAAGAAATGCCGGATTTTTGCGTGAAAAAGTCTCCGTTCGATCTATCGAGAATAAATAATTTCGGATGCTCGGTTTTTATTAGGCGGTAACCGCACACGGGGATGAAACCTCGGACAGATAAAGCGAAAGTTACTTCGTTCGATGTCAAAGAATAAATCTCTTGTCCGTATTTGTGCAATGTATTGTCCTTGATTTTTTGTGCGTTTCCCTCGTATAAAACTGTGTATCGATTAAATTTGCACCTATCGGTTTGAATTATGTTCCAAAAAGTGTTTCCACCCTCAACATCCAAGCAATTCCCGGCAGAATACTTGCACCTAACGCCCGATCGAAGTACTATTTCGTTTGATTGTAAATTTACTGCTGCCTGATAATCTTGCGCGGTTATAAAGATTTGACCAAACGCAACTACATCGTCCCATGACCCATAATGGTCTGAGAACGATTCTCCGTCGCAAGAAGCGTCGCTCGTTACCTTGCCTGCGAGTGAAAGAGGCCGAGTTGTCGTCATATTTGGTTGTATTTGGGAATATAATTGACGATTTGTCTGATACGTTCCCGTCTCGTGAATGCGCCTACACGTCTCGCTCGATACTTCGTCAATGTACTCCATGTGTCCATTGGACACCGCCGAAATATGCGAATGCATACCACAATGGTAAACCGTTCGATGAATTTCAATTTTGCATTGCAGAACTCGAACACTTTCGAAATCGGTTGCTTGCAATAATTGGATTTTTGTGTTGCTGATGAGTGGTTTCGATATCGGGATCACACATTCCTTGATCTTGTTTAAGGATAAGACCGTCATGTTCATCGACGGCGCTCCGCAATCGTATGCGATGAAACCGTCGCAGAGATGATGTGATAAGAGCAGTATCCAGATGATTTTAACGTTGAATTTTTTCATGATACCTGGAACAGGTATATATTCTGATTTTAGAAATTGTTTTTTGTTTGTTTTTAATTAGCTATTTTTGCGCGATCGCAATGAATTATTTTTCGTTTATTGTTTTCCATTTCAATCTCAATATCATTCTTCTCCGGAAAAATTTCAGTAATTAAATATGGTCCTTTATAATTGTCGTCTAATTTCCCTTTCTTGAGGTCTTTAATTAAATAGATGTGTTGACCGACTTTGAAATTTACTTGATGAATGCGTTTATCATAGTGTTCTTTCGATCGTTGCTTTGCTTTTTCCAAATTCTGTCTTGCTGTATTGCGAACGTTCATGACACTGAGCAATAAATTCTTTACGTAATCGTCATAAGTTAACACTTCCTCTAGAGGTGGAAATTCCGAAGGCATTCGTGGATTTCTACCGTAGATTATCTCGAATGGAGAAAAGTTGGTTCCTTCGTGTTTACTGGAATTGTACGAGAACATTGCGTGACATAATAATGTGTCCCATTCTTTTCCCTGTACGTAATGCTTCAGATAATCGACTAATACTTGGTAACTTCTTTCCAACGAGCCATTCGACTGCGGATGGAAAGCTGTCGTCTTAATTTGATTAATTTTGAAAGCTTTTGCCAAGCGTTTCATCACTTGTCCGATAAACGCTGCCCCTTGGTCTGTTAATATTAGTTTCGGACAACCATACACGCAAATGAGATGCTTCACCAAAGCGTCTGCAATTTCAACTGCCGTGGCGCTTACCAAAGGTATAGCCAAACAAAACTTAGAAAGATCGTCTTGCATCGTAAGTATGTAACGATGTCCGCTCGAAGATGGTTCAAAGGGTCCAACTATATCCAGTGCAACTTTGGCAAAGACATCGGCTGAGGTATCGGTTATTACCATCGGTTGCTTTGTTTTAATGCGAACTAATTTTTTCTTCTGACAACTGATACATTTCCTAATGAAATCTTCCACTTGCTTTTTCATATTGTCCCAGAAATATTTTTGACGAATTCTATTGTATGTTTTTGTTATTCCTTTATGGCCTCCAATTAGGGATTCGTGATTTTCTTGAATTATTTTAAGTCTATCTTCTGGTGCTGGAACAACGATCTTATCTTTGCAAATTGTAATTGTGATTTGAGTTCCTTTGAATACCTCTCGAACAATGTTCTTGATTTTTATCCAACCGGCATTGCTAATATTGCTTCTTCCTTGCGATACACTCGCAGAGTCAACGTTATTCAATTGCATAATCGTTTTCAAATTTTCGAAAGCATTGCGGAAATTTGTTTCGCTTAGAGTGTCCTGATCATCTTTTTGCGTAACTAGTGCGAAAACTGTTCGCTTGGGCGTTCCTGTGACGATGACTTCGCCCAGTTGATACTTTGACAATGGGTCGATGCCATTCAAAAACCCGTCTTCAAAAAGCATTTTTCCAATTTCACTCGATACAGTTCCATCGGCTGCGATAAAACAAATATAATTATCTTTTCGCATCCTCAACGTATCCCGTGTTTCTGCAATGTTATCAACAAAAGCCTGCACGTTAACTGTCGATATATTTTGAATGTTAGAATCGTTGTGTGAAATATTCGAAACGTGCATCGCAGTATTCTCAGTTCGTGGCGTCTTCCTTTTTGGAGTTTCCGGAAAAGGTTGAATTTCGTTTTCGGAAAATAATCGAGGTGTATTTGATGTCCTTTCTTGAACGCGAGCTAACGGAGTCGATTGGAGTTGCGGATGCTGCATAGGAGTTGTTATCGAACGTTGAGATAAAGGCATTATATTTTCGTCAATCTCGTTCAGTGTAGGTAAAGCAGCTTTCGACTTTAGATGTTTTTCTTCTTTTTCTTCGACTTTTCCCGATGTTCATCACCTGAACAACAGGAACATTGATTTCGCTCCGTGCGAGTCCTGTTTGACCGACGTTATCCTGATGTAGGGAGTAGGTTGTCTGCAAGTGATGCGGTGTGCATCGTGTTGTCTTGAACATTTGGAAATTTGGCTGGTTGAATGTTCGTTTCTTCATAACAATTATTCGGAGTTTGCGAAGGAATTTGTTGAATTGATGGTTCGATAATTGATATTTGTTCTTCGTTTCCTGACAAATTAGATGCTTCTGAATGTTGTGCAATCATTGATGTGTCAATATCCATATACTCCGTTCGATTTAAAGTGTTTTCCATTTGGTTTGGTTCTCCGTGAACAAGAGCTTCTACAATTATCTGTTTTGGCTGTTGGTCTTCTTCGTCTGAGCTATCGATTTTCCTTCTAGCAGCTGTCTCTGATTGATGTTGTTCTGTCTTTATATCCTGTTTTCGATTTGTTTTCCGTTGTGATTCCGCTGCGAGCAAACGTTGGAAAGAATTTCTGTTCTTAATCCGCGTCGGTGTTTGAGAGGTTTGCGTTACGGATTTCAATTTATTAATATTTATCAGAGGAGTCCTTTCGTGAATGGAATTCGGTACGTTAACATCGTGAGGAGGGATTTCTTGCGAAATGATCTCTGACTGGCCGTTACCAACAGGAAGAGTTTCTTGAGTCAAGTATTCCGACGAATGAATGTTTTTAGTGAGAAGCTCTGCAACGATGGGCTCCGATGGATTGTTATTATGTGTTGCAAGTCCGTGCGCTACTCGATTTGATGACGTGTTAATAGATAATTCAGTATCGAGTCTGCGAGCTTCGTTACCGGAAGATTTGCTTAATTTCCTTTTGCTCTTAACAGCAACCATTGGAGATGATGCGTTACGTTTGACGTTACGAAGAAGTTTGGATGCTTCTGTGGACTCTCCGAGTACCTGCAATTTATCTTGAGATTCTTGAGTTTGTCGTGCCGTTGAAGAAGGTAGAGAATTAGAAATTTGTGTGGGTTCCAATGACTCCAACACAATGGTTTGAGGTTTAGTCAACGACACGCGTGAATCATCACTATCCGAGCTGATTTCGGATTGACTACCGTCGTAAAATTCCGCTAAGTTTCCTTGATTTAGATCTCTCTTTGGAGATGTGAGGTTCTGAGATTTAGTTGACGAATTTGTGTCGGAATAATCAGGCGGAACAGAAGATTCGTTTTTGTTCAATGATTTTTGTTCGTTCGCCTGCTTTAAACCTTCGTCTTCAGCCGAGGACGACGATGGATCTATAGATTTAGTAGAACTTAGAAATGATCCATCGCTTAAACTCGAATTTCTTCGAGATTTTGACTTTTGTTTCTTTCGGCGAACATAGACTGGTGTGACCGTGAGGTCATGTAATCTTTTGTTAACGGGTCGCGCGACAACGGAGCGATCAAGTCCGTTGGTGGTCACCGATTCTTTGATTACATGTTTCGCGAATGGAGTATCCATGTTCGGTCCTGTGGCTGATGCGGATTTTACTGTGCTGAAATTTGGAGATTTTGGAAATCCTAGAAAATCCTCTTCTAGAATTACAGACTGATTTTGTGAAACGCGATGCGCTGTTTCACGTAGAAATCCAAGAAAATCTTCTTGCATTATTACGGAATCGTTCAATTGTTTACTTGTCGTCGCATTTTTCTGAGGAAAACCGAGAAAGTCTGATTCCATTGTTGACGAATTGTTGCACGATTTTTTATCCATCGTCGAATTTTCACGAGGAAAACCGAGAAGGTCTGGCTCCATGGCTAACGAATCGTTGCACAATTTTTTATTCATCGTCAAATTGTCTCGAGGAAAACCGAGAAAATCCGGTTCCGTGGCTAACGAATCGTTGCTCGATTTTTTATTTATCGCCGAATTGTCACGAGGAAAACCGAGAAAGTCTGGTTCTAGTGCCAAAGAACTGTCTCGAATTTCTTCCTCCGCTGTTAGTTCGTTTCGCGGGAAACCGAGAAAGTTCGATTCCAACGCTTTCGAATCGTTCAAGTCCGAACTGATGATTTTCTTCTTTTTAATGTTTTCATCGTCTTGACTTTGTGATAAGTCTGTCGATGAAATAGTTCTTGCGATTCCTGGATACTTAATGATTCCGTCGCGATTTCTCCACTTGACTCTAATTGGGAGTACCTCTGCTGTTCCGATGACAACAGGGTTTCTCGATAGAGCATCCGCATTCGTGTTCAATTTTCCGGCTTTATAAAGGATCTTGAAGTCGAATTCCTTTAGACGCTCTCTCCATTTCATTACACGCGATGTCGGGTCATTCATTGAATTTACCCAAACCAGCGATCTGTGATCGGTATACAAAATAAATTGTTTACCATAGAGATACTGCCTAAAGGTTTTCAACGCGAAAATCGTTGCTAACATTTCTTTTTCTTTGGTAGAATAATTTTTCTCGTGCTTATTCAGAACTCTAGACGCGTAAGCTACTGGCTTGTCTTCGCCCACCGTCCCTTGTGAAAGAACGGCTCCGACAGCAAAACCAGATGCGTCCGTTGTTACAATGAATTCCTTCGAAAAATCCGGATATTGAAGAATGGGAGCTTCGCAAAGTTTATCGCGGAGCGTTTCAAACGCTAATTGGTGTTCAGAGGTCCAGTTAAATGGTTGATTTTTGCTTGTCAAGTCCGACAGTGGCTTTGCAATTTTCGCGAAGTTTTTAATAAACTTGCGATAATACCCAGCGAGTCCTAAAAACTCTTTGATATTCTTTTGTTTTTCCGGAATTGGGAATTATTTTACAGCCTCGATTTTTTTAGGATCGGGCTGCACTCCGTGTGCTGAAATAATATGACCAAGGTATTTCACTTCAGATCTTAAAATTTCGCATTTGTCGGTTTGTAATGTGAGATTGGCTTCTCTCAATCGCTCAGCAAGCTTATGAAATTTCCTTGTATGTTCTTTGAGCGATCGAGCATAGATAACAATGTCATCGAGATAAACGAAGACATCATTTCCTTGAAGTCCAAGCAAAACCAAATCCATTAATCTCTGGAAAGTTGCGGGCGCATTTTTCAAGCCGAAAGGCATTCTATTAAATTCGTAATGCCCGTGAGGTGTAGTAAATGCCGTTTTATGGCGATCTTTCGGATCCATTTTAATTTGATGGAAGCCTGAGGCCAAATCCAAGTCCGTGAAATACCTCGCACCGCCAAGCTGGTCGAGAATATCCGAAATCAACGGTAATGGATATGCATCCGCAACGGTTTTTTCATTGAGTTTTCGATAATCGATGACTAAACGCCACCGTTTATTTCCTTTCGAATCCTCCTTCTTCGGAACAATCCATAAAGGTGAATTATATGGGGATTCCGAGTGTTTGATAATGTCCAATTTTAACAAATCGGTCATTTGTTTTTCGATTTCCTCTTTTTGACAAGGCGGATACCGATATTGCCGCGTGTTCAAAGGAATTTCATCAATCGTGTTGATACGGTGCATCAATTTGTTTGTCGTTCGCAAAGGTTCTCCGGGTATGTTAAAAAGATCTGCATACTTTTCAACGATGTCCAACGCAGCTGCTCGCTCTTCCGAATTCAAGTGGTCCAAACGCAAAATTTCGAGAATTCTATTAATGCGATCTCCCCGCGTCCGAGAAGTTTCTTTACATTCTAGAATCTCTTCTTTCGCTGAATCCTCATCTACACTCGTATCAAATGGATACAGAGGCATTACGGGAATATCCACTTCAACATCTTTTTCGAGCGTATTCACGGCGTACAGATGCGCAATTCCCGAAGTATTTTTAACGATTGCTTCGCCCGCAAAAATACCTTTTGGCAAATTCAAACGCGGAACGTATCCTTCCTGAATTAAGGGATCCTCTACGCGGATAAACATAAGAGACTTTTGTCTGACCGGGAGCAAAATTCTCTCTTTTTTCCGTGAATGGAAATCTTATCTCATTAAGAACGACGGATTCTGATTTAAAATCGATCATACCTTTCTGTTCGCGAAACAATTCTGCGCCAATAATTCCATCGAATTGGAGTGGAAAACAGTTGCGGACAACGTGGAATGTTGCCGTGAAGTTTTTTATGAAAATGTTAATTTTACCCAACGTCTGTGGTTTGTCTGATTCTGATATTCCGTTTAATTCGTATATAATAGATTCATCAATTTTTTCGGGATTTGTTAGAACTCCGATTTTTATTAAATTTAATTGAGATCCGGAATCAGCGAGGAACAATCTTGTACACTTCAGGTCAGATGAATCAATAATTATGCAAGGTGGTTTATGATTGGGAGAAACGACACTTAGTTTGCAATCGGCTGTTAAGATTGTTTTATTGGCTAAAGGGATTTCCGGCACTACGCTTGACTGTTGCCCGTCGCTGCGCCGGCTTGCGGAGGGCTTGTGCCGTTTTCCGAAGGCTTTGAAGCATTTACGTTACCTTGCTGCGCGGCTTTTTTACCGTTGTTGTACGCGCGTTTGCGGCAGTCTTTAATTAGATGCCCCGGTTTTTTGCAATAATTGCAGACTAATCCCGTTGTATTGTCAGAGTTGGTCGTGCTTTGATTATTGTTTTTCCGAGCACGACAGTCGTCGTAAACATGCCCGGGTTTTTTACAAAAACCGCAAAATTTCTGTTTTTTGTTGTCCGATAATTTTCCCGCGTTCCTATCACTACTCGCGTTTTTCTCTTTATTTCTTGATTCGATTGCCAAGCAATCCTTCTTAGGGGGCCCGAATATTTTCTCAACGTTCTTCATCTGTTGGTGTTGTTTCTCTATCCTCGTCGCTTCCTCGACTACCGTTTGTAGAGTTTCGTAATGAGTCTCCCTAAGGAATACCGCGTACCTTGGATAGATACCCGAAATAAAGGCTTGTATCGCGGTTTCCGTAGCTGCGATTTTACGCGCTTCGGCATTCGGTCCTGCGTCGAGTGTGATCTCTAGAAGAGTTTGCTGAAGGTGCCTACCTATTCTGTAATTGAAGTCAATAACTCGTTCGTCATGTCTCTGCTCGAAATTATTAAACTCTCTCAACCAAACAGATATCTGCTTTGTCGGACGAAAATGAAGATTGAGGAAGTTTATGAGGTCGTCTACTTTTTCAGACGCTCCGTCGCTGACGCGTTTCAGGGGTTCGCCTTTGCACTTCGAACATAACATACGAACGACGAATTTTTCGCCGCAGCGAGGAATAAATTCTTTCGCGTCTCTGCAGTCTTTAATAAATGCTTGGATCGGATAGCCATTGGATGTACCGTCAACATCAGGGATTGTCTTGAAAAAATCCTTATAGTCGAATCTATTTGCTAAATTGGGGTTTTGCGCTGGATTTGCAGCGACATTCGGGTGTGCTGCGTCGAGTTGTCGTAGTCTTTCGAGCAATTGCTCGCGTTCTTGCATAATCGCTTGATTTCCTACTACTTGATCAGCATTTACTTGTTGTGAAATATCCATAGGGTTCGACATTTTCTTAGTGCATAAATGGACTTACAAGAGTTGAGATTGCGACGCGATGTGAAGATGATGATGCGATGAGTTTCACAGTTGGCGGTTGTGTAGAGGTCGATGTCAGGCTCCGTTGGCGATGGTAATGCTGATTCCTCGGCTCCGTTGGCGATGATAATGATAATTCCTAGGCTCCGTTGGCGATGTAGGTTGATGTTGAATGTCCAATCGACACGGATTTTCCTTCGCGGTCGATTTAATTGTTGAGTCTCCGGCAAAATTTTCAGTTTTTATGTATTTATTTTTTTTTATTCGTTGCACAATGTAACAGAAAATGTTCGACGAGAGATTCTGTGTAGACTTTAGATTTGTCGAACAATCACCGCACTTTATTTTGTGCCTTGAGTTTGAATTTGCACCGGTTTTATACACAACGTTGATTTATGTTTGAAATTTTGTTTAATTTAATTTATGTACCGAACAATGAATATTTCCAAATCAAAAAAAAAAATTTAACGATTTTCCGAACTTTTTTTTTATTATTACTGTTCACTGATTATTTGTTGGCTATCCCACCGCTGCCACCAATTTTAATATATAAAGAGCTGTTACGTCCTGGTGGTGAATTTCGGTACTTTACCTTTATGTGATTTATGTGTAGATAAGAGGTTTAGTCTCACTTCAATTTAATTAGGCGTTAGTGAATAGTTTAGTTTAACTTTAAGTGTGGAAAAGAAAATCAATGACGATGACAGTTTTACGAGATCTGTGAATATACATAACTATAATATAGAATTTCAAAGCTAAGAGAATAATAATTTTTAAAAAATTTAAACCGTGCATTCGCATATTCTTATTCGCGCTAATATTGCCAAATGATGAGTGAGGGCGCTACGGTAAGCGTAGCTAGGATGTAACAGATTCAAACGACAAGTAGTATCCTACAAAAAAGAACAGCTCCCTCCAGAAAAGGCGTTCATATTTTTGCCATTGCACACAACGGCGTCGAACAGAATATGCAAAAGTACTCCTGGATACAATGAAGACTTTTACAATACCACTCAGGTCTCCCTGTTTTATTTAACGAGGTCGTAAAAAGGTAGAGTGTCCTCGGAACATTTAGCGCTTCTCGTTGTCGTGCATCCGCGGACCGGCGAACGCGCCTACGACAGACTCTCCCGAACAAAGGACATTTTATGCATCATTCACTTATTAACCGTTACAAACAAATGGGACTGCAAGATAGACATGCTGATACTCTCGAGGGATGGTAATTTTTGGACGCGTCAAGCAATGGCCTCAAGTAAATTCATACGCATGCATTTGAAGCCCCATGATTCTTTTTTCATTTGCATCCGGCCCCTGCGACCACTCTAGTACCGATGTCATTTGGGACATAGGACGTTTAAAACTTCCGACGCTCTCGAGAGACAGACACTCCGAGTCGAAAGTAACCTTGAACGCCTCTGTAATTACCATTTGCAGCTGTCGAAGAAGATAACATACCGACGTCGCAACGGATGACTGTCGGTATTTTGCAGCCTCGTATAGTTGCAGCCTCGCAAAATCAGATTTTTACATTACCGACAGTCTTCCGTTGCGACGTCGGTATGTTATCTTCTCCGACAGCTGCGAATGGTAATTACAGAGGCGTTCAAGGTTACTTTCGACTCGGAGTGTCTGTCTCTCGAGAGCGTCGGAAGTTTTAAACGTCCTATGTCCCAAATGACATCGGTACTAGAGTGATCGCAGGGGCCGGATGCAAATGAAAAAAGAATCATGGGGCTTCAAATGCATGCGTATTAATTTACTTGAGGCCATTGCTTGACGCGTCCAAAAATTACCATCCCTCGAGACTATCAGCATGCCTATCTTGCAGTCCCATTTGTTTGTAACGGTTAATAAGTGAATGATGCATAAAATGTACTTTGTTCGGGAGAGTCTGTTGTAGGCGCGTTCGCCGGTCCGCGGATGCACGACAACGAGAAGCGCAAAATGTTCCGAGGACAATCTACCTTTTTACGACCTCGTTAAATAAAACAGGGAGACCTGAGTGGTATTGTAAAAGTCTTCATTGTATCCAGGAGTACTTTTGCATATTCTGTTCGACACCGTTGTGTGCAATGGCAAAAATATGAACGCCTTTTCTGGAGGGAGCTGTTCTTTTTTGTAGGATCCTACTTGTCGTTTGAATCCGTGCGCGTTTTTGCTTGGGAATACATCGCCTTTACGCGTCTTGGTCATAGGTGGCGTTGGTTTTTCGGCGATGTGGTGGCGGCTTTACCTTCGCCGCATTTCCACCAATGACGTACGACTTCCGTCGCTCAGATATTTCGCTCATAGCGGCGAATCGGACAGCGCGACAACTTGTCGCCACAGGGAAGGCGTAGCGACACATATACAGTTTTTCCGGGATAAGGCTATCGATGAGATTGATCATCGATAGCAAATTAGTCTCACACGGAACCCGGCGTTATTAACATTAAATTTTACCAGAGCTCCCTATACAAGCTCGCCTTAACGCCGACGTCTTGAAACTCATTAAAATATATAATTTGTTTGAACTTTCGTGTACCGACTCCATTTATTTAAATTAGCAGCGCCAATAAATTTAAGCGGATTCCCCACAATAATTTGGTGACCCCGACGTGATAAAACGCGAGTGAAAAATTTCGGAGTAAAATCGGTACCGGTAACTATTGCGCAACGTGCCTCGTGCCGTGTTTGGAGCACCGCAAACGAACTTTAGTGCTATCGAACATTTTAAGACTTTTATTACACCGTTTTACTCCATTTTTAATAATAACGCGTTGTGGAGTATCCCCGCTGCATTTTTATACATTTTTGACTGCGATCGGTATTTTCGGCAACGGATAGAAGCAGCGTTCAGTCGCGTGTGCGAATCCATCGTTATTTCGAGAATTTACGCTCAATCTTCGCTTTTTCTTGGGCGTGGATTTTTCGGACGCTTCTCCGAATACCGTTCACTCTGTATTTTTGTAAAAATTCACGAATTGATACCGAAAATATGGCTGATGGTAATGATAACGCGCCGGTCGAGATTCACATGTCTCGTATCGCGAAATTACCTCCGTTTTGGAAGCACGAACCAGCCGTGTGGTTCCTGCAAGTCGAAGCTGCTTTCGGTATCGCGCGAATTACCGTTGATGAAACAAAGTATCAATATTTACTCGCGAATCTCGACGCTACGGTCTTGCCTTTTGTTACCGATATCATCCGTAATCCGCCCGCGAACGATAAATATGAGGCTATAAAAGCTCGAATTCTCGTGTCTTTCTCCGAATCATCTGAGAGTAAAATCCGTAAACTGTTGAAAGGAGAATTGCTCGGCGATCAAAAGCCTACGCATTACCTTCAACATATGCGAAACTTATCGTCGGGACAGTGCGACGATAAGTTGCTTAAATCAATGTTTTTGGAACAACTACCGCAACAAGTAAGTGCGATACTGTCGGCTTCAAGTGAGACCGATCTAAATAAGCTCGCGCAGCTCGCCGATAAAATCATGGATCTTCAACGTCCAGCGCACGTCAGTGCGGTCAATGGTACATCGGAGAATTTTCAACGCGATCTTCTCAAGCGGGTTGAAGCTTTGTCAACGCGGTTCGACAAATTCGTCAACAGTAGCGGTCAACAGTCGAAGGGCAATCAACGAAGCCGATCGAGATCGAAGTCCCCTTGGCCGTCGAATAACAACAACAAGGGTAACAATAACAGCGACGGTAACTCGAAACTTTGTTATTATCATCATAGATTCGGTACCAAGGCGCGTAATTGTCATCGTCCGTGTGCGTGGATTTCTCGAGATAATAATTCGGGAAACTAACAGCGTCGTCGCACGTAGAGATGGTAACCGACGACGTTCCAAAGTCTGATCCCCCTAAATCGTACCGTCTCATCATACACGACGATAAATCCGGTGGGAATTTTCTCGTTGACACGGGGGCAGACATTTCTGTGATACCGCGCGCGCAAGTTAAAGGTGTCGGAACGGTACCGACTGAATACAAACTATACGCCGCGAATAATACTGTGATACACACGTACGGTCAGAAAACAATGCCGTTACATTTGAGACTGCGTCGTAATTATCCTTGGAAATTTACAGTCGCTGACGTTAATCGGTGCATCATCGGAGCTGATTTCTTGGCACATTTCGGCCTTCTCGTCGATCTGAAAGGAAAACGATTAATCGATAAAGAGACGAATCTTTCTTCCATCGGCACGCTCTCGTACGAAGCTCATATTTCGATTTCGACTGTTGCAGGAGATATGCCTTTTCGTGATCTTCTCACCGAATTTTCGGCGATCACGAAGCCTTTTGTTTTTTCAAAGGTACCAACACATGATGTACAACACCACATCGTTACTAAAGGCGCTCCAATCGCAGAACGAGCTCGTCGTTTGACGGGAGAGAAACTCGATGCTGCGAGATCGGATTTTAAGCTCATGATGGAACAAGGAATTTGTCATCGATCAGACAGCCAGTGGGCTAGTCCTCTACATCTGGTCCGAAAAAAATCGGGAGAATGGAGATCTTGCGGAGACTATCGGCGACTCAACGGCGTCACCGAACCAGACAAGTATCCCATTCCACATCTACACGATTTTACGCATCGATTACGCGGTTGTAAAATTTTTTCGACAATCGATCTCACGCGCGCGTATTATCAGGTACCGGTCGCGCCTGAAGACAGATCGAAAACTGCTGTAATTACTCCGTTTGGTCTATTTGAATTTAGCGTCATGCCGTTCGGATTGTGCAACGCAGCACAAACTTTTCAAAGATTTATGGACTCTGTAACACGCGATTTAGATTTCGTTTTTTGTTATATTGACGATCTACTCGTGTTTTCGAAAAATCGCGAAGAACACGCGCGACATTTGCGTATTGTTTTCGAACGTCTCGAAGAATACGGTTTAACGATCAACGTCGCGAAGTGTGTGTTCGGTAAAGAAACTGTACGGTACCTTGGGTACGAGATCGATGAGTTCGGAACTCGTCCTCTCCCCGATCGCGTGCAAGCGATTCTCGATTATAAGAAGCCGAATAACATCTCGGAACTTCGTCGGTTTCTCGGTATATTGAATTTTTATCGTCGTTTTGTACGAAACGCTGCTCGATCACAAGTGTTATTGAACGCTTATCTCGTGGGCGCGAAAAAGAACGACAAACGTCCGATCGTTTGGACTGAAGAATCGGAAAGAGCATTTTTCGAGTGCAAAAACCAACTCGCCAACGCATCCCTTCTCGCTCATCCTCTCGAGAGCGCCTCACTTGCCCTTCAGACGGACGCGTCTGATACGTCAATGGGTGCTGTTCTCGAACAGTTTTGCGATGGAAAATGGGAACCGCTGGGTTTTTACTCGAAGAAATTATCACCCGCTCAAACGAAATATAGCACGTATGATCGCGAGCTACTTGCTATTTTCTCAAGCCTCAAATTTTTTCAGTTTATGATCGAAGGACGTCCACTGTTGATAAAGACGGATCACAAACCAATCGTCTTTGCGTTTCGTCAGCGTAGCGACAAAGCATCACCGCGTCAACTTCGTCAACTCGACTACATTGGACAATTTACAACAAACATTGTCCATGTGACCGGCACCGATAATGTTGTCGCCGACGCTCTTTCAAGGATCGAAACCATCAGCATGCCGACGATTTTCTCTACCGACGACATCGTTGAAGCGCAATCAACAGACAAAGAGCTACAAGATTTGCTCGAGTCAAATACGTCGCTTGATCTTCGACCTTTACGAGTCGATAACACCGATAAAACAGTTTTCTGCGATCTCTCGAACGGTGATGTTCGACCGTACATCCCGAAATCGCTCCGAAAACGTGTTTTTGATGCAACTCATGGACTTTCTCATCCCAGCGGCCGCGCAACGAAGAGCATCATTCAGCGAAAATTTGTCTGGCCATCGATGAGAAAGGATATCATCGAATGGGCTCGAACTTGCCTTCCTTGCCAACGGAGCAAAGTGTCACGATACAATCGTAACATACCAAAACATATTCCGGTACCGGATGAACGCTTTGGTCATGTGCACATTGACATCGTGGGACCTTTGCCAACATCGAGAGGATATCGCTATTGCCTCACAATCATCGATCGTTTTACAAGGTGGCCCGAGGCTATTCCGATTCATGATATTACTGCCGATACAGTCGTAAATGCGTTTTTCGCATGCTGGATTTCACGTTACGGTGCACCCGTTACGATCACCACAGATCGTGGATCTCAATTCGAATCTGCACTTTTCAACGCGCTACTTAAATTCGTCGGATGTGAGAGAATTCGAACGACCGCTTATCATCCCGCTTCGAACGGTATGGTAGAATGATGGCATCGTTCTCTCAAGTCAGCTATAATGTGTCACGAGTCCACGGAGTGGGTTGACACACTTCCTATCGTCCTGCTGGGCCTACGGACGAGTTTAAAGGAAGACATCAAAACAACATCCGCTGAACTTGTTTTCGGTACCACGCTACGCATCCCAGGAGAGTTTCTTATTGACTATGAGGGAAATGAAGAACAGCAAATCTACGTTCATCGATTGCGTAGTTTCATGCGTGGAATTCGACCGGTCCCGACAGCGCATCATTCGAAAGTGCGACCGTTCGTGCATAAAACTTTATTCGAATGTTCACACGTTTTTCTAAAGAACGACGCCAAAAGATCTCTTGAACAACCGTTTGAGGGTCCTTACGAAGTTATCGAGCGCGTATCTGATGTTGTATTCAAAATTCGAATTAATAACGAGTCTGTTACAGTGTCAACGGATCGTTTGAAACCAGCTTTCGTCGAGGCATTGCTTTTGTTACAGCAGGAAAAAACGGTACCGAGTCAGGGATCATCACGAGACGACGAGACGTTTAATCGAATTGTCGCTCATCCTTCGTCAACGCCGTTGTCGATACCCTCATCATCAACACGGTTATCGACACCATCGACTTCATCGCAGACATCGGTACCATTATCTTCATCTTCATCGTCAACTTGGCCTGTGCAGCAGTCAACGTCACAATCTACTAGTCAAAATATTCCTAAAAAAACAATTTCTGTCCCTGTCGCTCCGCCTTCATTAACTCCTCGTCCCGACGTACCGCCAAGGACATACGCTGGACCCAGAAGCCAGAAAACGGTTCATTTCGCAACCTAGTGCGGTTGCTAGGAGGGGGGTAGTGTGGTGGCGGCTTTACCTTCGCCGCATTTCCACCAATGACGTACGACTTCCGTCGCTCAGATATTTCGCTCATAGCGGCGAATCGGACAGCGCGACAACTTGTCGCCACAGGGAAGGCGTAGCGACACATATACAGTTTTTCCGGGATAAGGCTATCGATGAGATTGATCATCGATAGCAAATTAGTCTCACACGGAACCCGGCGTTATTAACATTAAATTTTACCAGAGCTCCCTATACAAGCTCGCCTTAACGCCGACGTCTTGAAACTCATTAAAATATATAATTTGTTTGAACTTTCGTGTACCGACTCCATTTATTTAAATTAGCAGCGCCAATAAATTTAAGCGGATTCCCCACAGCGATGTGACGAGCGCTCGCTCGCACGAACTTATACCACCCGCGGCGCGCAAATTCAAACGAGATAAAACGATGTTAGCTAATAGTTAACCATATGCCGAACAACCTCTCCCTTAGCTCCATTCGATATAGACGTATAGTCCATTAAAATAAAACTGAATTCCTAGAATTATTGTATATTGGCGCCTGTAAAAAGTGTACGTGACCTTTGAGCTGAGGAAAAGATTAACAGTTTCAACTCTCTAAAAGAAAATAATTTATGTCTCTCTTTCAAGAATTTCGTATTCGGTGCTTCACACACTTGAAAAGACACTTAAAATATAGATGAATAGAATTCCGTAGTTTTTGTATAAGTCCCGGGGTGGCCATGTGCATGCGTCAGACGGTCGCCAAATGTTTATTGCCGACGCCAAGGGCCCAGCATATCCAGCATATCGCGAAACAAAGGCGAGGGATTTTCCTTGTCAACGACAAAACCCTTGACTCGGCGCATTGCTTGTCGGGCCTCACCCGCGTGGAAAAAAAACAGCTATTGCGCGGGCGGTACCCTTCTCAACCAATCAACGAAGCTCTACGCAGTTTTTACCCCCAATTTTCCTTTACAAAATCTTGAATTTGTTTTAGAAAATAATGACGCTCTGAGTCGCGTCGCTTTTCGAACGGGCAGTCTTTTACGAAATCGCGCACGGTTCACATCGTGTTTCGCAGCTACGTATGTATATATATATATCCTTATGCTACATAGACTATAGTTCGGTACGTGTTTTCTTGTTCTTTGTCTTGTTCCGATTAAAGTTATGTTAGAGTGAATCGAAGTGTTTTATGTCTTAAGATCTATTACTGCAGATATCTTTAAATAAAAGTGTTGAGTGAACGACGTAATGCTGAGTCTTTTTTAATTGAGAAATTATCTCAACTACCAAGTTAATCTCCCGCTTCTCAGAGACGAATTTCTATTCGTAAAAGCAGCCAACGAATCAGCGTTCGAGGTCCACGGTAAGAAAATCATCAGCAACCGACCAATCGGTCGGCACGTAACAGCGACTTGATAGCAACCCATCAAAACGTCAAAATCTTATTTGAAATATCGCGCCATAAATGGGGGATACATGCGAGCTCGCCGGGTGACATACAGGTCTACGAATGGATTAGGCTCATGGCGCCCGATACGCTTTTTTCGGTCGATTATCGTCAGCATGGCGCCCTATTTGAATGATAATAACTTATCTTGACCGTAGAGAGGAAGAAATCTTGCAGCAAATAGATTATGCGTTATAGGATTCGTCGAATTACTATTAAAATAAATTGGGCCGAGATCTTGATTAAGTAATATATCTTTGATTTTTTCATTACGATTTTTATTTGCATAGACGCTTCCGTCGTATGTTGCCAAAATGAAAAACCTCGTGATGCTCGATCCGTTTTTGTGTCGTCAATCACTATGTTAATAAAATTTTATAAAAATGGCAACGATGCAACTCGGATAGTGCACTTAGTAACATTTTGAGAGAGTAAAGGGAAATAAAAGTTAATCTCGCCGGCAATGAGTTTTCGATGGATTTGACACGGAACGGCATTCTAATTTCGAGTTTTCGATAGTTTATTCGATAGCTTTAAATTTCAGACGTCTATCACGATTTGCAAAAAAAAACGATCAGCTTTGAGGAGCATGACGCTGGTGTCAGAAAACGTAGGCTGACATGCTCGACAATGGTTACCTTGGAGGCTTCAAAGGTAAATTACCAATCGTCGAACCGTTCGGCAGTCGGTAATGCAATTTTCTTATTCCGAACGATGGCGTTAAGCGATTATGCTTGGACAATCGGGGGCTGTGAAGATTCAAACAGCACCCTTCCGATTAGATAACCCCCCCGAACCCCCGAGAACCCCGATTGTCCAAGCATAATCGCTTAGTGCCATCGTTCGGAATAGGGAAATTGCATTACCGACTGCCGTACGGTTCGACGATTGGTAATTTACCTTTGAAGCCTCCAAGGTAACCATTGTCGAGCATGTCAGCCTACGTTTTCTGACACCAGCGTCATGCTCCTCAAAGCTGATCGTTTTTTTTTGCAAATCGTGATAGACGTCTGAAATTTAAAGCTATCGAATAAACTATTGAAAACTCGAAATTAGAATGCCGTTCCGTGTCAAATCCATCGAAAACTCATTGCCGGCGAGATTAACTTTTATTTCCCTTTACTCTCTCAAAATGTTACTAAGTGCACTATCCGAGTTGCATCGTTGCCATTTTTATAAAATTTTATTAACATAGTGATTGACGACACAAAAACGGATCGAGCATCACGAGGTTTTTCATTTTGGCAACATACGACGGAGGCGTCTATGCAAATAAAAATCGTAATGAAAAAATCAAAGATATATTACTTAATCAAGATCTCGGCCCAATTTATTTTAATAGTAATTCGACGAATCCTATAACGCATAATCTATTTGCTGCAAGATTTCTTCCTCTCTACGGTCAAGATATGTTATTATCATTCAAATAGGGCGCCATGCTGACGATAATCGACCGAAAAAAGCGTATCGGGCGCCATGAGCCTAATCCATTCGTAGACCTGTATGTCACCCAGCTCGCCGCGCTCGTCACAAAACTTTGAGTGAGTTTCCACCTTGCCAGAGATCGAACTAAATAAGGTCTGGATCTAGTAGCGAAATTCTTGCAGAACCGATATTCGAGTATGCAATTGGTTGTTTACTAGCAAGCAGCCAATAGCGGACTCGAATATTGGTTCTGCAAGAATTTCGCTACTAGATTTTAGTTCGATCTCTGGCACGGTCAGTCTCGGTGGAAACTCACTGTTTGTAAACATTCGGAAAAAGTGGGAAAAAGTCGCTTGCAGTAACTGTACTGAACTTGTTGTGTATATTTGTTCAACTTTAACTTGATCATTACGCGTTCAACATTATCCGCTCGCTTATCATACTTATATATCCACTTTTATAGCCATGTGATATTTCGGGTCGTACACATTCATAGTGGTTAAGTTTGACAATCTTTCTCTTTTATTTATAAAACGACGAGAAACAATGAATAAACGAGAGCTTCCCGATGATCAGGAACCTATACTGGTTCGACTTGACAAAGACAATGAAAAAATTCGCGATATTCACGTTACCCAGAACGAGGTATGTAAACAGTTATTTATATTCGTAATTTTAAAAATTGCAGACATTTTTTGTATTTGAAAGATTTTTCTGAGGGAAAGTCGTGGTTTTTGTGAAAAAACAAAAAAAAAATTAATACCGATACGGCAAAATTCTTCCATTTTTCGTTATTTTTATATTGTTACAGTTTATAATCGGCCGTGCGAGAGATTGTGATGAAATCATAGCGGATGTTTTGATATCTCGTAGACACGTTATTCTGCAATGCGACAAAAACGGTGATTGGATGGTGACACATTTGTCGTCCACCATTACGCTGCTGAACAATGTACCTCTGGAGAAAGACGTACCAGCAAAAATATGCCACGGCGATCTGTTACAATTTAGCGCGGCAGACAACTACAAATTTGTTTTTACGCTATGCACCAAACTGAGCCAAGAGCGCAAGAGACAACGAGTCGACGACAGCCTCATGGAAACAATGCTGACACAACAGAAGTCGTTCTCCGAGGCTCAAGAGAACAAGAGAAAAGAATTGGAAGAGTTGTTACAGAGTAAACAAAACGAGCAAAACGAATTGAGAGCCCAACTTGAACAGCTCATGAAGCATCAAGAGATGGCAGATGGACAAACTCAAGATCTCAACAATCGAATTGCAGATTTGCAGAGTCACATTGAAGCAGGTAACGACGCAGAGCAACAGCTCCAACGAATGTACAATCAATTGCTTTTGACACTGGAACAAGAGAGATCCAAGTTTGAGAATCGATTGAACGACGAGCGAAAGAAGTGGCAAGAAGCTCTGGATATGAGTAAACAGGAGAAGGAAACTGTTGAAAAGAACACAAAGGAACAGATGGACAAATGGAGAGAAGAGCAGCAGGCGCAATGGGCCACCGTTATGGAGAGTTTGGTCAGACAGGAAAAAACCGAACAGGAGAGACTGCTAAACGAAAAATCTCAGCTTGAACGGAAATTGAAAGAAGCCGAAGAGGCTCTCAAAGAACAAGCTGCTATTACGGAACAGCTTCAATCCACAGCAACCAATGAGAGAGGTAAGCATTCGATTTAACAAGGGTGTATCGCGTTTTAGATACAATTACGATACATTTAGATACAATTTCGATTTCTTCCCAATGGGATGAAAAAATCTAAAAAAGTCGACCATAAGCTACGAAATTTGATTTTATGCCACTCGGTGTGAAAAGTCACGCTTCACGCATTCGTAAATAAAATTTCGCAAGATACTCTATTAATATACTATTTTTTTACAGTATTGCTCGGACTGCCGACCGAAATGAATGAAAATTGTGTATTCTATCGGGTTATAACCGACGAAACGCCCGATCAAATGGAAATCCTGGAAACGATCGATCTAACGGTCGACAGTCCATCCTCGGCGAGCTGCAAAGATACGTCGGTTATCAACAAAGTCGGCAACATAATGGACGAACAATTGACGTGCAGCGTATGTTCCGAGCTTTTCGTTAAAGCCGTTACGCTCAATTGTATGCACTCGTTTTGTCATCACTGCATAAGATCTTGGATGAAGAAGAAGCGCGAGTGTCCCGTGTGTCGTACACCGATTGCGGCGATCAACAGATCGATCGTATTGGACAACTTTATCGAACAGATGGTTGAAAATTTGTCTTCGGAGCATCAAGCCCGACGAAAAGATCTTCTGAATGAGAGATTGGGTATTTATGTCCATTTTTTTTTGTTCACCTCCACCCTTTTGCAAACATTTCGATTCGTAATAACACCCGTTTATTGTTTGTCTTGCAGCGGCGGAAAAAGCGATATTACCCAAAATCAAAATGAACAAACAAAAGAAAAAACCAAGTCATAACTAAGATACAACACAGTGCACTTCCTAGCGAGGTGCTGCGACAAAAAAAGAGGCGACCTGTCCGTAAAACCAACATATTACTTTTCATATTTATAATAGATACTACTCAGCTTTCGTTTCGTATATAAATATTTATTTTTAGAGTGAAACCGTTAAACGATGTAACAAATAAGCAAACTCTTTCAAACTGTTGGCGTACCATGAGAGCTCACGACCTAATTTAACTATATTCGTGTTGACTCGTGTTATTTTGTAATCCTTGTAATAATAAAAAAAATACATTATAAAATATCGCGATTACATTGTCGAATAAAATGTTTACCTTCGTGATATGTATATAGAGTTTTATTAATGTTCGGGAAAAAAAAAGAAGTACTAAGTCGGCCCGAAAGATTTTCGGATTATAATGTATAACTTGTATTTGTGCGCGCGTTGTACGGGGAATTGTGTCATAATATAGATATATCGTATAGACCAATCGGACGCTCGCGCCGTTTTGCCTGACGTGGTTTTGAAGGTTAATCTATCGTATGCGATGTGATTGTTTACCATTTACTTGCATTGTCTTTAATGGAATAAAAATTGACAATAAAATTGATATACTCTATATTCCGATAAAGGCTCATGAAATCGAACGATAATGGCTCAGATCAAAACGTTGCCATTGTTGCCGGGAGCTAAATTTATTGTTATCGATGACGGTAGGTTAACTTTAACATTTACAAATTCTCAGTTATTTTTTATTCGTTACGTCGATATCGAATTAAAAAATCTCAATCGGGTTATCTGTTTCAAATAATTATTAAAAAATGTCTAAAATTTACTGTTATAGTTGTGTATTTCACATATTCTTAGTTGCTTTTTAATTCATTCGACGAGTCGCTTGTCGATATTATACATAATACATCAATAATAAACACTCGTCAATCAAAGTACAAATCTTTAGTCGTTTTAAATATCGAACATCTTCTAAAATAATTTGTGTTTTCCATTGATAATCCGTAAAACAAAATTTCGCTATGAAATGTTTTTATTTCTTTTATGAAAACTTTTTTATGATTTTGTAACTTTTGCTATACATTGCTCGTGACTAAACAAAAAATGCAATATTTTTTTGCAGGTCTGGAGGTGACGAGAGCTGAGACTCTTATCTCTGGTTGGCTGCAAATGTGGAACGACAAGGGTCTCGGCAACACTGTAGAATTTTTGTTGTTCTCGGGACCAAAGTTCGTCTATGAAAAACAAGCAGATCAGTACAAAAACATAGATCTGAAATTTCACGACTATTACACTGTTTTTGTCGATGACAAATCAAAGGACGACGCAAAGAAATTGGATAGCATTCTCTATGAAAACGTGCTGCAAGTAAATTCCGTTGTTATCGTCGATTGTATGAGTTCTCTGGTGCTATCCGTGGGCCTAGCCAAGGCCCTGAGATTTGTTGAAAAATTGAGCTCTCGAACGGCGCAAATGATTTGCGTCTACAGGAGGGATTTTGGCAGCCGCAAAATTCCGAGAATCGAAACACTCGGAACTACGTACGTCAGACTGGAAAGACCGGCTAGAATTTTGACGAAGATAGACGAGATACATTACGAGGTGTCGTTAAATCATAGAAAACAAGGCGGCGGTATATTGATTCACAGAGCTCTCGTATGGCAAGAATACATCTCGGGTACATACGAGATAGTGAGGGAGGCGAAATCGACGATTCACGGTAATACCGAAATCGCTACGGTATCGTCGCACACCCCCGAGAAACCTCGGGCAACATTCAGAATTGAAATGAACGCTCGGGAACAGGAGCAGAGGAAAAATACCCCTTTACCGTACGGCTTACGTCCGACCGCGCAAAACGAGTCTCAGATACTCTACGAACCGGACAGCATCGACGATTTGGACGAAGAAGATCCCGACGACGATCTGCCATTTTGATGTAAATAGAAGCTTTTGTTGAAAAACAAAAAACCAATGAAATCAAAGTTATATTTTTTCGTTTATCACAAGAGTACTTACACCGGCGACGATCTTCCGTTCTGATGTTACTACAAACGTTCGTTAAAAAAAAAAGAAAATCCTATGGAAACGAAGTTGATTTATATTAAGAGTTTATTTTTTGATATTGAAAAAAAAACGATCACGATCGCTCGTGTCCCTGTGGTGTAATTTTTTTCTGTTAGACGACTAGAGAAACATACGCAACGCGATAACGAAGTTTAAACAACATGAGAACAGCGTTGCCTGAAAACATTAAGTAGCCGGAACTTTCTTTTTTTTTTTTTGCTATTGTGCTACGTGAACCGGTTGATTCGTCGATCGAGGGAATAAAAAAGATATGGAGACTCGTTACTGTCGCGTATTTATTTTAAAACTCTTTGGCAAATACACACTCAGTTCAACGTAGCAGAAAATATTCGCTCGTTTCACAAATGCTCATTATTGGTCATCATGAGAAACGTCGTATTTTTTTTTTTTCTAATGCTATTCTTATGTATTGTCCTATTTTACTAAGCTAAAGATTATCATTCAATCGACGAGAAATTGATACAATTGTGAAGCGAGGTCTCGTTACCAATTGTTCAGTAGTAAACGCCGTTCGTTACAATCCGCGAGCCATCGATGTACTCGTCAACTTTCATCCTTCGTGTCGCTTTCAAACCACTCGTCTATCACAAAAATATAACTATGAATACTTTTTAATATGCGTTGAAGTATACAGACGAGCAAGTTACCAATCTACAAAGCTAAATGACAACATTGGATCTTCTTAAAAATAGATTTTGACGTACATGTTGAAGAATGCTTAATAACTGTAACTAGATACCTTTTTCAATATCGCAATATAGTTTTTCAAAAACTTCGATATCGTTGAATAAAATAAATTTCCCTTAAGAAAAAATGGAAGTTATTTCTGAACACTCCGACTGTCGAGACACTTTGACTCAAAATCGTCTCGGGCCGTTCACCAATGATCGAGATGTTGAAAAAATGTATGTAGTTAAAAACGTATCTTTTTACGATACAAACTAAGACTGAAGACTTATAGTAATATGATTTCTAGACGTTTTTTTCTCGTAGTCGTGGTAACTGACTCGCCTATCGGTACTGAAACTCGAGACCATATGTGCACACGGTTTGCAACGTTGCTTCAGCGAAGTTGATACTAAAAAAAATATATAACAACATACTAGGTGCTCGGTTGTAAAATTGGCTTTCGCGGTGTTGCCATTGTATTTGTCAGCTATAGAACGTATAATATTTTTGTTATACTAAAAAAAAAATAAGCACATATCGCTAGCACAGCCATTGCCATAGTCGACGGTATTGTACAGGAATATCACCGACACTTTCTGCTTTTAATTATCCCACGGAGCTTCCAAGACTGTTGAAACATTCCGTGCGATAACTAATTTTCAACGATTTCCATAATTTTTTTTTCGTATCCAAGTGTTGTACAATTCGCTGCAACATTTTTACTCCGTTCAGACTTCTTCTTAAACAATTGTAGGAAACCGCGTTCTCCGATCGCTGATTAAAATCGCGCTTAACAAATAACGTACGAAGAACAAGCGATGAAATTCTTAATTCCTAGTCAACATCAATAAAAGTTCTCCTTCCGATTAAATATAATGCAAAATAATCGAAAAATATATTCCCTACTCGGACAAAGTACGGTCATTAGGTAAAAAGAAAAATTTCATTTTCTATCTATATTATAAAAAAAGATAGCTACTTGTCTATTATGAATTAATACGGTCAATCTAGAATTCTGAGATCGTCAATGTCATATCGACAATAGTGTATTCTAGTGTTGAATTGTCTACCGCGCGCTACCTACCAAGTAGCCTACCCAAGACAATATCGTCGCGACCGATAAAATAGTTGCGTCAACTAAAGAGAGTAGAAAAATAAAACAATTGTTACTTTGAAAGTAATGACACTGGAAAGTCATTCTCAAGCGCGGAAAGTGTACAAAAGACTGCCGTCTTGAAAGTGTTGAGTTCCATCGATATGATTCAATACTCGACTATCGACGAGACAGCGACCGTAACGCACGGCGTCTTCGCGATTTTCTGCGAGGCCTGCCTCTATCAACCAATCGATTAGATCGCTTCCCGAAAAAGCTCCTTTGTAGACTTTCAACAAACGCCTTCGACACATGGCTATGCGATTACGGCATTCCGTCAAGTGGCACTGCTGGAAATTATCGCGAATCGATCTCGCCTCGTTGCTCAACGAGTCTTCGTCCGGTAACTTCAATTCACGTGCTATCGGTAGACAGAATAGAAAATAGAACAATGTACTTTTTGTAACACATGGTCAAAAGCTCCACCTTTTCGCGCCTGTTAAGTGTGGCCAAAGTCGTGCATTACGGTATAGTATGTACAAAAGAACCATGCGCATGCACAAATCGGACACTTTCGCATTTATAACACGCTAGTTATTTTTTATAACACTCTAGTGATGTTTCAGAAGCTGCGTTGACGCGTACGTCATTTTTCCCGCCCTTTCACCACACTTTACAGGCACGGAAGGGGTAAATTTTTGTGAATTAAAAAAAAATTATCTGATACACATGCAAAAAAGCGGACACTCGTCGTAGACTGTGAAGTTGACGGCTTGAATAGTTAATTGGCGTGAACCGAATGTCCATTCTTTGGCACTTGTATCACGAAGCACTATTATTAAACGTTTCATTCTACGTACTAAAATTTCATTCTACGAAATGTTGCGTGAAACTTTGTTTTCAATTTTTACCGCTATTATGGATAATTGATACATGTAACGAAAAAATGATGAATTTACATGTAAATCTTAGCTTTTCACACAAGAATGATCGAGAGTCCCGAGAGGAATGAATGAATAATGCATAATTAACAAAATATTACCTTCTCGCCACTTTCGACAATTCGTCTTTATCCATTCACCGAGCCGACCTAATCCCGGATCGAGTCCGAATATAGCGAAGGCGATCAAAGATTGTCCAAAATTTAGCGCCACATCCAAAAACGCAAGTTCCGCGTAAACGCCGGTTAATTGTTCCATTATCAGTGTTCCGATGGTCAAAGACAAGCCCTGTTGGAATCATCAGAAAATAATTCATCCGTCAACGATAATCATATCCCCTGTGGGTATATTGGAAGATTTTGCGTTGTTATGTACTCACAATGAACATCGAGCACAAGAGTAAAATTAAAAAGACGAGATGTCGAAGAATCTGCGGATCGTCGAGATTGCTAAGACCCGTTTCATTGTCGGTAATCAAGTTCTGTTCGGATTCCGCAGCCTCACTTCCCGCGGCACATAAGCCATGTGGAAATTGACATGCGCCATCGAATCCGCAACCTCCGCTAAAATTTCAAATAATTTCTTCTTTCACAGCCAATCGTTGGAAAAATTTCTTACACCCGAGGGTCTTAAATAAAAGATTTTACTTAGTCACGGGGGGTTCGGGTGAAACAAGATCCTCGACGTCTACCACATTTCTACTGTCGATTATCGTTGTCTCGGAACTTTCGGGCTGTATTATCAATCCTGCGTATGCCGCGGCGCTTTGCCTTCTTTGATATCGTTGATTCAATATCAGACAACCCAATGTTACTGGAAAGAGATTAGAAATAAAATTTTGGCACTTCACCCCGGGGATGAATTGCCCGGGCATATTAATAGCATCCATTGATTATCGATGAGCAAAAACGTAATACCGAGAGCCGACGGTTTTTTTTTAATTTCTTTATCGCGGTGCATGGATTTATTATAGACTCTTTATCCTTACCTATGAAGCAAAATAGTAAAACGAGAATCGACATAGCAGCCTGTATTCGCCCCATTTGAAAATTAGGATTTCTGAGATCTAGATCCGCTGGTACTTTAGGGGTAATCGTGAAACACATGATGGTCACGATGAAAAAAGGTACGCTATGGAAAAATGAATGAATGTTAAAAATTATTGCATTCTTTTGTAAAAAACTAACCGTCAATCGTGCGGAAAAAAATCAGAAAATATTTGCCTTCATGGCCTTGACATTTTTAAAAAATGCTATTTTCAACGTATTAAAATCGCGGATATCCTGCTGCTCATCAAAGTATGTTTTCCTTCCGGTAAAAGAAACAATTTTACGAAAGGAAAGGTTTGTACAATTTTTCTTAGCACTCATCAACGATACACAGCACAGCATTTCTTAGCACAGTCTCAACAATATTGGAACAATAAAGAAAAAAAAGCGAAAACCCATTCTTAAACTTTTCAAAATATCGCAGCTTATCAAGCACTTCTGTTCGCAAAGCTGATATTTTCAGAGGAAATGTGGAAGAAATTCAATAAGCCATGAATCTGTTTACATATTTTCCGGTTCTCCAACATCAAGATAGTCAGGATCAATGAGGCAGTATAAAATATTGTCTGATAGCCGTTGGATTTTACGGCACGTTATTTCAAGCAAAAAAGAAAAATAGTTCTTGATGGGTGGCGTTATGTTTTAATTTTTACAAATTAGAATTGAGGAAAAAAGTCAACGTCGAGGACACGATAATTGAACGAATTTCATATTGAGCTCCGATTTCGCACGATCCGTTTTTTTTTTTTTAACTGGAAGCAACATGAACTTCGATGAGCAGCCAAATATCTACATTTCAAAAGCCCCGGAAATTGCATTTTTTCTTTTAATTTACACGTCAACGGGGCAGTACGAAGTACTTTCGTAGAAATGTCTATGCAAAAAAAAAGTTTTTTCGTGAAAGAGTAAAAAAACTTTGATAAGCAACTGAATAAAATAAAATAACAGTTGTTCTAAACGAGCCTAATGAACATAAAATATCATTTTTAAGTGTGATACTCACCCCCAAGCAATAGGAAAGAGCCACTTTTGCAAATTCTGCACGAAAGATTGCGACCGTGAGCTCAGAAACAGAAGAGACGCTGCCAGCACAGCGGTCCATACGCGACTCGCGTAAACTCCCCCGGTTATCAGAATAAATTGTACATACCTGTGACAACGGAGGAATATGTTTTGAACGATTACACGACGACAAAAAATGAATTGTAATTTATTGATTGTAAATTCAATGTGTTGATTTGTTTGCCATACCAAAGTGGAGAGCCAGTGGTGCTTGCATCGATCTTCGTCCATATGATGACGCCAATGGAGACGGCAAGCTAAAATTAATCGAGCCAATCAATTTTTATAATGGTGAAGATGAGATGAAAAAAGAGCAATATTTTTCAACTCTATTAAAGAAAAAGTTTTCATAAATTTCTCATAAAACGAACATAAATTTAACAATATAATGCTCAATTATCGAATTCGTCTTAACGGACAATCTTAGTTTACTATCTTGTATTATATTATATTTATTTTTGGAAATTCTTGTATACGAGTATGAACCTACCTGAGGAATGATTATATTCATCGTGCAACGATGAGTGACCCGTTTATATTTTTTTCCTTCCAATACAAGAAAGCATATCAATAACCAAATGCAAGCAGCCGTCGAGGCTGCGCTCGTATCCATCGAAAATGCATTCAATTGTCTCGAATAATTAGTCGGCGTAACACCGTCGTAAATAGCAGTTATTAGTTTCGCCGAAACGAACATTAGTGGAGCCGAGAGAAAGGTGCACGCGACCATTGAAGTGGCGATGAGATCGATGTCGACATTGTAACGAAGAGTGAATATAAATAACGCCGGCGCTGTTGGTATGGTCCCGTACAAAAATCCGTAGGTACTCAAATCATTAGTATCCGTTTCGTTAACACCGGCATCGAGTACAATAACCGATTCTCTTATTATCAACGGTAGAACGAGTAATTTAATGCATATCAGTATTCCCGGTATAACGAGAGCCGGTCCCTTGAGCGTATGAACTTTTCCAACCATCATGAGACCCAAAAGAAAAAGGGCGCTCGCCGAGAACGCGTCACCGAGAACTTGAAGAGGTGCGGACAACATTTTCGGTACATCGTGACCTGAGATGAGATTTCCTAGGATACCGAGAACGGTCATAAACAATATTGGATTGAGAGCGATTCCTTTGACGATCGACCAAGTAAGAGAACATCGTCCGTTTGTTTCGCGATCGTTCGTGCGACGCTTTCCAATCTCCAGCAGTACGAAACCGATTGGATTCAAAATTGCCAGAGATATCGGAGCCATTAGGTACAGATACGCCGAATACTCGGGATGCGTGCCGCCGTAAAGAGCGTCAACTGAAGACAAAATGTATATACACATATTCATGACGAAAACATTGAATTTTAGCGTCGAGTAAATTTCACTTACTCATTGGATATCCGATGGCGAAGTCGTTACTCTGCGTAGCGAATATTGCGAAAAGAGCGGCCCGCCCAGGATTCGAGGCTCTCATGGTTATTATCGAGACTGCAAGAACGACAAAAAATACGGTACTTTTCGCGAGCAAAACCGCCAAGAGGAATCTCCAATTGACTAGAGAAAAGTCGAGTTTTGCCAGTGACAAAAATATTAGCGATGGCAAAGCAAATGTTCCCACGAATGTATTTAGCCCATTTGCTTCCGATCTCGTAATAATATCCAGCCTTCCGGCTGCGTAACTGCAAAATAAAAACTCATGATGGCGCTCAACTCTTCTTAAGGATCCATCTCGCATACCCCACCCCAACCCAAACATTCGAGAAATGCCAAAAATCGCAAAATAATCAATTGTTTTAAACATGCGAAAACGTTTCATTTTCCATAATAATAATTCTTTTGTTGTCTTTTAAATTATTGAGAAAGTAATCGGAGAAGCGTTTATTTTCTCAATTTAAATGAATTCCTCGCTTTCCGACCAGGCATGTCGATGCTTTTTTTTTTAGCCATCTTTTAGTAGTTGACATTATTATTATGCAAAATTAATATTCTCGACACCATTAATAGAATTAGTTTTTTTCAAAATTTTATACCAATAGAAAGTGTTGACTGTATTTGACTTTTGGCCAGGAATGTATATCCGATACATCCTTAAGTATTGATATTCCAACATTTTTTTGGACAATTACAATAGAATATAATAAAAGCGTACCGCTTACCCGCATAATATGATGGCAAAGCATTGTATCAGTGCCAGATATAGATTATCCGTTGGAGTATCTCCGATGCTTAACTTCTCAATCATTTTTTTTTTTATCTCTGAGATTCGTTGAATTATCTTTTAATCCGATTGATAGGATACCTAAAAATATTAATAATATACATTTTCCTTGCCAATTATGTATTACATACAACAAATTATAAAGTTGCTTTTGTCTATGACAAATGAAACTCTGTTGAAATTTAGTAAAAATTCAATATTTTAATATTTCTTTTTGGCGCTTTTATCAGTTTTTTTGTTCCGGACAATTTTTCTCGTGTTTTACAGTTCCAAGGGTGCAGGTAGCAGAGAGCCTATAGCTCACGAGTATGTTCATGGGGGTTCATCTTAAAAACATTTTTTATTCATTATGTAAACTCCATTTCTACTTAACAAAATCATATATTAATGAAAATTATTTAATAATTCATACAAAACATTTTAAAATTTCAC
Source organism: Cryptus viduatorius (assembly GCA_964006125.1). Classification (NCBI taxonomy): domain Eukaryota; kingdom Metazoa; phylum Arthropoda; class Insecta; order Hymenoptera; family Ichneumonidae; genus Cryptus; species Cryptus viduatorius. The sequence goes on along the minus strand of OZ023224.1, from coordinate 16,906,352 downwards.
TCGCGACACACAAGTATACGATGCAATAGAAAAAATGTCAATAATATTTTTTTAATTACATTTATAATGGCTGTTATGCATTTCTTTATTAACGGCAATGTAGTGGAATCCTAACATCGAATAATGAATCACTTGTCTCTGACATGCATATGCTTTGAGTTGCAAACAACAACAGTCTCGCAGTCATGCGATAACCCTATGCTATGAATCATATTCAGATTTTTAACGAAAACACCAACATTTGGACGCGCAGTTACGCATTCGCGTCATCATTAATTGGTATATACCTGAAGAAGCGTTTTTTTATTTTTAGTTTTTTTTTGTGTACACGATTGTTATACCGTGGGCCGTATCATCGTCAGCTGATCAAACGAGAGTTTCACTTCTTTTGTCGTAATTAGCCGCGAAACATCATCGTTGTTCCAATTTTTTATGGCAATCGATCGGTTTTCGACATTTTTTCTACCGTTGATGAAATCACCACTTGTCATGTCAACGTTATTTAATGTCGATCAACCGCGATAAGTGCATTAAATGCAACCGCAGCAATAACGCACTGACACTGATCGCCGCCGCTGCGTGTAATCGTCAAAGGTACACTTGCCCGGTAATTGACGTGACGGATCGCAAGGTTAGAATGACGTCTGCTAGAAGAGATCCAGTCTCCGACGCGCGTGTGCGCGTGGATCATGTTTCGGAACTTCCGGTTTCGACGATCGTTTAATACGCAAACAGCTGGGAGTTGGAATTTTCGAAATGATAATTTATTGTTAATTAGATTATGAGTTATGACTCAGCGATTTGAGTTGATCAATGAATTACAATACCTGCACAATAAGAAATGTTCTCTTCATTAACTTTGACTATAGGCATATAGTCAAGTAGTGTGTGAAAAAACAAATATAGAAATAATAACATAAAATTATTTTTAAAAAATGTTGGTGAATAATTCCAAGATAAGAAATTGAAAAACTACACGAATTGGAGAAAATGGCGAAATTGATGGGAATGATAGCGTTAATTAATATTAAGAGTTCAAAAATGAACGGTTTATGGAAAAAAAAGTTCACAATACGAAGAACACGAGGCCTATAAAAAAATAAGCACAAGATTTAGTTGATCGAAGGAAAGAAAAAGAGACGAGTATCAACGATGTGTATAACAGAGATTAGTAGGGAGATGCACAACGCTCGGCTTTTGGCCGTCCCCATTTGAGTGGCGCTAAATCGTAGCGGCGAACTCGGGAGTACGATTTTGTGATCATCGCCTCGGCCAACATTGCAGAGTTGGGACGAACGTGATCACCGGTGCGGTGGGTAATACAGGCGCGTAATCACGAGTCAACGCTTGGCGGGGAGAACCTCTGCGCCGCTCGAGCTTCGTTCTCGCAATCTCGGAGACTTGGTTCTTCGGACGCGGATGATTTTTTTTTTCCTCTTTTTTGCTTATCACAAGTAGCCAACCGTTGTCTATGTACTTTGTAACGTGCACGAAATGAGTAATCAATTAACGAAGGTGTGATTTAGTGCAGAAAAAATATTTTTGAACGGCAAGCGAGCTCGCAATTTTTATGCGATTTTCATACATTCAACTTCAAAGTCATCGGTTGGCCGCGAGCGTTTCGGCATGTTTTTTTGCTTCGAGAATTCAACGTTCGAGCCCAAGATGAATTGATTTATTTTTATTTTTTGGTCTTGTTACCCCAACTTTCCGAATATCTGTGTGCACGCCCACGTGCACTGAATGACTTATCAATTATTCTAGGTAGTACAATATATGAACGAGAAAAATATTTTCTAACAGCAAGCGAGCTCGCAACTTTTATGCGATTTTCGTACAATCAATTTTAAAGTGTTCGGTTAGCCGAGAGCGTTCTCGCGTCCTTTTTTACCTCAAGAATCCGAGGTTCAAGCCAAGATAGATTGGCTTAATTTTTTTTTTCCATCCGGTTAATTGCACGGTCGCTATATTAGTGTACAGGATTAAAAAAATGCCGAGAAATAGCGACCGTGATTGCTATTAACCGGATGAAAAAAAAAATTAAGCCTACTTATCTTATCTTGGCTTGAACCTCGGATTCTTGAGGTAAAAGAAGACGCGCGAACACTCTCGGCTAACCGAACACTTTAAAATTGATTGTACGAAAATCGCATAAAAGTTGCGAGCTCGCTTGCCGTTAGAAAATATTTTTCTCGTTCATATATTATATTATACTACCTAGAATAATTAATAAGTCATTCAGTGCACGTGGGCGTGCACACAGATATTCGGAAAGTTGGGGTAACAAGACCAAAAAATAAAAATAAATCAATTCATCTTGGGCTCGAACGTTGAATTCTCGAAGCAAAAAAACATGCCGAGACGCTCGCGGCCAACCGATGACTTTGAAGTTGAATGTATGAAAATCGCATAAAAATTGCGAGCTCGCTTGCCGTTCAAAAATATTTTTTCTGCACTAAATCACACCTTCGTTAATTGATTACTCATTTCGTGCACGTTACAAAGTACATAGACAACGGTTGGCTACTTGTGATAAGCAAAAAAGAGGGAAAAAAAAATCATCCGCGTCCGAAGAACCAAGTCTCCGAGATTGCGAGAACGAAGCTCGAGCGGCGCAGAGGTTCTCCCCGCCAAGCGTTGACTCGTGATCACGCGCCTGTATTACCCACCGCACCGGTGATCACGTTCGTCCCAACTCTGCAATGTTGGCCGAGGCGATGATCACAAAATCGTACTCCCGAGTTCGCCGCTACGATTTAGCGCCACTCAAATGGGGACGGCCAAAAGCCGAGCGTTGTGCATCTCCCTACTAATCTCTGTGTATAAATGCAGCGCGATTCAAACGCACACGCTCGTTTGTTAAACGTGTCTCTAGTCGTTCGCCTGCGCTCACCCATAAGTCCGATAGTTGCTGGGTACATCCTTCTGTCAAATAACTATCTTTCCAATCGGTGCACCTAATTACCGAGAAACATCATAGAAGTAGAATTTTTTTGCACCAAAGCAGAAAATCATTCCAATTCGGATAGTTTGAGTTACCTTTGTGAGATATTGTCCCGTTAAGCAATGAGGTACACGATGAACGAGAACGTAAGTCGAAAAATCTCTCCAACCTTGTGTTTTGACGTTTTTCTTTCGTGTTTTTGGTTGTATTTGAAGAAAATACTTTTCACTTTATACCGATGAGAAAAATTAGTCAATTGAAAAAATGCGACGAATTGCATTGTTGCGTAACTTGAAAATATTGGCAAAATCGGTAATTGTTTTGTCGCTTGTTTACACTTGTTCGGCAAGGTTTATATGTCTTGTACCTTATCATTATTCCGAAGAAACATTACATTGGCGTCAATCGAATGTTTGCCAATTGACATGGATCTTGCATTAGCGGTTCGCTGATTTATCGTTTCAAGTACGCTATAACAGTATGGTTAATATCGATAGTTATGAAATCTGTGAGTTCGGTATGAATTTCACAATGAGACAACTGTTTCCAAAGCACATAGACAAATTAACGTTTAACGTTGGATTTTTTAAGATTATTTAAGGGATTATCACCTTGCGGCGGTCTAAAAAATCTTAAAACGTTTATTTGTTTATAGTTATTTTAGGCGATTGAATACGGCTTGTAAAAAAATTTACGTCTGACCGTGTACACTCCACTAATAGTAATCGTTGTCTAAATCAAAATTTAAAGAAAGATTATTAATCAGTATGAAAGCTGTTATCTTGCTATGGACCATTTTATTTTTTTGATCAACATTGACAAAATGGCCATTTGGAAAAAAAGTATAGCATTTAGCATTTTTCTCCAACAATTTTTCGTTAAAAAAAAAGATGAAGATTTGAAAAAATAAAAAAAAGCCTCCATAACAAGTTGAAGAACAGTGTGAAAAATGTTGTATAAACATTTTGAGAAGGGTGGCTTGAAAAATCTAGAATGATGCGTTAATAATTTTAGCATATTTAATAAATTCGCATTATAGCTTTATTAGTCATTCCATTGAGTTTCATTTCTTAAAAACATCTAGAAAGTTAAACAATTCCTTTACCAAGAACACGGGTAATCTGAATTCGAAAACTTATGCGAATGGCATAAAATTTTCTAAAACAATAATATAATGTTGAAAATTTTTTTTTTTTCCGTAAATGCAAGCCTGACGCATATAACCATAAATTATCTCGATTCATTGCAATTTATCTAATAACTAATCCATCTCTAGTTTGCATTCATCTTCGATTTTTTTAAACCATATTATCCCGTATTCATGATTAACAATCTATTTTTTAAATTGTAACACAAATATCATGCAAAATGAAATTTCCATAGAAAAAACTATTACGAAGCACAAAAATTGTATAAATAATAACTCAGATTTTCCTCCGACCCTCCTATATGCATTGTCGGAGTTGATTATTATCCGCGGTGATGCATCGAATCATTCGGAAAGGTGGATGACGATGAGATAAATTAGTCATTAATATCGAGGTCCTGATTCATAATTGATAACAGTTGTTACTTATACTACCTGCACGGCACCTTTGTATTTCAGAGAAAAAAACGTAAAATGGCCTTGACAAGTACAGAAAAATAGGTATAATATTTTTACAGAATTAAATGCAGGGAAGGAAAGGAACAATTAATTTTATTTACACATATAGACATTTTCAATTTGTGTACTTCATTCGGAAGCCGTTTTTTTTTTTTCTTTCCATTTTTCATTAAGCTTAAGGGCTGTACGTTGCATTCCTAACAAAAACGAAGATTTAGAAAAAATTTCGAATACTTTCGAAAGCGATACGAATCTGAAAACAATCAAACATATATTAGAAGACGCGAAGAATCTAAAATTTTATAAATTTTAATAATAATGAGAAAAAATTATTAACTAATATTTCGACATTAAGAAATGCGTTTAAAAAAAAATGTCAATACATCAATCCGCAATGTAATGTTTTGTAATAGAAATTTATTCTTTTTTTTTTTTAGAATTTAAAAAATTTTTGTTAATGGGTAAATTTTGGACACTAGTTGGGAAAAAGACTGCGCATCGCATTCTGAAAGTTCCGTGGTGATTGACCGACCATTTTCACAAATACCGGTTAAACATTTCTCGGAAAACAGAATTTGCAAAAATTTTGAAAAAAATCTATAAAAATTCGTATACTTTTTTAAGAATTTTTCAATAACTTTTTGCAATGAGTATTGGACGATATGCGAGTGTCTCGCTTCTCTCCTACCAATATCCTACAGAAACGAATGTTTGTAGCACCGTACATATAATATGGTTCTTTATTTGGGATTTGAATCCCGTTCGGAGGCTTTCGAAAATTGTAGAAATAATTTTCCAATATTTGAATACATGAATCCACTTTGATAGTGTGGTAGACCCGCAATATCTATGATGCCTTGGGTACATCAAATATGGACGATGCGTCTATAGCTATTGTCTTAAATTCTTAACTTGTTCTTTTCGGTTCGTTTTAGAACCGTGTCCGATCCCCAAACGATTGTCGATCTGTTATCAACAATGTATCATAATGCTTTCAGAAATGAAAAAAGAAGGCAAAATTGGTCTAACGGTGCCAATAATGGAAGCTCAATATCTGAAAGGCACTAAGAAACGAGAGTAAAAATGGAATCCGGAAATCTGACGAATGGTGTTTCGGACGAATGTTCGCAACCAAAAACGCCGGTCGATGATGCTCATTTTACGGAAAATTCTCGTGGCGCCTCGATGGAAAATGGTACAATTGAGGAAACGCTCTACTCGGAGTGGTCGCACACCGAAAACGGTATTCCCGATGAGGCAATTGCGGAGTGTTCGCAACGTTGCGAGCCTTTAACAATCGAGAAGCCGAGAATGAAGGAAAAGTTTGGTATATCGACAGCTCTGGAGGCCGAACAATTCGGCGATAGAGATTCCGAAAACGAAATTGACGAAGTTGATCGCGCCAAACGGCCGGACGCGAGTTACGTGTATCGGAATGGTGGCGGTCCGGAATGCAACGGTTTGCCATCGTCCTCGAGATACAACGACGACGAATCTAGCGCCGATTCGTTGGAACGAGCAAAGGTCGTGCTGATTTCGCACAAAAATTTAATAAGAAAAAAACGCTTTTTGGAGAGTACCCTGAACAACGCGAATGAAGTATCCCCCAGTTACTCGCAATCGTTCGATTGTTCAAGCAAATTGCCGTCATCGAGTAAGACGGGAATAAGAAAGAAAGAATCATTGCGAAGCAATCGGCAGTGCAACAGCGTCGAGTACAGATCGGATTACGATACGGAATCGAGTCAGGGACGTTCGAACGCTGGTTCGCTGGACGATACGCACAGTTCGACGGAGAGCGTTGCCTGCGAGAGATCGAGCGCCGCTCGTTACGCGCTTTGCGAGGGTCCCAGCGCCAAGTCCGACAACGATATCTCGATGCCGTCGGGCTCTTCCGTCAATTTCCCCGGTATCGAAAATTCATTGCCGGGCAATTCCAGTGGCGATTGCGAAGTATCGGCATTGAATCCGAAGAAACCGTTCAAACTTCCGAGTTTGGTGAATCTGTTCGAGGCAGCGAAAGCTCAACAGCGCATCGAACTCGCGGAGAACACCTCCGCGCTCTCGGACGCCGCGTCGGGAAACGATCCAGATTTGGATGAAAATCCGGATCTGGAGGTCGAACCGGGTTCTTCTTACAGCAGCGAGGGAAGCAATTCCGATACGGAATCTCAACGAGTATCGAAACCCCATCCAAATCTCGGATCTAAAAAGGTAAGGCTCGTTTGCTATATACTTTCATGATTATATTTTGTTAAAAATGCATCGAACTCGAGAGCACTAACCGCGCATTTTTCTATTTCAGAGAAGCCGCGTAGCGAACGGAATTGGGCCTCAAGAGCGCGTCGAGTATTATCAACTGTGGCGAAGCACCGGTGGGCCATCAGCGCCGGAGTCTCTGTATGACACGCTGTATCCGAATCCTCCGCCTCTGCCCCCAAGATCGGCTCACAGATTGTTGCAGCGAAGCAACGCATTGCCGAACACACTTCCCGAATTGCCAAGAAGACATCCTCACAAGCACTCGACCCCTTGCCGGCCCGAAGATTGCTTCGGCTTCGAGATTGTGGACGTCGATGAAACTGCCGCTTTAAAAGTGATTATTCGATCGATCGTATATGCACGCGAGATATTTTATCCGTTATTATTCATTTACTGATTTTACCGAATTGTTCTTCATTATTCGAGGCACGCACAGCTATAACGAAAAGCATCGCTCTATTGAGCTCACCGAGAGCGCACCGGCCGCTGATGAGACCCGAAACCAGTATCGGTAGCCAGGGAGAGTGTCCGCCTACTCCGACACACCGTCCGAGACCTTTGCCGATGTGTCCATCGTCAAGCGCGTCTCTGACTTCCGAAGAACCTTTGCCACCCTGTAAGAATAACATTTATGCCGTATCCTTCGCTCGATACAAGCTACGATCTTAATCGAGAATATTAGCAAAACAATAGCCAACAGCGCACATTAATCATTAGCGAGGTCATTACGATTTTTAGCCTGGGAAGCGCGAATCGACAGTCACGGCCGAGTGTTTTACATAGATCACGTCAATCGTACAACGACATGGCAACGACCGGGTTTAGCCCCGCGCAACACCGGTTGCGAGATGAGACGTCAGCAACTGGATCGACGATATCAGAGCGTTCGTCGTACGATATCGCGATCGGATAATATCGATCGAGAGATCGCTAATCCGGCAAATTCCAATGTCGGTCAACCGGAGAACGGAGAGGGACCGAGCGAACGTCTCGATCGGGTTGGCGGTTCCGAACCGTTCGACATCGCGAACACTACACCAGTATTATTTCTCTCCCGTCCCGATTTTTTCACCGTTCTTCACACCAATATGGATGCAATGGAACTTTACAATCGTAATCCAAGTTTGAAACATATGATTAGTCGTATTCGGCGCGATCCTTTAGTTTTTCCGAGGTACGAACACAACAGAGACCTAGTCGCGCTTATTAATTTCTTCGCCGATCCTACCAAAGAACTGCCTAGAGGATACGAGTCGAAACTCGATCGCACTGGCAAGGTAATGTATTTATTTATTTATTATTACTGTATACGAAACAAGTGCATTTTTCACAATAACATTACAAAGCGGGTGGTTAAGCGTGTATATAGTAAAATTGGTGATAAGTCAAGCTGTTAGCGAATACGTACTAATTTTTTCAATCTCGGACGCATCAATAGCGCCGTTTTGATCGTAATAAAGTTTCGAGATCAAAAAACTTCCGGTTTCCTAATTCGTCGATCGGGAATGCGGCGTGGAAATTCACTCGAAAGATCGGGCGATACATGAATTCGATAGATATATTAAAAAATAACATACAATTCGCGACTCTCTGCCCATTATTTATTGATTCACTGATATTTACTAATTAATACCGAAATATTTATAATAAATTTCAGAGATTTTTTATCTGTCACGCGCGAAAAACTACATCGTTCATCGATCCGAGATTACCGACTGAAGCGGCGCATCCGCGAACGCACCTGGACGAAGCGCCGATACCACCCCCGAGACCGCAACAATCGGCAGTCACCGCAACTACGGAGATACCCATTGCATACAACGACAAAGTTGTTGCGTTCTTGAGACAGCCAAATATTATGGATATTTTGAAGGAACGACACGGTGCATTAGGACAAAATATTGCCTTGAGAGAAAAAGTTAATACGATTCGAGTAGAGGGTACCACGGCACTGCAGCGTTTGGGTCACGATGTTCCTTTGGCTTTGCTACTCAGGTAATTGCTCATGATTGTCAATCGATAATAAATAACAGGAAAAATGTTACCGTCGACGATCGCTCACCAATCGCTATTCTTCTCAAGAGGAGGTGAAACCCTATGGAGTGCGAGAGAGATAGCGTGATCGGTGCTTACCGTGAAGCGAGCTAGAGAGAGAGAGAGAGAGAGAGAGAGAGAGAGAGGCACTCGGTAACGTGTTTCACCTCGTCGTAACGGTCAATGTAATTGTTTACCGGGAGATATTTATGCCGCAGTTTATTCGAACAAGAGATCATGTCCTACGTTCCCGGAAACATAGGCAGATCGCCGCTGGGAAGTCCCCATGCATCGCCAGGTTTGGCGAGAGCATCGGCAAGAGCGCCGGCCCCTTACAGGAGAGATTTCGAGGCGAAACTTCGAACATTTTACCGAAAACTCGAGAGCAAAGGCTTCGGTCAGGGACCTGGAAAATTAAAGTGAGACTCCTGGCGGATCTAATTTTCTAATTCTTTCCCTTGAACGAAAGTTACAAAAGCTTCCGATTATTATAAATATTTTTCTATTAAAATACGCAGATTGCACATAAGGCGGGAACATCTATTGGAAGACGCTTTCACTCGTATAATGGCCGCATCGAAGAAAGACCTTCAGAAGGGAAAGCTCGTCGTGATATTCGATCACGAGGAAGGCTTGGACTACGGTGGACCGTCGCGAGAATTTTTCTTTCACCTGTCGCGAGAACTTTTCAATCCTTACTACGGTCTATTCGAGTATTCTGCCAACGATACTTACACCGTTCAAGTATCACCGATGTCGGCGTTCGTCGACAATTATCACGATTGGTTTCGATTTTCCGGTCGTGTACTCGGTCTCGCTCTGGTCCATCAATACCTGCTCGATGCTTTCTTCACGCGGCCGTTTTACAAAGCTCTACTAAGAATACCGGCGAGTCTCAGCGATCTCGAGAGTCTCGATCAAGAATTTCATCAGAGTCTCATGTGGATAAAAGAGCGCGATATCAGCATTGAACCATTGGAACTCACGTTTTCCGTAACCGAGGAACTTTTGGGTCGCGTCGCCGAGCGCGATTTGAAACCCGGCGGTCGTAATATAACGGTTACGGAAAAAAATAAAAAAGAATATATCGAGCGGGTGGTTCGTTGGCGACTCGAGCGCGGAGTTTCAGAACAAACCGAATCGCTCGTCAGAGGCTTCTACGAAGTCGTCGATCCGCGCTTAGTTTCCGTTTTCGATGCTCGCGAATTGGAATTGGTGATAGCCGGAGCTGCCGAGATCGATCTTAACGATTGGCGCGCGCACACGGAATACAGAAGCGGTTATCACGACGGACATCCGGTTGTCGAATGGTTCTGGAGCAGCATCAGTCGTTTCACGAACGAACAAAGACTTCGATTATTGCAATTCGTTACCGGCACTTCGAGCATTCCTTACGAGGGTTTCGCCGCTTTACGCGGCTCAACGGGACCGAGAAAATTCTGCATCGAGAAGTGGGGAAGACCAAACAGTTTGCCGAGGTAAACAAATTTTAATTATGTGTACCCGATGGAAACGTATGTTCGATAAAGTTGTACAGGAAATTTTACATTTCTAATTACTTATAGTAGTACATATAAGCAGCCATTCACGTTTTTTCTTTCTTGTAACGAACATAGACTCTCCAAAACGGTATGAAAAATGATTTTTCGTAAGAGCGCTAACGATGAGGATATACAACATATTGTCTTTTCTTTTCCAGAGCTCATACCTGTTTCAACAGACTGGATTTGCCACCCTATCCAACGCCCGAAATTTTGTACGAAAAACTTTTGTTAGCCGTGGAAGAAACTAATACATTCGGTATAGAGTAAGAAGAAGAAAAAAAAAGAAGCGCAATTTCTCTATGAGCATATAGCGTATATGGCAACGTTCGTTCGAACGCTACAAGCGGGTTTGCAGCTAGTCGATTAATAATAATAATAACGATAACGATAATAAATAGTAATATATAGATATGTATATGTAAATAATTGTATACTCTCGATTAGAATCTTGGGGTGCGTGCGGTGCGTGCGTACATCGGAGTTTCATGAAATTGTCATGAAACAGTGTAGAAACGTTTTAATGTCAACGCTCCTTCGATAGTTTGCACCAAAATGGGATGTCGAGGAAAAAATACAAGATGGCTATCAACAAACGGAATTTTGCCAATAAAAGAATTACAGTACGAAAAAGTTACGGTGGAAATCGCTGTTTTGGTCAGAATTTTCATAGAATTTAAGTAAGCATATTATTTTCGGGAATAATGAACTTTACGACTGCTCTCCGTACGCCGTAAAATTCACATTTGCTTGTTTTCTTTTTTCCTCGAAAGCCACGCTTTGACGGTAATTTTGATCGCATGCATATAGTATGGACAAAAGCAATGCAAAAAAAGAGAAAAAAAAACAAACGATACTTTATCCGACACTCCATTTTTACGATGCATTATAACGTATTAGCATATTACGATACGCGTGCGATAAAACTTTTTCCGACGAGTTCAAGAAAAAGATTTTTGCCCGAGAATCGTACAAATTTTTATTTCACCAGGTGCGTAAATGGGATTTGACGCAAGGAGTGAAATAAACTACCACTATTATATTACATACCATGTATGTAAATCACTTTTTAATCAAAAGTGCCACTAGATCGAAATTCTGAATATTGATCTGTTAGCTAAGTAAATAATATACATATATACTCACGGAGTATTTGCTCACTGTGAAACAGTTTGCTTCAATAGCGGCGTTTGACATTTAATGAAAATATGTTGAAAAACGATGCAACTAAAAGACGCGTACACATCGCCTTGAACATAAAGTTTTTTTTTTATACGACCGCACAAGCACTGGTGGCACATTATTCGATAGTCTATTAAATAAAATACGTTTCTTTAAATATATTTCGACGGTAATTAACTAGTATACCGAAAGCGGAATATCCGATTTAAAACAAATTTATCGATTACGGGTTTATAGTCTGGTTATTAATTATTTATAAATATTGAATTATTAGACGCGTAATATACCCGTTTGATGCATCGCCATTGCCTTTCGTATCGCGTAGCCAAGTTCGATAAAATTACAAATATATTTCACATGATAATTGTACAACATTGAAAACAATTATTTCGCGCGTTTGTTACTTCGATTTTCCAATACCGGGAGGTATTGGTTGATTCATTACATCGGCGCGCAGTAAGTAACGACGAAACTTAAAAGAAAAGTAAAAAAATTGTCTCCGTCGTGAGCCTTTGCAAATGCTATTGCGTTAAATAACAACGAATAATTCAAGTGCCAGGCTTCAAAATAGAAACTTTCTTTTTCGGAGCTTTATTTTTTGATTTTTGCTATTTCTTTATCTAAAGTTCATTAAACGAATGCTCGACGCTCCAAACTGCCACATTCGATAACGTACTTGTACAACGATATTTATAACACGTCCGGCATATCGGACACATTTTTAAAGCCCGACCTTGCTATAAAAGGCACATATATACCATATTTACATGTATATATCGTAGTAATCACAATTTTCAAAATCGTAGATACACATTGATTGATATATGCCGTTTGGGAAGAGATTATTCAAATAATTGTTGCCCCGATGCAACGCTATGCAGCTAAAAGTAAACTAACGAAATTTCACGTATACAATATTTGATCAAAGAAATAATAGTTCAATTTCCCTTTTTCATCTATATCTTTTAACCTTTAAACGATCATATTATAATTCAACATCTAAAATCATAAAAAATTCGTTGTTTCCATGATTTTAACAAATTTTCCTGCGACATTATTTTTTTAAAGAAGGCTTCTGCCCCGGAACCCGTCGATGACCATTTCGGACTTAATTTTTCCACCGTTATGATAATATTCGACACACGGAGAAATAGGACTTTTTTGTTTTTTTTTCTTTCACGAATCAAAAGCTCACTTATTCATTTATATTTAATGACATTATATACATACATGTTTAGATGTATACGGAACAGTTGTAAAATTATGGAACATTGATCTTGGCGATCACGCGTCGGTAAACCGTTAGTCGGCAAGTTAATTTACAAACAAAAGCGATATATATATATATATATACATGAATGTATATTAGGTGAAGATGTTATTTACAATGCATATGCTCACCATTCCATACTTTTATAATGGGATTGGATATTTAGAATTTTTGCCAAATGCCGCACAGGCAAAGACAATTTTTATTTTTTAAGAAATATAATTTGATTCTCGTCATCGGTAAACCATGACAGTCGCTTCATCAAAATCAGTTTTAACGATTATTCGATAGTGTGCACTATAAGATGATAGAATGCGGCTTGCTTTTGAAAAACAAAAGTCTGCTCAATCTACAATTCAAGTCCTAAACCTAGTCACTTAGCGTGTAGAAAATCTTTGAAATATAATATATATGTTATGCTACTCACAGTTGTGAGCAGAGAATTTAAGATTCTGCTCAAAATTATATTATACACAGACTGTTCGAAAAAAAAAAAAAACAAAACAAAACAAAACCCATGCTCTTTTACTTATTCCAAATACTGTCTTGTTACGAACGAATAAATGCATTTTCTATAGTAATACGTGCGATTTAGGTGTTTATAATTGTTAAAAAGACAAAATTATAAAAAATGTCTGACCTCGATTATTAGGCAAGTTTTTAAAACTTACAATCGAATTTCACTCGCTACGAATTTCCAAAATTTCCAGAAAACGAGTTTCAGTTACTTGGAATTTATTTATACTTCAAGGTATTTAAATACCTTTTGCGAACTGAGATTTTTGTTCCTTGTAAAAGTATTCATAAAAAAATTGGAAATATTTCGAAGCAGTTGAATCGAATCCGCGTACAATAGCCGCCAGCGAAACACTCTTGCTTATAAAAGGTTGATGGCATGATCCATCAATCTGTAAATAACACCGTAGTTGAACCATTTTTATTTAAAAGCAATATGTAACACGATACGAATAATAAAGGGCGGGATCAGAAGGATGTAACAAAAGATACCGATGGAGGCCCTCGTGTTTGGCCCTTATGACCTTGGATTTCGTGACTACCGTAATTGAGGGCATTAGAGTTCGGTTTTAGCAACATCACGCTCCAAATTCAGTATACATGTATGTGTGTACTTCTCTCTATATCTCTTCCGTCTCCTTCTTGCTTGTACCCGTCGATGAAAAACCTATATCCGTTCTCGACTGTACAATTCGAAGGAAGAATCAAATAATCGAATATAATTCTCGAGCTAAAAAACTTGTCCCCCGACCCCTCCTCTCGGTGTTTGACAATAAATAAAAGTGCCAAATAATAAACGAGTTTAAAAAGACTGTGAAATTCGCGGAAATCAATAATTTTGCAGGAGTGCGAAGGTCATGGTGCGAGGGAGCGCAAAGCGGGGGCGGAATGATATTGGCCCCCGTGGTTCTCTGTCGTGGGTTACGAGAGCGCACGCTGGTGTAATATCACACGCATATACACAAATCCCGTGTGTATACATATATGTGTATGTTAGATATATATATTTATCCGTAAAGGACCGGCGCGTCAGCGGCAAGCGACGAGTTGCCGAGAGCCCAAGAGGCATACAGCGCGCACAGCAGCAGGCAGGTCGCGCATGGCTGCCGACGCGTTCGTGCGAGCCTCTATTCTTCTCTCTCCGTTTTTTTTTTTCCAACCAAAAATCGTCGAGCTCCGTTATCCGTGAATTATAAGCATACTCGATACAGAGATTAAAGAGAAAAAAGAAGTAATAATCTGCGACGAGAGCTATGCTCGGTGAGGGGTTTAACGTTCTTATTGGTGGGAGTTAAGGCCCAAGGGCGTTATTTAAAGTTAAAATAATACAACGTTAAAATACGGCGTTCGGCGTTGTTGGGTAGTGTCCGAATACACCTACATTATTGCTGTCTCCGTCTTTCTCGCTCGCTCGGGCTAGACCAATTAGACGATCCTAAACCCCCTTTGGGTTAACGTTTGAGATACCGTCGGCCATCTTGGTGTTGCTTGAACGGGCCGTGGTCGTCTTCTGACAGTAGGCGAGGACTTGATTTGCGGTTATCGAGTTCTCCGAAATCTCTATTACGACCTATGATATATTTACGTTAAAAAAACCCTATTGTCCGGAAAAACGACAATACGAAACGCGTACGTCGCCGTACGGATTAATCGATTTCCGTGGTGGAAACGTTGACGTGTACCCCGAAAGGTTTTTGTTACGATGATGGAGACGCCGCGTGAACGTGAAATCGCTGCGGAAGACAGTATAAGAGTTGTGTGTAGATTTCGACCGCTCAATGATTCGGAGGAAAAAGCTGGATCAAAATTCGTCGTCAAGTTTCCATCCGGTGGCGAGGAAAACTGCATATCTATCGGGGTAAGCTGTGTCATCATTCGAATATCTTGACGTTTTTGCCGTTCGATGTTGTCCACTTTATTCCTTTACCCCGCAACAACCATCTCGTTATCGAGTCTTACTTAATCAGCGGAGAGAAAAAAAAAAAAACGTTGATGACGACCGCGAGACACAGCTGACGGATGCTTTTGGATTTTTTACTGGATGACCAATAATTTCATTTACCAGTACATATATATATATATATTTTACGAATATCGATATTTTTTTTATTATCTGACGTAATATAGGTACTTTGATTGTAATTCAAAATAAAAGCAAATATATAAATTTTGTAATGTGTTTCGAATAAACATGAATTTTATTTAAATTATTACTTTCTGCCAAATTTTCAATTGTAACTCTTTTTGCAATGGCGCTATTTGAATATTTTTATGCACGCTGCGTAATTAAAAACATTTTTTGCTAATCGGAGTTGGAATTTTGCGGGGTAGACGCTGCGTGTGCCTTGCGTCCCGTAGAGTTACATTTGTGTAGTGGGTATGTAGACACCATCCCTGAATGAGTCATTGAGTTATATTGGCAGAGTGGAGAAAAATAGAAATTCGTCTTTGGTATTTACCGTGCATCCATCTTTATAATTACTACATCCGTGTAGAATATTCTGTTTTCAATATGAAGTTTGAAGATTCAACGATACGCTTTATTATCAACATTTACAGTTGTTTGAACCTTACGTATTATCCGCCGTTGAGCATTGTGATCAATGTTCGGAGACTCCAAAGCTGGACAATAGATTTCAAATTATTATACATAGAGAATTTTCATGAGGCATGCAAATATTTACCATATATTTGATTTAGAAACAAGAAAGAATTGGCACATTTAGTTTCTTTTTTCACGGTATTAAAATGTTTATTCATTACAATTGAAATCATTACGGTCATTACCATTGTAATATGAGTAGAAAGGAAAATAAAGAGGCTTATTTATAATAAGGTCATTTTTCACCTACCATTTATCTTGATACACTTAGGTTTCGCTTATCTAACGATCTGTCGAGTTAGCAAATGGATAATTCTTCTTTTTCTTTTTATTACATATATTTCTTTAACGATACGATTGAGAGTTGATTTTTACAGTTTTTTATCATTTTGATTACCCGATCTTTTATAACAATTAAATACCGTTTATTGTTAAATTTCCTGTTCCGAAGTTGTAGTTTGGTAAAAAAAAAAAAAGTGCAATTAACAAATGTACTTCTTGAAGATACCGGTTGCGGTTTCTCAATATTCGTGATCCGACGAGAAACATCATTTGCATAATAGGTTAAAAACAAAGCAATCCTTCGGCAATATGCAGAGAACCCAGTGCTCCCCAGAATAGCTATAATAGACGTATAAGGAAATCGAGTCCTCTTTAGCAAAACCCCCGAGAAACCAAAGTTTCAGGTATAGAGATAAAAAGACGCCGAATAGTAAGCTCTTTGATCCCTCAAATTGACGGTTCGCTGCGGGCATTCTTCCGCATAGGTCAATACCCCGAGAAATCCTCACAAGACCGGACACAACTAATCAATCCCGTTGCCTTAAAAAAAATCACCTATCTATATCGAATATCTGAAAAACACGTTAAAATAAAATTGAACAAGCAGTATAAGTACGGAATATTTGAAAATAGCCTCATTAAAAAATACATCGTAATAAAAGAATGTAAATCAAGATTGGTCAATGATGCTCACCTTTAATGTGTTTTTTTTTTAACGTCTTTATTTTGTCTTACTGTATAAAGCCTGAAATAATAATTCATGGCGCAGCCTTTGATCGTTAATTTCTTCGACGTCTTTGGAGACTCCTTCATTGATAAAGGAATCTCACGCGGAACAAAGCTTCGGTGATCCCTCTTGTCGCAAGTTGCTCCCATTTTTTTCCTTCCCATTGTTCACGAAGCCGAGGGAATTGTCCGAATAAGGCGGGTTCTTGCGTAAAGCACGTTATCATTACTTTATGAGAATATCGTAACTATTCTGCTTGCAATGACGAGGCCATGGCAAGAAAAAACGTTTAATTCAAATGATATTTTTGTAAGTTAAATCGCTGATCGCGAACTCTTTGCATTAATGCGCGCGTATGAGTCAAAGAGATGCGAAACATCGAAAGAGGTGAAAAAACGTAGTTAACATTTTTTAAACGATTTCGCTTCAAGATTGTTGACACGTTGAAAAATAATGACACAGAACGATTCGAAGACGTTGAGTCGAATTTTATCCGCTGCCTCGTCTCTTTTATATAACACACAAACTCCAAATTGTTCAGTTATTCTATATTAATGGACAATACAGCATGTTAGTTTAGTCATCAAACCAATTGATGAGAATACAAAAAGATAAGCATGCCACGTTAAACTCTATTGCGTTTACTTTCTGTCGTTTTACATATTTTCCATTAATTTTCATCGTCGGATATTTTTTCCCCCGAAATTTCGATGAATTGCCATCAATGTGAGCCATTTGTACGGCATGAAGATTGTTTGTTTTTTCTTCTTTTCATTGCAGGGAAAAGTATATCTCTTTGATAAGGTATTTAAACCAAATGCAACACAAGACAAGGTGTACAATGAGGCCGCAAAGTCTATCGTCACGGACGTATTGGCAGGATACAATGGCACGATCTTTGCCTACGGGCAAACTTCGTCAGGTACGAGTACAAAAAAAAAAACACGTCGAGCAGACTGAAACTTTCATCCGTCGAGATGAAGAAAGATTGATGTCTTATGCGTATGCTATTCGTTCGGTTATTTTTTCAGGTAAAACGCACACGATGGAAGGTGTCATTGGCGATCCCAACAAGCAGGGAATAATACCAAGAATTGTCAACGATATTTTCAACCACATTTACGGCATGGAAGAAAATTTAGAGTTTCACATTAAAGTTTCGTACTTCGAAATTTATATGGACAAAATAAGAGATTTACTCGACGGTAAGATTCAGTCGAATTAAATACCATTTACAAAAGAAAAAGAAAAATTCGATACTAACTGTGCGTCAAAGACTTTGGTGGATTTTGACATTTTTTTTTCTTCACCATTCTAAATCGTTTTGGTTTACAGTCTCGAAGGTCAACCTAAGTGTACACGAGGACAAAAATCGTGTGCCGTTCGTCAAAGGAGCTACCGAAAGATTTGTCTCGAGTCCGGAGGAAGTTTTCGAAGTAATAGAAGAAGGAAAGTCAAATCGTCACATAGCCGTGACAAACATGAACGAGCACAGTTCACGTTCGCATTCGGTATTTCTGATAAACGTGAAACAGGAAAATTTGGAAAATCAGAAGAAACTCTCCGGTAAATTGTATCTCGTCGATTTGGCCGGTTCTGAAAAGGTACGATCGATAAAAGTTATCTTTCATTGAAGAACATAGCTAATAAGTCATTATTTTCCTATGCCATGAATTTCAGGTTTCGAAAACCGGAGCCGAGGGTACGGTATTAGACGAGGCGAAGAATATTAACAAATCTCTTTCGGCTCTCGGTAACGTAATTTCCGCTCTCGCTGACGGCAACAAGACGCATATACCGTATCGAGACTCCAAACTGACGAGAATTTTACAAGAATCTCTGGGTGGTAATGCCCGTACGACGATTATCATTTGTTGTTCGCCAGCGAGCTTCAACGAATCGGAAACAAAGTCGACGCTTGACTTTGGTAATTTACCATTAATTCGTTTCTTTTTTTTATCTTTATAAATACGATGCTTTATTTCCAATTTTTTACAGGTAAACGCGCAAAGACGATCAAGAACGTCGTATGCGTGAACGAGGAGTTGACAGCGGAGGAATGGAAGCGACGTTACGAGCGTGAAAAAGAAAAAGCCGCGAGATTTAAAGGCAAAGTTGAAAAATTGGAGGCCGAATTGGAGCGTTGGCGTCAGGGTGAAACGGTAAAGCCGGAAGAGCAGGTCAGTTTGGTGGAAGGACCGGACGTCACGACACCCGTTATCGCTCCCGTCGAAGGTATCGCAACGATTACTAGCTTTACAATTACTATTCGATTGTCAAAAAAATGACTTTTCGATGAAACGTGTGACTTGCGAAAGATATTCCAGGCAAAGTCGAAGAGGGACCAACACCCGCGATACCCGGCGGTGGTCTTATGGCCGGTTCGTTGTCCAACGAGGAGCGACAAAAACTAGAGGAGGAACGCGAGCGTCTCTATCAGCAACTGGACGATAAAGACGAGGAGATAAATCAACAGTCTCAGTACCTCGAGAAGCTCAAGGAACAACTCGAGGAACAGGAGGAACTTATCGCAAGCGCGAGAAGGGATTACGAACAATTGCAGCAAGAGATGAGTACTATTAATCAGGAAACCGAGAGCGCGAAAGAGGAAGTCAAGGAAGTATTGCAGGCCCTCGAAGAACTCGCTGTTAATTACGACCAAAAATCTCAAGAGGTACGTTATAAACTTAAAATGCCTATCATTTTCCATTGATTTTGTGTTTTTTATGTATTTTAATGAACAGCAAAGTGTATCGTACCTGTAAATCGAATAACGTTCGGTTTTAATGTGACGAAGAAAAAATAATTGTTAGATACTTTCGATGTCTATCGCATCTCATTAATCGCTTTTGATCTTTTTTGTTTATATCAATAAAAAAAGGTCGAGATAAAGAATAAAGAACACGAAGCACTAACGGAGGAATTGTTGGCGAAACAAGCGGCATTCAACGCCACAGCGTCCGAGCTTCAACAGCTTCGCGACATGTCGGCTCATCAACGCAAACGAACGGCCGAGATGCTTTCCAATTTGCTGAAGGATTTGGGCGAAATTGGGGTTGCCATTGGCGGAGACGAAAATATCAAGGTATCGCGTGTTAATTTTTGCTTTCTCCCGACACATTCGCGCGTTATATAATGATCGATTGTATTTTTCATTAGGTTACACCCGACGCTAATGGCAAACTCGAGGAAGAGTTTACCGTCGCGAGGCTATACATAAGCAAGATGAAGTCCGAAGTGAAAAATCTCGTTCAACGCTGTCAAGGATTAGAAGCGTTCCAATCCGACTGCAACAAGAAAGTACGTATTAATTCGTATTCGACGTTAAACATCTCGTATGCAGTATATATTTTTTTCACGATACCTCGTAAATTCGAAACGTACTCGTGACAAATATTTACATACGGATTTTTATCTGACAATCCTATTTATTACATTATCTCAATATAATTGATCGTTTCATCGATACAGGTCTCGGAGTACGAGAAGGAACTCGGCGAATGCAGATTACTGATATCCCAACACGAAGCGCGCATGCAGACTCTTTCAGAATCGATGAAGGAAGCGGAAACCCGAAAGCGAGCTCTCGAGGAGGACGTCGACGCTTTGCGCGAAGTTTGCGCGAAGCTCAAAGCCGCCGAGCAAGTTCAGGCTGTGACGAACAAAGAAAAGGCCGAGGAGAAGGAAGCCGCGACGAAAATGCGAGTGGCACTGGAAGAACAGATGGATCAATTGCGCGATGTCCATCAAAAACAGGTAATGTCATTTATGGAATACATAACAAACGCGATAACAAAAAAATTTACAATTTACAAAAATTCATTCCTATACTATAATCCGATGACTTCTTCGTCATTCAGAATGGAAATTTTGCGACTATAATATGTGGATATTTCATTATAATTTCACTTTTTTTCGTTAATACAATCTTTATTACACTCCTTTTTCGGGTCGTGATATATTACATTTTTGAGATTTTTTTCAAGTTTCACACTGTTGAAGGAATAAATGTTTAAAGAAGAGAATAGACAAGTTTTAGCGCTTCCCTGATTTTCAACTGATATTTTCAATGAATATTCAACTGATTTAAATTTTCTGTTGAAAAAGACAATATGACCGTTCGTCTTAGAATCGCGATGTCAAATTAACTATAATCAATTTTCATTCATTTTCGAGAACATAGCGGACAAAGAAATCGCTCATTTCCGTGAAATGCAAAACGCCCGCCTCATTGCCATAGTTGCCGGCCGGAAGTTGACATAAGAAATGTTCATTATATTTTAGCGAAAATTGTTCAAAATGCTGATTCATAAATATTCATATTCATGAAATGCGACTTGTTCAATGCTACAACGTAATGACAATGAGAAAAAAATGGTAAAGTTTTATCGTTTTATTCGTAGGTTTCGGCTCTCAGGGACGAGATATCTGAGAAACAGGAGCTGATCAGCGAACTCAAAGATTTGAATCAGAAGTTTACCCTTGCGCATCAACAAATGCAGGCGGACTACGAACGTTTGAAGCAAGACGAGGCCGATAAGTCTATGAAGCTTCAGGAACTCATATTGATGAACGAACGCCGCGAACAGGTACCAATTTCAGTTTTTTTGCAATCGATCAAGCAACTCTGCTCCGAATTTTTTTGTTTACGAATCATTTTGTTCCGAATCTCGGTAATCTTCAGGCAAGAAAAGATCTCAAGGGATTGGAAGATACCGTGGCCAAGGAGCTGCAGACGCTACACAATTTGCGCAAATTGTTCGTTCAAGATCTTCAAGTTAGAATCAAGAAATCGATAAATTCTGAAGATAACGAGGACGACGGTGGTTCGCTCGCACAGAAACAGAAGATTTCATTCCTCGAAAATAACTTGGATCAACTCACGAAGGTCTCTTTTAACAATCTTTACCGATACTGCAACAAATACCGTTTATTGATTTTAATAAAATTAATTTGATTTGTTATTATCTTAAATAGGTTCACAAGCAACTGGTCCGCGACAATGCAGATCTGAGGTGTGAATTGCCGAAGTTGGAAAAGAGATTGCGTGCCACGATGGAACGCGTTAAAGCTCTCGAGACTGCGTTGCGAGATGCCAAAGAAGGTGCAATGCGTGATCGCAAACGTTACCAATACGAAGTTGATAGAATTAAGGAAGCTGTGAGGCAAAAGAACTTGGCCCGACGTGGACCCAGCGCGCAAATCGCGAAACCCATTCGCGCAGGACAACACAACGTGGGAGGCGTTAACGCGATGAGAACCGGAAACCGAGGTCAGTTGGAATCCCACTCAATCCAAAACCACAAAAATCCAAACTAAAAATTATAGTTTTGAGTTTTTTTGTTTATTTTACAAAAGACAGTAGAGCAGCCCATTAAGAATACACTTAAACTTTTTATTTAATTATCATTTGCAATGCCATAAGAATCTGTCAAAAGAAAAGATATGTTGGTTTAACGTTTTTTAATTTATTTGTTTTTCTCTTTTTTATGTTTCCAAATAGATGTGGATTGTCACCCTCCCCGGTCGTGAACGTAACCTCGAAATTCTCTTCACTTTTACAGAAAACGAACGGAAGAACGCTTTTGCCGATGAAAAGAAAAGAATTCCAGAGATGGATTTAATTTACAATTCTTTCATATAAAACACATGAAAAAAAAACCGATAACAAACAAAAATCATGAAAAAATGAATACGGTATCTGAATAAGGGTAATAGACGTATTAATATTCGCAACGAGCACCATCCGTTTCTTTTTATTAAAAAACAAAAAGTATGTGCTTCGTAACGCTAAGAATTCAATATAAATATGTATCGTGTAACACTGCATGTCTCATCGATTTGTAAATAGTTGATTTTTATAAATTATTTAATTTAATTAATGCGCGCGCGAGTCGGATGAACTGTGAGCAGCAAAGCCCCCAGGCGTTTACTTAATATTAAGTGTACGAGTCTCTTTTTGTTTTTGAACATGCTACGTCATTGTTCTTGAAAAAAAAAAACATAAATATGGTGAGATACAATCATACGAAAAATGTCGATTAACAACCGACACGGATAAGAAAAACATGCCACTACGATTGAGGGTTGAAGATCTATGATAGAATTTATTTTTTATTTGATGAAACTTATTTCACCGATGTAATACTTATATATATATATATATATTCTGTCGCGAAAAATAAGATTGCGCGCCCGTTTGAAATACGACGAATCAAGCCTAACGCAAACTACTTAACGATACCAATTGATCGAAATTACTTAACATTTCAACGATTCTCGATTGTTCGTTGGTATTTGTATGGACTAATTTCACTCGTGCCGCTAGGAAAAACAAAAAAAACAAAAAAGTTCCGTAGACAACGTCCCTTATAATTAAATACGATTGGACATGCAGTTTATGAGAGATTGTGTGGATGATTGTGGGCTTATAAGTATTTATAATCGCAAATGAAAGAAAAGGAAAAAAGAAAAAAAAACACATTTACTCGCTACACAACCGAGCAACGCGAACGATACAACTCCTTAGACGGTGGACGTTTTCGAAGTACTGTGTCAATTTGGAGGGCTCGCTTAATGACAATTAAGCGCTCTAAGCCTTTCCTCTGTGATTTCGATACAAAATTCATAAACGTCTATCCGGCAAAGTTCGTACGATCGGCGTTTCGAGTGAAAAATCGAAAAACCTGTCTCTTACTCTTGGCTACTCGTCCGATTAATCGTTCAAATTCTTTACCATACCAAGATGCATCGTCAATCCTTTATTTATATTAATTTATCCTATCATTGTCTATTACTCATCGAGAATTGCGTGGTTCTTTTTTTTTGTTTTCTTTTCCATTTATTAATACCGCGCACTTCGAGCTTCTTGACTTTTCTCCCAGCCCGGACTCAATTATCGTGTGGCCTTAAATTAATCGTCGCTTAACCCGATCGCAGCGAACGTGTACTTGTTTTCCAGGGTACGAGACCGGTTGTTTAGGCTTAAGTTCCTCGATACATTGTTGGTGCAATGCGATTTAAAATTAAACAAATTTATTTTACACTCATCAAATACAGTGGCTTCGAGTGCAGCTTAATTATTTTTCTCTCTGTGTGCACCCAATTGAAATATACCTGCACCTATTGTGAAAGATGGTTTTTTTTTTTTTCGTCATCTTCCATGTTTATCGATCTTAAATTAGTTTATTAATATTTATCCGATGCAATTGTTATTTTGCGATTGATAACATTAGCTATCATCGCTATGGCCTTTTTCCAACGTAAAAAAAACGAAACGCCTCAAGTTTTGTATATTTTTCAAGTTGCATTTAAGTAGATTCACAATTTTAGGTAGAAATTTGAATTATGAGCAATTTCTTTTTACACTGGCTCGACGACACTTGTAATGGGATAAAAAACATCGTCCACGATCTCGAATGATCTTTCTCTTCTCTTCCACCGTGAATATCTAGTTTTTTTTACGATTAGTTTATACAGATTTTCTTTCATTTAAACATTTTTTGTCGAGTGCACGAACGAGTTTCGTCAATCTAGAAGCAATTTAGAAGCATGCTGCAAATTGCATTTCGAGCGTTTCGACATGGTAAATGTCCTCTCTGTGTAATATATGCGCAACAACTAAAACTAATACGTGTGTAGCATAAATTTTGTGCACGAATTGCTAAAGAAAATATCCTGCTTATCGCTGACGACACGTTATTTGATTTACTTGTAACACACTACTAGAGTCCTGTAAAAAAAACTTTATCATTCGGTACCACGTTTAATTTTCTCAATACATCGTCACCAATCATCATCTTCCTCAGTCAACTGGTGAAGCTTTATCAAATGAGTAACGAAATAACTGAATAAATCTTTCCACAAGCTTTCAAAAATCAATGGAAGAGACGAAGAGTGGAAAAATCAATCGAACTTGTAACTAATAACTTTGTAAGATTCTATTAACGCTTAAAGATTTCTGTAACTCGATAAAGTCATTTATGTACATTTTTTTACAACATTTTTATGACAAACGCGGATTGGTAAATGAAAGCTTTGTGTACAGAGTTTAACGTTTTTTTTTTATTTTAATACATATCCGACGAAGGTAAACCAGTAAGTAGGCGCGTTTGAGAAATAGCGATAAGCCGAGTATCGCTCCTTTGGCCGGATGAAGCTAAAGGCAAAAAAGTGGATACAGGCCGAATAATCCATATACCGCATAAATGAAAATGTTCAGCATCCTCCTCGACAGAGAAAACTCCACTAATATTTATTAATAATTTAAGTTAAACCAGATGGCATTATCGTTACGACAATGTGTTATTTTATTTTGTTTTCTTCACATATTTGTCGAAAGTCTTTGTGAATGCTTGCGAGAGAGTGCAAACATTAGTAAAAAGAAACAAGTTATAATTACATAAGAGCGCGGGCTTACGGGCATTACACAGCCACCCACATGCACGATATATGAAGAAAAAAACAATAATTACCATACCCCATATAAAATGCAAATCTTCGAAACGAAAGCCCCTTTGGTGGCTACAATTTGCGCAACTCTGAAACAGCCTTTCTATATAAAGTTTATAGCGATCTCGAATAAATCTCGATCCCCGGTAAATCGAAAGTTAAACATTTTAAGTAAAAAAACTGAAGAGCGACAGAGTTTCGATTATTTTTCATAATATGAAAATAAACAAAATAATAAAGAAAGAAAGAAGCAAAGATGAAGATGCATCTCGGAATAATAAAAAGATGGAATTCGAGAATTTGTCCACACAAAAAAAGCGATTGCCGTTGAAGAGGAGGTTGATCTCAAACTACCGTCTCAGAGGCTTTTAATCTTTCAATCGGCAACATCGACTTAAGACGCGTCGAGCTATTCTTCGATCTATAATGAGAGCATATATTATCCACTCAATGTAGATAGATGTGTTATCACAATAAAAAAAAAAAAAAACAAAATGATTTCGATTATTATGCGAACTCAATGTTGCCGGTATTTTTGCATGTTATATTTATGCATTTTTTTTACTATCCGCTTGTTTAACGTTATACCAAAGGGGAAGGTATTTTTTCTTTATCGAATTTAATTTCGTTGAAACGCTTCTTTCGGAGGAAGTAGCCATTAGAACTTTGAGAAGAACACCGCGTCAATCGAAAGAATGTCCTTATCATTGTTCGAATGGGACCGACACAACGGAGTGTTCGGTTAATGGCGAATTCAATAACGCGCGATGAGTCATATTTTTACCGTATACTAGAATACTCGCTGCGAGATCGTTAAAGTTTGGATCCACCTCGTCTTACGCGCGAATAACGATGCTTCAACGTTTCTTTGGATGATTCGACCTTATTAGCTTGTACATGATGAACGTAGCTATAACTAACGACTGTAATATCGTAGTATCATTGAATTATAATTACATTTTCTTCAATGATAAAACACCAATTTCTGGACCCGAAAATACAATGCTTACAAAAACAAATCGAAAGGATATGATAAATTGAAGGGATTACAATTTACTGGCAAAGCGCCGCAAGTTTGAATCCTCTTTTTTGTGTTAATTAACATATATATGCGCCGATTAGAATTAGTACAATTATGGTAGTTTTTCATCAATTATTTTACACCCCATTTTGTGATTGTCATAGAAATGTCCACTTAGGACATTCATCTAACTGCAACGTCTTAATAATAATTAATCCATTTAGAAACGAATTTATTTTAATGACTACATTATTGGTCTTAAGACTCAACGTAGAAGTAAATTCTCTTGCATTCCCGATTATCGATTTGTTACTATGGCAATAATGTAATTGACGAGGGTATATCTTTACATTCCCAGCCAAAACTGAGATTCAGACGGAATTCCGTATACAGTCCACGTTCCACATTCTTAACTCCGACCCGCTCCCATTTCTCTATTTCCCTTATCATCTCTACTCCCGGTCAGTTGCTGCGAGTAGGGGTAACGCTTGGAGTGGGGAAAAGGGGCTGAGGGAAAATACAGTTAAGGGAATTCTTTACAATGGTGACGAGTTAAAATAAGGGAGCAGTTAAGTTAAGTGGAGTTAAGAATACGGAGCGTGGACTGTCCTTCCCAATGAAATAAAAATCTGAATAAAATCAACTATATAGATGGTGCTAAGAACAATGTCGCTGAAATTTGAAACGTTCGGTGAACTAATTGTTTTTTTTTTGTAATTGTTGAGCGTAGGAAAGGCAATTAAAACACATTCAGGAAGCAGTTGCATGTACGGAACTTAAACCCGTAAAAATCAACGAAACATTCGTACCACTCGTGCGAGTACGCCCTATTGATATAAAAGTCCTCACGAATCTACGTCATCAAAATATCTTACCATTTCACTAATTTTTACGAGTTTTCAGCTCCGTACAACCACTTCAATTCCTGAATGAATTTTTCCGGCTAATGTATTTTCACCATCTTTTTTACGATTAACTAGGAGGTTTCGGGCGCGCGCAGCGTGTCAAAACTCGTCGACCAATCACGTCACGAATAAAGCGACAACAATACATATATCGAATTTCGATACTTTCGATATAATATCGTTACTCACCAACTTTTTAGGAGAGGACTAGCAGGTTACGTGCGCGCTGCGCGCGCCCGAAACCTCCTGTCAAATCTCGTCGACCAATCACGGCACGAATAAACCGACAACAATGAGCTTCGATATGAGTAACAACAATAAATGCGATCTATTCGATATATATCGCAAGGACCTTTTTAAGAGAGCGACTAACAGGTTAAGGGCGCGCTGCGCGCGCCCGAAACCTCCTGTCAAATCTCGTCAACCAATCGCGGCACGAATAAACTGACAACAATGAGCTTCGATATGAGTTACAACAATAAATGCGATCTATTCGATATATATCGCAAGGACCTTTTTAAGAGAGCGACAATTGCGAATAAAAAAGGATTCGTTAACCGAACGTTCCGAACTTCCGAACATAATAATTATGCCAAAAAATTATTTATAAATCGGCAAAAAAAAATCTAACCAATGATCCGGTACCTATTGTTTTTTCAGCGGCGAGAATGATCCATTCATTTTTCCGAATCCATGTACATTGTGTGTGCATCTTTTTCTAATTTAGGAAATTTATATTTTTTCGTTAAATGACACGAATTTTCGATACACGTTGGTCAAAAGACTACGCATTATACACAAGAATTTTCCGGGTAAGTAATTGGTCTGCACATATCTGCACATGCGCATTAAACATTTTTTGAAAAACAAAATATTAGAGACCATATTCTACAAAGACTCATATGTATACAGCAAAATTAACGAATCAACTTCTGCGGTAAAAATGTTCTGTTGCCGGATCATTTGATACACAATTTTTGAAAACTAATTTTTTAATGACTTTTTAGAGTCATCATTATGCAAAATTAATGTTTACAGCACCTTCTAATGATTTTTTTAAAGATTTTTATCCTACTGAGAAGTATTCGAAATTCTCTTTGAATCCCTTTTTTTGATGGGAATGTAGCGTTACAATTCCCCTCCTTGATTAACTATTAAGATTCGGAATAATGAAATACCGTCAAGTACTAACGTGATCAATATTTATTTTCACAATGATTAATAAATATATGCCGGCATCGAAATCATCCAACGGATGCCTTTGGAAGTATCAAAAGAAAAAAAACTTGAAACTCCCTCCGTTCGATAAGATCGTCTTTTATTCGTAGTATGTCATGACGAAAGTTGGTTAAAATGATGTGACAATTCGTAATATTGAGTTCGTCACCGTCGGTGCCAGTACTCTTTACGAATAGTTTTAATTCACTTCCAGCAATACTGGTATCCGGTGCGTTAGTAAATGGTCATCAAAGAACATATAGTTGATAAATAATAATTCCTATGACAATTTTACTTGGATATATATACATCGGTGGATATTAACCGTTGTCGTCGCAGTGTACTTATATTGTTCGTGCTAACAATTTTCAACGATGGATGCAATTCTCTTGACCGGTGGGGCATCCGTGGGCACTCCAGCCTCCTCACTTCCGTTGGATATATCGCGTTTGAAATGCAATTTGTTTGGTTGCAAAAACCGTGACGAACGTACATCTGGTCCAAACGCACCGAATTATTCCGAAAAAGTATTGGTGGGCAATTGGTTCGAGCGGCGATCGGTCTGCCGTCGTCCAACCGACGAATGGATCACCGTTTACAGCGCACATTACAAACCTCACGGTATCAATGATTCGATAGAAGATGTATATAACGTTTGGAAAAATAAGCAAAATACTCAGGTAAAAGAATATCCACCATAATGAACCTTCATATGCATAACTTTATATCGGTTTTTCGTAAAAAAATGTATCTATAAAATATAGGCTTTTATATTTATCTATTATCAAGGGTACCGATCGACCGCCTATGATCGACGGTCATTCGTATCTTAATAACATGACGACTGTCTACGACTTGAACTATAGAATTCTTCCGAAAAGTCTCTGCGGTCCTAAAATTCGAGTTTATAAAGCGAGGTATCGTTGTTCTTATATTCAACGGGTTGCTTATACCTCACTCGCCATAGTAATAATAATAATAATAATGATAATGTCAACTAAATACAGGAAAAGCGCGTGGGTTCCCGAGGCAGATCTCACTCTCAGCTATGGAAATCAGACCAAATACGGTCTCGTTGATGCCGTGAAAGCGAAACAGGATCATTACAATGGCAATGGCAGAGACGCTATTTTACCGTGGAAATCAATTTATACAATTGATTACGATGAACCGGTAGTTGCCGATCCAGGAAATATCAAAATCAAAAGGTAACCGTCATAATTACTCATTAAATTAATTAATTTTGCTTTTTCTTTTTATTTTTCGAAAAGAATTACCGTCATCGAGTATAGGAATTATTTGACTCTCATTATCATTGTCGCATTCCCATAAATAATTTATTCTCAATTATTGGTAATCTTGAGCGTTTGATGACTAAATTGATTGGCAAGATTTCCCAAGCTTCGGGGCGATATGAATACACCCGATTTGCGCCATTTGGGAATAACACTCGTTTCCACCACGAAACT
Source organism: Cryptus viduatorius (assembly GCA_964006125.1). Classification (NCBI taxonomy): domain Eukaryota; kingdom Metazoa; phylum Arthropoda; class Insecta; order Hymenoptera; family Ichneumonidae; genus Cryptus; species Cryptus viduatorius. Next base: position 16,876,322 of record OZ023224.1, on the reverse strand, counting down.
TCCAGCTCGGGAGCCACAGTATCGTTCTTTCCATTCCAACAGAATCTGTACTTCGTTGTAATTTTCCGATGATCCTTTTGTAAAGCATTTCTTTTTTACAATAAAAATAACTTTCAACTCTCATTACATTGTTTATACTTACGGGCTCGAGGATCACGCGTAATAATGGAAAAACTTATACATTGCTGGTGTGAGAGTCGATTTTTTATTCGAATGTTTCCTTTTTTTCATAATAATCTCATCTGCGAGCTCATAACAAAGTTAGGTATAAATGACTTAAAACCGTGTTAACGTAAACATTGTACAGTCTTATTAATTCGTGTTTAGATAAGGAAAAAAAAAAAAGGAAATAAACATAATAATAACGTGGAAGCACTGGTCGTAAGCAATTTCCGTTGCAAAAGTTTATATAAGCGCGCGCTGTATATTATCGTTGGGCGGTATATACGACTCAACGACGTTACTTTTATCACATTTTATGTCTAAGACGTCGAAATACAGCGAGCAAGTGGAGTGCACAATCGTTTACCGAAATCGACGATGCAACAAATATTTCGCTGATAATCGACATCCGAGATTTTCTTTTGGAAACAAATTTGTCGTTCGAAGCCGCTCAACGATTCACAAATGTTCGATAAAAAAATTATCGAGAAAAAAATTAGCCGCACCTCGTTGTTATCGATCGGACCGAAGGAAGATACGAACTCGAGCGTCCAATATTTTGTAAATACAATTCATTCCGAAGAAATAATGTTTAATCATCAAGATATAAATGATTCAAGTTTTCACTGTTGTAATTATTAAGTAACCCCCCCTCAATCCTTACAAGTATTTATATATACCTAATGAACACGCATGAGGAATATCGAATTCATCACAAATACATCGCGAAACGTTGGGGTAAAAAATAAAAATAAAATTCATTGCATTCGACGTTTCGTACGATACGCTTGGACTTTTCAGATTGTTTATCATTACATCGATGTACAAAACAAAAATCTCTTATTTCATGATTCCATTGTTGATGTGAATGTACATAGAAAATTGTATACCGGCGGAGGAATCGCCTGGTATACTTTTGCACTTTATGGAAAAAAAAAAAAAAAAACAGTTTCGGTTGCATACTTCGCGTAATTAACGATAATGGCAGTGAATCTACATCTTGTCGATTTCTTCATAGATCGATTGCTAAATCGAGGTCTGCGACCGAGTCTCGGATTCATAGACTCTAGAAGTATAAAGTAATTAGGTACAAACTTTTTTTTTACGGTATCGAATGAAAGCTGCGTTATTTGGTTTTCTTTTTTCATTAGCAGCAATATAAAATATAGGATAACGGTGACCGGTGAATGAACGCCGAGGCTAGCGATAAATTGGATAAAACAAGATTTTTGAGCCCCCAATATGTTCGTTCATCGGTGCGAACCGTTAATCTTTCGCGATAATCAGCGTAAGAGAATTGTGCAGAAAACGGCGATGTTGAAGACAAGAGAGCCGCATAATAAAACCGGTAACCACACAGGATTCGTAAAAAAATTGTGATAACCGGCGTTGTAACTCGGCACTCGTTGACCCGGTTGCAACATCGAAGCATTAATATTTTGATTATGCAGATTGATGCAACGATCGAAGCAACCGTTGACCTCCGGATGCACCGGCGAAAAATGCGATTGCGAATGATTATTTACGAACAAAGAGTTCGGCGAGTACTTCGGTGAATGATTGTAAAGTGGACTCTCGCATCTCGAGAATTGAATTTGGGAAGCGTGTTGGCAGCACGATATCAACGAATTTGCGCTGCTCGGACGCGGCGTGTAGCAGCATTGCGTCGCATCAGAGACAACGGAACACTTGTCGATCTCTTTATTCACGGACGGCTCTCTCGACGGTCCGAAATTCGAACCGGCTGAGCCGAAACCCGAGCTCTGACTCGACGAACGTGACAAACTCGGCGGTTCGACGCCAACTTGCCAATAACCACCGACAACCCACGATGTCTGCGCCGGTGATTTAAGCTTCGGCGGGGCAAGAATGAACTTTCGCGTTCCCGACTTGATCGAACGTTGAAACAAATCGGGACTTGTCGCGCCGTAAACTTTGGTCTTGAAGATTCTTGGGGTCTTGCGCGTTTGTCGAAATTTCGTTTCGCCGAGCGACAAAGTTTTTAGCGTAGTCAGACTGTCGTTCAACGAGTATTGCTCGGAATTTCCGTCGAAGTTTAAGATATGTTTGCGTCCGCTATCTGCGCCTTCGGTGGAAACATTACCAACGGAAGACGACGACAGACTTTCGTATTTCTCGCCTTTCCTATTGGAAAGAAAATAACGGGAATAAGAAAAATTCGACTTTCTTTTTAATCGAAACACGTCGCGAGAAAACAAAAGAATACTTGCCTTGGTAATGTAGTTTCCAAATCTATCGATGTCCGACAATAGTTCAAAGCTCTGTTCGAGTCGCTCGAACCGAGCTTAACGCTCGGACTAAATTCTTCGAAACTGTCATTGAGCTTCGTAGACATCGAGGCATTTTTCTTATCGATTGACGAATCCAATTTTTTAAAGGACGCTTTGAAACTTTTAGAATTCCTATATCTAAAAGTTACATTCGTAAGGCCAATAATCACTGTCAAAATAGTCACCTGAAAGAGTAAGGGGGGCATTCCGTTAATAAAGCATAAAAATATTTCGTTACGTTAATAGTTTTTTACTTCTATTTAGAAAGAATTTAAGAACTTACGCAGTGATATTCCGTTATGTTCTGCAGTGGCGGCCATTCGATCGTTATATGTCGCTTGAATAAATTCAGTTCGTTCAGCGGTCCCACAAGGCTGATGCAGATCCACAGAAGCGTAAGTATCGCGTCCAAAATTCTTTTCTGCGTTTGATTAACGACGAATGCACTCGTTTGTAGAAACGCTCCGATGAAAGGCAGTGGCCAATAAGTAGGATAATACATCATCGCAGACGTCAGCATCGTCAAGAATATTCGAACGCTCTTGTCGACTTTCTTGGGATTCTGTGAAACACTTTAATTACTCAATGATGTCGATAGTCCGTTTTAAGGTCGAGGTGCGGTGTTGGATTCTTATTTGCCGCACTCGTTTTCCGACAACATCGATTCAAATTAAGAAAAAACATTGTACGATAACGTAGCATTGTTCGGAGGCGTTTCAGTTTCCGGACGGTAATTTATGTATTTCAATTTATTGGCAATTTTAGATATGAAGAACAAAGAGTTACCCTTAAAATCGGGTCGATGGTTTTTGCGATCTCCACTATATATATATATATAGAACAACGTCGAGAGCAATTCTTTTCTTTCAGAAGTTTGCGCCTAATAACAAGCGGTTGAAACGATTTTAATCAACGACTTGCCATTCCGTGTGTTAATATGTGTATAAAACTTTTGCTCTTTGTGCGAAATTAGCGAAAAAAATAGGGCGGTACTTTTCATATGTAGGATAAATGAAAAAAAAATCACTCACTCGAATTATCTCGTTAACTGGTTTTTCTTTAAAAAATAGCATCTTATACTGCGTAAGCCATCGCGATTGCTTTCGCAGAAAATTTTCAACGAACTCTTTGCACGTTTGGCACAACGGATATTTAGCCTCGAGTTGCCGCTTGAATTCCTCCAAGCCGCAATGAAAAAAGCGCTTGGGCTCGAACTTTTGCAATTCCAATAGCTTCTGTTCTTCCATCCAGTTGCATTTGTCGCACAAGCTGTTCTTACTTTTACTTTGTTTGTGTTCTTTGGTAGTCGATGCGCGTCTCGCAAAACCGTTGGAAAGTTGCATACTTTGCTCGGGAATATCGTAAGCGTAGTCTCCATCCTAAGGTGGTAAAGAAATATGACAAAATTCTTTATATTAATAAATTATAAATATTTTTGTTCCATTACCTTTGTGAAACCGTTGTACTGCTCGCAAGCGGAACACCACCACCAATCGAGTTGACTGGAATAAATTTTCGTATCCGTGTTGCAAAACCAGCAATTTGCTCTAACGGGCCATCGGAGTCTGAAAAAAACAAATGTTTGAAAACATTTTTTTTTTATTCTACGAAAATAAATAATTGTTTGTAATTTCAGAAAGCTTCAAATTTCGTTCGTTCGTTTCCTTTCCAACACTTACTTTAGTCGGCGGAATACCGTAACACCGGCGGCGCTTACGAACAGTAACGTACCAATTATCGACGTAAAGTTGTTAAGTAAATTCTCATTGTATTCCATTTTATTCTCATATTACGTTTCGCCGTTAGCTTTTGCTGTACTTTTAGATTGGTCAAAATCGTGCGCAAAATTAGTCAGATAACTTCATATTTCTTTTGAACGCGCCGCTCTGTTTATTTAACGTGTATCAAAACGCCTCCCGCCAAGCGATATTCTACCGTTGCACGTATATCACGATAACCTCTAATATTCAACAACCGCGCGATCAATTACCGACTTGATTCGTCGACTTTTAGATATATTATATATTTTCAAATGGTTGCGTTTGTTGTCTTGAGAAAATTGTTGTTATCTATTATGGCACATTGTTGACGGACGTTGAAACACTGTCGGAGCGACGAGTGTTACGGTAACAATATTAAATCACGTTGCACGCGGGTAAACATGCACTATCGACGGCGGCAATAAAGCCGGATATCCGCCATATTGGAGCCACATTTTGAAGCACTAGTAATACGCGTGCGAAAAGAGAAAACGGAAGAAGAAGGAGGGGGAAAAAAATAATAATAATCCCTCATGGAAATAGCGCGCGCGAAATCACAATTTCGATATATCGAAACACAAAAACCCGCGCCCGCGCCAATATCAAAATTTAGTTAAAAAAAGTGGCACTCTCGCTTCTTCTCTCGGTAGTTGAAATTTTGTCTGCTTTTAGGTCGTATGTACACGGAAAAAAACGATTCAACATTAATTTCAAAGGTTTTTTGTCTACCGAGGGAATAAGATTTTATTTTTATGTGAAGAGCTCTAAGAGGTCTAACAAGTGGATACAGCACATTCTTGCTGTAATCATTGATGTTTCAAATGCAGTTTCAATTTTGCTATCTAATCTTCAATTCCAGCTTTCTTTTTTACTGTTTATTTTACAATACAAAAAATTTTTCGAACATTTCTTATACATAAATGAACGAAGTGAAAATTTGTTGAAACAAATGTAGATTTCTTCCAACGTTCATTTTAGAGCCTTAATATTTGTGCGCGTCAAAATAATACGTTCTATTTCCCTCCGTATAATTTTACTGCGAGAAAAAAGCCCAAAATGTCCAATACATTTGAATGATGAAGAAACGATAACATACAATAAATAAAAAATCTGTAATCTACGATTTCAATTGTAAAATTATTATTTTTGTACATTCCGACAATCGAGAGATTTCTCGACACACACTGGCTGATCTGCTAGGACATAGGCAGTCACTTGTTATTTTTTTTTTAATATTAAATAAGTAAAGTAATCAATGTCTCTTATCCCCACTAAGAAGATTGGCGAACACTTTCTCAATGCAAAATACCTGATCAAAACTCTATTGCGTTTTTTGATTGAAAAAAACAAAGAAAAAAAATTACGACTGCCCGCATAGGCGACAGCGGAGACGTATTCGCGATCTCTCTTATATCACTGATACTGCGTTTTTCGTCTCTCGTTTGAATAGAGTCACTTTGATATTTAACAATGGAAACGAAAATTATTTTTTAACAATACACATCTCCAGTATCCACTGCCCCGTAGAAATCTTCGTCGTGTAGTAGTATCGAATAAGTCGAAACTCCGAAAAAATAAAAAAAAATATTTAGGGATATCTGTAGTATGTATAAAAGGCGACGACGCATTTTGTTTTACTGCCCATGACTTTCGTGTTTCACGGATAAACGTTGTTTAACATCAAATGTACAGTCGGTAAATGTTGATTTAGGAACTCGTCAGTGACGCCATGAGCAATTCCATCTTATTCAGAAAATTTTTTCCCTCCATCTTGTCCCATCGAACTTCTTTGAACGAACCACCCAGATTTTCCCACTTTCTTTCGCGCACCAACTGTCCTGGGAAAAAATCTTTTCTCGGCGAATGTGCTATCGCTACTTGAACTCCGGTTTGAGGTTCGCAGCGTACGGCAATCATCCTTGGAAAGAAAAAAGAAAAACAAAAATCTTGACATTATATCGCGAAAAACATTTTTCGTTCTCACAATTTTATAGATATGAAAAAATACCTGTCCCCGTTCGGAGATGCGAGAATGCAGCTACTGGCATTCCCCAGTGGCTCGACCGCGCCAAGACCGAGGTGAGAACTGTTTGCCAATGATTGCCAACCCATGCACTTCGCTAATCCTTGAACAGCCGTTATTTGATGTTGATAAATCTATAAAGTTCATCCAATTTAATACGTTTTTTTTTATAACTTTACAATTAATATGCATTATGATCGGGTGGTTGCCGAATCAACAGTTCTGATTTTTCGCATTGCAGCTTTACGACGGCTTTTTTTCTCCTTTTTTTTCGATCGTGTTTCAATTTCAATCCAAGTATATTTATCTACTTTCTTTTCTAAATCGTTCTTCGCCGGCATCTCCGATATGCGTTACATTCATAATAAAACCCCAAAAGCGCACTACCATAATTGGCAACATCGGAGAAATCGTATAAAATACAAAAGATCGACATGGAAAAGATAGAAAGTAACGTTCCGAGCAGTACTTTAAGATGGAAACGTAAACTAAGAAAAAGAAAGAGAAGAGAAGAGATATTTCGTAGACCGCACTGCGGAAAATGAAAAAATGTCTACAATTAAAATCGAAGAGTTGAATAGAAAGATGTAAAAAAAAAGTTCAACCTGACAGAATATCAAGTCTCTGAGTTCCTGCGGTTCGTAGCTCATGTGCATTACTCGTCCGTCTCGGCACACGCACTTGAGAGATTTTTCGCCAACGTGAACGATCATAGACGTTCGATAAACCGTGTCGTAACCGTGCGTCACTATATTAATTTTCACGCACGATTGCATCGGTGAGTTAAGTGCATTCCAATGCGAAACTATGAGAGGATCTTTGACCTCTTTGGCTATCGTGTCCAACACGTACTCCGTTCGTAGACGCATGAAAAAGTGTTGAGCTTGTTGAATAATTTGTCCGAGAAGCGTTTGACTTTTCGTCATTTCGATCAATTCATAACGATCGGCGGCCGTCGGTCCGGCCAAACATCGCCGTTTGCTCGGTCCAAGTGGCCCCGATGATGGATGAGGAAACGGATGATGCGTATTTTTGTGATGAACCTCGCGCAACAATTGATGTAACGAATGCTCGAGAACGTGATCGTGATCGTTTTTGTGCGGCGGAGGCGACAGTTTTTTATCGTTGCCGGTACTGTGGCAAAGGCTGATTATCAATTGTATCCCCGGAAGAACCTACGCATCGAAACGTCAATGAAAATTGTATTCAACATCTGAATGGTGAAAAACTGAAAGATTAACGGCGCGTAAATCTTACGGTAGCCATGATCTGATTTCCGACCACCATGTGAGGTATCGGTGCTCGTAAATGTACGGCCTCTCGGGCCAATTGACTGAAAAGTTCTTTGCAGAACAAAACGTTCTGCGCTGCTTCCAATTTTTGTTGCCAGTGCATATCGGCGTTTGAACTGTTGGTGCTGCTGTTCAACACGTTTATATTCGCGCTGCACAAGTCTTCTTGATCTGAACATTATGATGTTGACAAGATACGACCGATTGAGATTATTTGGCGTTTTATATTTTCGATCATTCGTTCCGCGGCAATGAAAAGGATTATTGATCGATTACCTTTTTTGCATAATACTTCGATGTATGCGACACCCTGCAATTCGCTTGGTATCGTGACGCGTAAACCCGACGATTTTGAATTCGATTGAGTGAATACCGCGCTGGCGTTGGGATTCGGCGATGCCGGCGGACTGACGGTAGGTTTTTCCTCTTCTTCGGCTTTGGTTACTTCAAACATTCCCGTTTGCGTGTACTTGGAACCGGCTGAAATTTACACAATAGTTTTATTTATTTTACATCGCCGTATTAACGAAAACAACATCATCATTACATTCATTTAACTCAATTCGAATAATAAACAAAATGTAAAAAAACATTGCCAAGTAGTTTAAAAATAGTTGTCAAATAATTTTTTGAAAATAAAAATTAGCTAAAAAAGGTCATTAGCTACGATAAAAACAAAACTTGGTCAGTCGTTAGAACAGAAATAAATGTACTTGCATAAAATGAAAAGGCAGACAAAGTTTTTGTTATTTTTAGTTTTACTCATAGTTTAGCTCAAATGATTTTTCTTTTTTTACACTTTATGGTAATGACATCTACTTTCTTTAAAAATAATCCACCCCTAAAGAGTTGGTGGCGATATTTAATCGATTCATATCGAAAGTATCGAAATGCGAGTTTTATATTGTTGTCGCTTTATTTGTGCCGTGATTGATCGACGAGTATCATTTATAAATGCTAACATAAAAAATTATATAAAAGGCTATTTTCCCTCTATGAAAAAAAATGAATGATACTCCACCTGTACGATAACTGAGATCGCCGATGATGGAATTGGAGACTTTCTTCAAACGCCAATTTTGTCTGAGTCTAAGCAATTCGATGTGAAAATCAGGCGTAGATCTAGTTCTGGCTAATTCCGTTTGACAATTTTTCAATCTCTCGGCACCCATCATCAGTACAGACGCGGCTCCGGCTAAAGCCTTCTTGCGAGCGTAAACCTGGACCATGGGTTTTACTTCCGGCGGATCTTGAGGCACTGGATCCAGTACCATGTATCTTTTTTCCTTAGCGATAGCCAACACATCCGCAAGCACGCATACTTCGGTCAAAGCATTTCTGAAAACAAAAATTCAGTTTTCTTTTTTCTCCCATCCGGTAGCTTTGTCCAAGTCTTTTGAAAAGCTGCCAAAAAATATGTAGAATAGCATTTTTTTATACAACGACAAACCTCAGCTTACTACGAACGCTGTCCCAAGGCCATAGCGACGACTGATAGGACGTCGAGTCCTTGGAATCATCTTCGCTCTTATCACCATTTTCAGACTGTTCCTTCTTGTCGTCGCCAATGCTTTTACTGAAATCGATCTTTTGCGCGATTTTCGTCAAGTTTTCCGAGAGCGTGAGGGGTCTAAAAAAAAATTGCAATTTCGAATTCCAATTTATCGACAACAACGATAATCAACAACTGTAACGAAGCAATCACTTCGAGGTTAAAGTCAGTGGTTCGTTACTATTTATAACGCGACTATGACAATTTTTTATATTGTCGTCGATGAATCAAGACAATCCATTAAAAAAATAGCTTACGCCTGATAAATCTCTTGTCCATCGTAGCTAATTTCTTGAATTTGATTTTCTATCGGTGCCTCCACCGAAATATTCACGGAGGATGCCATTTGCCTACGTCGCGAGTGTCTCGCTTTTTTTTCCAACTCAATGGAATCAAAACATTATAAGCAACGACCCGCCAATCATTCGTCGTAAGAATTTTCAGAATGTATTGTCGGTGTATGAATTAAAAAATATCTGCCGTGTATTTATTTATACTCAGGCAAAAATAATATCCGACGAAATTGCGAACAAATAAAATAAGTCTCCTTCTTCTTCTTTCTGTCTTGGTTTTTTACCGCTAGGCCAAGTAACAGAATAAAGTAATTATAATAAATGTCGTATTTTTAGTTACGTTACAATATTTTCACAGCATTCGGTAAATAATTCGGTAAGAGGAAAAACAATATCCCGATATTCTGTCTTCGTTTATAATTGACGAAATGTCACATATATTGTTCATACACCGTTAATACGATTCTCCCGCCAAAATTTGATCAAAACTCACAGAAGCTACTTTAGAGGGCATTACCGATTAGCAAACGCTCAATACAAAATTCATCAATAATATATACGCTATACACGCATTACTACGCGACAGCGACCATAGTTTATAAAAAAAATATTAACAATATTTAGGGCTCATACTCGTTCACGAATTAACTAACTAAAATTTGCTACCGATAAACTTTCATCATTTGAAAACGCTTGGAGCGTCTGGGTTCGAGACGCCGGGGCGTTCGTTGCGGTTTCTGTGCTCTGTGAACCCCGGCCGATCCGGTTCCTATTGATTTGGCGGTGTGTGCATCGTTACTCGCCGCATCGGGCACCCTCCGTCTTTTTCGTGCTTCATTTTCCAAGTCTGTTCGTCGTATAAAGTGAATATTTTGTTCGACGAGAAATATTAGGAGTAACCGTGAGTGGAAAAATCTTAATTGACGAAATATATAATTGTATAAACGATAAGACGCTTACATCGAGTACAAAGTAATACACGAAACACAAGAACATCGAGTCATTGTTCCGTTGGCTTGTCGGCGTACCCTACCTTCCATTTTGGAGCTACCGTATATATTGATATTTCGAAAAAACGCCAAAGCGACGGACTTTTACTCACGATCTATGGACATTGTGAGGGTGGCATATCGCTTCTGCGACACGTTCGTTAATTCCCTCGTCGATCTACATCGACGCGATATACGTGCGATTTTTTTTTGCGCGTCTCTCGTATACAGCGTTTCGCGAATAGGTGTGCCCGAATGGCTACAGTTTATTCCATATCATGAAAATCTTGAGTCAATAAAATATTCGCAAGTTGCACACGGCCAGATTATTGCGATGTTTCTTTTTTTTTTTTTTCGTTTTCATTCGGATTTTTAGCTCGCGGTATGTTGGATTGTTGAAAAACAAATTTACGGCAATTTTTTTTTTTTCTTTGATTTTGTATTTTTATCCTTTTTCAATTGATAAAACAGCCGTCGAGCAAAGACTCTTGGAAGTCGGATCTTCGAACTTACGTTGTTAAGTTAAATAAATCAATGTTTTGCTATCGGAGCATAGAGAACACGCGCGACGCGCATTACATCGATCGATAGCCGCATAGAGATAAATACAATGACGCGACATTACACTTATGAGTTTTGGGTTATCATCCATCGACGCGCGAGCATGCAGCTTTCTCGCTTTTCTCAAATATCGTTCTCCGATAATTCAACCAAAATCCAAAGATGGATAAGAGTGGCGAGTATATCGCGCTCGCCATTACAAACGGTTGACTATTTTTGAAATCCTGGCAAACGCGTCAGTCGAAAGGATTGACAACGAGAAAAGAAAAAAGAACAGAGAACAAAGAACAAAGCAAAAAAGAAAAAAAGAAAAAAAAATGTAAAATCAATCTAACGACGTTCCATTCGATTTACAGGTACATAATGACTCCGGAGGGATATACGCGGGTTTACGTGGGCGGCCTTAACGACAAAATAAAGAAAGACGATCTGCAGATGGAATTTGAGAAATTTGGGAAATTAAACAAAGTCTGGATGGCATTCAATCCGCCGGGTTTTGCGTTCATCGAATTTTTAAGCATGGACGAGGCTGAAGTAGCTTGCAATAACATGAATGGCACAGAGATAATGGGCGCCAAGTTGAGAGTCGAAATTTCGCGGGGACGGGGTCGCGGTGGCGGCCGTGGGGGATCCGGGGGTTTTCGCGGAAGTCGTGGCTCCGGAAGTCGGGGCTTTGGATCGCGGGGTAGTTCGTCCGGGGGTTACAGGGGAGGCAGCACGTACGGCGATCACGGGAGTAGCGGCGGCGGCGGCGGCGGAGGCGGCGGCGGCTATAGTACAGGCAGGGGAGGCAGTAGGGGCAGAGGTCGTTACGGGGACGACTATGCCTCCGGGCGCAGCAGTGGCTATGTCAGTCGCGACAGCTATTCCCAAGACAGCTACGGCACCGGTAGCGGCGACACCGGCGACGACTACTACTCCGGCAAGGATTCATCAACGGCGAGATATCGCAGTCGTTCTCCGGCAGGACGTGGCAGGTACTAAAGATACCTAATTTCCGTTTAAAATCTACGATAATGAAGCTTCTCTAGCGCACGGCTCTCGAATGTCGCGAGACTCGAGTCATATATTTACATATTCCATGCATTCAAAAAAAAAAAAAAACACATTCCTCGACGAAGAGCAGAGATTGCCCATATAATAGAGACGGCGGAAGAGTATAAAAAACAATTCGATTAATCGATGAAATTAATCTTCGATCACCCGAACAAAACAAAACAACTTCGATATAGTTTTTATGAGCGCGAGGCATTCAAATATTGCCTATAAAAGCAAACTTCGTCAAACTATAATAACAAAATAGAAGCCTGTTAAGTTTTAGGTCGACCAAATGATTTACGCTCCGAAAACTTCGTACGAGCAGGAGACCTTGAATATTGATCACGAGCTCTTCGTAAATAATTCTTCGATTAATCGCCGCAATTTTTAAATCTTCGCTTAAAAAAAACCGTTCAGAGGCCGAATGAATAATGCATAAATTTTACGATTTAACATTTTCGAGAAAAAACTTCGTTTTAGAAAAAGGGGGAGAGACAGAAAGAGAGTGACAAAGAGGAAGAGAAAGAAGAGAGAAATTGAAATGTTTCGAATTCGTTAAGGGTACATCGGAGACGATGTAGAAATCGGCTGTTTATTGCATGCGCAAAAGTATTTCTTTGCCCTGTCTCTTTGAGTCCAAAGAAACGCAAAATTCTCTCTCGTGTCGGAAAAAAAAAAACCGAAAACAAGAGATTGACGTGAATGTAATGTGAAATCCTTTTTTTTGCACTTCCATGTTCACAGTCATCGTCATCTTCGTGAATGCACATAAAAGAACTACGCTACGTTGCCAAACTGAACTGCGGGCCGATCAGCCACCCGCCTCGACGACTACATTCTGTCCAATCTACGCAGCGACGTGTACATATACAAGAATTATTCTATCGATATATGCTACGACATACTTCCTTTTACAACGTACGATCTGGTTTATAGCCTGAAATTCATGCTGAAATGATGTTTCTTTCATAACGTATCAAATTTTTAATCTCCGTTTAATGAAGAAAAAAAAAAAAAAGAGGAAAAAAACAAACAAAAGTAACAATGATTTCGTGAGGTAGAAGGGAGACGACGATTGATGAAAGACTGACAATTTCGCGGATGCGAACATTATAAAAGTAGGCAATACGAGAGACGATTTCGAAGTTTACATATTGAACATTCTTGAGTTCTGGAGTTCCAGGTTACCAATCGTACGAAATTATTAATCTTTTTTTTTTTCACAAATTTTCATCGTCCTAGAAACCAGATGCTACTCTTATTATCATTTTTTTTCTTCCCACGATTATTTTTTTTTTAGTAAACATTACGTGAATCGTCTAAGTTGAAAAATTATTACAATGTTAGAAAACGATAATTCCATTTGTTATCGTGTTTTCTCGTCTCTACGTAAAGAAAAAAAAACGCTTGGCGTTGCTTACTATTCTACTGATAGAGATGTTTTTTTATAAAAAGAAAAAATTAACGAGGCGCAATGGAGCCAAGAATCAATTTGCGGTCGTGCTTGGCCTATAAAGAGATACAAAGAAAAAAAGGAAATTGAAAAATTCGAAAGGAGTTTGAAGTATGCCCTGCGATAAACATTGAGACGACGATAGATGTATGATTTTTGCAAATCAAATCGATGAAAAACTATTTCCGATACGTAGGATTTTTATTTTGACCCAACAAATTAGTACATTGAACACGGATACATTCCGTGACGAATCTACCGTGCGTATGTACTTCACTCTGGAGTGAATCGCACGAAGGAATACGTTGCTAAATCGACAAAAAAAAGAAAAAAAAAAAAAACTGATCAACAATATTTTATTTCTGCTGTAAATGACATGGAATTGGAAACATATTAAATAATTTGCGCTCATAAAAACTACTGCCCGCCACCCTGCCTGTCTACAGATTTCGCCCATTATTAGACCCGTGCTGTCTCCGCAAGTACAACCAGAGAATACGGGGGAAGAAACGAAACAGACAAAACAAAAATCTTGGCTTCGTCGGTAACGAATAATCAGCGTTAACTCCCCGCGCACAACGCGTATACGATAATATTTTTTTCGCATAACACGCAACTCTTAACGCCGACAAAATAAATTGTCGAATCTGCGTCTTAACTCGAATGGCATCACAACGTAAGTATAAAACTTTTGACGAAGGAGTATGGTATGGTTGAGAAAAAAAAACATTGTTTTATTGATTACTTTCCACAAGTATGAAAACAAATAACAATTATTTAATATTTGCGAGTAGAGCGGATCGACGTTCGGTATTTTGAAAGAGTGCTCTTATCAATTGTTTAACTTGGTTTGCTGAAAATTCGTATGCAAGCGGCCCTTTACCGTCGGCCCATCTGTCGTCGATCTCTTTCAGTGACGCTTCCAGCACTTTTATAAGTTCCGTAAACTTCGACCATTTGCCAACGTGACGCTGAATGCCGAACGGATCCTGCAAATGAGAGAACTGTATATGAGGTTGGCAAGACAATAATCAATTGTAGATTCTCTTTGCAGGCACCGAAGAGCCGCAAGGCAAGATAGCAGAGGTGACGATTAGTCCCACGATTGATCCCATATATTGTTGAATAAATGCATTTTTGATACAAAAAAAATTGAAAAAATTGCGTACTTTATTGCAAGCTCTCCGATAGAAATAATTCTTACCGGAAATATCGAAGGCGTTCTCTTGACGATCATGCCGAAGAGCGTCACCAGTTCTGTCGCCACATCGGCCGGTATATCTTCCACGGTGATAACTTTATTCACAAGATCCTCAACCATGGAATTCGCAATACAGCCTGTATGTCAATAAAGCCTCTTGTTAAGGGTGAAAAAAAAAATGAAAAAAATTTCAATACTCACCGACGGCACGACAATAAATGTTAACCGGAAGAACATCCAACCAGACTGTTTTCAACAATTCTAGTTGCCTTATACATTGGCGTAATGCGCGCTCTGTACTCTGAGGCAATTCGGGTGTTTGTCCCAATTGCGACAACCCTATTGCGATTATAATTTATTTAAACCAAATTATTCATTAATATTATAAAAAGGTGTTGGAGCAATCGATGAAACTAACCCGATTCGCGTAATATATCGATTATGATGTTTCTCTGATACTTCATGTGATCCAGAAAACATTCGGAGCCAACGTTGCGAAGAACCAACGTTAAATCGGTGTAAGTAATATTGTGCTCTTGCAAATGGCCCGGTAGGCGATCCCTGTACTCGTGGGCCAGCGTTAGAAGATGATGAGCAAGGTACATGCAGTTGTTGTGAAACAGCGCTGTCCGATAATCGATTTAAAAAACGTCACGAGAAAGAACAAGCGATAAAAAACACTTGTAGAAATGTAGTACATTATGCTACAAGGGTGAGAAGCGCGCGGTTTTCGTCGAGTGTGAAGTTTGCCCTCCGAGCCAAGCAAGGGCAATAATCACGCAAGATGAAAGTTACGCTCGCTCCCGAGTGGCATACGCGCTATTTTCTTTCCGACTATACCAAAATTCACCATATTTTTGTGCCTGCAACAGCCCATGGACTTTTCCTCGTTCCTATCATCAAATTTCGGCCCTTGTCCCAAAAAACACACCATACCATTTCTTCCAACTACGCTAAAATAACCATATTTCATGCATGCAACGCGGGTGCAAAGTTGCACATTTTTTTACCGGAGGAAAAAGAAAATAAATTTGCAGGCAAGATAAGTATATTACATCACAAGGGAGGGAGGTAAACGTTTTTCCGCCCGGTATTGTATACGATTTTACTTTACAAGGTGTGCAAAGGTAGGTTTCCGCACGCGAAACATGTGGAAAACCTCACTTTCCATACCACAGTGAAGTAAAGTAAATTTGCGGCCAAAAAAATGATTTTTTGGGAAGAATATAATTCTTAATGGGAGAAATTAGAAAGAAATTACGTTTTTCTACTAACGTTGCAGGCTTAAAAATATGGTAATTTTTTTACATAGCCGGAAATAATATAATATACTACTTGGGAGGTGAGTGCTTTTTCACCCCGTGTGATTTCAGCCCTCGGACAGCAAACTTCACACTAGGCGAAAACTACGCACTTCCCTCCCTTACTTACTTACTTCCTTCGCTAGCATAATGTACTATTTTTCGACTCACCTACTTGCTGGGGTATAGTCTCGAGAAGTTTTTTGTGATGTTCCGGTACCGTACTTGCGTATATTTCGAACACGTTTCGACTAGTGTAAAATAACCTTATCGCACAATGGTCGGAACTCGCGCAAGCTTCCTCGAGAATATCTCTAGCGAGATTCAATATCTCTTTGGCACTTTTGCTGCACAACAGTTTTTTTCAAGCGAAGTTGGAAATTAATTAAGGAGGCTGTGTTTTTACATTCCCAGCGAAAAGTAAAATTCAGACAGAAATTTCTTCACTTGCTACCCAATGGGATTGAAATCGGAATAATCTGGCAACTCAACTTTTTTTCTTTAGCGTAAGTTGACCCGTCAATTTTTCAGAATATGTATATATTTTTTTCCAAATGACAATTTTTTTTTGCATTAAAAAAGTGAGATTTTGGATATGTTTTTAAAAAAAGACTATGCATTACATTTGTGGATTTTCCGAGAAATTCAACATAATACATTATCGAACATCGATCATTGTTTTTAAAATTAGAAGAAAATCTAAAAAAAAATGAATATCCATTCGGAAAAATGATCGACTCGACTTCTGTTGAAAAAAAAGTGCGATTGCCGGATGATTTGTGAAAATTTTCTTTTTTCGTCAATCTAATTTGTTAAAAACTATTTGGAATGATTATTACGCAAAATTAATGGTCTTACCACCTTCTACGAGATAGTTTTTAAAAGATTTCAATCCTATTGGAAAGTGATCGCAATTATCTTTGAATTTCAGTTTTGGCTGAAATACGGGATAATAATAACAGCAACGGCCCGACTGAAAAGTTGAAGCTACAAAGCGTCAATTACCTTATTTGACACGGAGGTAATTGGAATGTTTGTTTACTCAATTTTCGTTCGATCTTGTAATCGTATTCGTCCAACAGATCGTTAGGGATCTTTAAAGGCTCCTAGAAAATACGACAGACTTAGCAAAACGAAATACGAATGAGAGTATAAAATGAGTATATAACGGACCTTTGGCTCGTGTCTAAACGAATCGTGAAGATCTTTTTTCGTTATAAGACTCGCCTTGGCTAGCAATTCTTGGCACACTTTGTCAATGAACAGAGTATCGACGTTCTTCGTGTATTCCGACAAAAATCGTTGATTATCACCGATAAATCCTACGATATAATGAAACGGAATAAAAAACAAAAAATGCGTTTCATGTAAAATATCGACGAGTCGAGATAGAAGAATAATCGTTCCACAAATAGAGGCGTACCAATATTGACCAAATAATCTTGAAACTCGTTTATGTCGTTGATGACTTTTTCGAAATTCTGCAACTCCGCGCTCGAGCTCGGAATAGTATCGGATATGCAATCGTGAATCAATTTTTTCGACAGTGGCTCGAGCAAACTATCCCCCAGCAGAACTATCAGGCTCTCGTTTTCGATGGCGACATCGAGATGATGATGCAAGAACATGAACAATAATTTCAGATTGTGCAAAACGCTCTTGTAGTCCGGTTTCTTTTTTTTATCGACCCGTTCGACCGTGAATACTTTATCGCGCTCGACGTAAATGGAACAATCGTTGCAATCGATAATCGGCTCGATCGCGTATTTCATGACTTTGGCCGCGAAGTTGTTGAGCGAAATTTTCAAACTTTCGACGCATCCAAGAGCCCTTACGAGATCCTGAATTTCGTTGGAATCGCAATCGATCGTGAGAGTGGCAATTTTCTTCTCCGACTCTTGGAATTCTCTCCAGCAAACATATTTTTCCCACAACGAAACGACGTCTGTCTGGAATGTTGCGTATCGGCTGGAATACACCGCTCTCAGAGTCGCATGGATATCTAGGATTTGCAGATCGTTCTGCGGCGTTTCGAGTATAGATTTAACGCGTCGCAGAGTATTCGCCGCTTCTACATATTTTTTATTGTGTTTGCAAATATCGATGCTCTTGAAACATTCGTCAAGTTCCAAGAGTCGAACGGACAGTTGCAGACTCAGATTGGACGCTCTGAGGGAATCCGACAGATTGTTCAACTCCCTTGTGGATCCCGAAAGTTCTATCTTTATCTGAAATTCCATTTTACCGTCGATGTTTACCCACCGCAGCTAACATGCCGGTGAAACAAAGCAAACGAACTGTACACGTATTTTACCTGATCCTGGACTCGCTTTTCAAGAATGTTCATTTTATCGACAAGTTTTTCCGCGTTCAGAACCAAAGTCTGATCCTTCTTCAATGTCGGCACAAACTCTATGTAATTCTCTTCAATGAAATCTTTAACGTCGCTCTTCAGTTTTACTATTTCCTTCTGTATGTCCGTAATTTTTTCATCCAAGTCGACTTTCTCCAATTTTCCTAGTATCAATGACAATAATAATAATAACAAATAGACGTTTTTCCCGATTCGATCATTTTTTTTTTATAAGTAAACAACTGTCGGATGTCAAGGTGACAGACGGATGGGATTAACCCTGGAATACCGCACGTGGCTCTACCGGAACGCGAAGCTGTTTCTCAAAAATTAAACATTTTTTTCACTTCGACGGTTTGCCTCGTCTTCACGAATTTCTATCATTTTTTCGGCAGATCTGTCAGACCCATACGCGGCGTTAACGACGCGTAAAAATATGTGCGGTGTTCTCGGGTTAACGATAGACCACGGAGATGTTAAATTGAACCTACCAGCTGTCACCAGTATATCGGTCACAAACGAAGTCATTATTAGACTCTTTAAGACAATAAGAATTGTCAAACAATTGCCATACGAAGTTCAAAATTCTTCGGCTAACCTATGGACGAGTAATTTACCGTTCGAGAGACAAAACAGTGTGCGCGCAGTGCGTGCGTGACGACGTTTGCCATTAGGTGCGCGCGATAGCTTCCCGCGCCGCGCCGCCACTGCGCGGAGCGCTTGCGTACTCTACGTCTACTAATGAGAAGTAAGCGTTGGAATTTCAAACACTCGAAAACAACACCGTTGGTACTTTCATTAACCAAATCATTGTGCGAACATATTCGTTTAACCGGTTTAATTCGTCTATTAATTGGTTTTTTCCACGCGACAGCGGTTTTTCTTTTATTTGTATAAAAGAAAAACCGCCATCATAGAATAAACGGCAGTGACGAGGAGGTGATATGGTATATCGAACGTTGTCGTTTACCAAAGAAACCGTAACCATGGATACGATTTCTTCAACCAATAAGCGAATCGGTTACCAGGTTGCGCCCAGGTACTAGTCCATGGGGCAATAGGAAACAGTAACGCTAAACGAG
Source organism: Cryptus viduatorius (assembly GCA_964006125.1). Classification (NCBI taxonomy): domain Eukaryota; kingdom Metazoa; phylum Arthropoda; class Insecta; order Hymenoptera; family Ichneumonidae; genus Cryptus; species Cryptus viduatorius. The sequence continues at coordinate 16,856,971 of OZ023224.1, read as the reverse complement.
CATTAGTAATCAATTTATTCCGATCATTTGGCCATTAAATGGCCACCGCATAGCACATCTTGTATTTGTCTTGTAAAAAAATTTCGTAAAAACGATCAATCCGAAAATTCATCAATTTAATTATGGATCTCCTGTATGGATCGCGTATCGTTATTAGCCTGTTTAACGATCCGCAAAAAATTGTTTAGAATAGATGTATTGCAGGTAGGTAGGTAAAAAATGGAGCTTAAAATCCAATTAATACCGGTGAGGGCCGTTACGAAAAAATACCTGTGAAAATTGCAATATTCAATAATTGCCTATTCTATTTTCCCCTACAACGCTGTTCGAGCCCCCTGGCGAACACTCGGGTGAGCACAACGTTGTTCGCCGCAGAGTTTCACGTATACAAACAACTTTACATGTGCCAGTGAGCGCTGGCGAACTCACCTGTTTCACAACCTGCGTAGCGTAGTATAGTATAGCGTCACGTGATCACCTTTGTACGTTTTTCGAAAGGTATAGTGTATAGAGAGGTTCGGTGCGTGGTTGAATGTGGTGAGGCAAGCTCGAGAGTGTCTCGGCATCAGGGGGAAACATAGACTGGGGACCAGTCAAACCGCACCCAATGTAACGCCAGGAGGTCGTTCAAGCGCCACAGCGAAAGCCCGTGGCTCTTCTTCTCAACGAGTCACAGTACTTACTGACATCTCGCTGTGTACGCTTCGCCAAATTTATCCTCCGATTTTTTTACCGCCGAATAACAAAGTCATTTAATTTACCAATCGGGGGACAAAATTCGCGAGATAAATAACAAAAATATTAGTGCTCGACAGGAAAATTGGCGAGTTATTTCTTCGGTCGGTTAGATCCGGTCGGAAGTGTTAGATCCGGTATCGACCCATCGCTAAACGTGTCTTTGTAAAACATAACAAAAAAAAAACAAAAATGATCGAACCGCAGCTTGATACTCCCGGGAAAGTGAATCGTCGAACGATGATCGTACGCGCGTCGATCTCGAGAGCGTAAAAACACGTACGCCTGGATTGCACGATGTTGCTTCGGTGTACCTTCGTTGGTTCATTCTCGATCTTGTGTGTACGCCGTTTCTTCTGTGCTACTGGTCACAGCGTCGATGCTGTTACATCGAGAAAAATCGAAAGGGCTTAAACAACTGTAGCTCACCCGATTCGCGCGCGTTCTTTCTTTAAATAAAAATATTATCATTTTATTCAATCGGAAAGCATGGAAACGAAATAATATCGCGGTCCAGTTACTCGTGTTTCGATTGCACGCCGGTATTACGGAATGGAAATGTTTCCGTCTTCCAGTGCGATCTCAACAAAGAACCAACACCTTTGGATGTCCAAGTATAGAAAATTTATGCAACTGTTTTCACATCGAAACTTTGCAAAGTAAAAAAAAAAGTTAAAAATTCTTTCGGGACTTGTAATGTTTCGTGACATGCCGCTCGAAAGGAGTGTGTGAATTTTGATCGGTAAAAAAAGTGAGGCATTCGGTAAGGAATTCGTCTTGTGTGTGTTTTCGTGTGTGAATTTACGTCCATTCGAGTGAGTGTATTCGCGAAAAAAATAAAATGCGATCGTTATGGCTGTTCCTGGGGATCTTTGGTCTCGCGAGAGGACAAGTCCTCGACGTAGCGACGGATACGCCGTCGATTTACTACACGGAACCATCGAATACCGATAGAAATGATTTTCGAGAGTTAACCGAACTTCCCGGTGGTAGAATCACCGGGGGACGGAAGATTCTCGAGAGATCGAAGAGTCCGTACATCGTGAGGGAAGATCTTTTCGTCGAGAGCGGCGGAGAACTCGTTATCGAGCCTGGCGTCGAAATCCGGTTTGCACCGATGATCGGACTCACCGTACGGGGAATAATCACAGCTGAGGTAATCATCATGGGCTCCTACGCAAATTCGTTAATCCTATATATCTTGTGTAGTAACGCAGAATGCTTCTCCATCGCTTTCCTTTACGATAAAACATCATTTTTCTCTCTCAAACTTCGCTCTTCCGTTATGAATGATGATTCGCGACAACGAAACGGAATTATAACGGAACCGTGGATTATACAGAAATATATACAACGGTTAGAATTTTCTTTCAAGATTCATAATTGGCAACGATAAACTGTTTGATGCAAATATCATAATGACAATTATTTTCATAGCGCGCCTTCTCCTCACGAGTTTATTATAGTAGAAAGACGAATAGAAGAATATTCTTTGTTCATTGCGATCTGCCGAGTGCGCACGCCACCGCCGAGTTGACTGCCGTCGTCGAGACGGCGGAGCTGGCAGCGCGCGCGAAAGTGCACAGCGCTTCGGGTGCACAGTGAAAGGGTCATGAGGCAAGGGTTAGGTATATTAGCATCGTAAAATATAACCGATGAAGCTGCTACGAGAATAATAGAACAAACGCAGCCTTTGCCCGCCTCCTCGAGAAATGACCGAATAATCCGTATAATCCGTCGATGCGTCTCGGGGTCAATTCTGTTTTTTTTTCCCGACGACTTTTTCTCAGGGACCAACACCACCTGCGTCAACCGACGCAGGTATGAAAAATAGAAAAACCTGTTTCCTGTATGGGGGTCCGCGTAGCTTTAGGGCTTCGTGACTTTTCGGCAGCTTGACACCCTCCTACGGAGTTCAAGTTTGTCAAGAAAACATGCGTGACTGTTTAGACGAAACCAAGTCGTCTTTTTTACCTGCTGCTACCTGTGTTCGTCTCTTTTTCGCGCTGTTTGAGGCTCTAATTTTTCTCACCTCTTCACGAGTCATTATTAAAAGAACTGAGGAATCCTCGTGTGCATTATCGCTGTACACAAAATTTAAGAATTTAAGAGTGAGAACTAAGACCGGAAGTATCGGGGATAATACTTCGGAAGCACCTTCGATACACTTAGGTTGATTCATCGTCCGTGATACGCTACAATAAGTCGACCAACCCGTACGAAGGATATCACGCGCGCGTGTGTATGCAACTTGACGCTTCTCTTATCTAAATTCGTTTATCTTATCAACGTGGCACGAGCACAGGTTACAAAACCTGCGATGAGTCCCAATCGAATAGCGTTTGCCGTCGTCCATAGCGCGCATTCTGCTATAGATAATACACACTGAATTAGTGCGTCCGGTATCCAGGCGTTACGAGATTATTGTATCTATGTGGCACACGCTCGAGAGAGTCGTTTCGACGTTTGTCCAAAATAATGATTCATACAATAGCGAAGGGATTGATAAATCCCAAAGATAAAATCGTCATCGTTTGTCTCGTAACTTACCGTCGAATTTTCACATGACAATTGACCATCTAATTGTGAGAAAAAAAAAGAAAAAGTGCAGATGTAAAAGAAAAAATAAACATTAAAAAATGAAAATATAAAGCATGCTAACCGAATGTTCGTAAAGTGATGAATCCATTCGGTGGGTAAGAGACTCGTGCTGGCGAGTGTGTCTTTTCCTTGCGGCAATGTCAAACGATGGTGAAATCGCTGACGAACGTGAATGCCTCGCTCTCGATGACTTACGTCGAGAGTGAATCATAATCATTGCGTATAGCGATCGCAAACTACAAGCGGCTACAACGACTGACCCTCGTAGCTTGAGTCATTCATGAAACTCAAACGATAGTGTACGATTTCCCTCTTTATATCCATTCGTTTATTTCCCGGCATCGTCTTACCCGGAAGCCCAAAACTTTCGTATTTATAGAATTTCATGTCAATTTTCGCAAGTAAATCGTTCATTAACGATGGCCGGGGAGAGCCAATTCGCAGCGTCATTATCGCACAATCTCTTCTAATGGTGTCCCTTAGTTTCATAGCTTAGCTATGGAAATTCCCGAAACGAGCGTAACGCACCGGGAGTGATCGAAGCGCTCGATAACGCTGTATAACCCACTTTTTCTTCAGCTATAACGTAACGTAGCGTAAGAGTCGTTCATACGAATGTACAGACTTCTCGACGCGAGTTGTGACGTATCGACTCTTTGCTATACTACGCTCACTGCTGCTTCTTTCTGAGGTCGATGTCCCAGTCGCTTTGAACGTTCGCACAAAAAGTCAAACGGATGAAATTCCTATGCATTTACCCCGGCTATAGGTATCATATTTATTTTTCACCACCGATTTAATACGTCTAATAATAATTGCCATTTTTTAAAAATTACATTTTTTTTCCACAACATTCCAAATGACACGGTCATTAGCTCGTTTACTAGGAAAATAATTTTCGACGTGCAAATCATTATAAAAATATTAATGAAATTGATATTACAATTTCATTTATATTTTTATTATGAATCGCAACTCAAAAATGATCTTCCCGCTAAATGAGTCGATGACTATTTCATTTATAATCTTTCGTAAATATTTTTTTTCAAATCCATAGTTCGTAATAAGTGAATGCTTTTTAAAATCATTGGATCGGTGATACAAGTGATATTCAATCGACTTTAAAGTATTGGAAAGATACATAGTAGATGACCTGTATGTGTTCATAGAAGTTATTTAAAATTTATCTTTAAATCTAAGTGTTTTTGTAAAAGTTGATTGCTTTGGAGTTCCCAATAGGAGTAAACAAAAAATGTAGTATGTAATTTATACTCTATACGTCCGGTGAAAAAGTGCCGATATACGAATAAATATTTAACACATTTATTTTTTGTATGAAAATAAAAGTCTTGTGCCATTAAAGAACCGAAACATTCGAAGTACTCGAACGATCTCATTGTTGAGTATGCGCTTTCACCGAAGGATCCCAAAGTGACAAACTTTCGTTGTCTCCGTGTTAATGAAGGTAACCGTTTATTTAGCGAGTCGTCTTGGTACGTCTTGGACGAGCGGTGTATCATAAGTCTTTCGCACGAATGCTGTTATTCACGCGAGAAACTCAACACGCATCGTACACATTTGTTTGTACTTTGTACACACAGAGCGAGGGCAGTACACATCGTAGTTATAATACATAAGATACTTATGACCGAGAGGTCATAAGTCCAAAGGGGGGGATATTTTTTAACTTGGAATATTTTTCGGCGGTCCCTTTAGAGGGAGGTTTCGAAGGAGGCAGCCGCGGTGATCGACGGTGGAGGAAGAAGCAAACATATTTCCCAAATGGGACTAGAAAGTACACGGTAAATCATGATAGAAACAGTCGGTACTACTGTGCAATATCGCTTCTGTACTTTTATATACCGTCTTTTATACTGTATATAATGTTCAATGTTACACTGCCCTTAGACGTATAAGAAACGCCGACGCGATAATTTTCTCGAATGCCATGAAGGAATGTTGGATTGGCACGAGAGCTAAAAAATGTCGAGTCGAAACCGAGCATTTTTGTTCGTTCTTTTTCGTACTGCAAAACATCGGATATCCACGGTGCGATGACTTCGCGAAGGTAACACTATCGACCTAAACTACTCGCGTGTCCGTAACTGTACCTCGTTAATTCCGGTGTACGTACATAGATCGAGGCATATCTGTATTTTACGCGATATACAGAGAAAGTCTCATTGACTCGAAGCTCGGATAAATCTTGTAAGCGTGTGGAGTAACTCTATACATCCGTTCGTTTCGCGTGTCTAATGAACTAACTCGTGTTATACACGAGCTTATGGACTTCCGCGACACGTGCATCGTCCAAATGTATCACGTCGCCGACGTTTAATCTGCTAATTTCATTGTTGGGTTCAACGAACTCGAGAATTCTCTTTTTGAAAAATTATGCTAAAAGTTGCCGGGATCTGTGCGAGAAAAAATAATGCTAACCACCGTTCTCGGCTGTGGAAGACCCAAGTATGTTCGTCGTTGCTAAACTTTGCCAAAGATTGACATTATTGAAATTCATTATACAACTATCGAGATGCAATATTGACACGGTAGATTATAAAGAAATTTAAAAACTGGTTAAAACGAAAAATAAAATATACCGATCAATATAGTTAAAAATGAAAGATTTTCTCGAAATTTTCAAATGCCCCGTCGCCAGAGAACAATGTACCTAGTATATTATTAAAGAAAACGCTCATCGGAAGGATTAAACATAGTTTTGTGAGCGGGTTGTAAAGAAAGGCGAAGCGCGTTTCGTTACGCAGGAGTGAGATTTCTCGGTAAAAATTCATCACCGTGGGAGATCTCCATCGATCGTTCCCCCAAGTCCGTTCACACCGCAGTACAATGCCTCCTGTGTACCGAACAAAGTATGTAAACAGGACTCACGAGGGAAACGAAAGACGCAATCTTTTTTCTAGAGAAAAGCGACCAGACTTTCGGAATTACCAATTGAATATTTAATCTTTGCTGTTCGTGTTGTTTGATGTTACACATAAAGTAATAATTTACTTTCCTTCAAAATTGCAATAATATTAAAATAAATTATTAGTACAAGAGACATTTGATACCTCGAACATTCGGTTACTTCAATGATATTTTCATGAGTTTCTTTCGTTACTCAGTCAAAGAGTATTAGTCATCCAAAGGATCAACCGTTACTCCGCTCGACTGGTACATCACGCTTGCTTAAAACTATATTTCTCAAATATACACGTATTATTTCACGCGACCCACTTGAGGTATGCCCTTCGTCACGGCGTTAATTTTTCTCGTATCATCCCAGCAAACACACAACGTACCAACTATGTAACATTAGGCTTACGAAAAAAACAACACCGTTGTAACATTTACGTCGATGTTGACGTTTTTTTCTTGTAAAAATAACGTCAAGATACGATACACAATTGTACTCAATGAACCTGAAAATGTTATATCATATTTCTGTAACAAAATGTGAATAACGTCTGTTATCAAAATCTTTCGAATTGCAATATCATTTTTTATCACAATTTCATGTTCGCAAATGATTATTTTTTTTTTTTTTCACTTATCGCTTGTCAACTCAAATAAACTTTTGTTATTGTTACTTTAATATCGAAACTTTTTTTCTTCAGAAACCGGTTTTTTTAAAGAGAGACGCAACTGAAGTTATAGCCAATTACGGCTTTAGTCTATTTTATCGAATGGACAGTTGATTATTTATCGTTAAAGATCAAAAACGAAGATAACTATTTTTAAATGAAGAGATAATATTTAGAAATTTATATTTTTGCCTCTAATGTTAGTCCAAAACACGAATTTATTATTTTTTTAAGCTGTTGTTTCGGAGTCGTTTGTTTCGTATTTTAGATCCAACAAAAAGTATCCGAATGTTTACTTAGTAGTACCTATAAAGAAATTCCGGGGCGGGCTCGTCCGTACACAAAATTTGTAAACACAAAGTTATTGGGTACAAATTAATAGTGCACGCAGCTTCGTGCACAGCTATTTTTACAGATAAACTTTTTAGTGCACATACATTTCAACGCACAGTTGTCCGCCGTTTAGAACACAACCTATTGTGTCCAAGCATTATTATCCACATTGTTATAGTGCACATGTACCTATATAAAAAAATGTAGTACACAATTTCATAGTAGCACACAACGCTACTGAGAGCACAACGGACAGCATAAAGAAATTGTCGGCTGGTTGGCAACACGATAGTACACAACGTTATTGCGCACGCATTCTCGCCCCCAGTATCCAACTGCTCGATAGTGCACAACGCAATTATGCACATCTGACACGTGCATAGCGATATTGGGCATATTTATGCTTCAATAGTAGAAATGCTAATATAATACTACTAACGCGGATTATATAAGGAAAATGTTCGCTTTAATAGTGAATTGCACTACTAAAGGGGATATATGCCCAATATCGCTATGCACATGTCAGATGTGCACGATAACGACGTGCATAATTGCGTTGTGCACTATCGAGGCGTTGGATACTGGGGTCGAGAATCTTATCACAATAACGCTGTGTATTGTCGTGTTACCAATCCGGCAGTGTATTGCTTCCGTTGTGTTGTGTATTGTGCACTATGAAATTGTATACAACGGTTTTTTTTATATATTTGCCTGCGGTTTAGGGACGGCGGGGCAACTTCCCTAAAAGCAACTTCCCAAGCCGTCCCCATCTTCCCTCACGAGCAAGTGCAATAGGCATCGCGGACAAGTTCCCTCAGCGAATGTTGAAGCGTCGTAGTGGTAAACGTCACCCACGGACCCAATTGCCCAATTGCCTTCGCGTTCGTCTTCACTTGTCATCAACTTCCCTCTCGTCTAACTTGGTTCTTTAAAAGGGCAATTGCCGTCTCGCTCACCTTCCCTAAATGAGAATACGAATGGGGTCGGTCGAACTTGTCCGCGATATCAATTGAACGGCAGGGCACTTGCCCGTGAGGGAAGATGGGCAAGGCTTGGAAAGTTGCTTTTGTGGAATTAGATATCGTCCCGCGGATTATAACGATGCGCACAACGAATGCTTGTGCACAAAAGCACCGAAAAAATGCGTCTTTGCGTATAATATGACTATGCACAAAAAAAATTGTGCACAATAATGGCTGTGTATGATAACTTTGTGCACAAAAAAAGTGTATCTTTTTTTGGCCGTGCACAACAAAAATGTATAGGATCGCTGCCCGCTCATAACTAACAATGTTCAAAGGTATTAACGAATGCCACGCTGAACGATCATTCCGTATGGTATGGGGACAGGTGGTGCGGATGGTCGCATGCACCGTGTCAAATTATACGGCCGGGGTTATATGTTCGAGCCCCACGCCGGAAATACCAGAAAAAACGTGAATAGGGTACTTTATGCCATTCGTGATGCACAACGGATGTGCGTTAGTGAGATATTCCTATAGCGAATCGTGGATGTGTTATAATTTTTTTTTCATCCGACTTGCACTCCAACGAACATCATGGACATACGAAATCGTTCAATGAGTTCTTTAATTCCGCGCACTTTCATGAATCCTGCAAGGGCCAGCGAGACAAATGGTTTTCACTAAATTATTATTTTCGGCAAATTATATTTCGTTCATCATCATAATCGTTATGTTTTTACTTTTTTTTAGTCGATAGTATAAGGATACCAATGTATTTTTAAAAATTCGATAATTGATTGCAAAAAAAGGACCATTCCTTTGAGTAATTAGTATACAGCGTGTAACGTTTGAATTTTCGGTCCTCGACGAGCAATTTGAATCTTTTCCTTCTCCGTGAAAAGGAAATATTGCCGGAAGCTCATACATTTGGAAAGTACAAATGATCGTCCGAGCGTCGAAAGATCCATAAATCGAAGCCGCGGAACGGAGAGTTCGAGTTTGCGGACGGTAGGATCAAAACCGTGGCAGCAAGTATACGCGAGCCCGGTTTCGACCGTAAAGATCAGTGGCCCGAAACTGGCTTCTCAACTGTACTGGCATACTGTTCAACGACGACAACGAGCAGATAGACGAGTTGCGTTCGGTACACGCGTTATAGTTTAGCCGGAAGCGGAGGATGTGCCAAGCCGTGACGCTCAGACCGTGAGTCTCGCCGCGTGAATCCGCAGATTGTACTCCGACTCTACAAACATCTGCAGCTTGTAACCGGTGGTGTATTAGTACATAAACACAACGCGACTACACACGAAGAAAGATACTTTGGATCATGACGCTTTGTTGCACCGCCGTATCCTCAGCGGGCCAACGGTACTTGCTACAGGTGTGCGAGGAGTATCTCGAGAAGTCGATTTATTTCCTCACAAGACTTCAGACGAGGAATCATTCGCGTCAAATTTTCGTATCAATTTTCGCTTTCGCGTTTATAAATAGGGCGTTTCGCCGAATGAAGCGCGAGTAAAACGAGACAAGGCGTCGTGCTGTACTTCCGCTCGGTCGACCCCTCATCGTTATTTTTTAACGAGCAACAAGGAAGTTCGAAGCCTTATTTTAGGAAAAAATATTGAATTACGCACTTGTTAAAACGTTACGAACGATCGATATACGTGCGCATAGGTCCGTTGCTATAAAGTCTTCTTAGTTTTATATTCGCGATTCTTTAGTTCGATGACCGGTAAATATTAGTTTTGCATGTATAACTTGTGCATATATCTTGTCAATATTTTGATAACGCGGATGAGCCAGCATAGACGTTTATCGGGAGAGTGTATCATTATATTCCCAGCGAAAAGTGATATTCAGAGAGAACTTTCAATAGGAACTTCTCGACGGGATGAAAAAACGAAAAAAAAAAATAGTTTCGACAGTGAAAAATAATTCTTCCTTCCCAAATGATCCGTTACGGAAATTTAACAAACTACATATTTGTTCATTATTTTTCGACGTTATTTTTATGCAAAATTGATGTTGATAGTTGTTAAAAATTTTCTCTGAATTTGACTTTTGGTTGGGATTGTAACGATACACCCTCCTTAAATGAGATTTTGGCAATTGCTCGAGTCTTTCCGAGATTGTTTTTAACGAAAATTAATCGAGCGAGGATTTTTTTATTAATCGTTCATCTTTTTGTTTCTACGTATGTACGTATATATGTATGTACATGATAGTTGAATAAAAACGCCACGCTCGGTGTAAGCTCAGTCTTCCGTTGAGACTACGACGAATTGGTTAAGAGTACTGTAAATCCAGTAATTAACTTTTGCTCCGTAATGCGACAGTCCTTGAGAGACTTATTCCTGGAATGGATAAAGAATCTTATCCAATCTAAATAATGCTTTGGTAATTGATCGTCTTAGCGGTTCCTTCCTGACCGGAAGCGTTAGATCTGCTGAAAATTTCTCTCCGCATCATAATTCCCGTGGAGAGCGCGACTAGGAATAAACATTTTTGTCGCAATTCGTCAATTAGTCTTCTGGCGTGAGGACGGAAGATGAGACTTCGTCTAATTCGCTAATTGAGAATGGGAAACGGGAGAGACAACGTGAATGGGTGATTCAACTGCACCGCCTCCGCCTCCGTGATACGCCGTTCGGGTCATGGTTCAATTAGTAGTTCTTGACCGACGTTAACCCACGACCCCTCATCTAATCCACCCATCGCGGAGACGCCAGACCAAATCTCGCGCTGTAATTTCGGGGGCTCTTTCACTCTCGTGTTGTCCGTTATCCGCGTCTCTCACTTGTCCTATATTTTCAGAACGATTCAAGAACCGTATCTCGCGCCTATTATATTAATATTATCCACGAGTTCCTTGCGCGTGTATGATTCGTAGAATTTAACAACAATGGAAAGATTGCGGCGCTCGCAAAATCGTTTCTCTAATCGTCTCTCGGTTTCCTATATTTTTAAAAGCTCTCGAGAGACCAGCTTGGGACTGTTATATTATTATATGTACAAACTTTACGCGTACGATTCGTCGCGGCAAATAATGATAGAATGATTTCATACGATATATCGCGTTATCTTCCGGCTGCTTCCTTCGCGTCGACGAGATCACTTTTTTTCTCAAACGTCGTTTTTTTTTCCCAAGTTTTCTTGGCAAAGCCCAATGGAATATCGATGAATAAATATATGCATTGCTCGATCTTTCGTTTGTCTCTTTCGAATTATCGTCTTCAAGCGCTACGATGATTGTACCTATATAAACGTACACATTTCAATGTGTCACGAGCGCTTGGACGAATACGAGAAATTCTCTAAATGGCGGCCAATGAGAATGTACGTTTCAAGACGAATATCAGCTAACTAGTTTTTGCAAGGGTCGTCAAGTTTATATAAACTCTCGCCAGCACTCGCGACTCTCGCCAGTCACACTCCAATCATGGACTAGGTAAGTTTTTCTTTGAGCCCTCTAGAGCGATAGCACGATCGCGCTTCTCTCATTGATAATTCAACAATTTCAAAAATGCACCTTTCCTCGCTTATTACACTAATAATTATATTTGTTTTACGCAAATGAATGATTTCATTGTTTGTCTGGAAATAATTATGTCGAATCAATATTAACGATGTCGGCGATAAATATTGCGCTCAAGTTAAACGTGGATTTATTCAATTGCCAATTATGCAAATGAATAATTTGCCATTTAACGTTTCGATCGATTGTTTCATCGTTCTTGTTAACGGGCGTTCTAAAATAATTTCCGATTTATAATATATTTTAATAACGATGCAATATTGAACCCGACGCGTCTTTGGTAATATTTTATCGGTCGAAAATCATGCGACGTGGTAACGCGAGTTCGCGTTCGATAAACTATGTGCCGTTCCGTGTAGTGATACAGAACAACACATTGATACTGTAACTCGAACAATAGGCGATCGGCTCATTGAGGATTAGCGTTCGTTCGTCCGAAACGCCTTTGTTGTATTCCTGTACGCTGAATACAATTGTGTATTACGCTCGCAATAGTGCCACGAAGGATAATTATAATTAAACGTCCATCGTTCGGACTCGTTGAAATATTTGTCGTGTGCGCGTAACGAATCCTCCGGTGGAGCGTCGGTACTTAATTTTCATTTGTTATTATACGTTGATTAATTAGCCAATTATTTTCAGGGGGAACAGGAAGCGCCGATCGCGCTGACGAGCGCGGAGACGCCGTCCGATGAACCGGAGCCGCGATCTATTCGTCTGGTCGACGGGCCGAGCCCTCTCGAGGGTCGAATTCAACTGCTTCATCAGGGCGAGTGGCGATCGGTCTGCACCAATTCCCGAAAGTACGCCAAACATTGTTAAAACTTTTTATTTTCTATCTGTCTAGCTGAGTGATTGTTTATTTAAGAAATTTTTTTTTTAATACAAATTCAATAATATTGTACAACTCGATTTTGGAATTTATCGATTGGTAAATAAAATTGTTGTTATTGAATGTTTTGCAGCTGGACCTTAGCCGATTTTGAAACAGCCTGCAGAGAGTTGGGTCTTCAAGGCGGTAGATGGTCGAGCTGGATGGATCGTCAGTGGCCCGCGAAGCCACGTTTGCTGTACGAACAGCCACAATGCCGTGGCACCGAGTCATCGTTGCAGAATTGCGAGCAGTGGTCTTACAGGCAACTCGGCGCCGGTGTCTGCGGTAATTATATTACTTTCCCGTACTCAGTTGCGCCAACGACGATAATTCATATATTTTTTCGCGCGACCATTTGCTCCCGAACAATGGGAGCAACTGCGCACGGCTAACGGCAAATGTCTGCACGCTCGACTTTTCGAGAAATCTCCCGGTACTTCGTATCGCCCGTTCGTCATCGTTCTCTTTTTTTTCTTCGTCGTCAGATTATCATCAGGATCTCGGAATAGCGTGTTCACCCCGTCACGACGGTGCTACGCAGGCCATCAAGCATTGGCGAGGCATAAGGTTCGAAGGGGCTCTGTATGGCAAGCCTCTCATTCAGGAGAATACTCTCTATGTCAGAAGATCAAAATCCAGACTTCGTCATGTCGACATCAAGTAAGTAAACTGTCTTTTTATTTAATCGACAAAGTGAATAATTGATGATAATTTATTTATTATTTAATCCATCAAGATATGCGGGGACGGGAAGAGAATTCAACGTCACCGCGGCTCTACACGTCGAAGGCGTACCGCCGCAGATGGAATTTATCTCGGTTCTTCATTCGGCTTTTACGGGTATCAATATTACGGCGCCTAACGCGCCAATCGTCATCACGAATTGCACCGTACGCGGTAATAGAGGTACGTACGATGGACAACATATTTGAAAAAAGAAAAAAAATCCCTTCGCGGGAAAATGAACGATATTAATTTTTCTTTTCCATCAATTTCATCCCGATTGTAAAATTACAATGATAAAATTTCGTTGATATTACTTTCAGGCTACGGAATTTACGTCAATAGTTCATCAGGATTGGCGCACATCGACAATTGCGTTATTCTCGACAACGGGGCTGACGGCATCAAGTACGTTCACCACGACGAGAGACCGGACGACAAGCTTCACCGGACGGACATCTTCGATCTCTGCACATTTCCGACAACGGCCAGTCAAACATTTCCCATCACGATTTCCATGGAGCAAAGCAAATATTCGCAAAATCCAAAGACTTGTCCGCAGGTACAAAACATACGAATATTCATACAAATATTGAGTTTCGCAGAGAAACAAAAGCATCATTATTAAGATAATGGTCGACGTGAATTTATCGCAGCACATCTTTACGAGACCCGGCCTCGTGTTGACGCTGCAATTTTTAGAAATGAAAACCGATCGTAACGATAGCGCGACGATCGAAGTTTACGACGATATGAGCACCGGCGAGAGATTACTCGCGCGCGTCAGAGTGAGAAACGGAACATTGCCGCAGAGCGTCACGACAACAAAGCACAATATGTACATCAGATTTGTCGCCGAGCCGAGCACTCAGATGATCGCTTTCATACGAATTTCCGCCGGCTACAGTGAGTACTTTTGCTTAAAAATTTATCCCGCGCAATTATTTTGTCGATTACCCAAGGACTCGATGAAAATCGATTCATTCTTATCGCAGGAAAAATGTACGACCTCAATGTAACCGGTAGCGCGATCGCTGACAACAATGGTCGTGGCATTGCCGCGGAAAGGCTTCGTTCCGCTCTGCACGTTCACGACACTTCGGTAACGAACAGCAATCACGTTGCGGGGATTCACGTTCTCGGCGGTGCTCTCGACGTGAATATCACGAGCAGCCGTATATCCTTCAATCACGGAGACGGCATAAACGTAACTGTTACCGGAGGCAATAGAAACGTTTCACGCACGAGTATATCATCGAATCAAGGATACGGCTTCGCCGTGTGGTTGAACGACAGTTCTTCGAGCGAATACGTTCCATTCAATCAGACGACGGTCGTCGAATATTCGGAGATTTTTCGGAATAAAGACATCGGTGTATTGGTGAGTTTCTCGAATTACTAATTATGATTGAGTTTTTAACAATGTGTATGTGTGTGTGTGTGTGTTTTTTTTCCTCCAAAATCAGGTCGGCAATTCAACGGGTCTGTCTTACGTGAACGTGACGGGTAATTGGTTCAACAGTAGTTCGGAAACTGCGGTTCAAGTGGAGTCGAGTTGGAAGTACAATCGTGGAATGTTAAAATTACAAATCGGTCACAACGTTTTCGTGCAAAACGCGAAGCTCGGTATTAAGCTCAATCCAGCATTGAACATAGTGGCGCGAATAGAATACAATCACTTCAGGGATCACACGTACGGTGGTATACTGGTGCGAAATCCTCTCTACGAGGAGTTTAACGTTATGCCGGCGGATATAACGATACAGCACAACGAGTTTTACGACAATCGTGGTGTATTCGTCGTCGCTATCGGTCTCTCACCGTATAGCGACGTTCAGAAGTTACTCTTCACGCGTAATTTTCTTCGGGATAATCGCGTTCGCGAACCGTTCGACAACAGCGACTATCAGGGCTCGAGACTCATACCGCGATCGCGGGTTGCCGCGGTCGTTGTCGTGTCGTCGAGTAACGTTCACGTTTTTCGGAATATTCTTCACAATCTCGAGTCGCAATACGAGATTGGCTCGCACTTGGAGGATCAGAGCAAAGTCATTAATTGCACGTACAATTGGCTCGGATTTCCCGAGGAACGGAAGATCATCGATCGTTTGTTTCATAGGTGAGTTTATGACAATTCTCTATATTCAATGCAATTATCGGTGTTTCCGTCGAGCGATGAGTTGGGATGAGTTGCTGAAATACCGAGGTCGTCTTTTTTACATATCGGTGAATAATTTGTCAACAGGAAAGACCGTTACAATTTGGCGAAAATCGAGTACTTGCCGTATTTGTTGCACAGCAGTAATCCAGCGGCCAACACGATAATATCGCATCGAACATTCGTGCCGGAATTTTTGCGTCCCGGAACGAACCTGGTGGGCGGCGAAGTGGACGGACAGGAGATGTTACCGGCGGGTGAATACGTCGTCGAACGTGACATAAACGTGAGACCCGGCGGCAAACTGATACTACAACCAGGCGTGATACTGAGATTTCCACCGGCGGTGGGAATGATGGTAGCCGGCAGATTGGACGCGAAAGGCAAAGGACCGGGAAACATTTTACTTACCCTCAAAGAGGAGATAATTATCGGGCCGAATGATAACGATACTGTGATAGACGACGATACGACGATGACAGACGGGATTAACGTCGCGCCTCTGTCGGAACAATTTTCGATTGACGATTCCGGCTCTGTACCGGTCAGACTGCTCGGAGGAAAAACGACGATGGAAGGAAGACTTCAAGTCCGAATAGGCGAAAAATGGGGGACAGTGTGCAATTACGGTTGGAACATACGAGACGCTGCACTGGTCTGTCATCAACTCGGCTTGACCCTGAATCCCGACGATTGGTATCTCGAGAGATCCCAGATTCCCAATGCCGGAACCAACGAAGATATTATTCTCAGCAATGTTGATTGCTCCGAGGACGATGTGAACATAGCGCAGTGCAAAGCCGAGGGGATCGATGAATTTGTGAATTCTTGCACTCACGAGAACGACGTCGGCGTCAGATGTACCGAGGCTGCGTGGGCGGGATTGAGACTGGGACCTCTCGCCGAGCGAAGCGATTTGCAGTACATAACGATTGAAAGAGCGGGTCTGCTCGACTACACGACCAATGCATTCAAGCCGGCGCTGCAAATCGACTTTGCCCGACACTCGTTGGACAGTGTAAAAGTCATCAACAATCTGCAGGACGGTCTCGGTGTTCTTTACTCGGATATATATTCCGCCGACGCGGTAAATACCGTCAAGAACAGCGATTTCTCCGGAAATAGAGGAAGTGGAATAAGTTTCAAACAATTGGGTCTTAGGGTGATGAATTCGCGTATAGAAAACAACAAGGTAGCTGGTATCAGACACAACCCCGCACTCTCCGCGGTACAGCAGAGAGAATTTGCAGGATGGTTCGTGCAGTCGCCGGGAATGACAGTGGACACACCGTACAATCCGATCGTCGTGCCGCATCTCAAGGAAGACATTGTACAACTTGCGATCGGTGAAACAAAGTACATCATAACCGCGAAAACTAGCGGTGGTAACGTCGATCGTACGATACAAATTCGCAGCACACCGGGTTACGTTATTGGGATACAATTGTTAAATCCTATAGAAAATCGTAGTACCGAACAGATTGTTCTGTATGATTCCGGACACGCTAACCGTAGGACAAGCGTTTGGCACGTTAAGAGAGATTTGTCCGCATTTCCACTGTCAACGAGCTCTTTCAACGTTGTATTCGAGTATAGCAGTGGCGACAACGCTATCGGCGGCGCGGTAATGGTAGTCACGACTCTTCCGGCACCGATTCAAGACATTCGTAATAGAATCGTCAAAGGTCCGATTCCGACGCTAACGTTATCAAACACAAAAATAAAAGGCAACAAGGTGGGAATACTCGCCTCTTACTACAATCGCTATCTCGATGAGGTTGGCGATCATTTTTTAAGAAAAGCCAACGAATCTATTCGTCTGTTAAATTGCGAAATTTCGCACAACAGGGAGGAAGCTATCTATGTGCTTTCGCCTCACTGGAACGTTTTCGAATCGAACATATCGGAAATTTCGATCCACATTAACGATACTTTGATCACCGACAATGGCAAAGGAATACTTCAATTTTCGCGCGACATGAGATACTCGAATAATCTCTTTCACTGGGTAATGCAGGATAGCACGATCGAGAGAAACGAGGCCGGTGGCTTCGAAGTTTCGCTTCCGTACGTGTGGCAGTACAACGAAAACTTCACTCATTCGCTGTACTTCGGCAACAACACTTGGCGCAACAACAACATGTTCGCTTTCATAATTGACGGTCATTACGCAAATTTGAACATAACGCACAATCGTTTCGACGGTAACAATTGCAAGAATGGTCTCGTATCGATAAGGGGAATGGAAAAGAGAATGAAGATCGATAACAATCGAATAGAGAGAAACAGCGGTACTTACATGGTAGAGTTTCGCGCCGACAGTCAATCGGAGATATTGGGTGAAATACGGGCACGTTTCGTTCTCAACGAGGTCAAGGAAAATTATCACTCCGGCATCAGCCGTGCTTTTCATCAGATGTACAACACGCAGACTTACGTCGTTGGTTTTCACGGGATCCAGAAGGTCGACGTCAATCGAAATTTATTTGGAGAAAATTCGTTGGATTACGAACTGCTTGCCGGTATAAGAACGGCGAAGATAAACAATATCGTCGATGTAACGGAGAACTGGTGGGGCTCGGACGAGGACGCGAAGATTAAAGAGAGAATATTCGACTTTGACGATTGGAACGACCACGCCGTGGCGAATTTCAGGCCGTATCTGACTACCGACAGTTTCGTCTCGTCGGTATCTCCCTCGTGGGAAGTTCGACCGATGATTGATCTCGACAACTTGGGTGGCCGCATAACCGAGAATCTTTCGCTCTATCATCGTTCGAATCCGTACGTTATTCGCTCGGATATAACGATAATGCCGGAGGCAACGCTGAACATATATCCCGACGTTACGATGGAGTTCGCACCGAACGTCGGTATCCTCGTTCTCGGTACTCTGAAAGCCGTTGGCGCGGCCGGTCACGAGATAATCATGAAACCATTGAAACGCCAAGATTCGTCGTTACCAAAGCCAATATCGAAACGTACAACGAATAACGATCCGACGGAGAGTATAAGACTGTGCAAAGATGGCAAATGTTCCAAGACGTCGAACGAAGGCTTCGTCGAGTATTTCAATCGCACGACTCTGCAATGGACTCCTCTGTGCGATTTGAGATTCACCGAGAGAAACGCTCAGGTGGCCTGCCGACAGTTGGGACACGACCCCGTCAACGTTTACGCGTCACACGCGCGACGCTACGAGCTTCATCCGGGTTCGATGACGAGAATCTGGTCGTGGCCAGAGCCCCTGCAGTGCTCGGGCAACGAGGCGCGTTTGGAGGAATGCCAGATAAGATTGAACGGACAACTGTTTGGTCACAAGTACGATTGCCCGTGGGACGGTCAATTCGTTTTCATAAACTGCGGCAAGAGAAATCTTGACGGCGCTTACGATTATTGGGGCGGTATACGAATAGCCAATAGCGAATTCGAGCATCATCTGTACGAGGATCGCATACACGACGTCGTCACTCACGAGACTGTGCGCCGTGTCGAGTCGGTGCTGAAATACGTGAACATAACCGGAGCCGGTATTCTTCACAATGAAAAATCGGCAGCTATACAATCCGTAATGAAAAGTCCCGTGCTCACTCACGTTAAAATAACTCGGAGCGCTTATCACGGCATCAACATTGTATCGCCGACTCACACGGTTGAACTGTTGCTCAACGAAATCGACAACGTTCTCGGCAACGGTGTCAACGTTCTATCGATTACCGGCGAGGGTAGAGAAGCCGAGGAGAGTTCGTTCACTCCGATAAAAGATCTCAATGTACCTTATCATCTCTTCAGCATGGTCGACATTTGCGACACAACGAAAGAAGTCACTATAGAGGAGAGAGTGCTCGTTTATTACAAGTACGACAATAATCCCGTTAATTGTGTGAAAATTTTTCGCAGCGCCTACAGAGCTAAACCCTTTGGATTTAGACTGTTGCAATTTAATTTGTACAATTCGACTGGGCAACCCGGTCGCGCCGATGGTATTACCCTGTACGACGGTGACATCTACAACGTGACCGCCAAGGAAATTGGACATTTGGAATTCGACACTCCGCGCGAGAAAAAATTATTTAAAACTCATGGACCGAGTTTGAGCGTTAAATTGTTCGCCAACGGTGCAAGTAACGTTCACGGCTTCATCGCCGAAGTGGTGACACTGCCGATTTCGGCGATTGGCTTTAATCGCGATGTGCAACACAACATTTCATATTCAGTCATATCGAATTGTCGCGAGGGCGCCGTTAAATATGCGAGCGCTGGCGAAGTAAACGCTGTAATGACACTCGAGAAAAATCAATTTGTCGATAATTGTGACAAACTTTATGGTAATTTTTCCACCTGCAAATCGTCGGTGAGCCTCGATGTCCAAAACACCCAGTCCCTTTACTTCAGAAACAATCTCGTCAAGGGAAATCAGGGCGGTTTGTCGATTCGCGCTGATTCCCGAGGCTCCGCGACTTCGCTCAAAGGATGGATACACAACAATCTCTTTACCGATAACGTTGACAAACCGGCGTTGTACGTCGAGGGACGACAAAGCAGTCCCTATCAAGAAGTCACGATATTCCGGAACTATTTCACGAAGAATCGAGCCCCTTACGACAACAATATCGTTCTCAAACAAGTCGTCAGTAATATGACACTGAATTATTTACACGCAAATCTTGCTCTTCATCTTCTCGAGATCTCGGGTTTCGAGAGAGTTCGTCTTCCCATTTATCAGAGCACTTCGCACAATGGATTTTACAAGTGCGTTTCTTTTTCTCGCTTTGCTTTTTCTACTTTTTCCGCTTGTGAACAACGATGAGATTTTTTTAACGCCGCTTTTACGTTTGCCTCAGAAATTACGCTGTAGATCGCAATGGTCGCAGCACGATTGTCGCCGGCACACCGGGCCAGCAATACGTCGACAACGTGTTCTTCAATCCGGACAACGATTACGAGATTCTGACGATGAATCGATCTCTGTAAGTAACGCGATTCCGTTGCTTTTCGAAGTAGTTCGATCGATCTTTATCCTTTTGTATTTTTATTTCATAAAAACTTGCGAACTCGCATGCGCGCATGATTAATCTATCCAGGGTCATCAGCATGGATTGGTACAGTAAGTAAGTAACCGATCATTCGTACTTGTAACATTTTATTTTCCGTGGAGTTTGTGCCTTGCTTTTGCTTTTGGAGAAATAATTTATTGTATAAAAGTATCATATTCCTTTTATAATTTTGTCAGCTAACAGCGCTAAAATTAATGTAGAAAAATCAACAGTCTAAATTTTACGTATCGCATTATACGCGTCTATGTAATCTTTTTTCCATGCTGTTCCGTCTCCAATTGTTTGAAACCAGCAATGATTTTTTTCACGGATATTTTTTCGCACTTACAGTCAACTTGAAATGTGGAGATCCCACGTGGACGCGAGACACAATTGGTGGGGATACAACGAGACACTCGCGGTAGCCGGAAGAATCCGCGATCGTGGCGATTCGCCGGAATTATTGCAAGTCGATTATCAACCGTACCATATGAACAACAAATCCGTTCTCAACGGCAAGTGCCCTCCGGCGTGGGACCTCGTCGGCGATACTTGTTACATTTACATCGGCGCCCCGATGGACTTTTACGGGGCTCGAGATTTTTGCCGAGTAAGCGTCGACTTTATGCGCTTTATATTTTCCACAGCATTCGTAAGAAGACTATTGTAACTCGTACTTTTCCGTTTCGCAGTCGGCCAACGCGTCAATGCCATTCATTATGGGAGAATACATAGAATTATGGAAATTCTTGAGGAAACAACAAGATCGTTTCGACTATTCCGAGAGAGTGTGGGTTCAACAATTGGAACGCGTCGATCAATGTACGACTTTCACGTATCAAACTATCGAGATTGACCATTGCGGTCAGCCGAGCCCCTTCATTTGCGAAATAGGTAAAGTATTCGGGCAATTACGGCGATTGGCGATATCGATGAAATAATTTTCTTCGCATGTTGACATTTTGATTTATCCCTCGCAGATCCTAGAGTCTACATAGATCCGCTATCGTGGAGAAAGGACATCGTCGCTATCGGTGTACTAGGAGCAATTGCGGCGGCTCTCGCTCTTTTGGCTGCTGCTATCGGTTTCTGGATCTCGAAATCCAAAAAGCGTAAATTGGAAAGGCTCGAGAGGCGAAATTCTATTCGGCAATCGTTGCATTCGTTGAGATCGGTCGGTTCAACGTCCGGCTTTACAGAACTCAATTATCGAAGAAAACCCATTGCCGTAAGTACCTTTGAACATGACGAATAATAAAAACATTCTAAAACCGCACGACTATTCTTATTTCGAATCCGGCGAGCCGTTTCTCGTCAAAATTTCACAACACTACGCGAGCGTTTTAACTAATCGATCAACAAAATTCTATAAACAGCAAACACGGGAAGAACAAGTCCTTTTATCGCCTCCTCCGCAGGTTAGAAAATCTACAATGAAAACAAAATAACCGTGTACGCTTTCGTTAATTATTATTGTCGTGACGTCTATGTAAAAGCTTATCTCGTCCGTCTTTGGTTAATACGTTCGTCGGAAGCCGCGATGCGAGCAACATATGATTTTACATTGAAACGGAAACCAGCGAATGTTGTCGATTAACCAAACGATTTTTTTCATCTCCGACCGCAGACGAAGCAATCGACGGACACTCTGAACTCGAGATCTCTCGACTACAAGAAGATGATGAACGGCGGCAGCATAGATTCGATGGACAAATCGCAGTTAAATTCATCGATGGAGGACAATCAGAGTTACGACGTTTACGAGGCTCACAATCCTCGTTACTCGCCGAGCACGAGCGACTTTAAGGGAACCGCACAGAAGTATCCGGTTACGCACGCGGATAATCCGGTGTTCGATTTAGCTTATCGAAACGAGGGTTTTCGCAATCATTCGACTTTCGCGTCACGAGCCGGTAGCAACTGGCCATCAGGCGCGAACAGCGAGATCGCACCGGACGAAAGTCCGACGGAGCGGATAACAGAGTCCGAATACATGAATAACGCATCGACGCTGCCATTGAATTCGAGTCTGGCGATGACCGACTCGATAACGGAGCTCAAGAGGGACATAGACGCAACCCCGGCGTACTCGCCGCTCGAATACGGCACATATGACCCACCGCCGACGACACCCGGTTCCGAACCAGTTCCGGAATACTTTGGTCCACCCGTACCGCAGCCTTATTATTACGAAGAACGCCCGCGAAGCGGTACTCTTCTCGAGACGAATTTGGACACCGGCGAGGAAAAACCCTTGCGCTCCAAGAGCGAAGCTCTTCTCGAGACGAATTTCGATGTTTTTTTGCCAAATGAACCGACGGAATTGACACAATTGTCCGCCGATTCGAGAAGCAAGAGCCAACCACTAGAGACGGCGATGTGAAAAAGTACAAAAATTCTATATAGGTATCATAATTTTTCATTCTTTTTTTTTCTTCTTTTTTCTTACACTACACACAAGCTCAGAGTTCAAAGATTACGAGATTGTATATGTAGATACAAATCGCATAAATTTATGAAATGCATCGATGAGCGCGCGATCGCTATAAAATATTTTCATGCACAAAGAGGGCATACGAAGTAATCGTGATGATTGCGTCAACACGTTCAAAACGGTTTATCAGCCGTTTTCCACGTACGCACTGCCGACCGAATCAGTCTGTCCTAAAAGACTTTGAACAGTGTTCAATAATCGCATTCGTTGAAAATGAGAATAGCGACATAGAGCGTTTTAAATGCATGTATTTATACATTTTTCTGATATACCTAATTTTCGAAAAGTAAATGCTAAATTTGTAAATAAATTTCGTTCGCGATACGCTTCACAAGTCGAATGATACAGTTCGATTGAAACGAAAGGAAACTAAGGAAAAAACTTAAATCTTAGTCGTAAGCGGACACGCTTTCCTCGATCGCGTTAACTCGGCTTATCCAGCATTTATTTGGACGTTGTGTTTTTTTTCTGTTTTATACAAATGCTCCCCGTAGATGTTAGTAATTTTGATTATTTTCTACGCCTGAAGCCATCTCTCGCATGATTCGCGGAGAGATACGTTTTATAATCGATACATAATAGTTAAAACGACAATGGGAAATCGTACTGATATAAGGTTATAGATTTAAGTTGTATTGCGGCGAGGCGAGAGAAAATTCGTGTATTTATTCGGGTATTCGCACTGCCAAAACACGATTCATCTCGTTGCGATTTGAGGTGGGTAATTATTATAAAAAGTTATTTCAATTTGTGATATATAACTTGCGTTCGAACGCATGCCGCGAGTATAAATATACATATTCTATATACGCTACGATAATACGATTATATTTGTCGAAGGACTTTGTACTCTTCTTACCAAGATGCGCTTCGTCCCTTACGAAGTGTTGTTTTTTTTTTCTTTTCGACGCATCTGCATCAACCGCTGTCCTGTAGACACTTCCAATGCCGCGTACGACATTTTGCGACGGCGTTTATAATTCGTATCGACGCGTTCTCCGTCCATAGCTATATAAGATATGTTCTAGCGTATAGCATAAGTTTAAATTATAATGTCGTAATATCGCCGCACCACCACCGTATCGCCCCATTTCCGATTACACCGGAAACCATACTCGGTGTTAACATTTGTAAGATACGTTCCGTTTCGTTAGATATTAAGGATTAATTATTAAAAGACGAGCCTCGTTATCACTCTCGAGTACCAGCCTCATTGATAGATTATAAGAAAAAAAAAAAATAACTTGGATTCTATCGTGTACACATAATGTACATGTCGTATCGTATTACACTACTTTAAGAATATATATTTCCGTTTTTCGATATTTATACAAACGAATGTCCTTGGGATTTATTTCTCCATCGTTTTGTCACGAGTTGCGTTGTAATAAATTCGTACTTTAATAAAGACTTTGATACATACTTACGATTTATTAATAATTCTGTAAAAAAATACTTTTGATAATCGGCAAAGCGTTAACGGGAACGGGAACTAGAGTGCGCAAATGTACAAACAGTTGAATTGAAAAGGATCGAGTTGTTTTTTAAACAGTATTTAATATATTAATCATTATGTTGATATACATTAGTTGCCAACAGCGGCCGAATCGGGGAAACCTGGCGAGCGAGAAGTCGCGTGAAATACCATCGCTGCATCGTAAGGAGATTCTTCTTAAGATCGCGCTCTCAAGAAAGTTGCCAGTTTTTAAAATTTTTTTGTTTTAGGAAGTAAGGTCCAAAGATGCGCGGTACGTTACCGCGTAAAGTTAAATATGCACCGTCCTGTTGCAAAGGTGCCAATTGTACGATCTCGTTACCGCTGATAAGCATACATCTTTTCTCGTGCGTGGCTCACTCTCATCTCGTAAAACATCTATATAATGTTTTTTTTCACATCATGATTCGTTTCGTACGATAGTATTATGTCATTGGAATACGAATACTAAACCTCTTACTGAAGAAAAAAAAAACAAAATTTGTCTTATCGCTAATAAACATTTTAGTTGAGGCCCATAGGAGTGTGGGCTTAGGAAACGCCGGGGTCGGCGCAAAAAAGACCGCCGCAACGAGTGCGTTGCAAAATCTACGCTTATCGAATGAAAATTTACTTTCCGCCAGATACAAACTATCTTTTTTTAATTTGTCATTTTTTTCTTATACTTCCGTAACGTGAATAAAATCTAATATCAATAAAAATTTGACGAAAAATAAATCTGACAACGTTTTTTTTAGAACAAAAGTCATTACATTGCGTACGCGTTCGTCGCATAAAATCGAATAAATGTATAAATATAATTTTTAAAGAACAAAGTAAATATATTATTAACTACGTCGAATAATAATCGTTGCGCTCGGCCGATTTACACTGCAAATCGCAGTGCGACGGTTTTAGAATTTGTCATTTCATTTGACTAACTATATTATCTAGAAAATATATTAATGTTGTATATTTGTATGTGTACACGATAAATAGTATATAGCTTTTTTTTTAGGCCGGCGATAAAAAGAGATAAAAATAGAATTTCGAATTTCTACAAATGTTCGATAGTAGGCAATTTTTAAAATGCACCGGCCTGATTTACATATATGTATATAGTATATGTATAAAATATTGCACGTCGAGTCGTATTGCACCGATTTGGCTACAATTTCTCATATATATCTAGTATGTAAATAAAATTGAGGGAAATACTTGGAGTATTTCTCGTATAGTTCGTATCAATTTACGATTTAACGTAGAAATATGCATTTGTATCTATCATAGATATTACCTATCGCTATAAATCACGAAAGCTTAAACGAGTGCGCTTTGTACGACACTCGTGTAACTATTATGAATTCGTTTTTTCAATCTTTGCCCGTTAGAAAAAACTTGAAATTACACAACTTTTAGAAATAGCATCATCGTTATAATTGCACTGCGGTAGGCTATTGCGCGAAGCAGAAAAGTATAATCGACAAATGGCAATAGCATTAGTTATTTACACGTTTATCAGTACCGCCGAGGGCCGCGGTCTTATTTTCTCTACGGCCAAGCAAATTAAACTTTGCTATTTATACGTGCAAGTGAAAAAAATCTATAAGCCCTGTATCGAGCAATTGAGCCTTTAAACTTTTATCGTCGTTCATACGTGGCTTCAACTTTTTTTCAACGAGCGCTGTGCTCTTATTTCGAGAGAGCAATGTTATCGTGGAAAAATTATCCAACTATATAAAAAAAATTCTCGAAACGGCGTACTTCACGTCTCGGAAGTTGTACTAATATTTCATTGAGTCGCTTCAATGCGATATTACGGATGTTCTGCTTCAAAGAGCATATCAACATTTCCACTGTCTTGGAGCCTTTGGCTTTAAATCAATCGTATAGCTTATATGGAAACAATTTCCTACATAGAATGTTTTCACTCGAATTTTCTCTCCGTCAGGTACCCAACATTTCTTTCGATCTCGTTGTTGTTACATCTCTGATAACTTACCCCGTTGATTCGGCGCTATAATTAAACGGAACGACGACGAGCATGAATATTCTACAATAGTAAACGGCAGTTGTAATGCCTTCGGCGAATATTTCGTTGCCACAAGCGGGTTGTATCGCTCATCGAATCATTCGACAGGTTGCATTGCCAAAGATGCACCTTATCACGTAGTGTCACATTGCTTAATACGCGATATAACGTCTAGTAAAAATATATTAATAATTTAACAATTATCATTTTACAAGAAACAAAAAGAAAACAATTTTATCGACGGAAGACATTTGCTGATTTTTGCTGTCGTCTTATATTCATTCTTAATGAATACTCGTTTTTATATATATATATATATATATGTATATGTAAGTAGTTTTATAATGCACTATTTTCGATAGCTGAACTATCGCAGGATCGCTCGATCGCAGACCGGCAGGATCGATCGATTTCGCAACAATAATCATCTCTTACGCGCTGTTAAAAAGTGTTCGGCAGAGTCTCGACTGCGAACGGCCGTGCAATTATCTTCTATGTTCGGGTAATATAAAATTTCATTTGTTTTACAACTCTCCGCGCGACGCAAACGTTCGAGAGGTTATCGGGGTCGTTCGGGTTTGACAAATCGCCAATGGGAAACAAAACTATTGTCAATTGAAAAAAAAATAAATAAATAAACAATCGAACGATCTTTCTGTCCGAACGAGTATGAGCAAAATTAATCAATAAATATTACCAAGAAGAAAACCGAGCGAAGTACTTTTTTTTTTTTTCGACAAAGCACAATGCAGAGTTACGAGATTGTAAGGTGGGGCGATGAGAATTCATAATCGTCAAAAATGCAATCATAAAAAAAAATGCCATTCAGCGTTCGTCGCTGCCGGATAAGCTGTGAAATAAGTGCGACCGTTTGGCTTCGTCTCTAGACTAGAAAGAGCGTGTCACTGCTTGTCAGTGAACCGTATTCAACACCGAATATTTTCTTCGCCCGGTCGTCTGCCCTTTTGCAAAGGGACGCGTCCTTCGAAACGAATAAAAAGATAAAATACAAAAACGAGAGATATAGATTCAGAGAGAGAGAGAGAGAGAGATAGTGGAAGAGAGTATAGAGACAGAGAGAGAGTGTCCGATATGACGAATGCATGGAAACTGTGCAAAGAGCAGTAATTATCACGTAAGTTTTTTGTTCGGCGAGGTACGAGGACATAGACTTAGCGGGATTACGCGCGGCCACAAGCCAGTCCATCTCAATTACGCTGCAAAAACTATTGAGGAAGAAAAAAAAACTGTCTAATTATTTGCCGCTTGAAGGGGAAGCATCTGTAGACTCTTTTCCACCTCCGTCCGCGGATCTAATTGGGCCATGTGCATGCACTCGGGTGCGGCCAGTGGTACCGTAACGTAACACGATGTTCCTTGGTTGATTGCGTTGTCGTGAACGAAATCGTATTTCGTTTGATTGCTCGCCATGTGATCCAATTTCGAGAGACCTACCAAGGCTGCCAAGGGGTTATAGTAACTAGTCGGACTGACCGGCGGCGAGGGATAAGGCCAGTAGAACGCTGGCGGATAAGTCGGAGCGTATTGCGGCATAGCACGTGCCATCAGTGCATTTTGCGGTATGAATATACCTCCCGGTCGAAATGGTGGCGGTGGTGGCATCATCGTACCTCCTGCGACGAAAGAAAAACAATATAACGTAAACGAGTCTCGAAAAAAAATCCCGCTACAATCAAATTTTCTTATTTACCAAGAGTATGAAAAAAAGAAAAAAAAAAAAAAAAAACGTTATTCCAGGTCCCTCTGGTTGCGAAAAAAAACTTCATTTTTTTGGGTGCAAAGAAAGACCCGATTTCCCGATTTGTGTATATAAAAATATAAGTAGTATTTTTTTAGTTTATCATCCTCCGAGCTCTTAATTCGCGCTATACGTGTGAACGGATGTCAAGAAAGTTAACGTTGCATACATGAATAATAAAAAAACACCAACAACCAATTGACCGATGGACCCATGAACTCTATATACAATACAAATAAAAAAAAAAAAAACATTCTACTCTAAGCCAGTTTGACTCGACAACGTGCAGAAATTTTACTCGAGCCGATTTTATATTTTTTATTTGTTATATATATTTTATCGCTGCACGATGCCGTATTTTTGAATCGATAATGTACGGATTTATCGACTTTCAGGATAAGTCGCATATCCGGTTATCGTTATTTTAATGAAAAAAATAAAAATAAAAATACACGTCGATGTAAAAATACCGTACATCAACGATTGAGGAATAATGAATGGACTTGGCCTACCTGGAAGCACAGAAGTTAGTATTGTACGTAGGTCCCCGCTACCATACCATGATCGACACTGCACCATTGTAAACATAATATATACGTAGATGTGTATGTAGGCTGCACGCACCACTTGCGAATATTTCTGCCCCCTTTCTGCCAAATCACCAATAATAAATAAATCCATCCCACTGCACACGCACACAGCTATGAATCTCTCGCTTTCGCTATTCTCCCACTTTTTTTTCTTTGCTCTTTCTTGCCCTTTGAATTACAATGTCATTATAAATATAGTATTTATAAATCTCCAGCGTTTTTGTTGTTGTTTTTTTTTCGTCCCGCTACAACCACAGTAAGCATTTTCCAAAGATCCCGCATATACACGTACACCACGAGGGTTTTTTGTTTTATCTCTTAGACTGCGCATTAATTATTTTTTATTTTGTTTTTTGACGATCGTTATCGCGCGATCGTAGCCCCCGCATCGCCGCTGAAACGTATAGAGAATTAATCTGCAAGAAAAAGTGTCATGAGGAGAGAAGAAAGCACAGGAATAGAGCGAAAAAAATAGTTAAAGAAAAGAACCGCGAAGTCTATCAATCTCCGTCACTTTCGTTCTATATCTTCGAGAAGAATGTTGATGTATAAATCGCTGTCGCTTGGGCTTGCGAGATCAACGAAGAGAATAATTAATGATAATTCTTTCAACGTTTATGTAGCCCACTTCGCAGCACCGATATCGACAGACAAGTAGAACTCGAGCATTCGTAAATGTCTCGAGAACGGAGCTCCCGTTTACGCACACCCAACTCTACAGAACCCGATGTTAATATAATAATTTGCCCACAAGATAAAAACGGTTTCTATCGTTTTGCATGCATTTAAATAATAAACTCGAAAGTCAAGCTATACTCCTCGATATCGGATAATCGAAAGTTGTCCAAAGTTCGCGATCGAAGAAATGTTTCTTCAACGAAGAAAACGAAGCGGTAGATCTGCGTGATTCTACTTTTTCCTCTGCAGAGTGACAATCCACCGGACGACAAGCTGCGGTAGATAGAAGCGGGTGGCACATAATAGAAGTCAGAGGGCAAAGGTAAAATTATATCGATAATGATCGATGACCGACACGGATGAGAGAGGTAAACGAGATAATATAAATTGAAATCGAAAGGATCCGCACCGACGCTGGTGAAGGGATTGGAACGAAGGTTGAGTTACGCTTGTGTGAAAAAAAAAAAAAAAATGGCAAAAATGAAGAGAAAGAATAATATTTTTTAAAGTGTTACGACACAAATCTCTTCAACTCCAAAGTAACCTGTGAACCCAGTAAAGAATATCCTTAGAAAACGTGACAGGAATTTTTGGACGTACTTTTCTTTCGCGCTTTGACGAAAAGATAATTGGAAAAAATGAGAACGGACAACAACGTAATTATACGCTTTACCGCTGTGCGAGACGTTCGGCCAACTACAATGTAAGCTACGATCAATTAATAACTACGACCTTTAGCGAAACTTGCGGTGATGCACAAGAGGAAAATAATGTAAAAGTGCGCGCGCAAAGCTCTAACGAAAAGTACGTCCACGAGACGAGGTAATCAGGATATAAGAGTCCACCAACCCGACAAGCGCAAAGATATCCACGAGACACGAGTACATTTATTTAACATGATTATTGAATATTAATATAATCTTCGATATACAGAAAAAAGTATACAGATAAAAAAAACTGTATGTGATCGTGTGTGTTTGTTTTTATGTCATTTCTGTATGATTGTTGAACGTGTACGATAGAATCCTATGTCCCATAAGGCTATAAATGAGTTTTTATAACAAACAAAAAAAAACGGTAATAAAAAAAAAATTAGACACGTCGCACAGTCAAGATATTAATCCCGTCCGTGATCGCGAAACTGCAACTGGTTAGCTTTCGCTCGGGCAAAGGCAGAATAAGCTTGCAAAGGACATTACCTATTACGCCCGGATAATACACATTGTTCGATAATCCGTGAAATACTGTCAAGCGAATATCGTCGAGGCGTCGTGAATTGCTATGTATTTTATTTTTATTGTTTAATTATCCTCTAAAAATCCGTGAGTACTCTGCTTGAGTAGTTATTACAATAGTTGTGGAATGTAAGACAATTACAACGTTTTGTTTTTCCACAATTCAATGCTAAGGAATGTATCGTAGTGGAGCTTACCGAAAAGTGCAGGTACTCGCGGATTCAAGTATCGCGTCTAAACAACGAAAAAAAGAACAAAAAGAAACGACACTGTCAGTCACCAAATGTTAGCCATCCACAACACCAGACAAATAATCCAACGCAGCGTTTCACGGTCTAAATGCGATGAGCTTCGAGTTAGTAGTAGTAAAAATATATATATATATAGTGAAATAGAGATGTATTGTTGTACAACGAATAAATTTGCCCATCCATTTCGCGGTGAAACTTCCAGCGAAAGCCAACAACAGTGTAATGCAATAATTGTTTGTTTTGTTTTTCTATTTTTTTTTAGAAAATTACGTAGTGCACGCAGATATTTTTTTCGGGGCGCATCTTACCACCGGCATTAAACCCTTGTGTAATTCATTTATAAATATAAAAAAGAGAATAAAAAAAACGAATGACAGATGCCACACTATGATTCTGAAATGTTTCCGTGAAGCGTGTATTTGTTCTTTCGGCATCGATTATGCGATGGTTTTTCAACTCCGCGGAAACATATCAATACCCTTGAAAAACACCCCTACGGAAAATTCCAAGATGCACCCCTATCGGAGTTACGCGCTGGCGGATCATCGTAACTTAATCTTTTTCGTTGTAGTTCAAGCTATTGTCGCTAAACGCGATATGCTGTATTGCAGTTGAAAAAGATAAAAGAACCAATGGTTCGCCCGCTCGCAAATTCCGTTTAGACATATGCCTACATGCTATAATAAAGCGGAACCGAAAAGTAGATCTCCGCGTCGGAAGCGGACCTCGGCGAATATCAAATTTTCGCATCGTACTTTGATATTCCGTGACAAACGACAAAGTTTGCAGTGGAAGACGTTAATTTCTGAGAGCTTTTGTTTTGTTTTATTTAACACGCAAGGTTCGTTTCGATTGATTGTCACAGCTCGGGGATAGGACTTCTAATCGCGCAAAAGTTTAATATACAGTCGCACGAATCGACGAGACCGTCGAAACATTGTAAATTTTCCTCCGCAGGAAATGTGCATTTCATGCAAACGGTACATTGAAACTGGTTCGATCGTCTTCAAACTCTTTTCTTTCAACAGAAAGAAAACAAAAAAATTATTGGCAAGATTTGAGACTATTTGGCATTTCGAGAATCTCGGCGTTGCCACGAATGAAACGAAGAATAAATTTGCAGAAATTGACATTGTCACGGAAAATCTATTTTTCCTCGGCTGTTGGACTCGAGCGCAACGAATTCACTGCTCGCATTCAGAAATAGTGACCGCGAGAGGAGCACAACGAGAGTATACCGCTGACACCGAGTCGAGTACGAGAGCCAGAGTATTTATTTCATTGTTTAATGCCGTTTCAACGAGAGACCGTCGAATATTATCGTCGTTTACGAGGCCAGTTACAAATTAGCTTTAGCCCTTTCTCACGAGTATCAAGCACACTCTGCTCGATACACGCCCTTCAGTGATCAAAGGTTCGCCGTGTCGTAGGATTGTGCGCAGGAATATTCGTTTTTGTTCGGGAAAGACTCTTAGCTGCGCGAAATATTAATGATAGAGGGTGCGTATCTTTTTTTCTATTAATCGAAGCGAGTAAAGGACGGTCACGCAACCGAGTTCTAGCCGCGTGGAAATTTTATATATATATTTATATATATATATGTATTTAAGTATGTAGTCACATCAGAGTCGCGAACCCGTTTGTTCAATTCGTTCTCCCTAATCGTAGCGAAGACTTGGACCTTTATAAAAATGTATCTACCAAAATATTTTTATATATATCTATAGATATGTATACATATCATTCGCGATTGTATTCTGAAAAATATTATTTACATCGTGTGAAATGTCGCTAATTCGTTAATAATTTTCAGAACGGAGTGAAAATTTACTCCACCGAATACGGTGTTCGTAAGGCACTTTTGGTTATTCTGGAATAGTGCGAAATTCTCGCCAAAACTTAATGCTAATAAACAAAAATAAATCGCGAGATATTTAAGTTCCAACGCCTTATTATCGTTAACTTTACTGCGATATCGATCGGTCGCTAAGTACTATCATTATTATATATTTTTTTCTGTTTCTCATCACCACAAGTAAGTTGAGTTTCGTTATTAACCGGAAAAACTCGAAGGCACTATCTCGGTGTTTGCAAAGAGACAAGATATGTATAAGATGTAAAATAAAGGTCTGATTGTAACGCGGACGTGGGTTGGCGTCGACGTTTTGTATATTCGTTGGAAAAAAAAGCCATTCTCCGTAAACTTCATTTACCCGTATGATAATGATCCTCGAAATGGCCCGGTTGCTCCGATCAGTGCTATTCGCGTATTGCAACGTGAATTATTATCGATATAAAATGTTTCGAGAAGTATGTAAAGACGCGTCAGCCGCGAGCGAAGAAAAAGCTACTCCTAATAAATTTATGAAAAAAAGAAAACAGTAGAAAATATAAAATTGAAGCTAGCCGTCGATAAGCGACACGATGAGAGTCATCGATAGAATCGCTGTTCGTTCGCGAGTCTAATAATATTTTTTCATTTCGTAATATGCCTCAAATTAAATTTGAGGATAAAATTGAGCAGGATACGCCAATCCGGGATTGGCGGGAGGTCCGGGAGCGAAAGCACCCGGTGCTTGCCACGCGGCCCTCTTGGGCATGTTACCGACTGTTTCCGTGGGGAATGCGTTCTCCCAAGATCGCTTGAGGCCCATAAAAGCGGCCGGATTAAGCTGCGCGGATTGCATTATAGGTGGCAAGAGTCCATGATGATGATTAGGAGGCGCGCGGAGAATGGGAATTCTCGCGGACGGCATGTTGAAGAGTAAAAACGGTGCGTGTGGATTTTGAGGATGAAGAGCGGAATGATGATGATGAGGAGCCATCGAGTAGGAGGAGAGTTGGTGTTGAGAGGGGGCGGGCAGAGCGAGAGCTTTGCTCGTTGCAACGGCATTCGGCGATAGCGCGGAGTTCGATGTCGGCGGAGGATTCGAGGCTAGCGCCATCAGGAAGAAATCTTGATTTCTCATCGCCTGGGCCTGCGCCTGCGCCTGGGCCTGCGCTTGGGCTTGCGCCTGCGCTTGTGCCTGCGCTTGCGCCTGAACGAGCGCGTGTATGTCCCACAGATGCGGCTGGCTATTTTGTACCGGTACGCTCGCTTGCGGGGGTGGGTGAGCTAGAGCCGCGGGTGTGTGTGTGGTCAACGTACCGGGTGACAGAAGTGATTTCGCCGGTGGCGGTTGAGCTCCCGTCAACACAAGGTTCATGTCTTCGCCGCTGCATTGGAAAACCTCGATGTAACGCTGCTTCTTCCCGAATATCATATAACGATGATGTCGCTGCGTTGCGCACGCGAAAGCCGAATTCTCGCTGTCCATTTGGATGAATGCCTCCCCCGACGGTTGTCCCTGTTCGACGATCACAAATGGAAACGTTTCGTTTTACTTTAAATTCTCTTTTTCCATCAACAACAAGCTAACGTGCGAAATCTACGTTATCACCGGCGAGCTTTATTTTTCTAATACGCACTTGAGCATTGTAGACCATGTGGACCCCCTGATAGACGATATTTTTTGAATGCTCTCCCATAAACTCCAAAATGTGCTCGACGAGCGCCTCGTAAGGAAGACCCCGTAATCGAACGCAATCTTTACGGGTGCCCGACGTGATGATGTGTTGAGGCAGCAATGGAATTGGAAGTATCGGCGGTATAGGTTCGTAGGTCTTTGGATCGATAGCTCTGTTCAAGACCTGCGGCAAACAAACATTTTACTTACCTACCTTTACCTACTTTTTTTCTTTAATTTACGAATTAAACGAGAAACACACCTGTTGCACTTCCGCCGTTGTACTCCGGAATAATTCGATGTACCGGGTACCGATGGATTCGCGATGTTTGCTAAGCGCTTTCGCCGCATCTTCCTCTTTGGCGAACAAAACAAACGCGTCACCGGTCGCCCGGCCGTCCGGTTTCTTGACAAACAGAACGCCCTCCTCGCCATCAAGTACGTGGCACGGTTTTTGTCCTCCGAGAAAAAAGTCAATCTGAAAATACCCGCAATATGTTTTGAACGTTTGTTTTTTCATCGACGAGCAACCGGAACATTTTTCCATTTGCAATTCGATTTTTTTGCTACTACTTACGACTTGTTTCGCAACGCAATCGTACGGCAGGCCTCTCATTCGTACGATAACTTGCGCTCCCCGCGAGAGGAAAGCGTGAGCTTCGCCACTCGCACCACCGGCGACACGTACGAATTCCTCGCCCGATGCTTTGTACACTTCGATGTAACGCGTACCGATGTGATGCTTGTGCCTCTTCAACGCCATATCTCTGTGTTCTTTGCTAACGAAACGCACCAACGCCTCCCCGTTACGCCTGCCCTGGTGACTCAAACACAGGGCAACGCCACCCCTGGAGAAAAGTTTTCAATTATTCCGATTAGTCTGCGTCATTGACGATGAAATGCACGCTACTCTGCGCGTTTCGAGTACCCGCGACAACGAATAGGCCACGGAAAAAACAGAAAACAAAACCCTTCTTACAGTTTTTGTTTTCGTTTGCATATCCAAAAAATCAAAGTCACCGGCACTGACTCACGGATATATGATCCGAGATAACGGTTATCGGCGATGTCGGACTATTGCCATTAGGGCCAAAAAAAATGTCAAATGCTCTGGATTGATTTGCATTATCCTTCCGAAACGGGCCGGTAATTCAACAACGCGTTAAGTCAACGCCGTTTTCCATGTACGAAAATTCATTTATGTATGCGTTATGGATTACCTTAGTTCTTTCTTTTCGCAAATCCTAGAAGCTTGCGAATGAATCAAATTGCAAAAAAAAAACCCATTAGAAGTGTATGGGCCAAAATAGGTATACGATTTGAGAAATACAGCTGATAATTATTAACTTACTTAGCAACATTCAATCCTCTGAAAAACTTGGCGGTGTCCTGATCGGACGACTGCCAAGGAAGTCCGCGAGCTCTGACTACACAATTATTGTCTACTTCCTCATCTTTTGAGCTGCAATTACAAAAGAATCGTCTTTCGTCGAGCCAACTATATATATATGTATATATGTATATCAGACGAAGGCAAGTTTTTTAATTACCATATGCCAGGTTCCAAAACGAGATTTATCACTTCGGGATTCTGGAATACGTGTCCTGTAATAAAAAAATATATATGTTGAAAATAAAAAATACATACGAGGTTATCAACGTGTGAGATGAAAAAATTGCAGAAATGAATTATGGAAAAGGAATAAAAACGTTTTGTCAACGATTCCCCGTAACTGTACACCTCTCATCCTGTCTCCCGTTTCTCAAACATTCTCATTGTTCACCGCCGGAGAGTCTTTGTTTCTCAGGCTAGATGCGCTTGCCATCACGCGACATTAAACTCGTTCGCAAAAATTAAAAGATCAGCAAAATACCATTCGATTTGTCGACTCGACGTTATTAGCGCTATCGTCGTTCTAGTCGGCAATCGGTCTCTGTCCAGTTGCTCGAATTCGCTAGTCCGATCGGACATGTATGCGGTTAAAAAAAAATCGCCTCGAATCCGTTGACACTGTGGCTTTTCTTGCGTATGCAAACAATTTTTCGCGGACTTGGATTAATTTTATAATCTTTATCGGAGCAGTGCGAGTTCGATGTCTCGCAGCGAACAGGTAACTTGTCAACTATCGGATAAGCCAATTCAGCTGTTTTTCGATTCGACGTTCGCGCGATGCAATTTCAACGTTTTTTCCCAAACATAGAACGTATCTTTCGAGTATACGATTTCAAATGTTTTTTCGACATGAAATGAATTTTACACAAATCCGTTCGATAGCAATCATTTTTTTCATCAAATAAACTTGGATGCAAATGTGAATGCGAATGTAAAGAAAGAGTAAAAAAAAATGAAATTATATAATCGCTGGCTGCGATTATCGGGTCGGTAACAATCCATGGGAATCGTTGATGGATGTATGTTAAGTTTTGTACTATTAATTAAAAACGAAAAGAGATTCGATGAGACGCGATGCGGCCGTTGGTGGGAGTTTCTTGCTATGATCGCGGAGTAAACGGGTTGGTTACCACTGTGATAAGGAGTGCAGTGTAGCCGGCGTCGCTCATAATATTATACAGTCCGCCTCGCGGGCACTCGAAGGCCAATACAAATAACATACGTATAGAAGCTATTTTTTATTATTCGGCACATAGAAACGCGCGACAAGCGGACACAGTACCTTTGAGTTTTCCTATTCGTCGCAAACTCGGAGATTAATTCGATAGAGACGACAGATCTCTGAACGCAGAGCCCGGCATTCGTCTGTATTGTTTGAGTTTACATTTTTTTATTCTCACTATCGTCGTGATTAATCACCGGCGGGTTATTGAGAACGGTACGTTAAGAGCGATACGAAAACTAGATGGAAGGTCCAAGTGCCAACAGACCGATATCGTAAGAACGCTAA
Organism: Cryptus viduatorius; assembly: GCA_964006125.1. Lineage (NCBI taxonomy): Eukaryota > Metazoa > Arthropoda > Insecta > Hymenoptera > Ichneumonidae > Cryptus > Cryptus viduatorius. Next base: position 16,819,505 of record OZ023224.1, on the reverse strand, counting down.
TTAACGCTATTAATTAATTAGATAGAAACGATAGAAAAAAAACTAGAATAAACGAAGACATGTGTACAGAAATATCGGAAAGAATATAATAAATAAAGAACGCCCGATGACGACAAACGCTCACCATCCTTGATCATCCTCTGAACTACGTTGACCATGTCCTGAATCTCCTTTACGTGAAAGACATTGTCCGTGTCGGGGGATAAGCCAAAGTCTAATATTATTATCGTCAAGGATTCGTACAAATTGTAAATATAACTTGATAACAGGTTGATTAAATGGTACGATGAATTATCGAGTCGGATATCGACAACATTGCAATGAAAGAACGGAACATTGCAATCTGTTCGGCATTTAACTCACGAGTATTATTTTGTTGACACGTCGGTTCGTCGAAAAAGATAATGTGTACAACAAAATAGACATTTCGATGAGCTAACGGGGAAAAAATCGAAACAATTGTCTAGAAATTATTCTTCTTTTACACATAATTCTTTAGAGAAAGAAACGTTATCTTTATGATTATGCAACAAACTATGTGTTGTATTAGGCCAATTGCCGTAGGATGTTCAATCGTACGCATTGGTAGATAAATTATAACGAGAGCGGACGATGATTTACGCCGTCGAGTCGTTCGAAACATGGATCAATAGCGTGATTACGAAGGTCCTTGTTCTTATCGTATTCTCGACACTTGTTAACTATGTATACATCTTATATTCACCCCCGAGGCCAGTCTTAGCAATTGAAAATTTGCGTCACTAACGACCGACACTATTTATTTTCCGAAGATAATTAATATCGAAGCTGCGCATCAAATTGCATAATAACACACTACCGTCTTCGACTACTTTCCGTAGTTTTTTTTTCTCCCAACGAAACACCGTGACTCGAAACAGTGACGCGCTTTTTTTTTATTACATTTTTTGTCGATCGAAACAACTCCTTCGCTGTCTCGTAGCGATGCGCGCAATACGCGCGAATAACATACGCAAGCGCGCAACGGGTTATCGGACAATTGTAATCGTAATACTCCGTAGCAGAACGCACGTTCCTAAGCGGTGCATGCTTTGCGCGCTATCGCTGATCTTGTTCGCATTTTTTTTACACATCGAATGCGCGATTTCGAAGAGTCGACGTTAAAGATAAATTTCGCGCGGATACAAACAAAAATAAAAACATTTCGTTTTCCGAAAAAGAGATCGATCGATAATTCAATCGCGAGAGCATGACGGAGCTTTCGAGATGTCCACGAAACACTCACCGGAAGTTGTATTCCTTTTCTTTGGGGGGGGTCTCGTCGGGACGACTAAACAAAACGTTTGTGTCACACCGAACTATAGAGCCGAGCCGAGAGATCAACGAGTAACAACCGAGTGTCGTAAGGCGATCGTCAGGCCGCTACCGCAATATCTTCACCGAGATGACCTTTCAACCGGCTTCATGCTGATAAGGTGTCCGTCCAACGAGCGTCTTTTCACGGGGGAAGGAACCAATGGAATGTCGATCCGAAACGCTAGCACACGCTACATTCCGAGAAAAATTCTTGAGCTTCGCTTTCAAAGATACAATCCTACGATAGGCATACTTGTACTTTACAACGGTTACTCATTCTTTGCTATTAGTCAGATTATACTAAAATGCGGTTAATCGTCAATATGCCAATTTCGGAAAATCATTAATTACCGATATATCAATAAAGTTCGAGAAATGAAAAAACGAGTCCAATCGAAGAGGTCCAATAATGACTGGGATTGCGACGGGTATTTCTGTGGCGTGTTCGACGCGCGTATATCGTTTTCGTATCACCTGCAACAGGTGGTTTTTTGTTTTATCAATCATTCCCCCGCCCTCGTGCGTTCGTCGCGATATAGGCTCGGATATGATGGAAAGTCTATGCCGAGCTCGGCGAACCAAAAGTCTCGTGAGATCGAGAGGAGACGTAACATAGCAAAAGTATAAAACTTCGAGATCCCGAAAGTGAAAAAAAAAATAACTCTGAAGAATAATGCACAGACAATGGTAGGTCTGTGTTCGAGCGACCTTTTCGAGACGAACCGATTCGTGAACGAACGTAGAGAATCTTCCCGCTCACTCGTAGATGAACACGTGTTCGCCGTTCGGTTGGAAAACTGCTGCAGCTCTACGAAGGAAGAAAGCTCCCGATGCCTACCCGCATATTCCGACGTAACTCCGTGCAGCCCGAGCGCCCGGGGGAAAAAATATTTTCGAGTGAAGTTGCCGCATACTCTCTCTTGCCGAAGGTCGAGGCTTCGTACGTGACGATAAGACCACCGATTATCACGATCGCGCGATCGTTTGCGTTTTCGCACGGCACATTTTTCTAAACACCGATTCGTTTCTCCGAATTGATGATTTTACGATTGTACCAAAAATTTCCCCGATGATCCGACCGACGACGTCGACAATTTGCATGAAACTTTCCTTCTATGACCCTTACGATAAATATTATGCGGGCTCGAGAGACTGTTCGGCGTGTGGGCGGTTCGAATATCTCTAAAAAGGCAATGCATATATATATACTATATGCGCGAGTAAACATACCTCGGTTCTCTTTTCTTTTTTCCGCTCAAGACGAATCGTGGAATAGCACAGATTTTTAACCGGAGTAACGCGCGCACGACGATCCACGATCTATTTTACTTCAGCTTCGAAGACACAAGTTTAATTTTTTTACTTAGAATTTGCAAATTTTTAACGCGAATATTATGTTTCAAGACGATTTCTGGAGCGTTGTCAACCGTTCCTCGCGCGTATACAGGGAGCACTGTAAACGCTCCAACGTGGTATACACAACTGTGCGTTGAGTATTCCTACGGTCCGTCGTGGTTGCTTCGACGACGAAGACGATGAAAGCGACGTTCGTGACTGTACTCGGCTTACACGTATATTTCTCGCTTTCGTTTGTGTACGCGTCAGCATAAGCATAAGCTTGAACCACGACCGATCGTCCAATACGACGGGGAAACGCAGAAGTACTCGAATCTCGAGCGCTAACACATGCGCGCATATATTACTTCTCGAACGAATAGCTACGAGTCTCGAGACTCGACACTCGCGCTCATCGCGAGAGCCTAAGAAAGGCCGCTGATTCCAATTGTCGCAAACCGTACGTGCTTCGCGTTTATTTTCCTTTTTCGATGTAAGATTATCGCGAAAATATTTTGCATTCTCGGGAAGATCGCTATTATAAATTTTTTCTCGAATTTTCCCAATCATCGATTCAACGATAAAATAATTATCAGCTTTAGCGCAAGTAATGTTATTCCGTTGTTCAACCGGTTCAACTTTACAGACGCTAATCTAAAAAGACATTTTTTTCTCTTTAAAACAAAGCTTCCTCCGACGAGAAACCGGCAGATTCACCGATTGAATGTAATGTTTATATTTGTTTTGTTTAGAATATCAATTCAATTATCGTATCGTATCATCGACCGCGCGGTAATGTAAAAAGTGTTTTTTCCTCGTCGCTTATTTTGTAGCTATTCGGCGTAGCGACGTAGCGAAAAATTGGCAGCGGGACTAATAACGGGTGCAACGACTACCTTGTCGACTGCAGAAAGAACGCAGCGAACGTTTGACGTTTTTGTCATTATTCATGGAACGAACGGGGTACAGGGTCATGGATTAGTTATCGGTCTCGAAGTTACGTAACGCGCGCGACTCCTACGCTCGCGAGTTACCGATAGCGCATTTATTTCTGCCACGAATTAAATAGAAAGACGACTACGATTATCCAATTCATTATTTTGAATATACATTTTGAAAATGTGAAAATAGAAGCGACACACCAGTTCCGCTTTTTTTTCTTTTTCTTCTCAACGATCGAAAGCGAAAACGGAAGCGAAGAATTAATCGATGTCTGTGAAAAATTCTTTGCAAAGATCTCCGCGGTCGATGGTGGGTCACGCCAACTGTAAATGGACCTTTCTCGTGTCCTGGCGTAACACGAGATCGTGGCGTCTCGTGGCAGTGATTCGCAATCGACGGGCGCGTATCTCTCCCGAGGTGGCTAAAAGGAACTCGTCGAATTTGCGGTATACGAACAAAAGTTTTCTCGGCGCGAAGGGTCGTACGCCAGAAAGAACCGTTTCACGGGAACTATAGTCGCCGACGGAGGCTCGAGGTATATACCGTAATAGGAGACGTGGCTCGACAGTGGTTTTCAACGGTGCATCCACAACGGCCGGTAAACTTCCTGCGTCTGGAATCCCCGTAAAATACCGGAAAAAGATAAAAGATAAAAAATATTCCGAGAGCTGGAAATTTGATAACGCGAAATATTTGCTCAATTGATGGATTACGGGAACGGCCTTATCCACGTAGGTAATAATCGTCTGAGAAACACTGACATTGCTGACCCACGTGCGTAACTGAAGAATAACCCACTGGACATAGAGAATCGAAGAAATAATACAGAGAAAGAGACAAAGGTACCCCTTGGGCGCTTTTTCGAACGTAATACATGTCAATTTCGGCACGGAGCCTATTTTCTATCTATAACGCCGACACTTGTACGTAACCGCGCTATTCATCACAGAATAACGAAAAAAAAAAATATATATATATATCGTTGTTGAAGTTTTATACAACTGCAACTCGGTCAAATGTTTATCGGTAGAAAAGCTTTGTAATCGATTAACGTCGCTTTATCCTTTTTTCAATCGTATCTATGCGCAGCGATGATGAATATGAATATTATTCTTTTCGACTTCATCATCAGTCGTTAACGAATACGTGAAAATGTACGATTACAAAGCTTTCGTTGTGTGTAAGTATTTTTCAAATTTATTTTAACAGTGCTGATTAAAAAATAATCGTTGCAAAGGATACATTCGATCATTTCCCGAACGCTGAGGCTCGACAGCTCCTCCTGTGACGAGTAGCAACTAGTGAATTCCTTTCGCAGGTCATGGAACAGCGTGTAGTGATCCGGCAGATCGAGGTATTTGTTGAAACTTTCGGGGTGCAGACATTGCCTCAGCGGTGCTTGACCGTCGACAACGAAACGCGGCGAACTTCCGGCGGAGACGCACGTTAGCGACGACCACCACGTTTCAAACTGTAGAGTAACAATCAAAAAAATATATCGTCATTTTATTTTTTTCTAAAAATTAACAGTTGTATTTGAGTACTTTATTCAGATTAATTAAAGGTTAGAACATCAAAGTTTCAACGGTTTGTCGCTTTTTGATAATGAGGGTTCCCCCCCCCCCTCCTTCGTTAGCGCGCACTCAGGATAACGCCCTCATCGCACACCATTGCCTTGGTCTCTTTCGAGACGGAACACATCGACAAGACATCCAAGTGCCATGCACCTTGCTACCCGCATGAGGCGTGTCTAACGCAAAATCATCTATCGCTACCCGGTCGATACATACGCGTTACGACAAACTTGTTATTTCGTACGAACGAACATAAGCATCTCGTCTAATTCTCAACTATTCTCGTTTGGTTAGTCATTGACAAAATAAAACCGATTACATATTATTACCGTAATATCGTGTTATATATTTAATCATTCAAATCTATTAATGAATGTTGGTTAATTATTAACGTCGATTAACTAATGGACAGAATTGATTTTTCGAGCACTAAGTTATTAAGCAAATTTGCAAACATTTCATATTGAAAATATTTTTTTCACTTGCGTAAATCTACTCTACTCTCTATTATATTTGTATGAAAGACAAAAAATTTGAACAATTATGGGTTGGAAATTCTTTCAGCAGTCCCGCGTATCTTTGAATATCGGCAACTCGCAATGTATTAATCAAGTTGCATATACAAAGTTGAAAGTCCAAAGTGAGGAGAGCGCTCACGACAGAGCGATTACGTTTGTGTATAATGTACAAACTACGCGCGAGAGAGTCAATTTGTCTCTCGCAACGACGATTGCGAAGTTGATAATAATGCAGAATAATATATTTTCCGTCGCGACGAAGGATTTCGTACTTGTTCCCTTTATTTCTACTCGCTACTATTTTGCTTTATCATCTGCAACATCATTTATCTACCGTAGGACGTCCGTGTGACGCAACAATCCAAAATGACGGTATGGTAAACCTGAAATTACGAAGTTGCCGCACATCGGAGAGGACAGTCGAGAGACGTAAGTAAGAGGCGAGTCCGGCCGGAGCGTTACCAACGGCTCGTCTATATAAGAAATGCCTTTTGCAAAGTGACAGAAAGAGATCGAACGTCACGATTCAGTTGCGCAATTCACGCATCCGTATGCGCCACTTTTTTTTTGTCCGTTTCCCTCCCCTGTCGAGCGGGCCCCCGTGTCAAAGATTCATAATACAAGATAAGGCAATTGCGCAACTTACCTGACGAATCGCTTGATCCAAGGGAATTCCATTCTCCCGAATAAATTGTTCGGTAAGAAGCGGAGCGTGGGCGAGCGCAGCTTCGGACAAGACTCCGCTGCTACCCGCGGGTATCGCTATGTTTTCGGCACCGTCGGCGCCGCGATCCATCGCCGCTGGTTTTACTACGAATTGCTGCCATCCCATTACCTACAATTAAACAAAATATATATCAAAAACAATTATTAAATTCAACATCTCTAGAAATTTTGGCCAATAATGGGGTAGAACAAGATACAACTTTTCGTAATGGCGTCATTACTTTTTCAAAATAATACTCGACCGAACCAAAAAGGAAAGAATTTAATTGAAATGTACAAGAAAAATATAAGATTTTGTGAGGCCGATAGGAATGAGAACCTCTGAGAATGCACGCCTGTAATTATGCATCCAGCACCTCGCCGTTTGCCGTCGCGTTATACCAGTTGCATATTCATAGGCGTCCGCAAGCCCCGGTCGCTCGAATGCGCTTCAAGCGTTACAAAATCGTCCGATTACCGCATACGATTTTCCCCGTATGCTTTCGGACACGGATGCAACACGGAATAAAGCACGATCGATTCTGGACCGATAGAGTCGCGTCTTGGTTTTCCGATCGTTTAGCAAGATAGACCGACAGAAATAAAAAACAAGCGAGAAAGTCAAAGTGGAGTTCAGGGCTCGCATATGGAAATGTGTGTTCGCCCGTTGGCTACCGCGCGCATAATATGTACACACCTACTTGCGTTATTGGATTATTAACGAAAAAACAACGATAAACTTTTGAGTCGTGTAACCAAAGACGAGTTTTTATTTCTATCTTTGATATATTGTGTTTTTCGTTTCCACAAGTCAGCAAAGACTCCGCCGAATAATGCACGATAAAGACGAGGCAAATTTGTAAGTTACATTTGCGCCTCGAGTTAGAGAAACGCATACAAATGTATGGCTCTCCAACTCGAAGATGGAATTTAAAATACAGACTAAAATGCTTTCCGTCGATCTATCCGAAAAATAATCTTTCGTAAAATTATCGGATAAAAATGTCGACAAACGTTAAAGACGAATGAGCGACTCGTGAACAAAAAGCTTCCATTACCGCGGGTTCGAACAACGTTATAGTTTGCTGTTTCGCGAACGATTGCGTAGTTGCGAGGACGAGGACAACGACGCGGCAACGGAAAAAGATGGAATAGTTTCTTCCGCTCAGGATGCAAAGAATAAACGGTGGTGGGTAGTAAAAAAAAATAAGACGTAGCGGTGAGAAGGATGAACCGATCCTTCCTCATCGTGACTCTTTCGACGATAACTCAGCGTCGGGGTCTGTATACCTACTTACGCGGCGCGAGAAAATCATTGATCGCTACAAAGAAAAAATCTCGGAGAGTGTATAATTTTTCAAACTATTTCCAACGTTTTTCGACAACCGGTTTGATTCAACAAAAAAATCCTCCGAAATTGCGAACAATTATTTATATGTGGTAACAGTGACGATCGATGCTACGTAGCGAGAAACTTTATCGTGGAATATGCAATTTTATTCATGTTTAACTATCTACACGTAATATATTAATACGAAAGCTCCGGACACGTGTTGCATGAGCGAGTCGCGAAGATTACGAAGAGACGGTGTATAAGTAATACGCGCGATCGCGTATTCATGCTGTCCTCAAGAGTCACTCTGTGTCATAAGAAAACATATATAATGAAAGAGTTCGACGTCGTTGCGCGTACGGGGAGGTTAACGGATCAAGGTGGTTCACTAGAAGTTATAATGAAGCTCGGTTGCCAAGACTCGCTTCGAAAATCATTCGAATGCAACGTATATTTGTCGCGTGATAAGCAACAGAAATTTGAGAGATTAAGAAAAAGAAAAAAAGGAATAAATATTGATGGTTATGAAAAAAAAAAAATGCTTTTCGGCTTGTGAAATTCGGTGTGAAAGATCCTTAAGGTAGATAGATGATACGAGATCTTTCCAGAATATCGAGAGAGCCTCGGAAGCTCGACAAACGATTTCTAATCTCAGGTCAAACATGGAAAACTCTCCGGCGTTATCTGTCGCGGACCCGATGAGAAGAATCCGAGACAAGACGACCTTACATGCGACAACGCCATGCGATTCTCTTATCGCCAGTAAGAATCTAGAGATTCGACGCTTTTACATAGATTACTAAAAAAATATATTATCGAAATACAATTATTCGCAATGCTGCTCAGCGAAAGAATATTATTAAAATCCTCATTTCGTAGATCGACCTAATAGAATTTGGCGGAAAATACGGAAATTGTGTCTGGGAGTCACTCTGAACGCGTGGCGTTGCGCTCATTTGATCGATATCCGATGTTCTTCGAAACGATTAAAATGTCTTGACAACGTTTCTTTGCATCGCGTTTTGTGTTTTTCAAGTTTCACAACGGTGCGACCTGGAGGTCGATAGAGATAAAGACTTTGAAAAAAAAAAAAAAGCGCTTCAACATATCGTTATTTAGTCGCCATTATCTCCTCGATACATAACCGATCGAACGATCGCAAAAGATGACAACAAAAATAACAAATTACCGCACACGTTTCACGCATAAGAACGAATAAATCTTTCGGCTATAATATGCTAATAATAATTTGTTATCTTTATTATAGTTCTCTTTCAGTGAGTGTACATTCTTGTTGGGAATACGATTTTTCAATTTTCGTACAATTAGCGTGACTGTATTTGGCGTGGCACTTGGTGGCATCGACGAAATTGGCGATCAAAAGCGAATTTTACTCGGCATTAATAGCCGCATAGAATTCACCACGTAAAGCACCAAGATGCATCGCATTAGTCGGGTTTGTCTTTGGAATAAAAATTATCTTGACGATACGTCAGGCTTTTGTACGGTAACAAAAATCCGTTGAAGAGTTGCACTTCGAGATACGCTATTTCTCGTGACAATGTAATTCCAAGCGAGTATCGTTGATGGGCCGAGTCACGTACCGTTTCGAATACAATAAAATCCGCTCGAGGAGTTTCGGTAGTTGAACTATATAGCCGGCGAAGACTACTCGCACCATCTTTACTTATCTCAATTGTGTATAGAATATCGTCACATCTAATGTTATTACACGCGCACACACACACACACACACAGGCAGATAGATCGAGCTGTTCGTTATCAGTGCAGTTACCTGCGCCATTTATCGCGCGCGCACACTCCCGGAGTTTACCAAAAGGTTTGTTTTTCTAGCCGATTTTCAAAGTTCATGTGGAACGCTGAGATGCGATTACTCGCGGGCACACCTATACAAGCAACATTAATCGTATTTACGACACGCACACGTGACAACTCGGCATAATTAATATTCCAGCTGTCCGCGTATAAGCGCGTATAAACGCGGGCTCTGCATCTTGACGAATGTCGAGTAAAATCATCGAGCGGCGCCATTATTTTCACGGTATATCGAATATGTATGAAAAAACATTTATATTCCAGATGTAAAGCCGCGTATATAGCGTAGTCATCGGAGTTTCTAAGAATTCTTCGACTTTGATAAAAGTGTAACGCGCGATAATAGAGGTAAGCGGGAGCCTCGTGTATCGCAGAACTGTCGAGCGCCGCTTGAAATTACCGGTTGAATATTTTTAATATTTCAGTCCCGTACGTGTACACTTTGGAAAAACAACAAAATCCGAATACTTGTGTATTTCGTTAAGTCTATTTCGTCCGGCAATGATGACGCACGTAGAAGCGAAGTGAAATTACGCAATAGTCAGTCAGCAACGACGAGACCGCAACGGTCCTGGACCTTTGGAGTTTGCAACGACCGCGCTGGCGCCGCGGTATACACCTATTGTAGACGCCATATGCAATATCTATCCCGTCAAACTACCGTGTAATTTGTCGTGACGATAGGCCGCGGAGAAAATTGACGAAAGCTCGGAGGAAGACGGCTCGACCGTTCGGATTTATACCGAAAGAAAAAAAAAAAATGACGAAAAAGCGAGAAGCAGACGTAGAGCTGCCGACAGATGTTAATCGGCGATGCAGCTGCCCCCCGCCGTTTTGGGGATCGGGCGACTCGGTACAGCTTAAGCATTGTACCTACGGTCATTCGACGGTGTGCTCCTTATCGGACAACGAATAACCGTGATGAATCCGAAGACGAGAAACAAAAACGTCATTCGAGAAATTTACTCTCGTCATTCTAGCTGAGATAACCCGAGAGCGTTTGAAGCGGTCTCAACTTTACGAGGCATTTCTACGGATGTGTGCCCTCCGTGTAGGCTTCGCACACGGAATACCATCTGTATAGATAATAGCGCAGTTGGAAACTCTCAATTTTCACCTGCGTATGGCGATACGAACGAAAGCGCTTAGGTTTTCGGCGTATACATAGCCGCAAATCGTGAAAACAAATGTTTTCAATGTTCGTTTTGCATTATTACCGGCCGTTTTTTCATTACAAGTGGATAAACTTGCGTTGCTCCCGTCGACAAAGTAAATGATCTCTGACACTGTTAACTGGAAAATATATGCGCGGAGATGACTCGATTGTGGATAGAAATGGGAAAACATCGAGCGCGACGTCTGACTTTCGTACGGCGAACGTCAAGACGACACACTCATAAATATTGTAAAATCGTACGTGGGGACAAAGAGGAGTAAAGAAGGATAAGGAAAAAACGAAACCGAGGAAGGCGACGGAGAACGAGCTCGACGGTGGTCATAGGTCGTTTAGCGACAACTCGAGGTCGACGGGAACACTCGACACGCGCATCCGTGCCCTTGGCACGACGCCACAGCGCGTACTCCGACGACCGGCACCGGCAATATGCACGATCGTGACAAACGTCTCGAAAGAAACTAAACGATAGAAGAAAAAAAAAAAACGAAATAAAAAATGTTGATCTCTCGTACCTGTTGTGGAAAATAATAAAAAGAATCGACTTTCGTCCTCGATGCGGATATAGGCAAAAAACTATATTAGCTTACACGACGAGTTTTTATTAATTATTATTATAGAACAAGGCAATTGAACACGACTTGTCGCCAGTTTTGAAAATCATCGTTGGACGATCGTTTTTAATGGCTCGAATTGATCGTAAACGGAAATATAAGAAATAACAAAAAAATATATACTCCGTGCATATGCGCGGTATTTCGAAAGAGGCAAGTCACCGATTGGGCGTCGTGCATAAACGTTCCGTGTTTGTAGAAGATTCGAAATAAAAATTTGAAACGTTTTAAACATGGATCGAAGATAAGAAATGTATGACAATTTCATTGTAAACCGACACGTAAAACGTTTAAGAATGTTTAACAAACGAAAAATTGTTGAAAAGTGGATCGATAAATTATCCAGGTGTCATGTCTATGTTAAAGAAAAAAGAAAATTCCAATAATTTGTCGACCTACTCGACATTGAAATAGAGTATAGAGATTCTTGCCAATTTGCCGCATAAAATAGTATTCGTTCATGACCGAGGATCGGCTCAAGAAAAAATATTACGTCCATCAGATTGCATATCTTTTTACCGGGCAACTTATCGTTTTATGCCGGCAGAGATAACTCAATTTTCGGAGCAATCGAGAAGCCAATGAGAGAATTTGCGGCGAAAGATCACCCGCTAGAAATTAAGATTTTACACAATCGTATTATACGATTCGTGCTATCTATGAAAAAAAGAAATATGAGATGCATTTAAAACATATGTTTCGTCAGCGTTGACGATAACACAAATATAATCTGAAGAATCGAGAGGACCTTTGATCGTCGCTGTTACAAATTGTATTGCATTGCAGAGATTGAAAAAAACGGATAATCTGCCGCTTCATCGTGAACAATGTCGCATTCGACTTGTATTATCGACGTTATCGTTCATTGTCAATTGCGTCACAAATAGCGTCTCACTGTTGTTTTTTTTTTTAGCGTATCACGGATAATAAGCAGACGGAGGAATATTTTCTTGTCAAGAAACAATTCATAACGCTCGGAGTATTTTTCGAATTGTGCCCTTTCGATGTATAAACAACTTGACGTATAAACAACGGAACGCGTAAATATTAGTGAAAAATTGAGGATTGACTCGAACGATTAGGAATGCGGGTAAATATTTATATAGAAAGCCCATCGGAAATATCGAATCCGAGATGCGATTAGAATTTGAAGAATTTCTAGAAAACTGTGATTTTAAACTAATTCGCGTGTAATAATATCGAACACTAATAATGATAGCGAATAATTTTTCAAGACGCTCAATAAGTAACAACAAAAAATGTTTGTACATTTTTCGAAAAAATAAAACTCACCGCGAGCTTCTCTTCTTGTAACAAACATATAAAAGGAGTAAAAAGAGAGTTTAACGAATGTGGTATACACCACGCGAGAGGCCGAGAAGCATCGCGCGCCGCGAGAACGTCAACAAAGTTCAACTTTACGGTCGACCTTCCCGAGGGCTCGATGCCCCGCCTCCGCCGTCGGATATAATTCGAGAAACAATGGCAGCTCTCGCGGAGACACGGCGATGCAAAACAGAGACTCATCGAGACGCTAAATTTCTCAAGTTTTCTCCAACGATATTCGGTGAAAGTTTTACAGATTACTCAAAGTATCGAATGGATTTTAATGTACGCGAGGCAACATCATTAGGGCTAAACGACCTTAGATATAATAATAATTTTCTCTTGTTATTATATTATTCCTTTCCGCGTCGAACGGTGATTAACCATAGTGGCTCTCTCCGATCTCCCATTTTCAGCAATTATTCCGTTATCGATCGTCAGTGCGATAGCGTGGGAAAAAAACTACACACACGGAAAATTATATTGAAACATTGTCCGATATACTTGCTCCGTGTAGAGGGGGGATACAGGAAGTGGCATCGGAGTCACGACTTCCGGGTTCGAACGGCAAACCGCGCGTCAAGTGTACAACGTACATCTCAACTTTTTCCAATATAAACAATCAATACGAAAAATCGAAAAATAACTGCGTCGATGCTTCCATCACGAGAGTCGATTAAGCTGTATTAAACGAATCAATTCCATACTCTATACAAATCGTCAAAGCAATAATTCTCGTGGTCTCTTTGGCGTATATGTAATTTTCTTCATTCTCACAATAATAGAAAATTCCGAGCTTGTTTCGTCGCTGTATAATTATGATTTTACGTTGTACGATAATCACGCTCCGAAAATTAGTTAATATACGTTATCATTTTTTCAAAAACTGATTCTTATGATTTACCGTTGCAATCATTTAAACTCGTAATTCGTCGTTACATTTATGTCAGTTTCTTCGGTAAACAATACATGAAAAGTATATCTGGCCGAAAGCGCGTCCTTTTATTTTATTATATGCCGATTAAAGCCGACGATTCGACTTAATCTGACCATTGGAGGCATAAATAATCGGTGTATCACGCTACAGACACGTGTAAAAAGCCGAAAACGCCATTATCGATAACCACGAGTCCCCCAACAATCTAAAAATATATTTCCACCTGTTTCCGGACGATTTTCAAGAGCCTTCGATGGGTCAAAAAGTGTATGATTTTGCTGCTAGTATAAGAGCAACAAGTAGAGAACGAAGATTCGTTTCGAAGTGAAAACAAGATCAGTTCTAAAACGAGTTTTTCGATTAAGAAGCGCCATTGTTGGCACGGTCTCGGTCCGTTAGCACACCTGGCGTGTTTCTTACAACATCGTTTGTACTTTGTAGTTTGTAGCTCGGCTCGACCCGTACGTCAACAACTTAAAATCTCCGAATCGTTTAGTTGAAAAAAATCAGTAACGTAGATTTGAACGCGATTGTCAAAATTTGCTAATTTCTATTTCTTTGACAATTCTATCGCTCACCTTATTTTGTAGCGCATCGACGAGTACATATGCGAGATACGTAATTTCCTCTTCGTCGGAGCCGAGAGCATTACCCTGAAGACCGGCAGTCGCCACGTAAAGGGCGACCAGGTGAGTCGGGCCCTTTCCGCTCATCATCTGCATTTTCGTACTCCTCGTTCAACTACCACTAGCGCGCCGTTGAAAAACTAAATTTTACTCCTTCTGGCTGCGCCACCCTCGATTACCTCCCGCACTTGCCGATTCTCCCTCGATACCCCGTAGAAACCCTCACTTTATATTATTTCGTTTTTAACACGATAAACAAAACAAATGTATTATCACGTTTACTTCCTTTTCGAGTTTGTCGACGCGACGTTATGTTACACTATTGAGGCCACTGTACTTGATTTCGACACATGGCCGAATTTCACCGTAGATTATTTGACAACGGAACGTCTTTTTTTTTCTAAGGTACGCGACTCACTACGATTGTCCGATACAATTCGATCATCCAACGAACCATGAGACGAAAGAGCACCAACGACGCGTGTGTATATAGACGGTTCGCGCGTATACGGCTTAACCGCGCAAAAGAAAATTCAACGACGACACATTTTTGTCGCGGCTTCCTTGCGTTTTTCCGTTATTTATTTGCACTTTTTCGCTTTTTTTTTCGACGCGAAATATTCCTCGCAAAACAGAGGCTTCGAGAGGTTATCGCGCACCTCTCTCGCGCGCACCTTTATTTCAATCGCCGCTTCACTCGCTGGCCGACGATCGAACTTCGATATCGAAAGAGTGAAAGAGGTGAAAAAAAACAGTCGATTTAATATCGTCGAAATTTGTTGGCGAAGCACCACTTTGACGATCAAGTTTTGTTACGATGTTCGTCACTGCAAAGTCGTCGCTATGTCGTCGCAACGTATCGATGGAATTATATTTCGTTTTAAATTACAGTCGGTGAAATATGAAAAATTTAGTTGCAGTAGGAAGAAAAATAATAATATTAAGGTAAAAAGGTTTTTCGACGGAGAGAAGGATATAACCGTGCCGTGATATGTACGTCGGACTGGGCCGACCCCGGTCGCGTGCACTGTCGTTGGCTCACCTGGCGACTGCGCGTCGCTTACCTCCGGTATACCCACACCGTATAGCCCCGACGACGCTTATTCGTCCACCACCACCATCGCATCGTTCCTGCTCTCGGCCGCTTGGCCGCTCTATCCACGAGCGTTACCAACACTGACGCGCTTCGACACACGCACAGCTTCAACTTGTTTTCCGAGCTTTACAAACTCGGTATGCCAACACATACAATGTCCGTAGATATTATACGTATATACGCATATACATATTATATGGATAGGAAGATACGAACACAGGGAAAGTACAACAGTGAAATAGTACTAAACTCGCGGTGTTCGCCGAGACGGAGCTATAATGCTGTACTACCGCGCGATTCAAGTAACTATTGCCATACTGCGCGATCGGTGCCGCGTGAACGGTAAATGATCGCGCAAACTCGTTGCGACTCATCCTCCGATCCGTGCCCCTTTGCCGCTACGGCGATGTGTTACGGAGAAAAATATGTTTTCAAATGAAAACAGACGATGAATCTTTTTTGTGGAAATAACCTATTTTTCCTTATGCTTTTTGTTTCATACATTTTATATAGATAAATATGAGCCAGTGGAAATGTTTTTTCATTAGTTCATCTTAGTTTACAGTGATACGTTTTTTTTTTTTTTTTTTCGTGGGTAGGAATAAGAAGGTTCGGCGGTTGCCGGAGCATCGAAGCAGTGAAAATTCTCGACGAGCGACCGGTAAAAGACACGAAGGGAAAGGCGGGCCGCGGCTCTTGAGAGTCGTTCTTCGGCCAGGTGTACAAAGACCCTCCACTCGTTCGGCTTCTCCTTCCTCGAGCGGTGTGTTCGGTATAGTCCGCGGCTTTCCCCCTCCTCTTTCTTTCATCCTACGTTTACCTGCCCGCAACCCTGCCTCTTCGCCGTTGATCCTCGCGTCGATCTCGATGCCGAGGAATCACGAGTTTCCGGCAATATGTAGCCGGAAATTTAATCCTCCCCGATTTACATCCCTACGAAGAGATTTATTCGTCCTGACTTCCGGTTACTCTTTCATTCGGCGCCTGCAGGTGCTGCCAAGGTGGCTGGTTAATCATTAATGAGATGAGAAGTACTAATGCAAAATTACCCGTTGTTCCACTGATGAATGAGGAAAATATGGAATCATTGTCACGGAAGACTTTTTCGCAGCGATTATAATCTTTTTTTTTTATTAAAATTAATTGAGTGAACTGAAAAAAAAGATCATTATTTTTCTATCATATCACGCATATAGAACCGATCTTAGACAGGACAAAAAAGCTTCGTACAAAATTTGAAAACACACACAGTTTGGGACCATCTCCATACTTTGTTTACCGCGTTAGTCAGGAATCAAGATAAGACGTAAATTCGCTTCATACACGATATATCACATCCTCGCTGAGTTATAGCGCCTCGGAAAATGTTCAACATATACGTCTATCTTTCCAGAGACCCACGCGCTTATTTCCGCTTAATTCTGATAGATAACTCGATCTATGAAACAGGAAAAAAAAGATGCTCCATCGTCGATAGTACGAGGGTGACGTTCCGCCGATGAAGGCCGAGAAAACACTCTGTGGTATTTCATTCATCGGATTTGCCTTTCGAGACTGTGGCACATGTCCGAAGAGAGGAAGCACCTCGATATAGTTACGAAAGCAACAGGTATGAAAAATTTCTCGCAAATACGATGGATTATATAGTTTTGATCCTTCTTCGTACTCCCGTTCGTCTCGCGTTCACTTTTACAGTTAAAGGCATTGCCAGTTGCGGTGCGGCGCATTATTTGTCCGCTTGAAGAATTTTCATACACACCCGTGGCTCGTTCATTCATGAATGAATTGTTAAGATAATCCGATACCAAGTAGCATTGCATACGCGCCGCGTAGGTGCGTTCGCTCCAAGACAATAATCGCGCATAGGCGAAGTCCGATGGATCGGCATTTCTCCCGTGACTTGTGTAAATCCCCAGTTTTTCTTACTCGTCACCTGACCCAACCTGAATGAGACGCAAGGACATTGCTCAGCGCCAATTCACTCGTTAACTCCTTCGCCATAGATCGGATCTGATAAATAAAATAACTGCATAGCAAAATTCTTTGGTGCATCAGTGTTACTCGGCGTATAAAGTGACGATCGAACTGAGCCAATTCCACCTTTTCTTCCTAATTTCTTCCTGTTTCTTAGCAATATTTTCTAATTTGTTCGAATTTATTTGATGTATATAATCATTTCGTCGGAAAGAAAGGCAAATTCAAAGGTAAGCTTCGATAAATACTTGAAAAAAATGACAATTTATGGAAACGTTATATTTCTACGCCGGATGCTTTAGAGAAACCCATAGTTGTGACTAAAAGCAAGTAACATGTTTTTCGGGAATATGAAAGAATGAGTTCTAGGAAGAAGTTTAATTTTCAAAATGAAATAAATAAATAACTTATTATACTATTAAAAAAAACGTATGCCACGTGTATTACAATTTTGATATTGGGATCTAGGAATTTCTTAACACATCCATTATTAGCAACAAACAATAGCGACGCATTAGTGATATAATATTTTTCCGCCTATAAAAAAATTGATCGATCTTGTCGATTGTTCGAACTTATTGACGTACAGCCCGAAGCGAATGTTGAAAGAAAAAAGGAGGAGCTTCGCGAGAGAGTCGACGACTACGCGAGGCATTGACTAACAACAACTCGAAAGAATTTTTGGTAGAAAAAGGTAGCGTAGTCCGTGTATAGGCGATTGTACGAGAGTCCGAACGCGCATGTATCTCGAGCGATGTGTCTACAAGAGCGCGTACCACGGTTTATGCAAGCCACGCGCGTTTCTTCGTTGTATATATCGAATCCGCGCCTGTTTGAACTCTGCGCAATTCAGCGTTTCTTACGATCTCTTGTCACAAAGCTCATGCATATAATACGGTATGAAGAGCGAACGTTCGTGCATTACAAAGCTCGAATAAACGGGATGAACTTCGAACCTTACGATTGCGGCCGGTATAATGCGAAAGGTGACACAACGCGCGACGTGTGTACGCGGCCCACTATGTTCATCAGTGTGTTCGCCGATGTCTCGAAACCTACCTGATAAATAATTATGATCGCGCGTTCGAACGCAAAAAGTCGAAGGAAAATCGTTCCAAATGTCTCATAACGATTACGATTGCGGTATTTGTTTTTTTGTTTTTCACTTTGTTCGAACGAACATCATTTTTCTTTTACATCATCAAAATGTATTAATTTTCAAATAAAAATCGATAAACTACCGAATTTTTTGAATTTTCTCTCTACTCTACAAATCGATAACCAATGCAATTAACTATCAATGGGCAAGCGTTTTTTTTTATTCTTCTTTATCCTGTTGATAAATTTAATACATTTTTTTAGTCCTCGCGCTCGGGAAAGAGAATTTTAAAGTAAACTCGTGCGAGAAACTTTTTCGCAACTCGCCTTCGGCTCGTGCTGTAAACGCACACGCGTCAGAAAAAGTTTGATCGCACTCGTATCGTAATATACTATTTCCACTCTGATCCAAGAATCAATGATTACAGTTTATTAGTTCGCGTAATACCGCAATTTAATTCTTCACCGATAATGCATGCGAGTCTAGTATACACGCGTAATCGCGACAGAGTTCACACCGCGAGGACGTTGGAGTCAAGGAAACCTACGAATTGACGGGAAAAAAAAGTAATTACCCGATGAGTACGAAGTACAAGCGGAGAATTGAAAAAATAACCGACGGTAAGAGACTGTGATAGAAAAAAGTGGTATAGAAGTGGGATAATGGCGAAATGACGAGAGCGTCGGAGATGAGACGATCAACTTGAACTTCGAACAGTCTGGATGGGGCAGCCGCGGCGGATCCGGACTGTATCCGTGGAGAAGAGACGAAAGCGGCGTGACAAGTCACGATTTTTACTCTGTACATATATACTTTTGATATTATGTACGTATACATTGGGAGCGGTATATAGTAGCGAATAGTGAGCGCGTCGAAGCTGTCAGAAGGAGGAAATGTTGTTATAGCAGTGGAATATCTTCGTGCAGCCGTCCTCTGCAAGTTCGATACTTGTGCTGCACACAGATACGCGGAAACGTCGTGATGTACGCGTGTGTATGGTGACAAGCATGCGCGCATATACAGAGAGAAGCGACGAGAACGTTGCGGTCTTATTGGTCGGTCACCTGTTGCTCGTGAAACTCCGATTGGTCATTGAGTCCATAACGCGAGTCCACCACCGGGAAAAGAGAGACAAGTGCAACACGAGACGCTCTCGGCGTTCTCGGCGCTCTCGGCGCTCTCGGCGCTCTTGTAAGTATGACGAAAAGAACGACCGGAGAACGCGAGGCCAGGCTTCGAGAGGGGGATTATGTATATATTCTCGGCAGCGGTAGGAGGGGAGAGGCGCCTACACTCGTTCTGCGGCACTTGGCCCTCTGTAACTTACTTCGGAAGGTCGCGAACATCTTCCTGGTTCGAAGCTTTAAATTTTATTTATCAAACATATATGTATATATCTTTTTGGTTATATGGAATATCATCTTTTGATAAGGGAATATGATTTTTGTGCACGCAATAGCTTGAGAAAGGACAAAATAATTGAGCCTTATTTGCAACATCGACACACGTTGTGGTTTACCGCGAAGAACAGCGGATACATCTACAGATTTCGATAATACGGCATTATGAGTGCATGGCATGTACTTTTATACTATACGCAATTCTAAAAACCCTCTTTCCGGTACCTCCACGCTCGCGTACCCGCCGCCACGAACGTGGCAAAGTGGCTCGTCGGCGCGACAGGTGTCCAACGCTAGAATTACCGAGGAATGCATCGGGAACAGTTATCCTTCGGTCTTGAGGACTCTTACGTTTTGCTTGGCGCTGACTGAATAACTACCGAAGCCAAGACCCGTATGCCAACGCAATACGAGAAAATACAAGAGATCGGAATGAGGAGTACGTCCCTTATTCAATACTCAAATACTCGTCTCTTGTACAAAAAACATTTTCAAATTACTTGCTGCTCCGAGGACCTGGAAAGAATACGAAAAAATTAAGAAATTTAACTGTCTATGCGTCTAACTAAACTAAGCGTCTATGGCATCGATTCGAATTTTCTATCTAAGGTGTATCGTTACATTGGCAGTCAAAAGCAAAATGCAGAGGGAGAATTTCGAATACTTCTTGAGGTAGCGACAGCGCCGTAGTGTACTCCATGTTGCATAAGATCGACGAAATTGAGAGGGAATTGCAAACACTTCTCGATCGTATAAAAATCTGAAAAAATTGATGCATATTAAAAGTACTAAAAAAAATACAATTTGCATAATAATAATTGCAAAATGTTATTAACAAATTGATGAAAAAAAAATTGTTCAACTATGGTAACTGAACTTTTTTTTAATGAAAATCATTCGTTCCTTTTTCTGCATACGTATGATTTTTTTAAACATTTTTATCTTTGATTTGAATTTTTTTTATTATATTGCAAAAATGTGTGGAACAAGACAAAATTCAAACCAAAGATAAAAACCTGAAATCTACCTGAATACATATGATTTTTTTAATGAATTTTTCCAAGCTTTTGAAAATTCCGTTTCCTGAAAAATGTTTTATCAGTATTTCTAAATATCGACGACAAACAGGTCGAAAACTTCTCGAGTGTCTTTTCGCGGAACCTTATTCAAAATTCGCGACTTTTTATTCGTAAAAAATAAAAAACAAAAGTTTGAAAAATACACAAATTGTATAAGTATTTTGAAAAAATAAACGGGCCGTTTTGTCCTAAAAGAAGTATGCTCTCGCATGATCCGATAATCAATTTTTTTTAACTACTTTGTTAACATTTTTCGACATTATTATTATGTATAGTGAATGTTCTTGGCCTCTTCTATATGATTGACATTTTTCAGACTTTTATTCTATTGGAAGGTATTCGAAATTTTGGTTGAATCTCACTTTTGACTGGGGATGTAACGATCACGCCGGTAAATTGCTCTTGAATGTAATTTCCACCGCGAATAACACGTAGTTTTTCATTTCGTAAACGTGATGCTTTCAAAGTGTCGATCTGGATTAGAAAATGTCGCGAGAAAAGAGATACGCGATTAATATGGTCAAAGTCTCGTGAATTGATATTTCAGTTGGGGAAAAAGAAAGAAAAAAAATAAGTTAAGGGCATCGAAGGGGTCGGAAGGTATATGCACCTGTCGTTTTGCACCTGTTTAACGTGCCCGAGCGAGCGTTTGGTCGTACACCCGAATAACTCTGAACAATGGGGGCGAACCGACAGCGAAGTAAGGTGGAACATAACGCTGTAAAGTTTTAGTGCGCTTTTCGTTGTGCGAACTAACATCGGTCAATGGTTGACAGGAAAAAGGAGACAAAAAGGTGGACAGTGAAGCCTTACCGCGAAACAAATTGAAAAAACGCCAAATTAATATAGTACGAGTTCACTTTTCCCTCTCAACTTTAATTTATTAATTAAACAAAGCGAGACTCGGGGACAACCCCCCTTATTAATGGTCGCTAAGATTAATCCGAGTTGTTATCACGGAATGGACGGAGTTTCGTTGTATATCTATTCGTTACACGTACATAGCGCGGGGCGTTAGAAACGACCGTACTAATACGCGTGCCGTACGAAGTTGAAAAGCTGTCGTTAAAGGCTTTGCTATACTATTTTACTGTGTCCACTAAAAACCTACCTTACTTACTTTAAAGTATACAGTATCGTAGGATAGTTTTAATGATCGCTCATGTACCACTGACGATATTAAACTGGGACAGCGAATTCATATACCAAGCAGCGGTATAATGATCCCAGGTGAAGGATAGCGCGTATGTTACGTGGTTACGCATAGCAACGAGAGTGGAAGCGGCTACAAGAGATCGATCGAGAAATCGCGTGAGGAATAATCGGCATCGGATGAGATGAGAAGAACGCTCGGAGAGAAACTTATAGATCCGATAAACTATCCTTCTCATTCGTGCCGATGGCGTCTCGCTGGCACCAACCGGAGCGGAAGCCATCGCATTTTCTCACGTTCAATTAACACCCTGAATTGTCTTTGTTTTTTTTTGTTTCGTAATGAGACCTCCCTCTATCTCAACTCTCTCGATAATACTCCGAGTCCTGTACGTACATCGTGCATTAATATGGGAAGCAGCATTAATATGGGATTTCAAGCAAATATACGATGATTATATACATATGTATACTGTACTTATGTATTTATCAACCAAAGTAATTGTATAACTAAGGGGGAAAATATATAAATCAGTAGCGCGATTAGACAATGGGATCTTTAATTTTATAGATGACTGAGTCATAGGTTTTTTCCTCGCGTTTCTTGATACTAAGCGCGAGACTCGTGTGAAACTGGAAAGTATCGCAGACGGTGGTCTGACTTTGACCGCACAATAAAAATTCCTCTGCGATATAAAGCTTGAAAGTAAATTATTTTAGAACTGAATGTTCGGTTCTGAGTCGATTTTTTTTTCAAATCGTTATTTCTCTCATTATTTCGGACAGGGCTTTAGAAAAACCGCTGTGAAAGCCTTTTACCTCGCGCGCACACTTGTCTAGAATTCAAAAGCTACGTAAAATTTGAGACATTTTTTGTGCGCTCAGCTCTGCTTAATTCTTCTTATTTTTTTTTGCTTTGCGTGCCTAATAAAAGCGGTACCAAGGCAACCAGAGTAACATGTTCCTCCTGGTTGCTGCTGTTGTGTAGCCGCCGCATGAATCCGGGTTGTTCGCTCGCGGTCGTTACAGGACTCGTATATCCGGTTTGTGAGCCGCGAGAGCGCTCACAAGCGGCTCCTCTCTCGCGGCTCGTCGGCCAAAGTTACGTAAGGTGCAGAAGAGCATAGGCGCCGCTACCTTCGAACGTCCCATCGGTCAGAGTACAGTGAGCCATTGTAAAGCTCTGGCGAAGGTGACGACCGAAAGAAGAAGCAAAAAAACCATCTATCCGATCGACCCTTGTAACTTCGTTTTCTTTCACGGTATTTCGGAATTCAATGAACTTTACAGATTGAAAGAAACTAAGGCCCGCTTTTCACGCAATAAAAATAATTTAACGCCAAATAGAATTTTCAATTGAACCGAGTGAACATATTTGGAGAAAAACATTAACAAAAATATATATCAGCCCCCTGCACTGTCCCCCTGCGTGTATGACGATTACTAAAAATGTTAGCATCGGAAGATTCAGTAATAGGAGTAATGCGATGAATCAAACGAAGCGAAACTCCGCGCATTCGCGATCTATGAGTAAATGAAAAAAAAAAAAAAGAATGACGAGCCAGGTCGATCGGTGAAATTGTAACTAGGAAGAAAGGAAATGAGGTATCGACACGCCCATTACGTTCTTCTCTCGACGTATATACTTTCCCTCGATCGTTTGTTCGACTGTTTTTATTTACCCGGATAAGATGGCGAGAAAAATAGAACAGAAAAAAAAACTGCACGTCGATTGTAAAGGGTTCGTTTGCTTTTCCGGAGTCTGAGGTGAAGTCGTGCCAGCGATAGAGAGAGCGCGATTTCATCTACTTTCAACGAACTTACTGTATTCTTCGATGATATTATATTGTTATATCGCTGCGGGTATAGCGTTGAATTGAAATTCATATAATATAATGTTATACCTTAACTCGTTTACAACGTTTATCTCACAGCTTCGGATCGTCAATGCACCTGTTAGCGCTCTCGATACGCAATAACAACCAACTCTACCATCTCTATGGCTGCCCAGCTTAACTCTCGCCCACAAGCGATAACACGTGGATACCCCGATGGAAGATAGACAAGCACCAGCAACGAAAGAGTTGTACGTGCATTTCTGCGGTCATATTACTTTTACGCTACGAAATTCTCTCGATTTCCCGCGGTTCTCTGTGAGCGAACTCAGCCTCTCTACAAAACTCTCTAAGCATATACATACGGCGTCGTACCGAGGTCATAGTCTATGCGCCTACCGTATAATAACACTAGTAATTTATTAGAGCGGAGGTTAATAATTCTTAAGGATTTCTCCAAGTTTTGCAATTTTTTCTTTTTCGAGTACGAAGCATTCGGACAAACGGAACAACGACGGTACAATCGACTGAATGTTATTTTTATTTAACAATTTAATTAATTATTCCACTCTTTCTATTCTAGAGCTTAAGGCTCATTATTTGAAGCTTTTATGTCGCTTCTCATTCGTTATAAGTTCGTAAGTATAAGTTCGAGAAGAATAAGAGAAAATTGCAAACATTTTTCGATGGTATAAAAATCTGAAAAAATTCATGCGTATTAAAGGTACCTATAAAGGTTTTTTTTATTTGGATAAAATGTGTAAAAAAAATACAAAATTCAAAGTAAATTGGAAAATCTGAAAAAATGCATACGCATTCATACGCATTCAGTTGGGTTGCCGGGATGTTTGTCGTCCACTTAATTTTTCCATCAATTTGTTAATAAAATTTTGGAATTATAATTATGCAAAATTAATCTTTTTAGTACCTTTAATATGCATGCATTTTTTCAACGAACGAAACTCATTTATTATTCTCCGAAATACCTTAGAACTATGATTCGTGATATTCACTGTGGACCATAAAATTTTAACGCAAAGAACTTTGCCTAGAAATCTTTTTTTTTTATAAGTAATTTGCAATCTTGTATTCCTCAGCATGCGAGAATGCGTGGGATAAAAAAGTATCGCGTCAATGCATAGCCACGCGATCGTTTGATTTTTAATTGTTCAAAGCTTTAAAACTCGTGAAAAAATTGTCGCAAGAACATCCCGGATGAATAATTCCGGGCGTTATAATTCACTATCATTGCTCAACCGTGAACGACCTCATCGAGCTCTCCGAGTCGGTACAGCAAGAGTCGGCCGCACACCGCAACGCCGCGGCGACAATAGCCGGCCTTGTCGCGTCACGTTCTCATTGCTCGGTGTAAAACTATAGAGAGAGAGAAAGTTCTTGCTGTCGTCTATTCGACTGCTACCATGCGCAGATATAAAAGATAGACACGGGCAGCAAAGATGGAGAAATCTTTTGGTATCCAAGCCGTTAAAGGTACTCGAAGAACGCGGAGAAGAAAAAGGAATTACATATTATCGGTGGTTGCTAGCCAACCGGACAACTCGCAAATTCAACGTCAACTTTTCTCATCGCCCCTTCGTCCTTGCGAATAGTCCTACGGGTTCCAGAGTCTTCCATGACGCACGGCAAGACGAGAGGCACGTACAAAGAAATTATTTTTTTTTCATTCGACCGATATAATTGCGAGGCGTTTGTTTTGACTTTCGTCTGCCCAAACTCCGACTGCACCGCCGGCGTATAGCTAGTTGTCATTATGTCAACTGTTTTTTGTACAAGTTTCTATTTAACCGTCGTGTCTATTTAGATGCGAATGCTTCAAGGCTAAATACGCAAAATCGTCCGAGACGAGAGTCGATGGATGTTTCAACTATTATTACTACGTTGAATTTTGGTTGGGTTTTTCGCGTCTATTGCGTAACAAATTGACCGTGAATTTGCCAATGGTTTATCCTCGAGACTTTCGATTCCGAGTCCTTGACTTCTTATTCTTCGACTCGGACGGTTTTGCATATATTCTCGTCTTGTTCGTGACGAAGCTTCGCGCAAAAGCTGATGACCTCGAGCGACTATTCTGACAAAGCTACAAAAGCCGTTTATTTTTTGTCGTACACACGGAGGCTTACATTATACAACTTGTAGCCCGCTACGAGCGTTTGATATCGTTGAAATTTTTTTTGCGCTTACAAAAAAAAAAAAGATTATTAGACGCATAACCCCGTAGCTCGAGCGCCAAGGGAATTGTAAGAAGAATAATAGCTATAAGAGGTAAATTATGATTCATAGAGCACTCTTCGGAATGTACGGGCTTACCGCGCCGCGTATACGTACACAAACCTTTGCAGGGATACAGCCAAGTGATTGAAGAATCTCGAGAGCGATTTCTCGGATGGTCATGGCACATAAGCGTTTCTTAAGTACGTTTCTACCGGCTTGGAGAGCACGTTGCTGCGCTTTTTGCGCTGTCGAACAGAATGTACTGCGCTCGCGGCTAACGGATATTTTACATTATCTTCTTCGCGAACAATGTCGAGAGTACGAGCAAGTTTATTCAATATCTAACGAAATATCCTCGGGGATAGATCGACTTCACATCCGAAGACATATGGAAATTTGTTCCATCACGCACGCGCTCGGGTCCGAATTACATTATATGCGTAATATAATAAAAATAACACTATTTCATAGGCAATGCAAATGGAACCGCTTGGAGACTTTTCAAAAAAACGTAACATTTGTTTGCCGTTTTTATGCTTATCGTGATTAGTTGATTATGAATATGTCATCAAGTTAGTATTTTCATTTATATATTTTACATACAACTGCGGTATAAGTGTATATATGTAAATTAAGTTCGAAATGCATTTATAATATAGTTTCGATTATAAAATTTCCACCGGGAGACCGGGAAAGTTCGGAGGTTTTTGTTTTTTAATCTAAATAAAAATACGAAGCCCAGCGATCGTCTGTGTCGCGACTTTATCGTTTCAACAAGTTGATCCTACTGACCTGCACTGAAAGGAATAATTAAAAAAGCCGCAGCGGTATTGGCATGCTCAAGATTGACCGAAGTGTTGGCAAATATGTGTTCTGTGTCGTTGGATTTCCTAGATTCTAGACTCTCTACAAATATAGCCCGGTCGAGTGGCTGTGTTTAGTATAGAAGTGACGGTAAAGTCGTGGCGAGTGTAGCAAGAAGATAAGTGAGAGAAGGAGCCTGGAAAGAGCGTAGAAGAAAAAAAAACGTCAGGGGGGATAGTGCGGAGCAAATAGTCAACCTGTTGCCTTCGCCTTTTACCAGACACAGAGCCAAGACTCTTCCCAACTACGAGCGAAGTGAGGCCGATGAGAGCGAGTGGAAAGCCACGGGAGAGGAAATGATGGTGAATAAAAAATGAATTGTTGGCAAATATTCACTTCTATCCAAGGTAACACACACGGCGGCGTGCAGCTTCTTCCAGACTCGTAAATATCTAGTATACACGAATGGAAGAGCCAAAGCAAAATAGATGCCGCGCGCGTGTGTGCGCTCGTGAGAAAAAGCGGAAGTACGGGGAAAAAGAGGGTAAGAAGTCTACTGGATAGCGGTGAGCGAACGAGCGAGTAAGCGTCGAAGAAGAAGAAGAGGAAGAAGAAGTAGTGGTAGAAGAAGAAGGCAAGGAAGAGATGGTATAGCGACGCCACAGCGGCATCGTCGCGCGAGTAAGAGAAGAGTATAAGGCCGGTGAGAGAGCGGCATAAGCGTGTATAAGAGATAGTGGTCGCTGACCCGCTCGGAACGTTGACTCCGTGTAGTCGGTCCCCCCTTTTTTACATTGAGCAAAGAGTTCTCTTTCTCGTCGAGACTTTATACCTTAACGTTGCTTTTGCCTTCGCTCCGGGTTGGATAGCGTTTACCGCGAGGCAACTTTACTTACCTTGGTTGAAGGAGCTCGTCTAGGCTAGCCTCACCTTACCCACCTTACCCATTCTCCCTCGAGGTGTATCGGGCTCAGACCCGCTCCAAGTCTATTTCGCCGCCGCTCTCCTACGCTCACCGACTCTCTCCGTAGTTTCGATCCTTCGGAGCTACGATCGATCCAATGTAAGCGTGTACAACGAAAAATCAGCCCTCAAATTTCATCCCTGAAACACGGTATACGAGCAACATTATTCGTAAATTAAAAATCAATTTAATTCGAGACTCCGATACTCGTTCTATTATTTCAAAGATGAAATACACGGGGAGTCGCGTTTTGTACTTTATTTACAACTGTAATTCAATGTTCCATATACGATTCGGAGAATCTTAAGCGTTTCCCATTGCTTTGGAAAATGTTTGCCCCCGTCCAAACGAATTTTCAGCTGAATAAATACTTTTTTGTATCTCTCATAACGACACCGGTGTCCGCACAATGATTACAATTAAATTTTCACAAGGTGAAACGTCGACGCGCGAATTTTTCTACGGACGAAAAGGAGCCGGAGCGACGCGGGCTGATCGAGTCTCACGGAATTCTAAAGTAGACAATACGGTTATCGGTAATCAGCACGTGAAATCAAGCGGTAGAGATCGTTGCAACGAGTTGCGATGTACACTATTTCGCTTCGATCCCTCTCGTACGCACAGATATATTCAGCAACAAACTCTACTATATGACTATACCGTACTCGCGATGAAGAACAAAAGCCCGTTGATTTCATCAGCTTCGTTATAATTGCGGATAAAACTCGACGTAGCATACGAGCGACGATAGCGTACATTCGGCTTCGAGAGAGATGCCAATTGTGAACGTTAATTTTCAGCTGAAACGCACTTTTCATATTTTTCCCGTCGAGACTCGATATCAATCGAATCGCGATGTATTCGTCACAAAGGTACAAAGTGGCCGATGTGAGAACGAGAAACTCAATCTGTGATTTTTTGTTCCTTTGAGAGTTAAATAGTTTTTATGTTTCATCGCTTTGAACAATCCGATCAATTAGCAAATAAATTATCTCTACGAGTTCGAATGGTATGACATTGTTATTTTTTTGCCCGCGTACTTTTACGGTTTGAGAGTCCAAATAATTTCTCGCTAGATACGTAAATTGTGTCGCGTTCGTTTTTTCTTTTTTTTTTTTCTCGACGCTTTGAACAAATCACTACTTATCGATGTCTCGAGTGTCCTATGAATTCACGGGCTTGATGGGAGGGTTTACTTTGCGTTCCCCCCACTACGCGCGCGTTCTTTTCCGGATTTGGTACCGAAGGAGCGCGTGAAGTTTTTTTTTTTTTTTTTTTTTTCAAATCTTGCACCGAAACTCGAAGAGCCGGTTTTCGTTCGTTTCTCTTCCATCGGGATTAAATATTTTTTTTTTGTTTCTCGCACGTCAACCAATCTGCCACGGTGCGGATGAGGGATTAAAGTACTCGCGCGGTCAAAGATCCTACTTCGTTGTATCTTTGTTTAAAATTTGTTTTTTTCATTACTTCGCGCGTTCAAGTAACGACAAGATTCACCGATATAATTTTTTTTTAAACGTTGGACGATCGAGCGAGTAGAAGTCCAAGAAGACCGACTCGATAAATCTAATGGATAAAAGCTACCGTGTAGCCCACATCCTCGCCGAAGGGTTGTTCAACCCGACTGCGATGCTTCGACCGTTCGGGTCCGTTTCCTCGAGTTGTGGCGGCTCGAAAAGGTTCAAGCAGCGAAGCGAGTCTAGCTGCTTTACGCAGGGCCGTGTCAGTGCCCGCGGTGGATACTTCGAAGCTAATTTCCCGTCGGTTATCATGACAGGCAGGTATATACGGACTCTGCTCTCAAGGATCGTTACATTTTTATCCCGGTATTTACGTTGATCGCTGCCTTGCGAGGTCGATGGACGACTAACCGATGAATACCTTGATACACGTTATCGATTATCTCGAATATCGTGAGTTTCGTTTCATTTTTTTTTATTTCCTTGCAATTTTTGGACCTTCATTTTTTTTTAATTACATTGAGGAAGAAAGAAAATAATATTGGCCATGATCGATTTTTAACGGAAGAATAAATTTGTCTCAGTAGCCGGGACGATCGCCTTACTCTCAACAATCCCCGACACTACAACAACAACGATAAAAAAAGGTCGAAGCAACATTCCTCGATACGCTCATAGTCTCTTATATCATCGAGTGCCGTGTTGTAACACGAAGATGAAAAACTTTGATTCGATCTTAAGAATGTTTGATTCGTAAGAACACGACTTACGGATCGTTTACCATACGAAAACATGTTAAGCGGGCAAAGTGAGGATAACAAAGGGACTTTGATCGGTACAGGATGAAACGTCGGATAAACGAAATAAGGTCAAAAGATCAGGGTCTTGCGGGGCCTTGTTGCGATCCTGGCGCGTTACGTTGGAATGAATCTTACTCCTTTAGATGGCGCGTCAGGACAAGCGTTACCGAAGTTAGCGATAATACGTAAAAAAACGACACATGGTACTCTCTCTTTGTCCGTTTAATTGTATTTTTGTTTTTAATAATATATGTACACGAATAAATGCAATGATTTCTTCTCACGCAATTCGGCAACGACGAATAATCGTTACGATGCTTCGAACATTCCAACGGCGAGCAGAAGGTTCCTTCGGGAAAAATGTAGCGCAACGATCGGCGAATTTTTCGTTGGAAAAGTCCGAAGTAGATAGGACTCGGCGGAAGTCTTTACGTCCGGATTGTGCGATACATTAACGTCCTCGAGACTCATCTCGTCGGCTAATTTTGTAAAGTCCCAGAGTTTTATAGTGCAGTCCAGCGATCCTGTAGAAAAAATAACATTATCATCCGTTCTTTAAATGTAAAACGAAGAGGTTGAAGTTGGGTTATCGGGGACTTACCGGAAACTAAAATATTACCGTCTCTGCTGAAGGAGAGACAATGAACGCTTCCGGTATGACTCGACAAAGCGGCAACGAGATGACCGTGTGCCAAATCCCAGACTAGTACCCGATTGTCGGCTCCCGCGGATGCGAGAAAACGACCCTCGGTGGAGAAAGCCAACGAGAATATGGGGGACTTGTGTCCCGTCATCAGTCTCACTTGATTGCCGGTCACGCAGTCCCACAATCTTACGGTCATGTCACTTGATCCGGAAGCAACGTAATTTGAATTTGGATGAAATTGTACCACCTGCCGGAGAGTTTGAAGAAATATAATCAATTTTCTTTAAATGGATCGTTTATTAATCATTGCACCGCTAAAATTTCATTTACATCGACGTCGGAGTAATGGCCGGCAAAGATTCTGAGAGGTTGATGAGAATCCGTGGCCCACAATCTCGTTGTTTTGTCGTGCGAACCCGTTGCAAAGTAGTAACCATGAGGTGAAAATCTAACCGACCAAACCGGATACAAATGACCCTTGTAACAGACTATACAAGTCCAGGTATGGAGAGACCATAAACGCACTGCAAAAAAACCATGTATGTTACTCCGAATCGGAAATAATTAATCGGGATATTTGTCCCAAAACTTACCCGTCGCATCTTCCGAAGAAGAGAGCAAAAGATTTCTATCAGGACTGAAGGATAGACTGTAAATAGGACCGCTATGACCGTACAGAGATCTCGACGTTTCCGCAGTCCTGTCGTCCATCATTCTCACCAGGACGTCATCTAAGAATAACATTACGAATCGTTAACATAGATACCGGACTAATTAAAGAAAAAAAAATGCAAACAAACCGGCTTCTCTGTCAATGTCCTGAAGCTGCTCTCCCGTTTTCATCAGTCTCAACTTTTGCGGTACCAAACTCCATACTTTTAGCGTCGAATCGCTGAATCCTACCGCCAATAAACTCGAATCTTCCGCCACTTCGGAAGCTGTCACACTTTATTATCGTATTAGTAATGGAATTGATTATTCTTCTACCGACACGGAAATTGGCTTTCCTAGGGACGAATCTCCGAGGACGCTTACCTCTGGGCAGCATTCAGAAGCGTGTAGAAACAAATGGACGGCAACGTTTCGGGACCGAGTACGACTCTTTTGGAAGCTTCTCTGAGAGCTTTAACTTTCTCCAGCTTGTCCGCATCTTTTCTGCGTCGTGGATACAAATTCAAAACAATGAAACATTTTTCTCAACAGGGCTTTTTTGTATCGTGCGGATAAACGGCAAGTACTAACAAATTCGGTAGTGGCATCCTGCCAACCGGCGGAGCATTCGGATCCGATTTTGTTTTTTTCGAAAACAATGGATCCTTCTTGGTTTTCTTCTTTTTGGGCTTATCGCCGCCTTCGCCGCCGGCAGCGTCGTCCTCCTCTTCCTCCGCCGGAGGAGGACACTGAATATCCGGCTCTTTGAGCAATCCGTAATAAACTTTTGCCTTGTTGTCTGAGCAAATTGGACATTACGATGCAAGTGCGAAAAGGTTTTCCGCACAAGTATCGTACAAAATTTTACTTCACAAGATGTGGAAGAAGTAAATAAAAATAATTCAAAAATAATAAGCCTCCGGGCTTATATTATATACCGGAGCGTCGATTATCCGAACTAATTGCGACCAACACATTTTGGATAATCGAAGAATAATGTTCCGTGGGGGAAACACAATTGAATATTAGAGTGAAAATCGAGTTGAACTCTTTACTTTTTTTTTCTCGAAAACTGCCGAAGGTAAAAACATTCTTTTTTTCCCGACTACGCTAAAATGAGAGGAGAAAAGGGGGGGAATTAGTGGGAGGTAAAGTCGTACTTTTCGTTCCAAGGGAAGAAAAATAGCTAAAAAGCACAGTTTTTAGCACAGTTGGGAAAAAAATTGCGTATGCTACTGGAGAGGGAGTTTGCTTCGTTCGGGCAGCAAACTTCACACTTAGCAAAAATCTCGCATCTCCCTCCTTTGTAGTATAATACACTATTTTTCTCTGGATGGTTCGCGTATTGAGTCTTACGAAGAAAAATTACCGAAAAATATTAAAAAAAAAAAAACAATATCGATATATCCATATATATGTATGGTCGCTGAAAGAAATACTTTTTGAAATGAAAATTGAGAGAATAATATAAAAGGAATAAATAGATATTTCGATTCGGTTTCGGAACCGCCAAGAGGAATTTTAACGTTCGGATAATCGCCATTCTATCTACCGTATGTTTTACCTTGACGCGTTGCCTCTCCCAGCATTGCTCCCGAAGTGGCTTGTATCTGTTGCTTGTTTCGGGCGACTCCCTCGTACATATCGAAGTACAAATGCTCCTGTATTATGTTCAAGAGAACGCTGTGCTTCTTTTCCTGCAGGTGTCTCTTCAATATCGACAGAGTATCTCTCGATATTCTAACGATAAATTGATTGGATCTGCGAGAGTTTGGATCGAATTAAAGTAGCAAGCGTGGGTACGCGTGAGTACTCGCAACAATTGTATGCGAAAACATGTTCGATAGTTTTATTTCGAGACGGCGCCCCTGATACTCTTTCAGGACACTAGCATTTTTTAAGTGTTTTCTCGGAAGGGTCGCGATGCATTCGAGAAGCGCGACGAAGATATTTTTGCATAACGAATGTGAAACGACATCACTCCAAAGCAATATATAAACTAATATATACTTGAACGTATCGGTAAGTTCATTTCCCGTCATAAGCTCTCTGGTCGTAACGTTGGACAATCTCTTTAAATCATCCTGACGATATTCCTCCAAATTGGCGCTAAATTTTTCCATTAGTTGCTTGGCTTCCTTGGAATGATTGTTGTAAATAAGCTCGAGATACATGTGCACCAAAACCGGATAGAGTATAGTACTCAACTCGTGCTGAAAAATAATTCAAATAATCTCTATATAGTAGGGGTTCTTAGAGCTCGCGCACTCCCAATTCTTCTGTCTACATTATAGAAAGACTTTCTAATTTTTTTTTCATTTCCCTTCTGCTATTATTCGACGTTCCTCTAGAGGGGACGGGGTTTTGTAATGTTTTGGCCGAGGGGCGGCTCAAGAGGGATGATGAAAATATTCCAAGTTCCTGGATTCCCTGGATTCTTGAACTTGATTTCGACGACGGCAAAATCTGTATACGAATGTATACGAATACGGTCAATCCCTTCCCACATGCATTCCGATTTTTCCAACGGCGTCCAATGTAAATTACACTGAAAGTGTTTCATGGACGACACTCAAGCGATAGTATATAGCGATTTTTCGTATAAACGTTGTCCAATGGAATGCGGGAGCAGACAATAATTATTTACTGTAACCGATCTTATAATTTGCAAAACATTTGTTTCGTAGTTTCTTGATTCCATTACTATTGTAAAAACTTTTGCAGGCGAAGCGTTACCAACTAGTTCCAAATACTCATTCCGATGGAATTGATACCGTGTTATGTAGAATCCATTAACATTTTAAGCATGCGATGTTTGAAGATGCTCGCGCAATTGTATATACCGTTTAAGTACGCGTGTCTTTGTAATGTTCTTTCGTAATAGGTGCTCTTACAAATTTAGTCATTTATCCGAGTTTTAAGCCGGTTTTGCAGAAACATAAAAAAATGTTTGATTTTTCGTTTAAAAGTGTTCTGATGGGCCGTTGGTGGCGCACTTTCCCGTTCGGTATATGTATAGACGCGAGAGATAAATCATCGGCGGTCGATATCGTAGTCGATAATGGTAGTCGGTAAAGGTAATTACTTGAATTTTCTGTGGGACAAGTCACACTCTAAAGGTTCCGCAGTACTGTGCTTTTGCTTCTTTGCTGTTGCAAAGTTGAAAAATTGCGTTGCGAATATCGTTAGCAAAACGAAAAAGTTTTTTTAAAATTCCGCTTCTGTATTGCAATTTTGTTGCAATTAAATAAAAATTATTTTTATGATATTTTCTGAGATTATTGCTCTTTGGTGGCTCTTTCCTTTATATCCTTTATATTCAATTAATGAAATTTGAAATTGTCTGAATGAACAATTTTTTGTTTCTGCAAAAGCGGCTTAAAAGCCGGATGAATGACGAAATTTGCAAGAGCGCCTATCACGAAACGACATGCAGACACGCACACTTCAACGGTATATCGCCGCCAGGATTGCCGTTTATAATTTTTGTCTCGGCTTATACATTTGCGCGAGCATCTTCAAGCGGCGCATGTTTAAAATGGTAATGGATTCTCCATAACACGGGATCATCCCCACCGGAATGAGTATTGCGCCGATTTGCGTGCCAGCCGAATTGCATTTATTTGGAACTTGTAGGTAAAGCTTCACCTACCAAAGGTGTTACAATTGTAATGCAATCTAGAAAGTACATACATTTTTTTTTTGCAAAATAACATTGCTTGTTGTATATACTATCGCTTTGGTGTCGTCGATCAAACACTTTTAGTGTAATTTATATTGGATGACGTTGGAAAAATTGGAATGCGCGTGGAATGGAATTGTCGCTTGGCAACCGTATATCCACCCGAGAGATAGGCCCTAGGCTTTCGTAGGGCTCCCGTTCGCTACCGTTCTCATCGACATTGCGGCTATCTAACCGTTGCTCATGAAAGCCCCAAATGGAAGGATTTGAAATATTACAGAGAAGGAAAGAACTTGGAATATTTTGGATCACGGGATTTTACAGAATCCCAAGGCCCTCCCGATGCATCTATGCCGCCCAGGGCCCCGAGCTCGATACCCAGAGGAATAGGGAGGGGGACCCTTATTTTATAGATTAAAAAATTTTTAAAATAATAATTGATAATAATTGCAGACACCGGGGCAGTGAGACTTAAGGAGCTTAAGGGGCATTTTAAGGGTATTGATGTTCCCAATAATGATTAGTTGCAGTAGGATTGGGTCAATTTTGTAATGTCTATAAAAGGAACAGGAAACTGGGCAACTGCTAGTGTATCTTTATATATATAAAACAAACCTTGTAAATGTCCAAAGACCCTTCAACGAATTTTTTCAATTCAGTGTAAGCTTTTTCATAGAGAACCGGATCACCTTCGCTCTTGTAAGCCGAAAGAACGCTGCTCACTTCGGAATCCGTTTGAGCATTTTCGTCGATGGGCACGTCAGCCAAGTTCGCTTCTTTTCTAAATAATTCTTCCGTTCCCTGTAACCGAGATGCGAAATTATTTATCGACTCCGCGGTTTCCCCAATGAAAACCGTTACGATTGTCGACGATATTTGAGGTTATGCAATGATTGTAAACAATTGTGTCGTACCTTCAAGTTATACTTTCGCAGCAATTGCAGAACCGCAAGCATTGTATTTTTGTCACTCTCGGCCATAATTATCCTTGGGTTTTTCGGAATTCGTGAAAAACAGTGAATTATTGTATGAAAAATGCTCGATTGTTGTGCGAATGCTGGCCGAACTGCATCCCCCGACGTATACAAACATTGACCCAAACTTGGCGGCAAGTGTGTTAAGCGAGGGGATGGTGCGAAAACTGTTGTCGAGTATCGATAACGTCCACTTCACTGTGCGCAAGCCAACAATCGAATTATTTATTTTTAATTGTTTCTTTCACTTCCGAATGTTTGATCGGCAAGCACTGCGTCAAAAAATAGCGCGACGATTTAATGATCCGGGGCATGCGTAGCGCCGCGATACTCAGCGTGGATAATTCAAAATAGAAGATGAAATTAAATCATTTTCTTTTTCGCACAATACAAGCCCACCAAAATAAGAATAGCTATTAACAAATCAGAAAAAACTATCGTTGAACGAATCATTCGGCAACCTAACTTTTTATTAGCAGAAATCAATATCGCTCAATTTTTCGAATACATGGACATTTTCTCTAATTTCAAAAATTATTTTTTTCTTATATATATATATAAAATAAGAGTCGCATTTCACCGAAGAATGCGAAGAAGTTTCCGAACAAAATTGACCAAACACCTTTACCAAACGCCTATACCGATTAAACATTTTTTGAAAATTCAAAAAAATTTGAAACAAAATTCATATAAATTCATCTAAGTATTCGATTTTTTAACCCATTTGTTCTTAGAACCTTCTATATAGTTGATTTTTTTCAGATTTTTGTCCCATTGAGAGGTAATCGAAATTATCTCGGAATCTTAGCTTTGGGTGGAGAATATAATGATACACCTTCCTCAGAGTCCTTTACTTTTGGTTGTTTTTCTTTGTTTATACTGCATCGATGGTTTTATTCTTCCGAATCGTTGTTACTTATTTGATTGAATAATAATAGCGATTTAAAATAAATTAATGCCGATGATAGACGTACATGAGAATAAAAAAAATGAACTACGAAAAGAATATACCCGCCCACGAATGACACCGAAAAATATAACCCGGGCATTTGTCGGATTTGCAAGCTCGATGTATGGAGGGATTTATATGAGCCGCAACACAGTCGATTCGCAATCGAAAATATGTATTTTCGACACAAACGTAGAAATATATACAGATGTAAAAAGGGAGTCTTTTTGGAGGCAATTGTTTCGAGTGCCTTGTGTACATTTCAAGGTGTATAAATACGTGGTGGTTTAAGCACGAGGGCCGTTTTCCTACTTATTGCTAAGTTAGAAGAAAAAATTCGACATTGAACACTTGATAAATTAAATACTTTTTCGCAATTGTCGCAGTAATTATATATATAGCGTAATACTATATCCAATTATGTTAGTCGTATATACAATCAACGATAAAAGAAAAAAAAACAACTTGCATTTTTTACTTGGTCGAGCGCCCTAGTTTATCGCTCGGTCATTCTACAATTTTACTATAAGAGTGAAAAATAATAAGATAAATGGTAACTGAACACATTATTACCCGCATATTCGGAACCGCGTCTATCATCATTGCTCATTTTCGTGACTAGTTATGACGGACAAATACGCATCTGCATCGCGAGATTAATTTAAAAAATACGAATGATCCGCGGAAGATTAGGATTGTTGCGTCTGATTTTGTAATCTTTGACGTGGCAAGCCGACGCATATAACTTGTCTCTGCTCCTCGGGATGTATAAGCTCATCTGTATGTTTCCATCTCCACTTTTTTTCGTTTTCTTTGACTCGTCTGTGATCGATATAACTGACTACGCAACTAGCGGGTATCCACACTATAGCGGTGCTTATAATGACCGCACCGACGATGTTGTCTTTCAAAAAACGTATTACTTTGTTTATATTTATATCCTCGATTATGTCCCAGAATCTCTCGACTACATCCTGTATAGTCTTCTCACAGATGCCCTGAAAAATATTAAAAAATAAATGTAAGTACAGATATATAGCGATTTAAGTCAACGATCGTGTTTGTACCAAGCCACCTTGTTGCGAAATTACCGTTACCTTGTTGCAAAACCCTTGAATACACGGAGTTCCGTCTGGAAGAATATCGGGCGGTTCTATAGGAAAGCATGTCTCGTTCATACTCATTCGGCAGCACCTTTTGCAGGCATCGCTTACTGTGAACAAAAAACAAGTAAAAAGAAAAACTCCAAATCATTTTTAAATAACACTTTACGAGACAAATCTATTCCTATAACTGTGGGCATTTCAACGACACTCACTTGTGTCGCACATGCAACTCTGGAGACCTTGAGTTTCGCAGTACGGCACACATTTTCCGAGACGGCATTGGCCTCTCTCCAGGCAGCCGGTACCGTTCTTCATTGGAGGAGATCTCGGACATTCGCTCGACGCTCCCGTGCATCGAGACTCTTGTTCGCACGTCGCATATTGAGCATCTCGACATTTCACGCCTAGTCGCATGAATGCGCAGTTTTGGCAACACGGTGAATTTTTATCACTGCAATAAGAACAAATCTATTGATA
Source organism: Cryptus viduatorius (assembly GCA_964006125.1). Classification (NCBI taxonomy): domain Eukaryota; kingdom Metazoa; phylum Arthropoda; class Insecta; order Hymenoptera; family Ichneumonidae; genus Cryptus; species Cryptus viduatorius. Next base: position 16,780,870 of record OZ023224.1, on the reverse strand, counting down.
TAGCCATACGAAAACGTAAATGTATAAACATTTTCGGAAGCAATAAAAAAAAAAAAAAGAAAAATTACCTGCACACAGCGCCTTGATTTCTGCGAAGTTTACAATTTTTGTCGCAACACGCATCGTTGTCCTCGGTACCTAGAAGTCCAGCGTCGCATTCCTCGTCGCCCTCGACTCGCAAATTACCGCAGAAAGATTCCTCCGGTTCCGAAAAGCATCGACCCGACTTGGCTTGCAATACTTTCCTTATAGATCGTAAACTGCACGGCGAGAATCGCTGAATATTTTTATTTTTATTAACAAATCGGTGTTAAGCTGCGTTCCATGTTAAGGCACAAGTTAATCGCAAAAAAAAACATGTACTTTACCTTATTGTTAACGTCGTAACCGCTGACGCTGTACGTGTACATGAGATACGATCCTCCTTGGCTTGCGCTGGGGCTGCATTCCTATAGATAATATAAAATAAGAATATATCTGAAGAAACCGAGTTTACCGAAAATCAGAAGAATGCGCATTCAGAATTGTCGTTGATATCCTCGACAAATGAAATCTATGCTAACTTATCATCAATCGAACTTTAAAAAGCGATACGAAATATCAGTAATAACGTTCTATTGTTTGCGACTATTGTAATTGATAATTGACTATTGTATATGATTATTGTAATTACCGTGATGTCGGGATCGTGTTCGGAGCCCCAATTGTGGCCAAATTCGTGAGCAGTAACGAGATCGGCTTCGCGAGTTATAACTCGTTGACCGTAATGATTTCTACTGGAACTTAGTCCCGAATTCAGATAGAGCGTATAGCCATTCTTGAAATACTCTGTTGCAACAAACGATATTCATTATTTGAACTACGGTAATTCACATAGTTGAATGATTGAAAATGTTATTCCACCTGGGGTACAAATACCGCCGACCGAATTCCTTCGCGGTGAACCAACGTACGCAAGTCCGAGTATACCACCTTCAAATTTGAGATCCGTGAATAAATGGGCGAGACAAAAATCTTTGTGGCTGTATTCCCGACTGAAAACCTGTAAATAGAAATAAATATTTATTTCTACGAACCGTTCTTTCTTGCATGACGTCGTTCAGACACCTTACCTCGAGCAACGTACGAACATCCCATTTTTCTCGTACCATATTGTAATGAGTTTCCCCGCCACGTACTCGGGTCGGTTCGCTGTGGACGACAATCTTCTTTATAACGAAACCCATACCTTTGAAACCATCCTGCTCTTGACGCTCTTGCCACAGCGTATCGTTATATATCTTGTGAACTCTGTCGATTAAGCTTATCTGAAACGAATATTTATCGCCTTATGAAAATAAATATTTGCGAAAAATAATTTTATAGTTCAACCTACGAGATAATTGATCGTTGTTTTTGTACTACTGGCACCCATTTCTTGATAAAAACGATAATCGGCAACCAACAACAAAGGGCAGCGAGTTTTCGTTGGTGTGTACTCGTACGTTTCCGATTGTCGTTTCGTTCTCGTGTGACCGTTATCTTCGGTTTCTTCGTCGGCTTCTTCAACCCCATCTTCGACATGCGGAATGGACGATTTATTGAAAATTTTACGAATTTCGTTAAAAAATTATTGTCTGTGCTTTCGGATATTTATTTACAGATAGATAGAGATAGACTGGAGAAAGAAGTTGGAAAAATGAAGAGGCTAACCGGGTTCTTCCTTTATATAGCCACATGTTTTTGGAGTACCATGAGTATGACCCTCTCCGTTCTCAAAGTGTTCCCAACTCAATTTAACATCCGACGCTTTGTAAATAATCATTGAGTCGTTGTTCAAATGCGGCATGTGTCTCCATGCCGGTTCTATGTGATAGGTTTCCTCGTCTATCGTTATACCCGCCGTCACAATGCCCTCGTCTATGTGTACTTGCGCATGAGAATCCAGTTCTCCAAAAACGCGTCCGTGATAAAAATTGTCATGATCTGCGACATAAACGAAAAATGAAATATTATCTTTGAAAAAAAAAAAATTCTTGTTATGACTACTAATTTACGCACCCAGGTGAACAGTTGTTTCTTCTCCGTCACCATTAACTTCGTATGCTTTAAATTTTGAGTGTATCACCTCTCTACGGGGGGTCAAAATCAAACGAAAATGCCTGCGAGAAATATTACACCGTTACGTTATTACTATGTCGTTATGACACTGGTTGATTACGGTCCATTGGTTTCTTGTGTCATAGGATTTTTGGAAATGAAAACCTTTACCTTCCATGGGCATAGAATTCAACTTCGCTTATTTTATTGTAAGGATGATTGCTGTGCTGCGCGCCTCTTTTCACGACTCTGTGCTGAAAGTTCGACGTTCGGAGACTCTCGTAGTACCGTAAATTTCTGTGTAAACCATCTGTGAAAACAAAACCATAAGAGACAAACAATCCGATTTTGGATAAGTCGAAAGAAGTGTAAAAGATTTTATGACTCACCGGTACACCGAACGATTAGAAAAAGATGACATAGAAAAGAGAAAACATAAAATCTCTCCATTATCTTTGTCACATCCGACTCAACGGGAGTGTTTCGTTCGTTTCGTTTTACTATCTTTTCATCGTTGATCCATTGTTTCGTTACTTGACCATCATTATTTTGTCGAGTGCTCTATGACAGAGCTGCAGCACAATAATAGAAATCATATGGAGACACGATCGATCGATATTTTTCATGAGAACGCGCACACCGCACGAAACGCACGCTAGAGTATATTCCAAAACTTACTCTCATACTCGAGAGTATCACTCTATTTCTGTCTAACGCACGCGAGGATAGGATGATACTGTAGAGTATGGGAGCAAGTTTTGGAATATACTCCAAGGCACATAAGAGAACTGTCACACTGAGAGGCCCCAGCTGTTGCTGCATTTCTATGGAACGATAAAAAACGAGAAACGCTTTATTCTCATTTGCAACAAACGTTGACATTCCTGTTCTCCGATTCGCTGTGACTTTCGTCGTTAATTTCGTCGCGCAACGAACGAGCAACTACGCTAAACGTTACTTGTAAAGAGAATATACATTTTTTTTTGTTTTTTAAACTTCAGCCGGTTAGTCGTCTTGTTGTTTTGTACCTTGTGATAGAACCTTTGCGATATATTTCTCGAAAATTCTGGATACTTAGCGCGCGTTACCAGTCCAGTCTCGTTTATATATAAAAATTGAATCGTCGCCGTCTCGTCGTGCCAATCGCACAATCGTCACGCCTTATAGTTTATCATTGAACCTATAGTTAATTTATTCCGTTCCCGATATACGGTGTTATTTATCATCGAGAAGAAAAAGAAATGTCGAAAGAAACAACTTTGGTGCCATGTTACAATCGTGGATGCGGCGAAAGATTTGATCTCAACGCTAGCAAGGATGGTGATTAATCTGTCGAAAAAACATTCCTTTGTGTTATCGTTCTCGTATTGACGGTTATATATATTTTTGCATTACAGGGGAATGCGTTTATCATCCTGGCGAACCAGTCTTTCACGATGCATACAAAGGCTGGTCGTGCTGCAAAAAAAAGTGTACAGATTTTACAGAATTTTTAAACATCAAAGGATGTACCAGAGGATTCCACAGTAATGTCAAACCGCCGGAGCTTGAAAAGCCGTTAGTGGATAAATCCGCTGTAGATCGACCTATAGAGGTCAAACCGCTGAGACCTTCGAGTCTGGAGAGGCCACCCTTTGACGCTCCGAGAATTACACTCGATCCCATTGTATCTCCAAATCTGTTGGAACAAATCGAGGGGCTCACGGCAGGGCGAACGGATGCGTCCAACGACGATGCGATAGCGATAGGACAAAGTTGCCACAATAAATCTTGCAAAGCTACATACGGTGGAACTGACTTGGATATGGAATCGTGTGTTCATCATCCCGGTGTGCCAATATTTCATGAAGGGCTTAAATACTGGTCTTGCTGCCAAAAGAAAACCACAGATTTTTCAGTATTTCTGGAACAGCCAGGATGTACGCGGGGCTCCCACCAATGGAAGGCAAAAGTAAATGGAGATCTACTTGTAATAATTCTATTTTACACACATTACACAGTCTCGCAGATTCTCATTTTTTTCATTATTTCAAAACAAACAAAATAATGTTGCCGGAAGCACTGGAAAGATATTGTCAAAAGTGAAAGAGATTCTTGAAATCAAATAGAGGCATTACAGGCCCATTTCACGTTGAGTAGAGTGTTTTAAAAATAATGAGAATACAGAACTATAATTTTACGTCGATGGAAAAATGACCAAAAAAAAAAGAAAATTAGTCATTTGCCGTTTCTTACTTCGACATAGATTATCGTTTGTTTTAGAATACAGACAAACGAGTAAATTGCCGAATGGATTGGCATCAAACAGGATCGTTCGTCGTAATTTCTATCTTTGCCAAAAAGTATCAACCCAGCGAGTCTACTGTTAAATTGAGCCCTATAAGGCTGTCGGTGGATATCTTTTTCGTAGAAGAGAATTCTCGGTACAATCTTGACATTGAGCTGAGAGGTGTAAGTTTTCGTTTTACGATTATGATGTAATAGTCAATTCACTCGATTTGACGATCATTATTTATTTATTATCCTCTATTTATTTTGTGTTTTTTTTTGCGTATTTCAGGTCGTCGATGTTGAAAAGAGTTCGGTATCGATGCTTCCCACCAAAGTAGAGATTAAGCTGAAGAAAGCCGAGCCTGGAACTTGGACGGAGCTTACCTTTCCGCGATCCTGCGATAACAAAGTTCAGCCTAAAAACGTTGACAACAAGGAGGAAATCACCGAGCGCGTTCAAGCCGTCGATTTAAGCGATCTTTGATTTCCGTATTCCATCGATATCTCGTATCTCTTTCCCATTGGGCTATTTAACGAACGCGGCCGCCTTTCGCCTGCCACGCGGATTTTTTTCTCTTTTTTTTTTTCCGTAAACGAACTCTACACGAAGGTTTTGCACACGCGGAAAAAAAACGCGCACAGGTAATCAAACGATGTTCCGACTGTCTTCAACATTAATATATGTTTATCAGAAATAAGATAAAATGTAATTGACGACAATAAAATAGAAACCGATCGTATCCGATAAATATGCAATTATCGTGTTTAATTATTATACAAGTTATGAATTATCATTTCTGTGTCGTTCCCAAAAGCGGTCGGACGATCCTTTCAGCGACATCATTCTGGGCCATTCGAATATTTGGTCGTGCGACGTCGCCCATTTACCAGTTTACGGAATCTGTTAAACGACGTTTAACAGATTGTTTTTGAAAAGTCGTAATCGTCGTGACAACTGATTTGCAATGTTTTATCAATCTTTCGATTTTTGAGTTTCGACAAGTTTTTTCGTAACATTAATTCAACGATTCAAAACCATCACCACGACCAAATAATCGAATGCACCAGAACGACGTCATTGAAAGCGTCGTTAAACAGTTGTCAAACCGTCGTTGAGAACGACACGGTTTTGTAACTCGTGCATGGAAAGCGGGGCATTTCAAAGCAGTTTTCTTCTTTTTCTTCCTGGGACATTGCCTGGTTCTTATTCTTCTTCTTCTTCCTGAGCCGCGGCTCTGGTTTTATATCAATAAGGCCAAGTAGCACTTGGTATAGAAAGTTGCGTTGTCGAGCGTTGATTTTGGGACATGCGAAGCTTTTGCACCAACCGGCGCTAGGGTATGTATGTCTTCTTCTTCTTCTTCTTGATTCGTTGGACCTGGACGTGGACCTTGATTCGCAGTATCTGTTACGTACTGGTGGTGAATTTTATACTTAACCTTGTCGTGCTTGAATTGCTTTGGTGAGGTTGCTCTCGGATGAAGTGACGTCGGTAATTCGTCGGTAATCGATAAAGTTAATTCGTCTTTTACCGATAATTTGCAGCTCACTCATATATTAATGTTTCATGCTTGGCTAACACACTACTATGCGTAGTTACAATCAGTACAGAATTGTTTGATAACAATATATTTATTCACAAACTTAAATTGAGATTTTACACACTATACAGTGGTTTGGTTGTTGTACCTTCGGTTGTAACACATTTCTATTGTTAAAATATTAAAGTAAGTTCGTTCGCGGATACAGTTGTTGTCGGATGGAAATATTAATTAAGACTGAAAAAACTATAAGTTTGGGAAGGGTTTCAAACGGATGGTCCAGAGGAGCGATAGGGGTTGGAGTGCAATAGTGGGAGTAAAGGAAAAGAAAATTTCTGTGATTGGCTTAAAGCTATGGAATAAAGTGTTTTTTTGTTAGATTGGCCTACGTTACCAAAGACAGTTTCCCACAGCGCGAGCGGAGTCGAGTGCTGTTACGTCCCAACGAGCTCAAGTGAGTTCGTTCAGAACATGCGTAACGTGGGTCTCTCTTTCGAGTCAAGGCGTTAGCCCTTTCCTCAGGGACGGAGACCTCGCCGTGCACTGTCTGTCAATAGGAGATTGCGCTAGGAGGATTGTTGAGACTGATAGCCTCGTAGCACGATGGTAGAGCATGCAGAAATAACAGTTGAAGATGGTTTTTGCGTTCTACTCACTAAATACTTATTTATTTTTCGATGTTCGAAGAAAATACTATCTTCTGGTTACAATCACTAGTTTAACTTAAACTTTTTAGAGACTTAGCCGCGCAGGGCTTTTGCAGTTAGTCCCATCGGACAGAGCCTTGCTCGCTTTGCGAAGTTTCGTTGTGGATGATGTTACTCGGAGAATAATCCTAGAACTACTGATTTTTGGTAAAGATGCTCGGCCTTATATGCTAGTTTTAGGCCTATGCTACTAGTGCAAAATAGTTTGTGCTACCAAACGTGGCAGCGTTAATGAGCATTATAACAGTTAGCGACCGTTTATTTGAAGTAACCGGCCAGATGAGTTGCGGTGCTCCAATTAATTCTCGATAGAAAGAATTTCGGCGAAGCGATTAATTGCTCTAGTTAAAGATTGTAAGATGACCGAATATTTAGACAAAAATTCTGCGTTTTTAATAGGTAAAAAAGATATATTCTGCGTTTTTAATAGGCGTAATAAAAACTAGTGGCGGTGTCCTAACGTATTGATAACGAAGCGCGGCGTTAGGAAGCTATAGGCAAAGGTCGTCTGATGTAGTGCTTCCTAGTAGTGATTCGATGCGGAAGAGATGAACGCGTGCCTCAGTAATTGCTATGCGGTAGCTACTGTAGAAAAGTTACGTAGGACGCAACAGTGCTATTCTGTTTATGGATTCAAATTTCAGTGTCCATGTTCGAAAAGATTATGTTTATGATAAGATTAAATGGTTTAGTCTGACTTGAGTTTAAGTGAAATGAATGAATGGCAATTTTATGAATGCTGTGAATACTTAACTGGAGGATATGTAATTTTTTTTAATTTAAACCGTGCATTGGTATTCTTATATTTGCGCTAGAATAAGCAAACTATAGGTGAGGGCGCAACGTTAACCGCAGCTAGGATGTAACACCGGCATGACTAGAAACCCACACTATCTTTATAAGTAAATTTAACTCGCATACAGTAACTAAGTTCTTACCAATATCTGCAATAGTGGGCGATATATCAAAGCCAAGAAGCAAAGAAATCGTCTGTAGGGCACTTCTCGAATCTGAGAAAATAAGCGATGAAGGGATCTTTTCCAAAATAATGATGTCTAGGGTCAGCTTAATCTCAAGCACTTCAGCCGTGAACACGGAGACGAAGGAAGAAATTCGAATTGAATTCTTCAAGGCAATGTTCTTTTTAGGGCAGAAAATACCTATGCCGACAAAATGTTTGTCATTGTTTTTCGATGCGACCCCATAAAAGAAACATACATTGTTATTGGGGTTTTGATACAACTTAGCCAGAAATGCTGCAGTTGGGTTAAGTGAGTTTTGTAACCTAACGTCAGAAAAAACATCTATTGGAATCGCGCAAGGTATTTTCGAGACAGCACAGTTGAAAAACGGTGGGAAAGGGAAGACAGCTATTTTAGTCCTATGGTGTCCGAACCTGCCTAAGGACATATTTGTCGCTAATGAATTGGAGACACAAATGAAGAATTCGGTTCACGGGTCTCGGGCGTTGTTAGGAGTGGAATTTCGAAGACCAAGTGCAATGCGGATAGCTTTGCGTTCTATGACTTCGAGTTTTCGAAAAGCATGATGATCATACAAAGTGAACGACATTCATCCATATTCAATCGAACTTCGAATTAACGCCCTATGAATAGTTACGAGAGACGAAGGATCGGCTCTCCACCATGTACATCTTAAACATTTTAGTATATTTAGAATTTTGTTGCATTTCGCGATTAAAAGGTTAAACTATAAGATGAGGAGTTTCGATTTGGACAGCTCGATGCTTAGCCCTCTGCCATTCAAATACGACGAGATATTATTTAGGCTGTCTTGAATCGAACGAAGATAATCGACGATTCGGGTGTTGCTTGGCAAAATGGCGATGTCATCTGCAAATTGGAGGCGACAGATGTTGTGGCTGAGAAAGCTCTCTACCCGAATAGTATATAAAATGTACAGAAGCGGGCTCTAAATGCAACCTTGCGGGACACGTTTAAACGAATGAAAAGGACCGAGAAGTTCCCCGGCGATTTTAAAGAAAATGGAATCAAATGAAAATCGAGCAGACATGAGGTTATAAAGGAATTTGCAATACGCCTCGGGGAAACCCGTGTCCCGAAGATCGTGCACGAGTAAACGTGGATCGACATTGTCAAACGCACCGTTTATGCCTAAGAAGACCGCTGATGTAAATTGTCGTTTTATGAAAGTTGAGTAAATCTCCGTGGTGAATCATACGAGCGTGAATTAATCACTCCATAAGTTTCAGAAAGCATAATGCTAATTGTAGAAGTTATTCGAGGTTTACTGAAACGGGAGAAGAGGAGAAGGATTTTTTCCGAGAAACAAAACGTAACGCCTTTTGTTAAAAAAGCACACAAGAAAAACATTTATATAGATCAAGAAAAAAGTGCGCTTGTGAGCACACCTCGCTTTCCGAGCATACCGGTTGCGACTGACTCTTCAAACGGAAGTCGGAAAGTTTTTCGACGCGCATAGCGGGCAGATCCTTCTATGAAGATGCTGTACGCGGATGCGTCTATATTTTATTGCACAAAACCCCAAAACTTAACACTAATGAAATAGGCCGAAATTTATTGGGGTTGGATTTTGGGACGAAAAAAACGAGAAATTGTGACCATGTTTCAGCAAAAAGCTTGTCCCTTAGGAGATCATAAAAGTACGGAAAGTTTTCTTTGGGACGGCATCGAGTTTTTTCTGGCTTTAATCAAATTTTTGCTACTTCCAAGACGACCCCGGGCTGCCGGCACCTCTTTACGCTTTTTGTTTGCTATATCACAATTGTTATCTCACCAAACCGCAGGGTTGGGTTTGGTCCGTTTTTTACGTGATGGAGTTCGGATTTGCAATCGGAATAGCATCATGAATAGCTCGGACTACGTTATTATAATGTATCACAGGCGAGGGGTCAGATAAGGAAGAGGCCACACCGTTCAAGGATGATCTGAAGAAAGACCAATCGATTTTTTTAAGAGAGAAGCGGTGTGGGGTGCAGAATTGATAGTTGGAGGGGATATACCAATGTAATGGAGATTGAATAGTGATCATTACCCATTGTGTTGTTAACATCGTTGCTACATAGAGTAGCGGATCTATCATTTGGCCAAATGTTATCTTGGTTGATCAACGAATCATAAACCGAGTTCCCTGAAGGGCAGTTTGAAGAACAGCCCCAAGCCGCATGGTGGCTATTAAAGTCGCCTCTTTTAAAGTCGAAGTCTTCTACAGATCTATTGAAGGATTTTCAACTGATTATAATTCACCATGTTGATGAGGCCAGTAAGACGGGGGCAAAAACGAATTGAGAGCGGCGACAAACGATGGAGAGTACTCGAGAGTCCGTAAGCGGAAAGGGCGGGTGCTAGCTGATCAGATATGAGACTGAGGAGACCGGAAATTATCTGTGACAGATCCGAAAGATTGGGGACAATTAGTTGAACGTCGTCAAAAACGGGAGCGTAATCGGAGGATGGACCGAGGATCGGTAACTGCGTGATCGGGAAGTTACCATTTGGTGCTAACAAGATTTAAGCGCGTTCAGCGTTGACGAGTAACTCGATTGGTATACTTACTGGTCAAAGGAAGTGATTGTGAGGAGTTTGGAAACGTGTCCTGGAGTAGTCGTTTTTCAAAGAGCTCTCTCTCTCTACGGCGTTTTTTCTTTGTTTTCCTCGTGACTTTTACATTTAAACAGCTAAAAAATTATTCTTTTTTGTCAATAATTCGTTTTTTTTTTCAAACGTTTTTTCGGTTTTTCGTTTCTTTTCCCGCTTTCGGACCTCTATCGTCTTTAACCTCGTTTTCTGTCCCGCTTTTCGGGATGACGGAGGGAACTGGCTGCGGATACTGCATAAAAGCAGGTTGTACTTTATGGCCATTCGGTACTATGACGTGTAAACTGCGTGGAGATTGCACTTAGGGACTTAGGACAGAGACAATAGAGGTAACACAAGGGGTACTACAGGGCGATCCGAGTAGCCCGACACTATTCTCACTTCTGCTATACGATATAGCAGATTACTTCGTAAACGCAAACCACAGCAATATAAAATCTAACATAGAAATTCTACTATTCGCTGACGACTTGGTTCTTATCTCAGATGATATAATAGATCTGCAACAAAAACTAAATATACTAGAAAGCTACTGCAAGGAAAACCATCTTGAGGTGAACACGACGAAAACAAAAGTAGTTATATTTAACAAGGGAGGACGAAAAAAGAAAGAGCGAATACCAAAGTACAACAACAAACCCTTAGAAGTCGTTAGCAGATATGTATATTTAGGAGTCACATACTCGAGGTCGGGCCTCCAACTAGAAGCGATAGATCACGCGACAACAAAAGCTAAAATCGCCATCAGCTCCGTATGGACCACGATGCTGGCATCAAAACTCGAGAGTTGGCAAGGAAGAAAAATACTGTTCTCAGCAATTGTAGCCGCCACGTTATTATACGGGACGGGCGTTTGGGGCCTAAGACATCTGGAAGCGTTAGATAAAGTACAGACAGGCTTTCTTAAGCAGTTGTTGGGACTCCCAAAATGTACACCGGCGTATTTAGTCAGGCTAGAGACGGGGGCGACGCCCCTTGATACATTAGTAGTTAAGAGAGCACTCACGTTTTGGTGTAAAGTTCTGGAAATGAACGATAATCGGTTCCCAAAAATTATGTACAATCGCCTTGTCGAACTCGACGCTTCGAATTGCAATGACAAAAAGTGCAATTGGTTTACGCTACTGAAAAAAATCCTGACAAAATATAGACAGGAACACTTTACAGTCGATATATCGAAGATAAGAATCGAGAGTGCGATGAACGCAATAATCGAAGCAATAGCTGAAGCGAGACTCCACGCGGATATTAGTCAAGCCCAGGAATCGTCGTATAGCACGCGCTTCAAGAACATTACGAACTTAAACGATACAACATGCCAAAAATATCTACTAGAGAAACAACCACTAGCATTCTTAAGAGTGGTGGCACAATGTCGCCTAGCAGGTAGGAAAACTCTCTATCTTAGAGTGAAAAATATTAGCTACAAAATCGACGAAGATGCTGTTTGCACAATATGCAACATGGGAGCCTTAGAGACGTTACAGCACTTCATATGTCATTGCCCAATCTACGCGGCAAGCAGAAGACACTTCCTTGGAGTTCCAATCTTTCCAGACGTATTAGCGATAATATACAGGTGGTTTGCAAACTAAGAGCTTTCGTGTTGAACGAATAGATAGAAAATTAAAATAAAGATATGTCGCTTAAGAATAGTCTAAGATAAAAAATGTACATATTCAAAGGTGTAATAGGTATTTACCCGACATATACGATAAATAAACCATAACCATTTCTTTTGAACTAAAACGAAAAATGTTGAGGCAGGTAAGGGAACATTGTATGTGATGCCAGTGACTGTAACTGATTTTGCGATTTTGCCTGTGTGTCCAAGTATCCAGACTGACGGTCTTCATATTCAATATTCAAGTATGAATCGGACAAGGTGGACAAACCTTACGGATGTCACTGATGATGGGCAAATATTTGAGCGAAAAGACGATAGATTTGCTTGTAAAGCACTTCTATAATCCGAGAATATATACAACGACGGAATATTTTTTGAAATAATGATATCTCGACTGAGTTTAATTACGAGTGCTTCAGCCGTAAAAACTGAAGAAGACAAAGATTTCCCAAAACATTAAAAAAAAGAAAAGGTACGCCAAGTACTTAAAAATCCGATTGGCAAATATTATAAAAAAAATAAAATATTATGGGCCAAGTGTAACAGAAACAAAGGTTCTATATGACAAAAAATATTGTTTTTTTTTTTTGCAAAAAAGCAGCTGTAAAAAGTTGGCGATCCAGTGTTTGCAAGCGTCGCAGTAAACCCCCAGGTTTGGAACGCCAATTTTTTTACAGGAATTTTTTTTCAAAAAAAAAACAATAGTTTTTGTCATATAGAATCCTTTTTTTCTGTTATACTTGGCCCATAATATTTTGTTCATTTTTTTTTTTTAATAATATTTGCCAATCAGGGTTTCAAGCACATGGCGTACCTTTTTTTTTTTTTTTGGAAAAAATATTTTGGGAAATTTTCCTTCATGTTGAAAAGCTAATATTTATTTATAATTTTATCGTTAAAATTAAATTCGAAGGATCGAATAATTTAGATCGAACAAAATGAATTCTATATACAAAAGTCGAGATCGCAAAGTTATAGTCGATATACATAATTATTATTTTCGGAAACACTCAAAAAAATGTTCACATCGTAAAAATATGTGCCGACGATAACAACTGACAGCTGAGCCGGCTGTGGCGATGAGCGCGCCACTGCGCGAATTTTTCGATGAACTGACGTAGACGTAGACATATTTGCCAAAATATTTTTTTCAAAAAAAAAAAAAGGTACGCCAAGTACTGAAAAATCCGATTTGCAAATATTGTTTAAAAAAAAAAATGAACAAAATTTTATAAGCCAAGCATAACAGAAAAATAAAGATTCTATATATCAAAAAATATTTTTTTTTTGCACAAAAATTGCTGAAAAAAATTGGCGTTCCAATGCTAGTGGTTTATTGTGACGCTTGCAAACACCGGAACGCCAATTTTTTACAGCCATTTTTGTGTAAAAAAAAATATTTCTTGATATATAGAATCTTTATTTTTCTGTTATGCTTGGCTTATAAAATTTTGTTCATTTTTTTTTTTTAAACAATATTTGCAAATCGGATTTTTCAGTACTTGGCGTACCTTTTTTTTTTTTTTGGAAAAAATATTTTGGGAAATTTCACTTCTTTTTGAAAAGCTACTATTTTTTTGTAATTTTCCCTTTAAAATTAATTTCGAACTCAGAAAATTTAGATCGAACAAAATTAATTCTATATGCAAAACCGGGCGAACGACACGTCACATATTCCACTTGATGATTGCCGGTTATGTTGTTCGAGATCGCAAAGAAAAGTTATAATCGATATAAAATCACACGTATAACACGTAACTCGGAATTTTTCTTTTTTACTTCGCGTCAAAACACTAAACCACGATACGCAATACATAATTATTATTTTCGGAAACACTCAAAAAAATGTTCACGCTGCAAAAATACGTGCCGATAATCTTCTTCTTCTTCTTTTTACAGTTCGCCTGGGCCCGGAGAGGGGCGAGCCAGGCTGGCCTCTGGGTGTTCCGTGCCGGCCAATGTTCAACGTTGAAACTCTTGTATCTTGATGTTGTGGAGTAGGCGTAAATGACGCCCAGACCTCTTCATGAGGATCTGACCTTTCTTTTTTATTAGGCTGGTATGACTCTTTAGATTAATTAGTCACAGGGTCTTGGATCTTGATATTATGAGATAGGCGTAGATGTCGCCCAGACCTCTTCATGAGGATCAGTCTTTTTGTTTGAAGGTTGGTATGCCTCTTTAATTTAAATAATCAAAATAAGATTTTCCTAGATCATATCTGACTAGTGTGTATATCCCATTAAGAATGGATATTTATAACAATTACAATTATATACGTTTTAGATAAATAAATATTTTTGCGTCAGGTTAGCCTTGAGGCCTGATAACATTCAAAGGAACATAATCAATGTTCCAATCTAGATAACGCTTATACCTTAGAACAACAATAATACATCAGGTACAAAATAGGAACATTCCTTTGTTTTTGTCAGTCTTTTATTTTCTTTTGTACTTCAAGTTTCAATTGACCTATATGGACATTATGCATGTCAAAGATAATTAATTTTAATTTTAATTATATCAAAGATAAATTGTTTTATTTTATTTTATCATTTTTCCTATCCTTGATATCACAGTCTGAGTTAAATAAATAATGATCGAACCCGTCAGGTCACCTGGTTATAAGGATAGGTGAGCTGGCAGAATTCATTAATTTCTAAAGCAAAAGTTACGATTAAGCCCAGGATCTCCTCCGAAGTGGAGAAGGAAAGGCTTCTAATTTCGTAAGGAGGAAACTGTTTTATACACCTTAAACTTTCTTGGAGTTTTATGGAATAAGGTCGCGTTTTTTCGCAATTCCAAAAAATATGGTTGAGGTCTTGTAGATCCTGGCCACAGGGACAGCTCGCGTCCTCCGCTAGTCCTATTCTATGTAAATGACTTTTAACTCCAATATGCCCGGATCTTATTCTATTTATCAAACAGATAGCATTCCTAGATAACCGAGTATTGGCAAACCAAGGAGATTTATTGTTTGTTGGGCGAAGCGACCCGTAAATGATCGCCTTTGTCTTAAAGGAGGAAGCCAATGAATGCATATCTTCATTGGAGAGCTCCGAATGGAAAAAACGAGCGAGAGTATGAGGTAGAACTTGGAAGTTGAGCAGGGTACCAGCAACGTTAGCATCGTTAGCCAACTGATCGGCAATCTCATTTCCAAGGATGCCTTTATGTGAAGGGCACCAGAGAAATTCTATTTTTCTATTTCCCGACGTGATTCTGCTATAGAGGGATTTAATCTCTCTAACGAAAGGATGGGATTTCGCGCTTACTTCCGCATGATTAAGAGCCTTAAGTACACTCATTGAATCTGTGCATATTAAAATATTTTTATTTACTAATTTGTACTTGATATGTTTTAAACTCAGTATTATTGCGTTTGCCTCGGCTTCAAAGATGCTGGCCGCGGATATCATTTTAAATTGTCTTCTAATGTTTAAGGTCGGGATGTGAAAAGCGAAGCCCACAAAAGGCTCGTTCTTTTTCTTTGACCCATCCGTGTAAATTTGCACCCAGTCTTTCCATTGGTTATTAATTAATACTTGAAATTGCCTATTATAATCGCGGGGATTGCTCTTCAAGAGATCCCAACCTATCTTCAGGTTTGCAGAGATGGATGTGAGCTGAGGTTTTAGTGGATAGGTATAACACGGGATGTTTTCGTGTTTCCACAGTTGAGGTAAACTCGGTAACGATAATGATATTTTCTCCCAAACCTGAAACAGAAACGATCTACAATAATCCGGAGAATTTTTCTGTCTTTTCAGGAGTCTGTCTAGTAGTTTGAGCCTTGGAATAAGCGGGTGGTTTTCCAGGGCCATTGCGTTCATTAAATATCTTATTGACAGATATTTGGCTCTCGTAAAAATGGATGGCTCCTTCGAGATGTCCCTAAGGATGTTAACCGGGGTGGATCTAAAGCATCCGAGAATAAGACGTAACGCAGCAGATTGACACCTTTCCAGCTCCGTAAGAGCTGTTTTACAAGCGTTATGAGTGAACATTTGAGCCCATTCAAGCCTTGAACGGATCAATCCACGGTACACACTTAAAAGTGTAGAGGGGTGAGCGCCCCACGATTTGTGCGCCAACGCTTTTAATATATTTATGCCCTGAAAGGCCTTATTTTTAATATCCCCTATCATGGCGTTCCAATTCAATTTAGAGTCCATGATGACCCCTAAGAATTTAACAGCTTGTGATCTTCGAATATTAGAATTTAATAATTTTATCGATATCAAAGGAGGAACTTTCGTGCTTCTCGTAAAAAGCATGAATTTCGTTTTAGAAGTTGAAACTGATAGGCCTAAGCTAGAAATCCATGAGATTAAAATCTCAGCCCCGCGCTCGAGTACTGAAACACAATTTTGTAAGTCTTTTCCTTTACAATAGATGACTAAGTCGTCGGCGTATTGGAGGGAACTACAGGAATTTCCTATATGGTTAACTAAATCCCTCAGGTATATGTTAAAGAGTATGGGGCTTAATACTGACCCTTGTGGGAGGCCTTTTCCAATTGATCTACTTGCGACTAATTCTCCATCCACGTAAAAATTCGCATCCCGTTTGGAGATGAGCTTAGATATTATATTAATTATATTCGAGGGAATTCTCAATTCCTCAAGATTCGAGATTAGAATATTCGGAATGACATTATCATATGCGCCTTCTAAGTCTAGAAAAAGGGCTGCAACATGTTCTCTGCGCACGAAGGCGTTGTAAATGTCCGTTGTGAGAATTGCTACATTGTCTAAACATGATTTAGATTTTCTAAAACCAAATTGGGATTTAGGGATAACATAATCGGTCTCAATAACGTATTCCAATCTGTTCTTGATGAATCTTTCAAACAATTTCAGATGGCATGGAGCCAAGGAAATGGGTCTAAAGCCCTTGTTTGATTTAGGAATCAAGCAGATATCGTATTCATTCCATTCCGGAGGAGTGGAACCCGTTTCTAAGATTTTATTGAAAAAAATCACCAGGAACTGGACCGCGCATCGAGGATAAGCCTTTATGGCGTTATTCGTTATGAGATCTCTACCTCCAGCTGATTCTAGTTTGAGCTTTCTAATTATGGAAGTTAGCTCGTCTGTGGAGCAACGGAACCAGATGTTGGATGCAAAATTCTCTACTCGAGGCCTCGCGTATTGTGGAGCAACAGAGATTCTTTGTGACGGAGCTTGAATAGGTGCTAGCTTATTAATGGCTTCTTCAATTAATGTTTGACTTTTTTTTCCCCCAGTCTGGACGATTATCGGATTAAAATTACCATCGAATAGGTGTATTGTGCGCCAAATAGTCTTGACTGGCATATCTTTATTAATTTTTCCCGCAAAATTGATAAAAGATTTCTTTTTTTCCTCTTTAAAGATCTTCTTTGCTCTCTTATCAGCCTCGTCCCAACGAGCGATATTTTCCGCGTTAAACGAAGCTTTGCACTCTTTGAAAGCCTTTTTTCGATCTTTTGAAGCTTCTGATGCCCTGTCTGACCACCAAAGCTTTGGAATTCTCCTCTTAGACGAAATTTGAGTAGATGCCCCGGGTAGTTTAGCCCCGCTTCCTATTAGGGAAGATTTAACTGATTCACAAAACATTGAGTAAGACTCTACAGAGAGGTCAGCTGCAGCTTCAAAAGATTCACTTCTTTTCTCGAGCTCCTTAGAGAACTCTTCCCAATCTACTTTTTTTGTCTTACAAGTCGGCCTGAGAGACCTTTTTTCTAAGCTAAAGCCCCTGATTTTTATTTCAATGGCTACATGATCACTTCCGTGACAATCGTCTGTGGTGGACCACCAACATGATGATGCTAGGCTAGCATTAACAAATGATAGGTCTATCGCTGACTGGGATAGATTTGAGGAAAAATGAGTTCCCGAACCATCATTCAGGATGACTAAATCAAAATTATTAATTGCTCTGGATAAAGTGCGACCCGCTGTATTGGAGTGATCATTGCCCCACGATTGGGAAATTGCATTGAAGTCTCCACCGATAAATAAGTTATTATTTGATAAATTAATAAGATAATTGAAAAAGGAATTCCAAAGTTGAATTTTTGACTGCGCAGATGGTTTTCTATAGGCACTAACTACGGTTAAATTTTTACCACCTACCATGCAGATCTCAATTGCGACAGTTTCGATATCTCTTCTATTCCAGGGAGTATTTTCAAGATATAAAATTCGGTATTTTAAGCCTCTTCTAATTCCTATTGCTACTCCTCCTCCTAATTCTTCATCAGGTCTATCGCATCTTACGAGATCAAACCCGGGGATTTTAAAAATCAAGTCTGGATTTAACCAGGTTTCCGAGAGAATTAGAACGTCTCTATTCTGGATAATGTCTGGCAATTCATGAGCTTTTCCCAATAGACTACGGCAGTTCCATTGAAAAATATTTAATGATGCAGCCATTCTACACAATTCGGATCCGGATAAGTTATTTCTTTTTTTTTTTTTCGACTTAGAATTACCAGGATGAGAGGAAAAAGTGAAGACTCACATCCCTGTAAAACTTAGTTGGAAGAATCAGGTACGACTGAACTTAGAGAATAGCTGCTGCTTTTAGTTTGAGATTGTTCAGAAATAGGCAGATCTTCGTCTGACATATTCATACTTTCGGAATTCAAAGTCCCCGGGGGAGATGCTGAAATTTTCTGAGAGGTAACATCTTGTGTTATCCTCACAGGAGTATCAACAGACTTGGAGGGGAACTCCTCGTCCGTATGTACGATAATTTCGACGTTTGGAAACAGTCCTGATGGAGATGAGATTGTAATAGGGAGTTTTGATTCCTCCGGGATTACCTGATTGTCGGTAACTATGAGAGGAGCTTGCGAATTAGTCTGGGGAGAGGAGTGAAACTCCTCTTCCTTTCCTTGATTCACGGCTTCCTGGATCTCGATGATCGTATCTTCATCCGAGGAGGATGAAGCCTGATCTGGAGATTGAGAATAAGAAGAATCCTGTTTTTGGATTTTCCTCTTTGATTTAAGCGCTTTTTTGTGAAGGCGTTTAGTACGTTTTACAGTCGAGGCAAGATTCTCAGTAGAATTAGAAGTTGGTGGAAAATCTCTCTCTCCCGGCAACGGTGAGGAGCTCGGAAGGAACCATTCGTTAAGAGAAATATTCTGGCCCGACTCCGATTGCTGTTGAAGCCAGGTTTCTGCCCTAGCCATAGTGTGAAGCTTGTTTGAGTGAATCAAGTTAGCTGCTTCCGCTCTATCAACGTTCTTGTGCGCCATTATTTTCGCTATGATATTTTCCCTAATAAGGGCGCT
Source organism: Cryptus viduatorius (assembly GCA_964006125.1). Classification (NCBI taxonomy): domain Eukaryota; kingdom Metazoa; phylum Arthropoda; class Insecta; order Hymenoptera; family Ichneumonidae; genus Cryptus; species Cryptus viduatorius. The sequence continues at coordinate 16,761,761 of OZ023224.1, read as the reverse complement.
GCAATTCGGGTCGGATGCTGGATGACTGCTTAAACAATTCACGCAAACCGGGTTCTTGCTTTTACAATCTTTCGCCGAGTGGCGTCCCCCGCACTTATTGCATCTAGTTTCGCCTCGACATTGACGCTCCAAATGGCCAAATCGAAGGCATTTGTTACATTTCTTAATTCTTTTCTCGAAGGGGTTCACCCAAACTCTTGTCTTGTAAATAGCTAAGCGTTTTGGAATAATTAGCCCGTCAAAGAAGATCTTAATGGTTGACGTGGGTATCAATTCGTTGCTGGTACCCTGTTTACGTCTTTTAATTCTCTCTACTCTTAAGATGCGCATGGTTGGTTCTTCCAACCACTCAATACCCTCCATTATTTCCTCTTCGGATAGGGAAGGATCTACATATCTCACTACACCTACTCGCGAGATTTTTGAATCCGGTATATAAGCTCTCCAATTATTAGGGAGTTTTGTGTTTTGGGTACTCACTAGTGAATTTGCTTCTTGATAGGACGCGAGCGTGACCTCAACCAGGTTTTTACCTTTCCTTTTAATCTCGACAATGTCCTTTAACGCCTGTCTCAGCTTTTTGCCGATAATCATCGGGTGGATGTTGCCGACAGCGTCCTCCTTACTCGATTCCCTTGATTCTGAAATCTTTCGCGAAGCTCTGATTATGTTTCTATTTACATTTGTTATAAGTACTGTGAACGGCGCTTCGCTCTTGGCAGTATATCTGTTTTTCCATTGAGGATGTTGTTTGACAAGAGCGTCCCAAGTTTGAATTGGGGCACTGTTGATTACCGGCTGAGATGGAATAGTCGAATCGTTAATTTGAGACACTGCCTCAGAGTTCTGCTGACGTTTTCTTTTTTTATATCTCACTTCTACCCACTCCGACTCCGGAGAAGCCTGGGAGCCCATTATCACTTCATTTATTGACTCCATGTCTAGATTATCAACATTAATATTGCAGTCTCCATCAAGAGAGGAGGCTTTGTCTTTTTCGTTAGATTTTAGGTTAACCATGGTTAATGGGATAACCGAGTCAAAATGGTAGGTTAAAAGTAACTATTATAAATAAAAGTTATAGAAAAGAAAAACTATATTTATTTTAATAACCTGACGCAAGAATAAATACCTGCAAACTCGAAGTTTAAAGCTCAAAAATGAATATACTCGTTTGGAGCAGCAGGTGACTGCCAACCTTCCTGTAGAGATGCCTGGTCTCGTGGCACGTCGGTCGTTAGCTCCAATTTCTTTTCCTTTTTCTTGACGAAATAAAGTTGATTCCCAAGAAATATATCTCCAAAAGGATGTAGCTTTTTATACCACACAAAGATTTAATAGATTCAGCAACGGATGGTTGATTAAACTGATTCGTAAAATCGATTTTCGTATGTCGATAAATTTTATGCGTGCGTACTGTCCACCATCTTCCAGGTCTACCCCCGTGCCGATAATAAGAACTGTCAGTTGTGCCGGCTGTGGCGATGAGCGCGCCACCGCGCGAATTTTTCTGTGAACTTATGTAAACGTAGACGGCGTATACATTGCCACCGACAACAGCTGACAGCTACGCCGGCTGTGGCGACGAGCGCGCCACCACGCAAATTTTTCGATGAATTGATGTAAACGCAGACATATATATACGGGATAGGACACTTTATAATCGTTTGGACCCTGTGAAATTCCCGTCCTCGAGATCTCGAAATAGGCTAAACCAATTGAATGGTAACTAGGCTCTTTCGAAAGATTGACCCAAAATTACATTATAAAAGTGTCCATGAAAATTCGATTCGTTCTCTTATTGCGAAGATATATCGATCGAAAGTTCAATGCACTATACACTTCCGGTATATTGGCGTAGGTTACTCTCAGTAGCGACACGCCTTGTACTGTTTTTTCAGTACTTGGCGTCGAAGCGCTACCGCGCTTTTTGATATATATATGGGATAGGACGTTTTATAATCGTTTGGACCCTGTGGAATTACCGACCTCGATATCTCAAAATAGGCTCAACCAATTGAATGGTAACTAGACTCTGTCGAAAGATTGACCCAAAATTACATTATAAAAGTGTCCATGAAAATTCGATTCGTTGTATCATTGCGAAGATATATCGATAAAAAATGACACGCACTATACATTTCCGGTATATTGGCGTAGATATACGCAGTAGCGTCACACCTTATACTTTTTTTCATTGCTTGCCGTTGAGCCGCTACCGCGCCTCTTGATATTTTATATTTTAAAGAAATGGATAACGAGGATAAAAAATCCCTAAATCCAAGTCATTCTCTTCTTTTCCTTTCGAAACGTCGATGTAGAATAAGGATCGGTGCTTTGCTGATCAAACTTGACAAGGAATTCCGCGTTAGGATTAAGAGCTTCTTGCAGTGTTCTGCCTGTGAAGATATCGATTGTAACTACAGAGATTAGTAGGGAGATGCACAACGCTCGGCTTTTGGCCGTCCCCATTTGAGTGGCGCTAAATCGTAGCGGCGAACTCGGGAGTACGATTTTGTGATCATCGCCTCGGCCAACATTGCAGAGTCGGGACGAACGTGATCACCGGTGCGGTGGGTAATACAGGCGCGTGATCACGAGTCAATGCTTGGCGGGGAGAACCTCTGCGCCGCTCGAGCTTCGTTCTCGCAAACTCGGAGACTTGATTCTTCGGACGCCGTTGAATTTTTTTTCTCTCTTTTGCTTCTTGCAAGTAGCTAATCATTGTCTACGTACTCTACAACGTGCATGACAAGACTAATCAATTAGCGTGGGCGTGATTAGGCGAGGAAAAAATATTTTCTCACGGCAAGCGAGCTCGCAACTTTTATGCGACTTTCATGCGTGCAACTTAAAAGTCATCGCTTAACCGAGAGTGTCTCGGCATCTTTTTTTGCTTCGACGATTCAACGTTCGAGCCCAAGATGTATTGATTCATTTTTATTTTTTTTCTTGTGTTACAGCAACTTTCGGAATATCTGTGTGCACTCCCACGTGCACTAAATGACTTATTAATTATTGTAGGTAGTACAATATGGGATGGAGAAAAATATTTTCTAACGGCAAGCGAGCGCGCAATTATTATACGACTTCCGTACACTCAATTTTAAAATATTCGGTTAGCCGAGAGCGTTGGCGCATCCTTTTTTACCTCAAGAATCTGAGGTTCAAGCCAAGATAGATCGGCCTATTTTTTTTTTTTTTCTTTCAGTTAGTTGCGATCACGGTCTTTATACAAGCGTAAAGGATAAAAAAAACTGATCGCAACTAACTGAAAGATAAAAAAAAAAAATAGGCCGATCTATCTTGGCTTGAACCTCAGATTCTTGAGGTAAAAAAGGATGCGCCAACGCTCTCGGCTAACCGAATATTTTAAAATTGAGTGTACGGAAGTCGCATAAAAATTGCGCGCTCGCTTGCCGTTAGAAAATATTTTTCTCCATGCCATATTGTACTACCTACAATAATTAATAAGTCATTTAGTGCACGTGGGAGTGCACACAGATATTCCGAAAGTTGCTGTAGCACAAGAAAAAAAATAAAAATGAATCAATACATCTTGGGCTCGAACGTTGAATCGTCGAAGCAAAAAAAGATGCCGAGACACTCTCGGTTAAGCGATGACTTTTAAGTTGAACGCATGAAAGTCGCATAAAAGTTGCGAGCTCGCTTGCCGTGAGAAAATATTTTTTCCTCGCCTAATCACGCCCCCGCTAATTGATTAGTCTTGTCATGCACGTTGTAGAGTACGTAGACAATGATTAGCTACTTGCAAGAAGCAAAAGAGAGAAAAAAAATTCAACGGCGTCCGAAGAATCAAGTCTCCGAGTTTGCGAGAACGAAGCTCGAGCAGCGCAGAGGTTCTCCCCGCCAAGCGTTGACTCGTGATCACGCGCCTGTATTACCCACCGCACCGGTGATCACGTTCGCCCCGACTCTGCAATGTTGGCCGAGGCGATGATCACAAAATCGTACTCCCGAGTTCGCCGCTACGATTTAGCGCCACTCAAACGGGGACGGCCAAAAGCCGAGCGTTGTGCATCTCCCTACTAATCTCTGGTAACTAATGTAGGTATTTCAGACGGACATGTGTTGAATAACGGTGGGAACGAGAAAGCGGCAGTTTTAGTTTTATGGTGCGTGCATCAACGATAAGCTTTTACCAAAGGTCAGTCGAACAGAGCGAAATATCTCTTATTTTCATATAGCGAACGGAGTAGCAAAGGTAAAGAGGAGAGCATAGGGTGCCAGGTGGTAGCGGAAACTTTTAATAGAAATTTGTCATAGAGGCACTGTAATCCAAAGCGAAGAATAGGTTCACCAGCCTCGACAAATACCACAGTATTTGGCGTAGAGTTCCGAAGGCTCAAGGCCAGAGTGATGGCTTTATGCTGGATAACTTGTAACTTACAAAAAGCCGCGTAATCGTGTAGTGCGAATGACATTGAGCCATGTTTTATCGAACTTCATGTCATTGCTCTGTAAATTGTGACAGGAAAAGAGGGATCAGCTCCCTACCACGTGGACCGTAGGCATTTAATAATATTTGAAATTACGTTGCATTTTGAAATTGAATAGCTAAGATGAGTTTTTCACGAAAGATCATAATCAAATATAGGGCCAAGAAATGTCGCTTCTGTACTAGCAATGACAGGGAAAGAATCTATGGATACAGAATAATTGGAGGGATTGAAGTGTTTACGAGAAAAAAATATTCATATTTCAATATTCATATTGAATACATATATTGTAACGGCACAGAGATGCAGACGCGATACTACAATTGATAGATTTTTATTTGTTGGTTTTTGGCCAAATTGGCTCGTAAGTGAGTCATATACTTTGAGTCGAGAATTTGTTTTCGAGATGCACCACGAGAAGGTGAACCAACTAAGCATCTCATTTTATTTCGAGATTGATTACGTAGCGAGTTTTAAAATGATTACGTAACCATTCTCGAATTAAAATAGCAATTGAAAATTATAAAGTATTGTAACGACCGAGCGAATGAATACCACGCGTATTTGTTTTTGGGGCGGATGTTAATAATAAGAAACGTTAATTGTCCCGAGATCTCGAAATGTCACAGGTCTGTCCGCTTTTAAAAACCATGGCCAAAAAATCTAGGGAAGAACAGTGTTCACAATGCCAAATAATCTCATTTGATCATATACTCATTTTCTGTCAAAACCGAGCTAAATAATTCCATTTTGTTCTATATCCGTCTGTGTCAAGTCCATTTATAATCATCTCTTAAATGTTTGATTCAATAAATAATTATTTTTCTTTCTGTTCGTTCAATCTTCTCCAATTTCTGACTTTTTGGAAGGATTTGAACCGGAAGGATTCTGACCACTTCACAGTATTTTCATTTCATCTGTGAAACCCAAATTAATCGCGAAGACTTCTGCAATTACCAGTTATACCTTTGACAATATCATCTCAATGATTATTCTCGCTCTTTTTAATAAATTCTTGCATCGACATTTTCGACCTCAAAAATAATCAATTCATGAAATTGATTCCACAAAAATCCGACATCATACGTTTACATCTGGAAATATTTTCTAAACAAAAACAAAAGGACGTTCTCCAGATACCAAATGGGTTTCCGGAAGGGGCGATCCACTCTCGATAGTGTTGCGGTGCTCACTACGGACATACACTTGGCGTTCGCTCGGAAACAAATCCTGGGCGCTCTTTTCTTAGATATAGAAGCCGCTTTCGACAATGTACAAGCAGGCGTGCTCACTCGAGACCTCTGGAAACTGGATTTTCCCCCAAATCTGATCCAGCTGATAACCAGAAGTGTTGCTGAAAGGGAGCTTAATATTCTTCTCGGGGGTGATAGCACCGCGAGGGTGGCCGGAAAGGAGCTCCCGCAGGGCTCTATCCTTAGTCCAATTTTATTTAATATATTTCTCCTCGATATTATAAATCCCCTTCCAAATAACTGCAAAATTCCTGTATACGCAGACGATTGCCTGATATATTCGACGGGACCCTCTTGGGACGAGGTAAGGGACGCGCTGCAGAACGCTTTCGCTTCGGTCTCAAGCGGCCTACAAGAAAAAGGATTAAACTTATCTGCAAAAAAAACCATGCTGGGATGCTTCACAAGAAAAAGACTTCAGGGCTACCCGTCGGTTGTTATTGAGGGAGTTACTGTTAAAAAAAAATGTCATCCCATTCCTGGGTATGAATATCGACCAAAAATGAACTTGGCGAGCGCATCTACACTGTACGAAAGAAGAAGCAAACTCAAAAATTAATATTCTAAAGTCAATTTCAGTGTTACGTCTTGACGTAACTCTCTTCATTCTTCATTAATAATAGTTTTTCGCAACTCATTTTTATGCTTATTTTCTTACTACATGCAAACCTTTCTCCTTCCGAAACAATTCATACATCCTACGGAAAATCCAAATATTACTCATCCTCATAAAAATCACGAGAAGAAATGATTTCTCTCATCAATCGTTGAACGGTACTTCAGGAATGATTTTCCGTTGGAAAAAAATATGTCCAGGAAGGTTAAAATATTCAGCATGTAAAGCTAAAAACAGGGTAAAAGATAGATGATAAAATTATCTACCACACGAGCTAGATGCAGACAGAGGTCTCAATCCCCCTCGACACACGCACTACCCTCGGTGAAACAGCGAACTCCGCTGCCGACGTCGGTACAATCGACTGCTGCATCGACCCAAGGAGTATAGATCTAAGCTTTTACCCTGCGGCCAGACCATTAAAGTTTTTCTAACTGAAGGTCAAACGGGCCTCCAACGTAAAAAGGGGAATCTACATTACCTTATGTATGGAAATTAATCCCGACTACCGAAATAGTTTCGGTATTTCGACACCGAACAGCATTGCATAATGTTTCTGAATGTACGAGTCACGCGATTGATTCTCTGATTGATCATCTAATCACCCGTCATTATAATGTGTGACGTGATTTTTTGGAATCGACGTCACAAAAACCCAAAACTACCGTACTCGCATGGAAATTACGATTTTAGTGCTGAAGTTCGCGTTACTGCCTCTCCCAGCGGCTTAAGATACCGTCACGCTCTCGTTGAGTTACCGATCGAGATTTTTGCAGTTTTGTTTGTATCATTTTGTTATAATTATTCCAATTAGCTTCATTATCGTTATTAGTTTAGTTCAGTTCGAGTTTTGAGATTCCGTTTGCTTAGTTTGGTTCACGATTTCAGATTCCATTTTAGTTCAGTTTAGTCGTTTCCGACTCTATTTGGTGGTGTAAGAAGTAATAATGAAAAGCCCAAATAGAGAAAGGACTCGGCGAAGAGTCTTGCGAATACGTCAAAGTCCGGTGTAAACCCGGCACCCCAAGAGATAGTGCAATGCGTTGAGATCAGGCGGAGGTATCGTTTGGTCCAGGCAAGAGTTGTGGAACACCTTGCGCTGCGTTATAGTTGAGTAGAGCCTTGGATCTCACGCATTGACTAGGGGGAAGCGATTGCGAAGATTCGTTCAAGTTACCGCGTTATAGTATCGGCTCTCGATTCGATAAAGTCATGAGATGGTTGAGAGAGCAGTAGTTATCGGTCAAGCTCCCGAAAATAATTATCATAATTCGTTACGAATTTTCGTAGGCAAATTGACAGTCTACCGAGAGCTGCCCGAGAGGTAACTCGGGTCTCTCTCGCGCTCCCGTGTTGTTGACGTTCGGCCTATTGTTCGCGCGCTCGAGTGAGGCTATCTCTCTCGCGCACACAGTGTGGCCTAGCTGTCCGTTTCCCGTTCGCGTTCGGCTATCGCTCGCGTTTCGTGAGTTGAGTGTAGCGAAAGAATTTTGTAATAAATTCTTCGCGATCCCGTGCGTGAGTGAAGCATTAGAAATAATGCTCCTTGTGCAGCGGTGATAGTGATTCGGTTCTCGGTGTATCGTGAGATACAGGTTCCCGCTTAGTACAGGATTAATATGAAGTTTCGGTGAGTTTTTGAATTATAAAAATTTGTCGATCGCCTATCGATCCGCTTCTGTTACGTTCTCGTTAGCTCGCTTCGATCGTCCGATCAGCTGAGCGTTCTCGATGCACTTGCGTGTGATCCCGTGGCTTCTTAGCCAAATTATTATTTTTCGGTCCCGCTTAAATTAACGTTGAGATTTCGATCTCCGTTTCTCGTTGCTATTCTATTGACCTCGGATCGCGACCCTTCTACCACAACCCGCATCCTGAGCAACCGTGCATTTCCGCAACCGTTTGCTTTCGCGAATGCGTCGGCGTTAGTTCTCGTACCGTTTTCGTTCCGTTTCGTTTTGTCGTTGCGGAGGTCGTAGTTCCACCGACTTCCAGTTCAGTCCGGATTGGTGATTCCGGCGAAACAAAAATCTACCCTGCGGAGGTCGTTCCACCGGCCTCCAGTTTAGTCCGGATTGGTGATTCCGGCGAAACAAAAATCTACCCTGCGGAGGTCGTTCCGCCGGCCTCCAGTTTAGACCGGTTGTTAATACCGGCGAAACAAAATTAACTGGCGCCCACCGGGACGCCGATGCATCCGCGAGGGTGGACGGCCGAAGGTGACGTAAGTTTCGTTCGCGTTTTGCTCCCGTTTGGTTTGAGCTTTTCGATTTTTGGTTTTTTTTTTTATTTTTATTTATAGAATTTGAGTTAGAGTTTCCGTTAGGTGAAAAATACGTCACAAATGACATAATTTTCTTCAACCACGATCCTAAAAGAAATACGGTTTCATACTCCCACACGCTTTTTAATTTAACGCTAATTAATGAAGATGATCATTTAAAATTTTTTGGCAATTAATTTATAAATTACAGAATCAAATGAATCAAAGATGGTAAAATTACATGGTTGGTTGTCCAGAATTACAGGAAAAATAATCGATACGCTATTAATGCCATGAAAATATCAATAAATTCAAAACAACAAAATTATTTTTAAACATAGAAGTGCTATTCGATACGAGTTAACAGTAAAATATAATTTATGACAAGTGTTGTATTTTCTGTATTCGAAGCAGGATGGCAGGTTACGCAAGTGAATAAAACTCCGATACCAGAACGAGATTGTTTTAATATAATATGATGTGTTGTACAGCGCAGAGACGTGTGCACACACGAGCGTACGGCGACAGACTCCACTCGTAGACTTTCTCGAACCCTTATCCCCCGCGAAATCCGCGTCGCTGTAAGCGTTTAATGTTAATTTTTTATTTTTGATCGGAAAACTAATGCCGTGCGTTACTGTTCCCTTTAAATACTTAAGTATTCGTTTGATTGCGTTCCAATGTACTTTTCGCGGCGATTGAGCGTATTGGCTCACGGCGTTAAGAAGAGTAGACTCCCAACTGCTTCCTTGTACGGAGCGTTGACGATTACTTCCCCGAGATCTGAGTGTTGTAAGCTCAGATCGGTATGTTGGTCCGCCGGAATTGCCACGGGATTTGCATCGTCCATGCGGAAGCGATCCAACACCTTTTGTGCGTACGTCGCTTGATTAGCGAAGAGAGATCCGTCCGGCAATCGTTTAATTTCCATCCCAAGGAATTGGCCTAACGGTGACACCGTTATTTGCAATGCAGCCGCCAGATGCTGCAAAAGACTTCGAATTTTTGTTACGCACGATGAAGCAATTAATCCATCGTCAATGTATATAGCTAATATTAAAAGTTGATCGTCGTCGCGTGAGACGAAGACGCACAGGTCCCCGGAAGTTGCTTTTAAGTTAAATTCCTTTAAACATTTGACGAATTTCGTATTCCAGCATCGTGCCGATTGTTTCAGCCCGTAAAGAGCCTTGTTTAATTTGCAGACGTTGCCGGTACCGTCCTCGTACCCTTCCACTTGTTTCATGTAGATATCTTCATTGAGATCTCCATTCAAGAAGGCTGTCTTGACATCGAATTGCGCGAGTTGCATACCTTCTGTTGCAGCGATTGCCAAGATCAATTGTATGGAGCTGAACTTGACAACGGGCTGAAGGTTTCTTCGAAGTCCACTCCTGGGCGTTGTGAGAAACCCTTTACTACAAGTCGCGCCTTGTATCTCCCACTTTTTCCGTCTACCCCCGGTTTGTAGCGAAAAACCCATCGATTGGGGAGTATTTTTGCGTTCGGTGGCGGTTCCACCAGCGTCCACGTGCGGTTTTCTCGTAGAGAGTGCATTTCCTCTTCCATCGCGTTTTTCCAGGCGCTGTGATCTTGACGTGAAACAGCGTCCTCGAAAGTCGTCGGTTCGAAGTTTTCCGCGAGAAGGATATTTTCTTCGTCCATCGCGTAATCGCCATACTTCGCCGGTGGTTTTAAAGTTTTCCGATCGCGGAGACTTCGTGTTTCTTGCTGCACTGCCTCAGATTCGTTTGCGTCCCGAATCTCAGCGTCTTCGAAAACTTCTTCGTCCGATTGCGATTGCTCTTCTTCCTCGTCGATCGATGTCTCGTTGTGTGAACCTTCTTCTTCTATCAATTCGATTGTTTCGATTTCTTCTTCGTCATCGTCAATTCCGCGTATTTTAATCGTTGCGTATTTGTCTTCCTTTTCATTATCTTTTGTTTTCTCGGATAGAAACGTTACGTCGCGTAAGGTTTCCACTTTGGATTCCTTTGGAAACCAAATCCTGTACCCTTTTGTACATTCGTCGTATCCCACGAAAAAGCCCTTTTTCGCTTTTGGGCTCCATTTCTGCCTCTTTTGTTTTGGCACGTGTGTCCATACTTCGGTACCGAATATCTCGTAGTCGACGATGTTCGGTGGCTCTCCGTGCCACATTTCGTATGGACTTTTTCTCGGTACGCTGCACGGCCCTGTACGGTTGATTACGTACGTTGCTGTGTTCACCGCTTCCGCCCACAGCTCCAAATCAAGCGACTTAGCGTTAAGCATACTTCTTGCGGCTTCGACTATAGTTCGGTTTTCTCGCTCGGCTGTTCCATTTTGCTCGGGGGCGTAAGCCGTCGTCTTCTCGTGCCGAATGCCGTTCCTTTGCATGATTTGTTGCATGTGTTTGTTGGTGAATTCTGTTCCGTTGTCCGTTCGAAGCGTTTTTATCTTTCTGTTGAGCTGCGTATCAAGTCTCTTTATAAGTCTCTCGAAATGCGTCGCGACTTCGTCTTTTGATTGCAAGAAAAAAATAAATCTGTAATTGGTATAATCATCCTTGAATAACAGGAAATATTTTTTTCACACACCTGCACGCAAAGTTCGTACTTTGCTCCCTGATGAGAGGGGAGAAAGTGAGCACTTTGCTCCCTGATGAGAGGGGAGAAAGTGAGCACTTTGCTCCCTAGGGAGCAAAGTAACTCCCAAGGGAACAAAGTAACTCCCAAGGGAGCAAAGTGCTCACTTTCTCCAACTCTCATCAGGAAGCAAAAGTACGAACTTTTCGTTACAGGTGTGTGAAAAAATCGTATTTGCACCGCGGGCGGAGTTGACATTCCAACTCATGTGTTTGGCTCTGCCCTCGGTGAGCAAAGAGGCCCGGGGAAGCCCTCGGGCCTTCGGCCCTCGGGCCCCTGACCCTCTTTACCCACCTCTGATATCCCCAAACACACGCGTCAGGAATGTTCAACTTTCCGCCCTTGGTGCAAAATATACTATGATTTACCGATTGATGTGTGTTCCATCGGCCCGCATAAATCCGCATGAAGGAGCTCTCCGGGTTCCTTGGATTTTGTTTTGCTGAGCGGAAACGATTTTCTGTGTAGTTTTCCTTTCGCGCATCCATCGCAGTTCCATTCTTCCGATGGTTTGATTTTTATTTTCCAATTTTCGAGAACTTTTCAGATGTGTTGGACGTTTTGATGTGCCAAGCGCTCGTGCCAAACGTCCAGCGTAGTGCATTTGCTCGCGCAAGCTTTTGCTTCTTGTGAAGCGTCGTTCTCGAAGTTCCCTTTGGTCTTGAACCTCATCTTATATAACTCCTCGAAGCGGTCTCCCACTGCGACGGTTTTGCCAGCGTCCTTCAGTTGGCATTGTTGACTATCGGATTCGAGTCGAAGGCCTTTGTCTAGCGCTGAGGATACGGAAAGGAGGTTAAATTTTAATTTCGGAACCTAAAGAACCGGAGTTAAGTAATGTCTTTCCCATTGTACTCCGTTATTCGACGAGATATCGATTTCTCCGGTGCCTTCCGCTAATATGATCTCACCGTTTCCTACGCGGACCTGTATCGGCGTTGCTAACTTGGTGTAGTGGATGAACCACTCGCGCATTGGAGACATATGATGACTTGCGCCTGAATCTAAGAACCAATCCGACGAAGATACCTCCGATACCAGCGTGTTCGCTGTGATCGTTGCTCCAATGAAGGCGCTGCCTCGTTGCTCGTCCCTCGCCTTCGTGTCGATTTGATTCGGATTCCTTTTCTTTTTGCTTCGACACTCATTTTTCCAGTGTCCCGATTTCCCGCAATTGTGGCATTTGCCCGGCTTCTTACCTTGCGTGTTTTTTCTTTCGCCTGCTCTCGTCGAGAGCGCGCCGCCCTCTTGGTCTTCGCTCGCGTTAAGTCGGAGCTCCTGTGAGACGCATAGTGAGACGTGAGACGTGCCGTTAAATTCGATAGCGTTCTTTCCTCTTGACTCGTCGATTCCCACGCTGTCGCAAAATGCGTTTGGACGATTATTTTTTGTGCTGAACTGTCAAGTTTGCTCCATCGCTCCAATTTCTTTTCGTGTACGGCGGCGGCTTCGGCGGTATCGATGTTTCCCGGTACCGGTTTCGGCGAGGTCCCATTTACGACGTCGATGGCACCGCATGCGAGAATAAGCACCCGAATTTCAAATTTCCATAAATTCCAGTTCTCGATTCCCGTCAGCTTTTCAATTTTCGTGAGTTCACTGTCCGGCATTGTCGTTTTGCACAATTGCACGTGGCTGGCTGACCTCTTCGGACACTATGTATTTTCAACACGCGAATTTCGAAGAATATTCGCTTTTCTCACAAAAATATTCGCGGATTCACTTTCCTGGGCCCATAACCTGTTGTATTTTCTGTATTCGAAGCAGGATGGCAGGTTACGCAAGTGAATAAAACTCCGATACCAGAACGAGATTGTTTTAATATAATATGATGTGTTGTACAGCGCAGAGACGTGTGCACACACGAGCGTACGGCGACAGACAGACGGAAGTTATTCTCACGGTATACGAGTATTCGTTAAGGGAAGGAACACTCGTTTTATAATTTTGCATACCTTCGCGCTCCGTCGGTATGGCAGCCCGACTAATGAAAACTCCCTTTTCTTACAACAAGAAATAAAATATGATCGTACAAGGGCTGATTAGTGAAATTACGCAAAGCCACGAAAAATAGTCGAGACGAATAAACGTCTGTGATTTCGTAAAACGCGTTGCAGTTACCATAATGTTTGATAACACAATATGCAACGGTGAAGGAAAGGCAAATATGGTCAAAATTTGAGAAATAACAAACTAATGAAATAGAAAAAATTACATTACTAAAGCTAAACATTTCAAGGAAGAGAGTCGTAAATCATTGCTGAACCGCCGACCGAGTTGCGGTAGCGCAGGATGCAACACAAGTATGCCTCGACGATGCGTCACGAGGGCAAGGCGGCTCAACCACATACCTCAACTCAATCACATACCTCGCGCAGAAGAAATGCCTCCCTACGATCGGGAGAATGAAATAATGATATTTTAATATGACTATTATCCTTCCGATAATGTTCACCGTATAAGCTGGTATTAGGAGCAAAGATGTACTCCTGGAATTTCGTTTTCTCGGCTCATGGTGGAAAAATTTATAAATCAATCAATACATCAAATTAATCGGGAATATTTCCTTATTCTTATGTCGTAACTATTTTTTCAAAATTATCAAGCGTTTATGGAAAAGTCGTAACGTGAGCAACTACAAAGTACATGTAGCAGGAAAACGTACGTCGCATATAGTTGACTGCCCCCCCCCCCCCCCCCCCCCCAATTTATTGTATAAAAATAAAACATCGCAGGTTATATCAAAATGTTCAGGAACATTCCACCTTTAACATGGAATTGTTAGTTTGTCAATATTATTTAACATTCGACCAGCATTCACCTCCAAAGACAGAAAATAAGTCGGAATCGGCGAACGGTAAGGATAAAAAAGGGGCCCGGGCAAGGAACGAGTTGCGTAAGCTAAGCTGCATAGCGTCAAGGTTAGTTCACGACGATAGGGGAAGGTCTAGCAGGTACACCGGAAGAGGGGAGTCATACAGCTCGCCCGGGCAACGGAACAGTAGTTCCGGAATGTCCATATAAGGCAATAAGATGATCGTACGACGTTGTTACCGGGCACGCGCAATAGTTGCTGCACGCCTCTTAAGGGGGCAACGCCCAAAGATATCGGGCCGGTTATGCTACCGATACCTCGGAATATTAGGAACATGCTGTTATTTTATAATAAAATAATTTGTACAAGAGCCGAGAAATATTTTACCCTTCAGGTATATAATAATTTGACACCCAACATCTAAACGATGATAATGCTACTAAATTATTAGTAATAAAATATACATATCTCTCGACTCTTATCACCGTGCTCTGAATACGAATACATACCGGAGAATTTTACAAACAGCAACTATCATTTGATTCTCTCTCTCCTATGTTAAACATATCAAATCTTAATTATTTTAAGTAATTTGTTTACGAATTATTAGTGTAATGTATTAACTCTAAGTTGGCAGTAGATAAAGTGATTTTGGTAATCTGTGTGATTGGTAATAGCGTAAGCGTTTGAATGACGGTTTTGCCGAGTCACTCGTTTGTCAGCCGCCGAGTAGTGTAGTCATATAAGTGTCGTCTAAGCAGTATCGCATTAAACTCCATATAGCTTATCTCTGTGTTCTTTTTTTACTCTGATATTTTACATTTGGCGACGAGGATTGTAAATGGGTACCGCGTGTAGAACGAGTTGATATTTTTAAGGCGCGATATTTCGTAAGGAACAAATTTTCTTCTTATTGTCGAAAGAGGTATTCGAGTGATAAGGGAAAATGTCGGAAGGCGCTAAGAAGAGAGATGTTGGAATATCGAACGAACAGTGGATGGAACAACAGAGGATTTTCGAGGAACGAGTAATAAAATTGAAGGCAGCAGAGTCATCGTTGCATCGCCAGCAAGCCGAATTAGCTGAAGCGCAGAGAGAGTTGCAAGTGGAAAGGCAACGATTGGCGACAGTTCAACAGGAACGTCAAATGGATAACAGCGGACTTGTAGAGGCGAGGACGTCAATACAGTCACAGATACCGAACGTTAATTTTTTTTCTACTATCGGTTCGCTGTCGGAATTTCGGATTGGAGATGATTGGGATATTTATGAAGAACGACTCAATCAATATTTTGCTGCGAATATTATTCCTGAGGAACGTCGTGTAGCTGTTCTTATAACACTAGTCGGTCAAGAGGCTTATAAAATTTTAAAGGATCTTTGTGATCCATTGTTGCCTTCAGCGAAATCATTCAAGGAACTCTGTTCGATATTAAGAAGACAATTTGCACCGAGGGTAGCGGTCTTCAAAGAGAGAAGAGAGTTTTATAATTTGGCGCAAGGTGATTCGGAGTCCGTAAACGAGTGGTATGCTCGTTTGAAGAGTAAAGCGATAAAGTGCAAATTTGGAGCTTTATTAGATGACAAAATTAAAGACGGATTTATTACTGGTCTTAGGAGTGGTCCGATTTTGGATAAGGTCTTTGAACAAGAAGCGTCGGCGAGTCTTCAAGATATATTAGAAGTGGCGCGTAATAAAGAAGCATCGTTAGCGGTTGCATCGAAGTCCAGATCAACGGAATTGCATAACGTCAAGAGCAATTCTCGAAGATTTGCTTCAAGGGGAAGTTCCGTCGATCAGTCGTCGAGGGACAAGCGTTCGTCGGGTCAGTATCGAGAGAAGAAAGAAGAAGCTCCATACAACTCGTCTGGTTCAACGTCGGAACCACGTTGCGTTCACTGCGGAGGAGTGAAACACAATTTTTCGAACTGTAAGTTTAAAAATGATAAATGTAAAGGTTGCGGACGAGTTGGACACATCATTAAAGTTTGTAAAAATAAAAAAAATAGTCGTTCAGATCACAATTTTATCGAAGTCGAGTCGGAAAATGATTCTTTTGAAGTGGCTAATATGTTTAAAGTCGCTTCAGCGTGCGATCCAGTTGATCCGGAATTAGTTGAATTGTTGGTTGAAGGAAAACCGGTGAAATTCGAAATTGATACGGGAGCGGGTAAGTCCGTTGTTCCGGAGAAAATTTATAAGAAATACTGGTCGCATTGTTCTCTCGAGAAGTCATCAGTAAAATTAAAAATGTATGACGATAGCGTTTTAGTTCCTCTCGGAGAGATTCGGGTAAAACTGGTTTATAAGAAAAATGAGACTGAAGGAAAATTAGTGGTCGTAAAGAGCGGTTGTAGGCCGTTACTTGGTAAAGATTTGATGAAACCGTTAGGATTTTTTATTGCTTCTTTAAATTTGGTCGAAAAAGATAACGATATAGAGAAAATTTGTCGTGAATTCGCTGATATTTTTGCGCCGGGTTTAGGAAAATATAAGTACGAAAAGATCGATATCCGGTTGCAGGAAAATGTGGCACCAAAATTTGTCAAGGCGAGACCAGTGCCGTTAGCTCTTAAAAAAAAATTGGATGAACAATTAATTGATCTCGAACAGAAAGGAGTTATTTCCTTGGTGAGTGCGAATCAATGGGGTACTCCGTTGGTTCCAATTTTAAAGCCTGATGGCAGTGTTCGGGTTTGTGCCGATTATAAGGTAACGCTAAATCGGTTTGTCGAAGATATTAAGTATCCATTTCCGAGAATAGAGGAAATATTTGCTGCTCTGTGCGGAGGAGAGAAATTTACGAAATTAGATTTGACTGCGGCATATAATCAGTTGGAACTAACGGAGGAATCGAGAAAAATTTTAGCCTGGAGCACTCATCGCGGAATTTATATAATTAATCGATTACCTTTTGGCATCAAGTCCGCGTGTTCGATTTTTCAAAAGACAATTGAAAAAGTTCTCCAGGGAGCATCCGGTGTCGCGTGTTTTTTAGATGATATTATTGTAACTGGAAAGGACAAAGAAGAGCACATTAAAAATTTAAGAGAAGTTTTTAAAAGATTATCGGAGGCTGGCTTGCGTTTAAATTTAGAGAAGTGTTCGTTCTTCCAGTCTGAAGTGAAGTATTTGGGTCACATCATTAATCGGAATGGTTTAAAAAAAAATCCGGAAAAAGTGTTGGCTATCGTTAAAGCCCCGAGAGCGTCTAATGTACAGGAAGTTCAAGCATTTATCGGTATGGTCAACTATTACTCGAGGTTTGTAAAAGATTTTGCTGGAATTTTGGCTCCACTTTACGATTCTCTGAAGTCGACGGAATTTGTGTGGTCAAAGAGCTGCGAAGAAGCGTTTAAAAAAATAAAAAATGAAATGTCGGCTGAACAATTTTTAGTACATTTTGATCCGAAGTTGCCGATTAAATTGTCTTGCGATGCGTCGAATATCGGTATCGGAGCAGTACTATCGCATAGGTTGCCTGATGGTTCGGAAAAACCGATCGCGTTTGCTTCGCGGGTCCTGCGTGACGCCGAAAAAAATTATTCTGTCATTTATCGGGAAGCATTAGCGATTTATTGGGCAACTACGAAATTTTATCAGTATTTGGTCGGTAACGAGTTTACTTTATGTTCGGATCATAAGCCGCTTCAAGCGTTGTTTGGCGAAAGCAAAGGTTTGCCACAAATGGCGGCCGGGCGACTTCAGAGATGGGCGCTTTTTTTGAGTGGACTGAACTACAAGTTCCAATATATTAGAGGTAAGGATAACGGGGGGGCAGATGGTCTGTCTAGATTGCCGATTGAAAGTAAAAAAACCGATGTGATAGTTGGGGATTATTTTCATTTTTTAGTGGAAGAGCGAATACCGGTTTCTGCCGATCAGATTAGAAAAGAAATCGGTAAAGATCGGATTTTAAGTAAAGTTTATTTGTATTCGCGAGAAGGATGGCCGAAGTCGTTGGATGAAGTTTTTAGACCGTTTGCGAGTCGAGCGCAAGAGATTAGTTCGGAGAATGGTGTATTGATGTGGGGATATAGGGTTATTGTTCCCGAGAAATTGCGATCGTTTTTGTTAGACGAAATTCATAACTCGCATGTCGGAATAGTTAAAATGAAGGCGTTAGCTCGTCAATATTTCTGGTGGCCAAATCTCGATAGAGAAATCGAAGAGTACGTTAGTAACTGTGAGGCGTGCAAAACGACGTCGAAGGCTCCAGAAAGGGCGGCTTTAATCAAGTTTCGCGAAGCAAAGACTCCTTTCCAAAGAGTCCATGTCGATTTTCTGGGTCCGTTCAGGGAAAAGTTTATTTATTGTTAGTTGACGCGTTCTCGAAATGGCCCGAGATTTTTGAGATGGGTAAAGTCGATTCATCAAGTACGATTGAAAAACTTCGAGAGTGCTTCGCGAGGTTTGGTTTGCCTCAGATGATTTTTTCTGATAATGGTAGACAATTTACTTCGGAGGAATTTGCGAGTTTTTGTGAAAAGAATGGTATTGTACATAGAACGTCGGCTCCGTATCATCCAGCGACGAACGGATTAGCTGAAAATTCGGTTGGTACGTTCAAACGTAGTATTATTCGAGCTTTAAAAAACGAGAAAGAACAAAAAGTTAAATTAACGACGCTAATTAGCCGATTTTTGTTAATGTATAGAAATACTCCTCATTGTACGACCGGGGAAACTCCCGCGAAATTGTTTTTAGGTCGAGTAGTTAGAACGAGATTAAGTTTATTAAATGTAACGACAGCGGCAAAAAAACGAGAAAAACAGATCGAATATTTTCATGGAAACCGACAAGTCGAATTTAAGGTGGGCGAGATAGCGTATGGTCGAGATTATAAGAATCCGATGAAACCGTCCTGGCAAAAGGTTCAGATCGAAGGGAAGCTGGGTGATCGAAATTACTTATGTAAACCGGAAACTGACAACGTGGTCTGGAAAAGACACGTAGATCAGTTGATTAAAAGTGGAAAGTTTTATGATAAGGAACTGAGTGAATCGCGTTTTTCCGCGGAAGAGGAAGTTAAAAAAAGTGTCACTGAAGTGAAAGATAAAAGTAATGTGAGTGAATCGCCTTTAAGTGTTTCTCTGTGCGAAAATTCTGATGAATCGATGCATACTAACGTTCAAACTACCGTTGACACGTGTGTTGAAAGCGAAGCTTGTCAAAGCGAGAAACCGTTAATTGTAAACGAGAGTGTTGAATGTACGAAGCCTTTTCAAGGCACTAATCGTAAAAGGATTGTAGATAAAAAAGCATTTGTTCCTGATGAGAACTTAAATGTAAATCAGAGAACGAAAAGGGTTATTAAACCGGTTGTAAAGTTAAATTTGTAAAGAGTAGGGAATGATAATAAGCGATTGAATATAAGGTTTAACTGCGCGAATGTTTACTATCATGAATTGTGAACTTGTAAAAGTGTATCAAACTTGAGAGGGAGGACTGTAATGTATTAACTCTAAGTTGGCAGTAGATAAAGTGATATTGGTAATCTGTGTGATTGGTAATAGCGTAAGCGTTTGAATGACGGTTTTGCCGAGTCACTCGTTTGTCAGTCGCCGAGTAGTGTAGCCATATAAGTGTCGTCTAAGCAGTATCACATTAAACTCCATATCGCTTATCTCTGTGTTCTTTTTTTACTCTGATATTTTACAATTAGTATTAAAATTACGAATAGCTCAGGCAAATAATTAGACATAATAAAGGAAATGGAATGCAATTGGAACGGGATAAATTTCCAATTATCTTACGATACGAATATTCCAGAAATCCTGGGATCTCGAACAAGCCGAGAGAAGAATAGCGAAGGGGGCAACGTTACTCATCAGGGGAGCAGAATGCCCGGGACACATGAGGGAGGGTTTTCTTCCCCCTCGGGTTACCATTTTTCTAGTATATAAGAGCCCGCAAAAAGAGGGCACGCGAGTACCAGGGCAGAGTAACTACGGTTAGGATTAGAGATCAGGAGTAGAGTTAGGAAGTCAACGGGAGCGCCGCAAACCGAGCGCGCAACCGGCGCATCCGATCGGTAGGTTGGTGCTCCGGCTGGGCGACGAGAGGGATAGAGTCAGAGACTGCGCACTCTGTTTACCACCATTAGAAAGAGAGATCACGGGTACTTTTCGGACAACGAATAGAATTCAACCACTCTCCTATTGGAGAAGTTTGTTTATAATATTTTCCATCTCCAAAAATTGTACTCATTTCCACTGTGACCAGAGTCTTCTTGGTCCAGTCCAGTTCATCAAATTGTCACTCTCAATTCATCCGTTGTAACGAATTCAGCTTCGCTTCACCGTCAATAATCCTCTCTTACTTTATTGTTGAAAGAGATTTCTGTACGAATAGCGGTCTTGGAATCAATTGTACTTTCCAAAAATCGCATTCTCTTGCATTCTTTGAATCTGCCTGAGATATTTCCTTTGAATAAAATCTGAATATTACGAGAATCCCGCGTACAAAGTTGTGTTCCACCGATTTCATCGCAACGATCAACACCTCAACAAACAACGTAAGTACAATTTAATTCAATTGCTTCGATATTTCTATAATTAGAAGTGTGTATAATATCCTCTGTCACTCGACCTCCCCGATAATTCGCCTAGCCGTCGCCAGACATCATCTACATTACTTACAGAACATCATTCAGGTTACCAGATCGTTTGTACCGCGCTGAAATAATTCGACATAATTAAAATCACCTATGATCTGCATTCTATTTACGCGACAGATAAGAAATTTCGTAATACCTCTCAGACAAGTCAACGAATAGCATTCCAAGCCCTATCCTTAGTAAATTTCCTCACGGTTACACTAGAAAATGGGCAGTTGCGCCGATAATTGATGCCAGGAGTGGTAGAGGAGGGAGAGATCTCTCTTGACCAGCGCGTATTCAATCGTACTCGACGCAACCACGTGTTAAAAATTCGGGTGAAAAGAGAAACATCCACATTTTTGACGTAACATCAGGGTATGGATGGGGATTTCACCCTTCCACGCTTCTGTCGGTCTATAGGACTCTCATTCGCCCTGTCCTTGAGTACGGATCGCCGTGTTTTAAGGGGGCAGCGGCCTCGCATTTGGTTGAGCTGGATAAAATCCAGTTCGCCACTCTTCGGCAGTGCCTGGCTGCTGCCCTCTTCTCTGACGAATATTCTCTTGGCAGAGGCCAAGGAAGTCCCGATCCGTTGTGACCGAAATTTCCTTGGAGTGGCACCCTCTCATTCCGAAAAAAAAATTATCAAAAAAAAAGGTGAAAAGATCGCTTATTTAATTTTTCTGGGCGCCAGTCGAGCACTGCACTCGACGCGATCGGATTTTCCCAAAGTATTCCAAATTAACGAGATGGATGTCCGCCGGCTAGCCGCAGCTCACAAGGGTAGAGGGGCGGTTCGAACTTTCTTGGCGATAAATAAATTAACTACGAGGTACACTTTCATTTCAAATCTCAAGAACTAAAAATAATTTATTCTTCGTAGCCATAACGGATATTTTTCACAGATAAAATTTTAAAGGGGGAGTCGGTACCACTTGACTCGACACAATAAAAAAATAGTCCTTACTGAAATTCTCTTCAATTAGTCAGTTCACCGATTCGAATTTGCAAGCTATTTATTCAATTCAAAAGATCTTATTTTCCCTACTAAATATCGCTGGCGGTACAACCGCGCTTACGGTACCGAAAATCGTGTCGACACAAATAATTAATTAGCCGCGTGATAAGACGGCGCCAGACGGGCACGGAAGTCGATGCGAGTGGGTGGAAAAATCCGCCGAACAGGCCTACGTCCCTTATGATAGCGCCATCAATCCCGCGACCCGCTCGCCAAACTTATATGAAGTCGAATTCTCGAGATGTTATTTGGTTAATTAAATTGATTCGAACTTTACTATCGATTTCGCAGAAGGCGATCTCATGGGCGACGATCAAGTGAAATTTTAAAATTTAAAGAAACACAAAAGTCAATTCGCGAAGCCGTCCAATTATTACGAGCTGTATTTTTGCCCGGGACGGTACCCACGAAACACACTGAGCCGCGCTTTGCTCAACAAAAAGGAACTCAACACTTTATTTTATCGGCAACCCCTCAACACGTACATGGTTCTCTACTCTCGATTCCACACGTACCTTTTTCTACACAAAGCAGTTCGACACACACCTTTTACTCCACAATTCAATTCTCCACAACGCGGATTGTTCACAATCGATCCTTCACACTCTCCTTACAACACAGTACTTTTTCTACACATTTTTATTTTCTACATAATTTTTAACGACACATTTCAATTCTCCACATTTCTTTTCACCACAACGCGATCCTCCACATTTCCGCCGTCGGTATCGTTATATGGGCGTATCTTGCAGAGGTAACGTAGGGCTCTTTACAGTCGATGTAGCAGTTTAGCTTGTAAGCAGAGGCTCTTAAGCAAAATCACTCCCATCTTTTATCCACTCGGGTTTCCTTCAAACGCAGGTCCTATCGAATTTATATATAGAATAAAGAAGAAAGCACCGATTGATCCGGGAGATATTACGCTATCAAAGCTTTAATTAAATACAGCACCCTCAGATCCCCATCCGAAATGAATGCTTGTATTGCTTGCAGTATAAAATCTATACGTAGACTAAACTTTTTGGCAACATCAGACCGTGAGAATATCAAATTATTTTGCGTAAGAATAACGCGTATCTAACTCCCGGAATCTAGCTATCTAACCAAATAATATTAATTATTTTTAAGTAATAATCTTCAATATTCATTTATATTTATTTGTATATATTTTAATATTTATTAATTTCATATATATTGGTATGCATATTATAATGTTTAATCAAATTTAGGATATAAGGTAAATTAGGTATAATCAGTCATGTTTAAATATTTTTATTATGAAAGTATCAATTTACAAACGTGTAGTTAAAAGATTAAAAAAAACATCGAAATAAATTTAAAGAACCAAAGGATATCTTTTTGTCCGTTATGCAAAATATATTTGTAAACGGGTTTGTATGATTGCACGACATATCGGACACGTACTCTCATAGGTACCGTGTATTTGACACGCTATAAAATGTCGACACGGGCGAAAAATTGTCTCTCGGGACGCCGGAGGAAACAAATAGAACATGCTCTAAGCAGCAAATCGGGTTCACCCTCGTTAACCGACTCAACTCTATGGTTGGGATCTGACGGCTGTACAGCCGCTTGTATCGGTGCAGGCGCTGGTACGTGAGCTACCTCGCGTACGGGGGCGAGTGTTATGACTGACCAGTGAACCGTGAGCGATTAAAAAACGACAATAAAAATAGAAATAAAATCGTATCTTCGCGTTCAAAAAACGGCGGCGACGACGCCGACGACTTCTTCAATAGTCCACGTTAAATAATATATAAAGATTAAAAATTAAAATTAAGTTTAAAAGAAAAACGAAATATAAAAACTTAGATTACTGTTACGTCGCGAATCGTGAATTTACGTGAGGAGCCGGCCTCATCTCGGTCAATGAACTTAATCAATTTACTCGGTATCGAAGCGGCTACGATTCGCGGATGCCTCGTTTTGAGCCTAATCTCGCGGAAAATTGCTCGGGAAGAGGCTAGAGTTCATTCGCGAAATGGGAACAAAGGGGTATCTAAACGTTTTCATTGATAGGGTGGACAACATGACAATAAGGGCAAAAATATTCAAGGGGAGCACTAGGTGCTGCAACGACTTCTTGCGGGGTAACGGAACGGAAAACGCGGAGATACCAAACTATCGCGGCTATTATAGAAACTATGAGAAAACAACCAAGGATAATCACGACAATCAAAGGGGAGTTCATCGCGATATTGAAAAATTAACTAAACTCGCGGATTAATTTGAGTGACTCGACGCGCGGTAGACTCTGGATAAATTCGTACACCCGAGTGTACTACAGGGGTTTCACGAGTGACTCTAGAATCGCGAATATTAACGGTGATTTTAATAGAAATTCCGCACAAAAGAATAAAAATTAACACGATCACTATAATTGCCAGAAGGGCGATAATAATCTGAGATGCGTACATCTCTGAAACTTTTAAATGGAGTGGAAGGGTTGAGGGGAAAAATCGCAAACTCAGGAAAAAAATAAGACTTACCGAAGAACAAAACTATCCGGAGGACAGGAAACACGAAGAGGTTGCTGCTGGTGGTCGTCGGTGGATCGCTGGTCGATACCTTCGGCGTGACGAGGAAATTGCCGAGCGGTTGAAGGATTTTTTCACGAAGAACACGGAACACACAAAATTGAACACAGAGTTTTTATTTTATTAACTTCACTTGAAGTTAATAGTGAAACAAAACTTGGTACAATTTCACAAGCACAAAACGAAAAATAAGACTTGAAAAAAAAACTTCTAAGTCTTTCACAAATGATGGTCGCGAACAAAGTAACGTCGTTGACTTCTGGAGGAGTAATAAGTGACTTGGAAAACGTTGAGTAGCAGTATAGCAGTACAGAATATGACTTAAAATGGCAGTGTCCCTCCATAAAGGGCGCAGTTTAAATAGTCTTGACATAGACCGTGGTGGAAGGGGCAACTTTTCGGTCGAGGCGTGATTTTCCACGCCTCCCTTGTTCTCTTTCTATTGGGTGTCGATTATCGATAATTATTCTAATTAACTATTTCCAGATTGATTTTGGATTTGTTAATTAACAATTTATTCCTTTTATTTATTTCGGAAGTGTCTCGAATTTGAATCACCTTTCTAGGTGGAAAATTACGGATTTTAATACTTGATAAAAATGAAAATTTTCTTGATAAAGAATTAATTAATTATCAAACCCAAAAATGTTAAAATGAACTCTATTGATATTTTGCTTTCATTCTTCACTCTATTACATGCACTTTCATTCGGTTTCTACAATAATATGTGGAATATCGATCGATATCGATTTGACAGATCTAATTAAATTGATTTTAAATTCAATATAAATTTCATAATAACCAGGATGTTCTGGTATTCATTCTTAATGGTTTTTCGTCGGCTTTCAAGATAAAATGATGAATTAATTAAATTAATTAATTAATTTGTTTAACCTTTCCATTTGTCAAATTAACAAATTCCGGGTTAAACTTTTACGACAATTGTGACATTTGGCTATTGTAAAACATGGAAAAATGGTTATTATTAACGATTGTTAATAATTATTATTCGGTTATTCTCTCTTTCTTTATCCCTACTCTTGGCTAAGAATTGCATTTGTCTCTTGATTTTTATGGCTCTCTTCCTATTGGTTGAGAAAAGTTCGGCTATCGATGAGTGGTGGGCCTTCTCGTTCGCTCTATGCATTGCGCGGGTGGCTCACCCTTCCCCTACTCTCTCGGTACGATCACGTGTACCGTAGCTGGCCCGCGAGCTAGCCAACAGCGCTACCTCCCCTTTGGGGTGGCTCTTGACTTCCCTTGTTCGTACCAGCCACGCGCACGTGGTCGCTTCTCTTTCTATCCTCCCTAAAAAGTATGCTGGTACAGAGGCTTTCTCCGTCGTGGCGACATAGCAACAACGTGCAATCCTCTGTTCTTTCCCAGCACAGAGTCTTCTCCTTTCTTTCTTTCTAGGAACCGTGACAAATCAGCGAGCTGAATAGAATCGCTTCTTCGAACGAGCACCACTTATCTTTATTTATTTCAACCAAATGTTTAGAAGAAACTTCTCGGAGGTGGTTGTTGAAAAAAACACTTCATATGTAACTCGATATTCTTCTTTCGTCGCTGGTAAATATCGTAAATTGAACTATTTATCTTTGAAGCAATATCGGTTTGCAAGATATTTTTCATTTAAATGTTTAGTCTCTGAGTAATGCGAGATATTGCTGAAGGCGTAAATAATATAATTCGGCGTTTTTCCCAAATTGCTTTTTATGACGGGAAAAGACCAGAAGGTTTATGATGGTTACCTGAGTAACGCGCAAATACCTGACCTACCCCTAGCAGTAAAGTATAGCCGGGGAAATACATGAAAATATATAAAAAATAATATGATTACAAAGTTTGAATATCGATGACGAACTGACCAATATTCATATACATGCGTGATTCTATTGGAAATTATCTAATTGTCAAATTCGCGACATTCGGGAATCTCTTATTGTTCGCGGGGGTGGCTGTGAACGATGCCCGAGAGGTGCTGCACTCGTCGGAGGAGATCGGAAGTTTTTCAACTCACTGGGCCCTATGCATAGTGGTTGGGGGTGAAGCTGTCGATATCGCAGCTCCGAGGTGTTGGTCGTCTTCGAAGTCGTCGAGCGCTCGTGTCCATGAGCCTCGCTACGTCGTGGTGTTGGTGAGGTACGGAGTCATCGAGCACTCGTGTCTATGAGCCTCGATGCTTCATGGTGTTGGTGAACTTCGATGCCATCGAGCACTCGTGTCTATGAGCCTCGATGGGTCATAGTGTTGGTGAGTTTCGGAGGAGAGCGCCTTGCTGCCTTAGCAACAGCCTAATACCTTCGATGTTGACTGGCCCAGGTACATGAGCCGGCGTTTCTTGCTGGTGTTAGTGAATTTTCTTCACAGCATGGTGTCGAGGCCACGTGCTCAGCTTTTGGTGATCGAGCCGTGGTCCTATATCTTCAAACAAAACGTTGAAATGCTCGAGTAACTCGAACCCATTGAGGATGTTGATTTTTTTCATGTCTTTGAAGACAGAATTATTTTACGACTTCGTCTCGACGATGTCGCTTTCGAAAGTTTGTTAGATTTTCTCCAGTCAATGGTCCTCTGTCTGCGATTCCCACACACAGCGATTTTGGCTTTTTCCTTTATTTCCCTCAGTCTTTCCGTCTCCTCGCGAGTGTACGCGTGCAGCTTCTCTCGGTGCGGTCGAAGAGCAGCGCAAATTTCGCGAAAAGAGTTCCCAAAAAGTGCCTGACGTAACATTACGTAACTCCTGCGTAAAACCCTTGCGGGAAAAATACCCGCAACCGGTTTTCACATCTTGCGCGACAGACTGGGCATGGAGCCTGATGGCGTTCAAGTGCTGCCGTGCAATGTGAGCACGTGACGATGTGACGGCACGGTAGAAAAATTACGTTTGGCGGCCGAACCAAACATATCACGCACGGATTCAAATGCATATTCGGCGCTTCACCGATAGCCAAGATGTTTCCGTCCGGCGCTAACCCTGCGTCTGGTGGCGGAACGCGTAGAAGTACTCCCCCCCGTATAACGGGGGCTGCAGCATTGCGATCTTCCTCCAATGGCGGATTGTCGTAATTAATATTACGACCATCAAATTCGACCGGTTCATCGTCTACGATATCTGCAATTTAAAAAATCACGTTAATGAAAACAATGAAATATTTTTTAAATATCAGAGAAATCGCAAGTTGAGTACTAGTTACCTTAGCAATATGTTTATCACCATTATCATTGTCTTCGTCGATATTCGTATCTGGCCCTATTTGAAACCATTCGCGCTCCGGTCGTTGTTCCGCAACAAGCGGATTATGTACTTGCGCTGAAAAATATATGTTTATTAGAAATAAGTAGAACCAATGTATTATACCTTTTTTTATGACATTGAATGTACCTTGATTTCTTACGTCCGCATTTTCGATGGCACGTCTAAGTGACGGCACCACAGCCATGCGGAGAAAGTCTTGAACACTTATTCTGATGTGAGAGAAAAAAAAACACATTTAAAATGGAATCATTCAAAAATAAATTTTAACTCCTATTAATGAGTAATGCAATATATTGGTACCAACCTGCCGTTTTCCAAGTGCTGCCGCTGCGTTATCAGCCGCCGTTCGCCGCGAATATACATCATACGATGCGCTCGTCTCGGTTGCATGCCGCCGTCCACGCGGAACCAATCAAGTTCTAGTTCAGCGATCAGGGCAATAAGTTTGTCTGTAACAGTAAGTGAACAAGAATATTAGTATGAATCATTTTTAAAAATAAATATTCATTCGGTATCATATTTATGCGTACCAAAAAAATCCCAAATGCTGCGATGTTTGCCCCCGATTTTTTTGAAAATTAATTTATGGAGTATATTGCAAATGTCATTTCGACGACCCGCCCCCATTACATCGGCTAACGGTTGCCAGAAGCGCTGGTAATAGTCGATGACGTCATTGACCTCCGGAAATCGACGAGCTACACGATTTCCGGCATCTCGAAGGACGATGAGGCCTTCGCGTTCGAAGACTTCGGGCAGTAGCGGTTGGCTCATAGTCATCGACAGAGCGTCTCTGGAAGCTCGTGCGCTGACGGATTCCCGCCATCTTTTGAATATTGCCTAAAACAAGTAAATTTATTATTTGCATGAAAACAATAACCTTATGGATAATAATTAATTTTATTAATTTTGCCGAGACTCTTACCGCGCAACAATTTGACCAACTCGCCACAAATCTAGTTTGCAGAAAAGCGTTCCGGGCGGCAACGACCATTGTTTGGTCATTGGTGATAAATACACCATGGTTTCGAGATTATTTGCCAGTCAAGGCGCGAGATTAATAATTTTATTGAAAGCTGCTCTGTACATTGCAAGTGTGCCGCTTTCCAACAACATATAAACGGCCGGGAATGCCTATAAAATTTAATAGTCAATATTATATAGAGCATATACATAAAGGGGTTGGGGAAAATGGGCCGTTTGAGTAGTTAATCGAATTTCACATAACACTTTTGAACTACTTTTGAACACAAAAAAATATTTTCAACACCCCCTTAAAATATTGTGACACAAAAGGGTGAAAAATGGAATATGATTAAATTGCTTGTAAAAAAATGAATAATTTAAATTTTACATTATCCACGACCTATAAAGGATGTATGAAGTATTCTTGTGAAAAAAATATAAATTTCCTCATATCAAAAATTACGGAACACTTTTTTAGAAGACAATTAGCGAATTGTAGGCTTATTTTTTTGCATTCCTATTTTTAGTATTAGACAATTTTAATTTCGTCAATACACGTTCAGTGGAATATCATTTAACGTCATTACGAATTCTTAAGCCGTGAAACTTGAAAATCGAAATAAAATTTCTAATTATAACGATTTTTGGAATTGTCTATTTTGGCCCAAAGTTAAAGTTGCGAGTAGACCTTAAGAAAGAGTGCGAGATTCACGCGAAATGTAGAGCGAATTATGAATACTTTCCAATCTACGAAAAATCTGCAAAAAAACCAACCACATATGAGGTGCTAAGAAGATTACTAATAATTCATAATAATAATTCAAACAGTTATTAATAAATTGGTAAAAAACCTTTACTTAACACACAATCTAGTAACATGACTTCTTCTTTAGTCAAAATTTATTTGCTAATTTTTTTGAAATTTTTTTCTAATTTTCGAAAACTTATAATTTCTCATCCGTAAAAAAAATTTAAAAAATGTTCGTAAATTGGAAACAATTCAAAAAAACTTCATAAGGACCCAAAAAAATTATCGAATAAATTTCGGCTAAAGAAAAAGTTAAATTACTGGATAATTCGTTAAACAATGATTTTTTGACTAGTTTTTTATTAACTTTTCGGAATTATTATTGTCGAAAATGAATATTCTTAGCACCTTCTGCATAGTTGATTTTTTTCAGATTTTTATACCATTAAAAACTTGCGGAAATCCTCTGCGAATTTTACGTAAATCATATTCTTTAATAATATGCAACGATATCCCGCCTCCACACCAATGCTCACCATGTCCAATCGGCGAATGTGGACGACAAACAGTTGGCACAACCTCGGCTGGGTCAGTTCGATCTACATAAAATATAAGTCATAAAATAATGCTATATATATATGTATACTAGAGTTTCCCCGGGCTCGCGCGCTACGCGCGCTCGCATTTCTTTTATCAACATTATAATAATGTTTAATCACCGCCACAACTTTTCACCAATGGAGGTCGCCGCCGCTTTTTTTTGTATTTTTACTTAGTCAGTCCCCCTTGAAGGGACTTAGAATATTTTTCCCCTCCCCCCCCATTCGCCATTACTCCTTCGACCAAAAATATTCTAAGTCCCCCCTTGAAGGACTTAGAATATTTTGACTTTCCCCTCCCACGACCCCCCCCCCCCCCCCCTTCAGAAAAATGTTCTATGTCCCTCTATGGGGATTCCCCCCGCCCCCTTCGACCGAAAATATTCTAAGTCCCCCTTAGAGGGACTTAGAATATTTTTCTTTTCCTCCTTAGAGGGACTTAGAATATTTTTGCCCTCCCCTCGATTCCTGACACGGCGGCGGCGGCGGCGGTGGCGGCGACAGCGGCGGAAACTTTATATATATAGAGAGATATATGTAAATAATAACGTTATGCGAAAAATCACCTAATAATACAATCACTTACGTTTGTTGAGATGTCCACGTAGATTTCAGTCGCAACGTTTAATCGTCCCAGCATTTCGGCATCAGCGAATACGAGTGCGGTATATCCATCTTCGGATTGTACGCTTTGCCGATAGATCGCCTCTATGGGGACATAGTCGCGAAGAATTTCCGTCAATGCCTCCCATCTCGCTGGTACGGGCGGATGTCCTGCTCGTTTTGGTTTATCCATACTGCGTCCGCAAACATTTTAAGATAATTAGCGAAACCGAAAAATATACTAAGATGTTTCCCACCGATCGATATATAATTCTATACAATCATCAATAGCGGTCTTTCGGGTGTTTGCGCAGAAACAAAATTGTAACGATCACCAGACTTGAATAGATATCGAGGACTTTTAACTATTCTTTGTTAGATGCTCTACAATTGTTGATGATACTTTGTCAAAGTATAGGAGAAAGGTTAGTATTGATTACTATATGTTCGAGTCTGGACTACCTCTATATTTTTCTTTTCGTGTATTGATACAATACAAAAAAGGTTTAGAGAAGTTTATCTCGATATTATCGTTCAAGAGAAAAATACAGATAAAGCGTACGTACGATAAAATATTGTACCTTATAAGTCGCACGTCGAGGAATTTCGAAAAAAAAACTTTCTTCTTCAGTCAATAAAAAATCTCTGTCACCCAAATTTCCGTCTCGACGATTCCGTAACTTTTCACGAAGTGTGTAGCGTTCTTCGGTGTAGCTAAGTCCCTCGTGCCGGTGCCCCTCCCCCCCCCCCCCCCGTTTTTCGCTACCAAAACAAAGTACAACGTTATTTACCTTACTATACACAGCGGTGAGACGTATCGTATCTCAACAGTTGTTTCTAACGTTCGAGAGACAAAGGATATCGCTAATAAACAATACGGTTCGTACACCATTCATTGTTAAAATTTTCGTTAATGATTTTATCAATCGAGTGATTAAAAGCTTACCATCTTACGGAATTTATAGATATCTACGGTCGCCGTATCCCATTAAATAATCGAAGGTGCGGCATTGTTTTACGATGTTTTTAAATTGTGGAATAAATTATCGTCTGCAGTAAATAATCATCGCTTATCCATGTAGATGCAAAAATTTGATGGTAAACATCCTGGCTCGTACGTATATTGTACGGAAGCTGGATACTCTTATCATCGCGATAAACAACCGAACTCAGGAATTTATCGATGTGCGACAAAATCGGCAACGGGTTGCCGTGGTAAAGTTCAAGTCGTGGGAAGACGCGTCGTCGTCCGGACATCCCACAATATGGATGCACCGAATCCTACTTTAATCGATGAAATGAGGATGAAACGTGAGGTGCTTCGGCGATGTCGAGAGACACTTGAGCCGTTCGACGACATTTTTCGCGAAGTTTCGATACTGTATGTACCTAAAGTTTCGATATTTTCCTTTTTTATTTATATTTGGATTCTAAATATAGAAACTCTTAAAAACCTTGGGAAGTACTTCAGGACTCTTTTTCTTTCTTAAATTTCTTTTTATATTTATTTAGATATCCGGAAGCTACTGCGGGCATATCGCAGTTGTCTATGCATAATAGTATGGATTGAGCGAGAAAGGAGGCACGGCCGACCGTTCCGGTGACACTCGAGGCTTTCGGGAACATCCTTCGCGAGTACGCACCAGTGCAACCGATTTATCGGGGGAGCGTGAGGTCTGCGGATGGCTACACCGCTTCCGTGTTTGCTGCGCCGGAAATGTTGCGGCGACTTGGCAGCGCAACAGAAATATTTCTTGATGGCACGTTCCGTGTAAGTTGAAATAATGTATGCTGCAATCCCAAAGATATGTGGAATATTTTTTTTCAGTGGGTGCGGTAAATATTTCTCGATACTAGATATTTTGTTACTTCCTTTATCATTAAATTAAGCGAGAAAGTGAAAGTTTGTTTTCGCAAAGAAATATAAAGAACCCTTGAAAAAAAATTATGACCATTTTTAAGTAACTCATCTCGTTCGCGGCTACGGAGTTGCTATTTCAAGCAACCTTAATACGTTAAGGTAGTCCGATCGGTTCAGTCCAGCCAAACGAGGGATAATAAGGGATTCAACGAGAATTTCGAACACTTCTCGATGGGATAAAAATCTGAAGAAAATCAGGCATAAGGAAGATTCTGTAAAATTTGATTTTGCATAATAATAATAAAATATTATTATCAAATTAGTGAAAAAAAAATTGTTCTAAAAATTACGCAGCAACCTGACTTTTTTTTTGAAAATGAGGAGTACATTTTTTAGAATACGTATGGTTTTTTAATTTTTTTTTTTTCGAATTTTGGGTTAAGAAAAATTTACGAAACATTTTCATAAAAAAAAAGCTACATTGCCGGGTAATTCGTTAAACAATTTATTTTTTCACTAATTTGTTAATAAAAGTTTAATATTATTATGCAAAATCAAACTTTACTGCACCTCCGGAATGCCTGATTTTTTCGGATTTATTCCATTTAAACGTTTTCGAAATTCTCGTTGAATCCTTTGTTATCCCTCGTTTGGCCGAACGTTGAACTACCTTAAAATTAATGTGTGTCTAATAACCTAATAAGTGTTTTCTAATTATATATTCTACAGATTACACCGATCCATCCGGCAGCATGTCAACTATTAATAATGCATATTCGACGTATGGACGTAGTATGTAACGTATTATAATCCATACAATTAGTAATTAGTAAATAATAATAATTTTAAATGTTGTGCAAATCTTCTCATTTTACGATTAAACATTTGATTCTCCAGGGGTTCCCAGTAGTTTATGTGTTGTGTGAAAGGCGCACAATATCCGTATACGAAGCTGTGTTGTGTTTCATACTGACACTGGTGCCGGGGTTGGAAAGCAGCTTGCAGACTGTCGTAAGCGATTACGAAAGAGCCATCATCGGGCCGTTCGGAATGTATTTCCCGAAGTCAGGTTGAAGGGCTGCTGGTTCTATTTCTGCAGGGTAAGGGCGATCATGACAAAATAAGCATTGTTCATAAAATATGTATGTTGAAAGATAAATAGAACGGAGCGGTTAAGAGCGGAGATCGTCGCTCTTACGGGTACTCCCCGGGTAATTGTCGGGATGGCGGGAAGGAGAAAAATCTAGCTCGGCGCCGAATAACGTGCCGTACGACTCGGTGACGGTGAAAGAAAACGAATAAATATAATTAAAGAAGACGACGGACCGGCAAAACTCTTAAATAAAAACGATTTCTTGCGCCCTCACTCACGCACACTCCCACGCTCGGC
Source organism: Cryptus viduatorius (assembly GCA_964006125.1). Lineage (NCBI taxonomy): Eukaryota > Metazoa > Arthropoda > Insecta > Hymenoptera > Ichneumonidae > Cryptus > Cryptus viduatorius. The sequence continues at coordinate 16,728,120 of OZ023224.1, read as the reverse complement.
TATCGGGACTCGGCCCGTCGTTCACGCTTTCGTTCGATTCATGTCGCCGCGGACGCACTTGCTTGCTCGCACGTTCGCTCGCAATTCTTAGCCATTCGCCTCTTTCGACGATCGATCGTTATCGACTGCTCTCGATCACACTTTTCCGGTTAGGTGCGAGCTTTCCTGAACGCGTTTGGCCGCTGTTGTCGCGCGACCTCGATACACGTGTTTTTAACATAAATGATTATTATTTGTAACAGTTACACTAATAATAAGTAACTATTTATTATGTACAGATTAATGTGTATGTGATAAGTTCAGACCCATTTACAAAAGATATCTTTCCGCAATCAAATAATATGTATAGGCAAAGTTAGTTTATGTTAATTCTATTTATTACAGGCGGTATTCAAGAAATGGCGAAGAGCCGTTGGTCGTCAAGCACCAAAAGACATTCTGTGGATGCTGATGGGCATACCCCTTTTACCGATGGAATATCAAAATGCGGCTCTAAACGTCATTACTGTCATAGGAGACGAAGTTGCCGTCGCTCATCCAAGAATCTTGATAATAATACAATATTATCGTCGCCAATGGCTACCCCTAGCCGACGTCATCTCCGTTGGGCGAGAACCAATTCGAACAAACAACGTTTGTGAAACATTTAATAAATTTATTTGCGATCGGCTAGGCGGTCAGCATCCGAGTATTTGGAGGTTTCTCGGTCAGGATAAATGTCACGTATATCCTCCCACTAATTTTAATGCTTAACGCAAATCATTACTTATTTGTCGAAATATTTTCAACATTTCAGAGAAATTGCACATACTTATTGCGGCACAAAGTATTGATTGGGTCCGAGTGGAGCAGGGTCAGCGTCTCTGACGACAACGTCGAGCCCGTCAAATCAACGACGACAGACGTTTACTATATATCCAAGAGCAATTGGAACTGGGCAGGTTAATACTTACCAGAATAAAGCAATATGGATTTATGCATTTTCCATTTTTCTATTTCTTGTTAACATTTGTCTCTTGATTTTACAGAATTACGGTGGAAGAGTTTCCGTGTGCAGCTGTTATACCTCGAGAAAGAATCGCGATCGCGAACGCAGATTGAATGGATATAGGTACTAATAGTACTAAAAAATCGAGAGATATTAATCTGAATATATTTATTTTTACCAGTAGAAGTACCTACATTTTAACAATATTTTTTTTAGCGCAGAGAAATGATCCTGATTCAGTCGAGTTGCCGCAACGACAAGATTTCCCGCCTGAAAACAACGTCGTCGAAATAATGGCATAGGAAATCCCGACAAACAATTACGAGAAGAATCGCGGTACGAAGGATGAGAACGATACAGAAAGATCACGGGATCCAGACTCTTCCGCAATTGTCGTGCTTATTGCTCCAATCAGATAGAATGGTTTTTGCTAACATAGGTTTTTTCTCTTTTTTTTTTCTTTAAAGAGGATTATGATGAGATGGCCGACGTGGAGCGTCCACTGTCGCCACCACGATACGAAAATTACAGTATGAACGAAGAGGATAACGACGATGCTAGCGTGATAAGCGACGACGACGAGGAATTATTGAGTACATAGACATTTGTCAATTGTTATTGAATACTTATTAGTACTTACCAATGAAACATGTGTCATAATTACTGTGCACGTTGATTGTTTTAGATGACGGACGTAACGGTGAAGCTGCTATACCAACTTCAGCCCTCGGAATACTTCCAACAGAAGGCGACCGTGCCCCCAGGCTCGTTTGCGTGCCAATACCGCCGCCAGCTCTTGCCGTCGGAACACTCGCCCCCGTACGAGAGGTAGCACACGTACCAGCGCCTGCACCGATACAAGCGGCTGTACAGCCGTCAGATCCCAACTGTAGAGTTGAGTCGGTTAACGAGGGTGAACCCGATTTGCTGCTTAGGGCATGTTCTATTTGTTTCCTCCGGCGTCCCGACACAATTTTTCTCCCGTGTCGACATTTTATTGCGTGCCAAGAGTGCAGTCAAATACACGGTACCTATGAGAGTACGTGTCCGATATGTCGCGCAATCATACAAACCCGTTTACAAATATATTTTGCATAACGGGCAAAAAGATATCCTTTGGTTCTTTAAATTTATTTCGATGTTTTTTTTTAATCTTTTAACTACACGTTTGTAAATTGATACTTTCATAATAAAAATATTTAAACATGACTGGTTATACTTAATTTACCTTATATCCTAAATTTGATTAAACATTATAATATGCATACCAATATATATGAAATTAATAAATATTAAAATATATACAAATAAATATAAATGAATATTGAAGATTATTACTTAAAAATAATTAATATTATTTAGTTAGATAGCTAGATTCCGGGAGTTAGATACGCGTTATTTTTACGCAAATTAATTTGATATTCTCACGATCTGATGTTGCCAAAAAGTTTAGTCTACGTATAGATTTTATACTGCAAGCAATACAAGCATACATTTCGGATGGGGATCTGAGGGTGCTGTATTTAATTAAAGCTTTGATAGCGTAATATCTCTCGGATCAATCGGTGTTTTCTTCTTTATTCTATATATAAATTCGATAGGACCTGCGTTTGAAGGAAACCCGAGTGGATAAAAGACGGGAGTGATTTTGTTTGAGAGCCTCTGCTTACAAGCTAAACTGCTACATCGACTGTAAAGAGCCCTACGTTACCTCTGCAAGATACGCCCATATAACGATACCGACGGCGGAAATGTGGAGGATCGCGTTGTGGTGAAAAGAAATGTGGAGAATTGAAATGTGTCGTTAAAAATTGTGTAGAAAATAAAAATGTGTAGAAAAAGTACTGTGTTGTAAGGAAAGTGTGAAGAATCGATTGTGAACAATCCGCGTTGTGGAGAATTGAATTGTGGAGTAAAAGGTGTGTGTCGAACTGCTTTGTGTAGAAAAAGGTACGTGTGACCATGTACGTATGTACGAGAACCATGTACGTGTTCAATTGAGAATGTGGTGAATCGGGTTGTGTAGGAAAGAGGGGTTGCCATTTTATCTACTAAGTGGCCGAGAACGACGAGGCAAAAGCCTTACCGTATTTAAGATGTTATATCCAATTCGAGTAACTTGGCGGAAAGCCCTTCCTTCCTTCCTTGACTTTTCCACACAAAATCCCCGAGATCGGTACCGTTTATCTCCTCGATCGGAGCCCACGTTTTGATCGCACCAGAAATTTCACGAGAGTCCCCGAGCAATTTTCGGTGCTCGAGCGCGAAGTTTCCCTCTCTCTCCCTACCCTTTACAAATTCGCGAGGTGTCCGGTATCTGGCGCCCGCTGACTCTTAGGCTAATTTAGAACTATCGATACGCGCGAAATAGTGTACACGCGTCGATTTTCGATGTCAGCGGTATCCCATACTGCCTCGTTCTTTTCTTAAACGGAACCGGACGACGTTTTCCTCGTCAAGCTGCGACCAACAATCTTGCGCCCGAGACGGGGTGAATCAATGCATTCCACCAAGCTGCGACTTACTTCTCGCGCCCATGGCAGTCACGATCTGTCGTTGATCTTTCTTTTAACGGACCCACGTGGGAATGTGACGTGGAAAAAAAACACGTCATACCATATACGACGAGAAAAAAATACAGATAAACTTATTCTAAAAAGTGTTGCGAATAGAAGACACCCTCTAATCCCAACCTAAGGTTGCTCGAAGAAAAATTAACACATACTCGTAAGCCCGTTCCTTTTAAAAAACTCCCTGCCCTCCTACAAAGCCTCAAAAAAAACAAACGCATAATAGCTTCCCTCGATATAAATGATCACCCCCTATGCTTCCTATTCCCGTTTGACCTTTATCAATTCGCGCCATATATAAATACAGACCTTGGGAAAACCCTTCAAAACTCGAAAAACCCAAACGATTCTCTCATCTTGTTCCTGCGAACGGAGTGGCCCGAGCAGAACAGTTTCACGGACGGTTCGAAAGACCCTGAACAAAGAAAATGCTTGGCGACTATATATTCGGAAGATACTAATAGTATAATAAACGGATGATATTCCGTTTAGCGGAAGAGAATAACATTAAAAAAATCATTGTTTGCTCAGACTTGCTCAGCGGGATACTGTGACGGTGTGTGACAGACGGGTCCAGCTTTGCATATAAGCACACAACACGAACGATAGAAACATATGGGTGACTATATCGTAGTGTTTAGCGTTCTTAATTAGTTCCTGATCAACCTGGGCTCGAATTCCGGGGTCACCATACTTTCTATCATTTATTTCTGGCCCTACCGTCACATCATCGTCTACCATCCCTCCATCGAAGATATCGGCCGTTCTGTTACACTACAAAAAATTAAAAATATGAATATTAACGCTAACGAGCACTCGATTTCGTACGAGTGCGAAACAACATGCATAAAAAACAGTTTGAAATAATTCTCATATGGGATCTCGCCCACGTGGGAATCGGTGGCAACGAAGCCGCAAACGCCGTGGCAAAAATGGCACTTAACGCTCCGATAAACGCCATTTTTAAACCCAACGCCTCAGATCAATTATCAGAGTTGAATCTGAGATATAATCGTCGAACCAAAGCAGTTTAAAAAAAAACCTTGCATAGAGAAGGGGGTGAATTACTTCAAAGAATTTTGGTCCGAATTGTGACGCCGTTTTTCGCCACGAGCGTCACACGCGCGCCGCGTGGCCAGGTTAGTGACAAGGCAAGGCAATATAAGGGTAGACGAAATAAGGGGTAAACGCAACACACTCCGTGTTGAACGATGATGAGACGAGGGATGTGTTCCTAAAAATAATCGATCTCGAGATAACTAATCATAATTATAAAATAATAAAAAGTACAGTTCAGCTATTATGGCACGTTAGTTATTGATCCCGTGGTGATTTAAGCTGAGAGATATCGACTCGAGATAAGTTTTATCGAGAGAAGAAGTCTATCGCTGAAGTCCCGAAATGTAAAGAAATTGATACCGTATAAGATGAAGTATGTCGCGTAGTAGAGTCCGGGTATGAATCGTGTGGGGATTTTGTGAGATTGGTTGAGTGTACGATTCTGAGTTTCGAGTTATGAGTTCGCGTTTCGAGTTTCGAGTTTTGAGTTTTGAGTTTTGAGTTTTGAGTTTTGAGTTTTGAGTTTTGAGTTTCGAGTTTTGAGTTTGAGTGTGAGTCGAGTTTTGAGCGTATGTGAGAATGGTACCTAAATCCTCGTTAGTTGGAGGTGGAGGGGTTGAAAAGGTGGCGTGGAAAGGAGCCGACGTTCGTACTACCCACCACCCGATCACCCCAATCCTATGAGACTTCGCCGGTTAACGAGTCCGGCTGAAAAACCGGCACACAGATGATAGAGAAGCAAGCGGAGGTCGGAGTTATATGTTTTCGTGTGTTGTGTCTCGATGAGAATTCCGAGATTTTTTTAGATTTTTGAGTTTGAAAGGCCTTGTCGGCGGGAATTGGATCACCCCGTCGGCAAGGATTGCCCGGTCCATTTATCCCTCCGAGCCTCGTGGAATGAGAGGACGGTAGGTGGGAAAGATCGGGCGAGAGAAAGTGCGTATGAGTGTGTATGTGCGTGTGCGAGGGTACGCCCTACTCTCTACTACGCGAACTCTGAGTTTAGATTCTTGCATGAGCTTTTCGAGAATTGAGAAGTTTTCGTTCTTCTGGTACGAGCCGACGTCGAGAGAGGATCTTCGAGGTATTCTACGGTAGCCTTTACCGCGAGTGCCTCGTGGAGACGGGCCTCCGACGTGCTAACTATGTGAGCAATTAGCGGTGCATTATTTTCTTTTGATTATGGTGACGCTTTACTCCCGATCCCGCTCGATAAAAATCTTGAATTCTCGTTTTTGTGATCGGGTTCGATTTTTCACGAGACGAAACTCCGCGAGAATTTGCGAGATACCGAAAAATAAAAGTTTCGAGCTCGAGTCGAACCCCTCACTACGTGAGCGCGGTGAGAAACTCGCTCCGATCTCGGTAGCGAAAGCTATGTACGGTGAGTGAGTGATTCTTCGTCGTCATCGTACTCGGTAAGTGCGGCATAGCCGTCGTTTTGTCGAGAGTTGCACACCCTTCGTCTTGTCGCTAACCGCGAAATTGTCGTCGCCTTCGCCGCATCACGAAAATTATTATTTATCAAAAACTCGATGTACGAATTGTCTTATCTTTTCTTTTTGCTATAATCTCGTACTTCTCTGCATCTTTGCATTGGTCTTATGTATTTGTGTCTTTTCAATAGCGGAACACGTAAGGACAAATCTTGCATTTTTATTGAGTATCCCTTTTCTTTCTTTCCTACGACTCCGACCCTCTCTACCACACCTAGCATAATGAGCAACCCTGGTATACCGCTCGTGCCTCCGTCGTTAGTGTTTAGTTGTATCGTGTTTCCAGATTTGTCGAGATTAGGAAATTGTGTGTTTTATTGAGTTTCTGCGTTGTTGATCGGTTCGTCATCTCCGGTGAAAAAAAGATAGCTGGCGCCCAACATTAGTTTTTTTTCGTTCATTTAGAGTTAGTTTGGCCGACGGAGAACGACCGAATGGTGAGCGGGAAATTCCCCTCACAGAATATAAACACCCGTGGTTTAATAACTGCAAGGCCTCTAGAAAGGCAATAACGACGATTAATCGTATGAGATCGGGTCACTGCGCTACAAATACATACCTATTTAAAATAAAAAAATCGATTCTGACGTCCGTCCCTGCGGCGTGTCCCCTCAGGACCTCGCTCATATATTCGAATCCTGCCCGCAATTTTTTGAGCCAAAACGATTCTTGGTGGAAGCGCTCAGAAGAGTCAACTTCCCGCCTCGGTTTCTCATAAAAAACATGCTAAAAAACCCTACGAGAGATAGCATAGCAATAATAACAAGTTTTCTCGGAAACATTGAACGAGTTCTCTAACTGAAGTTGTGGTTCTAACCTTTCCGGAATCACCTATATCTACCCGCCACGAACGAGAGAAAACAGTTAAAAATCGTTAAAATATATATTGTAACGATCGAGCAAATGAAAACACGCGTATTTGGTTTTGGGGCGAATATTATTAATTATAAGAAACGTTAATTATCCCGGTCTCGAAATGTCACACGTCCGAACGTTTTTAAAGTCCCGTCCAGACTCTCTTGTCGTGACGATCGATATCGTATCGGTCGTTCGTACGTTTGTCTATTGTCAACCTAACTAATATCGAGTGTCTTAATAAATAAAAATAATTAATAATAATAATTGTAGAGCACGGGAAAGAAAAATGATATATATTTATATACCATAATAAGTCTAGAACGCCTTTGAAGTTTCCTCCTCCACTCCTCCCCCCCCCCCTCCCCAACAGCCCCGCTACTACCGCCGGTCGGTGCAACAGCTCTACACAAGGACAATCATCACTCGAGAATGCATCTACCTATCGTGATTGGTACTTGGCCTCACGGCATAAATCCAGAGCCACGGCTCAGAAAGAAGAAGAAGAAGAAGAAGAAGATGATGAAGTTGCTTTTTTAGTTGCGCGGTCTTTTTTCGAAGTTTCCTGGCAACTATCGTAGTTGAAAACCATTAAAAACTCACGTTGCACATCGTTTGAGCCCCGTGTTTATATTCTTTCCATCCTGTGTGGTCTTTACGAGCTGCTTTTTACAGATTCATATTTCTAACCTCATTTCTCTCTCGTCCGAGTTTTCCGATCCCACTGGAGGCATGGCCTCGAGTGGCGGTGGTTGCCGCGATGGGCTGCCCATTAACGATATTAACGACGCCAACGCCTTTCATGAAGATTTTCGATTCTGAAATGATTATGGACGAAGAATTGTTGTCTCGCGCTGATAATGTTTTAGTTAAGAACTGCCTCTCGAAGAAAAGAGTCATAGACGACCAGGGTAAACATGACACCGGCACGATTCCCAACCCCCCCGCAATTGCAGACAAAAAAGATTCTGTCTAATTCATCAGTCTCTTAACCTTCAATCGTGGTTAATCGTTACTCTCGTGGAGCAACAGGACCGTTCGTAGTCCTCATTCAAAAGCTAGAAATTGACAGCACGACACCGGACTTAATGTTGGGAAAAGGTTGATTCGTATTAAGATTCCACTTGGGACGTGCGATTGTGAATAGATTTATTGTATATGAAAGATATCGTGGTTTTTACAGCTTAGAGAAAAACGGAAGAAGGAAGAATATATATATAACGGAAGGAGAACGAAAAGGCGCTTCAACACGCACAAGGGGGCGCTAGTGTGCAGCGCGGTAAAAGACAAAAAGACTCTAACAGCTACTCTAATAGGAAAGTGGCTTCTTAGCATCTACACGCACAATCAGGTAATAGATGTTTTCAATTCCGGTAAACATCAAGCTATGGCAGTCTTCGCATCCTCGAATCTTGCGAACAAATTCATCTCGCACATGGAGCTGCCACTGAAAAAGCTAAAAGCTTTTATTCCGACCGCCAACGTATGCTACGATGGTCCTATTCGCAACTTACCAATAGAACTCACCGACGAAGAGATAGTCACTAGCATTGTTTCGGAAGAAGAAGTGTTGACAGCTCGACGACAAACTCGCAAAGCCACCGTAGAGGGTGAAACTGTGCGCATTCCAACGCAATCAGTTCACTTCACGTTCAGGGATCGCATCCGTCCTGATACCGTTAGACTTTACATGACTTTTCATGCAGTAGAGCCCTGGTACTCGCCGGTGAAGATGTGCTTTGGATGTTTCATCCCGGGGCACATTCAGACCCAATGTAAGAGCCGTCCAAAATGTATTCGCGGCAGTAATCGAAAACACGTCAACAACGAAGAGTGTCCAAATTCGAACGGACCGCAGCGCTGTGCGAATTGTAAAGGAGACCATCTGCCAACGGGCAAAAGTTGTCCAGTCTTCCTCCAAGAAAAAGCCATCAGAACAACAGCCGCCGAGAGGAATATTTCTCATAACGAAACCAGACGCCTCACATCGCACCAGAATCCTCCCTTCGCGTATACCGGCACTCACCTCCCTGCTCTTCCTCGCTCTCGTACATCGGACCCTATTTCTTCGACGCCCACGTATCATCCGATACCTATTCCATATAGCCAAATCGCGAGGACGGCACCTGTACAGTATCACTGTCAGGAAAGCCAGCAGCAACAGGAATATAGCTACCATCAACAACTTTCGGACTCGAGTCTGAATCCCGGAGAGGCGTCTAACCCCAGTCTAGGTCACAATAGTCCTCTTAAGAATCGTCAAACAAAGTTGTTCGCTTCGATGCATCGATTCGCTCTTCCACCTCGGCCGACTTCAACGCAACCTACTTCCGGTACTTTTCGAACCTCTTCAGCAACTCTGTCCATGCGCGGACCGCATTCCGAAAATTTCCTTGCACCAAATGGCCACTTCCCGGCCAACTAACAGTCGAATAACGGTTTCGCTTTACCAAACAACGTCGCTTCAAACGCCGCCGCGCCTTTGTCGCCTTCCATCACTGTAATCAATCTCATACCAACCATTTTACAACTCATTATCGATCAGCTAATACCGGCTTTATCTGCCTTGGGGCTTTCGGACAAACTTGACTCGTTTGTTGCAACTCTTCACTCCCTTGTCGCGCTCACTTCTCAGCTCTCGTCTCAACCTCCGCTGGAAAATGGCCACGCTTAATCATTTATATATTCTCCAGTGGAACTGTCGTAGTTTAAAATACAAACAAGGGCTTTTCATGAATATCGCCGAATCCTACGATATTATTATCTTGTGTGAAACTTAATTAAACAATCCTTATGTTTATGAATGGCTTTAACATGGTTTTTAAGAATAGGGATCATAATTGCGGGGGTGGCTCGGCCATCTGCCTTAAAAAAAAACATTTACACCGACATCTCGACGATATACCATTTATTACCGGATAAATTAGAAACTCTTGCTATCTCTATAACTTCTTACATAGGTCCTCCGAGCATCGTGCGTCTATGTAGATGTCCTTCTGCTCCTACTTCAAACCGCACTTGGAAACGATTTTTTGATTCTCTCGACTTTTCTAATAATTTAATTACCGCACGGGATTTTAATGCACACAACACGTCTTGGGGTTGTACGGTTAACTGTTATTAGGGAAATTCTCTTTCGGATACTTTGTTAGATTATAATCTTTCTTGTCTCAATGACGACTCTTCAATCTGTGCTACTGCACCCAATCAGAATATATCGGCTATAGATCGCATCCTTGTTTCACCTGGACTTATACCGCTCGCTACATGGACGGTTAACTCTGACTCTTTGTGCAGTGATCACTTTCCCTATCTTTCTTTACCTCGGCATCTCATCTCGTGTTCTCTCTCTCAACTCTCATCGTTTCTTTGTGGATAAAACCGATTGGCCCTCGTTTATTTCATATTTGAACTCGATAACTCCTTTCCTTTCCGATCAGAACCCTTTGACTCAATATTCGAGCATTACTAATACTATAGGCGATGCGATCGCCGCTTCTACGCCTTCGTCCTCCCGCACTTCGACTAAGCCTTGTCGAGTTAAGTCGAAACCTACGTTGTGGTGGAATGGCGACTGCGAAACAGCAAATAGCGCTCGAAAAAAGCGTGAGCGTCCTTCAGACGTCTTTCAGGCGCGGACAATTTAATAAATGCCAAAAGGCTTGATACAGAAGCAAAAAAATTGTTTAAAAAAGCCAAAAAATACTCGTGGATTAGTTTTACGAAAACAATAGATTTTTGTACCTCGACCATTTCGCTTTGGTCAAAGATAAAACATTTCAAACATAAAAATCTCTCAGATAAGGTAGTTCACGCAAGTAATTCCTCTTCCATCGATAAAATGGGAAATCTCATTCCCACACTATTTGTCCTCCGCTTCCGTCAAATCACTCGGCTACCTTTCCTCATATTTTTCATACTAATTCCGAACTCATGAAACAATTCTTGCAAAATGAGTACCAATCGGCAATAAATATGGAAAAAAAAAGTCTGCACCGGGCCTCGATAAAATTGATTTTAATATTATTTCCCACCTTCCGTCCTCCCTATTAGCTATATTGGTTGATACTATTAATAATATATTCCAACGAGGCTTATTCCAAGATCCATGGAAAGAATTCCTTGTTTTCTTTATTCCAAAATCTTCCTCTGGTAACCTCCGTCCGATTTCTTTGACTTCTTGTTTGCTGAAACTCGTTGAAAGGCTCATTCATTCACTCTCGGTTAATACAATGGCTAGAATCCAACCAAATGCTGTCTACCATGCAATTTGGCTTTCGAAAAAATAGGTGGTGTATCGATAACCTCTCTATCTTAACTACAGAAATCTACACCGGATTTTCATATAATCAATACACGGCTTGTTTTTTCCTCGATGTAGCAAGTGCTTTTGATAACGTTGATCCAAGTATTTTAAGGCGAGATCTTTGTGACCTCGGTTTTCCCTGGTCGTACTGTAAACTTATTTTCAATCTCGTTTCTTCAAGAACAATTTTCTTTAACATTGCGGGTGAATCCGTGGGCCCCTTTCAGTCCTACAAAGGAGTGCCACAGGTATGCATTCTAGTCCTCTGCTTTATATTATTTATACCAATCAGCTAGATCGCTATCTTGCCGAAGGTGCCCCGTGCCTCCAATTCGCCAATGATGTAGTCATTTTTTCAAGGTCCAATAATCTAAAGGATTATATTAATTCTCTTCAAAGTAGTTTAAACAAGATTTCGAATTATCTAAAAAATAGAAACCTCTCTATTAAGTCCACTAAATCGAAATTCGTAATTTTCTCGCAAAAAAATGTCAATCCCCTCAGTTATTCTGTTGAAATCGATTCAGCTCAGGTTTACGGTTGCTATCAAGCTAAATTCCTCGGGCTCACGCTCGATTACCGTCTTACATGGAAAGCGCATATCCTCGCATTGCCTTCGAAGTGCAAAGCTCTACTTAACATAATAAAATGTTTAAGATCTACTTGGTGGGGTCGTGACTTCCAATCTCTAATCACAATCTATAGAGCCCTGATACGATGTTGCATCGAATATGGAGCAACGACTACACCAGTATCGGAATTCACTCTGTATAAAAACATCGAGATTATTTAACGCAAAGCTTTACGATTCGCTATGGGATTCAGGAACTCGACTCCGAATAACGTGGTGTTAGCTGAGACTAAAGAATCCATTCTTTGCTTTCGTATCCAAGCTCTCGCGGACAAATTCTGTCTCAAAACTCTCTCTAATTCTGGCAACACGCTCCTAACTTCCCTTCCGGTTCTTGCAAATGCTCTTCGTCTAAACAACAACTACGCCTTTTATTTTGAACTTCCTCTTTTGAAAGCTTTCCGCAAGTTTATCGACTATAAAGATCGCATAGCAACTTTTTCCCCTCCCTCCGTTTTCTATTCATCGCCCTCAATCTCGTTTTCAACTTCTATCGTCGACACTGACATTGGCAGAAAGATCCAAGCATCTCCAAATCCAAATACCGAGTTTCTGTCCGAATTTAGTTTTCGCGATTCGAGAACACTTTAGCTTTTTGCACTCTCGCTCTCTAGTATTTAAATATAAAATTCCATCCGTTTCCTCGATCTATTTCGCAGAAGCACTTGCGATTTATTTTACGTTAGAATTCATTTTAAAAGAAAATATTAGAGACTCTTATTTTCTCTGATTCGCTCAGCTCTTTAGTAGCTCTCCTCGGCCCAATTACAGTAGCAATCCTTCACCTATTATTCTTGCTATCCATGAATCTCTTTCCGGAATTTCTAAACGACGGCTTACCACCAATTTTATCTGGATTCTCGGACACAAGGGCATTTGGGGTAACGAACGGGTTGACGTAATGGCCGAGGCGGCTATAATCGACGGAACTAGTTTTGATATTAGACTACCACCTTCGGAGCTCTTTCCAATTGCACGTGAGAAATATCTATCGAACACGAATCGGTGTGTCCGCAACGCGGTTTGCACAAAGGCACGTTATATTTCGAACTCTTTTTACCATAACCATATTTTTTGGCCATGTCCGCGCTTTGATCGCCAGCGCTTGCACCTCATTAAGACCCTTCACTCTTTAAAAATCTTTTCACCTCTTAATGTTGAGTCCCTTATTGCTTGTCCCTCAATCCGCATCTGGTCCGCTATCTTGTGCTACCTAGAGAAGTGGCTCTCTATCTAATCTCTCGTAGTGATTAGGTGGTGGGCCTGTTTTTTGTATCCCGCGCCTTCAAGACTCATCTACATCGACAGAACGTGGCCGTATGACTGGAAACGTGCCTTGAGCGCTTCGTCGGAGCTAACCACAAACAAAGAAAGATGAAAGATAGCGATTGATTGTAAATTTTCTTTCTACAAGAAATATTTATGATATATTGGTGTTGTATTAGGAATTACTAACAAGGTAATCGGTAAAAATCAGTGCAGGAAATGCAATACAAGGATGTAATAAAAAATACTTTCGTACTATTTACACAAAACCTTTTTATTTGAAAATAAATTATTTTTTTTACCAATGCATTAAGAATTTCACTTCTTCCCCTTTATGCACGAAACTGCGTATTATATCGGAAAGCAGAACATTTTTTTCACAATCATAATGGTTCGTTTTTGAAAATACATTCTCTTTATTGCTTAATGAGGTAAGGTTTGTCGAACAAATCGCGGCTATCCATTTCGAACGCAATTTTTCGACTCGCAGAAATTGGAACACAGCACGTTCCTTATTGCTTTTATAGCCACTGTCACATCCCTTCAGTATACACTTGTTCGACATCTTTCATACATTTACTTTCACGATTTTCGTTTTTACCCAGATTGACGGATCGCATTACAATTGAATAAATAACAATTCGCGAAAAGTGACTTTAACAACGCGGCAAAAATAGTAGAGTAGATGTGCTTGGGGCTGGCTCTGGACGTCGCCTTAGTGATTGCCCATACGGCCACGTCAAAAAGGTGGCTAACAGCGACTAAAAGGTAAACAGGTGGCTAAAAGGCTAACAGCGCGCGAATGGCTGCATGACTCCAAAGTAAAGTTAAATAGAAAGTTTTGTTGCATGGATAAAAGCCATGAAGGCTGAGATGGAACGGAAGGTTGATTTAGCGATGAGAGATTCAATGTTATAGGGAGGAAATATGCGTTGGGAGATAAGAGAACGGAGAAAAGGGATACGGAAAGTGTCAAACCGGGGGCAAGCCCAGACGACGTGATTTAAATCTTCTGATTCGACAGCACACGTGCAGGCCGCCGAGTCAACTATATTTTTGCCGTGAAGACTAGCTGCAAGGCTATAGTGATTGGAGCGCATTCTGTTGAATGTGATGATAGCTTTCCGGTTTAAATTATTAGCGAAGCAAAACCATGGGTGACGAGCTGACGAGAAGAAAATGTCGAAATAAATTTTACCCTTTAATTTACCTTCCCTTACCAAAGCTGCATTGAAGGACTTTCAGCATCTCAAGCGAAGAAAAATCGTAAATTCCGAGGGTGGAAGTGTAACGACAAAAGGATTGCCCTCTCTAATAGCAGATTTAGCCAAACCGTCAAATATTTCATTACCTGAGATGCCGGTATTCGCCGGAATCCAGACTAGCGTAATTTTTAAGTTGCAGGTGATAGACAGAGAGAGATATTGAAGGATGGACACGATAATAGGAGAGCAATTGGACGATAGAACAGGAGTAAGTAAGGCTTGAAGACAACTAAGGAAGTCTGTGAAAATAAAAGAATGATGAATGTTGTTTTTGATTATTATTTTAATTGAGTGTAAAATAGTGAGAGCTTCCGCTGTATATAGTAAAATAGACGAGTAAGAGGGGAGACGAAACCTAAGTGAGAGGGACAGGGAGGGGCAGTACACAGCAAAGCCGACATAGAGACCCTCGTCGATCTTAGAATCGTCTGTATAGAAGCAAGTGTAGTGAGAAAACTGAGAACGAAAAAGGGCGGGTAAGCGGCATTAGGGTTTTTGTATTTTTGTAAGCGTCTACCGGATTTGATGTCGATGATCGAAGGAAGGAGAGGACGAGCAGGGTTGAGATTGAAGATTGAAGAAGACAGGAAAAGGCAGTGGTTAGATAAAAGATTTGAGATTTAGGAGTTTGGCGTGGTGTTTAATAAGCGGAAGATCACGGAGATATGAGTAGGAATGCGCGTTGTTAAGTAAATTAATAAGTTTTGGAATGGACGTTAGAAGAGGGTGCCAAGAAATGGCAAAATTTTTTAAATGTATCTGTTTGCTAAGAATTCAATTCGAAGGTGAAGGAAAGATTCCTTAGATTCTCCGTACACTATGTTATTGGGAGTAGAATCACTGAGGCCGAGAGGGTAGTCTCAGCGCTCTGCGCTGAACTACTACAAACTTCAATGAAAGTGAATGACCCTTGAAGGGAATTAGTGAGGAACCGTGTTCTATCGAACTTCGAATGAGTGCCTTGTAGACGGTGAGAAGACACAAAGGGTCTGCGCCCCACCACGTGGAACGAAGACATTTGACAATGTTTACTACTTTTTTGCATTTTGATCGGAGCTTAGAAAGGTGAGAGGTCCAAGAAAGACGATAGTCGAACGTCAGACCGAGGAAGAGGCTTCCTAGCAAGCTGGTACCCTGAATGAATCTATAACAACATACGAAGAACGGCAGAAAAGGTTTTTACGCGTGAAAATCACTAATTTAGACTTCGAAGGTTCGATGGAAAGGCCCTTGGAGAAAAGATAACTGGCGACTTTATTTAGGCTGGATTGGATGGAGGACACACAAAAATCTAAATTATTTGAAGAAGCGAAGATAGCAACGTTGTCTGCAAACTGTAAACAGAAACTGTGAGGATGAAGTTTTTTTCAAGAAGATTCGTATAAAGAATGTAATGAAGCGGGCTAAGAATGCACCCTTGAGGGACACCTTTGTAGGAGTGAAATGGACCGTAGATTTGATCGGCAATTTTGAATGCCATGTTACGAGATGATGTGAAGTTGTAAATAAATTTACATATAGACCAAGGAAGACCAATGTCTCGTAAATACTCGACTAGAATGCCCGGGTCAACATTGTCAAAAACGCCTTGAATATCGAGAAAGATGCAAGCCGTAAAATGATTTTTAAGAAAGCTGGTGTAAACTTCGGTGAAAGGATCGAAATGTTATCGACGCAGGAACGCGATTTTCGGAAGCCGAATTAAGAGGGAGCGAGAAGAAGGTTCTTTTCCAACCAATGAATCAATCTGGAATGAATTAACCTTTCCATGAGCTTTAGAAAGCAGGAAGCGAGAGAAATAGGAAGAAACTTGCCTGGGCAAGATTTAGGAATAAAGAAAACTAAAAAGTCCCTTCCACGAGTTAGGGAAAAGTCCTCCTCTTAGAAGGCCGTTGAAGTTGTCGAGAATGAGAGAACGAATAGAATCTGGAGTTTCAGAAATTATTGTGAAATTAAATTTGTCTAAACCTGGCGCTGATTTGCGTTTGGATTTGGAAATTGCCGCATGAAGTTCACCCGGGGTAAAGGGGACCTCAAGCTTGGGATTGGCGAAGAAATAGGAAGGGAAATTCGGGAAAAAGCAAGAAGGGGGGTAGATGGAAGAGATGAATTGCTGCATGCGTTCTATGGCTTCGATGTTATTGGAAAGGGTAGTAGGTTTCGGAAGATTTCTGTTACGGAAGGGTTTAATTTTAGACCAAACGGGGTTAAGAAACGTACGGCAATCTATAGAAGTAGTGAAATTGATCCATGAATCTTTTTTTGCTTTTTTAAAAACTTTTTTCGCAAGTGCGTCCTTTTCCTTGACTAGGCAAAAGTTTTCTAAATTTGACACACGACGAAAGATGGCCCAAGCATCTCTGGGAGCTTTGTTAGCCTCATCGCAGTTTTTATCCCACCAGATGGCGGGTCTAGATTTAAATTTGGAACGCGGACAGGAATTGGAAAAGTTCGGAGTGGAAATAGAAATGGAAGTGTAAATGGCCTGAGTTATATTATCGTATTGTATAATGAGAGAAGGATCCATAAGGGAAGAGGCTACAAAGTCGAGAGAGGATCTCCCAATCGATTTTGCTAAGAGGAAAACGGTTTGAAGAGAAATGAAGAGTGAAAGAGGAAATGCCTAGAGAGATTTTAATCGGATAATGGTCGCTTAAAAGGGAATCGGAAAGCACCTGCCAAGTGCATAGAGGGGCGAGTTGCGGTGAGACAAAAGTGAGATCGATGGCAGTTATAATGTTGTTGTTTAGATTATTGCTTTGGAGTGTAGGGGAGCCGTCGTTGAGGCATATAAGATCGATGTCTATAAGGGGAAAGGGATAAACCAGAAGCGCAGTTTGACGTGTATTAGGAATGGTGAATTGAAGTCGCCAGCGATGAAAATATTGTTTGTAAAATTGAGAGAGTTGAAGAGACGAAGCCAATCTGCAGAGCGAATATGGAACGATGGAGGTTTATAGAGCGCGATAATGTCTAGAGGGCCGGAAGAAGTTGGAATTGAAATCCAAAGAGTTTCTAATTGATTGGGACGGTGTAAGACTGTATCAATAGTAGAAAAGGTGATATTTTTTTTAACAGCGATAGCGAGACCTCCGCCTCCACCAACGATTCTATTTTTAGGCACTCACTAGAACAATAGGCAAAGAGTGCCTATTGAAATGACCATCCGTTGCTCTTCGGAGTCTGTCGGTGGGGTTACTCCGCAGCAAATACTCCAAAAAATTTTATTTTTCACCATTTGCTTCGATGTATCTCCAACATCATGTGTTGATAATTTGAAGTGATTCCAATGACTGGTAATATTTTTTTTCGCCTGCGATTGAATAAAAATACCTTTATTACTGAAATTATCTTCTTAGACGTCCGTATCACAGTGTAACTTTGGACTGTGCAAAGCAATTTTTCTCTTCTTCGCAGGGATGATGTATCATATCATCACCATTGTGCACATTCATTTTGAAGCCACTGCGAAGCATTTGAATATTTGCTTAACAAAAAAAATTCATTTTTGCTTCGACAAGTGTCCGTACGGTGCTGTAACTTTAGACTGTGCGAACCAATTTTTCTCTTTTTCGCAGGAATGATGTATCATATCATCACCATTATGCACATACATTTTGAAGCCCCTGCGAAGCATTTGAATATATGCTCAAGAAAAAAAATCCATTTTTGCTTCGACAAGTGTCCGTACGGTGCTGTAACTTTGGACTGTGCGAAGCAATGTTTCTCTTCTTCGCAGGCATGATGTATCATATCATCACCATTGTGCACATACATTTTGAAGCTCCTGCGAAGCATTTGAATATATGCTTAAGAAAAAAAAGCCATTTTTGCTTCGACAAGTGTGCGTACGGTGCTGTAACTTTGGACTGTGCGAAGCAATTTTTCTCTTCTTCTCAGGAATGATGTATCATATCATCACCATTGTGCACATACATTTTGAAGCCCCTGCGAAGCATTTCAATTTTTGCTTAACAAAAAAAAATTCATTGTTGCTTTGACAAGTATGCGTACGGTGCTGTAACTTTGGACTGTGCAAAGCAATTTTTCTCTTCTTCGCAGAGGTGATGTATCATATCATCACCATTGTGCACAATCATTTTGAAGCTACTGCGAAGCCTTTAATGAGGTGTTTTAAATTTTGTTCTGCTAAATGTCCATACAGTGCTCCAATTATGAAGTCTACGAACCTAATTTTTTCTTTTTCGCAGCATTATTTTATTTTATGAAAAGCACTATGCACATCAAATTTGAAGACATTCTGACATTTCTTAGTATTTTTATTCTTCAATTATTTTTAGTGAGGAATTATTTTTAAAGGTTATATTATTTTAATTTTCCAGAAAACAATTTTTTATCATGTCACAAACGAAAATTTGGTTGCGAAAAATGAAATACGAAATATCACACATTAATTGCCAAATATTAATCCTTTTTATTTCGAAAATAATATATTTTGAACGAATATCATTCACAATATTTTATATACGTTATTCACATTCATAATAAAAATAAAAAATTTCGTGGGTGCACTGAAAACTTGGTTATAATTCCACGAAGAAGAATCATCGAATCCAAAATTATTGCAATTTGTCAAATAAAATTGAAACAATCGCGGCCATTTATTTTTTTCCATTCATTTTATCTGTCAAACCTTGGAAGCCGACGATAATTCGATAGCAGACGTAATAAAGTTTGCATACGCCGCGACGTTGGTATTCTGTGTCGGGATGATTTGAATCGAAAATAAAAATCTTATTGTTTTCTCATTGTTTAATGTATATAACTTTAAATATTGGGAAACTGCAGTTAACTTTTTTCAAATTTCTAACAATTTTTCGAAACAAAAAAAAAATCAATTTTTACCTCGTATGTTTCCAACCACCCTTCTATTTTTATTTCAATTGTTTCAATATACTTATCTCAAAATAAAATAAAACGATAGAAAAATAAAATTTCTCGAATTTCTCGTCTGCAATGTTTTACTCTCTGACAGTGACAATAACCAGTGAATTGATTCCATCTATTATAGGGAAGAGAAAAAATGTTTAAAGTGTTATAACCGAATTCTCTTACAGATCGACAGTCCAAGAGTCCTCGCCGTCGAATTCATCGAGAAATTGATTTTTTTATTTTGGACGCATCCAAGACACTAGAACTTTATTTTGAGCAGGGTACTACTTCCTTTTCAATATACGAACCAAGACGATATCTATGTTCGTTCTCGAGTTATAATTTTTTTACTACAACAATTAATATCAAGCAAATTTAATTGAAAATCGTATCAAAAAGCAATTTTTCTTAATATTCAGCTCCAATACTTCGGGTCCTGTCCAGAGCCAATAATAAAGTGATTTTATGTATTTTAGGGAAGAAAAAAGCATTTAAACAGATGCATTTAAAGGGGACATTAGACCTGTTGGTAAATGGTAATGGTGTTCGTGTTGGTAAATATTTTTTGTGTTGATTTATACTCATTTAATCTGGTCATAAGTGTTAAGCCAATAAATCGACCTTTACTAGATATCATTTGATTCGGTACATTAATTTGATCAAGTTCTACGTGATGCAATTCGTTACATTGTTCGTAAAACAAAAAGGAAATATCAGTTGTGAATAATAATAATCAATTCGTATAGCAACGAAATGTTTATATTCGATGAAGGTTAAACTATGAATTAATTTACATAAGTGATAAATGATTTTCCGCCATACGTTCTTCCGAGTTGAAACGCGCAGCGCGACGTATAAACATATTCGATATGCAGCGCATAACGCAAAGTGTAATCATACTCGATACGGAGCGCGTAGCGCGACGTGTATTTCTGTGAGTGCCTTAAAAAATGTCCCAAAGGGACATTTTTCGGGGGGTTTGGGGGGCGGTCCCACTGTAAAATATTTAACTGATTATGATTGGTCATGATGAAGTTGCGGAGAGAAAGGATAAGAGAGAGTTGAGGGTTGAAATAATTGGAGAAAGTTTGTCGGACATCCCCAAGGGAGAGAGAGCTGGAAGAAGTTGCTGAATGATTAGGTTAAGAAGCAATGGAATAACGTTGTTGAGGATATCTGCGGAATTGGGAGGGGGAGGAGGGTGGTGATTTAGAGGCGGGGGTGGGTTGGGGTCGATAACGGATGTGACGTAGAACGAGTACGAGAGACCGCTTCGAGCAAGGGGTGTAGGCGAAGGCGCATAGCGACCGTGAGGCGCCAGAAGAGCGTTGGCGTGTGCCACGCGGGTGGGGAGAAGCAAGTTCGAAGTGTGAGCGGAAGGACGAGAGGGTTTGCGAGAGAAGGTTTGCTGATTGGGGTTGATGGAAACCCCAACGTTTGGCGGTGAGTACAAGCATGAAACGACGGATTGGTCGTACGTACACGCAGGAGGAGATACCCGGTGAGAAGCCGGTGGACCAGATAGACTGACTGGCTGAGACGAGTTAGGAAGAGGCGGGAAGTGAGCGAGCGTGGGGGTGATAGTTTCGATCGAGGGGTTCGGGGTCGTGCCGTTGAGGAGATGTCTAGCCTTAAGAGGCGAAATGTTACGTTCCGCAGCTGTTGCTCGAATGCTTTTCTCGAGGACGAAGGCCGGGCAGAGCCGATCGGTGGGAAGGTGAGTTCCCTTGCCGTTCGCGCACGAAGGAGCGGTGTTGAGATTTGGACAAACCTCGACGTCGGAATGTTTTTTTAAGACACAGCGGGGACATTTGGGATGACTTTTGCATTGAGCCGAAACGTGATTAAAGATGAAACAAGAGAAGCAGATTTTAAGCGGAGAAAACCAAGGCATGACAGGGTGTCTAACCT
The DNA here is from genome assembly GCA_964006125.1 of Cryptus viduatorius. NCBI lineage: Eukaryota > Metazoa > Arthropoda > Insecta > Hymenoptera > Ichneumonidae > Cryptus > Cryptus viduatorius. The sequence continues at coordinate 16,706,880 of OZ023224.1, read as the reverse complement.
CGAAGAGCGAGACGAAATCGGGACGGACGCGGCCCTCGAATTTAAGATAGAACGTTTGTGTAGGAATGAGTTTAGAAACCCCGTTTTCCGAAACTTTGCAGTTTTCACGACGAGCCTCCATGGAATTAATGGGCGGATGAGGATGACGAAGGGGCCCTTGATGTTTTCAGGATATCGGTTGGCGAGAAGACTGTCAGGGCGGATATGTCTACCGGTTGAGAAGAAATATTGGAACGAGGCACAGGGTTTTGCTTCGCAGAGTTGTTTTGTTTATTGCGCGTAGGTGAACGCTCGCCGGACCTGTCACGCGGCCGTTTATTAGAATTTGGAAAAGATTCATTCCTCAGATCTTCGACTTGTGTCATAATTGTCTTGCTATCAAATGCTTCGTCTGAAAATTCAGAAGAAGCTCCGTGATCGTCGTCTAGCGGGAGGCCTCCCCCCGGATTGCCGTTAGTCGAGCTCATGGCTCGATGCTGGCGGAAAAAAGTGAGGTTAGGATGAGAGGTGAAAACCAGAAAAATGCACTGAATAAAATAAACTCAGAAAAAAAAAAGACGAAAAGTGGACTGAACAGGCCACTGAAGACGGAGGAAACTCCGCAGTACTAATAATGCGCAAAAAAGAATAATAAAAAAAAGTCCAAGGAAAGCACGTCTGTTCGCATACGATGGTTGCCTTGAACTTCGCGGCAAAAATATCTCAGCTGAACAAATTTGCGCATGCGTAGCAAACAGGCCTCCCCCTCACTGGCGACACTTGAGGGACATTAAAAATTGCCTCATTTACGTTACGGGCGTTACGAAAGAGTGCCCAGACCTGTTTATACGATTGTGGCTCACAGTTGGACGACGCAGCTCATGACTCGTCAACGGAGCGAGTGAGATAGACGATCTGTTGCTTTCTCTCTTGCGAGTGCAGCGCCTCTGTGTAAATTGGACATTAACTTTTAAGTAAACTGTCATCAATACTATCTTTCGCCCACAGAAGCGGACATCCCACGGCGGTTAGGAAGCAGGCTGCCTTAGGAAAGCCTTCTCTTGCGCTACAAGCAACTGTTTGTCACCGTAGTGTTCCATTCGGCTCGTGTGTCAACTTCAAAACTTCGTGGAATATCCGTTTTCCCGTACTAGTATTACAATCTACTATTATACACCTGTAATTAGTATACTTGTAAGGTTGAATAGCTCGCATCTGCGGCATTCAGTATTTCTATCGAGTACCGTCGTAACTTGATTATTTATAAGCTACTGCATGGCGGACGACACTTTTACATATTAATTATGTCAACTGCCGAGAAAAAATTGAGGGTAAAGTATTAAAAACATATTGCTATCAATCGATATTCATTTTTCTATTTTGCCTATATGCGAGAGAATAGGAATAAGCGCGTCACTTATTGCAGGTTTTAGCTATACACGGCTATCGTCAGTCCGACAGTATATTCCGAGGTAAACTCGGATCATTGAGAAAGAATTTTAAGCAAAAAGTTGATTTTGAAATTATTCGCGCACCCCACTTGGTTCCACCGTTGGACTCTAAGGAGCAAGAGGAACCGGTTGAAGGTTTCTATTATTGTTAACATTTTGTTTTTTGTTTCCATGATCATTGTAATATATATATATACAACGTATAATTTACATTGTATAATATATATACAATGTATATAAGGTACAAATATACAAATTCAGGGTTTACCGTTAAGTGTTCATTTTTGTCGTGAATTGCATGTCCACAAATCCTAGCAAATCCAGCTTTTGATAAGCAGATTGCTTCAATAAATCCTAGAATTGGAAGAATAAATAATGGTATAATATGTAAAATGACAACTATATTTATTTATAAATATTGAGGATACGGATGGTGGTTCAACACTGAGGATAATATATTCAAAGCTACCGAGCCGAGTAATTTATCTGTTGGTTTTGACAAGAGTGTCGCTCTGATCGAAAAAACCTTTCGCGACATTGGTCCATTTGATGGGATATTAGGTTTCTCTCAAGGTGCAGCTTTTGCATCGATTCTGTGCGCGATGCAGCAGAAAAAACGTAATTTATCCTGTTACCGTCTTTCTATTATCAACGTTTTCGTTCCAACGTGTGAAAGTTTTACCAATTTCACTTTTAGTATCGCCGATAAAATTTGACTTTGCCGTTATTATCTCGGGATTTGAGTCTCTGTGCGAGCCTCACGCGTATCTATACGACGAACAACTTTGCCTACCGACGCTTCACGTGTACGGGGAAACGGACAGAATAATTCCAACGGGTAAATAATTATGCATTTAAAATCTTTCTTAATAGTTTAATTTTTTTTCACCACTATATGGACAAGTAAATTTTGTTTGCAGCAATGTCAAGTAAATTGGCGGATCGCTTTGATCATAAGAAGATAATTACTCATGAAGGAGGTCACTACGTACCGGGAAAAAAACACATTTATAACGAATTCATCAATGAAATGTTCAACTCAAAGTTCACCGTGCAAGGACGATAGAAGACCGTAGATATAAATAATTTGAATAAATACATTTTCCCAGAGGTTTCGAGAGTAAAATTGAAAAACAACAAAAAAGAAAAGACAACTGTCAAAAATAATGTTACCTAATTTATTATGATTACAGAAACAGGTATCGTTAAATTGCATATACAAATAAAATGCCGTGAGGAATCTGCAGCAACGAGTTTTTGTTAAAAAAAATCATAATCTTTACATAAATATTACGCGATGCATTTTTAGGTAATTGTCGAAAGAAGATTAAGCAATGGAAGGGAGAAAAAAAAACGACGAGGCAAAAATGTTGGAAAAATAAATAATAAAATCCCTACTTTCTTTGCGCTGGCAAACAGCCATCGATGTACAACCTACGAAAATCATTAACATAAACATTTCATTCTTGACCAGGAAATGTTGAATTGATGGAACGATGATATATTAATAGCATGCAAGGCACTTTCCGCTTATCGATGTGTGAGGCAATTTATTATTTAGGATTGCTTACAACTTCTCGTCGTGAATATGCCGGTGATAAAAAAAAGTGAATCGTGCAATTATACGCGAGGACACGAGAGTCGACGGGCGAAATTTATATTCGGACCATTACATCATTATTATCTCGAAGCAGTAATTTCCATCGTCGTATTCGGCAGTAATGGCCAACGATAATAATAATAACGATAATTTTTCATCAAATAAGGCATACTGAAGCATTTGTGTATATGGATCTAGAAACATTGCCAACTCTATATCCATTTTTATTCACATCCAGACTCAGCCTTTATTATTATATTTATCGACCTTATGGATCTATGTTGTGTACAAAATTTGTATATTTAACTCCCGTCTGTATGAGTTCGCCGATTATTTTTGATACAACTGTTTAAATTAATTGTTTCGTCGCGCTTGGTGCTTATGAAAAAGGTGGATTTTATACATTTCACCAATTATGAAACGCAATGAATCGACCCGTTAACCGGTAGCCACGAAGTTTTCAAACAATCGGGTTGTATCTACAGAGCGAAATATCGAGATATACCAATATTTCAAAGAAGATCTGTGTAACCAGGGACAATGGTAAATCACAGCTTATCCTCGTTTCACTAAGCGATCGCACATCGGTATACGAATACAATCCGATTTTCCAAATACTCGATAAAAATTAGCTCGACCGTTTTTCATTGAGACAACTTTTCATCTTAACAGTTTTTTTTGTCGATTGTACTCGGTGCTTTCGGTGATTGCTAATCTTTGTGATTGATAATCGATTCGCCGGACATTGTACCTGCAATTTGCCTAATCGGATATTAGATTTTCTTCGCGTTATGTCTATGGAACGGAAAGAATATTAATCTCGTCATGGCTTCGATCGATGTATTACAATATTACGTGTGAATGAAAACGCAAGGAAGATCCGTATACCGGATATTAGTCTGTTCGACGCTTCTTCTCAATTTCGTAGTAACGATATAATCTTTTTTTCTTCGTGATTATTTTACCGCCTATCGTTCATTCTCGTGAATATTCGAGCTTTGCACTCTGGCAAGGAGCTCTCGAAAACCGCGGATAATAGGCTCCAGCACTGGATCATTATCGTGGACATTTCGAAATTGGGAGATAAATAAAGGAACATTGCTGTTATTATAACAATAATTTTGCCAATAATCATTCGCCGTTGGCCGTGTTATCGACTTCGCATGTTTTACAGATACGACCGTTAATTATTTCGATACATATTTTTCCATTCTATCATTTTTTTAATACAAGACGCAGTATAATTTGGCTAGAATTTCGTGAAAAAAAAAAAAAAGAAAAAACAAAAAAGAGATTCAGAAGTCTCACGAGTATGTTAAGTTAATTATTTCAAGATGCGCATGTTTTCATTGTAGATGAAAAAGTACGATCAAAAATCATTCGAATTGCTTGTTAAATCGTTGAAGCACTTTTATTTGCGAGAACGTAGTAACGATGCGGTCAGAACAACATTATTGTGTTTAATTTCTCTGAAAAGTATCGTAACAATTAAAAGACGCGCAAATTTCAATGTATAATAGGTAAGAGACAATGATAAAATCAAGCGAGATGAAGAAATTTTTGGATAGACACGGCTTTTCATCTTTGCCGCTTGTGATTTTATCTTTTCTTGCAAATATTTATAGATTGTATGTCCAAATTAATCTCTGCGAATTCAGATGGAATCTATTCACCTGGTATCCGCCGGATGCTCGCCAGATTCGATTACGACGATAGGCGACAGGCGTTTGCGATTGCCTCGTCGCCACTGATTATCGGTAAGATGGATGTATTCAAGGAGATTGTTCTTGACCGTTGGCCTCTTGAGACTTCATAACGTCCGGAAGATCGGGAGGTTGGGAGAACGGCGTCATTTCCAGAGTTTCGAATTGTCCATTTTCTTGACGTATAGCTAAGCCTATCAAAGCGGGATTTTGCGCTTTTGCAGAATTTGATGTTAATCCATAGTCCGAGAGATACCTGCCATCGTACATTAAGGTATTGTCTTTGTTGTACAGCTGTTGGTTGATCGGCGGAATCTTCAAAATACCTGGAATTTTCATCGAATACAAATATCTATATACAAGACAAAAAAATTAAAACAAAAACAGAAATTACGATGAAAGATGGAATATCATTTTTCGTGCTTGAGCTCACCTTCGATTATTTTTTTCAATTCTAGAACGGTCGTGTCATCTTTGGCGTCGGTAAAAATAGTCATTTTCTTTCGCCTGATCATTAGAAAGACGTCCTAAAGTTTTCAATGGCAAAAATACAAGGTTTAGGTTAAGATTTATTTAATATGTTATACATTTTTTGTACAGACGTAAAAACACCGGTGGCGAAGATTAACGAGAGCTCACCATTTTGTGACTAATTTTCTTCAATATGCCACACTCGAATCATAAATTGACTAACGCTACGTTTATTTCAATGCCCTCGGGTTACCCGTGATGAAAGGTTAAAATAAGACAGCTTAGCGCTGTCAGTCAGTCAGTCAGTTATATCAGAGACCGATGGCGATGAGATAGACGTGCCATCCATTCCATTCTCCGGTATTTTCGAGAAGCATGCGCGACCGCCATCCATACAACCTAACAATGCGAGTGTGGGCATCTATCGCACCCGGTAACTCGTCGACCTATCGCGCGGCAATGCTGCTCTTATTACGGCTTTCCTCCGTGGCACGGTCGTATTCCGCAGAATCTTCCGAGTACAGTGAAACCCCTTCTTAATTTCACTCAAGTACCTAAGTCAACCGCCCGCTTATTTTAACTCGTTACCATGTGCAACGATTTCGTTTCAATGTATTTCCTCTAGGGTACGTTCCGAATGAGCGCCGGGCGACTTTTCTCTTTTAAATAATATGCGAGTTTTCTCGTGCAATGGGAGAATGTGGCGAAATATTCGCATGTTTTTGTTCAAAACCCTAATTTCACGTCGCAAGAACTGCGAAATCGGGAAACTTTAACTGCCGAATGTACGACGGATATCCCGGATCGTTGCTCCTGTTTTGTCATTTCTCAAATTTTTTTATTTACATTGCACACAGTTATAAATCATTTTGTCAAATCGATAAAGCTCAACCCGTTTTTATCACTTCAAGCAAACGTATTTGAACGAAACGAGTGAAACGCGTCGGAACTTGCCCGTACGAACTGTAAGACATTGTTTATACATCCAAATGTTTAATGTAATGCGCGACGAAGAATCGTGTCAACGATTTTACGTTGTCGTACATACAGCACGGTCAGTCGCTGCGGTCGCTGTATGCTAATGGGATTCGACGAAAAAAAAAAACGACAAACGAAAAAATGATTGTGTTGCGAGCGTGTGAAAGACCACGTTTCGCGGAAACTTTTACCGATTCACGGCTCGGTGAGTGGCCATACGTATTGTTTATTTATCGTTTACGCCGCTAATACGAGAATAACAACGGTATGTTGAAGAATTTTCGGTAAGAAGACAGTGTGCGGATAAGTTAATTAAATGACGAGTGAATGTAAACAATTGTTCGGAATACCCATCGTAGAGGCGCGTAAGCCGGAATGTTATGTATATTACAATCGAGGATGAGGAATCGTGGATCATCCAATCTACCCGTCTTGAGCCAGGTATAGATAATGCGGTAAAGCAAGGTAAGGGACAATTATTGTAATTATGAAGAAAATTAAGAAATATCTATTTTATTTGTGAAAAAGATTTTTATCGAATATAATTAAAAAAGAGTCAAATATGCAAGTTAATCGTACGATCAATCACCTCCCGCACAATAATCAAAGTTGCTCGATATGGCCACCAGAAATGCAGCGTATCTCTCTACACAGCGTGTTTGAAGCCGGCACAGTAGAGTCCAAGGCAATGAGAGTATCCGCCGTTGCCTAGCTGTAGAGAGATTGCGCGCGATATAGCATTATAACCTTCGTTAGGTACAACAGTTAGGAATTCGTCGTGCGGAGATTCGTCCGCAGTTTCGGAATCGCGGCTCTTGGCAACAACCGTGACCGGAGAGGAACGCGTACTGTGTCAAGCGGTTTACTGATCGGGTGTAGTACTTCAGGGTGCTAAGAAAAACCGTGTCCGAAAGGCGTCCACATTTCGCCAAGGAAAGTTCAGGATAACACGAGAGCGAGGAGCCAAGCGCGTCGCAAGTTTCGACGACGAGAACGCAATCGCGAAGCTCCACGCTCGCGTGGTTACCTGTTACTCGGTTAGCCAATGTGGATGACTTTACGTCTTTTGATGGGCAGGTGAGGAGTCTTGGCGAGTGTCAGCGATATACGTGTATACCGTATGCATATATGTATCGAGTATAATCGAGATTCAATCGGTGTTAACCACTTTGCGGCTCATATTTCCCCTTCCATTTCCCCGTCCCGTTTTCATTCTCGTTAAATGGGCTTCGAACGCGGTGTCGCGGCAACCGGCCTCCTCGTCGACGTTTGGCGTCGTCGTCGTCGAGAGAACACCCTCCGTCCGTGCGTGATCCGCGCCGACGCCTCCACAAGGACTCCGCATTCCGCGGATTCTCAATCAGGCTATCATGCGCGTCGAGAAACTTTCACTTGCCCCCTCGAAAGACTCGTAGACGAACGATATGTATATATGTATATATATATACATATATATATATATTAGTATAGTACGACTTGGATTAATAATAATCATCATAACGCGGAGGTGATTCGGGATATACGGGCGTTATCGCGCAAGAGGGTTACCGGTAGAATATTTTTCAAGACATTAGGAAACAAGAACGAAACGCATAGGAGAGAAGTCTACGAGTTAAATTTTTAACGTTTTTCCAAATTTATCATTTTGATCTATCGGCCGGATCGACGATTTTTTTTGTACAATTTCGAAATAATGGATTTTTATTGTTTTTCTACTCCATTATCGTGCGTACAATAATGATGCTTGCTAATTTTTGTTCGTGTCATACGCGCAACTCATTCTCGGAATTTCTTCACGTTCATTATTCCATTGACACGGAATATCCGTCTCCACGTGCATTCTAAACCCGAGTTCCCGTTATTAGGAGCATATGAAACGATAGAAGATTCTTTATCCGATAGAACATGTGTATATGTGTGACTAGGGAGATTCTCCATCTTTTTCATTATTATTAGCGGCCGAAATGCCTCATCGGAACACGTGGTCGAAGTACCAAGCGAGCATGAAGCCGACAGAGTTGTTGCGTTGGCTCTAGCGTAACATGTGCTCCTGTTATATGCGCGGGCTCCTTATACGGTTGTAGGTGGATGGAGCACGCTTTCGCTCGATCCCTACTCTACTCCATCCTTACCACGAACGAGTCTCCCCTCCGTCGCGTATATTACCGCGTGACTCCACACTTTTCGTCTCGACCACTCCCGTACGGAACTACATATAGAATCGCAGGCCGTACATACACTTCTTCCGACAGTTGATTTTTTTTTCTTCATTACTATTGGTAATTCTGTCAATTATTTTTGACTTTTCTGCATCGAGTTCGTAAATTGATTTTCTCTGTCGGTAAATAAAATGCACTTATTCTTTCAGCTTGTTACGATTGCAATGCATTTTGAACGCTTTCAACCGTCGTCGATTAATGTGTTTTTTATTTTTTTATCGTAGTTTGTTAATATTGTAGATTTGCGAAATGCATTACAGTTAAAATTGAATTTCATTGGTAAGACATTTGTTTGTTTATTTTCTTTAAGAATCCAAGATTTTTTTTTGGCTCGCTATCATTGCCGATCGAATTTAAAAAATCTTGGCGGCCAGCGTCGATAAATTCCCTTGTGCGCTTTATTGAAAGTAATTTGCGGGGAAGATATCGGATAACTTGACCGACGTATCGCCGAATCGGGTTCCAAGTGATAAACATTGACAACTCGACGCGCGTATACCGCGCTCGACTGCACAACGCATTTAGCCTACACATAGGAATTCAACATGGGGAAGGAAGAAGAAGTGCTTGGTGGGCAAGCGCGCGACGACTGCGCGAGTCATCTGCGGACCGTCGCGAATGTATCGGGATAACATGGATACGAGACAGTTGTCACAGTCGGCTCGGTTTATTCATCCCAAACGTTTAAACGAACCGACGAATTCGGAGTAGACATTTTACGTGTCGACATTTTCTTCCAATATGTTTGTTCCCCTTTAAACGACTGTAAAACAAACTCGATTGATTTAAGGTTGTTATTTTTGTTGTCGTTTTGTTTCTTAGTAATGCTTGAAAGCAATTAGGTTAGGCGTGATCTTGAACGATTTGTCGAAGTATAACGGAATTCGACATAGCAATACCCACTACCTGCGAAAATTTATTGTATACGATTTATCGATTTTGTTTATTTCTTTTTTTAGTATTCGGTTATAAATGTCACTTACGGATTTAAAAGTTTCCAGCGATAGGACGTAAAACGGTCCGCCGGTCAGGATTATCGCTCTTTGGGCGCGATACATAAACATTTGAATCAGAAAATTGATACTACGAATAGTTTTTTGATCGTTAGCGCTCACTTCGTCACAGGTCAATTGCTCCCAACTGGTCATGTAGACTGAGTCGGCTAACTGTAGTCCCTGGCAATGCGAAAGAAAATTAAAAGAAATAACGTTATTATGCGAATTTGTGATACGCTGATAGTTTGATTAATCTTCGGAATTCATCGACTGACCAATGTTCGAATTTTCGTTGCGTAATAACAGTAGACGAATAACTGAACTATAACGCTGAGAAAATACTCTAGCATGCTCCATAATTTCATGATTGTCCTCAAGTTTGTCTGTGTATTCAGATTTGCGAAAAATAATCCATGGTGAAATGAGTGTTTATATGGATTTTTTGGCCCCCTTGACGGAAAGAAGGCGACAGAATAATGCTAGTACTCACGTCAACTTCGACTGTGGACGCTTCGAATGATACCATGCACAGTACGATTATATTCTCGAAGCATTGGACGAACATTGCCGGACTGGCGATCTCATCCAAAGAATTCAGGAATCTGTACCAATCGGATTCATGAAACAAACTATACTCTACCAATGCGTCGAAAAAATCTCAGAGTCTCAGCTAGATCGGTGTTACCGCATTAACTTTGGCTTGTCAATATACCTTTAAGCGTCTATATTAAAACTAACATTTGTTCATTTAATAATAGTAGCTTTGTCAACGAAAAAGAGTTTTTAATGTTTTGGAGAGTGTCATTCCCACTTGAAAGAAAGATTCAAGGAAAATGACGCGTACCTCCTACAGGAACAAAAATCTCAAGAAAAAATCAACCATATATAGAGAAGGTGCCACGAAAATTACTTTTTGCATAACAATAATACGAAAGAGTTATTACTATATCAATTTAGAAAATTCCTCAACAAATCATTCGGCCGTGGATTTTTTTTAGCAGAAGTTGATCCTTTCATTTTCCCGAATACATACGAATTGGAAAGTACTTGAAAGTCTCGCTGAATCTGACTTTGGCTGGGATATGTTCCCGATACGATAAAAACGTTTGAAAGTAGTCGAATATTTGACTCTTCACTCCAAACAAGTTCATTGCAGGTTCATCGCAACTCCGTAATCGATGTTCACGTACTATGAAATTTTTTCTATAAGAAATACTACTCAAAGTTAAACGACTAAACCGCATTAGTCTTACGTTAAAATTTCCGAATGATGATTAACACAATTCTTTAATTTGCTTTCAAACTCCACACCCGGCGTCATCGCGCTGAAAGATAAAAAAAAATGTTTGTTGTTCATATTGTAAATCCGTAATGTAAATTTACCTAAAGATTTGACGGGCTTTGTTCGGCTCGATGAGCGAGTAATTCAAATAGCGCAACTGAGCGCAAACAATCATCAACGATGATATATAGAAGACGTCGTAGGTTATAGAGCCAATAGCCGAACCCATACCGCCTACGAATTGAACGATGTACATGCACATGTAGCCAAAATTGTCATTGACGTTCCACGGTTTCCATCCGAGATACGGAAGCTTTCGGATTCTCGTTGTCGTCGAGTTGGAGCCTGTTGCGAAAGTCTTTTCCTGAAACTCGAGTATCAGCGGATTCGAGCACCAGTGCAAAATGCCATAGACGCAGAGAGACAACCATCCGTAGATAAACTTGAGATAGCGCGTACGGGTACTCGTCATTTCGGCTCTGTACCTTTGCCAACCTGTGTGCAATTCGCAAGAGGACGGGGGATGAACTACAGATGCAATTGGGCCAATTAGATCTGTCGAGGCTACTTGTGCCCGAAAAATGGAACAATTGTTATTACTTCGATCACAATTCACCTGCCTATATCGTTTTTGTTGATCTTCATAGAGAAATCATGGCATCTCTCGAGCGTTTGAATGAGTTTGGCTATCTCGTCGAGCTTCCAAATGCAGTAGCTCCACTTAAAGAAACCGATGCATTGCAAGCAAAGGGGTCCCATGTACTCGGCAAAGCTTGTCAGATCGCTGCTCGCGTTTTTCAACTCGATGCACGCGGATATTATAAGCATCATATCCGTCGCCAATAGTACACCGACCAATCCGATTACGAGAATATTTTTCCTCGTGGAAAATTCGTGGTTTTTCCAGATCTTGACGTACCTCATGAAATTCAGTAGGTCGCCTATGTAATCATCGAACGAGGCTTCCCCGTTGGTCAAACTCATCGCTGATGAAAAACTTTAATTTTAAATCGTCGTATATACGGATCAAGACGATTCGTTAATCATGCTGTAAGCAACAAACAAATTATTTTTCCATCAAGCCAATTGTTGAATATATTCTATATTCGATTTTCAAAATGAAATTTTTGCTGCGAATTTCTTCTCAATTCTATTGAACGAATGCCGCAGAGATAAACGCGAAATAAGTAACAGGAGTCCTTGAGTTGAGGACAAACTCTTCGCGGTTAATAAAAAAGGCAAGTTCCCCCCATTCGCGCGATATCCCGTTCTTGCTTTCTCACGTACGCGATCTCGCGACTCGGCGCGCGAGGGTCATCTTGTAAAATAAAACAAGGAGCTTCAACTGCGTGTACTTGCAGTACCGCTCGACAAACCGGCTCTTGTATTCTATATTCCCCTAGTCCATGTAATCCCGACAATTACGCGCATTACGTCATACCGCTTGGAATTCTGTACGTGTACATGTATGCAGAGGGCTATATACGGTACATACTCTCGTCGACTGCCCGAGGAAATTACTAACCATTTTCACGCAATTTTTTCTGTTGATAATTAAACGTCAGGTGATGATGCTTATTTAGGGTTGCCATGTGGATCTGGATAACCTTAAAAACCGGGAAAAGTGAGGGGATTTGTTGGAACCTTCAAAGTCATGCATTTTTTTGAGACTTTGCACATTTTTCGATACTCATGTTTTTCGATGAAATTCGACTTCATCGAACTTCATCGAATTTCGCTTCTCCACTCTTTAGCCGTAGATCGAGAAAGTTCTCTCGATCGTATTCCTTTTTTCGAAAATCTGGTTTCGGAAATCCCGATTCACTTATAAAATATAAAGACAATTTTCCAATGACAGTACCGAATGGACTTCGTGTCAAAATAAATAACCTTCGAAAATTTTATCTTAAATTGTCAGTCAAAATTACTTATTTAAATCTGAGTAAAGATTTTTCTTGCTGAAAGTCTGCCGTTTCATTAAAAACGGCAGACCAAATCCCGATATTGTTGCAACTTCGTGAATCTATTACAGACACGTTATCCATTTAGTAGACATTTTTGAGGCTTTTTAGAAATTTTAATTTTTTCAGATGCCGAATTGGTATGCAATGCCTCATTTATGGTCACGTCAATGATGTTATTTTAATGGGAACTTTTAATATTGAGAACTGACTTTAAAATATTAATAATTATCGTATATTTATTTTTACTTTTTTTGTTTATTACCCGTCTCTACTCTCTTTTATACATTAGAAAAATTAAATTATTTGTCACCCCTTTCTCGGACGTTTCATTCTTTCGTCTTGCTGCCTAATCAGCATTTCGACGTTTCAATATTGCTAGAGTTACCTCTTGCCTAGCGACAGCGCATGTCGCGCAGTACCAGCATTTTTGGTCGCCTTGCAACGGCCAGTCTTCTGCATTCACATATCAGTCTTACTTCAACATTCGACAAACCCACATCAAAAGTCTTAATCCAGCTCTCGAACTCGAATTACTAGTAATAATTAACAATCACTCCGAGTTCTTTCCTTCGGAGAAAAAGATATATCTTTTAAAAATTACGTATACACACACAAACACTCGTACGTAATTGTTGTAAACGCTCGTTATTTCGTTTGAACGGATAAATAATCACTTTGTTATTCCCGAAACGGAATTTTAAATCTTTTTATTTAGGTTTAAGCCTCATATCAGGCCTCGAGGTGTCTAGACACCTCGGAGGCGCCTGCGAACAAGTCGGTGCACCTGAGACTTGATAAATCGCCCAAGTCAATGCGTTCGCTAATAAACCTTTGAATCGTAACACTGATAATGCGTTATTCATAATATTGTATCTTTATGGGTTAAAAAAATCAATGTCACGAAGGTCAAGCGTGATAATGAACTAAATGACGAGCTGTTGTTACAATACAAATTAGTTACAATAAAAATTGCTCAATGAATCATCCGGCAACTGGACTTTTTTTTAACCAAAATTGATACCTTTATTTTCGCCCATAAATATTATTTTTGTTCGATTTTTTTTCTTTATCGATATAAAGTCACGAATTTTGGATGCGATTTCGCAAAAAGACTACACATTAGACTCATGAAGTCCGGGTAATTGATTAACAATATTGGCACATATCGATTGAACATTTCCCCAAAAACAGGATTTTCGAAAATTAGAAAAAAATGTTAAAAAATGCAAATGTAATCGATAAATTTAACGGATCAACTTCAGCTGGAAAAATTAAATTGACGGGTGATTTGCGAAACGGTTTTTAAGACTCATTTGTTAATAACTTTTGGAATTATTATTCAACAAAATGAATGTTACCTTTCTTCCGTATGATCGATTTTTTTCAGTTTTTTATCCCATTCAGAAATTTTCGAAATTTTCTCGGAATCTCACTTTTGGATGGGAATGTATAGATACCCTCCTTAATGATAAATAAAATATAGATATCGAAAAAAAGTAATGATTTCAACTTACATTTCGTAGAAACACGACTATTCGATCTTGAGTTTTACGTTGCCGTGAAATATTAACACTAGAATAAAGAGAGGGATTATTTAAATTGAAAAACAGTAGCTACAAAAAAAGTCGAGGATATGTGGAATGAAACCGCCGGATGTCAAACCGGCACTGGGAACACTGCGGAGTTGTGACTATCCTCTGAATCAATCAACAATTCATTTTTGAACGATAAAATCTTGATTAATTATTTTGCGCGAACTGTTTGTTGACAAAACGTATCATCATGTGCCGGTGTATTAATAATAATCTATCAAAAGCATTGGTATTTGTTAGCACACGATGACACAACAAAATTCAACGGCACTTGTAATACTTTTCGTGGGTGAATCAATTATTATAACTGCTACAATTGAAGTTTATTACGGTACACATACGGAAAAAAATAGTTTCAACGTGCATTGCATTTCAACTTGCTTTGAATTTATTGGCAAATCTAAAAAAAAAATTCGCGGGTTAATCGATGAGAGCGACGAAGGTAGAGTAGACACTGGAAACACTTTGAAGGTGCGTGAAACGTCTATTCTATACAGCCCCTCGCAGATAATCTATTAATTTTGTATTAGATTAATTATTTCGCGGTCTATTCATTACTGGAGGGACGAATTTCCCGGGCGTCTCTTCTATTTAAATTACGGTTACCGCCCCACCTGGTCTCTCATTGATCTTTTCAAACTGCAGGATATTTATCAGCACGCAATATTGTTCAGAATAAGAAGAGACAAACAAATTGTACATCCGCCGGAGCTCGTAGTTTAGATCGGAAACTCTCTTTTCAAACCTCCCCAGCTGTTGTCGCGTGTAATAGCTACTGTGGTGGACAGAGTATCCGTATGTAGAGTCGACGGGGATCATCATCGAATCATTATAGTGCGCGAACTCTTTGGATCCCGCGAGGGTTTATAAAAATTACATGTTCTGAATATTTCAAAGATAATGGAGACATTTGTCTTCCTTCTTTCGTCTAATTGTATATCTGTCTACATAGGATTATAGTAGACCGAAGTATTCTCCGATATCCCGCCCTTGGCATAATAATCCGGCAACAACGATCTCTCTCACCAGCGCGTTTCATTTTTCTTTGCAAACTTCTCCGTGAAACAACGTGTTCTCCACCACTGTACGTTGGTCGGAAAGAGGTACGAAAGGCCGCAACGTGGAGTTGATTGTATATACCTACACAGTAGCCTTCAGGCCCGCGTTTTCGGGCGTATCGAACGAGAGAGCGATAGAGGCGGAGAAACGAGAGAGAATTTCTTCCCCGAACCGTCGCGTCCCCCTTTCAACCTCTCCGCCGGATAAAACGGGCGCGCGTTTGGACCCGGAGAACTCTACTTTGGTGATGGTGCCCTGCCGCTCGCGTTGTCCGGCGCGTTGCCGAAATTCGGCGATGATTGATGGCTATTAGCCCGGGCCAACCAGTCCCCGCGTCTCTTATTGCCACTGGCTATGGTTAGACCTGAGCCGTTCCCTGCTTTATTTCGTAAGTCTACACGATTGGTGAGACCTGTACTGAGCCGAAACTACGTCAGGAACGTAGATCGGAAAACCGGGGACCCTGGGCGACTAACACACTATTATAAAAAAAAAAAAACGGCTATCTACTTTAATTACTCTCACTATTTATGTAGAAAAACACAAACGGTAATGATTCATTAATTGCGTCCATTTGCTGAAGAATTGTTATTGTTTACAACACATTTAACGGAAGGGTTGCGGATAAAGATATTGTCACACCAGAAACTATCGGATTTTTAAAAATGATTTTTTTTTTTAATCATGCTTGAAACAATGAATTATATGCTAAAAAGTTGGATACTTAACTCAACACTGATCGATCTACCTCAGTCCTGCGCGCCGCCATAGGTCTCCACTGTTAAAGCCATTTTTC
The DNA here is from genome assembly GCA_964006125.1 of Cryptus viduatorius. Classification (NCBI taxonomy): domain Eukaryota; kingdom Metazoa; phylum Arthropoda; class Insecta; order Hymenoptera; family Ichneumonidae; genus Cryptus; species Cryptus viduatorius. The sequence continues at coordinate 16,690,791 of OZ023224.1, read as the reverse complement.
AACGCTACTGAGTCACAGTAGTACCTCGTATGTATGCCTCGCTGTCTTCGTGTATATAACACACGAATACACGCGCGGTTTATTAAAATGCCTCATTTTTACGGTCACATTGAATTTACTTTACCATGGCATAATAATAATGACATTTTATAGATTGTCGGCATTACTCTGCATTGCATCGTTTGACCAACTATATTTATTTGACGACTGCATAATCCTAAAATAAAGAGACGTAACGGGCACGTGCGCGTGCAGTGCGCGACTCTTTTATCAGCGAGTGCAAGAAGCAAGTGTCTCGGCGGTATATGTAGTCACCTCGACGACGAGGAGTGAGTCGAGAGATTGTACTATGTATCGCATAGAAGTGGCGCGTGCCGCGGGAGTAAGCGAGAGACATGGAACGAGTATAGTAGCAGCAGCAGCAGCAGCACGAGGGGCATCGGGAGGTATTGCAGATTTCAGGTGAGCTTGCATCTCTCGCGAGCGCGACGCAGAGGTTGGTACAGGCGCTGCCTCTTCGCAGCTCTGTTCGCCGTTGCCGCAGCAACATGCAACGCTCTTTATTAACAACAATTAACATTCATACATTGTTTATCCGTCGCTACTTTTCGCTATAATCGCGTAATTTTAATTAAACGACGAAACTAGTCGATATAACACGCGGTAGGTTTGTACGGTTTTGTGGGTGCACGGAGAGGTGTACCGGATTCGTATGGGCCTCGGAAATTCATCAGGAAATCATATTAAATGAAACGGTATGCGCTAGCGAACTCTCGAGAGCTCGGGGCCGGCGGGTGCCACTGCTATGCTGCTGATAATGCACAACGCGCAAAAGAATCGATCTCGACAACGCCGAGACACATAGCTATCGTACGAGTGCGAATTCGGGCACGGAACGATATTATTCACAGCTTCGCTTTATCTACATAAATAATATACGCTTGGTATCAACGACAAACAGGAAAACATCGCATGTAACGAATTCGTGGGGCTGTCCTTAGTTAGCGCAGACAAAACAAAAAATAACAATTTTCCCCGATACAATTATTTATTCGACAAATTAATATGCGAACGACCGTGAGCCGGTAAAGTGCCTTTATTTTATCGATTTGCGGTCCTCTTCCTGTGTCATCGAGTCGAAGCCGTTCCTCCGTATAGAGCCTTGCGAAATTTCTCGACGGGTCGAATAGCCTACTCTACTTAGCCTCGCAGCTATTGCCAATTCGGGGCCACAATTCGGTCCCCGTACGGCACGTTGTGTCGCAAACGGCCGGTCGTTGGCGTACGCTCGGATTGGGAGAACATGAATCGTGTCTCGGTCTCCGCGATAAATGTTTTTTTTTTCTGTTCTTTGGGTGACGGCACAAACGTACGATGAACCGAAGGCTCCGGAGAGGGAGTAGGAGTTTACAGCACGACGACTCGGAGCGTAGATGGTGGATATATACGCTGCGTGATCTTTGCAAAGCTCCCCGAGCCGCTCCGCAAACCTTCTCGCATCACCAGCGTAAAACTCATGCTTTCCTGTCCCAAAGATTTACCAGTCTCCGGTTATGTTTGATGCACCATTATGCCTTTGATTACGGTAGGTTAGTTGCATCGCAAGCGTCATGATTTACGTCGTCGATCTGGCCTCGACACGGGTACGCAATAATATCGAATACGTCATGGTTTTAACGCGAGAAGATCCGTCGTTCTTGTTCGCCTCTGGGTGTAACTCTCGCTTCTTCTTCCTCCACTGTGAACGGCATCTCTCTATCTTTCTTTCCCTCCGGCTGAATCTTTTCCGACGATAAGAGGAAATAACGACGAGGTGCGCGATTGAGAGAATTCTTTGACTTCTTTATCGGCTGTTTTGGCTTTTCAACTTTACATGCCGCTGTGACGTATTTTGCGACTGCAGTTTTGTAAATTACGTGGCAATTATCGACAGTGACTCGTTTCTTATTTTTATTATGTCTACACGATCGATTTGAGTCAGGCTCTCATGACAGTTACAGAAGGACATACGAGAGACGATGCGGAGAATATAATATGTTAGCTCATTATCTTCGTCACTGACTTCGTTATACGTAGTTCGCACGGACATTCGATCTCGTCGTTCTCGGCCTGTTCGCCAGGAGTGAACATCGTGTCAACTGCAAAACACACTAGATAAACCGGTCGGACGAAAGATAGTGGGTAAAGTCGAGAACGAGGATACTTTTGTAACAGAGCAACAGAATCGCTCGGAAAGCGTGTCTCTCATTCGCTTGGTTCGGTCTCCGCACGGTCACGTTCTCGTATGAAATTCAAAGCAGCGGTTGGAATATAACGGTCGCGAGGTACCAGAATAACATAATCGGATTATCGCTCTTATATTTTAAACATTTGTATTTACAATAATTATCGATAACAGCTTATTATGATATCGTTGTACATCGATTTAGGTAGAGAGGCTTAAATGTGATAGAAAAAATTGGTCATCGATACGATGTCTCTTCTTTTTTGTTCCTTTTACATTAATTTTGTCGTTTTTTTGAACGGTAGGGAACAAACAGCTATTCATACTGTATGGATTCCTCATATCCGTCATGACGTATTGAAAAAAAAAAAAAATAAATAAACGATTTCTTAAAAAAGTACCTTTATCCATTGTATCTTGTAAATATATGTATGTAGTTTTTTTGGCATACGAAAAAAAGTGTCTGATAAATTAAGCTACGAAACATTGAGACAAAAATAGTGATAGAGCGAATACGGTTTTTTTCCTTATACTTCGATAGAAAAACAGGAAATTGTAGTAACTTTGTTCTACAAATATTCAGGACGGCGGCGTCGTACTGTCGGATCGTAAGTGCGAAGGTGCGGCCTCGCTGTATGCAATATCGAAAACGCTCTTTTTTTCCAATAGTTGTTGATGCCGTAGCTTGTTGGCTCCCTGTGGCTGCTGGACAATTACACCGGAATCGAAAGGTTCGGCGGGACATCCGGAATCCGTAGGAAGACTCCGGTATTGTTCGGGGCACAAATCTTCGAAGCGTTGAGGCGATATTTCGGGCGACGGATGTGGTACCGGCGGAGGATGCAGATAAAATGGCGTTACCGGCAACTTCTCGTAATTATATTCCGAATGTTGTACAAGATGATGATGATGATGCAATCGCGATTGAGCCGGGTTGGTGGACAAAGGTGTCGATGGTTTCTCAGGGGCAAAAATAATTATCTGTGGTTCGTCCTCCCTGTGGCCTTGAGCTTTTCGTAATTTACGACCTTGACGAACGATCGCTTTCAATTGTTCGGACTCAACGTTCACAAGAGGCTTTATTTTTTTTCTTCTCGGAGTCGCCTCGCCAAACTTGGGATCAAATATTTTTTTCTCGTCGGGACCACCCTTGAACCATCTTTGTCTCGTACTCTTACGAAGCCACTTTGGCCTCTCCTCTTCCTCATCGGTGTCCTTTCGTTCTTGCCTCTTGCGCTCCATCTCCTCGCGCTTCTGTTTATACCATTCCATGTAACGCGATTGACTCTCGATTACCGTTACCTCGGCTTCCTTACGAGGTTTCCCTGCTCTACGCGGGCTGGCTTTCTCAGTCGTAACGGCTGTTGGTAAACATTTTTCGGGTGCGTTGGCACCGCTCAACGTTCCTTCATCGGCATCGCGCACTTTCTCGGTTCTTTTGTCAACTCGACCCTCGGTACTCTCCGATTGCATCGCTGCACCTTTAGAATCTTTGTTCTCTTCCGTAGTTTCTTCGGCTTGCCCACGTGTTACCGAAAGTTTTTTAGGTATTTTATCCATTTCGCTTACAAGATTTGATATTGCGAATATTTCCACAGACGGCGATTCTTTTTCTTCAGAGATTGAATGATCCGAAATTTCCGTTTCTACAGGTTTATCGACAGTTTTCTCATGTCCAGATTTACTTTCGATTGAAAAGTTCTTACTTTCGTCAGAACCTGGAATGCTTGATTCTTTTTTCTGAGGATCCAGCATCGAATGATCTGGCACGTCCGGTTCTACAGTTTCACCGACAATGTATTCATGCTCCGATTTGCTTTCGACCGAAAGTGCCTCACTTTTGTCAGAATGTTTCACGCCCTTCGCATCTTTCGTCTCATTTGAAATTGGACTTTGAATACTTGATTCGTCCATTTTACCTATTGTTGTTGGTTCGATTTCTTTGAAATAATCGATTGGCTCTTCGCCATTTTTTCTATGTTGATCATCCGGCTTTTTAATTATTTCTCGATTCTCTAATTCTTCCGTTGCGTCGGATTTAACAGCTTTTTCGATATTACTTTCTGCAATGACTTTATTACTCTTGTCTATCTTTGCAGCTTTGTCCTGAATTCCTTTCACACGAGAGTCTTTCAGCTTTTCCTGCTTCTCGCGTGTCTCGATTTGTCGTTTGCTCGTAAATTTTTTGGTTTCGCGGCTAGACGAAGCATTTTTAACTTCCTCAAGCTTTACTTTATCTTGTTGCACATATTTTTCAGGAGGATCGTTCTTCCTCAACGTACGTCGAATTTTGTCAAATCGATATAACGAATCCGTCTGTTCTTTTATCAGCGGTTCAACGGGACGCGTTTGGCGTTTAGTATCGCGTAAGCGTACAAATTGTCCGACTACTATTGATTGTTTTCCAATTTTTGAAGATTCCTCTTTTAATCTTTTTGCTTTAGCTTCTTTCTTCGGTGAAGCAGCTTTAAGCGGCTCCTTTACCGAATTCTTGGCAACGTCCTTTCTCGATGATTCCCTCTGTTTATCGCCGCGTTTCGTATCCTTCCCCGTGGACGCTACGCTCTTCGTTCCATTCGTTGGTGCGTTTACGATTTTCCCGATTGCAGCGGTTTTCCCATATTCCACGGGTAAATTCAGCGCTTCTTCGGATAATTTCGAAATGCCCAAACTTTTCACAGGTTCATCCATTTCTGGAAGAGAAGCGAAGCCATCATCAGCATCAGCAGGTAATTTTTCTTGGCGTATTTGATAAAGCTGTACCTTGTCCGATGTTGACGTCTTCGGATCGTCTTCCAGTGATGCAGTTCGATCCAATGTCTTACTTTCGACTTCAATGATTTTTGGAGAATTCTCCGCATCTATCGGTTTGCTCTGGGCTCCCACGTCTTGCTCTACAGCTTTCATCGTTGCTGTTATGGGTAGTGGCAGATTTATATGTTGCGTGGACGGAATCGCCTCTACGACAATTTTTTGGGAATCGCTTGATTTATCTTCTACTTCAATTTCTGTCGATTTTTCACGCACATTCTGCTTATCAACTAATCCATGACTGCTTTGATTTTGTGCATTTTGGATGGACTTATCAGTCTCCGTTGTCGTTCGAGATGTTTCTATGAATACATCTGTTTTTAATAAATTTGTTGCGATTTCCAAACCTGCAGACTTATCTTTGGACGCTTCCGTCGCTTCGACGTTTTCGATTATCGAGGGGATAGCTCGATGTCGAGGAGTCCCATAGGGTCTTGCGGTTAACATTGTTTCACGGGATGCCTCGCTGGAGTCACTGTCATCCTCATCGTCCAGCAGAACACCTGTTAATTCTACAAGATTAACAGACGGCACTTGTATATCAATTGTCTTTTGGACATCCGCCGATTTTTCCTCGTTTGAATCTTGTCTAGTATTGTCACTGACGATTCCTTTTTCGAAACGCGGCGATATTTTTAACAACTTTGCGTCTACGAATAACGAATCGGCGATGCCAAATTCTCTTTGCGACGCGGTTTCGACTTTGAGTCCTTCCGGAGTTAGTGATGGAAGCTTTGGAGAGACAATGTGCGTTTTAGCCTCTGGTAACATTAGTTCCGTCGTCTCTTGTGCAGTTAACGTTTTGACATCCGACGTGATTATATCTGGAGATGAAACTTTTTGGAGTACATCATCGTCAGCTTTGTCCAATGGTAATTCGATTTTTTCCACTTTTGAAGACTTTATGGGCTGTTTAATATGTGTTGTTGGCGGCTCTTGTCTAGGAATTATCATTTCAGTTTTTAATTCTGGAACTGATACATCAATAACATTGGGTGAAGAAATTTGAATATTTGTATCTTTTGTTATTAATTCAAGCGGAATGGGTGTTGGAGTACGACTTGTCACTTTCTCGGTCAAATCGGGTAACTCTGCCGAACTTTGATATGATGTAACAATATCGATAGGTGACGCTTGAGATGGCTTCGTTTCCTCAACGTGCTGAACGGTTGAAATCGGAGAAACCATCGATAGTTCCTTTGACTCGTCGGTGGTTGCAGCTGCATTATTTTTCTCGTCATTTTCTTTAATTTGCGTCGGTCTTTCCTCTATTATCTGTTCCTCTGAAGAATGCGATTGGAGAGTCTGATAAGAAATTTCACCCTCCTTAGCTCGTGTTTCCAACGAATCTTTTAAAGGAATGTCTGTACCACAAAAACTATCGAAATTGTCAGAAAATGTTTCCCCATCTTCAAATTGCTGAGCTACCGCAATCTTTTTTGCCTTATTTTCTGTATCACTTCCTGCATCCGTTGGAACTGTTTTCCACTCTTCTTCCCACTCTTCAAAGTGATCCGATCTTTCTAACTTATTAGGCTTAGGCAAGTCACATTTTCGTGTGTCGTCTGGTGTCTCCTTATTTTGAATTTCCATCGCCACTGAATCAAGAACTATATCCTTAATCGTTCCAACACCCTCAGCCACCGAACCGAGAACGATACCCTCAATCGTTCCAATGCCATTAGCTATCGAGTGTTCGTGAACTTGCAACGATTCCATACTGTCTTTCATTTCGTGATTCAAGAAATCGATCAACTTTTCTTTCGGCATTGTTAACACTTCATTCTCAACGGTCTCAAAGAATTTCGATGGTTCTTCATCGTTACTCTTTTTTGGTAACGCAATTCCAGATTCCGAAGCAGCTTCCGAAGCCTCATTGGTTCTTTTTTCATCGTCGGCCATTTGGAACTTGTCACTTTTTTCTATTTCCACAATTTCGAAACCAGTTTTCGTCGTTACATCGGTAGCCTCTGGACTCAGAACGGGCGTTTCTACGATTTTATTCGACAGTGTTTCGGAAATCTCAGGACTTGGAGCGGGCATTAGAATTTGCTCACTTTCTTGTATTTTCATATCTTCCGGAGGAATTTTCAATTCAGGCACTTCTGGACTCGGAACGGGTGTTTTCAAGATCTCACTTGTTACAGTTTCGGGAACGCCTTTAATGTCTAATTCGGGAACCTGAAGAGTCGCGGCGGGCGTTCTCGGTACTCTCTGATTTTTTTGCATTTCTACGGCTTCCGGAACAACTTCCATTTTCGATTCAAATATCTCTGGAGTTAGTGTTTGTAGGATTTCACTTTTCGTAGTTTCGGAAACAATTTTCAACGCTAACTCGGGAATGACAGGACTCACATTGGGCGTTAGAACTCTCTCGCTCGATTGTAAATTCGGAACATCAGAGTCAATTTTCATTCGCAATTCGGGCACCTCGGAACTTGTTTCTTTAATTTCTACGACAGCTGATTCAACAGTGCTTTTAGCCTGCGATGTGATCGGCGTAACCGTTTCTTCTTGCGATATTCTACTGGATGTTTCGCTTGTCACTGTAGAGCTTTTCTTCCCAACATCTGGATGGGGTTTAGCTTTCCTCTTGGCTTTTGTATTTTTCGAATTATCCGAACTAAGACTATCAGACGCTGTCTTTGTTACACTACCATACTTCGTCATTCTTATCGATTCTCTTTCGCTTTTTCCCGATTTTATAGATCCTTTTGACGTAGTATCCGAACTGTCTTTTTGTTCAACAGTTTCTTGAGAAAGCGCGAGCAGTGTACCTGTCGTGGGTTCGTTGTTCTCAACTTTACTCTGTCGTTTCAACTTTGTGTTATACGTCTTTGTTGATAATGGTTTATGTTTCTCAGCAGAAGTTACCGATGCAGTTTGCTTTTTTATTTTTTCAACAGCATCCTCGAAATCTGAACTACCAGTGCTGATAGCTTGACTCTTTCGATATTTCGACACGTGACGAGACTTGAGGTCACCAACGACTTCTCCGCGAATCTTGACTTGCTCTTTAGCTGATATAGCTTCCGAGGTCGGGACTCGTGAGGTAGACTTTGTTCTTTTAGACTTTGTCACTTCCACTCCTGTTGTAAGTTTTTTAGCGGCGACAACTTGCACTTCCATCTTTTTATCATTTTTATTCGGATCCATTAGCATTATTTTCGTTTGTTCATCCGAATCCGTCTTGCTTCCATTGCCGTAGCGCAGTAACTTCTTTCCCGTGAGTTTCGACAATTTCTTGCTCAACGAGCTCATCTCCCGTTCCAAAATTCGAAAACTCGGTTCAACGACGTTTTCCCGCTTTCCTGCCTGTCGGCTATTTGCATAATCGTCAACCACCCCTCTAGCTTCCCTATTTTCAGAAACGAGTCGTCTACCGTCTCGCAGAGTAAACTCCGTAGAGGACGAATCTTCCAATCGTGAATTTTCCTCACCGTTGCGAGATTCGTCCCTCGAAATCGAATCTTCTTCACGAAGATCCCTTCTTCGCGCAGTGATCGGCGGCTCGCCATTCTCGTCCAGAGAATCCGATATTGCTTGCAATACTTCTGGTTCCAGAGATATTCGCCGACTTTCCTTCATTTTTTTCCGCATAGTATTCGTTCTTTTTTCCGTGCAGTAAAGCGTTTCTTCCTCCTGTATCGGCGCCTTCATCCAAAGAGTTCTGATGCGTCTGGGTTCACCGTCGCCGTGACGCTTCTTCGACTTCATTTTTTTTCTCATTCTCGCATCTTCTTCGGACTCGTCGTTGTCGCTTCTGCTCCTATTCGGAAGTTCTGTCTGCGTCGCGGCGGTTCTATCGGTTTGCGTCGCGATAGCTACTTGTCCTGGCAAACTCTGTGTCTCCAAGTAACTAGCCGAGTCTATCATCGCTCCACCGCCAACTTCTCTAGCGTCTCTTTCCAACAAAAGTCTTGTTAAGAGAGCATTTTGTCGTGCGAGCTCAACATCATGAATCGAATAATGCTGGACATCAACGCTCTGCTTTGACGTCTGTTCTTTCAATTTTTCACCTGATATTTTGGACATCGGGCCGTGAACCAACACGGTTGCTTCTGGTAAAATATCTCGGCTATCTTTTGATTCGAACCTAGTCGTCTTTTCGAATGTACCGTGATCGATTATGAGTCTCTGAACTTCTGGCCCGAGCTCTTCTATGTGCTGACGATGATCTTCCTCCAAACGTTCGGGAATCAATATAACCTTCTGTTGATGTTCCTGCTGCTGCTGCTGAATGTTAATTGCCTCTTTTTGACGATGATGCGATTCCATGCTGCGACGCTCAATATCCTGCAAACTGTCGTGCAGATCATGTTCACCCTCACTGGCATTTCGGATTTTCTGATCCTCGATGAATCTTTGCAAGAGAATGTCCTTCCCATCGACCTTATAACCTCCGGCATGTCCGTGATCTATGACAAGAGTTTGCGGTCTGTGCAGAGCATGAACGACCATTCCTTCCTCCATCTGTCCTCTGGTAACCAGACGCAATACTTCGGCATTGCCGTCTCGATAAAAATGTTGTTCCCTGATGAATTTTGCCTGTTGGCAAGCCCGATGTTCGTCCTCGTTGACATGCGCCATGTCGGTACCTCTCTCAATGTCGTGGTGTCGCACAGTACCTATGTCCACGTGAGCGTAATCTTGACCTCTGAAACCTTCGACATCCTCGATGTAAATTCGTTCTTCATCGGGTCTTCGGCTTGGATCAGTGAAATACATCGGTATGGGACCGTCGCGCAAACGCAGAGATGCTGCTTTTTCCGATATGTCGTGATCCCTGTCGACGATATGCACATCACCGGGTAGTGAAGCGAGACCGCTGGCTTTCTGATTTCGCCGATTGAATTGCCAGTTGCGTCGCGTTGGGTCGGCGCTCCAAGCTTGCTTCTTTCCTGACCACGTTCCTGCTGGACAAATAAAAATAATTGTCATCAATGAATGCAAATGATTTTTTGACTTTTTTGTTGTTACCTTCCATCATCTTGGCGTGCTTTCGATGAAGATGACGTCTCGGTCTTCCGTCCGATCGAGCGATCAAAGTTTCCGAAGAGTGAACCCTTCTCTTACGTGGTGCCATGTAAAAAGGACAGCCTGGACATATGCAGCATACAATCAAAGCTATTAGCGCGATCAGCATGAACAATCCGAGTATTATCAGTAGCCAAAAGAGTAGTCTGTTTTCGGCTTTATATATCGTCTGAAACAAATGATACTTGCTTGATTTTCTATTTTATGGTCACATTAAATTAAATAAATTTCTTTGTTATTTCGCTCACTACTTCTTCACTCGTGACGCTCCTAGTTAAATTTATATTTGTGTTGGTGGTATCGTGGTTTGTCGTTACGGGTTTCACGCTACCGGTTGGCATGTCGCCGTCAATAACTGCGACTCCGTTCTGCGCCAAAGCAGCTCGAATTCTTTCGATGTCTACCAACGATGTTCTAGCGCTGTTTGGTTCGACACGCGCCACTACTACACTTCTGAAAAAAAAGTTATGACAAAAATAGATTTCGAAATGATTGGCGTGAGTATGGTCGCCTGGTAGTATTTACTTCTTTACACCCTCCAGACTGGGCACGTTCATCCCAGTTCCGCCGGGGATATCTGCACTCGTGTACGGACGAGTTTCCAGTACTGTTATCCGACCGCCTGTGATAGCGGCCAAGGTTTCGGCGGTTTTCGCAGGGTCCGGATTTTCCCCCGATACGACGAACATAACTGTACGCGCTCCGACGACAGGGCCTTTCAAAATACTCACCTGAGTCACGCTGGACAAGTGCGGCACGCCTAAAATGAAGAATTCACCGTACAATATATTTCCGTTGCTAAACAAAAAGGTTATTTTGTCATTTACTCGGAAAGCTACCACGCTTGTCATTCTTACAGAGAACGTTTATAGACGTGTGTAATGAGTAATTCTGTAAAATTTCGATAAAGTTAACAGCAAAGTTTTTTAGATAAGCGATTGAGAAATTGTTGTCTTCGGCTGTTATACATACTTTCTTAGGATATTGTTTGAGACGGCGTCTGTTATACATAGCTTCTTATGACTCGCTCGAGACGTCGCTGTTTATTATTCATTTTTACGTGTTTATAAAGCTACCATTCAAATAAAAAGCAATGAAATACCGTATAGGTCAAGGTATGATCACTGCTTGTACAAAGGCAGGTCGTATTCATCAGCATGGTTTTCAAACTGTTGTCGGTTAATCAAACGAAAAACTGTATTATAGTGAGGACATCGTCCCCCCGCACCATCACTTCCGCCGCACAACAACCTTAAGGGGAGGTTTGTATTTTATTTTTTATAGGTGGAAAAAATCGTGTCACTAATCCCATGCCATCGTTTGTTGATAATTGTGGTCTAATCATGCAAAAATATTCCAAGATCCAAATATTATCCACTGTAGGAGAAATATGTTTTCAGAAAATTTGAATTACTTCTTCGCACGGGAGTATGGTCGTGCCTTGGATTTTTTTTACATGTTCAGCACATCGGTACGAATAATAAAACAAATGGGATTTTTAATAAGATTTTTTTGCCGATAAGAAGAAATAAAACACGCTTTTCGACGTAAAATTGGCGAAACCCCGTTTACGATTTTCATTCTCTCCATGTCTTTCAATTTACGTTTGTTTCTACATAAAAAGAATAATGGGTTCTCGTTACCGAGATCGTAAGCTCTTGCAGTCAATGTAAATAGAAGTTCATCGTCCTCGCGTTTTTTCCTAATGTTCAGAGTCTCGGTAGTAGCGTTCGATGTCTCATTCATCTTCGCATCGCCGACTTTTGCGTCCATCGGCGGTATCGTCGACGACGGTAACATAGTTTCGAAAGTCTTTTGCACTTTCACAACTTCATTTCGAAATATCGCAGCAAAATTTTGATAAGGATTGTGTCTCGTGCGTCTGACTTTGTTGATCGGTTCGCGAAGGAAAAGTTCGCCCGTTATTTCGTCGAGATAAAATTTGTTTTCGTAATTTCCGTGAATAATTTCGTAACGAATCTCGTTGTTGGGTTGCTCGGCGTCGGCGTCGAATGCCTGCAATGAAAAATAATGAAAAATTGAATCTGCAATTAAGTGTACACATTTGCATCACTGAATAATAAAAAAATCTATTATGTTTGCAAAAGTGACCTTTATTATTGCCGGTCTTGTAAAATTTGTTTCATCATCATTGAGGGTAAATTTGTAACTTGCACTCTCAAATATCGGGGCATTGTCATTGACATCGAGAAGATTGACGATAAGAGGAACGGTTCCTCGCAGTCCTTTGCCGTCCTCGTCTCGAGCTTCGACGGACAGTCTAATAGTCGAAGTTAGTTCGCGATCGAGCGCCGAAGTTTCCATGGACACTGTGATTATTCCCGTGTCGGGATTAACGTCGAAAGCTTCGCTGCCGGTACCTATGATTCGGGTGTATTGTATTCTCCCGAAGGATCCTGTGTCTTTGTCCGTCGCGTGAACCTAATAAAAGTCGAAAATGTGATGAAAAATTTAGACGATAAAAAGCAAAAAAATATTACAGAGAAAGGGAATTCGATGCTTGCTTGAATGACGCGCGATCCAGCCGTGGCGTTCTCGGATAGCGTTACTTCATACGTAGAAACCTCGAATTCCGGCGCGTTGTCATTGACGTCGCGGAGAAAAATAATTGCCGGCACTGTTGCTGAAAGATTCGTCGCCGGGCCGACCTCCTGAGCGATTATCTAATAAATAAATTCTTTCAATCGAGACTCGGTCGACATATCACGAAGAGATTAATATTTACTACGCATTAATGACAGTTTATCGTTACATTCCCAACCGAAATTTAAATTCAAAGAGAATTTCAAAGACTTACCGTGACATAAAAATATATAAAAAATAAAAAATCAACAATATCGAAATGGATGAAGTGTTAGATTTGCATAATAATATTTCCCAACAAGTTTATTAAGAAATTATTTATAATAAAATGGTTTAACAAAACGTCCGGCATCCAAGTTTTTTCTTATCGGAGGCTAATTCGTTTATTCTTCCGAATACATACAGTACGTTTCGGTTAAAAAAAAAAATCTCATTTTTGAAAATACCGTTTTTCGAGAATATGTTTAATTGGTATTTCCCAATATGTTCGATTAATCGAACATATTGGGAAACTCGGAACTTCTTGATGCGTTAATGGGACCAGGGAGGTTTCAAATTTGAAAATATCGATTTTTCTGTTGTTGCATATATCGATAGTATAAACCTTTATATATGCGATGCTGTCAAATTTAATATGAAATTCTTAAACCTGCGTACGTGAGAGCAAAAAATGTAGCGCGGCGCACGCCTGAACGCGTGTATGCGCGCTCGAGCCGGCTAGTTTAAACGCGATTTCCCAGCAACGTCACATTTGACTGGTCTTGAAATTTGCACTGGAGTTAGATAATATCATATTCTATTAACCGAACCTCAAACTAAATGTCAAATTTTTTTTTTCATTTTACATTAACAAATACCACAGTTTTTCATGGTTTTTTTGTTTCTGACCTCGCTATTCTGTAAATTTTCTTCAAAAAAAATGTTTTTCAGGTTCAACCAATAAAGCAGGATGTTGGCAACAACTTTGCTCTTATGGTTACAAGACGAAGTTTTTGTTCTTTTCCCGGAATCGTGGCAGCAAGCGAACAGCGCCTGTTTCGTACAAACAACATCTATATTGTTATAAATGTATCAAAATGTTGAAATTATATTTCGATCGAGTAATATTGATATAAATACTCGCTATGGGAAAAAGGATCCTCTTTTTATTTTGGCCCTGTTATATACAATCTAACATGGCTGAATTTCCCACCCGGCAAACCTCCCTGGTCGCCTTAATGTGTAGTGTTTTTGCGGATTCGTGACATTTCGTATATAAAAAAAATCCACAATTTGAGAAAAAAATCGAAAAAAAAATTGATACGTATTAAAAGAAAAATGAACCGATCTATTTATGAAAAAAAAATGTTGTTAGCGGCTTCGCTAGGGGCGACTTAAAAAAAAAAAAACAAATTATCTCATTGGGAAGTATTTCGAATTCTATTCGAATCTTACTTTTGGCTGGAAATGTAACGCGATACGTCTTCCACACGGGCCGGACTTTTTTCTACATTAATCACTGATTCGTGCTTTATGTACCTTGAATCGCAGACTCTTGTAAATCTCGTAATCTATTAGGGTATTGTCACGAACGGTGATGATAAAATTAGCCGTACGCTCGGCAACGTTGGGACTAATCTCAAAAGTGCCGTTGTTGTTATTCAATTTGAGGGCAAAGACGCCGGCTTTCCCGATGTCTTCGTCATGAACTTTCGTCGAGTAATGCTCCGTAAAAGTTATCACGCTGCCGGGTTCTGCGTTCTCGTCGATCCAAGCTATATAACTTTGCGATAAAGAAATGATAAAGAATAATCATTAATCTTGGTCGTGTAATCGTCTTTAAATGTAGCGTAAAGTCGTTATCTATACGTACTTATCATTGTCAAAGAAAGGTGGACTATTTCCGGGTTCGCCGAGGAGCAGTCCAACTTCGACGACCGTTGCCTGAGCCGGTGGTTCCATTGTGGATCGTCTTATTTCTTCGGCAACGACGGTCAGCACAACCGGTGCACCGACACGAGTGATCTGCGTCAATTCCTCAAGCGGACGCGCAAGAATAATTTCCCCTGCAAATTATGGCTACGTATCAATTTTTCATCATCATCAACGGGACAACTCTCTTCCGTATCGAGTGTGATAAATAATTCATGAATGACCGCGTGATTGGAAAAGATTTTCATTCGCATCATAACGAATAATGAATAACAGGGAAGTTTTGAATGCAATTAGAAGGCGAGCGTAAGAGCCGAGTGTGCTAAACGCATGAGGATTTCGCTCGTTGTATTGCGGGAGGTTGTTTTACATATCGCACGAGAGTAGCTACTTATGTGGCATAGTTTAATGCCGGCCGAGGTCTTCGACTGCGGCAATATAGAGCACATCGGGTGGGTAGGAAGAGGCCGCCACGGAACGAGGCAGAACGGTAAGTAGTCGTGGAGGAAAGTGGAAGTAGGGGATACGTATCGTATGCGTCTTACACGCTCGCCCAGGAGATAAGGATCGTGTGGTCTACCGCCTGAAAGCTGAGACTGCTGACCGCAGCTCGACCCGCGATCGATAGTCCTCGAGTCCGGCAACCTCGCCTGCCCTCAAAGTCCTGCGCGTTCGTTTATTTTCTTCTCATTATTTTCCTTCTTCTTCGTTTTCGTTCATTCTCTTTTTTTTCCTTTCTCTCGACTGTTGAGACGAAAGCCACGAGCCGCCATCAAGCTCTCGGTCAGGCTCTAATTTCTTACGTGACTCACTTTCTCCTCGTCGAGGCAACCGCTGCTCATCGCGCTCTGACCCCTTGTCCATTTTTTTTTTTTTCGATTGTAACTCTCGATAAGAAATTACGTGTCGGCCGCCGTTAGCAAAGCCCACTCGCCCCACGGAAAACGACAACCCGAAGAAAATTATATCTTTTTTTTGTCCTTTTCTCTTTTATTGAGATTCTGCAATAACGTAAAGTCCAGTGCGTGGGCGATCGGGAGGGCTGCGTATCACGCGTTTATTCAAAGGTTCGGAGCTCCGTCGTCTTAGTGGGGAGCCTTTGTATTTCATAATTTTTATTCTATTCCTTAACCCACCGGTTGTTTCCGTGATGTTGAAGAATGGAGTGAATGGATTGCCCTCGGAAACAAGGCCGTAAGTTACTTCTCGGGGCACACCTTTGTCACCGTCTTCCGCGTGGACTCTTAAAATCACGTCACCCTGTATAAACAATTTTTACAGTTTACAAGGAACATCTCCATGACTGTCTCGGGTGTAGAAATATTATAATTTTTTTTTGTTATTGTTTGTGCAACCATCTGGACATATAAAAAAAGTAATTTTACTTAGAGTGATATATATCAATATATTCAATGACGAGTCAAACAATTTTACTCTTACCGGCTTAACGGTATTATTAATTTTTGTCAATGGAGGTGCCAGCGTAAAAATTGGCGGTACGTCTTGAACGTCCTGGACAACGACGACAAGATGTAATCCCGCAATATTACGAGTATCCTTTTTTGGCTCGGTGTACGGATCCTTCATATTGGTCAAGAATTAATAATCGCAGCGCGTATTCGAAAAAACAAAATTGGCTTTGGTCTTACCGTAGCGTAGATTGTGAGAGTATACATCGACTGAGTTTCGAAATCCAATTCGCCTATCAACGTTATCACTCCACGGGTTTCGGCCGGAGTCTGCCGTTGTCGTATAGTAAATAATTCTTTGGGTTGCTGAAAGACGATAGACCAATGGAGTACGGGATAATTTTTCACATAAAACATAAGAGTTGAATTAGTAATTTTATAATTGTCAGTAACATCAACGCACCCACAGTTCGACGTAAACTGGTTTGCCGCTCCACTGATTCGATCTCACAAGTATGTAATCCAACTCTTTGCCGGGTTTTGTATCCTGGAATGGTAACGAGAAGAAATATCCTAATCAATGCCTCCGAAACGTATAAAAAAAAGGAGTACGGCAAAAACAATACCTCGGGCACCATAATTAACGCAGGAATGTGAGGAAATATTGTGTCTCTTCGAGTGGTTGCATTCGTGACCGATATTGTTGCCTGCATCGAGTTTGAATCGCCTTTGGAATCCTTTACGCGAACGGCAAAGTCATGAAGGCGTCCCGCTATCAGACGTCTCGTCAAGATGACATTCGCTTGACACACCTTGTTGTAAAGGGTGCAGGGAAGATTTTCTATTCGCACAATTGGCGTTACCGTCGCTACATGAATTAGGAATGAATTTCGTTCGATTTAATTTTCTCAACTTTGTTATTACAACGAAGTCATGATAATAGGGCGTACAAAAACTTTAAATTATATAATTTAAATAGCAGATTGAAATAAATTTAAAAAAGTATCCGCTTGTACCGTCACGTTTTTGTGTCTCAATTTATTGGTTAACGGTTTTTGCGATTTTTCGTCTCGAACTCGTCTCAGACTCGCGATACGTGTACAATAGGGATAAAAGTGGTCAATACGATCGGACTAGTGGAACTTACCGGTTATATCGAAGACGAGTGGAAAATCCGCATCTTGGTCGGTAGCGCGCAAACGGAAGATCACGGAATCGATTTCGGCGTCGGCGGGCACGAGAACGAGTCCCATATCGGTGGAAGTGTCGAAGCGTGGCCGAGCACCGCTGACTCGGGCGGCCAGAAAAACGAGGCATCCCAACAGCGTGTACATCCATACTCTGATCCATGTTTCCAAGGGCATTCTAGGAAAACGGCTCGTATAGCAAGCTAATCGTTCGTTTTTCGTGAGGGCAACATCGTCTTTCGGTTTGTACAAAGCAAGGGTTCAGCGGCAATTCGGTAATTATTTACAGATCCCAGGGAGAGTACCTACTCCTGAGGGGTTGTGGTCAATGCCTTGCGTGATAGGGCAAACAGAAGCGATCGCTAACTCGCCAGCAATCCTATATTTATCGGGAATATCTTAGGTTTTAATCAACCGCGAATGTAACACTTTATATATATATGTATATTTCTTTTAACGCTCGACTAAAAAGGCGCAACATCGTATATTCAACGTATGAAAAATTCAGGCCGTAATTTTGTTGTTATTTCGATAAAATTTAGTATCTTTTCAATAGGATAAAAAACAAAAATTGCTAGTCATTTTGATTCAATTTTCTTAGTGTGTCTTTACGCTTTACGCTCATTAGAAAAATCGGCCTGAAATAATATATCGGGCTTCTGATCGTATCGAACGCAGGGCCGCATGATTATCGAGGTCGCTGGACTCGCCGCTGGAACGGGTAGACTTTTACACCGACGTCCGGTCGAGCCGGCACACAGCATAAGGACAAAATGAATCGATTTTCTAACGTACGAATGTAGGTCCACTACGACTAATCTCGAAGGGGTGCGTGCACCTGATAAATTATGAACGATCCTTAACGGGCTATTCCGAATATAGTATTTTCACGAGTTCCTTATATTTCGCCTTTTACCATTGCTGTTCGTGATCCGCGAAACATATTTCAACAGCGACGCATGTCGGTACTGTATTTTAGGAATTAAACAAAGTTTATAGATACATTTCTTTTCTCGTTTATAGAATTCATCAGCATTTTACATGCCGCGAAAAAATTACTCAAGAATATTTGTAAAATTAACTTTTCAGAAAATCGTGATTCGCGGCTTGACACGTATGCATTAATCGTTTTGTTAATGTCAGACACACGTGTCTCTGTAGAATCGTAAGATTTACTAGCGAGTTTTTGATTAAAAAAATGATCGTAGAAATATAACCCGGTAGTTTCTCTGTCAACTGGTATTCGTGCGGGGGAGTAACGTTACAAGAGATCTCGAGCATCGATAGAGTTCTTAATATCGATTTTATAATCATGGAACGAGGTCGTCGTCGCGTATTTTACATGGATATCTGAGAACCTTTGATGTATGGCTGTGCGTTCGTGTTTGTTGCCTCTTATCTATCTTTCCGTGTACTTCGGAGTCACGGGGAAATTACGTTGACCGGTACTTTCGATTTTAACATTTACTCAATCTATAAGCTATCTTCGACGTTTCGCATACTCGAATAAAAGCCATCATCGAGTTACGACAGCGTGAAGAAGCTTCGCGCATCGTTAAAAATCGTAATTACGATCTCGTAGTCAGTCAAATAGGGCCCGTTGAAGTTTTAATTTAAAAGAATTATGTTCGTCGAGCAGTGCATCGGAGTTTGAAAGTATCGCTGAAATCTGTGAAAACATCAGCGACGCGAAGTTCGCTGTGCAAATGATGCGATGTTGGTACCTGCATGGAGGTGCACGGTGCGTGACTAACTCTGCGAGTACACACACCCGGGATTCTAGACAATCGGGTCAGATTATTCTCATCTTTAAGTTGATCGATCTACTTATCATGATCTCGTTTCTTTATTGTATCATCAAATACTCTGCATTTTATTTTTACCCACGGTTTTTCGCAACCACAACAAACTCGTTTTATTTTATTTTTTTTCATTAGTCAAAAGCTCACATCGTACCACGAATCCTCGGACGATTGTTTGCTGTTGCAACTATATTTTGACCATATTATAAAAACTCCTAGAATCGAATATTCAAAAATTGTATGAGGTTATTTTTTTTATTAGAAAAAATCTCTAAAGAGATTTTGAAAAAAATGAAACACCTTCGACAATTTTTAATATTCGGTCTTGGACATTTTTTACATGGTCAAGACATCATTACTATTAATCGATCGTACGGGATTATTGATTCGATGTGGCCTTAACATATTAATAAAACCCGTAAAATCCCCTTTTGTCTACAGATGTCAGACTCCTCTTTTGTTTGAATTTTTTATCGCAGATTTAACATATTTCTATTTTCTAAGACGCTATAATTAGCAAACATTTCAGTTTGCTAAAGTGTACATTAAACATTGTAGAGTTGAATATATGAAAAGAATGTATTCTTTTTAAAAGTGAAATTTTCTCGAAGAGTCAAAGCGAGTACAAAAGCCGTAAAACTGAACGGAACTCTTTGAACGAATTTGTCTTCTTCCTCTCAAACTGATTATAAAATAGAACTGTAATTCACGATTTCGTTGAACAATTTGTTTGTTCAACCGTAAGCTTTTATTAATCACCCTGAGAGCACCGATGACACACGTTATATGGCAATAAATCGATAAAGTTCGACAACTCTTCCCAACTATAGCAAATGACGTTGATTTTTCATTCACAAGGGAAAAAAAACTTTGAAATCGAATAGAATTGAGCACAAATCCGTATATAAGATTGTACACTTCGCGTCAAAGCTGCGAAGGGTACAAAAGTGAAAGCATCGTTATTTAAGGGGACCAGAGAAGAGGTACACTCGACGGAAAATATGGCCATGTTAGATTGTATACAACAGGGCTAAAATAGAAAGTGAACGTTTTTCCTCACAGTGAGTATGTATGTCAACATCATTTAATCGGAAGATAAATTCGGAATTTTTATATTAATTATAACAATATGACTATTGTGGTTTGTACGAAACAAGCACTTTTCACTCATTAGCGCGATTCCAGGAAAAAAAAAAAAAAAAACAGAAAATTCGTTTTGTACCTATAAGAGCAAAGTTGTTTCCAACATACAGCTCTATCGAGTGAATCTGAACAAAAATAAATTTGAAGATAATTCACGGAATGGCGAGCTCAGAAACAAAAAAAAATGTGAAAAACTGTGAAAGTGGTTAATATAAAGTGAAAAAAAAAATCTAATGACTTTTAGTCTGAGGTTAGGTTAATAGAATATAATATTTTCCAACTCTAGTGCAAATTTCAAGACAATACATAGAAACGGTCTCGAGATATCATGGTAAAACTAATAAAATGTGTCATTGCAGGGGTACGGCGCTTTTCGGTCATCCTGGTCGCTCATGTTCAACTGAAATCTTGAAAGCTTTTTTCACTTCTGAAGACATGTTTGGACGAGAAAAATCGATTTAATATTCGAACTATTTTTTTAAAATATATTGACCGTCAATACGTATTTTAATTGTGAACACTTGCCGCGTCGATTGCCGTGTGAACTGCGCTACATTTTTTGCTCTTCCATCCGTAATTTTAAGAATTTCATATTCAATTTGACGGCATCATCTTTATAAAGCATTATTATATTGATATATACAAAAAAAATGAGTTTTTTCCAAATTGTAAACCACTCTGGTCCCCTTAATTGAGATGCATAAAGTACATCTGATCGTCAAGATTCATAATAAAAACCATCCTGATAGTTAAACGGGTGGGTTAGTGTCACCTGACCAACACCCGTAAAGTTACAAATGTGGGGCGATCAAATATCTGAAGTGCGATGGACATTAATGCTTACGTGCCACGCTAACCCTTCTCCTCTCTTATCCAGGATGCGAATGACCGAGCTACAGCGCGTGTTGGCACTATTTTTATATTTTTCTAACTAGAAACTTCGGTGGATTAAATACAGAGAAACGTTGAATTAGTAGACGAAGGAAAACTCACCTGTACGCGATCATTTAAAAATGTAGCATCGTTCAATAAGATATCATCCTTTGGTCTATTATACGAAAAATATTTTAGCCCATGAGAGTTTCACTGGGTCATAGGAATCGAGGAACAACAATGATGAAAAAAAATTCTCCACGTGTGATTGTTGTAAAACATCGGAAACACGCGACTCTCGACATCCATTTACTACCGTCACAAAACACTATGGGATCGATCGAAACTTCACACACAGGTTGTTGTAACGTATAAAATCGGCAGGAATGTTCGAATGTGAACTGCGTATTTCACGAAGACTCGGTTAGCTTCGATAAAACACTTCATCGTTGGTTTCCTTGTACAGCACCTTTCCAATTATCAATGTAATTGACTTTTTTTTTCGAACTTGATATTCGTGTGCGATTTTTACGTTGACAAATAACATTTCAATAAACGCTGTCGGTCAAATGAGGTTTCTTGTTTTTGTTGATGTTTTTTCTCTAACCGTATTCGCAGCGCGACATTTCCGAATGTAATGTGAAGCACAAGGTGTTCCGGTGCACGTGGCCGCGAAGGACGCGCCGGAGCATGTGAAGGGGTTGTCGCAGTATTCGACTCGGTCACCCCCTCGACGCCGACGCCGGGCACCGTCACGTGGACGACGTAGCGTCACTTCGCAATATAGTACTTGCCGCGCCGCCGCCACTTTCTATCCCCGCCTTCCCAATATATCTCGGGGTAGTAACCGACGGTCTATGTGGTTAGCCACCCTTGGATCAACAACCCATATATTACTCCCCAATGTCTCTTGTCGGTACGGTAATTGACGAGGATACAATAATGATAGATTAGACTCGCTTCATTCATCAGCTCTGCGTTCATTCCATTTCTTCTTCTTATTTTCCCCCCATTGCCATAACCAGCGACGATTTTCCTTATCCCTTCGCTAATGAGAATTGCGTTTTAATTCTGTCACTAATTATGATTTTTGTGTTGGAATACTAGCAATTATTGAAAGCACTAGCGCACGAAAGACTCTTCATACTACTGCTAAAAATAATTATTTCTCCAGTTATTACAAATATTAAAAGATTTCTGGTGGATATTTCTTGTTAAATATATAACAATCGAAAGGTAAATATCGAAACTTTTAAGAATTTCTTTGTTGTCGCGTAACACCCCTGTAAAGCAGCCTCGTCTTATCAGACGATAAGAATAAACGTGCAATTGCGTTGAAAAAATGAACAGCGCGAAAGGTGCATTTCGTTAGCCTCGTTTCGTGTGTACACCAAGCTCGATTGGTCAGTAACACTGACTTTACCGACGTCCATCTACGCGAGGCAGCGTCACAAGACCCGTGAGGGTTGTATGCATGTTTTATGGCTGCGGCTATCCACCCTCTGGATCAAGCGGCTTTCAACCGCATTTCAGATTGTGAAAATCACCGGTTACTTTCCCGTGCCGGTACTTGCAAAAGCTTTGCAATTATTACTCCAGAATTATCGAGATTTTTCACGAGTAAATCTAATGAACGTAAACTGCTTAATTTATGAAATTCATTTTACAATTTATTACTCGGTTATCTTTGATCATAGGCGAAGCTATGCAAATAGGACGTCTTTTGGTGTCTTGAGAAAATTACAAACGGCTCCGTCGGAATGAGGCGGTTCACTTTGTAGAAATCAACTTTCCGATTCTTACCCGCGCTAAATGTATCGCCTTAGCTCAGTATTTTTTTACAATATCTTCTTTGCCGCTTGGGCTATAGATCCCCTCTATTAACGACTGCATCACAATTTCTTCGTTATAGGTTTTAATAAAAAAAATATATCTCCCAATTACGGAGCGGCCACATTTGAAACGTACTTGTCTCGGCAGCATCGTCAAAACTTATGTTTTACGAATTATTATATTTCTCAATTTCTCTAACTTTATCTAGATGTCTTTTTAAAAAAACTAGCTACCCAATGTGACCTTTTAACTTGTCATTTTTAATTTTAACGAGTCAATATACTTAATGCTGGAGGATCCAAACCTAAAATTAAATTAATTCTAATGAGAATGTAAAGCAGTCATCTTAGATTTATAACGCGCAGCCGAAGGCTTTAAAGGATCAATAAAACGTATTAGACTTTTGAAAAATTGTTTTGCCGAAAACCCTCTAAATGAAAAATCTATAAAAAATATGAAATATCGAATGGGCGTACCAACCAATGGAAGACCGCAACATATATCGGTATAATAATGTGCGTAATCCAGGTAATCCAGTACGGATGACTCAGACAGGATAATTCGGTATGGGACTCTGTCGTGTGGGGAACCCCTAATAACCGGGGTTACCTACTCTATGAAGGGGTCGCGTGTGATTTGTTTGTAAAGGAGCAAGACCAGCGTAGACCTGCGGGTAATAAAGATGGTAGTCTTCGTGGCCTTCGAAGGGTCGGTCAGCTTTTTCCCATCCAGAGTTCCACCCCACCGGTATTTCGATGCGTGAATAATTTTTTTTTTTTTTCAACCCCGAGCGAATTTACAAAATGTCTTGCTTAACGTACTTCATTACGACCCAACTCGAAAAAAGACCAACTTTATTGTCCGTCAAAGAATTCCATCGTCTTTACTTTAGTTTTTTTTTCGCTAATCGAAGGGTTGTACGGCGAAATGTGCGTGAAATATGTACACTCCTATTCGCGATCGGCGTTAGGAGTGGGTCGCCATCGAAGGCGATTTATCGTAAAGTATATTTGCTTCACGAGCGGTTGGGTCACAACCCCGTCGCGGTTGTTGTAACACCGAGGTGATGCCAAATCCGGGGCTGACCAGGAGCTGAAAGTTTCCCTGAATTACCATACGGTAACACGCGAAGTCGGCGTCAAGGAAGACGATAAGAGAATAAGGTAGTCAAGTTTTCTCGATCTCCTTCACGCGCACCCCACATGACTCTACGTATATACGTGTATAAAAAAAATAGAACTTGCACCCTCGTGCGTACTTAGTACGGAAACATTGGTTCGGATTTATCCAACGGTAATCTATGACGATAAATTATTGATAAATTCTTTCATAATAATAAAAATTCTTTTGATGGATTTTCGTAGATCATTTAAGTAGATTATAAAATTGTGTTCTTACGGAAAAAGCGATGATTGGGTACGAAGAAAGTAAAGATCGAGCTTTTAAAAATTTAGGTCGATCCTAAGAGCAGAGTTGGGAAAAAATGGGTTTAAATTTTCATTTAAAAATTAAGGGATTGCACGATAGATTTCAATTCAATTTCTCAAATAAATCTCTGGCTCGGTCCAGATAGTTATTCATCATTTGTGAATTTACTCAAATTTCATTCGAGTCCCTGATTATGTTTAACACATTTTTTTTATCAAACGGCGATAAGTTATTTTGCTTGAATTTTGTAGGTTTAGAGGCGAAGAAATGTTTATTCGAAAGCATTTAACAAACGAATGTTGTTTTTATATGTTGTAAAAAATTTTTTTATTCGGAATAGGATCGCTAAAATTCGGTGGTTTAATTGTGGGGTTGCGTGTCAGTTTAGCGTTAATATCAGTTAAAAGATGTTCGTCATCAACGATTCGGATAAAACGCCGCGGTGTTTCACCGCGGAATTCAACGAAGCTTTGGTATAAACCGTGTGCCTGGCCTGGCGAGGCCGAAATTTGCATTTAAACATAACAAGTGTATAATTCTAATGTGCGGTGCGAACGATCGGTGAGAGTCAACAACCTCGAATTCGCAACTTACCCGTGCTATATCTGTAAAACGATATCTACGAGACACGGTATAGGTATACGAATCGGCTAGCGGAATCAAAATTATAAATATTCTGGTTTCAAGAAAATTGTGTATTTCGCTATAAAATTCTTATAAAACTGATGTAGAATACATTTTTGTCATACATAGGATTTACATTTCGAACACATTAATTTGGCGACAATATTGAATTTAGTGACAAAATGCCTTAAACGGATACTTAAAAATGCTTGATCCGTTTTTGTTTTTTTCTTCTAAACAATAAATATTTTTCTCTAATCGTGAGAAATCTCGGTACGTTTGAACATAAATAAATATTAAGGTACGTAATAACGTTAGCTATTTACAAGGAAGATCGTTGAGTCTAAGGACTCGAGGTGGTATTGACAATGGAATCCTGTTAGCAAAAATTAACATGAATTCCACGACTGTAATTAAATTCTATCGTTGAACTTGCGATGATCATTGATTTTTTGGGCTATAATTCTGTCGTCTCCACCTTCTTCCCGAGTGGATTGTTGACGACTTGATTTTGTCCATGATTAACCGGTGACTCGTGATTGAATCCATTTCGGTCGTTCGTCACACTTTCCACGCTAGAAAAAAAAAAAGGAAAAATAAAAGAAACAGGGCCTAACAACGAGGTCGATCGATACGCGTTATTTATCCACTTGTATCGGGTAAATTAATGAATACCTGGAAATTGATGAAGGCCTTGGTCTGACGTAGTAAGGATTTTCATTCGTTGTTCGCTCGTCGCTATTAGCTTCGTTCATTATTTCCTCATTGTTCAGAGCATTTTCGTCGAGCGAATCTCTCTCAGAATTGTGACTACACGAAAACGACGTGTTGTTTAATATCGGTAACCGTTGATGGACATTTTTTATCCCAAAAGAACAGTGAATACAAGTACATTGCATTTTTTTCGGCAATAGTTGGAAATTGATAATTGCTATGTTGCGACTCGATTGATGCGCGAAGTAAAAAAAAAATTCGCAGCATTGTCATTTGACGATAAAGAAAATGTCTTTCTATTTACCTGTACGATTCGTCGCTCTTGAACCATTCGTTCTCATAAGCGTGCAGCCATATGGGATTGGATCCTTCCATGCTGTGCTTGTTCGTATTTGGTACTCGTCCCGGTCCGCGAATAAAGTCCGAATCCGTCGTGCCGAATGGCGAAGCGTTAGCGGCTTTGAGCTGACGCTGGAAAGACGACCTCTGCGATAGGCATAGTGCAATACAGAGAACCAAAAGAGCTCCCAAAAAGAGGGTCAATGCCAAGAGCCAAAAGGTCGTGCCGGCCTGTTCGTACTGAACAACAGGCTGCGATTGAGCAGGTTGCGTGTCCAAAACGTTGAAGTCTTTGAAAAGATTATCCAATTTTTCGATATTTCTGTCGACGAGCTCGAGCACCTCGGATACTTCGAGTATCGAATTGTCCCGACGATTTACCAAATGAATGTACAGATCGGTTCTCGTACGGTCCACAGAGCCATCGTGGTTCTCGTGAACTTTGTATTCGTCGACGTTTACTATAGCGCCGGTCACATTACCGAGAATTCTGCAAATTAAAATAGCATTGATGAATAGGTACTCTTACATTCTCAATTATAGCCTCTCATTACTTTTACGATACTTACTCTCTGAAAGATTCGATTCTGTTCCGAACTTCCGGCGGATGTTGTCGAAGAACGAATCGAACTCGTTGATCCTCTCGCAACAAGTAGATAAATACTCTCGCGGTATCCTGCAATCCTTCGGTATCGTTGGCCAGTACCATAAAATCGAAGTAGCCTTTCATTCGCCGTTGAGGATCAAAGTTGAGACTCACAGCGCCTGTGAGCCTATCGACGAGGAATGGATTGAGCTTTATATCATCGAGCCCCTCCGTCAGTGTCATCTGAATTTTCCCGATTTGGTAATAGCTCACAGCCGCGTTGTCACCGGAATCTATGTCTATGGCCTGTCAAAGGGGAATTATTCTTTTATATTTACGACTATCGTTATTTTATAATATCAATGGCTGCTCACCTTGACATTCATAAATGCAGTACCAAAGTCTGCCTCGGTCGTGACGCCACCGGTAAAAATTCGGCTGACAAATTTCGGTGGATTGTCATTGATGTCGTTGACAGCTACTATAACTTTAAGCAGAGTATCGTCGGCTTCGTCGAAGAAACTCTCATTGGCGGGTACGGTATTGCAATCTTCGGTCGCTTTGACGAGTAACAAGTGTTCTTCTTGTTCTTCTCTGTCGAGGCTCTTTGCGGTCTGTAATAAAGCCAATATTCATTCTTCGTGACACGCGTCTTTCAATTGTTAATCAGCTTCTCTCTCCCGCGCGTACAAAGTTGTTACTTGTTCGTCGCTCGATTTTTTAACACGTTAATCTCAAAATCATTCAACAACCGAACTGTTGTTAAATAACATTTCAAAATTCATTATTATGCTTTGTTATGGAGAGAACTTTGCAAAGGATGGAAATTGACGAGAAAGCTATGTGTAAGGTTCTACTTTGCGGCAATTTTTCTTTTTATTTCCCATTCTCATAGCTTACTGTAATTGCCGAATTGAATTAAATTGAAAATATGCGCTTACACTGAGCTCGTGTTTGAAGATATCCAAAACAAAGAAACCGTCGTCGTTGCCGCCGACGATGAAATAGCAGACTCGAGTCGGTGGATCGTCGAGATCGTCGACTTCATCTCGATCTATAGTTTCTGGCAATAAAATCGTTTCCGATCCAGCAGTTTTTTCCTCGGTAAAGCTGACCTCGAAAACGTCGAGTAAAAATTGTGGCTCATAATCGTTAATATTACGCACGTAAATAATGAGATCCAAGTCGGAACTTAGCGGAGTCGGTGTACCCAGATCGTGAGCTTCTATTCGGATCTGTAATAGAGCAATGTCAAGTTTTAAATAAAATTCATAAACTTTTTCATAAGAGAGACACGATATTAGTATAGTACCCACTTCGTATAAACGCTGAATTTCCCTGTCCAATGGCAACTTAGTCGTGATAATTCCGGTTTTGTCGTCTATTTGAAATGTTCGCCAGTGACCGGCAAGATCTTGCTTGAGTCGGTAATGAACTTCACCGTTTAGACCGTTATCGGCGTCTTGAGCTTTCACTTGAATGATCGAAGTTCCCACAGTGACGTTCTAAACATATAAAAGACATATTTTTGCCGCATCTTCTCGAACGATTAAATTCTATCGAATAAAGCTAATAAAGGGACGAACCTCGGGAACTCTTATAGTCGTGTTGTGCTGAGGATGAATGAAAATCGGAGGATTGTCATTGTAATCGGTGACGCATATCTTCAATTGTTTGTTATCCCTGTTCGGGGGTGCGCCGAGATCTCGAGCCTCGAGTTCCAGCGAATAATTGCCGAATTTTCCTCTCAGCGATCCAGTCGCTCGGATTTTCGCGGACCAGTAATCCGTTTGCTCGAGAATAAAGTACCCCATTTCGTTGCCGGAAATCACTCGTAGCATAACACGACCGTTCGGGGTCATTGGATCATCGGCGTCTTTGGCTTTCACAACAGCGATCGCGTCTCTCGTATCGTGAAATTCGGAAATGGTCACGCAATCTTGTGGCAATTCGATCACCGGTGAATTGTCATTGACGTCTTGAACCATTACTCTGCGGGAAGTAAGAAACTTTCTTTCAATTCCCTCGCATATTTAAGAAACAATTACATTTTTCGAGAAAAAAAAAAAAAGAGAACGCAATCCGACGTACTGAATTTGTTTGAAAGCATTTCTCGACTCTCCGGCTGTATAACCAAACTGATAATTGTCCCATGCTTCAATGACTAAAATGTAACTGCTCTTGACTTCCCAATCGAGTGTATCCGCCACTGTTAGCGTACCCGATTCCGGATGGATTGCGAATTTGCCCTGTGACGACATTCGATCGAGAAGAAAGGTTATCTTTCCAAAATCCCCGCTGTCTGGATCCTTGGCTTCGATACGCGCGATCTCCGTACCGATCGTTGCATTCTCCAATGCTGTGACGTTGCTTATGTCCGATATGAAGTAGGGATTGTTGTCGTTTTCGTCCAACACTTGGACAAATACTTCCGAGAGACTCGATCTGAAAACAATTAAAATTAATCGTATACATTCCATCATTATTATATAAGGGCGCTTCGGTATTCAGAAGCAATTAGTTGGAATTTCAATGCCATTTCGTACCTCGGTGGAATTCCTGAATCTGTCGCTCGAACGGTCAAGTTCAGCCAAGAGTACACTTCTCTGTCAATTTTATTCGCAACAACCATTTCGCCGGTCTCCGAATCCAGATGAACAAGGTCGGTTATCTCTTTTGGGCTTTCCATAGAATACGTGATACTACGATTTTTGTCCGCATCATCGGCAACTATGCTCGCTATGTGAACACCATTTTTACTGTTTTCCGTTATTGATTTTCTGTAGAATGGCCTTCGAAACTTTGGATTGTTGTCGTTCTCGTCTTCTATGATAATACTAAGGGTAGCTTGAAAAAAAAAAAAAAAAAAAAACAAAAAAGTAACGACTAATCGCTTATCGAGATTGCGTCTTTTATTTATAATATGAATTTCGACATACAAGATGCGCTTTGCAATCCTCCGACAGCCGCCAGATCTTCGACGATGAGCCCCACTCTGATAGTCTCGACTCTCTCCCTGTCGAGCAATCTGATTACTTTCAATAAACCGTCGACTGCGTTGAGTTCCAATGCCGCCAAGTAATCGTAGTCTTGAACACGTATCAACGTGCCCTCTTCGTTACGAGCCTCCGAAGAGTTTGGATCAATTCGATATCGCAAAATTGGCGATATGTCCGGATCGTTTGCAACAATACGATGAACGTAGGCCCCAACCTAAATTTCCCAATGAACAGTTCATTACTCTATCATTCGGCCGATTAGTCGTTGATGCTTCTACTTGTTTCTGTTATCATTGATATTGAATCGAAACAAAAAAATAATACGAACTTGGGTATTTTCTCTGATAGTCACCGTTCCAGGATCGATAAAAACCGGAGGTTTGTTGTTCACATCAACGATCGTAATATTAACGAGAACTTGAGCGGTTCTTTGGACCTCGGTGCCGCTGTCGATGGCCAAAACGTCAAGACTGTATCGCGTCGTTTTCGGTGAGGTCAGATCCGGATCTAAATTCGAGCCTGGAGCTACTTTGATAATTCCCGTTTCCGGGCTTATGACAAATTTGTCGCCTGCGCCGCTCTGAATTCTATACACAATCTTATTATTTGGCGAGGACAAGTCTTTGTCCCAAGCTTTTACCTGTCGATTGAGAAACATAATTCGATATAGTCGATATAGATTGTCGGTCGTACCGAATACCGAATTCAATTCGATGGGTGCAACTCACTTGAAGAATAATCGTTCCACCAGCGAGGTCTTCGGGTATGTTTCTCTTGTACAAAGCCATCTCGAAAATCGGTGCGTTGTCGTTCATGTCTTTCAAATAAATCGTCAGTGGTGCGTCCGAACTCAAGCTTGGCATACCCTTGTCTCGAGCTCTCACTGTTAATTTTAATGGCCGCACCGGACTCTCTTTCCGACCGTGATTTATCGGCAAGGCTTCGTAATCCATGGGATATGCCGGCTTTATGATACCGCGCTTCGGATCGATTGTAAAGTTCGTAGAGAACTCTCCGGACACCAGAGAGTAAATGATCTCGCTGTTTTTCGTCCCTGAAAATAAAATTGGATACTTCGTGACCCTCGATTTACATATTCACCGCTGAACAAACTCTCATTGAATCGCTTCATCGAAGAAACGAGTCCAGACACAGAACTGTACCATCGGATATCTAATATTAAATTTCAACAGTTCGTATCCACTCGTGATTCTTTCTCACGACAGGGCGCTTTCGCCACCTCTTTCTTTCGGATGTCTCGCTCTATAGTATCGCGGCTCCATCATTATTTGAAAGCTTACGTAAAACCGGAGTTACCGCTTAAACTACAGCGCACACCGCTATGTCAGTATGTTTCGGCCGCCTCGCAACGGCCAAGATTCTGCCCCAAACGAATTAATCTTGAAGCAACCTTTAAACGACACAGCGTACTAATAAAATCTGGTACTGTCCTTCGATATGAACTGATCTTTTGCACTTGATCAATTTTATAATACACACACGCGCATACATATAGACTCCAGTTTTGTTAACTGTATCTTTTGAACGAGATATTAACTCTTTTCCGAGATCCGAACCCCAAAAATATAGTAATGAATTGGTGACGTACAATTCATATCTTAACCAAAAGCAACCTTCGAGGCATAGTGTATTCACGTACATCACCTCGGAGTCGCATCGAACAAGTCATCGTGTATCATCCCCGAGTCATATGCCCAAGCTGCGGCCAAACCGACCGCTGAGACATAATCCGCTATATATACTATACATTCATCAACCATTTTCGCGAATCGCAACAAATGATAGAGCGAGCAAGCATTTATTTTCGAATATACTATTCATTTTTGTTTCGCCGAATATCCGTACCGTTCAAATCAATGTCAAAAGCTTCTACGATGAGAGGCGACTCGAACTCGTCCTTGTTCTCCAGAAGTATAGCCTCGTATTTGTTTTGTAGAAATACCGGTGGATTATCGTTAACGTCCTTGATGTTTACGATCAATTGAGCGGTATTACGATTTCCTTTACCGAGATCGTCCCGAGCTTCCACCGTCAGATAATGACGGGACACGAGTTCCCGATCGAAGCCCGGCCCTGTTTGCTTCACGGTGATGACCCCAGTCGTAGCATTCAAATTCAACCTGCAAATGATTTTTTTAATAAAATACCGATTATTGAGAAGAAGCAGTTAAGTGCTTTTCCAAACAAAAGATCTGTTGGTGATTCTTCTTTTTCACGTACGCATGTGCTATACTTCCGCCCAAATTGGTGTATCTGATTCCTCGACTTCCAAAGTTACCGCTGTCCTCATCCAAAGCCTGTGCCCAAGCTACCGTTGTTCCAATTTCGCAATTTTCGAATATATCGACTTCATAAACGCTCATCGTAAATTCGGGATAATTATCATTTTGGTCTTTGATGAAAACGGTCACGGGTACCGCGCTGTATTTTGGTTTAAATGGTACCACTTCGCGAGCCACGAGTGTGAAATTTATCACTGGGGGAAAGCAACGATTAATTATTAATAATAACCCTAAGCAGGCCAGTATTTCGTGTTACTTATTTGGTATTTAAACAATATACTGTGGATACTAAAGTACTCTACGTTAAGTACTTTTCCAAAGTACAAAGTACAAATACTTCCATGAATTCTCACAAATACATTTTGGGTCAATTGGGTCTCTACGGAGTCGTGTAATTTTTTTTATACAATGTTTCCTTTCACCTCCCACATTGTTGGAGAATGCAATTGAACTTGAAAAGAAGTCTCACTAGAGAAAAAAAGTGTTGAATAAACAGTTCAACATGCTTCGTACTGCTTTTAAACTAGGACCGCATCTTCGTCTTCACACTGCGACTGACCCCATGGCAAAATTCAAGTCAGTCTGGCCACAGGGAAGAAACCCGTGCCGGGTAATTCGCAAATCAGCATTTGCCAATACACACATCAAAGA
Organism: Cryptus viduatorius; assembly: GCA_964006125.1. Classification (NCBI taxonomy): domain Eukaryota; kingdom Metazoa; phylum Arthropoda; class Insecta; order Hymenoptera; family Ichneumonidae; genus Cryptus; species Cryptus viduatorius. The sequence continues at coordinate 16,658,313 of OZ023224.1, read as the reverse complement.
GCCTCAAATTTTATGCGAAAAAACATGCGTATAAAAGACCTCATGTCCCGATTAATTCATCGTTACAAGATAGTTTTGCATATCTACCTCCAACCTCTACTTCGATTAACTTTACGGAACACCTAAATTCGATACTCAGCAATGGCTGTTCTTATTTGGGTACACACCGGTAATCAACAATTAGAAACGCCGACGGGAAAATTTTCGATCTGGTCTTTGGATGTGAATCTATGAACGTTAGTCTGGCACCGGAATCGCTTCTAATGAAGGGATTACCACAGAGGTCTTACGATTACATTCAAGTATGCAGAGGAAATTCTACTACCTTTCAACACATTTGTGTTTGATTTTAAGAAGGGAGGCTTGTTATCTTTATACATCAAGTATATCTCAAAATTCAAAGCTGAAAGAAAAACCAAATTGAAGTAAAAAAAATGCAAGTTCGAAAATTTACGTCACCTTCAGCCGTCCACCGTCACGGATGCATCGGTGTCTCAATGGACGCCAGTTAATTTTTGTATCGCCGGAATTACCAAATTAGATTAATCTGGAGATCGGTGGAATAGCGCAAGGACAAAACAAACGATGCAACAAAACGGAAATGCAAACGGTAACTAAAACGAACGATTGCGGAAATGCACGGTTCCTCAGAATGCGGCTTGTGGTAGAACGGTCACAATCTAAGGTCAATAGAATAGCAAACAAAATCCAAAATCGAAATCTCAACAACGAATAACGAGAACAATTATTTATTGCGACAACGAAACAATGTACGTGATCCATGCATTTATTCCTGAAAAGTGTCTCACCGAAATAGAGTAAATTATCCGTAATTCATGCAGAATCGGCGTCTGACGATGCCACGAGAATTTTATCACGATAGCTGAACTTCGAGAGCGTTAATTCTAACGCATCTATCGAACAATCAACACGGAAGAATTTCAGTCGAAATTCTGTCGAGGATAGCACACGCGAAAAACAAGTCAAACGAACGACAGAAGGCACGCGAGATGCACGGACACGAGGGCGAGAACGATATATGGGGATCCACAGTAGAGTTAGTGTGAAATGCCGCGATCACACGATAGTTGGATAGCTCGAGAACAATAGACCGAAGCCTATGAGAGTGATAGCGCGAGAGAGGCCCGAGTTACCTCTAGGGCAGCTCTCGGTAGACTCATTTATCTACAAGAATTCGTAACGAATAGTGAGTATTATTTTCGGTATCTTGACCGATATGACTTCCCTCTTAACCATTGCATGACTTTATCGAATCGAGAGCCGATATTATAACGCGGTAACTTTGAAGAATCTTTGCGATCGCCTCCCCTAGTCAATGCGTGAAATACAAGGCTCTACTTTACTATAACACAGCCCAAGTTGTTTCACCACGCTTGCCTAGACTAAACGATAGGCTCGCTCGATCTGAATATATTACACTATCCTGTGGGATGTCGGGATTGCACCGGACTATAGCGTATTCGCGTGAACCTTCATCGGGTCTCTTCTTGAGTTGGGCTTTTATTTCGAAACATACACCACCATGTAAAGTCGAGAATCCCGACCAAAACTTAACTAAACTGAATCTGAAATCTTAAACCAAAACTGAACGAAATAAATCTTATCACTTGAACTGGAATGAAATAATGAACGGCGTTGAAACGAATCGGAATAATTACAATAGCCAATCTCTAAACTGCAAGATTCACATAGGAGGTTGTAAAAAAAAAATAATCGAGCTTGATACGTTGAGTAGCGCAAGTCCGACATAGTGAAAACGTTAATTATCAAAGCGTGTGTGGAGAGACTCATCACTTCCCTACACCAACTTTTCAACCTCTCGCTGAAACCTTGCAAATATTCGGGATAATGGAAACGGAGCTTCATAACGATTCATAAACATGGATCGAATTGAAACGTACAAAACTATCGTCTAATATTGATAATCAGCACACTCGTAAAGATTCTGGACGATCTCGTTAAGGGATTTCTGTCGTCGCATTTACGGAGGACGATTATTAACTTCTTAGGGACGTACAATGATTAACGATTATTATTTAAGATCATCTCGGGGTTCGTGGACAGCCCCAGTATGCTTCTGAAACTTCGCGAAGAATTACCCATTAGGCTCAGAAGGTTTCAAACGGTCTTTTGCACACCGGCGATATGAAGAACGTTCGCAAAGAGGTCACATTAGACTCCCTTAGAGACCCATTAGAGGGCCTATTCGAGCGTCGCAAGCGTCGCAAATATGCTCGGTCTCTCTCATCCATCAGAAGGCTGTATGGCGATATACTGTAAAACACTGGGTTCCCGAGTATTGCATTACGAGTAAACGACTGAGGAGAGAATCGAAACTTTGTTTACTTTTATATATCTTCTTTCTACAATTTTCATAATTTTATTTTATGATGCAGTGTATCAAAAGGAAAATCTATCTTTATAAACTGTTAAATTTTGTAAATGGGCTTTTCCCGTGGAAATAAATAAATAATATCAAGCATTTTCTTGATAGGTGGTATCACAGTCAGACATTCCCAGGTGACATAGTAATTTCTAGCAAATTCCTTCTCTCCGTGTGTAGAAATGTCAATTAAATAGTATTTTTCAACTACTCAGATCGGTTTGGTCAACAGGGAAGTCACGGACATGTATGATATTTTAGTAAGAGCTTTAATATCTCATTGTGAAATGAAATGATCGAGAGTGAAATTCAATATGGCTAAAAGTTGCATCAACATGTTACACGTTTATGTAATATTTTTCTGACCTTTTATTTTCACGTAATTGAAGATCAGAAAAATTGGGTGATATTACTTGGACACTAGACATTCCTTGAAATTCCGGTGCCTCTATCGGAAACATTCATGTGTCTTCTTAGAGCGGGGACAACAATTTTTCTTCGTTTGACCTGCTTCACCTGCCTATACCCCGAATGTACTAAAATTGAAAACATCCATATATGACATTTGTTACCTGATCTTCGTTCGTAGTCCAATTTCGTCGGGTCTTTAACGCGAATCAAAAAGGGTGTCTCGTTGATGCCCCGAGAAGGTGTCACATCGAATATTCCTCCATCGCCATCGATGAACATTCGAAAAGTGCCATTCGTTCCCTTTGATCGAACGATTAGAATATAGTTATACAACATTGGGAAACATGTATAAAAAATAGTATTTTATTGTAAATCACTATTGAAGACTCACCAAATCGTGATCATAAACCTCTGGTATGCAATCGCCGATAAAATTAACGGGTGTGTTTTGCGGTACGTTCTCATTGATTTCAGCCAAATACCTAGGACTACGAAACTGCGGAGTCTCGTCGTTAACGTCCGTTAGTATGATGGTAACTTCGGTTGTCACGGAAGGTCGGGGAACGATTTTCGATACCTCCTTAACGGTTATCTCAAGAATAAACGTTCCGTCGCTGTTCTCTTTAGCTTCCCTGTCCAATTGTCCACGCGTGAAAACGACTCCAGACGTGGCGTCGATATCAAAAAGATACTTCGGTCCTTCGGTAATGCTGTACGTCACTCTATTATTTATTCCCTTGTCGCCGTCAATTGCTCTCACTGGAAGAAAAAACAAAATATATCTTTTATTACGACTGTCAACTCTAAAGGTTTACCGTAATTATATAGTTCTTTAAAATCCTGACGAACCTTGAAGTACGGAAGTTCCAATTCTGACGTTCTCACTGATCCTCGCTACCGGTGTCATGGCAATGAATTCCGGCGGTTGATCCTCGACGTCTTGAACCTTTACCAGAATCGCCGTAGTTCCCGTGTTCAGCTAAAAGTTCATTAAATCCACTTCGATCAACATTTCTATTTCATGAGACCTGTTTTCCTTCCTGAAGAACCTTTGTTTTTTAGTGAAATACATTTTTTTTTTTTTTTGAGATTTTGTGCATCGTTTAACCTCATAATTTAAGGACGGTTTCAGGTATTAAGCTGAAATTTATATCCCAAATTGGGGGTCAAGTCCCCTTGTTTAGTCCGATTTCCATAAAAATCGACCAAGGCAATCCGTTTTTACGCCACTTTTAATTTTTTTTTGTTGTGATTGCGCTCTAACTGACACATTTTTTGAGATATTGAGTTGATATTTAATATACACTTGGACTCTTTTAAAACAATATTTGGGATAGAATTTCGGCAAAATCTGTTCAGTCGTCCAGTATTTACGCCATTTTGAATTTTTTGAAAAATTTGAAATGGCGCTCTAACTGACATATTTTTTTAGATACCTAATCATAAACTAGCAGCTTAGCACTGATTAAATATTAACGTAAATTTGGAAAATTGAACGTCATAAATTGAAAAATTGACCGGAAAAAATAACTTATCGAAAAACAAACCTTCTTCAGGAAGCCAAAAGTGACAAGCGTATGTTTCTTAAAAATAGAACTGCGTAAACTGTAATAAAAGAAAGAGAGGAAGCAATGTCCCAACGTAGTTGGCAGCTTTTCATTATTGCAACACACACCTTTTCATCGATGGCACGATCGACCGCGAGAATTCTTAACTGGTACAGATATTTTCTTTCGTAATCCAAATGACCGACCAGTCTGATGACGCCTTTGCCGTTTATCGTTGATATGGAGAAAATGTCATTGTCGCCGTCCAATTCTTGCAGATGATAGACAACCTGACCGTGCGCACCTTCATCGGCGTCAGTGGCCTCGACGGTAGCCAATATACCCGGACCGGAATCTTCGCGAACTGTTAGACTGGTCGGATGTGGTCGAAATATTGGCACGTTGTCGTTTATGTCTTCAACGAGTAGCAGAAGACTCTGTGTTATAAAATTTCCTTCGCCCAATTTGCCATCCGTGAGTGTGAGCACCAAAGGGTATTCGTCTCTGGTCTACAATGACATTTGGACAAAACATTTGTTTCTTATCTTTATCCCTCCTTTTATTTGAGCGATAACAAATCGCGCGATTCAGGGCTCGCTACTCTACTGATGTACTCGAGTCGTCAGGCTAATGGATCCTTTCGGAAATTACGGAGGTACGCAAGCTGAGTTTCACTTTAACGTACTCGACAATATTATTATTGTGCGGTGCGTCAAGGAACCGATTCGATTCGCAGCGTGTCCATCAGCCGAGCGGAACGGTCAGTAAAACGATGGAAAGGAAGCGACAAAAGAAGAAAAAAAAATGAGGAAGAAGGCATCGCTGCAAAGCCCCGATGAAGAGACAGATGGTCCCTTTTCCGCTAGGCTACACCCGCCGACACGGAACTATTCTGCAGCTCTTGCATGTGCAACGACGGCGGTCGATATACTTGAAGCTGAGAGAGTAAATACAGTTCTTTTCTGTTTCATCAAGGAACAGAATCATCGACAATTTTTGCATGTACTCGGAATAGTTTCATTGATTTACGAATAGTTCGAAGTCATTCATTCGTTGAATTGTAATAATTTCGGGGAAAGGGGCCATACCGTCAATGGTAAAAGCATCAATTGTCACAAAACTTTCGAATTTAATTTTTTTAGGTGGGTGATGATTTCAACGAAAGACAATTGTCATACTTTTATTCACAGAAATGAGATGTTCACTTTTGAACTTGACTTGTATATCGACGTGTAAGGAACGAGAAAATTATGTGTTTCTGTGAGTTTGGAGCTCAAGTTACGTTAAATACTAGTAATTACGTCAGAAAGCGTTTCCATGTCTCAGATATAATTTCAAATTGTTTTTCAGAGCGGATAAAAAAGAATTACACCTCTTGCCGAGCGCCGTTACCCTTTTGTTTCAACCCTTCATCACACGATTTCTCTCATTACTCACCTCTCTGTCCAACAGTTTATTCAAGTATATATTAGCCTCGTTCTGACCAAAATTTTCAACTCGTATAACATCGCTACCGGGTTGATCCTTGACGCCGAATACGAGACTGTCACCGTCCGGATCTACGCCCCTGAGTCTGTGAATGAGACTTCCTGAAAGTAACGATTTAAACATTTTTCGATTAAAATTCATTAATAATTCAAACGGAAAGTTTCAACTAAAAATATTAGATGGAAGATAGAAAGATAAATGTGGCGGTTTCAGAATGAATTGCTTTCGTTTGGAATCCGAGAGATTCCTTGTTTTATAAATATATATATATGTATTATCACTACTAGGCTGTCAGTGTGGTCTACTTGCCAACTGGCGTTTGCGGGCCTTCCTTGAGTCTGACCACAATTTCCGTCTGACCGTCGATGAGAAACCGCGGCGGGCGATTTCTTGCGAAGCACGGACACACGAGACAGATGAGCGCGAGTAGAATGTTCATTGTCTTGAATCGAACCCGTCTCGAAGATGCAAAGATTCGTTTCGTCGCCTCGGACCTCGCCTTCTCTTGCCCACTCTTCTTCGCTCTTTTGCCGATCATTCTTTGGCATATTTGTCCGCTATCGAAATCCATAACAATGCTTCTAAATATTCTTCATCTAATCGTTGACATAGTAACTTCTATCCTCGTCGACCGGATGACCCGGTGCTTGGGTTAGAACCCTCGATCGATTCATATAGTACAAGTAGGCGCTCTTCGTTGCACGCCTTGAGAAAAACTTGTTACTTTCGCGCAATACTGCGAAATTCGCACGGCGCGGTCAACTCTTTGTTCGTGATGCCGCTAGTGTCGTTTCTGCTACAGCAAACAAAATTGTAGGTACCAGTTGCGAGGAAAGCAGATTCCTCATTAATTAGGCCCCTTCTCCGAGCGTGTTGTCAATTAACCGAGAGAGTCTTCGAGCGCGCTTCACTTCTTTCCCATGTCCCATCAGATGCCATAATTACGCGCTGTGGATGCCGCTCCTGTGAAACAGAAAAAATCCGCTCAGAATTAAATTGTCCCCGTACTTTCAGCTTTTACGACGAGATGGTAACTTGGAATGGAAACTTTTTATCCTTAATCTTGATCTCGGCGTGTTTTATTTGGGTTGAGGAGCGATACTGCAAGAGCAAGCCATGATGAACTTTTGTCTGAATACTACGAGGAACCTAGATGTCAGTCTTCTATTTTCATAAAACTCTTCTTCTACTCTTTACAATTACAACATTTTTTTATTTTCCAACTCAACAAGACGCGACAAGACACGAGACTCAGCCGTTCGCAAAAGCTTATGAGTGTTGTATCGGATATTATAGACCAAGCGCATAACGTCAATCCGATGCAGTTCAGTTATCAGAATGGTCAAGCGACATCACCGAACGTCTCCCTGACCGACGACATTACGATTTTACATACATATTTTCAAATTTGAAATGCCTCTTCTATCATTTACGATTTGCATCCGTTTATCGACTTGCTTGAGATGCAATAAATGTACACGGGAAAAACGTCTTAGCTCCTTTGTTGGGGCCTTCCTCTGAAACTTTTTCCAACTTTGAACAATTATTCTATCTTTTTTACTGATTAACATTTCTTTTTTGTCAAACCCACTGTTATTTTTCATTCCATGCTTTCTTATCGGCATGGTAAATTTATAACCCTTATATTTTGCCTTTTATTGAGTGCTATAATTGTAAGCTTTGCACATTCTCAGTTACTTTAAGGCTTTTACACTTTCGAATTCATGTAATACAAGTTTTTGATATACTTTTACTTGGTTGGCATTGATTAAATTAGAAATGTAAGGGGGAAGCATCTATTCTTTTTTACTGTAGAGAAACTAGCACTTTGTGTCAATCGATGCGGCACGACTCGACTATCGTCGTTCATGATTTGCCGTTGTTCGAACAGCCCGAAAGGCGAGATGCGAATCGTCGTAGTAGAACTCTCCGAGTTTCGTTCGTGAAATAATCGATTAGAAATTTCGCCAGGTTGACGTTTTACATTCGGATAATGACCGTAGTAGCGTAACGAATTAACGATAATGATCGATTAGAACTACAGTTATCCATTGAAATTAACAATGCCAACGAATATTCTTTCTCCAGTTTACTTTATAAAGGTATACTCGATGTTCCACACCCTGACATCGTGTTTTTAACCCGTTTGATTACGTGCAAAGATACGGGAGAAAAATCGCTTGCCCGGGATGGCACGATTGCACGCGAAGAAAGTAACTACTTTGTTGCATATAAAATATATGAAGCGTTAAGCAAAACATAAATGATTCTCCTATAAAATACTGAATGTTAATAGCGTATTCGAATATAAATAAGTATTCTTCAGCCAGGGTCGAAATATTATATGCTGGAAAAAAAGTATTTCCCGGTAATTAATTAACATCCAAAATAACGCACCTCGTCGAGTTTGCTTCGAAAAACTTGCTGAATTCGATATTCAACTCGAAACCCTTAAACCGTGAAGTTAATCCCATTACGATGCTAATTGCTATATCCTCAACGTATAATTAACGCATGCTTGTTATATCATATCTCTACGAGTGTATATCCGCGCGTTAACGTGCAGAATGTACAGATATTGAGGAAACATTCGCAGTTAAATTTACATAATGGAATAAACGAGCGAGGTCTACACATATTATTTGCAGTACAACATAACAACGATCATCGTATAACGGTAACAGCAATCTTAGAAGAAAATCACCATCTTTAATTTTCGCAAAAGGTCATTTTAGACATACAGATTTCATAGATTCCGCTTATCGATTTCGTTTTGACAATTCAGCCAACCTTTTGGTAACTTGAAAAGAAATTAAATTAAGAATGAAAAGTCTGCAACTTGATATAAAAATCAGTATAAGGATATCACACGTCTCCATACGCACGATTATTGCATCGATTCTATTATGAAAAGGTACAAAATACCTTTGCCTTATTCACAATAATGCAACGACAAAGAAATGGGTACAAAGAGACGCGTGGTCTTGCAGGGTCAAATATTTTAGTATTTATTATTACGAGTCGAAGTGAGAGGCTCGTTGAGAACATAACGATATTATGGTAACCGGCGTCGGTACATTCTGTTCTTCGCGTATAGCTTGGGATGATTGCCTGATACTTGGCGCACGTGAGCGCTTCTATCCTGCGCACCTCTCTGTCCAAGAATTACGACTGTTTGACGTGTGCAACCCAACATACACCGATGTTAGACTTTCGGATCAAGCAGCACGCAGGCATATCCATTATAGCTTGCGTGCGCGCAACCATATGGGCAATAGCAATACTTAATGACCTTAAATTATCAATGAAATCGTATACTACTAACATAGATCGTGCTACCAAATATGACAAATTTTATTACAAAATATTCACTTTAGTCGTCAAACAACGCGAGTGCGTGATTCTGCAACACACGAGTCATAACTTAATGCGTCGCTTACATATATATATTTTTGTTTAACGGGAATGCATCGATCGTGTGCTTTGAAAAACCAAGTGGAAATCATAATTCACTCGGATTTATCAACGTCAGATAAAATTAACCCCTTCATGTGGTTGTATCGTTTCGCAATCAAAATTAATATTCAGAAAGAATGTCGATTATATACTCTGATAAAAGATCAACCATATAGAAGGTGCTAAAAACATTGATTTTGCATTATTTATTTTCTTTATATATTAGTATACGTGTAGGACGAGTCCAATTACTGAAAACTAATAATAATTCAGCAGAGTTGATGATAAATTTATTTTAAAAAATGGATTAACAAAAAATCTGATAATTTAGTTTTTTTAAGAAGATTTTTTTCAATACAGATATAGTTTTTTACAATTTCTTCCAATTTCGAAATCTGCTTATTTTTTAAATTCTGAATTATCAATTCAACGTTTCTTGGAAGACCCAATGATTATTATTCATCACACACACACATAGGTCTAAAAATTTTTTTCAAAATACGGCTTTTTTAAGTTTTGGAACATATTGAACACGTTTTTATTGAAATCTCGACATTTCTTTTTTTCATCAAACCAAAGGTATTGGTCCTGTAAGGTAAGGTCCTATATTCCTTATTTGAAATCAACCATATTAACTTCTGCTAATAAGAAAATACATAGTTACATGTACATACATACATAGTTGATTTATTTCAGGGTTTAATTCCACGCTACGCCATCTTTGAAGAAGTTGGCCCTTTTGCCACGAATTATATTAGACGTTTGAATACTTTCTTTTTGACGGATAAGACACAAACTATTGTGAAACGCAAGACTGGTTTTTCTGTGAGGAACAAACTGGCTATTGGCTTTTCACACTCAAAAAAGTCTTGTGGTGCTCTACTACAACAAAATATGATTGAAAACTATTTTATACACAGATGATGTGATCCTGTAAGTAACAGTTAAAATTCATTAAATTAAGAGACAGAGAGAGGGTTCTATTGTCTAAATGAAGAAAAATAATCTAATTGTGAAGGCCTAAAGGTAACCACAGCTATATGATATTCTTATTTTTCAAGAGTTGATACAACAATAACGTATTATTGAGGATTTCCATGTTAAAACGCTTTCTCCTGTGGTTCGAGCCTCTCGTCACCAACATTGGGCATTCTCGGCGCAATGTCAAGAGTGTACTCGGTCGTCGGTGTAGAATCGGTAATTGCGGCCGAGTGAAAGCCCAGGGCGACGGTGACAAGAAGAAAAGAGACGAATAAATGTAAACCGGGATGAATAATGTCCAAAAGACGAACTCGTTATGTCGAAGACGAAAGTGTACATCGAGTCAGAGATCATTCTCAAAAGAGAACAAAGAGTCGAATAACAAAGATTCCACCAAACGGAGTGTGTGTGCAACGAGTTGCGTAATTCCAAGAAACAATAATACTTTTGATGCGTCATAGCCGAGGGATCCAACACGATGAAATGATTTAATTATTATTCTTGTTTCAATTATAATTATACAACAATGAAAAACGAAAGAGTTTTCTCGCAGTGAAATTGCTCGGTCGGCGAAGAAACCCGCTTCGGCGGGCTCGCGAAATGTCTTTTTGTCAATGCTCTACAATATACTGTACGGAAAAGCAACCGCGAGATACTTTCGAATTTTTCACACGTTCTTTTAATGAGAAAATAGTTACAAGTCAATGAGTTGTCGCATCTCGGGAGCGCGCCTCGAAATCGCCGTCAGCTTCCGACTCGTTTCCGTTCGAGGATATTCATCGTGGTCTAGATTTCCCTCGATTCCATTAAAAGGCGAGAGCCCAGCCAACATCGAACGCTGAATCGCGCGTTTCGACGCAGTTAACTTCTTTCAGGCATACTGTACATAGTATAAGAGAGAGTAACTCCGAAAGAGAGCTGAAGTTGCAAACAACGAGGTTCGGTCGGTCGGTCGATCGATGGACCGACCTGTCGGCCGACTAAGTATACCAAGAGAAATTGAAGGATCTATCGAGTAGCTACGACGCGGCGAAATATTACTGCGTGCTAGTGATTATTTTCGCACGATGCTACGTGTGGCACACGGGTCATGTTGCACAATGGAAAAGATTGAAAAATGTGGAATATGGTTATAATAATGGGAATATTGTAAAAACCATGTGTTTGCTTCGACACACTTTACCGATGTAACACGCACTTGCCACACGCGTCGACTGTGTGTGTGTGCACAATAAACCAACTTTTACGCGCTTACCGTGCACGCTATGTGTCAAGATAACACACGCCAGCGATCGGTGAATAATTCATTTAATTAAATGCCGGCTGTCCATTTTTGAGCCAATGAAAATTTTGTCATACGTACTCCTTAAGCGATAACTACTACGAGATGCAGATAATTGAAAAAAAAACCAAAGCATATTATTAAGTATACATAGTACTATGTGCATGGGTATAGTAGCCCTATTATGAGCTACATAGGGGCTGTATGGGGGCCTTAGAGTACGGAATAAACATAACTAGCAATTAATAGCCCTATTATGATGATTTCACCCGACGGGATTCTCAATAAACTAGAAATGTTTTAAAAATTCAAGAAAGAACACACCGAAAAAATTGGACTTTTTTTTGTTTCCAAGTGTCAGCAGAATATTTTTTTCCATTCATCGCCTACCATAAAAATTTCACTTTTTAAACTTGAGTCTCAAAGAGCTAAGATGAATGTGCCGATTTGACGAATTGAAATTAAAATGCCTCGATGGTAAAAAACATTAATTTGCCAAAAATTAGATAAAGAATCGTGTAAAGATCGTGTGCTCCATTCAACGATAGAACGAAAGAGGTTTTAGTAAGAAGAATCTGCGCTTGAAGCATGCAGAAAACACTTGTTTTCTCGGTGACAGTTATTTGACAAGATCCTTCAAACGGAGTTCGAGAGTGCGGAAAATATTTGGACGCTTGTCACGGGGATCAAATAGCATAACGAAAGGAACGCGGCGAACAAGACGAATGTATACGAATAGCAAAAAAAAAGAAAATGACAGCGGCGTCATGATATTATAGCGGAATATACGCAAGGTTTTTTCAGTAGAGTAGAGCCTACCGAGTCTCGGGTTGTTGAACTAACTCTCGTGCGCAACCGTTCGAGAGAGTGTCCGGCAAAAGAATATACTTAGTCCGCTATATACACTTACTATGTAGTATAAAATCCGAGGGTATTAGTAGAGCTCACGCTCTCTTTTCTCATTGGTTATTCCTTCGTCCTCCGTTGGGCAGACGACGCACAACAGGGGAACATCCGGCCTGCGTGGTCAGCGATGGTTCTGCAGGGCCAATGCCCGGAAACCAGATAATCAAGCGAGATTACGAGCGAAGATAGAAAAAAGCCGGGGAGGAAGAACGGGACGAAGATAAGATAAAGATTATTTATTCGCGAATAAAAACGAGTGCGAATTGTAAGCGTTCTATCATTATCCAAACAGATCCAAGACATATGTACGCTTAATGTCTTGCGATAGTAACTCAAGCAGTAACTCTTCATTGACTTAAATTTCTAATAAACTGTATCGGCTCTTATCTTGCATCGCTATTTGCGATAATGACAATAGGATTTAATACAATTTCATTACTACGATATTTTTACAATCTAAATAATAGCAAGGAAGTATTTTTCACATATTTATTTTCGCAGTACAATCGTAATTTTATTGGCATTTTCAACTTCTTTGAATTATTCATTCGACATATACTACTAAAAAAGATCTATCATCACATATGGTATTGCAAGAGGACGACCGTTAAACTTTTTACCGAGTAACAAAAAAGGTTGAGATCCCCATTAGACTTATCGCGGTAAAAAATATTTATAATATCATAGATTCTTCTAAACGAAGAGTTTAACAGTGCAAACAAAAATATTAAGCGCTGCGCTTTGATCTGTTTTTTCAAAGACTCTAGTAGAACAAGAGTGCCACGCATTGGACTCTCTGTATCACAGTGTTCCTCTTACCAACATAGTGTATCGGCCACGGTGCAGGTCTTTCGTACTCGAGTGCATATTTGCCAATCCAATTCTACCGTGAATTTTGTTTTTTTGTTTTTTCGTTTTTACACTTTATACTGTAATTTTGAGAAACGTGCGACATCGGGGAACAGTGTAAAAGTATTTACCAAAATGGTTCCGAAAAATGGTTCAGTTTTTTCAGTTGCTCATCTAGACTATGTTAATTCTTTCACGAGAAAGCAATTTTTGCACAAGCAAAAGCCTGTACGAAAATTGTTACCGGTGCCCTGTCGCTGTGTAAATTTCCACAAAAATTCAAATGCCCATTGCTTCTCAAAATGTATATATTCGTACATCGAGGTTGACATTTTTTTCGAACAGTACATTTTTGTTGTAAAAAAATGAAATATATTGTAGCTCTTCGGGGGATATTTTTCTTTTTGCTTGAAATAACGTACTGCAATTCCGAGCACTATGAGAAAATATAGAATACTGCCCCATCCAGACTAACCAGGCTATCTTGCCGGTTGTGAACCAATAGATTTTTAGATAGATTATGGCTTATCGATACTCTAGCGTATTTCCCTTTTCATGCGCGAGTTACAAAAAGTGAATTTTTTAGAAATGTCAAAATCAATCAGAAAGTGAGAGATATTTTTCAACTAACTCCGCTTGTGCGACAATTTATTTTCAACGAAAGAGTACAATAATCTCAATGAGCTATTTAATAGAAAAAATGAAGCGTTTTTGGAACCCCCTAGTTCCCCTACTCTGTTATTCAATAACAACTCAGGTCCCGGAATGGACAATTGGGCGCTCGCGGACTCAGAGAGATCGTGTCGCAGAATTGCACCGAAGCTAAAGCCTCTCGCTTGCATACTATGTCACAACTCCTACTTGTACCTAAGCCAAGTGGCTTCGTAAAACTTCAATAAAGCAGCCGTCGAATTTTCAACGCGGCGCAATCTGAAACCGGAAGCTCCAAGTTCTAGGGGCAGAGTCCACGACGATACAGCCGTGAGCGTATTCGTTCGATCGTCTTCTCTTTCTATCGTCCGATAATTGCCGTTCAAGTATACGGGCATCGGTGCAAAGCAATGTCGATCTTTCTCTTTTCGCAAAAATCGATATTACACAAAGGGACAAAACTCGCTGTTGGGGCAAGTCGCAAAAATTCAAAGAACGATGAAAAAAAAGTTTCCGAATACGTTCGATAAAATATATATTCCCACGATCGAGCATTGCGCTGTTGCGTCTGCGTTCGTGTAACTTGTTCTTTTAATTCGCTGCGTGTAACGCGGCTCATAACCGCGAAGATACGAACGTTTCGAAGGACTGTTATGTACAGACATTTATTTTGTCGATCTTTGAGTTTATCGAGTGCCAATTACCTCTTTCCGCGGTTCCGGTAGAATGGTCGCTAATTTTCATATTCGTCTTCCGAGTATTGACCGGTACCGATTGTAGCTATGTAGCACAATCGTTCGAACGCGCGGAACACGGCGCTCGCGATTCGCCGGAAAATGTCGAGTCAAGTTACGGGGAAACCTCGATGACAATGGATACTTATTGAATAATGGTGCAATACTATATCCGTTAATATTGATCATAATGTTATTATTGAATTTCTTCGAGTTGAAATGCATCTAAGAAATTGTCGGCTTCTAACGCTCGGATTGACAAAATCTCAAAATAATTGTACTTTTTAATTTTTTCATAAGGAAAAGCAATTTTTCGCCGCGATGTATCCAGATTTTTTTGTTTGACAAGAGTCTGAAAACTGATAAAATGAAATATATTCCGATTCGAAGAGACAGGACAGGTCGAGTCGACGTAGGTGCGCAGGAGACCGAAAACTCAAAGAGGGAACGTTCCTTTCGACCCCGCGAACAATCCCTCCGCAGTGAACGTACCGAGTGACGTCACATCCCACACCTGTCATGCGTGTTTCCGAATGATAGAACCACCATGCGGGGTATATACTATTACCCCGGAGTTGTGGCCCCGCTAATTACGGACGCATCGACCGAGCCGAACCGTGCCATGCCGGCTGTTCTAACATACAACTCGCACACGTACACATTTCTCGTTGCATCCCCACGAAAATATTCGTTGCGTGACGACCTCCCCAAACTATCGTACGACAATGAAACGGACAGGAACTCGGCTCCCTCACGTGCCCGAATTCACCGTACAGTTACATCTGAATGAATATTCTTTCAAACTGGACAATATTCATTAACTTGGACACTTTTTACTAACTTTATTACATTAATTAGTCTGCTTATTGTTATTAAATGTGTTTCTATCATTACGATATAATTATTTCGGTAAGTAAGTGTACTGGTTAAACGCGGCTTAACAATTTGTAATAGGCCCTTACACAATTAAGCACAAATTAACGTTTTTAATCTAATGAGCGTGCAAGTTGCATATTTAAAGTGAAACTAAAGGAATTCCAAGTTTCCATTGCATCAATCGATGCGCACATTATCCCCGCGCTGTAATTTTAATTTGGCGCGTAAACATGCAACGAGAAGTTTGTACAAAAGTTTTGCGCGAATGAACAGCGATGAGTAATGAGTTATGTCGCTATACTTGATTGCACGTCAATGAGGGATTTTGCGAAACTATATGCAATGCGCTTGCTTGGCACGTTGGCTTCTGTTATGATTGACGTTCACCCGTTCTCCTCAATCGTCGACACAGTTTTTCATGAAATATAGGTAAGCAAAACTTTTACTCACCGAATTATTATTTTTTATCGTTGAACAAGATTTTTGGAAAAATCCATTTTTGTTCTCTGGCCAATTGCTTTTATTTTATTGCTTTTTTTTTTTTCATTTTCGATCACATCTTTGAGAAACTATGAAAAATTTATAAAACAAGAAAATAAAAAAACTGGTCTTACTCTAAAATAATAACTCGCGTGTTAATGCGCAAGAAAAAAAAATCTAACACGCGCGTTGCGATGTCACGAGAGAACAGGGTGAGCGGGTGGAAACGCGAACAGCGCTGAGACAGCGAAATGCACCTGCGAGCGCTCGAGCCGCGCGTAGTAAACTGAAAGTCGGATACGTACAGGCTGAGCGTGTGTTTCTCGTGGTATGGGCACGCTGCTGCTTCTACTACTGCTTTTTGATGCTAGCGCGAGTTATACAGTGTGAGCACTGACCGTGCCTCGGAAACACACCACAAAATATACGGTTGTTCAAGTTGAATTCAGCCCGGCGTGTTCCACGAGGCGTGCAACGCGCCTGGTGGGCTCCTACCTTCTGGCCTTTTCCTCCCTCTCTCCCTCGCTTACAATCGTTGGCCAACGCTACCCTGGACTCCATAACGCAAAGACAACTCGAAGAGACTCCTCGATTCGAATGATTTTACAAAACGATACCGTTGATGCGAACCCTTTTTTCATCTGCAAGAACCACGAATTATATTACATTCCGTAAACATGAGTAATTGCGTTATAAACGAAAGGAAACATGAATCGCCGATATATGTTATTCTAAGCAAACTGAGGGTTTGCGATAATCGTATTTGATGTGCTTCGTATTTAAATTCACCTTTGCCTTGGACATTTTTTTAATTCTCCACCGAACTGCTTGGC
This sequence comes from Cryptus viduatorius, assembly GCA_964006125.1. Classification (NCBI taxonomy): domain Eukaryota; kingdom Metazoa; phylum Arthropoda; class Insecta; order Hymenoptera; family Ichneumonidae; genus Cryptus; species Cryptus viduatorius. The sequence goes on along the minus strand of OZ023224.1, from coordinate 16,641,415 downwards.
TCGGTTGGTCGATGAATTGCCAATAAAGAGATTGTCGTGTTTCAAATGACTGGCAACATCGGATTTCTGGTGGATTATGAAAGAGCGAAAGAACAAGTTCTAAATGGTTTTTCGTTTTCCGAAAAGAATAGGTTCATCGAACTCGTAATGATGAATCCAATGATTATCATTGAATTCGATGAAGTAGGTGTATACGTAGAATGCGAGCCAAGTATATATGAGCGCTTGCTCTCGGTTTACATGACGTGTAATCGAGACAACGTGTTGCAGACGAAGCGAATAGAGGCTCTCGATTTCCACCGTAGTTACGCAAACCGATGAGGGACAGGTGCTTCGTATTGTGTCCCTTGAAATTCTGTGTACTGCAAACGCGGATTATGCTTACCTAATTATATTCCGGGCATACATTTTAATGTGTCTTTTCATTGTACGCCATGCAACATTTGGGTTTTTATTTCAACAAGATCAAGTTTGCAATACAAGGCGTTGAAAATTTTCGAAAACGTTGCCCGGTCGTCATTGGAAAACTAGCGGTCGTATTTGGAAGAATTTCCGGACGTATGCGTCGCGCGTGTGTGCAATGTGTAACTTGCATTGGTCAATGCCCGCCGTCTTTGCTTTATTTCCAGAAAGTACGTGCAGATGTTCTTATTCCACGTGGTTTTGAATTTTGTAAAAAAAAAACTCTCTCCACACGGCTTTTTTGGATTTTAGGAAAAAATTCTACCGTCCGAAATGTTTAATTATTGCGTCGAAAGTATGTTCGATTATCCAACTGTGGGGATGGAATACTAGAGTGTAATTGGATAATTATTGGACGACCAGTTAACATTTTAGGAGTTTTTGAACATTTTGTTTTCTGAAAAAGAAAAAATTTATTTCATATATGTCTATATGCAGGACAAGTCTTCCAATAAGTCTGAGTTGCATCTGCGATCAACTTCGCTCATCAGAAAAGAGGCAAATTGAATTTGCATATTGATTTCTCATTTTTAAAGCTCCGTTTACAAAGCTTCCTCTATGAGGAAGTAAAAAATTCGTTACCTTTTAAGCTTTCTCATAGAGGATCTTTGTAAATGTTGGTTTTAAAAATAAGGAAACGACATGCACATTTTTTTGTCACCTCTAACAAGAGCTGGTATTAACTGGAATTAACTGGAAAGAGCACGTAAGGACTTTTTCGAAAAAAGCAAGACACGTCTTTAATTGTTTTATGGTGGTCGGTTTCGGGGAGCGAAGGGATTAACGGGCCGCGAAAAGAACCCCTGACCAGCATTACATTTTTTCTAACGCAATCGAGATACAAACGCACCTCCGCGTCCAAATTGAAGCCAATCAGAATCAAGGAGTTCGACACAACGTCGCTACACCCACTCCAAACAAATGTTTACTCATCTTTCAGATTTTTCAACAAGTCGATCCATCGCCGCAAACGGGGACTCCGAGAGCCTAATCGTCAATCAAAACACAGAGTCTTGTATTGTGATTAAACGTAAACAAGTGCACCATTCTTGCGCTAGTATCCGTAACCAATCAAACATTCCGACGTAAATATTTTAATACCAGTGTGAAATAAAAACTTTATGTTTTTTTATCTCAAACTGAACACCTGCGTCATCTTAATTGATCGCGTAGGAGTTCGGTACTCGTGGTTCAATTTGTATTGAAATTCACTTACATACCGCGTCGGCTCGAGTCAACGAAGCCACCCATCCGCAAGACCGTACACGTAGAGAAAGATGCATTACAAACAGTCCTAACGCGATGCATGACAAACATTTCTTATAACTCACCTTAAAACATTTTATTGCGCTTCGATTTATTACTTCATAATATTGATTGTCTTTTGTTGTCGATTGAACGTAGAAGAATGCCCAAGTACACGTCACGGACTGCAGAGAAAAATACACCAAATAGGTAATTTTTTATGGAGTTTGACAAATTTATTTTGGGTCGTTACAAAATTGTGAAAAAAACAGTTGTAAACAATATGATGAAGAGATAAGGTTGGCATTTTCAACGTTTAGGCGTAGAGGGTTACACGTGCAACAACACGGTTTTATCGTAAGCTCAAAAGAACGATTGGTAATGGTGGAAAAAATAATGTTTTTTTCTCCGCTCGCTGCGGCAGAAGTTTCTTATACATATCTTCCTTGTTGAGTCTCTTGCGACAATTGATCAATGAAGGCATTAAAGTTATCGTATGTAGGTACTTGCGATGAAATATTTTAACCGGAGCTTGAATTTATACACCGATATAGCAGATCCCATCAATTGACCAGCTATCGATAAGCCCAGGAATTATTATCAACGATTATTCCGTCAATGTGGGTTGGTTCGGTACAATGACACTTACTCTATATTGTACGAAAAACGTCGACAACCGTTCTGACCGACGGCCACTAAGACCGCGAGAAATTCGGTTCCAAGAGTGCAGTCGCTCTGGATCATGCAAAATCCCTTAGTGATCAGCTTGCATATCGAGGCCTGTGAAACGAAATTTTTATTCGTATCCTAAGATGATATGAGCTTACGATAATAAAAAAAGTAGATTACAATTTTCCCAAAAAAAACTACAATAAATATTTTTTCGAAAGCATAAACATTTAAGAAAAAGGTAAATTGGAAAGTCGTAGATGTGCTGTAAAACACTGACAAAGATGAAACAAATGAATAAATCAATATTAAAATGCGCCTCGAAGCAGATCGTCCAAAGCTGGGCCATGCAGCCAACGGGATTGTAGCAATACAAGGCGCGCTGCTTAGTTCCAATTATCCATCGAGCAGACTTAACTGTTGACTATATAAACATTTTTACATGCGATACCGGTTTTAATGTATAAATTTAACGCTTGTCTGTAATCCAATGTATGGAAAAAATCGACGACGTCGGAGGAATATCCTCGGTGAAAAGCACTCGCGAAGACAAATATCGATGTCTGTCGTTCAAACGAATATACAGACGTTACAGTGATGTCGGTATATATGTCGGCGCATACGATCACCTTGTTTCTTTGATCGAACCGGAGCGTCTCGCATCTAACAATCGGATACGCTATGCCGAGGTTGCGCCCTCGTTCTATGTATCAAGACAGCTCAGCATATAACCGCGCTACCCTCGGGACGGTATGGTTCGCGATCCCTCCGCAGTAACGCTTCATCCACTGTCCGCCTTACTCCGTAAATGTTTCGTACTCAACGAAAAGACAACTCTTTCTAATGAAGACAACAATTTTAAAAATCGATTTTATTTATTCATAAAGGCGTGAATCGCTTTTTTTCAATATTGACCCTTCGAAATTGAGAAAGACACATCACAATTTAGCGTGTTCGTCACCGGATAATCGAGTGGTAAAGACGCCAAGTTCGATAAATGTCGCGTCGTGTGTAATATAGTGATGAACTGGTGTGCGTTCCGCACACGTGGATCGACAGTCATATACCAGGGCGAACCGTTTTATGAATAACATCGTGAATTTATGTTCGATTCACCGAGAAAAAATACCGGGAGAATGTTGAACATATTGACTATATAACAATCGGAGATAACTTGTCGTGCAGTCGAACCCAAGTTTGATAATATACCGCACTAGGTCGATGTACCCTAATTTATACGTGCAAATGACAGCTCATCGTCTTGCGCGCCACAGTGTACTGCTTTAGCGTCGCTAAGTCAGGTAGCTTCTATACACGTACTTGCATTCGTTGCAGGCTCACCGGATTACCAAAAAAAAATCGTTACCCTTAAATAAACAATACGGGAAATACATTGAGTATCGGTAATAATCATTAAAGAATTTTTACACAGCTTCTTTAGTGATTCCTGTTTTTTTTTTTGCCAAGAATATCGGACCGAATTTTCACTATGTCATAACGAGCGTTAATTTTTCAAATGGATGAACGTTGCAATGATTTAGAGTCCGAATTATAAAGTTTTAGTCACGTAGGATAGGTCGCTCAAGCTAAAATCATATCTATCATTTCGAAATATGTGAAATTTTATAAAAATTAAGTTTCATTTACGATTCTTGCTACTTAAATATGATACGGAATATTGTTCATGTTACGCCCATGTGTACGCCAATTTCGATCCAACAATCCGGCAAATTGCGGAAAAGCCAACGACGAAAAAATAAAATAATTGAGTCATAAATTCTTTGAACTTGAATTCATTGGATATTTTGGTATGTAATACGACAGTAACAAAGAGTTGTATAAGCGAACTACAAATAACGGTTCCAGAGTACGATAATTGAAACTTTTTTCTGACTTATAAAACAATCTTATACTACATTTTTCGTTCGTGCACTTTTGTAATTTTTATTATTGACCGAGACGTACGAACAACGATTCACCAAATGGTTAAAATCAAAGTTTTTTCGGTCGGCAAAGAATCACGGTGAAAGTAATAAAAAATTAAATATGCGTCTCTACTGTTCAACTACTTTCACCGATATAATTTTTTACACAAACCATACAAATATTTTTCAGCACGACTTCATAATATCGCCAATTCGTGAATGAAAAATTCTATCGCACAATACGTTTCTGGTAAACCGTACGAGGATAATCGTACTTTAGAAAAAAGATATACATACAAGTGAACGATATTTCATTATCATATATCATCGGCAATCGTCGATTGTTAATATACAGCTCGATTTAGACGAGAATTTCGTGAATAAACAATGAATTACAAATGATACAACAAGATTTATTATGGCTAATGTACAAATTTTCAGCTGAGTGATTATATAAATCCGTCGAGGGAAAGAAGGCTCTATCATAATAACGAGAAATATATCGGCCGAATAACTTTGATTAGTGTCGTCGCAAGCGAATTGTTTACGTTGACGACAAAGGAGCAAAGTCACGACGATGAAAGATTCACCATGTGGAACGCTCGGGAGTCGAAGGACACAACTCTGCCGGAGTTGCGGCATTATAATATCTCGCCAGTCTGAAACAAGCAGAGTGTATCGACGATCCTCCTCGTGATGGCGTGCTAGTTCATCGATATCACTCAACTCTCGGAAACGTAAATCGCTTAATAAGTAATGAATAACAAAAATCGTTGCGAAAGATATTTTTACCGTCAAGTACGCATGGAAGTGTGATAAAAACGGAATCAAGCCTTCGAGTGAAAATTATATATACATATGTTTGTGTGTGCGCGAGTGTATGGAAATAAATCTGATTCGTCCTTAGCCGTCCTGGGGCTAAATAACTCGATGCCCCAAAAACAATATATATATTTCATCAAACCGTAAACAAGTAACGCGAATCTGTGATAAACGAAAGATAAAAAGAAACAAGTAGATAGAAAAAAAATCAATGAAATCGACGCACAATATTTGTGTGCTCGAGGCTAAAAACTTTTCGAAAACAACGAAGGAATAAAATTTAACGAAACAAAAATATCGAATTGTCAATTATGTAAACCCGGAAAGAAATATTAGAAACGTTGCCGTATGACAAAAAAAAACGTACGTAAGAAAAGAAAAAACAAAAAAATTGTTCGTTGAAGTTTGAACCGTACGTCGGACAAGACACGCGAAACTATGAATCAACATCGTTCCAAGCGTATGCGTGTATTCGCAACGAACGAGAAATACATACCATTCAGAAATCTACGTTACCCGTGAGAGTTCGAATGTTGACCGATGTTGTGGGTAAAAAAAAAGAAACAAAAAAGTGTTAATCGACGTTTGTACCGCAAAGATTGGTGAGTTGATACGTGTGTCAGCACATGACTTTTGTGTTGATTCGACGGGCCGATAGGAAACCAAAAACATCGGTGGTATTCTGATAGATGAAATTTCACTCGCGACGACTCGTTCATCCGAGCAAATCGGAAGATTTGAAACTCCGACACTTGACAAAATGAATAAAATATAATAAGCAAATTAAGGATGAAATAAATAACAACATTGCAATCAATTTACAAGGCGTGAGACACCGATAATCCGACGACTCGGATATGAAAAATTAGCGCGAATTCAATTGATTAAAATGGAACACGCTGAACGTACATAATATTTTCAAGTCCGACGTCTGAAAAAAAAAAAAAAAAAAAATCTTCGTTAATCGATGAAATGAAATCGACTGATATTGAAATGCATCATCCGAAAAAAGAAATATGAAGAAAAGAGGATAAAAAATTAAAGAGTAGGAAAGAAATAGCAACGGTTAATCCGGGGCATCGGCCTCTCGTTTTCATCTGCACGAGATAAGCCGACGAGAGGCTCAACAACGACTGCAACCAAGCGACGAGAGAGAATTCGGTCGTTGAGTTTACGTCGGCCCACGGAGTTTCCTTAATATCGATCTCTCGGAGCTCATGCCACGGGGTGGATTGCGCAAAGGGACGTTAAATTGTAAACGCGATGGATATTGTGGAGGTAGGTCAGGGCGCAGACGCGAGCGCGACTCGGTTTGTCGTTTCGCGTCCAAATCTGCGCGACATCGTTCGACGATGGACCAACTCCATAAGGGCGTATTATAACGCAAGGGATGCGGTGGCGAATAATCTGATTGAATCGGTACCCGGGATGGGCAATCTACAGAGCGACGGAAAAAAAAGAACAAAAAAATGTCGCGAGACGACGGCCTCGGTCGGCGCAGCGGCGAACGACGATCTTCAGGATAAAGTGCGAGAAAAATTGTCAAAGAGTCTCAATGATTTGGAGGACAAGCCTATAAAAGTATCGTTCGAAAAAGTACAAACCCCGGCAAAGAGACATGCTCCACCACCGCCCAAAATACAGGTCAGTCTTTTTTCTTTAATTCTCACTTATCCTCATTATTCGTTGAATAGAAACTCTTTGAAGCCGAGCTATTTCTCTTCTTTCCTGAGTTGAACAAATTGCAACAAATTACATTTGGATGAGTTTGAAGCAAACAAATTGTAATGTAATTTCTTTTTTTTTTTTTATTTCAATATTCCTTTGTAAATTTGCACGCTATAGAGCATTATACTTTTAAAGTACATTGAATCCTACCGAAAAACGCCATAAACGGTGTAAAAAACTTGAGACAAGCACATTTACGTGTATTATCATTGATTGCGCCAAAAGATTTCAAATAAATTGAAACTGTTGAAATGTGTAGTGCCAAGTACATGCCATTTTTATGTACATTTCGTGAAAGGAAATTCTTATCAAAGCAATAGAAATCATGAATTCAAAAGACAATATTTAATTCGCCAGATTATAAAGGTCATTCATCCGGCCGTCGTTATTCTTGATTTCATGAAATAATGTAAATGCTTCTATTGACTTACCAGTCCGGACAAGTGGCTTTTATAATCCGGCTAATGAAATATTGTGTTTTCAATTAACGATCTTAAATGCCCTGTTAAGAATGAGCTTTCACGAAATGTACATCAAAATTCCATGTACTTGTCACTACACATTTCGACAGTTTCAATTTATTTGAAATCTTTTGGCGCAATCAGTAATAATCCGCATAAATATATTTGTCTCAAGTTTATTACACCATTCATGACGTAAAAACCACCACCACAATTTACCAATTTTCTACTATTATTTTGTGGGATTACATATCTTTTTGCAAAGATTTTAATGAAATATGCTAATGTATCGATTTAATTGTAAGTGCACTTATGTTGAGTATTTAGACCGCAAAAATATATATTATCAACTATTTTTCTCAACGTAAATGTTATGAACTTCACACCTTCAACATTACTGAGAAATCACTTTCTCTAAACAGTACGTAAAAATAATCGTTTTGTCGTCAATATTGTTTTACTTTTCTGAGAAACTGTATGGACCGATTTTAATAGCAATCTGTTAGTTAATATAATGATTTATTGTTTAAACAATATTTAGCATCAATTTCATACCGAAAATGTTAGTTTTTTATAACCAAAATAATAATAATGGCAACATTTTTTGGTAATTGATGGATATTTGAAGATATTTTGTTTAAAAAATATTTAGCAATAAGTTTTTACTGTCAATATTTTTAATTTGCCGGTCTAACAAAGTTGACGAAATTTCGTATCGCTTAATATTTCAAGATTGTTCCTTTAAACTATATATAGTAACAATTTTTCATCGGCAATATTATTTGTTTACCTAAAAAACAATATTCAGAAAATTTGGCTCTAATCGGTTTATATTTAACGATAATCAAGAAACGCGGTAGCATCTCGACGCCGAGTTGTTTAAAAAGGTCAAAGTCCACGCGCGTCAAGCGCTGCCGTGTCCTTGTATCGTGTCCCCCAAACGTTGACATTCTTTTTCTCGGAAACGAGAGGTCAGAATGAAATTTTGCAGACACCTTTATGATATAAATCGAATATAAGCTTTAAAATAGGCCCAGAATCAAATCGATTGGTGCACGCAATAAAGAGATATCGCGATATGCCCGAAAAATCCTCGTTTTCACGTTAATAACAATTCTTCAGAGATTTTTTCGATTGTCAGTTGTTTGTTCGATGTCCCATGATGCCTGTGTGTTGCGTCCTTGCGTTCATGCGTGAGCTGTGCATACACCATGGTATAAGCAGAACGAACGATCAGCTGTTACAGATTTCCAGTGTGTCAGTTCGTGAACACAGCAACCCGCGATCTTCGTATCCGCGATCCGCAATTTAAATAGTGCGGGGATTTATCGTGAAAACTAATAATAAAAAAGAAAATAACGTCTCTCATGGTTTGGAAACAGGTTTGTGTGTGTCAAATAAGTATACAAACTAATCGCAGGCAGGTAATTTTAATTAATCCATATTGTGCGTGTCATACAAAAAAATCGATTCTTAACGTTGCAAAGTGAAACATTTTTTTTCATAATAATTAATACTAAATCAATAATAAAAAAATAAATTGAAAAAGAATGAAATAAAAAGTAAAGAACACTTTTCTTTGAAAAATATAAAAAACTCCGCCAAGTGGTTTTAAAATAATTTTTTGTAAACAAAAATAAAAAACTTTTAAAAAAATCATATGAGCCAAATAAAAATAAATAAATAAAAAACTTGGCGAGACCTCAGAACACAAAGAAATGTAGTAGTAATAAAAGAGAAGACGAGCCAAGTTTTCTTTATTTATTTTTTCTTGGCTCATGATATTTTTTTAAGTTTTTTAATTTCAAAAAATTATTTGAAAATAATTTTTGAACTACATGGTGACGTTTTTTACATTAAAAAAAATGTTTTTTATTTTAACAGTATAACCTGAACCTATGCCAATCACTCTTTATCACTGAATCATCGACTGAATCTAACCACTGAATCACGTGAAAATCGCATATTGAAATAATGAAACGGAGATATCATTTGAATGCCTTGTCGCATAGCTATTATTTTGATCGCATTCGAGAGCTAATTAAAAAATACATGCATTGCATTGTGTAAAACATTTTTCAAAGACAACAATTACTTATAATCTTCAAATAGTTTTTAACGTAAGACTGAAACCGCGATTCTTCGAGTAATGGATTCTTGGTGTGTTTCGTTGCTGTTTTACCGACGATATTATAAATGTAATTGTCTCGAGACGCTACCGCGTCTCTTGGTTAAAAGAGAGGCAAGAGAGATATCAAATTTAATGTAAAATTGGGCAAAATCTTAATGCTTTTTTTACCGTAAACTTTAGATAAATTTCGGAAATTTAATTACTTTTGTAGAAAATTACACTAAATTGTTTAAATTAAAGTATTTATAATGTTTTTCATATACTTGAAATTATTTTTAGTACACAATTATTTTATTACAGTTCATATATCAATAAATGCATAAAAACTTGCACTAGCAGTGCAATAGAGTGCTTAAAAATGTTTATTCCCGACCACGCTATAAAGTCCACATTCCGTACCTGCGAGGCGGGTGGAAAGTGGCGAATTGTAATCCAGCGGGACGTAATTAACGGAGCGGGAATAAAGTGCCACTTTATTGCCCGGCGGGAAATAAAGTACTACTTTATTGCCCGGCGGGAAATAAAGTACTACTTTATTGCCCGGCGGGAATAAAGTACTACTTTATTGCCCGGCGGGAATAAAGTAGCACTTTATTGCCCGGCGGGAATAAAGTAGCACTTTATTTCCCGCCACCGTAGTACTTTATTTCCCACCTTATATTGTTATTAAAAAAATTTGTTATTAAAAAAAAATATCAGTATTATAATTTATATACGCACGCCCTCCCGTGCCCGTATTCCGACGCCCGAGAGGTGCCCGAAAGGTGCCCGTACTCCGAGTTAACCCTTTTCGCCGTCGCATGTACAGAATATAGACTTTATAGGGTGGTCGGGAATAAAGTAACGTATGCCACACGGGAGGAAGTGCTTTTCACCTCGTGTGATCACAGCCCTCGCTTCGCTCGGGCCGCAAACCCCACTCGGTGGAAAACACGCACTTTCCTCCCTTGTAGCATAATGTACTATTATTACAGTGCAGTAGTTTATCAAAGCCACATCAAGCCTTCGAATTTTATTGCTGCAAATGCATTCTCGGAAAAAGAGAAGTTTTAACCCGAGTACCCAGTACTGACCCCCGTGCGAATGTTCTACGCATTTAGTGATACATCATTGAGCCACGAAGAAGCGAAAAATTCATTAATCGACTTTCACTCATAGGCCCATTTGATAAAATGAGGCCAATACCAATGCATTGGCATTTTATGTGCCAATTTAATGCTTTTCTCGAGTAATACCTTTGCTTTTATTATCGAATATAATTTCTTGTGATAGTATACATTTTCATCAACATATTTTAAACTTTATTTTTACACTTACCTTTCTACTTTTTCTCGACGTTTCTTTACGTTTCAGCGTTGAACAAGGTCCTCTTTAGGTATGTTAATGTTGTCATAGTTTCTGGTGTCATTTTTGTGTAGAGCGACCGAAAAAAAATTAGCGCTATAAACTAAGAACCCATAAAATTTGTATTATTTTTATTCATTATTGCATTCATAATAGCGTTATTTGAGTAAATGTTGTAATTTTGTTATTAATTGGAGGAATTGCAGGACCTTTTTTCGAGCTCTGAACACGAAAAAAGCGTGGACGGGAGTGCGAATAAAACACTAAAAAGATGTAAATTACGAATTTCTTAAGTTATATTGAGAGGTACCTAAAAATGTAATGTTAACGTCAATCAGGACATTGTCAATTGGTTCATTTAATATTGCAATGCTCGTAATATTATGGGTCAAACATTTGAGATACAATTCACACGAGAATATTCACTTACGACTATGGATATCAATAAAATGTCAATAATAACATTTATCAAAATAAATTAATAATCAGAACTTTAAAAATATAATTGCTTTACAATCACGCTTTTGACGAGATATTAAAAATCCGAAGTTCTGGAATCTAGAAGGACGTGCATGCATCAGGTAGGGTGTAGGTAGGTCGTCGAGATTGGAAAAAGAATGAGATTTGGGAACCCATGAATTAAACGGAGCGTTTCCAACGTAGTCGAATACATCACGGAGGTCACGCAGGCTACCCGGAGAGTCTTTTTAAGTTGGAAGGTCTGGCGAAAGAAGGGTCGTCACGGGCATGTACAATGGAACTTGGAATTAAGTGGAGTCAAACGCGGCATAAAAATTTTGACTGGGGGCAACTTACGCCACTCGGCCACTTGCCCGGAAGTAGCACTTCTCATGCACATGTTACAAAACATTGTTTAATTCCACGATGGGAAAAAAATAAAAAGCTCTTGTTTTTAAATTTGTTGTGAAGAGGGCGTGAGAGTTACGCCCATTAGCGCTTTTGCTTCGAATGAAGTTATTTGACGTGTCCGAATCGAATCGATAGATGGATCGATTAGATCGTTAATCATCGACAAAGCCTGGTGACCTTACTGCCTCTTTCATTGATGATAATGCGTATACGTAACTAGCTATACGAACTTTATCGGTTATCGTACACGTTATCCATCGCTCCGCGATGATTCGCGTGATTCACTACTTTTCGTAAACACTACTTTTCGCTTTCATTCCGATGCCTCGTGTCCTCACAATCGTCGAGGGGATACGCAGATAAAGTATTATCTCCGTGTGTGATAATGACGGGATGGTTCGTATTGCTTGTTCCGTTAACTCATCGATGAAAACCAGTCGCGAGTTCGAAGTCCACTGTACCGCTTCGCGTCTTTATTTACCCACACTTATCGATACAATATTTGTACAATATTTCCGCGCAACGTAAAAAAATGCGAATACGTGATTTGCTTATATCCCATTGAAATAAACATTTTTCAAGAATATTCTCGTGTAAAAAAAAAACTATATCGAAGCATGAGAAGTTACACAACGAAAAGTTGTCTTGGTCTGAAAAAATAAAAAACGTCTAGTGTTGGCATATTTATAATTCTGAAAGCGAGATTTCACAATTTATTCGCCTATTGAGTTTAGTTAATGTCCGGTTAATTTTTCTCGCATTTCCCTCACTATTACCATTTTACATGATAATTTGAACGCGGTATGAAATTTTAACGACACTCTTAGCCACAAACCAATATAACTTGAGGTAAGCAGCGAATTATCGAATACTCGAATAATAACGCTGATTAATATAGTACACTCGATAGAAATTTACATAATATCATCGAGAAGGGCGTATCCGAGACACATGTGAGATTCAGGAAAACTTTCAAATGCTTTCCAATGGGATACATTAAAAAAAATACCCATATAGAAGGGATTTGCGGAAAATTCGTCGAAAACAATTCATCTAAAACAATTCGTCTAAAAAACAATTCGTCTAAAAACAATTCGTCTAATAGCAATTTGTCTAAAACAATTCGTCTAAAACAATTCGTCTAAAAACAATTCGTCTAAAACAATTCGTATAAAACCAATTCGTCTAAAAACAATTCGTCTAATAGCAATTTGTCTAAAACAATTCGTCTAATAAAATAATTTTGCAAAAATTAAAAAACTCCCGACTGAAAGAGTAGCCAAATAACGAAAATGTATTAACTGAAAACAGTGAAATAACAATTAAATTATTCGCATATGATAGTCGAGCGATTTCTTCGTCATTAACTTCTTCAGATGGAAATCTCCCGACAATCATATGCGAATAATTTAATTGTTATTTCACTCTTTTCAGTTAATACATTTTCGTTATTCGGCTACTCTTTCAGTCGGGAGTTTTTTAATTTTTGCAAAATTATTTTATTTCATGATTTGTAAAGAGATCAGGCGTCCGTTCGATCGTTTGAGGTTAGGTATGCTTCGAAAAGATCGGGCGCCTAGCGAGCAGTCGGGAAGCGAAAAATATATCGCAGAAAATGGCGCTCAGTTTTCGATATATTTGATTAACTATTTAATAGATCGCTTTTATTTCTACCAATATTCACCTAATCGAAATTTTGTTTCGCAAACGACATTCTCTGGGCGTCTTAGAATCAGTGTACCAAATTCTGTTAAGTAACTTTGCGTCGTTCACGAGAACATTCCGGACAACGAAATCGCTCGTTTTCGTGAAACGCATAACTCCCGTCTTTTTGCCCTGGCGGGCAGTCGGGAGTTAAAAACAATTCGTTTAAAAACAATTCGTCTAAAATAATACGTCTAAAATAGTTAATTTGAAAATAAGGATATTGTTTCTATTGTATTAACTATAGCGGAGATATCGATAGCGTTTGTCATCTATAGCGGAAATATTTGTAGTGTCTGTCAACTATAGCGGAAATATCGATAGCGTTTGTCAACTATAGCGGAAATATTTGTAGTGTCTATTTATTATATTTCTGCTATAGTTGACATACGCTATCGACATTTCCCTTATAGTTGATGAACTCTATAGATATTTCCGTTATAGTTGACAAACGCTATCGATATCTCCGCTATAGTTAATACAATAGAAACAATATCTTTATTTTCAAATGAACTATTTTAGACGAATTATTTTAGACGAATTGTTTTAGACAAATTGCTATTAGACGAATTGTTTTTTAGACGAATTGTTTTAGATGAATTGTTTTAGACGAATTGTTTTAGACGAATTTTCCGCAGACGATAGAAGGTGCTAAGAACATTCAGCCTGCATTATAATAATTCGAAACGCTGTTAACAAATTAATCTCAAAACATTATCTAAACTATCATCCGGTTATATAACTTTTTTTTAACAGAAATTGATTCAATTATTTTTCTGAAGACATAGCAATTATTTTGGAATTTCTTTTAACTTTCGATCTGCAAATATGATAAACCCAATATCCGGTAACTTCTTGAGCGTAATGTATAATCTTCTTGCGAACTCGCATCCCGATGATTTTTCAATAATTTTTTCGAACTAATTGATAACTATTATCCTTTATGCAAGTTAATGGAACGATTGTCAATAGAATGTTCATATTAAGGAGAATGGTTAAAATAGATGTTTTTTTGTCAATCCTTATTTAATAGACTCATTTTTTTCTTTGTTTTCCACATGTCTGGAACATTTTAAACATTTTTTATCAATACAATAGATTTAACGAAAAAAAAGTACAAAAGTATTTTTCGTCCGAGGTGAAGTTGGCTTCGCTCGGGCCAAAACCACATGAGGTGAAAAACTACTCTCTCCTGTGTTACATACTATACTTTTTTCCCGGCTACATTTAAAAATTACCATATTTTTATGTCTCCAACATTAGCCGGGAGGAAAAGTAGTTGTCATTCCTAGAGAAGAATCGTATATTGTGCAACAAGGGCCGAAAGTAGACGAATCCCACGAGTATGAGATTTGCAATACCAGGAGTTGCAATCGACAATTCGCCTCGAGTTGCACACGATACTTTTTGTAATAATTGCAGGAATAGAGACGCTTTGAGGGGAGGGAGAGTATTTCGAAAACAAACGGTGACAATTGAGGTTACAATTTTTAAGCTCCAGGGCAAAAAAGTTAACGTTTCTGTCCGAAGGAACAAAAGTAAGATAATATGCGCATACCTCACAAGCTTAAGCGTCGCTTTTTATGCGTTAGTTACGAAAAAATCCTTTGCAACTTTTGGAAGATTGTTTTCTTTATTTATTTTCAGCCATCGACGGTGCAACGCGCACTCGAGCCTCGTGATGCCTGCACCGAAGTCTCGATTTCCAAGAATCTCAATCTCAATAATAAGAAAAACGACCGCGAGGAGGAACGGGCAATTATCCTTGCCGGCGATACCGCTAGAGTTTCATCGGATCCCGAACCCCCACCGGTTGAGGCGAAGAGCCCACTCGTACTTCCGGTCCCCACACCACCGTGCGCCTCATCGTCGTTGTTGGCCGATCTTCCGAGTGTACCGGCACTCGGTGTTCTGCCATATCCAACAACGGGCCCGCCGCTTCTCGTGACCGATTCGTGGCGACGCGCGAACGCCAATATACCCGCAACAGATGTGCCAACACCGCCGAGTCAAGAATCATCGAGCGACAGCGTCTTCACTGATCCCGAAGAAATTCTTGCTGGAATGGTGGCGGATTCTGTTGCATCGCAACAAAGACCGTGCAATGACAAACAATTAACGCTGACGCCGAGAAGTAAAAATCTGGCAAGTGAGAAAAATGCGGCAAAGTGTACAAGTCCGTCGAGCCACTTCACGGTATCCAGACACCGGAAGATTGAACTCTCACCGGCCTCACCGGGACTCGGTGAGTTTTTTTTTTCAGCGCGCATCGTCGCGCACATTTCCGCGCGGCATTATTCTCACTTAGATCGATGCAGTTGACATTATACAAATCCGTACGATTTTACGGATTTGCCGGTCTTTATTTAAATACATTACATGGAAAAAATGTCTTGCCGTTTTTTAATTAAAAATTAAATTTTTTATTGTTTGCGTTTAGTTAGTTTTCGTACTCAAGTGGCACTTGACGTTAAAAAAACCGTTTTTGAAGGAAAGAAAAAAAAGTCGTATAAAAAATTCTCCACAAGTGTTTATTCGTAACGGTTTTCTCAATTCATATAAATAAATCGGCTGGTACTATTCTGGAAATTTTGTACAATAAGAAGCTTGAAACTTGCATTTTTTTTATATATAAATAAAATTTTATCGAAAAAATAGAACTTATTGGAATTTTTTGTACGACCAAAACATACTAAGTGAAATAAAATTCGGTACGAGTTTTTGTTTTTCGGTTTTTTTCGTGATTCTTCTTGCTTGCGTGCCTTTGCAAGAGACATATCGTGATCCGGTGTAGTGCGACGTTATCGAGTAGAGTCGTAGGCCTTTTTGTAAATATCATGTCATCGAACACATCAATATCGAGGATTATTTCGATTCGAGTCACGCGACGAAATTATATTCAAATCTTTAAATCGTCACATCATCTTATTATTCTCGTTGTTGTAATTATTATTATCAGTTAGTATGTGACGTACAAAGTAGAGGTATACGGTAGCTTCTCGCGAATCGCGAGAATATAGTAGAGTCGATTCGTCGTTCCGAAAAGGCGGTTGATGCCCACTGAGGTGCGTGAAATCTGGAGAGTCACACGCGAATCTTGACGGGCAAATGAAAAGGACTAACGACAATTGTGCCCGTTTAGTGACCGTTCGTCTCGTTAAGCGCGCTTCGTCGACGCGCGATGTTTTTGTATAGGCGAAAAGACGCGAGAAAACAATTTACGAACGCTTCGCCCCTTGTTGCAGGTGCAACGACGACGACGTCTCCCGAACCATCGTCGATTATTCAACGGCGGCGTTATAGCGCTACCGAACAATCGCCGAACGGTAGTACGGTGTTGCGAAGAGTAGCGAGTTTCACCCTCGACAGAGCTACCGTCGATTCACGAAGTGCGACCCCAAAACCCAAACATACAGTACGAAAACTCGATGTCAGACTTTCCGATAAATTCGACGGTGAGTTTCAACAAAAAACAATTGAATTATAAACTATCGGCTTGAGAAATTTCCATTCTTTTGCGGTTAAGAAAGGTGCCCACTCAAACATGAGATCCAGAGAGAGTCAAGAGGCGCGGTAGTGCCTCGACGCCAAGTACTAAAAAAAAATTTTTTTAGCGTGGCGCTACCGCTCCTCTTATACTCGAGAATGCGGGAAGTAAATCTTTAATCGATGATTCCTTGGCAATTCGGGTTCGGAGAACATTTTTAATGACACTTTTATAATATAATTCGCACTCAAGCTTTCTAATGCGCCTAATTACAATTGAATCAGTTCAGGCGAAGCCGAGATCTCGGTATCGTGACCGTTGAAGGGTCCGATTTACGATTAAAATGTGTCCTGTTACGCTGCGTTATTACGTTGTGCGCATGCACGCCTCTCGATTTTATACGACCGATCAGCTGTTCTTGTGCTCTATATATTATATATATATATGTCTACATCTACATGAGTTCATCGAAAAATTCGTGCGGTGGCGCGCACATCACCACAGCCGGCTTAGCTGTCAATTGTTATCGTCGGCACGTACTTTTACGGTGTCAAAATTTTTTTGAGTGTTTCCGAAAATAATAATTGTGTATTGCGTATCGTGGTTTGGTGTCTCGACGCGAAGTAAAAAAAAAAAAATACGTGTTATTTTATATCGATTATAATGTTTCTTTGCGATCTCGAACACCATAACCGGCAATCATCAAGGGGAATGTGTGACATGCCGTTCGCCCGTTTTTGTATATACAATAGAATTAATTTTGTTCGATCTAAATGATCCGATCCTTCGAAATTAATTTTCAAGATAAAATTTTTAAAAAATATTAACTTTTCAAAAAGAAGTGAAATTTCACAAAATATTTTTTTCAAAAAATTAAAAAGATACGCCAAGTACTAAAAAATCCCATTGACATGTATTATTAAAAAAAAAAGAACCAAATATTATAGGCCAAGTGCAACAGAAAAAAGGATTCTATAAGACAAAAAATATTGTTTCTTTTGCAAAAAAATTGCTGTAAAAAATTGGCGTTCCAGTGTTTGAAAGCGTCACAGTAAACTACTAGCATTGGAAGGCCAATTTTTTACAGCAATTTTTTTGCAAAAGAAACAATATTTTTTGTCTTATAGAATCCTTTTTTCTGTTGCACTTGGCCTATAATATTTGGTTCTTTTTTTTTTTAAATAACTAGCAGTGAGCGCACGCTTCGCGCGCGTAGCCTTATCTCTCTATTTAATTTTTTTTTACACTCGACTGTATTATTTATTTGAACTGTCAAAGTTTGTCAATCAACTATCAACTATCAACTATCAAAATGCAACATAACTGAAGTTGCTTGTCTAACAGCATTAGCTTCAGCCCCTTCTGACAGCCAATCAGGCAACGAATAAAGCGACAACAATACATGTATCGAAATTTCGATATATTTTAGCCACGGATTTTTTGAAGAAGGACTAGCAGGTTACGGGCGCGCTGCGCGCGCCCGAAACCTCCTGTCACATCTCGTCGACCAATCACGGCACGAATAAACTGACAACAATGAGCTTCGATATGAATAACAACAATAAATGCGATCTATTCGATATATATCGCAAGGACCTTTTTAAGAGAGCGATACATGTCAATGGGATTTTTTAGTACTTGGCGTACCTTTTTAATTTTTTGAAAAAAATATTTTGTGAAATTTCAAATACTTCCCAATGAGATGAAAATAATGCCAAAAATCCATTCATTTTTCTGAACACATATACAATGATTTGTAATTTGCAAAATTTCGATACGATAATATGCCCTCCTTAACGTTGTTCCTAAAAACATTTTTTGAACACGTAGTTTTTTAATTACAAAAAATATAAAACAAATCTACGGTATAACATTCGTGGACGCGAACACGGTATAGAGATCTTACCGAACGTGCGCCTTATCAGCTGAACTTTGACCGTCTCGTAACCCCACAACTGTTGGTCACAATTTGTAATCTCCGAAAGGAAAATGTGCTTCAGCTTCAAACCGTCATTGACAGTCAACAAAGTTTTTTTCAGCGTATATTAAAAAGAAAAAAAAAAACAATGCGACCGCCATTGTGAATAAATGTATTACAGAGATTTCCATTATACGCAATGTACAAATTTCTATAATTTATAGTACACACAATGATACGGCTAGTCTTTGGTCCGGAAATATACAATGCATACGCGCTACAATACACTCCTTTGCAAATTGACAATGCCGGTACACAAAGATACTCGCACCGCTATTTGCCGTACTCGGCTACGCGTCCTTTTACCTCTCAGCCATTTGCCCCGTGCCAATTTCGAAACGAGCTTCACGCACCGTGACTCGGCGTAATCGCGTAGCGAAGAGCGGCGCACAGAGAGCAGCAGACGCTAGGCGATGTTAAAAAAATAACGATGTTGCAGAGATGCGGAAGCGTAGGCCATGAGCGAAACACACATGCTCGCGCGGCTCCAAGAGACCGCGGCGAAACGTTCAACGCGCGTACATTACCGTCGATAACCCCTCTTCAAAACCCACCGAACGATTTTCTTTCTCGCTGTATAATTACTCCGACATTTTATCGTGTTTTGCGCGTATGTCTTTGCATCGCTGCAGCCACGGAATTTAAAAATAGCCACCACTTGTCCATCCTTGATAGTTCTTTCATGTTTTGATAGAAATAGCCGCCCATTCTTCTCCGTAACTCTTCTTATCGCGATGTTAAAAAAACAAATGCCAGACTCGTAATCTAGACACGATAGATCGATAATCTTAATTTCTTTCTCCACGTTTGTGCGAGCAAGCGATTTAAAAATAAATTAATCGCAAATTTATTATTATTAATTACTCATAGACGAACAGATTACGCGTAGTGTTCAGCCACCGATATCATTATTTTCGAATAATTATATTAAAAAAACAATAATTTATATTAATTCGCGATATACCCAGTGTAGATACAGGTGAAAACCTTATAGACAATTTTATTCTGCATGGCGAAACAAAAACAAAAAACGATTAAAGCCCGACGGTTCCGTTGCTAAACCAGGCAATTGTAACCATTTAATAATAAATTTCATCTCATGTCAAATATAATATTTCGTGCGTATACACCGTTCGATATGAAAATGCTTAAAATCGAAAAGAAATAACAAAACATTTTCCCCAAATTTTTGCATTTTCGCGATGCGCCCTATAATGCACGTGAATTATAGAATGCACCGCGCGTTATAAGTAATCGTAATTCACTATTTCAGATCGTAAATCCTCGTAAGCCGGTTGTTCGCGAGATTATCTTTTTTTCATTACAGACTCGAACTCAAGACTCATTAAGTCAGATAATAGAGTTTGATATCTAGACTCGGCATTTTTATATCACGCACCGCGGTGTTGAAACTCTCATGCATTTCATAATAATCATCGAGTCGACGATTCCGCAGTCTCCTTACTTTCGAGTTACTCGAAGCGCAGCTACACTTTCTAACCCGCGGATTAATCTCTCCACATTTCAGAAAAATATTCTAACAAAATCGTTAATTATTATTTACGAATATCTTTCTTGGGTCATGAATATTCATCGCTTTTTTGAATCTTTTTTCCTCATCAGTTTTACAACTTTCCCAATACGTTACCGTTTTACCAATTCGCATGAGAAAAAAAAAACAACTCGAGAGCGGATAAAATTCAACTATTGAAATTAAATAGGTAACAAACGAATCTGATTTATATTTTTTATCAATAATGCCTTTTTTTCGCCCAAATATTATCAATTTACAATAATAGGAAACAATGTTCGATTTATCGATTCAACCAAACATAATCAAATTTCACTTGTATAATATAGCTAAATACATGTTTTCTTTTTCAACGACATATTCTCCCGCCTATAGCGTAACGCTTAGGATGAAATGAATCAAGCGGAATTCACGAAGTTCGAAAACGCATCATATCGGTATCAGTATAGTTTCAATATATTATCATAGGTTGGAATAAAATTAAAATACAAGTCCGACTAGTCGACGAAATCCCGTTTAGACGTGTAACTTTTTTTTCTCTACAACAGGCTTGCCAATCGTTTTCATCTCTTTTACAATCGTTCAGTTAGGCGACGGAAAAAAAAAAACGGAATAACGTATTCGACGGCAACTGATTTAAAAAACTGTGACATACGTTCTTCGCTCTCGCAGCGGTTGATAGAGGCGCTAACGTTTGGTGACAAATGTTCGACGATAAGCCGTATCTCTCTTCTCTCCGGTGTATCCGAGAGCTCGGAGAACTGGTGTATCATCGTTTTGTATACGCACATCGAGGAACGAATGGCATATTTACGCCTTCCCTCCCCACTCCTCCCCCTTCCACAGCTATTGTGTACATACCTCGAAATCCAAGAAATAAGACACTGTACGCAAAACACACCATCGTCCACATAATGCTTTGTAATTAAGTATACAACTCATTTGCGTTAATATCAAAAGCGTCCCTTCCACGACTCGCCTAGATTGCGGTACGGTACGAGTGAGCGATACAAGCTCTTCCATCGGTATTATTATTTTTGTCATAACGACGTACAGCTCTTAAATTGACGTGACACACTCGAACCATTAACGAATACATCGAATCCTGTTGCGCGAACAACTTTTTTTCTAGCCTTCCGTTTGCAACAATAAAGAAATTTAATTAAAAAAGCAACAACAGTGACCATTGTATATTTTCTGGATATCAGTTCGATTAGATCAGTTCGAAGAAGAGAAGAAAGATGGGTGTACAACTTGTTGAAACTTTCGTGTAAAAGTGACATTTTTATTAAAAAAATCCTTTGTATCACGCGAATTAACAGTACCGCGATTGGAAAACATTCGAATGAGGAATTTGAGGTACGGTGGAAGCCCTCTTTTTTTAACTTTTAACTCAACCGCCGGCTTATTTTAACTCTATACCATGGCAACGATTTCGCTTAGCTGTATTTCCACTCAGTTCGCTCGCCCCACCATGAGCGCCGCGCCCGGGCTGACTCTACCCCTCGTTACCCATACTGGCAGCTATTGACCGGGAATGGGGACCGTAGGGGACACGACAGGTCCGTTCATTAGTTTATTTCCATTTCTTTTTTTATATAAATATTAACCCTGTAAAAAAAAGACGCTTAACGAGAACATTAATTAAAGTAGTTGATGAAAAAGAATGCACGGAAATATATTCCATTATTAACTTTAATGATAGTGCCATTCGCGCCTTCTGAATAGCTCGAGTATAGTAACGTATCTAAAAATCTTTTCGGATGGGCTCGCGGTCACTCGAGAGGCACGAAGAAGAACGAAGCAGGTGTACAGCGGAGAAGGATCTCTCCCTCTGCTACTGCGCGTGGTCCCTCCCAAGTAAATCCGAACGTTCTGTTCTAATACTACCGCTGCTGTTGGTCATCGTTAATTCAGAGTCATAAGCAGCCTGTCGAACTATCTTAGCCGACAAGCCCCTCGATGTATCATCGCCAAACGGAATAATAGCCAGCAGGTTCCAAGCCGCTCTTCCCAGACTGGTTCGTTTAGAGTGCTGCTAGAGCTCAACCGGCAATAGCTTTCTTGAAATTAACGGACGTCAAAAAAATCTCTGCTTCGCCAACATTTTTTAGTTCGTCAAACTATATTAAAAACAAACAAAAAAAACCTGAAAATAACTTTGGCCGAATATGCAACTAAAATAGATGATCACCTATTAGTTTTCGAATTATTCATATCGATGACGTACAAGAAATTATGGAATTATCACAGTCACCCGGAATCTCGGAAATATTTCTACCCGTCGGTGAGTGTGAGCGGTGATAACTCTTTGTATACACATTAATGAACCCGAGTAGCGTCCAACCCACGGCCGTTTATTGAAATATCTATCGTTATTAATATGGCGAATAAAATGTTTCAATGTTAATGTAAACTTGCTATGGCAAGTTTCTTGCTATGCTATGCTATGGCAAGAGATGGAAAATAGATTTTATTGATTTTAATGCAAAGTTGTCCGCTTCAAAAAAGTGTCGGTAAAATATGTGATGAAAAAGGAAAAAAATAATGTCAAGTGAGTCCAAGTGGTAATGGTTCGAAACATCTTTCAGGACAACATCTGGTTAATTGGCTGGCTTCTGGAATTCCCGAGAATCTTCGAAACCAGCTGACGGATGTCGATATCAATAAATTTGGTTCGTCGTTTTGCGATCATCTCGTATCAGCCGGCGTTCTGAAGCCTATCGACGATCGTGCTGAGCCAAGAAACATTGTATTTGCGGTACGCATCTTTCCAAATTATATTATAATTTGGAATTAAAGTTTCCACGATATATTCAACTGATGAGTGCATTACAATATTGATAAATGAATAATAATATATTTATTTAACGAATTAAAGCCGGAGCAATCGTACTGTTGGGCCCAGCGGGAACGCGAACCAACTTCGAATAAAGTTACGGCTGTTAAACGCAATGGAAGATCGTCCGAATCGCTGGATTACGTTAAAAGCCTGGAGAACGAGGTGGCGACATTGCGGATGGAGATTGAGAGGCTTCGAAGGCTCATCGAGCTTTCCGAAAATACAACGGCGAACGAACAACGAGGTCGGTCGTCATCGCGCGATGCTGATTCGCTGTCGCACTCGGGATCGAATGCAACCAACACGAGTTCGCCGGAACGCGAGAGCTCTCGCGAGAGCGGAAGATTCACAGCGAGCCTGTCGCCGATTCAATCCGAAAAATTGAACTCTTTCGGTTCGGAGGATTCGCGAAACGACCCCACGATGCCGTCGAATCTCTCGCCGATCACTGAGATCGACAGTCATTCGCAATGTTTCGTTAAACCGATTGTGCCAACTACGAAAATCGAAGAATCGGAAAACGGCAACGACGAGACTGACGACAGTGTCGACAGGCTTGCAGATCGGATGGAAAGGATAAGGCTTGGTGACAGTGGCGTTGTTAAAAATGACTCAAGTGAGTCGAGGGACCTCGGTTTTTCCGAAAGGACAAATGTAGATACGAAGACAAGCGATCATGACAAGTGCGTCAAGGAGTTCGAGTGTACCGATAAACGAAAAGAATCAAATTTTGTAGCAAATGATGACAACGCGGGCAAGACGAAAAAAAAGGTTCAACAACGAATTTTTAGTGAAGTGAAATCTCATTCTTCGGAGAATATATCTGTAAATTCGGATATTGAAGAGTCTTCTCCACGAACAACTATGCCGAAAATTGTGGGACCAGCACCTTCTGCTCATCCGCAAATGCCCGATACAAATATACATTGTGCTCCTCCTTCCCCTCCTCCAATGCCCGAAATGACGGGACCTCCACCTCCTCCTCCAATGCCCGAAATGACGGGACCTCCACCTCCTCCTCCAATGCCCGAAATGACGGGACCTCCACCTCCTCCTCCAATGCCCGAAATGACGGGACCTTCACCTCCTCCTCGAATGCCGGAAATGACGGGACCTCCACCTCCTCCTCCAATGCCCGAAATGGCAGGACCTCCTCCTCCTCCTCCTCCAATGCCTGAAAGGCCAGGACCTCCTCCTCCTCCTCCAATGCCTGGAATGCCAGGACCTCCTCCTCCTCCTCCTCCAATGCCTGGAATGCCAGGACCTCCTCCTCCGCCTCCTCCAATGCCTAGAATGCCAGGACCCCCACCTCCGCCAATGCCTGGAATGGCAGGACCTCTTCCTCCTCCAATGCCTGGAACGTCAGGACCTCCTCCGCCTCCCCCAATGCCTGGAATGCCAGGACCCCCACCTCCGCCAATGCCTGGAATGGCAGGACCTCTTCCTCCTCCAATGCCTGGAATGTCAGGACCGCCACCTCCTCCACCTATATCTGGAACAGCAGGACTTCCACCACCTCCCCCAATGCCGGGGATGCCAGGTCTCGGCAACTGTCCATTGCCATCACTGCCTCCTCCCCCCGCTGGAGGATGGAACCAACCGGGCAGAGCAGGTAAAATAATAATACATTTATGTAAAGCATATTTTTCTCGGTTTATAAATGATACTCGACTGATTCAAGACGAAAAAAAAAATGCTTGAGCGGACACCGAAGGAAGGCTTTTCGGATCACAAAAATAATTCAACTGTCGTGACTTTTCAGTGATGAGGAAGCAACCTCTATCGCTAGACGTTCCCATGAAACCGCTTTACTGGACGAGGATACTAATACCTCTGGAGTCTCCACCGGAGGTAATGATCGATGATTATCAAATTTCGTTACGTTTGTCAATCTTAAATATCTCGAAAATGATGAAGCAGATTCCACTTTGGGCGGAGATCGAGGAGGAGAGCAATTTGAATTTGACGGAATTCGTGGATCTATTCTCGCGACAAGTCGTCGAGCGTAAGCCAACAGTGAAGAAGGAGGAAACTGACAAACCGTCCAAGATACAGCCGGCGAAAATATTGGATTCGAAAAGATCGAAAAACGTAGGCATTCTGGAGAAAAGTCTTAGAGTCGATTTCAGCGAAGTGGAGAACGCCGTTTTCAATCTTGACACCAGCGTCGTTAGTCTTGAGGCCCTTCAGCAGATCTACGAAATCGTGAGTAATCACAATATATTTCATAGGGATCCGTAAGTTTAAGAGAGCCATCGTTTCACAGATGCCAACGGCGAAGGAACTCGAGGAAATCGCATCGCACGAGAAAGAACATCCAGACATACCGCTCGATCGTCCGGAATTGTTTCTCAAACAATTGTCAACGATACCGCATTTCACCGAGCGAATAGCCTGCCTCATGTTTCAGGCCGAATTCAACGACGCCATATCGACGGTATCGACGAAACTCACGAATCTACGATCAACCTGCGATTACCTTTGCAACTCTCAGTCGCTTAAGAGAGTAATGGCGCTTATATTGACATTTGGAAATTACATGAATGGTGGTAATCACATGAGAGGCCAAGCCGACGGCTTCGGCCTCGAGATTCTCGGTAAATTGAAAGATGTTAAATCCAAAGTGCCCGGTTTGACGCTGTTGCATTACGTCGTGAGAGCGCGTTTGAATCAGGAGGGTGACTATGGATTGGACGAACAGTTACCGTTGCCGGTTCCCGAACCCGCCGATATTGAGGCCGCTGCAACAATCAATTTTGAGGAAATAACCAAAGAACTCGACAGACTTGACCGAGAACTTCGGAGTAAGCGACATAAGTCAACTTTTTCTTTTCTTTTAACCAGTCATTGTCAGTTGGAAAAAGGTGTAGAATCGTTTTTCGAAAGACGGAATGCCTTTGAGAATAATGTCAAGGGACTTTCCGACGAAAACGACAGTTGTCATCGCTTCGCTTATTTCAGATTTACATTTACTATTACATTTACAGATTGTACGAATAAGAGCGCGTTGGTGATGGAAGCCAATCCAGAAACATCGAAGCCATTTCGCGAGAAAATGGATAGTTTCTTGAAACGATCATCGAGCGATTTGGCCAACGAGAAGGAATGCTTTCAGGAGGCGAGAGCGAAATTCAAAGCGGTAATGCAGTTCTATCAATTCGTTCCCAAAGGCGCTACCATAGACACGGCCGACCCGAAAGACTTTTTTCTACTGTGGCTGAGTTTTTGTAAGGATTTTAAGGTACACATTTATATTTCTTGGTTTTTTTTCGTTGAAAGCATACATTAATCCCGAAAGATCGCAACATAACTCCACGAAAATGATAAAATGCAAGACGCATAGAATTTATTCTAACGCTTTCTTTTTGTATATACAGTTCGGCATATTTGTGCTTATCTAGATATTTCTACGCTTATATGCGCATCATGTTATTGCATTTATTGACGTTTTTTTTAGGATATATGGAAGAAGGAACAGCAACGAATACAAAAAGAGCGAATCGAGACAACGCGTATACGATTACAAACGCGACGAAAGGTGGAAAAAATTAAAAAAGTCCCCGGTGGATTGAAAGATCGTATACAAAAATTGGTGGCAAAAAAAAAAAAAGAATATTGATATTCTTCATTCTTTCGTTTCGATGTGGTCCATTGACCTTTTTATTTTTTTAGTTGCATCGTTTGTCCAAGTTTGCGCGAATAAATTGCTGTCGGATACAGCGCGAGAAAAACTGTACGCATTATTAACGATTCGTTGTTCTCTCACGCCGATGGATTTCTTTTTCCTTTTTGCACGAGAAACGACACATTTTTCGTGATGAAAAATGGACGACAATTTCAATCGTGAACTTTGAGATCTAACAATTGAGAAAAAGATAAACAAACAAAAAAAATGGTACCTTCGTAGAATAAACGAATGTTTGTTTTCGATTTTTCGTAACATTTGCTTGTTTTCGCATTGATGCGTATAGTTTTTCGTAGTGCGCCCGACACGCGTTCCGTTTATACGTCAATTGTGTTCAAATTAATATCGCAAACGTAATATTTATCAAAAATCATTTGAAACAAGTATACGCAAGTTAAGGGGATTGATAAAAAACGATAAATAATTCCCGGAAAATTGAACGGGATCTTATTCGAAAAATTGTCCGGAAAGGGAAAGTGAGAAAAATATACTATCGAACAGAAAGAATTGGGGCCACTGGGACAGATTGAAATTAATCGATCGCGAACGAAGAATTTTTGCCACATCTCGATTGCGGATTCGTGAAATTTGTTGTATTGGAATATCTCAAATTTAATATTTTCGTTAATCTTTCTTGAACGATAGAAAGATTCTACCAATGTTACAGAACTCTAACGAATGCCGATATGAATTGTTAATAATGTTTTGTATAGTTTCCAACGTTGTGAGTGTCCGATGGGCGTTTATATACTAATATTCGTTGACACGCCGAGATTTATGCCGTTGTATTGTAAATGTAATTATTTATTGAACAGGATATAGAATATTTAATAAAGAAATTTTTTACGCGTATCGGTCTCGAAAAATCTTCATTCTACATCGTAGTGCAGTACGTTCAAATCATCCGCAAAGATGATTAATCTATTCAATTCGAATTTTACGCAACAAATTAAATGGGTATCAAGATAATTTCATTGTATTTCTGATTTTACATTTTTTATCATTTTTGATGAATTAATCGATTCGGTGGTACGTATAAAATTTATGACAAATGGTAAAAACTCGATTATCCAAAAGTAGCCAAAGAATGTAAAAAGTGATGAGAAATCCGGAACTTCCTCGTATTTCAAAGAGCTCTCTCGAATCTCATTACCTAATTTGTACTAAATCTTCTATAAATACATTTTCGTCCGGTTCGAGGATTTTTTCCTAACATTGACTACGTCTACGTAATTTTTGTTCTTTCTTTTTTACCATCCTTGTAAATATTAGATAGTATTGTGAAAAAAGAAAAATTATTATACGAATTTCATTTTTTAACCGAATTAGAGACTTTTTTTTTTTTATTGAATTTTGAGTAGTTACCGGTCTCATGGGTGGTATAAACAACAAAAAATTATAATATGTAAACTATTGCTCGTGTTCGCCGGATTCACACGAGTAAAAGGGCGTAGGCGAAGTTAGCGAATAGATCCCCACGAATCAATAATTTCTTCATTACTGTCAGACTCCAATGGAGGAAAAAGCATCGAATTCTACTTTCTCGCTAGTCACTTGGTTTGCCTCCGTCTCGAGCCTCGTCGACGTGCATCGCTGCTAAAGTGTCGATTTCTCGATCATAAGTATCTTCTCGAGCTGTGAAGAGTCGGTCGCCGCATATTAACGGTTTATTAGAAAGATTTATCGTTGGGGTATGCGCAATGCATACACGACATATCGATTTAACTGGTAATTAAAAAAAAAAAAAATACCAAATCAAACTTTCATAAACCTATTATATCCGTTCACATCCATTTGGCACAAATGTAACCAGAGGAGCTCACTATATTTTTTCACTACACACAGTGTCACGACGTTTGTGCATCATTGAATAATAAACCGTTTGTCGTTACCAGTGAACCCAAATAACTTCAAGCACGACCTTATCCTAAGAAACTTCCGATAAACGCCGGTCAGCGATGTGTGTTGAAAAATCGGAACAAAATCGTTGTTAATGATTGGTCCGCCAATTTCTTTTTATTATTTTCTAATAACAAAATTCGATTATTGCGATGTGTACATCTTTCTCGCATGTATGTAATTCATAGCAGAGTTGGGCATAAGCGACAAGTATCCACATCCTATACGGAAGTGCAGCAACCGAAAAAGTCACGTGAATACATAATATGCTAGCACTGGAGCTCCCCACAAATACCGTACACACCAACCAGTTTAAATAATTAAAACTTCCGTATACCATGTAGATACTCATAGCTTTTGCCCAACTCTGATTCATAGAACTTACGAATGATCAATTAAATCTTCGGTTCTCGAAAACAAAGCAAGCTTATTGCCAATTGAAAGTATAATTTCAGACTTTCTCACATTTCACTCAATCGCAGATATCAACCAACCCCTCCAAAGTATTGGCATGTTATAAAAAATAAATAAGAACGAAACGAATCCCAATTTGAGAAGATTTAAATTCATAGCATATTTGACAATGTTATTTTCTAACAATTAGGAGAATGTAGTTGTATAATCAATTTTTATATATCAAACAATTTTTTAAACTCGCGGAATGGTCGACGCATTAAAAAAAAATGCATTAAAAATGTTGGAAAAAAAAAGTAACTCGATTATAGTACGACACACATCGGAGAAATAATGAAAGTAATGAAAGAAAATATATTCCCTTCTCGTCTCAGCCGCAACGGTCGCATCGGACTTAGCTATCGTTATTATAAATTTTTGTTCTGCCTATACCATTATAGCAAAATAATGAAATTCTCATGACTGTTTGCGATTCGACAGTCGAATATTTATGTACATCAATTATGCACATGCACGCGTCTTTGTTTGTACATGCACATGAGGAATAATAAATAACTATGAAAAGAAATCCGATAGAACATTTATCGGAAGCGAGGAGGACAATTGTTTAGTAAGTTAATTTATCTTTCAAACACTTCACATATTCTTTTTCTTCTTCTTTTGTGTTTTTTGTCTTTTTCATCCTATTGGTATCCTGCGCCAATAGTGCGATAATCGCGAGCTATTAAGGTGATGTGAAACATTTTAGCACCGTCTGTCGGAGGCTCGGTCGTTCATAAGAACTGTAATGCTCATTCTTTTCGCGGGTCCTGAGACTCTGGAATCAACCGAAAACATGATTTCCCCGCGTTATCATTCCACGCGAGTGAATTCTGTTCAGGTTCCGAATTGTTGGAAAAATTTCGATGAGTCAACGACAAAAATTGTAAAACAATTTTTTTCCCTGCTTTCGAGGATACTAAAGTAAACCCAGCCCAGTTTGTTACCCTGTCGCAGTTTGTGACCTTTAGCATAGTCGGCTACCCCCACCATTCAATGCGCAGCCAATTGATAGCGCGTATTCGAGGGGTCATAAACTGCGAAACTCGGTCCTTATTTATCCTTATAACTTTACACGCATAAAGAACGAAAGTTGCCTAGAAAGATCACAAACTAGGCCTGTTACCTTATATCGCAGTTTGCAACTTTTCAGATAGAAAGCTCAAGAAAGCACAGATAGTCCTTTGAAGAGAAAAAAACAGCGAATGAAGTTAAATCTTTATGCCGTCCGTACCTGTTTCGCATCGTCTCGTATTCTTCGTTCCACTCAAATCAGATTGCGCACACATATCATACATTTTGACTTGAGATGATCGTTACAAACCGAAAAAGAAACGAATCCGGCTGCTCGGAAATTGATTGGTATCGTCATTATTGGACAGTCATTAAAATGATTTGAGCGAACGAGAAGAATGTTTATCCTTCATAATTTTCTAACCGTAGAACAATCGACGTATGTAACGAGAAAAAAGAAAATAAAACGATATTTAACGCCCTTTAACGTGACGTTAACTCTTGTGCTTGATAATTTTCCATGCAGAACTCGAGCGCGATTGTAGATAATCGATTTTTCTTCGTCCCCACGTTAACCAGATAAAACCGATTATCACGCAGAGTAATGATTCTATGTAGTAACCGTCGAGACGAGTGTAGCACTCACCGTTCTCGACGGTCTCGCATACCTGTAAAAGAAAAATTACAATAACGTTGACAGTGAAAATCGACGAGTCGAAAAAGTTGTATGTTTCGCCGTTATTCCGAAGCGAAATGATGTTCGCTCGGGATATTTAGGGGACAAAACTTACGTCGCGCTCAGCGGCTGTGCTACAATCATTCGACGAATCGTGGTTGCATTGTCTGAAAGTCAGGGCGTCGACGAACCACAGTGCAGCCGTTGCGGGCCAATTACCTCCGAGATTGCACAGGGTATTCAGAAATGTCATGTAAGTTCCGCCGACAGCGGGATCGCTGACTTTCGCGAAAAAAGCCATCGATGCCACGAACATACTGCTCGCCGCAATCTGGACAATAAAAATATCCATAAAAAACTGTAATAACTATCATCGTAATAGACTCAAGTAAATTGATATGAAAATAGTCCCGAAAGAATTGAGATTGTAATAATTAGTATACAATTGTATTAAAAAAAAAACCCGAAGGAACGAAAAAGTGTAAACAAAATAAGCAATCCTAGTGGCTGTACAAATTATGAGTAATTATAAGTCATTAAATGAAATTACAACGTGGCTTCATCAAAATCATTGATAGATGCATGAAAAATGATTTATAGTCCGCTAGGAATCTCGGTTCAGTGGAAAATCTGTTGTTTTTTCCTACGTCTAGCACATGTAGTCGTCAATGATTTCTATGGAGCAATTTGTCGCTAATTTTTATCGCCATTCAATGAACATTCACGACTTTGTTCGTATCAATTTAAGTAAGGAATGGAATGATATAATTTTACCTGATGCACTACGTAGAGGGCTATTAAAATAACGAAGTAGTACATTGGTACTTCGCCGTTATGCACTAAGGAAGGTGTTACCCAGACGAGTAACGCTGCGAAGAGACCGAACACGAGTCTGAAACAATTCAATAAAGAAAATTGGGAGAATGCCCTCAGTTGAAATAGTTCAATTTTACCCGTTTTTTTTCTTATTGATTCCAAACGATTAAGTATTTCACGTATTAATGCTTGCATCATACACTTCGATTTAATGACGAAAAATATGAGCTTTCGAGCCATTGGTAAAAATCTCTCGAAAACGATTTTCTTGATAAAAGTAGCGACGACGATTTGATAATCGATTTTACAAGACAATAGCGTGCGCGGTACTTTGGCGTTTGTTGACAAAGTTGCGATAACGGAACATTGTTGAAGATTATCAACTGCCGATGTTGTCGGTACGTAGAAATAGAAAACCGACCGTATCGGGAAAATAATTTTTTTTCATTGTTACTCTAAAGTTCACGCCGTACTATCGTTTATCACAATTTTATCGATAATTATACGGACGCCATGTTGACACAGTTGCAAAATAGCGTGCAGGACGGTTCTGTAACTTTATAAGACACGACGATATATCACGAAACCGTGACGAAACGTACAAGTTCCGACACGCCAACGTTCGGAGAGCCTTCGAATAATCGCGGATGTTAATGTATTTATTATTTGCGTTACCTGTAGGGCATTGCTTTGAGATAAACATCGAGAGGCCGACCGCTCGTTGTATACTTTGATATAGCTAGAGGCAAGACGATTTGCAGTGGTATCAGAGGAACAGCCATGAGAGCGAATTTTTCCTTAGGCACACCGGCCTCAACCATTTTCAATCCGGTAACGGCGTCGCAAGCGGAAAACCCAATCTGGCCAGACAATATATTAATATTTTTAAACAAGCCCGGTATGAAAAACGTAAATTCGCTAAACAACCGCTGTTTTATCTACCTTCGCCGTTAGCAAGATCACCGCCATCGTTCGGATCGTCGGCAGTTTAATGATCGACCATAGCGAATTGTAAGCGTGTTTTATGTCACCGATTATTTCGTCGGTTCTGTGATCGATCTCGGCAACTTCGCGCTTCAACACGGCTATGAGAGTCGTTGCTGATATAAAAATCCAGCCCCATAGATACAAAAAATCTGAAAAAATTCAAATTATTATTCGAATGTTGAGAAATTTTATATTCCAAGTTGGACGACAATATTAATGCGTGAAGAAAATAGTAAAATTTTATTGAAAATTCATTGGTACAAAAAACACGATAACGATAAGCGATAACGACACAACTGAACGATTATTCTATTTATTAGCCTTCCGAGCAATTGAATACTGTTCGAGAAAAAAATGTAAACACGTTGTAAGATAAGAAAAACAACAATAGTATATTGTGCAACAGGATGTGAATAATGGTGATTGCCACGAGTGTAAGGATTGCACCGCGAGCGTAACGAGGGGTGCAATCACACGAGTTGCAATCATCAACTTTCAGCCCTTCTCACACAACGTACTATTTGTAACACGTGGCCACAAAGTGCTCCGCTTCGCATCTGTTAAGTGTGCCAAAAATGACGCTTATCGGTATGACATGCGAAAAAAAATATCGCTACACCCCGGTGACTTTTTCGGATGCTGCGTTGACACTCGGGTATTTGTGAAACGAGTGGCAAAAAGCGGAAATTCGGCGAAGGATGTTAAATTGACGGCTCGTATAGTGAATTTCACGTTCTTCGCCGAGTGTCCAATTTTTTGCACCCATCTTCGGCTTGTGTCACAAATTCATATTCATGAGAAAAAGTTTTTTCGCACTCGTATCGTAGTATATTATTATATTAATTGTGTTGATGTACCATCGAATAACGAAAAATAGATGAACTCTGTGGTAAATACCATAACAGATACAAGACTGACTAAAATCTGATGGCAAAGATAATTGGATGAAGGTTTTTCGGCATACCAGGAAGTGTAATTATTCCTACGTCGGATGGAACGGATCGCAGGTAACGGTTGCAAAATTCGGCAGATTCTAGAGCCATGAATAGTACATAGCCGAGAAAATAACCGGCCGTTTGACCAACGCTGTTGCAGGTCGATGCGTATCCAACGTTGTTCCTTTCGTTAATAAAGAAAGAAAAAAATATATATATATCTCTCTATATATATAAAGTTTCCGCCGCTGTCGCCGCCGCCGCCGCCGTCGCCGCCGCCGCCGCCGCCGCCGCCGCCGCCGCCGCCGCCGCCGCCGTGTCAGGAATCGAGGGGAGGGCAAAAATATTCTAAGTCCCTCTAAGGAGGAAAAGAAAAATATTCTAAGTCCCTCTAAGGAGGAAAAGAAAAATATTCTAAGTCCCTCTAAGGAAGAAAAGAAAAATATTCTAAGTCCCTCTAAGGAGGAAAAGAAAAATATTCTAAGTCCCTCTAAGGAGGAAAAGAAAAATATTCTAAGTCCCTCTAAGGGGGACTTAGAATATTTTCGGTCGAAGGGGGCGGGGGGAATCCCCTTAGAGGGACTTAGAATATTTTTCTGAAGGGGGGGGGGGGTCGTGGGAGGGGAAAGTCAAAATATTCTAAGTCCTTCAAGGGGGGACTTAGAATATTTTTGGTCGAAGGAGTAACGGCGAAGGGGGGGGGGGGGGGGGAAATATTCTAAGTCCCTTTAAGGGGGACTGACTGAGTAAAAAAACAAAAAAAAGCGGCGGCGACCTCCATTGGTGAAAAGTTGCGGCGGTGATTAAACATTATTATAATGTTGATAAAAGAAATGCGAGCGCGCGTAGCGCGCGAGCCCGGGGAAACTCTAGTATCTCTATATATATAAAGTTACCGCCGCTGTTGCCGCCGCCGTGTCAGGAATCGAGGGGAGGGCGAAAATATTCTAAGTCCCCCTTAGAGGGACTTAGAATATTTTCGGTCGAAGGGGGCCGGGGAACCCCCTTAGAGGGACTTAGAACATTTTTCTGAAGGGGGGGGGGGGGGTTCGTGGGAGGGGAAGGCCAAAATATTTTAAGTCCTTCAAAGGGGAACTTAGAATATTTTTGGTCGAAGGAGTAATGGGGGGGGGGGAGGGGGGGGGGGGGGGGGTATTTTAAGTCCCTTTACGGGGGACTAAGTAAAAATACAAAAAAAAGCGGCCGCGACCCCCATTGGTGAAAAGTTGCGTCAGTGATTAAACATTTTTATAATGTTGATAAAAGAAAAGCGAGCGCGCGTAGCGCGCGAGCCCGGGATACTCTAGTATATATATACTAGAGGTTCTCTGGGCTCGCGGCCTCGCATTCCATTTGTCGACCTTAGAAAAATTTCTCATCGCCGTCACAACTAATAGTTATTGGGAACATCAATAACGCTAAAAACCGCTTAGACTCCTTAGAAGCGTCCCCCGCCTCCCGCCCCCCTCAATGCCGGAGCTTCAGTGTCTGAAAAGAACTTGTAATTTGGAACGCCAATTTTTTTAGAAGAATAGTTGTTGCCATATAGAATTATTTTTCTCCTTACACTTGGCCTGTATCATTACATTTATTTTTGGAAATAATTTTGAGAAACAGAGAGTCAAGTACATAACGTACCTTTTTTTTTCTTGAAAAAAATATACATACGCTAGAGGATGTTCGGGCTCGCGTGCTACGCGCGCTTGCTGTTCAATTCTTTTGTAGACAACAGTGCTTATATTCTAAATAGGTCTCAGTGAGAAGCGAAAATATAATCTAAATCTCTCTAATAAAAATGAAAAAACTGAGTCTCCCTAAATGGAAAGAAGTTCATCCAAGGGGATTCCTCGCCTTCCCCTCTACGCGAATTCCTTTCCTTTAGAGAGAGTTAGTTTTTTTTACCCAGTCCTCGTTTACAGAAACTTGGAATATTTCGAGCTAAGGTACTTTTGGAGACTGAATATTTTCGCTTCTTCCTCCGCCGTCGACCACCGCGGCAGCCTCCCTCGATTCTCCATAGAAAAAGAGAATATTGTTGCCCCCCCTCCACGATTCTTGTACACGGCGGGCAGCGGCAGCGACAGAGGCGAAATCTTTTTATATATATACATTGAAAAAGTAAAAATGTTAAGCGAGAAATTGCTTTGGACATATAAATTTTTGTTCGATAAACTAATAAATGTTAATAATTCGGTACCTCTTGAGCATCGTCAGTGCCCAACCATCGACGACAATGTCCTGCGTCGCGGCAAGGACGTTCAAGGTAAAAAACAAAACGGTCAGTAATCCTATACTGGGTCCTTCTCGATTATCATCCAGCCAATGCTCTACGTGAACCGATAAATAGAGCATAAATATACCCATCATATATTGGGTCGGTATCAGCCAAGTTTTCCGTCTGCCAAATCTTTGGACAAACATTGCGTCTACCAAAGGTGCCCACAATAGTTTCAACGAGAATGGCCATTGAACAAAACTGAATTCTGCCTGTAACAACAAAAACGCAAAACTTAATTTATTTGGATTTAGACATTTTTTTTATTTTTTTCAGAAATCCCTTTGTGCGCGGGGCTTTTTAATTCTTTATCATTACATCGGATCATTGCTGTGAAAACATGTTTAGTGCAGCTCTCAAGTGGAAATGTTCTTATAAAGCGTTACACGCGAGCCTTTTTCAGTAAGATCCCAATCCCAATCCCAATCCTATAGTTGGAACTACCAAAGACGTTTTTACATACGTTCAGTACATGCGAGTACTCACTATTTTTATATTGCGCGCAGGAAATTGTCAATAATGCGGACCACGATATATCGGCGTCATAAGAAACCATGTACGCCGTTAAATATATACATAAAACTGAAGAAAAAATAATTTTTTAAAAGCAACTATAAAGGTGTTTATTTAAGTGAATGAAGAATCTCTTATCTCGTTAAATAAGATACAAAGACAAAGAAATTTGGAAGCAATCCGCAATAAGCAATCGGCGACAATCCCTTGGCATCGCTTTTATATTATGTCGCTTTGTTGTTGTCAATATGCATTGTAAATTATCTCGACCTCTGCCGACAAATTGCCAACAATATTGAACATAAAGCTCGCACGATGTGTCACACGCGAGAACGAATAATTGTGTTGATCAGTGAGAGATTTAAAAAGATAAGTAATAACATAATAGAATCCATTGCCATAGAGGTGAGCCGAGAAGCAAGAAAGATGAGTTATTTATGTTTAGACGTAATTCCGACGAATTGTCTCACTGATCATTGTATTAAAAAAATGAATGTCTGTACAATGAATTTATTTGAATAAACGCAATTGAATTGTTGTACAAGCGATTTAATCGTATTTTAGTGACAATGAAGCGTACGCACGACGCAGCTTGTGTA
Source organism: Cryptus viduatorius (assembly GCA_964006125.1). NCBI lineage: Eukaryota > Metazoa > Arthropoda > Insecta > Hymenoptera > Ichneumonidae > Cryptus > Cryptus viduatorius. The sequence goes on along the minus strand of OZ023224.1, from coordinate 16,604,364 downwards.
ACCTAAGCCTGGATAACTGTTAAACGACGCGAATTTTTCGTGTAAGCGCTTGTGCTATGTCAATATTCGTGAATTGTAGCGAAGCCGCAAAGTACCGGCGAAAGCTTTCTCGAAAGTTGCCGCCGATATTCTTAATAGATTTTTCGACATTGAACGGTCGCAGAAATGTAAGCTGTCGCGAAGCCAATTTATGACAGTATCTACGCAATTCCGTGCGGATATACGTTATGCTATTTGAGGGCGAAAATTCTATCTGTCATGTTTTTTTTTACCTTCTTATTATTGCCAAATTATGACAAATGGACAGTTCCATTTGAAGAATCAATTGAACAATCGGAGTGCAACTGTAATCTATGACGGTGATATTAGCGTGAGAGCAAACGCCTTTGTGGCGCATAAAATATACAAACGATTGTATAATATGTTAAAAGAAAGAGCCGACGGTAGTTGTTTTGCATAGACTTACCTGTTGCTTGTAGGACACATGCCGATTTTGAAGTATCATCGGAATAGCACTGCACAGGCCAAGTGGAACGCCTTGAAGCAAATAGAGAAACAGCAGAAAAGCTATATTTTTCTCGTCGCCTCGAATGTCGCTATTTTCGTGGTTGCCATTGGGATCCGTACCCTCTTCCACTTCACTTTCCTTTTCCATCTTTCGCTTCATCTTTATCGCTTTATATTTCTGCGATACCTGAAAAATTTACACTAAAACATGATACACGAAAAATGTTAAGATACAACTGAAAATTTTAACATTTCTTCAAGATTCAATTTATATATATCGTACGTACCGAAAATTCATGAAAATTCGATTGTTTTTTTTTCTCTCGAGATTCAAATGATGTAAAAAAATAAAAATGTAAATGAAATTTAAAATGAATATGGACTTGAAAGTTTTTGCTTTTTCTTTTGTTCACAGGTCAGCCTGTGAATAATCGATGCTAAGTGAATTCGACTATTACGATCATTGTTGGCTTTAACCTCCGTCCGTTTGGTTTCGCACACGCGTTCTCGAGTTTATTTTTATTTTTTCACCTGTTAATCACCGCCAGTCGTCACACCGACTCAGCGACAAGTTGACGATGTTCGCCGATTTCCCGATTGAAAAATAATTTATCTCGCCACGAGATACGACATTCTTTCCCGTATTGACATTGAATTTTTCTATTATTTTCCAACTTCTAATAATAATCGTCCGTCAGCCGGGAGCTCCGTATCGCCACGTTGTTGTCACCAGGTAGCGGAGCGCTTTAGGACACGTCAGTGAAACTCACTCTCGTGAATTGTAAATATCCTTCGACGAGAATGCCGGGTGGGGAGGGACGCTCGGAGGGGGGATAGGCCAAGCGGGCGTTGATTGATGCCGACGGTCAAACCCGCGGCCGGAGAAAGGGTTTGCCTTTCGAAGTTGCGCACAGTACGCGGTGAGCTTACCGCGGTCGGTACGTAAACCATTTCCATGATATGTATCGCATATTGTGACGACGGGGCCAGTCACGGAAAGTAATTCCGAACGGTGCTGCCTCCGAAATGATACCGCGGTCGATCGCAACGAGTAAAGCCGCGCAAGGTGAATAGTGGAGAGACGAGAGACACACGATCACCCATGAAGAATCATCGTGGGGGTATAAAGATTTGTGACTCCCGCTGCGAGTGTCATAAATAAAATAGGAATACATTGAAACAACACAAGCTGTGATGCATTCAGGCGTCGGCTATCGCAACGGTCGCTTTAATAACTTTTTCACATTTATCTCGTCTTCGCGAATCTTGCAGTTTTTTGCGTTACAGTTAATCGTTCGAAGTTCTCTCATTTACGACAGTGAAACGTTACCGGGTTATTTTTTTTTAATTACAACACAAAAGAAAAATTGAAAAATTTTGTAAATCCAATTATTTTGGCGAATGAGTGATTCATCGAATCAATGATACAATGAAAATATAATCGTAATGTGTGAAAATTCGCAAATTTGAAGAAAACTCGTGGAAGAAACGGAGGGTATCCCAACACTTTTGACAGCGGAAGTTTTATGACCATCGCGGGCGAGGTGAGTGCGTTCGGCATACAAAAATATCCTGTACGTTCCAGTACAATTGTTTGTTTTTCCTCTCGTATGTGTTTCATTCGACGACTGCGATCGATGGAAATGTTTTCGGTTGATAACCTCATTTCTCGTACGATACATTTTATTTAAAAATAATCTTTCAAGTTTCAAACAAGTATCGAATAAGCGTAACGAATATTTCATTATTTTATATACAATGTTATAATATTGTATATAAAATATTAATCTTCAAGAAAATAACATAATTCTTTAATATCAATAATGAAACGATATTTTTTATAAAGAAAAATGTTTTCATTCGTGACGCAACCATTTTAATTTTGCGACAAAATTGCATAAGGATCCGGCTTTTCCATTGGAGTATTCTTTCCTTAATACAAACGAAACTTTTACAGTGGCCAAAGATAAACAACAATGCCTGCTCCTCCGCCGCCTCCTCCACCTACGTTCGTTGCACCAGCTGCGAACGCCGATGGACGAGGAATGCTGCTACAGTCGATCAGAGCTGGAAAAACGTTAAAGAAGACTGTAACCTGTGACAAGAGTGCACCCATCATTAGTGGTAAGTAAAAGATGAAAAAAAAGAAAAGTGAGCATCATAATGAGTATATTGACTATTTATTCAATACATATCTCCTTTTGGGCCGAGCAAAGCCAATGGTCAATTTTCCAAATTCTACCAAAGTTACAAAACTTGTAAAATTTTTTAAGAAATCAATTAGGAGCTTTTAAAATTAATAAAAAAAAAATGTCTAATCAACGTTTAATAATGGAGTAAGCAATTGAGGATACAAGTTGTATAAATATATTCCAAGTCCCTCTCAAAGGGACTTTTCTCTTTCCTTGGCCCTTACCCCTTCAGCCCAAAATATTCCAAGTCTCGTTCCGAAGGGATTTCTAAATAAAAATACAACAAAATAGTAGTGAAGAACTACTGAGGATCGAAGGGGGATTTTCGAAATATTCACCTTCCCGATAACAATTAGTTGCGGCGGCAATGAGGCATTTTTCTAATGTTGATAAAAGGAACGGGAGCGCGCATACATATATATTTAATTTTCATTCGACAATGTTCGCCAATTAGTTGCCAATGAAATTTGTATTTTAAGGCAAGATAAAAGGAGAGTCGACGAGTTACGCCGGGGCTTCCGTAGTTGGGGGAAACAGCGGCAGCGGCGGCGGCGGAGGCGGCGTCTCGAGCAATAATGGCGGACCGCCGAATTTGGGAGGTTTGTTTTCCGGTGGCATGCCAAAGCTGAAACCCACCGGACTGAGATCGAACATCGTCGATAAAGAGAGCAGCGGGGCGAGTCCAGCGGCTTTGGCAGCTCCAACGGCTCCAACGCCTCCGGCTGCTCCGGTTGCGAGTCCCGCGCCCAGCGTCAAGAGAGGACCGCCGCCGGTTCCTCCACCGGCGACACAGAAACCGCAGATTTTCCCACAGGTACGACTGGGTGAAAATTCGGTTGAAAATTATTGGTCACTACGGGTACAGAAATATATTTAAATTTATTTGCTTCTACAGACAAACGTGCCGGACGTTCCAACGTGCAGCCCTCCCGAGGGTCCAATTTCCAAAGGATTCGGCAAACCAATGCTCGCACCGAAACCTCCGCCGACCCCCCTCGGCGCACCTCAGAAACCATCGCCGCCCCCAAAGAAGCTGAATCTTTTCAGCGGGCCGAGTGTCTCGCGCGCTCAAAGCATGCGTCTGCCTCGTTCGCCGCCCGTTCTCGCGCCTACACCACCCTCGTTGCATCAGTCGCAGGATTGTTTAAACGAAACGCTGCACAGGCCGATAAATCGGGTGCTCAGACCACCGATTGCTCGACCACCGTCACCACCGACCTCGAAAATTGCTCCGGCACCGCCGATAACGCGAGTCGCGCCTCCTCCACCCTCGAGACTGGCGGTCACGGCACCGAGCATGCCACCGCCTCCTCCACCACCGCCGAATCGCTCTACTTCGATGCATCAACGATTAGCTCCGCCTCCACCTCCGACACCACCGACCCGTGGAGCTTCGGCCTCTTCGGTCGTGCGAAATGGTCAATCAGCCTCGGTGTCGATGACCTCGACGACAACGAGCACGATGATGTCGGCCGCGGTGGCGCTCAATCTCGATCTCGAGGCACGTTTCGCCGACAAATTTCATTCGATTATCAATTTTCCAAATCCAGGACAATTTCGAGGATTTACAAAAGTCTACAATAGCAAAAACGGTGAGATCAATCAATCTTCCGGCTTAACTCGTTTTACAGATAAGCGACAAATAGCTTGTCAATTCGCTATCTGATTATCAATTCTTTATATTTTCTCTTTTTTTTCTCTCTTTCAATCTTGTTGCATGCGTCGCTGTATGCTACGATCTATCGCTTGACACTGATTTTATTTATATTTTTCTTCTCTGTAACTCCTGTGAAATATAATATTAATTACGAGCTTTATTCGTCGATCATTGCCAGCGATGCAAAAATGCCAGATTAAGAAAAATCTTCGTACTAAATTGTCATAAATTCATCAATTTTCAATCCCGACCAATGGCGTACATAGGAGCACACTATTGAAAATGAAATGACGAATTTTTTTAATCGCTGAAATAAAAACTACAATATTTTTCTTTCAAAATGTTTGTTCTACAATCTACCGGATTTCGAGTAACAAAGAGTTGTCGGGTTAACAATTGGAAATTCTTGTCTTCCCACAACATTACAATACAGATTAATCTGTCCTATCAATGAAGGAATTTTTCTCTCAATCTGACATCTCGCTGTATGGAAAGTGGTTTCAATTTTTTTTTTTTCAAATGTCGATTTACCTCAATTTTTCCAAGTCACAATGAGTCGCAACTATCAAAGCTATGCCAATAGTTGCCTGTTCCAACTAACGCACGTTATTAGACCTTCTCTCGCACGGATTTTTTCGAGATTTTCCATGACTTTTTTTCTCTCGCCTCACTATTTTCCTTTAATCGTTATCATTTATCATCCGAAGTCATGCCACTCGACGATTAGCAACGAAGTTTCGACTGAGCCGCTGCCAAAATGGGGACACTTTGCATGCGGAATGTTGTTACTAAGATTGATCTTTTTTTTGTTTCATTGTTTGCATAAAATAATTATTAATTTACGTTTTTTTTTTTCGGAAATGTAAAAACGAATGCGATTGTCCGTAAGTAGATGCATCGATGTGAATATATATACATATATTTTTATTTGCAACGGGAAAAATTAGCGAATTTTGACTTCCGTAGAAAGAAAAGAAAGAGATTATTGTTTTTTATTTCGTTGCGTTTTTTTTCTCCAAATGCGCGAATGGAGAAATAAGAAAAATGAATATTTCCGAAAATTGCAGCTGCAAAGCAACAAGCTCCAGCCCCACCTCTACAATCAACCTCTACCCCCAGCGCAATGCTTCAGTTGAACGCTTCGTCTGGGGGTAAACAATGGCAACATAATGCGGCATCGTCGGCGTGTTAAAAATAATAAAATATATAAAAAATGAAAAAAAAAAAAAAATACAACAAATTTCAAATGTTATCGCTAACTCGGTTCTAAAAAAAATGAAAAGATCGTACATATACATCAATCTATACTGTACTAATAGCGTCCCCCCAAATGTATCGCATCGCGTAATGAAGAAATTTAAAAATTATGCCGATTATCTTCGACATTGTTCGCAAAGAGAATCGAATGTATTGAGGAGACTTTGAAGATTAATTTGAAAAAAGAGATAAATCTTATGAATTGTCGGTAGCGTACTTTGCCTTCCGAATTGAAACGTCATGTATGTCGAATTTTCATCGTCAAAATGTAAATCATTTTTCTACGTTGGCAAAAAAAATGTTTGTTACACTGTTTTTTCAATTTTTCAAAAGTACACGGAAAATGAAAGTTCATGTTTCTTTTCGGTCGTTGTAGATTGTCCGTTGCGTATCGATTATCGAAATCGTCTTCCTCGGGTTATTTTTAAAGTTACGTGCTGTCGAGAATACCAGTGATTACAATACTATAAAAAAATGTTTACGCGATGCGGTATACCCGGTGAATAGCCTTGACTAACGATTCCTATTACCCCCGAGTCTCCTATGCGATGCGGACAAAAGCGCGTCATAGTTGAACTTTTGCACACCCCAAGCTCTGCACATTGCTAATATGAATATGTATTCCGGGGTGGGAAAGCAAATAAGAAATGAAAAAACTTGTTTGAAATACAGCCGAGTTCAATCAGTTGCCCGTTGTTACTTTAGATCAATCTAAATATCGATAATTCTTTCATTTCAGCAAACAAACTTGCCAGTAGAGCACCGCGCGCGTGATCGACATAACTGGTTTGGTGATCTTTCCGAAAAAAATTGTATAATTATAAGAAGCAACTGAAAACAAGCTGAGAGCGCATATTTCTTACTTTTGTAACATATATTGCATTGTAAGAAGATTTAAATGTAATGAGATAAAAACATACTTTTTTAATAATTCAAAACGCGTAATGGCAAAGAAAGATATATCGGAAATTCTCCAAAGCATTTTGGGTGGATAATCAAATTTCCGGCAAATCGAGACAAGCTTAAATGGCTTAAATGTCGATTAAAAAAACAGATGTATAAAATAAAGCTTGTAAGCTCCACTTTTCTCGGATAATGCCTCGCGAGAATTAATCAGGAGCATCGACACAGTCTCAAATTTCGATTGATCGACCGGAGGGAGGTGCGCGGAGGAGGTGAAAACCAAGAAAAGTCCGAAATCGATATTTGGGATGATCATTCGAGGACAGATTAGCTTCAACATTGTTGAACGATGTACGATGTATCATAGTGCACAAAGGCTTATATCGTTTTTCTTTAATACCCAGGTTCGTTTTTTTTTTTTTTTCATTTGGATAATATATATTTACTTTGCGTTCATTAGTCTATAATTTGTAACGTATAAAGAAATGATGAAAAATAATACATAGGCTTGTAAACTTACCGAAGAATATAGTACGTTACGTTGTCCCTAATCATTATAATAGTGTTTTCTTCTTTGTATTTTTTACCCCAGAGATATGTCAAAAGGAACCAATTATCGGAATGTCTTGCTACATCGATGAGATCGATGTTACGAATAGAGTGGAACCTCCCGTATTTGACGATAGTCCCACCTTGCAAAAGCGAGCGAGAGAGTGAACCGTTATCACCGTCGTTTCGTGCATCCGATTTGTGGATGTCTCTCAATTGCGTCAAACACGGGAGGTTCCACTGTGTATAAATAAATATTTTCAGACACACACGATACGATACGTTAATAATTCGGGAAAATCACAAATGAGGGCTTTCGCCATTGACAAAACCGGAACAAACGAGGATACCAAAGCGAATAGGCGCGTGATACGAAAAAATACAAGATCAAGAGTTGTAAATAAACAATACATATTCGTTTTGCTTTTTTTTTTTCAGACAAAACAATTGTATATTTTATCAGTTTCTTTTGCGATGAACTGAAAATGGCGGTTTTTGGCGTGAATAATCGAGAGGAAAAATGACAAAGACTCGTGAATATAACAATTATTGGATTTATTAAATTAGATGCGGGAAACGATAGCGTGCGTATACCACTTCTCCCATCCTTTGTCGCGCAACAACTCGCAAACTCGCGAACTCGCTTCACGCGATCCGAAAACGTCGAATTAATTCAGCAGAGTTTGTCCTACCAATGCAAATGTCAATATCGTGTACATTTACATCGGATGTATTGAACATATTTTAAAATGCTCCTTATTCATCGAGGACGATAGAAATATTGTTATAAAATTTTACTCGAACTCGGAAGCATACCGTTTACGACTGCGCTGCGTTATTTTTTCTTTATCGCGGTCGTATCGCTCGCGAGTTAATTGGTGCATTAATTGGCCCAAGTGTATCCGTAAGTCGTTTGTAATTGCGATAGCGATATTCGGCCCGGACGATTTTATTTTTAATACCAGTTACGCCTCCAATTCCTTCTCGATGATCTTTCGATACTCATCGAAGCCACCCTCGATACAACGCACCGAACCATCGCCACAGACCCAGAGTTCTTTGCATACCAGTCGGATGAGACGCTCATCGTGGGATACCAATATTACACCAGCCTAGAAAGATGAAATGACAAACATAGACACTTTAGTGTAACAGTATTAAAATATTGAAATGCAACGTAATGTATTTTGTTTGGAAGGATTTGTATTTTGCTTTGGCTGGTGTCGATCGATCGTTCTTACTTGACACGTATTCAGAGCTTTTCCAAGTGCCTCGATGGATTCGATGTCGAGATGATTGGTCGGCTCGTCGAGTACTAGAAAATTCGGCATCGCCGCGCACATGAGCGCAAAAGCGACTCTTGATTTTTGTCCGCCCGACAACGAGTTTATATTTTGCAATGCCAGATCGCCGCTCACGCCGAAACTACCGAGCATTCTTCTGTACTCTTCGATCGGTTTGCCTTTGAAAACAAAATATACATCGAGCAAAATTAAATTTGTCGATCCATTCGATATAGCTATTCGAGTATAGATCGGTTGTACCTGGAAAATGATTTTGTATCAGTTCAACGGGGCAGACTCGCATGTCGAGTTGATCAACGTGATGTTGACTGAAATATCCAATCTTGAGGTTTCGATGAGCGTGGAGAGTGCCGCGCGTGGGACTCAGCGTGCCGGTGATAATTTTCAACAGGGTCGTTTTACCGGCACCGTTTTCACCCACGATGCATATACGCGATTCCAGTGAGGCGGTAAGATTTACACCCGTGAAAATAAAAGCATCGTCCTTGGAGCTTTCGTAACGAAAGGAAACTTCGTTCAACTGCAGAATCGGCGGACTGAGCGGTACAACATCGGGAAAACGTAGCGTCACCTCGCCCTCTTTCTCCATTGGTTTGAGTTCGGGTCTGGAAAAGCGGTTCAACTATTTCAATGTATCGTCGCAAAAATAACAATTACCGAATTATTCGTTTACTCACAGCTTTTCCAACATCTTAATTTTACTCTGAACACTCGAGGCACGATTAGCATTGTAACGAAAACGATCGATGAACTCTTGTACGTGAGCCCTCTTGGCTTGTTGAGCTTCCCATTCGCGTTGAAGATTTCGCTCGCGTTCGCCTCTCGTTTTCTCGAATTGTTCGTAATTGCCGCGATACGCTTCGATCTTTTGCCCGCGGAGATAAAGTATGTCCGTTGGTACCTGTGCCGGCGAGAGGGATATATTTAAAAAATTAAAAACATGTGTATACTAGCGATTCCTCAGACTCGAGCGCTCGCATTCCTTTTATCGACATTATAAAAAGGTCTCATCACCGCCGCAACGTTTCACGAAACGGCGCTGCCGCTGATATTTGTTTTTGTATTTTTACTTCGACAGTCCCCTCTGATTGAACTTGGAATACTTGGCGCCGCCGTTGCCGTCTCCAAAAATTGAAAGAGGAGGGGGCGAAGCTGGAACATTGATAGTTCCCCTTAGAGGGACTAGGAATGTTCTCTTCCTTTGGTCCTTCGAGCGAAAATATTTAAAGCCTCCCCCCCCCCCCCCCCCCCCCAGCCCCCTTAGGGACAGAATATTTCGGCTTTGGGGGTCAGCTTCATCGAAATGGACCGGCCCCCACGATATAGTGAAGCTGACCCCCCTCAATTATTGTACACGGGGCGGCGGCGACAGCGGCGGTGATTTTGTTTTATATATAGAGAGATGTATATAATTTGGAAGGCGTTTGGAAGTGGGAATGAAACTGACCGTGTCCAGGAAATTGCGGTCGTGAGAAACAACGAGTAAGGTAGTTGGCCAGCCCTGCAGATATTTTTCCAACCACAGAATCGCTTTGATATCCAACATGTTCGTCGGTTCATCGAGCAAAAGAAGATCGGGTCTGGAGAAGAGGGCACGCGCGAGGGCGAGACGCATACGCCAACCGCCGGAAAAGGACTTGGTCGGCCACGCTTGTCTCTCGACGGAAAATCCTAAACCGGAGAGAATGGCGCTCGCCTTCGCGGGGGCTTTGTCCACTTCGGCCAGCTGCATCGCTTCGTACAAACGATTCAATTCTTCTCCGACCGTGTCACCGGCTTTGCCGCCCTCCTTCTCGATCACAGCCTGAAGCTCGGTTTCCCGACTGAGCATCGCGCTGCGCTCCAAATCGCACTGCAACACCGATTCGAGTGCCGATGTCTCGTCACCTGCCACCTCTTGTTCGACGTGCAATACTCGAACGTGCGACGGTATCCGCAGTTGCTTGCTATCGCAAACATACCAACGTTTATTCGTACAAATAACTCGTCCGAATTTTCTCGAATTTAGCCTCTCCATTAACATCTCCAACGGTACGTATATTAAGCAAGTTGAGAAGAAAAAAAAAATACTTTTCTTTACCTTGATATCATCCTCAAAAGCGTCGTCTTTCCCAAACCATTTCTTCCTATGAGGCCGTACCGTCTACCAAACGCGAGAGTCAAATCGGCTCCTTGCAGCAGCACTCTATCGCCATAAGCAACGTCAAAGTTTTCAATCCTAATGTCTTGAGTTTTGTTCGTGCTTCCCTTGGTCTCCATGCGACTATCCTTTTTACTCGTCATTTGACTCGCGCTCGCCGTCTCCGACGCTTGCGTCGCCGCTACGTTATTTCGCGCCACATTACCCGAATCGCCAACTCGCTTCTCCTGTTTCTGCTGGAGCTTCGCTTCGGCTTTTTCCAACTTTTTCGCGTCCACTTTCTAAAAAGTTGCCTCGCTTTATCAATTGTTCTCGTTTTGTTCGGTCGTTTGTTGGATGATGAAAAGTAGCAAACACTTGGACAGCGATGCGCACTGCATTTTTTTCTTTTACCAGTCGCAATACCGCAATAATTTATCTTTTACCGCAACAATTTATCACCTCGTGGCTCCAATTTTCTTCCAATTCTACAGAATTTGAAGGAAATTGGAAGGAAACAGAACATCGCAGAGTACGTAATCGAGATCATTGTTCTATTTCGTGAAGGAAGTCGGAAAGTATTTACCATTGTCTTGTTGATATTGAAATAAAAAAAAATAAAAAAAATGCAAGAAGTGTGTTAACATTTTTTAAATATTGGCCACTCCCCTTCGGCAAGCTTATTTTTTTGAGAGAGTTGCCTATTCGCACCTAAAAGTGCCTTTAATTGAGATACGTAAAAAAAAAACAAAAAAACAACATTTAACGTAATTGCAAAGCATTGCGCTAGAGACAGCCCTTGCAATTACATAAAATGTTGCATTTTACAGACGTTTTGTATCTTGCGTTGCTGCATAATATGGATAGTTTTTTTACATGTTTGTATTACAGACACTTTTAGATGGTAATAAGCACTTTCTTATTATTATCATTATTGTTTGGATATATTTATACGCGCATAAGGCGTTGAATGAGATAGTAATAAATATTTTATAGGGCTGCTTGTAAAAAAAATGAAGCGTTTTTTGAAATACACAGCCAACGCCTAAGTGGAAAGTGGACGAACAATGCGAATTCTTGTTTGAAAGTATACATTTCCATAGCGCTTACCGATCATCGCGGAACATTTGTTATTTTTAGTATATATTTGTATGTGTAAAGAAATATAATGTAAGAAAGGGTAACGGAAAAGGTTTTTGTTATTTGTTTTACGCCTTACCATGCCGTCGTCCCTCGTCGTAACCCAGATGCTTTTAATCTGTTCGACTTGAGCCTCCAACGTCGCGGCCATCGAACCCAAATGTACCGGCGCGTTTAAAACCTTGTTAACTCCATTTTTCCTTCTGTCGTTTGTAACGCGACCTCCGCCACCTTTCAACATCTCCAACAGTTTGTCGCATATTCGTCTGTGCAAACAAAAAAGATGTCAACATTTTTGTTTTACACAAGTAACATATTATTTTTATTTGTATTTAACGTTTAGACGTTTTGAGAAATTATTGTTAACGATAGTTTCGCCGAATTAACAAAGCATGTATTACGTATACGACATATTTACAGACCTAACCTCTCGTTCGGGCTTCGATGCTACCTCGTGCAAAACTTGTCCGATTGCTTCATAAACCTCGTCGCCGTCCTCAAAATCGTCTTTCGAACTGACGAGAATACCTTGCGAAAAAACAAAATACAAAAAAGAAAAGGCAAATAGATAAACATCATTTTTTTTCTTATTATCGTCACCGCGCTCGGCAAAACAAAAATAAAAAAAAATAAACGGAAACAAAATAAATGAAATTTGTCGATAATATACGTTAAATAAAATTCAACTTTATAAAGAAAAATGACAATGATTACCTTCGACATACTGATACAAGTCATCGTCTATCGTGGGGAATTGACTTCTAATGTAATCGCCACACGTAGCCATTACCCCTCGAAGATTAGTCAAAATACACTATAATCTCGCAACTCGATTCTTTTTCGATTACAATAACCTTCAACTATCGTTGCACCAATTTATCAATAACATACGATACGAATTAATGACAAATCGTCGGGGTATATATCGTCAAAAACGTGATTTTTCAATATTTTTTTTTTCACGAAAATGTCTCTTCACGAACACATGTGTTCACGCACGACATCGCGGGGCGCACAAGCGGCTCTCTCTCTCCCTCTCGATTCGGCTCGGAGAAGCAAATCAAACGACCGTCTCTTCGGCCGTCATTGCCGCACCGCGCGACGCGCGCGCTACAATGCGCGATTTTTTCGCGAACAAAAAACAAACAAACGAAAAAACCCAACGAAATTTCTCAACTATTGGCAGAATTCTGTGGAAAATTGACATGCTAATTGGTATTCGCGATCGTGATAATCAAACCAATTATTTTTCGATGCACCGTCAAGGGCGGATCGCGCGCTCGTTTTAACAATTGATTTTTAAGATCGACAAAAGTACCCTCCGTGCGCAACGTACGCCATCTTAAAGCTGTCAAAAAGTTACGTGCGCGCTGCTGTTGCACCCCGTGCGCGAGGATGTTTTGCGTGTGTTATTGACATTGCGTCGTCTATCCCCCCAATGTTTTGGCCGTACGGAATGAGATTTTAATTATTTTCGATTGACGATTCGTTTTTTTTTTTTTCGGTTTTTCGAGGACAAAATTCTCGAGAGGATCGACGCGCGGTGACAGAGTTGGGGAGGGGGGGGGATCGTATATATCAAGATGCGTGAATATTCGACGAATCCAGACTCCGTGTTTGTTTTACTGAGAAAATAATTGACATTTTTTGAAGGCTTCGTTTTTACCCTCTGACGCGCGTCGATTGTATTCAACGATGTTTGGTTGAAAAGAAAAAAAAAATCGCAAATTTTTTTGGAGCGAAACAAGTTGCGATCGACGAAATGGCCACCGACGTAGAGGAGTCGGACACCGATGATCGCGAACATCCTGGGCCGCCTAAACGTCGGCGGACGAGACTTGTCGACGCCGACGAGAGTTACTATAGTCCGGTAAACATACAATTTTTCCTCTATTGTTGTCATTCCGTAAGAGTACAAGATTTTTATAGAATTCTTTTTTTCAGCTTTACCGCAAGTTAGTCTTTTCCACGATAGACAATACGGCCGAACGATTCGACGAAACATTTGAAATATTCCAGGAATACGATTATATCGAAAAGACGATTGAAAGCTTTCCGCTTGTCGAGCATTTTTTAAATTTTATTAAAAATTATTATCCAATTGATTTCTGATTCTGCGTATAAACGCTCGATCGATCTCATTGAGTGAGATATTAGCAAAATTAGACGAGATACAGCTTTGTAAACTATTGATTTATAAGTCTTATCATTGTTCTTGAATTTATAAAGAATGCCTGTGAGTCTTGTAATTTGAAACACAGATAAAAACAACTTTTCAGCTACAAAAAAAGGTGTAATTGTTATGGCGATCGTTAAACAGTAGAAGGCTAATTGGGCCGGCAATCGATGTATTTTTTCGTCGCAAAATACGGATAATACGAAGGTGCGAGGAGGAATTTTTTTTGTTTGCTCCAAACTCAAGCGGGAAGATCGATCAAATTCTGAAAATAAATGTATTTTTATTTCCGTTCCGATGCAATCGAATGAATAAATGATAAACCGATGCCTTAGATTACAGAATTGAAATAAAAAGTTTTGGCTTTGCGTCGGAGCCCCGTCGAAAAGGGGAATGGCAAAATGTTGAATTTGGAAAAAATTTGGTATTGTTGCAGAATGAAAGAGGACGCGAGCCAGAGGAGCGTGACAACAATCGGGAGGAATGCGAATACGACGAGGTTGAGAAAGTTGCGCGGGAAAAATTGAGTATATGGCAAGTGTGCCAAGTTGCCAAAGGTTTTCTCGACAACATGATAAATCATGCGATGGAAAATTACCTTCTCAATCCACCGGTGGCGAATCCAGTCGACGATCCAGAATTTCGATTATTTCGTGGTACCGACACGGAGGACACGGCAGTGATGATGGCGATACGCAATCACGGATTGGTCCACACGACCGATATGGTATCGCAAACGCGGACTCTCCGCGCCAGCCGAATGTCCGATCGTCGTTCGTACGATGACCACGGAGATTCTCTACCGAGCTCGTCGGCGATATTCGACGTGACGAGAAGCGCGGCCATCGAGCGTCGACTCGGCAACGCTCGGACAGACGATACGATGGACGAGACCGATCGAGAACAAGACTTTTTGGAGCGCGCCGTCGCCGAAGCCATAAAGAAAAAAGGACTGGGCGCTCTGAGTGTCGATTACGGTTGAGCCGACGAGACAAACGTAGCTCCGTCCGTTATATTCGTTCAATAGCTAGCTAGCTACCCGATCTCATTTTAAATGTCGCCCTTTTGCAGAAGATTTTTTTTCACGAGTTTAACTTCGATCGTCGAATATTCGCCATATTGTTTATTCAATATTTTCAATTTTACATTCAATTTTGTACATGTAGCGATTTCGCCGCTCGTTTCATTCCTCGAATTCGCTCCAAACTTTTTCGTTTGCCAAACATTATTTTAAATTCAGAGTACCGCCAAGTAATTATCATTCCACGAGACGACCTTTACACGCGCGTAAAAATCACATTCGCGTTAAATATAATTCTGTAAATTGATAATGTAATCGCGACGGCGATAAAGATACGCGCGAATGTTACTAGTTTCTAGCGTGAAAACGTCAAGGAGTCATACTTTTTTTTTTTAATGCATATTCAGAGATCTATCAGATACGCCGCGCACGAACATAGACAAGTCAAAATAATATTCTTATTCAATGACTGATTTATCAATTATGCGTTATTTTAATAAGTTTATCAAGGTGTAATTAATATAACACGGCCAACGGAACTCAATGAGACGAGAGATCTACACGTTATGACGAAAAAAAAACTAAAATAATCAAATACGCGAGCCATGATAATAAATGTATTAAACGTTTAATTTACCAGTGAAAATTATACTATTATCTGTAAAAGAAAATATATATGAGGTCAATTTATAAGTTACATCCTGTGTCTCTGGCGAAATTCGCCCCAAAAACAAAACAAAAAAATCTATTGATTTTCGCTTCCTCGCAATGACAGCTTTGTTTTCATGAAAAAACATACTTTTTTCGGTCGAAATTTTGAAAGAAAGAGAATTCATCAGAAATTTAAATCGAAGCTTAATCTGTCGATCATAATATTGTGGAAGAACGATTATTTTCGGAGCGGTCAAATAATCCGTCATTCGACGAGCTTGCATCGCTAATCACGTCGCGCTCCTCGCGAGGCGACGAAAGGAACAGAATTCAACAGAATTGCCAAAGGAACGAAAGGATAAAAAAAAAACTAAACTAACGGAGCGGAGGGTGGGGAGCGAGTGGGGGTAAACGAGGGGAAATGACGAATAAGCGAAGAGTGGGAGTGGGAGAGACAGAAGGCGAAAAGAGTGGCGAGTGGCACGGAGCAGTGACGGCACGCCGAGTAGCCGAGCGAGAAGCGCGACCGCGAGAGCATCGTAGGCAAAAGCGTTAATGTTCCATTTCCGCGCTGTTTTCCCGCACAATTGTCGTCTTGAGTGAGTGATCGGGTGCGCGGCGATCGAGAGTGTGTGCTTTTTTTGTTTATTAAATCAGCCACCACATCGCCGAGAATGGCGTCGGACGAGGAAGTCGAAAGCTACGCTGGTAAGTTTTTCAGCCCCAACAACGAAAATATATATGTACAGATAATCGTTTCTCCAAACAATTGAAAAAAAAAAAACGACTCGGCCCCGCGACGAGAGTTGGTTCGTACGAAAACTCTCGGTACTTAGGGTGTTCGCGATGTTGCCTCCGTTATAGAGGTAAAAGTTTCTGCCGGAAAGTTCGTCCGCGGCACACACGCCAGGACGCGCGCTTTTCGTAACACACCGTTGGTGATGGCTGCCATGTCAATTGTCTCTCTGCTCGCCTCGTCTTGACGAGATTTGCTCTTCCCCCCTCCCCTCTCCCTAGTTCCTCGACATAGAATTTTCGGGAATATAAAAAAATCTATTTTTTCAAATACAATTTTGCCCGCTGTAAGATAATTGCGATGAAAAAAAAAAAACTCGTCGTTTCGGCAAGGATATCGAGGACGTTTGTCAGGGACGCCAAAAGACTAAAGATGACGGATTAACCTTACGCTTGTCAAGTGTCGCGAATCTTACTCTTTTTTTTCCTTTGTCGATTTTTTTGCGAGAAGTCACGACAAAATATTGACAAATATCTTAAACATTTGCCGATTGAGATGAAAATAACAATAATAATAATAGTAATAATAATAAACGCGAAACATAGAAAATAACCGTTAAAACTATTCAAGAAAGCATTCGTTCTTTCAATAGCAAAGTTTGATAGGACCGTTGATTTCGCGTTGACGAGCATTATGTTTACCGTTGTTCGTAACAAATGGATATATGGCAAGTGAGGAAAGCTTTTTTTAAATCATATTCCGATTAAGCGCGATGTAACGAGGAAAAAAAAGCTCTCTGCTTTGAATCAGAGCCCCTTGAATCCGAAAGAAAAAAAATTCCACGATAACGAGGTACGCGCGTTTTCGTACGATGCGGAAAACTAACAAAATGGAGCAAGCTAATGGATCTCATACATTTCCGAAAAAGTTGTCAATTTTTCCGAATTGTTTTTGTTTGTTTTGAAAAAGTATAAATCGATGTATTATTGTTAGAATTACGATATCTTCGGTCGAATTTCAACAATGCAAGGGCACCGAAATTTTGTCAGAAAAATTTGTCGCCTCTCGTAAAACACGCTCGCGTTGTGTGTACACAATAGCCGGTAGCCACATACATATATAGCCACCGTAGCTTTCATTCATAACCTCGAGTTTCTGTAGCGCAAATGTTCGAAAACAAACGAGGACATTTCATTAACGACCGAATGAAATGCCCGTACAGCTATCGCATACATTGGTCCGATTAATAGAGTAAAAAAGTTGGCGAAAAAACTGAAAAACCTTTTCGGAAGTGCATAGAACGGAGATCGGTCGAGAGTCAAGAGAGCGGCGGTGTGTGCCCTTTCGAAGGAAAATGGCGGCCGCGCACTCTCTCGCGCAAAGCCATTCATTGAACGCGTATTAGCCCGAAAAATAATATTCGCAAGAGCGGACAATGATTTTTCACCATTAACGAAAATATTCGTTTTATCGAGACATCATGCATGAAATTCAATGAAAATCCATTTTTTTACGTTTTTTCGAACTAATAATATTGGTTTCGAAAAAAGTGAAAATACCAGCTAAACCGTGTTGCTATATACAGATATAGAAATAGACTGCAAGTCGTTTCAACTTGAGTGTATAAAATTTGAATCTGCACTGTCTTATGTCAATGTACGTAAAATGTATCGTTCCTTTTACAATTTAAAATTCAACTGTACTTATTGCATGGACAAGACTGTTATTCCGTATTGTCTAAATTTTGGAAGCACAATAGAGAAGAAAAAAAAATGGGTGGGGAGAACTATTGATTGAATTATCGTATACATATGAGTTTACGGTTTGCAGGAGAGGAGGACGTAGACGAGACTGGAACCTCCGGCACGAATGTTGTCGCGCCTGTGGATGGATCATCGGACGCGGAGGAGTCGCAGAAACTAGTAAAAATTACCTTGCCAAATGAAAGTTGTTTGAAATTATGAGAAAAAATGAATTTTTTATGATTATCAATTACGCAGGAGGAAGATGACGATTACGAGCCGGAGGAGAGAAAGAAAAAAAAAGGGAAGAAGAGGAAAGCGAGAAGCGAGGATAAAAAGGGAAAGAAGAAAAAGAAAAAGAAAAAATCCGATTCTGGAGACGTGAGTTGTCTTGGAATTTTCAAACTGGCGGACGGACATTTTTCTCGGTTTTTCATTGTATTATGATGCGTCGTGTCAAATCGTTATTGTAGGAGAGCGACTTTGGAGGCGGAGAAGCCGCCGAAGGAGCGGGCGAGGACAGCGACTATGCCGGCAACAGAAAGAGCAGAAAGTCTTCGTCTAGAAAATCTTCGAGTCACAGCGCTATGCCGACGCAGACTCAAGAGCCGACGACCGGAATGCCGACCATCGAAGAAGTTTGCAGCACTTTTGGACTCACGGACGTGCAGATCGAGTATACAGACGCTGATTTTCAGAATCTTACCACTTACAAATTGTTCCAGCAACACGTTAGACCTCTGTTGGCAAAGGAAAATCCCAAAGTTAGTCAAATACTATATCTAATGTAGTAATTAAGCATTTAACGCGATACGGCTGCGTAACGTTGCGCATTATCGGTAGGCTGCTTCGAGAAAACTCTCCATCTTTTCATCGTTTCATCAATCGGCTCGTCAAATATTTACAACTCTCTCGTTGACTTTGATACGAAAATCCATTATTTTCAATGAAACATTTATTGTTTTAATAATAGTTTAATAGTCAAATAATCTGGATGAACGAAAATAAGGGTTTCTTTTATCGCCTATTAGTTTTAAATCTATTACGTCAATGAATAATCGCGTCCGGATCTATCGAGAATAGAAACTCTTTATATTTTTCGATAATACATTTTTCAATTACCGCTTGCGCATGGAACGAGTATACAAACGGTCGTTTACACTCTTTCGAATTTCGGTCCGATCAAATTTCACAACTGCTTCTCATCTCCGGTCGGAGTAGTGGTCCTTTTCTACTTTTACTTGGATAAGATTATTTAACCGATAAGTTTTTAGCGATTATGAGGAATATTTTTCTCCGTCTCAAGGTCCCAATGTCGAAACTTATGATGCTGGTGGCAGCAAAGTGGCGCGATTTCTCAAAATTGAACCCTCACACGCAACCGGACGCCGATGTTTCGACCGCGAGTGTCGACGACGATAGCAGAAGCTCACGGGCCAATCGTAACGCGCCAGCGCCGGAAGTCGAAGAGGAAGACGATGAGGACGAGGACAGCGATCGCAAGAGAAAGTCTCGCGGTTCGAGGGCGAAAAAGGGCAAAAAAACCTCGAAGGTTCCGACTCTCAAGATTAAGCTTGGCAAACGCAAGCGTGGCAGTTCGGTAATTGTCTTTTAAATTTCTCACGAATAGAAGCGTGGCTCGTCTTATCAAATGAAAACTAAACAAATCAAAAGTCTCTTTTTGCCAAATAATAACGGATAGTGGCTTAAATTTTCAGGACGAAGAAGCCGAAGGTAGCGCGGCAGGATCCGACAGAGATTCCGACATGGAATTTGAGCAGATGTTGGCGGACGCCGAGGAGGCGCCGGGTGGTGAGGATAGCACGAAAGGCGCGGAGGACGAAGGGGTCGAGCCACCGGCCGAGCCACCGGTTCGCAGGAAGGCAAAAACCAAGATTGGCAACAAAACAAAGAAGAAAAAGAAGACGAAAACAACATCGAAATTTCCGGATGGAGAGGAAAGTTTTTAAGTAGAGTTGGGCAACCGTTGGCTCGTACGTTCGTAGTTTTCGAAAACACAAGAAACGAAAAATATTATAGCGAAATGAACAATCGAACGCATTATCCATTGTTGCTTAACTCTGCCTCAATAATGTTTATTCGGTACCTTATTCGTGCCTTTCACCCGTAGTTGGGTAATTGTGTGTTTTTTTTTTGTTTTTCCAACACATTCGCAAAGTTCGAAGATATCAAAATTTTATTTGTATAGGATCCGTAATTCAAGAGAAAAACAAAAACCGTTCTGGCGGTATGAGCGCTCAATTCCATTAAAAAAATAACACCTTTCATCGGAGTGAACTCAAGAATGACCTTTGCTATTTGTATTTTCGTTGTGTACAGACCGATCATCAGGACTACTGCGAGGTGTGTCAGCAGGGCGGTGAGATAATTCTTTGCGACACTTGCCCGCGCGCCTATCACTTGGTTTGCCTCGAGCCTGAGCTCGAAGAGACTCCCGAGGGGAAATGGAGTTGTCCTCACTGCGAAGGCGAAGGTATAACAGGTATCTTCCTCGGATCTCCCTTGTGCAGACCCCTCCCCTTTAGTTCCCGATTTTTGCAATCGTTGATGGAACAAATCGACAAACTTGCGAGTTGTAAAAAAAAAAACTTTTTATGTTTCGGAAAAAAAATAAAAAGGCGCTGCCGAGGACGACGATGAACACATGGAATTCTGTCGCGTATGCAAGGACGGGGGTGAATTGTTGTGCTGCGACAGTTGCACGAGCGCCTATCACACTCACTGTCTGAATCCGCCATTGTCCGAGATTCCGGACGGGGATTGGAAGTGTCCGCGTTGCTCGTGTCCACCGATAATGGGCAAAGTAGCAAAAATTTTGACCTGGAGATGGAAAGATATATCGGACGCACCATCCGAGGAGCCATCGACGAGCAAAGCGGCACCGAAACCTCGAAAAATGCGAGAATTTTTCGTAAAGTGGGCCGAGATGTCCTACTGGCACTGCGATTGGATAACGGAGCTTCAACTGGACGTTTTTCATCCTCTGATGTTTCGAAATTATTCGCGAAAATACGATATGGACGAGCCACCGAAATTGGAGGAACCACTCGATGAAAGCGATTCGCGAGTGAAACGCTTGAAAATTCAGGACGGTGCGTCGAGCCGCGAAGATTACAATCTCGAGGAACGTTTCTACAAGTACGGTGTAAGACCCGAGTGGCTCGTCGTTCATCGGGTGATAAATCATCGTTTGGCCCGAGATGGTCGCGCGACTTATCTCGTAAAATGGCGCGAATTAGGCTACGACATGGCCACGTGGGAGGACGAATACGAGGATATTCCCGGACTGAAACAAGCTATAGACTATTATTTGGATCTACGCTCGGCTTACAGTTGCGACTCGACCTCATCAAGAAAGGGTAAGAAGGGCAAAGGTAAAAAGTCCAAAGCGCGTGAGATAATCGACGACGAAGAGAGAGCACCGAAACGTTACACACCACCGCCGGAAAAGCCCACGACAGATTTGAAAAAGAAATTGGAACGCCAACCGGATTATTTGGACATAACAGCGATGCAGTTACATCCCTATCAATTGGAGGGTTTGAATTGGTTAAGATACTCTTGGGGACAGGGTATCGATACAATTCTCGCCGATGAGATGGGTCTCGGAAAAACTATTCAGACTATAACTTTCTTATACTCACTGTACAAGGAGGGCCATTGCAAGGGACCGTTTCTCGTTTCCGTACCGCTATCTACGATCATCAATTGGGAACGCGAGTTCGAAACTTGGGCGCCAGACTTTTACGTAGTAACATATGTCGGTTAGTATTATCAAGGATTTATCGAGCTGCGGATGCCTTACTTAACGCGCCTGTCGCTGTCGCGATGCTATTTCCCACTCGGAAACTTCATTTTATTTTCTCTAGTTTTCAGTTTTTTTAATCGATATTTACGCTCGCGAACTTTTCATTCGGGCATCTCAATGAAGACTCGTGCGAAATACTAAGATTTATCTTTAATTCAAAAATTTTAACAGAAAGGAAACTCACGGGCAATATATAATCCGTTACCATTACCGGTGCAACTGCAAATTTTTATTTGTTTTTCATAAATAGATAAATAGATTTGCCCGCATGTAAATGAAAATTAGAGAGCTATATTAACGGTGGCTACAAAAATCCCTCGAAATATTCAATTGAACAGTTCCCTGTTTCTCGAATTAAAAGCAATAAATTATTTTTCAGGTGACAAAGACAGTCGTATCGTTATCCGCGAGAACGAACTGTCGTTCGAGGAGGGAGCGGTGCGTGGCGGTCGAGCCTCGAAAATTCGCTCGTCTCAGATAAAATTCAACGTTTTGTTGACGAGCTACGAGCTCATATCGATCGATTCGGCATGTCTCGGATCGATCGATTGGGCGGTACTCGTCGTCGACGAGGCTCACAGACTCAAGTCCAATCAATCCAAGTTCTTCAGGCTCTTGGCCTCTTACAATATTGCCTACAAGCTTCTGTTGACCGGTACACCATTGCAAAACAATCTCGAGGAACTCTTTCATCTATTGAATTTCCTTTGTCGTGATAAATTCAACGATCTTTCGGCGTTCCAAAATGAATTCGCTGACATATCGAAGGAGGAACAGGTCAAGAAATTGCACGAGATGCTTGGACCTCACATGCTGCGACGACTCAAGGCCGATGTCCTCAAGGTTTCCTTCTATTTTTTTTCTTATTCTAACAATGTCGATGTCTTTGGAAAGGCTATTATTCTCAGATCGAAGCTATTGGAACGCTTACTAGCGTAAAAATCAATTACATTCTCATTTGAGCCTTCTAATCGCAACGGTCGATATTTTTCCGATTTTTAAGCCATGTTTTTGTAAATTGTCTTACACGTTTGCAAAATTGCCTTGCAATAATGTTATAATTAGAAAAATATTGCAAGATATTTGAATTTTATGTTGCCCTCTCGCGTATATACTGGTGAAGCTTGTGAATAATGTAACGAACTATTGTGCAGAATATGCCGAGCAAATCCGAGTTCATAGTGCGCGTGGAACTGTCGCCCATGCAGAAGAAATACTACAAGTACATATTGACGCGAAATTTCGAAGCGCTCAATCCAAAAGGAGGTGGCCAACAAGTATCACTGTTGAATATAATGATGGATCTTAAGAAGTGTTGCAATCATCCGTACCTGTTTCCGGCGGCGTCGCAAGAAGCTCCGACCGGACCGAACGGCAATTACGAGACCGGCGCGCTGATCAAAGCAGCCGGAAAGCTCTTGCTTCTCAGCCGTATGCTAAAGAAGCTTCGCGATGACGGACACAGAGTATTGATATTCTCGCAGATGACAAAGATGTTGGACATCCTCGAGGATTATCTCGAGGGTGAGGGTTACAAGTACGAGAGGATAGACGGCAATATAACGGGTTCGCAGCGTCAAGAGGCTATAGATAGATTCAATGCGCCTGGTAAGTTGAGATCGGTTAAAGTTCTTTTGCGTCTCGGATTCGAATTTCGTATCAAAACAAAAGACTTATCGAGTCGTTTCTTGAATGTACTCTCCTGTACTAACGAATCTCTGAAAAAATATTACAGGTGCCCAACAATTCGTTTTTCTTCTATCGACACGCGCCGGTGGTCTCGGTATTAATTTGGCGACCGCCGACACGGTGATAATCTACGATTCCGACTGGAATCCGCACAACGACATACAGGCGTTCAGTCGAGCTCACAGAATCGGCCAGGCTAACAAAGTGATGATCTATCGTTTTGTAACGCGCAATTCCGTGGAGGAGAGGGTAACCCAGGTTGCAAAACGCAAAATGATGCTCACGCATTTGGTTGTGCGACCCGGAATGGGCGGCAAAGGCGCTAATTTCAGTAAACAAGAGTTGGACGATATCTTACGTTTCGGCAAGTTTTTTCACGCTAAATACAACGGAAACGGGATGAAAAAAGACCCAATTCCTCAAATTACTTTTCGATCGACTTAACTCATTTAAAATTGACAAGTGAATTCATTTTTGATACATCAGGTACCGAGGAACTGTTCAAAGAGGAAGAAGGAAAAGAGGACGAGGCTATACATTACGACGACAAAGCGGTTCACGAATTGCTCGATCGTAGCAAGGAAGGCATTGAGCAAAAGGAGAATTGGGCAAATGAGTACTTAAGCTCGTTTAAGGTTGCGTCTTACGTAACGAAAGAAGGCGAGATCGAAGAAGAGGCCGATACGGAAATCATCAAACAAGAAGCCGAGAACACCGACCCGGCGTATTGGATCAAATTGTTGAGGCACCATTACGAACAACAACAGGAGGATATCGCCAGGACTCTCGGAAAGGGTAAATATTGCCATTTCATTATAAGTTAAAAAAAATAACGTTTCAAGCTTCTTAATTAAATGGCTCATTGAGATTGTCCACTTGTACACTTTCGAGAAAAAGTAACTGTCGCGCATAAGCGACAGCCTGACGGAAAATATAGACCGCTGCCTCATGGACTTTGAAATTCCTAAAAAAATGCAATTCTCAACGTACACTTTCGACTGCTAATCAAAGAATATTTTGCCTTCGGAAAAAGAAACGATTTTGTAAGATCGCAGTTCCGCACGATGATTTCATTACTACTGCCTCATCGATGTTGAAACGTTCAAAGGTATCAAAATCGATTGCTAACGTGTTTTTAACATCGTTGCTCATCTCAACGTCGCAAAGCTTTTTTCACGGAAAATGTCCTGGATTATCAATGAGCCGTAAAACTATCAAAACAAATCGATGAGGCTGTATTAAAATATTGTGTCCCAGTTGGCATCGAATTTTACAATACGTTATCACAATCAAAAAGGAAAACAGCCCTTGATGAATAAGGGTACATTTCAACTTTCGAGAATTAGAATTCTAGCATTTGGAAAAATGTCAAACTCGAAGAGCCGGTAAACAAACAAATAATATTGCCCCTACCGTTTTGCACGATTCCTTTTTTTTTTTAAGTTACAATACAAATATATAAGAATCTGGCTGAGCAGCCAAATGTCTATATTGAAAATTGCATTGTTGATTTTTACACATCGATGGGGCAGTAGTAAATATCTTCGTACAGATCTCTGTAAAAATTAATTTTCCGTAAAATAGTAAAATAATCTAGATGAGTAACTGAATAAAAAAATAAGGCGCTTATTCGAACTCCTTAGTGGATGATCATATGAATTTTTAGAGAATCATTGCGATATATCGTAGATAACGGGTGACCAAACTTTTGCCGAGAGCAATTCACACGATCGCAAAATCGTGGCTTTCGTCGATAGCTATGCGCGCCAGCAGGTGAAGAATAAAATGCTCCACTCCAAATGTATTTCGCGACCGACGGATAAGGACGGATAACGACGTAGTGAGCGACAGGAAAAAAATTAGAATATCTTAAATGTCGAAAATTAAAATATAATAATAATTTTATTGGGGTCGAAAAGCAAACAAACGCGAGAGTGAAAAACTCGAAAGGCGACAAAAGCAGCCTCTAGGTCTCGTAATTAATCCACAATAAAATATTCTCTAAACATCGGGCGTTACAATTTCGAGAGCGCGACTCGCACGGAATATCTGTACAATGATGCGCTCGCACAAATAAAAGAGTCGCACAATACGGAGCTGAATCTCGGGCTTATTTTTTTTATTACGGATAATAAATAACCAGAAGTATTCGCTATGAATTTACCGAAATAAGTATCTTTGATAATAGATTGCCGTCATTTTGGTAGGATAGAGGCCTCGACCATTAGCAAGCGCGTATCGGCGGTCACTGTAGCCGTGTCCTTCCTTCTCCGAGTTCGGCGCTTGTAGTCCTCGATAGAAGCAACGCTCTCGAGCTTGCAGATACCGTACCCCACCCCCGTACTATACGAATTTCTCGCCCTTTACGATATTCGTGCATGGCTCGGCATGAATAGCTCGATTAACCCTACACGACGAATCGCCATCGCGCAATGCCGAATAGTTGTACGGAAGCTCCTCGAGCTCGCCGAGAGTAAGCGAACGCGTGTCACGGGTCAACGAATGACGTTTTCTTTTTTCGGCACGAGGTGAGGTTTTGAGAGCTATCCTCGCAGCCGATGCAATTTCAGCGGTAGCGAGAAGACGGCCGGCGAAGGCGCCCGGTTCAGGAGCGCTGCGGACGACAAGATGGTATGCTGCGGCGCGGCGATAAATTTGTCGTTTCGCTGACAACGACAAGCGCCACGACGGTAGTTGTAGTGACTGCTATGACCGCCGTATGCTCGGGAGAACTCTATTATGGAAATAAAAAAAAAAATAAAAAAAAGCGTTCGGTTACCGTGCACTTTTTGTCACGAGGGCAAAAGCCCGGCCCATACTTTATTATATTCTTTAATTTTTCTCGTTTTTTCAGGCAAGCGTGTGAGAAAACAGGTGAACTACAATGATGGCGGTGTGACCGGTGACCAAGGTGCGCGAGACGATCAGCCCTGGCAGGAAAATCTCTCCGACTACAATAGCGACTTTAGTGCGCCAAGCGACGACGACAAGGAGGACGACGATTTCGACGAAAAGGGCGAGGGTGATTTGCTGTCCCGGCGAAGTAGACGACGACTCGAGAGACGAGACGAGAAGGATAGGCCGCTGCCGCCGCTTCTCGCAAGAGTCAATGGAAACATCGAGGTTTGTCCCTAGAGTTGCGTGCACCGATTCACGAATAAGTTGTCGGAGCTCATTTAGATAACGTTTGCAGAATTGTCGTGGCCAAAAAGTGGAAATTATATTTTTGCCTCGCTCGCTTTTTCTCTTGAAACGAATTGATCGCATTTTTCGCGTGTTTTATCTTTGTGTTTGAACAGGTATTGGGCTTTAATGCCCGACAACGCAAGGCTTTCCTTAACGCTATAATGCGATACGGAATGCCCCCGCAGGATGCCTTCAATTCTCAATGGTTAGTTGAATAGATACAATCCTTGATAAAATCCCTTTCCCGTTCCCACCTGTAAGCCTCGTCGTCGATCCCGTATCGTTATTATTGTCAGAGGGCTAGATTTTTAGTCGGGACTGCTTTTATCTGTAGGTTGGTGCGAGACCTTAGGGGCAAATCGGAAAAGAACTTCAAGGCATATGTGTCGCTGTTCATGAGACATCTGTGTGAGCCCGGTGCCGATAACGCCGAAACATTTGCTGACGGTGTGCCACGCGAAGGACTCAGTCGGCAACACGTTCTCACAAGAATCGGCGTCATGTCATTGATTCGAAAGAAGGTAAGATCGCATCGGTGTTGACATTTTTTTTTTTTCTTTTTTTCAACGGTCCGCATCACTTGTTCCTTTCTTTGTCCTAATACCAAGGTACAAGAGTTCGAGCACATAAATGGTTATTACTCAATGCCCGAGATGATAAGAAAACCCGTAGAACCGGTCAAGAGCGAGGGTGTCGTGGTACCGGTGGACGGTGCTGTAACCGGAACGAGTGGTAGCACGAGCGCCACACCGGCAACGTCCAACGCACCGAGCCCGAGTCCGGCGGCGACCCCAACGCCGAGCGGCACGGTTGTTCCGGCAATGAACGCATCCTCGAACGATTCTACCAAGCCCGCTCCGGATATTACCGAACTCAAAGATTCCAAGGACGAGACAAAGGAGAAAAAGGTCTGTAGAAATTACATCATTCGCTCATCTTCGTCGCTTTTTTTATTTATTTCAAGGCCATGTTAAATGCCGCGCTGTATAATGCTATTTTTTAAATTTCGGCCTACTGGAAAGTTTAGCTTCTAAATGGAATAGGACGCCAACGCGGAACTAATAGGCCAAGTGGCATTGTATTGCCGTTAGCCGTTAGAGTTTACGCATCTTAGCGAAAAAATGTCCATCACAGTTTTTATCGTCAGCTGAACGCGGGTAGGGTATGAGGGAGGCTCCTTCGTATTACCTTCGAAGCAAAATCTATTTTATTTTTCTTCGTTTTTGGCACGACCGCGATTTTTATACGTTTCATCGGACAGACTAAATTACGAATGCCTGTCGGTTATTTCGATGATTTTGTAACTAATTTTTTATTTATACTATATGTTTTTAACGTTGTTTTCTTCTTTCATATCTGCAGACTCCGGAAGTAAAAGAAGTAAAGGAGGAGTCAAATGAAACTAAGGAAGATGCCGAAACGATCAGTGAAAAGGACAAAGAGAAGGACAAGGAAGACGAAAAAACAGACGATAAAGACGTCGAGTCTGAAGTCACCGACAAGGAGAAGGACAAGACGGAAATAAAGGTTGAAAAGACGGCGACGAAATCCGAGGAAAAGATAGAAATTTCAACTGACGGCAAACTTAAATCCGACGCAGAGGAAGACGTCGTGATCGTTAAGGATGACGAGGAAGAGGTCGAGAAGAAAGAGGTAGGTGGTTTCTATCGGCAAATGCATGCGGACCAAAGCGAAATTTATAAAAAATGCAAAAAAATAAAGAACAACAACAAAACTCTGAACCGAAAAAGGAGTATAATAAAGAAAATTGGATTAACCATTAATTATGCCCATTGTTCGTAATTGAATACGGACATTTTCCCACTTTAATATGCTCTCGAATAAAATATTATTCATTATTTCACTCTTTTTTGGTAGTGGATTTCATTGTTACATATTTTCGGTCGGAAGTTTGAACATTTCTGTAACATTTTTTTTACCACTTCTAAAGACATTTTAAATGTGCCAGCAGACAGTGTTCAATACATTGAAAGGATTACTTCGTAAAATGTTTTTTTTCTAACCTCTGCACGAAAAGTCCCGCGTTCCGTTGGATCTAAAACGTGGCGAAACGAACCGCGTATTGTAGTAAGGGGTCCAAGGAAAATACTGCGCATGCGCACCGTGACATCTCACATATCGGGCAACAGACGCATGACTTTTCGTTGATTCGATAAAAACAACAACAACAAAAAAGTAAAATGCAATATTTGCGGGATGTTTTTGCGATATTTGCTCCACGGCGGTTGGGATTTGGGTTCGCTTCGCGGGTCGTTTGCCAAGTTTCGTAGGACGATCCCTTTCTCGTACTGGTATCGTAGTGGTCAACTGATTTTCAGTCGGTTGGACAGTCAGGAATTGAAACATGTAATGGAAAAAGTCATTGTGAAATATTCTTTAATGTTTCACAGGAAAAAGAGTCGAAGGAGAAGGAAAGCAAGGAAAGCGAGGCGGATGTTATGAAACCAAAACGGAAATTCATGTTCAACATTGCTGATGGTGGTTTTACCGAATTGCACACGCTGTGGCTAAACGAGGAAAAAGCGGCGGTACCGGGACGCGAATACGAGATATGGCACAGAAGACACGATTATTGGCTTTTAGCTGGCATCGTAACGCACGGCTATGGACGCTGGCAAGATATTCAGAATGACATAAGGTAGAGTTACAATTTCAATAATAAATAAATAAATATATAATAATAATAATGCTCTAAGCGACATTGATGGCGATAATGCGCTAAAGTAAGCTTTTGCTTTGATTTCTCGTGCCTCAACAGGTTCGCAATAATCAATGAACCATTCAAAATGGATGTTGGCAAGGGTAATTTCTTGGAGATAAAGAACAAATTTTTGGCGAGACGATTCAAGCTTTTGGAGCAGGCGTTAGTAATAGAGGAACAGCTTAGACGAGCGGCGTACCTGAACTTGACCCAAGATCCGAATCATCCTGCTATGAGCCTTAACGCAAGATTCGCCGAGGTCGAATGTCTAGCCGAATCGCATCAGCATTTGAGCAAAGAGAGCCTCGCTGGCAACAAACCGGCCAATGCTGTTCTACACAAGGTAACTACACTCCTACGCTATTTTTAACATCGTTCCCCTCCAAACGTGACTCGTCAAATGTTTTATTGTTTTCAACGTCAGGTACTAAATCAACTGGAGGAACTGTTGTCCGACATGAAGTCGGATGTGAGCCGATTACCGGCTACATTAGCACGAATTCCTCCCGTTGCTCAGCGTTTACAGATGTCGGAACGCTCCATTCTAAGCAGATTAGCGGCAACGGCACCGGGAGGTGGTGGTACCCAATCCGGTCAAGCTGCTCTTTTGGCTCAGCAATTTCCCGCTGGTTTTTCGGGCGGTCAGTTGCAAGCAACATTTGCCGGTGCGGCAAACTTCGGTAACTTTAGGCCACAATACTCCGTGCCGGGTCAACCGCCGCAAGGTTTCACAGGTTCGTTCTGAAAGCGTTGAAGCGGGATAAAGCGCTTTCGTAATTTCTCTTTATCTCTCTCTCTCTCTCTCTCTTCCTCTCTTTCTCTCTCGAGAAAGGACACGGAAAAAAATGCAAACAATAATTTTAAAAAACCTCCCCAAACCCCGATTGTATCGAAGGAAAAAACACGAAATGCATGCGTACCTGTTTATTTCATACGTAATAAAATGTCGTCCAATCTTATTTATTGATTCTCGATGTCGCCGTGGTGTAGTTGTAAATAATCCGAAAACACAACAAAAAAGTGACTACGATTTTATCAGTTTTCTTCGTTTGTTCAATTCTTTTTTTTTTATAAAAAAAAACCAACTGCTCGAATGCTAAGAAACGGTGACTATGACTAACTTAATTGTATTGATAATAGTGATGGGTTTTTTTGTCTCTTTCTTTTCCGCTGATTTTTTTCTGAATATGATTGATAATAACAGAAATCACTCACACGAAACGTTATGTATGTTTTGCAGCTTAGAGTATAAAACACAAATCTGCCTGCTGAAACCCTAACGGCGGAAGCTCAATGTGAACCGGAAAAACCGAAAAGTACATGAAAAAAAAAACCCAATAACAAAAAAAGACAAACAGAGCTGAACTCGAGGCTCCTGTAAAAATCTGTTGAAAACGCATTGTGTAATTTTTTGGTATTCGACGTAAACAAAAAATAAAAACAAACCGCAGAGATAGAGAGATACACGCAAAGGAGAAGGACACACATACACGATTTCTAGATGAATTTTCACTAGATAAGGTTGAACGTAAGGATTAAACGTTAAAACATTAATAATATCTATCCTAATAAT
The DNA here is from genome assembly GCA_964006125.1 of Cryptus viduatorius. Lineage (NCBI taxonomy): Eukaryota > Metazoa > Arthropoda > Insecta > Hymenoptera > Ichneumonidae > Cryptus > Cryptus viduatorius. The sequence goes on along the minus strand of OZ023224.1, from coordinate 16,573,411 downwards.
AATAAAAACAAAAAAAAAAAAACGCGACACTTTTTTTCCCCTATATTTATATTTCTCAGATGTATATATACATTTGAGGATCAGATATTATCGCAAAAATAGGAAATTTGTGAGTTTTGTTAATCACAAATGTACGCTCGGATGAAAAAAAATGTATTCATGCTCGAATTTTATTTGTTCAAACGACTTGTACGTTTATTCACGAAGAAGTTATATCGGAACATAAATTGTATTTTTCATAGTTTTTCGCATTCTCGCTCTCGCAAAAGTTTACAAGGGTTTTGTTCATTTAGTGGCTCAGGATATTTTATTCTACGCGCCTTTTTCGCGTTTCGTTTTTTTTTTTTCATCTCCATTTATGTTTTTTCCATCAAAGTATCCATAATAATAAATAAAATATCGATAGACTTAAAGAATTGGATGGGGATTTAATTATGGGTCTGTGACTTACAAACCGTTTTCTCTCGTCAATGAGATTGAATGATTATTTTTTTTCTATCCGAGATTTCTTTAAATGAATTCGACATCGAACAGTTGAAGATGAACGGATGAACAATCCAATAGCGAGCCAGTCTGTAGCGTATATAGTCATCAATTGAAAATGCCGAAATTCTCCCGCACATCTTTTTTTTCCGATGTTGGCGACTTGATTTTATTATTGTCATCTGTTTTTTAATTCTTTTCATTGATCGTCAATTTAATAAATTACCGTTGCTCCACCGGTAACGGAATACAAATGAAAATAAAAACTCTCGATGACTATGGATTGTAAATGTTTCTCCTGTCACTTATGTTTCATTATTACTCCCCCCTCCCTGCATTTCGCTGTATTTGTGTATAAGTAATAGATGATTTTTTTGTTTTTACAAAGTTGAAAAAAATAAATAAAAGTGGTCTATAATGAATGTTCATATTGTATCAAAGAATTTGCTTATTTTTCTTTGAAGAGTTCTTTCAATTTGATAAGTTTTACGTTGTTGAAATTCTTATGTAATCTGACTTTTGGTTTGAAATGCGATGATACGCTCTGCTTAATTAAAAAAAGAGCGAAACAAAGTGTAGGATACATGATTTTTTCTACGTGTCAGATTGAGAGATTAAACTTTTTCTTTTCAACGATAGAACACTTACGGCGGTGGCTCCTTAAGATCAAATTTGAAATTTAACAATTTATAGCCTCGCATTTGCCGAATTGCCGCGAATCAAAGAAAAAAACAGTTAACAAATGAAAATGGTATATTTTTTGCTTGGATATTTAAAGTAATAATTTTATTTACTTTGTTGGGCATTACAGCAGTTAAAATATTTTTGATGGTTTGTATGGAAAACTTGGCAGGTAAATTGAGAAAAAAATGTAAAATTTGGTGTAAAATATAGTCTATTTTCATATGATAATATAATTGAAGAAAGAACAATTCGGAAAAAAAACGTGGGCGATGTACCAAAGGTAAGTCCATATAAGGATACAAGCAGAAGATGATTATAATAGTTTTCAGCCTGATGTTTCCTTGCTCTGTCTCTGCTGGACCATTTCCCTCAGATTATTTTCACTTTCCTTCAAGCTTCTCTGAAGATAAGTCTTATTGTTGTCCAGTGTCTTGATCTTCTCATCGGCGTTCTTCATTTTCGACTCCAAATCTGTTTTTATGCTCATTATGTCGTCGTGCAAAAACATTCTGCCGACCGATTCGTAGGTTTTCGTTGATGGTTCGAGGCTCATCATTTCCTTTATCGTCAATTCGGCGCGTTGCTTAGTTCTTCGTAACGATTCAATTTGCACATCGGCGAGTTTTAATTTTTGCGTCGTGTCGATCATTTTTTCTTGCAACTCGGTGAAAGCCTTTTTCAATTCTTGATCCGGTACTCTCGTAGCCATAGTTTTTTTTCTCCCCAACGAATCGTTGAGGTTATGCGTGCTTTGGTACAAACAACTTGTGATCTCTCTAAAATAATCGTTGCTCGGTCGACGGGTTTTTATCGCGCGGCGTTGCTTTTCCGTTGCTTTTTAATTTCAGTTTTATTTTCAACGAGCACAATTTTAATGCTCAGCGAACTTTACGAGACTGCAATATTCTATCGGAACACCAATGGAGTCAAGCGCGCGATTCATCCGAAATGTACATCCTTTTTCGATGGCGAGAACGGCCAGGGAGAATAGACGTATGTCTATTCTCCCTGGGTATGATGTTTTGACAGGTTCACCCGTCAGGAGTTTTCGACGGTAACGAGCAACTCTAAAATTCTTATCTCATTTCTCACCCTAGAGATAGATCGCGGACCCGGTCAAATACCCGAAGTCATCAAATCGAAATTCAAGAGTTCAAAAAAATGTCTCACAATAACTGCAAAGCCCGTAGGATAGTTATTCTGTGCTACACTTCGATTGTTTAAATTTGTACTTTCGTGTGTCTTTTCAACATTTCATTTGCTTATAAAAACAAGAAATCCTCAATGGCTCTCAACCCTTTATATGTCCCGCCAAATGCTGCTAAATGTTATTACGTCGAGTGTATCGAGTGACTTCCCTGTGATACGGGTAGGTGTATATTTTCGAATGAATACCAATAATGGTAAAATTGTTCTTCTTGCTTTATATACTGTTGCCGGAACGAAAAAATATCGATCTATCGAGAGTTCCATCATGTCGGCTTCTTTTGGTATAATACCTCGATATAATGTACGGCTCTTCTTCATTTATTTGCTTGTAAATTCAGATAGGATTCGGACTGTTCTCTCGTCTTTTAACAGTATTTGCGAATGCGTCCGTGCCCAGGTAGCTGTGTTACATCAGATATTGTGTTTCTTAAATAATGTACATATTTTTTCAAAGTAAAAAATCAGTAGAAACAAGTATGAAAGTCTACAGGGTGCCGACGATGTTCGTTATAAATAAAGCAATGGGCTTGATATCAAGAGACGCGGTATCGTCTCGACACCAAGTATATGAAAAAAAATATATGTTCCCCTTTTTAGATCTTATTTTCTTATCTTCTTAGATTACCAGTTAGAAAGATTAAGTCCCGATCAAATTTTCAGCAAATGTTGTATAACATAATTCCACCACCAGCTTTTGTATGCGCCTCATAGCACACCGTTTTACGTGTTAAATGGTACCCGATACACCCTTCTATTTCTCATCTACATCGGGTTTCGCGAAAGAATTGCGAAATTGCGGCGCTTCGTGCGTGTGTTAGGTGTTCGCGCGGCCCACCGGCCGTGTCGACTGCTGTTGCAAGCCGGCCGATGTAACCTAAGAAAGAATCGCGGGTGTAAATAAATAAATACGTAAAAAAATTAATGTTTGAAAATGATATTAAAAAAGTGTTCTCCCGTCTCGTCTCGATTCGAATTTTTACGTCATTTCTGCTTGCCGCCAAATGAAATAACCTTACAATAAAGAACTAATGTCAAGAAAAATGTTATGAATTAAGATTTAAAATAAAATCAAGAAATATAATTGTTCTCAGTTTATTTTTTATTTTTTTCACTATTCTCGAGATCGAGAGAATCTTTTTGTCTACAATCAGTGTAATTGTATTCTTGAAGCGCCGCACGACGTTTCCATGATGGTAGCTTAGAAATCAAGATTCCTCAGCAGGTTTGTTATAGTATTAAAAAAAAATGTGATCGATTTGTCAAAAAATTGTGTAACTCTGTCTTCGGTTATCTTGATGGAAATATTACACAGGACTCTTTCATTGACTTTCATGATAAGTCAACTCCGCCAGTGCTTCCTTCGGTTCTTGCGGCGAAAAAATTCTACCATTTTGAACTTCACACCTGAGAACGAAAAAAAATTTCCATTTTTTTCTGTGCTTAGAAGACCATCAAAGAAAATAATTAATGATTTTTTTTCTTCCAGTCAAAAATGTTAAAGTAACGGATGGCAGAATTCTCTCATCGAGAGAATTGTTGCAATGGACGGTATCATTGTCTCATTGTGAGAGCCAAAGTGGCTGTGCATTTCCACCAAGACGATTCAAGATGTACACAGTTCTTTCGACAAGAGAATAAAAATTTTTTTTTCGTAATGTTATGAACCTTGTAAAGGTATGTGGATTTATTCGCTATCATTTTGCGATGCTTCAAGGATGACCACACCGATCTTCCAGAGCTTGAATTTTACTCAGAAAACTAACATTATAGTTTTTTTAATTTATAGAAAGAAAATAATTATAATTACAATAAAGAAAATCAATAAATAATTGAAAGTAAAATAATAATTACTATTATTAATTTGTTTTCAAAAAATCCCAATTTTAGCTTCCATGCTGCTTTTAAAAAATGAGTGAAATCTGTAAAAAATTACTTTAAAAAAAAAACGTACGCCAAGTACATAAATGATACACGGTATTTAGTTCTAAGAATCTGGCTTTAAAAAAAAATCCAAAACAAAAATTTAAATCACACGAGCCAAGTTTCAATAAATATTTTTGAATATGTTAATGTTCTTCATTAAAAAATTGTATAACTGAAAAATTAAATTAAAAAAATACTTGTCACATCCCTCGAATACAAATGAAATGCTTCATGCATAAAAGAAAGGATATGCCAAGTATTATTTAATTTTATTGTTCAGTTATCCAATTTTTTAATGATTAACATTAACATTGGACATTTTAAAATATTTGTTGAAACTTGGCTCGTGTGATTTAACTTTATGTTTTGGGTTTTTTTTAAAGGCAGTTTCGTAGAACGAAATATTTTTGTATCATTTATGTACTTGGCGTACGTTTTTTACTTAAAAAAAAATAGTCATTTTTCACATTGTTGGAACATGAGCTGTGATGATCAGCATCAGTTTGTACAATAGTATCGGTCAGCTGATTTCACTTTGCCTTTCGTCGTCTTATAATGTGATCTACCGAAGATCTCTACATTCACCAATATCGGCAGTGTGGACAGTGAAGAGGTTACAGCGTACTCCGCAAGCGGTGTTAGCAGTGTCAATCAAGGTCGTCGACGTCCACGTGGAAGAGATACACGAACAGAGAGGACTTACAAAGTATCGGAAACGTGGTTTTTTTTGGATAGTGTCGCCATTCGCGTTCTATTCCGCGACGCCTAGTGCTGGTCTGGCCTTTGCCCAACTAAGTAATAGACATAACGGGTCATCTACCTTCTCGAAACTCATATTTCATTGTTTACGATTGCAAATTCCTTCTCTCTGTCATTCACTTCTTATTGCGATTAATTACGTACGATTGTCTTTTCATTGAGAATTAAATCGTTGCAGCATACCACAAACCGTAAAATTTAATACTTGCAACGAGTCGCGGATGTCCCGAGTGCTTCGGGTAAACAACGAATATGGCTGTGGGACTACAGAAGTTTGCTATAGTTCTGGACAATTCAGACGGCACTTTCTCACCCGGGGAGGTGATTACTGGCCGAGTTATTGTCGAACTCGGTAGGCCAAAGAGTATACGAGGTATGAAAAGCCGAAAATAAAAAGTGCGTACTAATTATACTTATGAATGAAATTTCGATTTTTATTTTTCGGCACACAAAAATAAGTTTTTCTCTATGCTGAGGTGAATAATAAAAAATAAGAAAAAAACACATTTTTTGCAAAAAATTTAACAAACGTCGCCAAGTAGTTTAAAAATATTTTATAAATTATTTTTTGAAAATGAAAATCTTCAATAAAAATAAAAAATCATATGAGCCAAGCGAAAAAAAAACTTTGTTCGTCCTTTCTTTCTATGCAACTACATTTACTTGTTATCTAAGGACTTACCAAGTTTCTTTTTTTACTTGGCTCATATGATTTTTATTTTTTTTTAAGATTTTTATTTTCAAAAAATTATGTGGAAACTATTTTTACACCACTCAACAACGTTTTCTTTAAACATTTTTGGTAAAAAAATATTTAAAAATTTTTTAATACATTCTACTTTTTTATTTTATTAATTTATTTACACAATCGACAGCTCGACAATCGACAACTTTTGACCAGTTTCACACCATATTTTTTACAACGAGTGCAGGGAATACTGGCACATTTCATGGCAGTTTCGCAGGACGCACCGTGAAATGTGAGGTTATCATCGCGAAGTGCGCATGCGCAAATCTACCTTTTCACTACTGTCACACAATCAGGCTATTTCATCCCACAAAACTGCCATGAAATGCGCTGTTTTCCGTGCACGAGTTACAAAAAATAGTATATTACGACGGCGAGTGTAGCAATCTCACGATCTGAGAAAACATTCATCCGCTGAGAATCGTATACAATTTTCCGTCATGTGACGAGGAAAACCATACTTTCCGTGCCACAGTGATGTAATAGTATTTTGCGATACTGGTGCGAGAAGGCGAACTTTACGGCAAAGGTTGGGAAGTGGCCGCACGAGCCGGAGCGAGCGCTTCAAGGACACAAGGCGAAGCCAAGTGTTGCTTGTAGCACGAGAGAAGGCGACTGTGACTACTTCAAAACCGCCGTCGGAAGTCCGCTTTGTCGTACAAGTATTGCATGATGCTTTTTGTAACAAGTGCAGGAGGAGGGCTACTGTCGTGCTTGCCTATTGAAGCGCCACCACAGCGTGCGAGAAGTACCAAAACGCGTCCGGTCTGGACGAGTGTGACAAGTAAAATGAGGCTGATGTGCGGATGCGCCGCGACATTACAGTACGGCTTGCTATAACGCACCATTTATGCCACTTTCGGCAGGCATGAGAAACTTCTCATGCACGCGTTACAAAAAAATGTTTTATTACTGTGTAACGTTAACAATCGGCACCGCACGATTTTCTTTGTATCACACACACACACACACACACACAATATTCATTAATTAAAATTACCTGTCGTCCGCGATTATTTCTAATAATTTTATCACGCGACCGACCCATTGATTTAGCCGCACGAGAGGTTTTTTTTTTTTTTTACTAATTTTCGCGAAAAAAAGAAATTATAAATAACCTCACTATTTAACCTTTACTTCGATCACTCAGTCTGAGCGTCCTACTCGCGGATCGCGGATCAAGAGACGCGGCAGCGTCTCGACGTCAAGTACCAGTAAAAAGTAATAAGTTCTCGCAAACCGTCGAGCGCTACCAAGTAGAACGCCAATATTGGATACCCTCATATTCTGACGTTTTGTTTTCGTTAATGCCTAAATTAATAGAAAAAATAGTAGATGTCTCATAATATAAATCGACAACTAGCTTTTACACGAGCCCTTCAGCGCAACCCCATTCGTTTATGCGTTCTCTAGATATGATCGTGTGGCTCGAAAAATCCACACTTTCACGATGTTTTCATTGGACGGTCCGATCGATGTCCTGTCCTCTGACGTCACAGCCACCGCTGCTGCTGTGTTTTGTCGGTATGCTCGTGCGTGAGTCACGCTTACAGACAAATTATCTATCGTGCCTGTCGGTGAGCACTGGTTCAGAGTCAGCTGTGCACATGACGTTACAGCTATTCCTTCGATAATACAATACTTGGGTGGGTGACCGCCCGAATTGACGACAAATGTATAACACGGCATGTGTGAAAGTGGTATATGACAAATGAACGTATAAATATGTTCATTTCAGAAATTCCCTGTTAATTCGTGTAAACAACAGCAATTCACTACTAATGTGTTTGAACAACAGACATTTTCTACTGATTAGTTTAAATAAATAAATCATTAATTTATCAATTAATTATTTTTTTTACTTTTATTTAAATTTTTTTTTTTTAACTTATTTATTAATAAATAAAAAATACCCATCGATTGACTACTCCTTGAGTCGCGGCCCTGGTTTGCCTTATCGATAATTTGTGCTGCCAGGCCGTTGTGGACATAAAAATATGGTCAATTTTTAGCAGAGTCGAAAAGAAATATCGTGTGCCGGAGAAGCAGATTTTCCTTTCGTATGAGTGCTGCCCTCGTTGCGCCCGGGCCAGCAACACTCACATTCGGTGAAAATCACGCGCTTTCCTCCCTTGTGGCATGATGTACTATTAAACAATAGAAATTCACCTCTAATTTGATTAAAAATTCGAAATACATCTCTAATTTGTTTAAACAATAGATATTCGCTACAGATTAGTTTTAAAAATCGGAATTCACGCAGATTACAATAAAGAATTAAATAAAAAATGAAAACATTTTTCTTGCGAAAAAAAGTAAAAAGACGCTGCCAGGTACCATGTATATGGTTTGTAAAAAAAAATGTTTAAATAAAGAAAGCCAAGAAGGATTATTTAAAATCTTCACGAAAAAGTTTATTTAAATTTCAGTCCCAAACATTGGAGTCTCAGTGTTAGCTCTAGTACACGACTTGTAAGGAGAATTGAGGAAAACGAAACCGTTAGTAATCTGAATCGTATGCGAAAAATAGTGGTGGTGGTGAGTGCGGGAGGTAGTGGATACGGTACTTTCGGATGAAGGGGTTACCTATATTCAAAAGATATCTAAGTGTGTACAATTTTTAAATTAAGGGACTGCAGGTTACAAAGTGACCCCATGCGTCGATTGCGAATAAAAATTATCCGCACATATTAATGTTATATTGTAGGTAAAGGTTCAAATGTAACGTAAAAAAAGGTTAGAACATGTATCAAAATTATCAACCAATTAAGATGTAGGTCTACATCATTGCACATTCAGCTTATGTTTCCGCGATTCCCTAACAAACTGGGTCCGACAACTAACACTGGGACGCCACGGTTTTGGACTGAAATTATATATACTTCTTCTTGAATTTTTTAAATAATCCAGCTTGGCTTTTTTTATTTAAACATTTCTTTGAACAAACCACGTTCATGGTACTTGGCGGCATTTTTTTTCACTTTTTTTCGCAAGAAAATACGGATATCACTAGTTGCTGTATTCACGTCCTATCACTGGGAACAATTTAAAACAACCTATCGTTCGTCGCTAGTAGTAACGTTTTTTTTATGCATAACTGACACAGAGACGCACGGACGTAACACACAGACATGACGGGATATTGGACAAACGGGACATTTTTTAAATCGTGAATAAAGTTTGGATTTTTTGGGCGATATGGTGATAACTCAATATTGCGTCGATTAATCACGCTGAGTCCGAGCTCATTTTGAAGTTTGTATTCGATTCATACTATGAAAGCGTCATTAGAATTTCGATTCAATGTCTCATTTTCGAGAAAAAAAAACTATCAAACTTTAGGTGGCATGATATTGGCGTTTATAAGGACTCTTGTAGTAGTTTCTTGAAACTACTAGGCGTCGAGACGCTATCGCGTTTCTTGATAAAAATGATGCAAATCAGATTAGTACACTGTTTCCGCATTTAGTTTTCATATAATCATTTTCGCCATTTTCTCCGACTTTTATTGCATTGACTGACTTACTAACTGACTTACCCAAAATAAAAATGTCCATGGCAGACTGGCTCTATAGGTCTAACTCTCAGACGATTTCATTTAGCTCGTTTAAATAAAAAAAAATGATCTCAACATAGTTTATGATTAGACGAATAGACCCGGGCGGGTAAGCCCCCAACGTGACAAGAATGAGAATGCCAGAAAATGATAGTAACCAGTGGGTTACATTGCGATTACATAGTGCACGATAAATGTTTCCTCTATGTCTATTTTTTGTCCAACATGTCAGGGTATAGCTACTGATAATATTTTTGAATGGAATGTTTTTTGTATTTACTACGTAGGACTTAAAATAAGATTCAAGGGCAGCGGCGAGGTAAAATGGAGCGAATCAACGGGCACCGGAAAAGACAGAAGAACGGAATGGGATGTACGCACCGAAGTATACTTCAGAAATGAGTTCTATTTGCTTGGCGGTATTGGAAGTAAGTTATATAAACGTAATCATTGATAACAGTTTCTAATGACGCATTTTTTCCCATTTCTAGATGCGGGGAACGTGGAAATTCAAATAGGATGTCACGTATTCCCGTTCACTTTTTCTCTACCGCACAATATACCGAGTAGTTTCCAACACACATATGGAAGCATCAGATACACAATAAAATCTGTATTGGACAGGCCATGGAAATTTGATCATCAGACATCAATTGTCTTTACAGTTGAAACGCCGTACGATCTGAGCCTAAACCCGGCCACGAGAGTAATACACAAAAATATTATTTTTATATCTTTCTATATTATGAAAATATCTCGCCACCGTCGTGTTCAAGAATTGAAGCGGGGAGATACGTCCTGAAAAAAATATTCTAAGTCACCCTATTCAGAGGCACTAAGAATATTTTCTAATTTCAAAAATGAAAAAATAATTGAAAATAATTTCTGACACTGGAACGGTGAGACATAAGGGGCCTACGGAGGATTTCGGGAGTACGATGATCCCAATAACTATTAGTTGCGGCGACGATGAGACATTTTTGTAATGTCGATAAAAGTAACGCGAGCGCGCGAAGCACGCAAGCCCGAGAAACTTCGAATATCTTCCTATATTTTAAAAAGATCTCGGTGCCGCTGAAATATTCAGCCTCCTTTCCGCATCTTTGTCTGACCCTTTGACCCTTATCTCTTCGATCGAAAATATTCTAAGTCCCCCTTAAAGGGACTTAACATATTTTCCGTCCCGTCCTCTTTCTTAAGGAGATTTGACTGAAAATATTGTAACGAATATGTAGTTGACAAGGTTGACAAGATCCAAACGTACGGACGATCGATACGATATCAATTGCTACGATAAATGTGTCTGGACGGGACTTTCAAAGCGAACAAACGCGGTACATTTTGTGATCGGGATAATTAACATCTCTTCATTATTAATAATATTGGCCCGAAAACCAAATATGGCCACGATTGATTCGGTCGTTACATTGGTGTCGGAAGTGTACTTTCGAATCTTCGCGGTTAACGAACGGCCATTACATTGGTGTCAGAAGTGTCTGACGATCCTACGGAGGATGTTTATTCGGTTTGATTATATGTGAGTGACAATTTAAACGAAACAGAGGATTATTTAACAAGATCGAGGATCTCGATGGCCCTTACGTCATAAACGAGAACGAAAGTGAGAACCTCGATCACTCTAACATGGCAACGGATCAAAATCAATATTGAAGTCTCGATTCGGGCGGAAGAAGAATAGCTGAAAAAGTAAAAACGAAAATTGCAGTCTCGATGACCCGCTGCATTGACGATAGAAGAAATTGAATCTGGATCAATATTTCAATGCACCGAAATACAATTTACCGATATTTCAATTTACCGAAAATAAAATATGTCACAAATACGAATTTAACCATTGCAATTGAACAGCAACCACTATTAACACACACACATCGCGATGCTAGTGCCGACAGGCTCGAGTGACGGAAGCCGTGAGCTCATGTGGACGTGTTCTACACTTCTCGATTTTTGGTAAGTTGTATTTTCAATAAATTTAATTTTCGGTCAATCATACTTTCGGTTCATTGTATTTTTGATCAATTGTCATTTCGATACATTGTTTTTGGTCAATAGTTTTTCGGTCAATTGTATTTTCGGTGAATTGGTTTCGATAAATTTTCCGCGAATCTTATGAACACCGTTCTTCCCAAGGTTTTTCTGTGATAGATTTCCTTGCGCACGGGCGCATGTCGGAACAGTGTACGTTAAATAATATTGGACAGATATTAGCATGATGGACCATGGTACTAGAGTTGTGCAGAAGCTCGACATGTATCGAGCGGTACGAGGTTTGACTCGGCTCGTAGTTGATCGAGCCTGTTCGAGCTAAGCTCGAACGAATACGATGTTCGAGTCGCTCGAGCCGCTCGAGTCGTTTGAGTCGCACGAGCTTCGCGATCGCTCGAGTCGTTCGGGTCGCTCGAGCCTCTTGTTTTTATCGGTTGCCCACTCGAAGCATTGGCTTGTTGTTATTTTCTTGTTTATTTTGAGTTTATTACACGTTTTTTAATGTTGCGTTTACTTGTTGTTTGTTGTTTCCTGGTCCCTCGATTGGTTATTTATTTCATTTGCTTAAAAATGCAAAGTTAACGTTTAATTTCTTTTCTAAATCTAAATGTGGGTTTCAATTGTGTAAACAATCGAGATTCACGTTTTAATTATTTGAAAAATAGAAAATCGCATTTTCATTGTTTAAAAAATCGTAAGTCACGTTAAAATTATTCAAGATATAGAAAATCACTTTGTTAAAAAAATTGTTAAAAGAATAGAACAGTGGGTTTAAATTGTTTAAAAAATAGAAAATCGAATTGAGATTTTTTGAAAAATCATAATAGTTCAACTAACAGAAAATCATATCAAAGCTGTTAGAAAAATAGAAAATCGAGTTTAAATTTTTTCGCGAATCGAAATTTACGTTTTTATTGTTTAAAAATCACAAAAATGCATGTAAAGGGATCAAAAAATCGCAATTCGCGTTAAAATTGTTTAAATAATAGAAAATCACATGAAAATTATTTGAAAAATCGAAAAATACGTTTTAATTCATTCACGAATCGAAATTCATGTTTTACTTATTTGAAAATCAGAGAATGCATGTATATTGTTTAAATAATAGAAAATTGAGTTTAAATTATTTAACAAATCGTGATTCTTGTTTTAATTGATGAAAAATAAAAAAAGGGTTTAAATTATTCTACAAATCGAAACTCACGGTTTAATTTGCTATAAATTTTTAAGTTAAGCTTGTCCTTTCACGAAGTGGTGTTCAACGCGCTCAAAAGTGAGAATTCAAAGAGAACTTCGAACACGTCTCGATGGAATAAAAATCTGAAAAAAATCAAGCATATAAAAGGTGCTGACAAGATTAATTTTGCATAATAAAAGTTTCAAAACGTCATTAATAAATAGATGAAAAAAAAATCTTGAACAAAGTATCCGTCAATCTAACTTTTTTTTTTTTGTGGAAATGATGTAATTTTTTCTGAATACGTATGATTTTTTTCAGGATTTTGCGTTTGTTTTTTCATGTTCAAGCTGTTTAAGCTGTATTCGCGAATCTATTTGATCAATTGTTTGGAAACTTCTTGGGTGTAATAGTGGTCTTCTGACAAAGACATATAAAAAATTCGTGACATTTTTAAATAAAAAAATTCCAAAAACCGCAATTGTCAAAAAATAAACAAGATTCTGGAAAAATTCATACGTATTCAGAAAAATTAGAATGTCATTGTCACTAAAAAAAATTAGGTTGACCGATAATTTGTTGAACTATTATTTTTTCCACCTATTTGTCAATAACATTTTGGAATTATATTTATGCCAAATGATCTTTTCGGCACTTTTTATATACTTGATATTTTCAGATTTTTATTTCATAGAGAAGGGTTCGAAATTCACTTTGAATTCTCACTTTTAAGCGCGTTGAGCACCACGCCGTGAAAGGACTACATTAACATTTAATTTGTTTAGTAGTTCAAAATTCGCGTTTTAATCATTTAAAAAAAAATTCACGATTAATTTGATAAAGAAAAATTGCCGTTTGATTGAAGAAATTGAAAGTAACGTTTAATTCGTTTCAAAATAAAAAATAAATGTTGAATTTAAGAAACAAACTATTCTTAAATATGCTTTAAGATAGATTTTGGCTCTGAACCGTCGCAGCGTTCAAAATGTATAGCATTTTGATTTTGTTAAATCTTTAAAACAATTTAAACGTTCAATTTGAGGTTTTAAACAAGTTAAACGACAATGTCTAACTATTAAACGAATTAAACGTGGATTTTTATTTTTTAACGATTTAAACGTGACTTATGATTTTTTAAACAATTTAAAAGTGTTTTTCTGTTTTTTAAAGAATTTTAATGCGGTTATCTATTTTTAAACAATTTTAACGCGAATTACGATTTAAAAAAAATTGAATACGTGAATTTCGATTTGTTAAATAATTTTAACACGAATTACAATTTTTTAAGGAATTTACATGCATTTTTCGTATTTTCAAACAACTGAAACGTGAATTGCAATTTGTTAAACAATTTAAGCGCGATTTTCTATTTTTTAAACAATTTAAACGCGAATGACGATTTTTCAAACCATTTAAAAGTGATTTTCTATTACCTAAACGGTTTAAATGCAATGTTCTATTTTTAACCAATTTTAACGTGACTTCCGATTTTCTTAAACAATTTACACACATTTTTTCATTTGTAAACAATTAAAAAGTGAATTTCGATTTGTTAAACAAAGCAAACGTCAATTAAATTTTTTTTTTACAATTTAAATGTATATCTCGATTGTCTAAACAATGGAAACTCCAATTTAGATTTTCCTAACATGTTAAACGTCAATTGATATTGTTTAAACAAATTAAACGTCGATTCATATTTTTTAAACAAATTGGACGTTATTGTTTTTTCGAGCCCGGCTGTCTGGCAGCACTAGGCCCGAAAGAATCCAGTCGTCCGAGTAGCTCGAGCAGCGCGGCGGGCTCGAGTAGTTCGAGTAGCTCGAGTGGCTCGTCGGCCTCGAATAGTCCGAGTGGCTCGAACGGTTCGGGGGCGTCGAACGGCTTCAATGGCTCGAGCGGCTCGGGTAGCCCGATGTAGTGCAATTGCTCGATGCGAAGCTCGAACAAGTGCCGAGCTTCGTGGATTCTACTAGAGATTCTCTTGTATGGCTACAGTAAGAATGCTGGGGTGACGGAAGACTCACTAAAACACCCAGAACAAACAGTAATCCCTAGAAAAATGGCAAATCGTGGAAGCTGTTGTGAATTAAAAAATGGGGCTGGGGAAAACATCAATAATGACTGGTGATTGTGTTCTACGCCTTGGGGAGGAGCTCGAAATACGACGTCGACAATCAGGGCAAGCGATACACAATAGGCTGAAGGCCTAAGTGTGAGTGCAGTGCAAAGGGACAACCCCACCAACAATATTTATATTTTATTCGATAAAAAAATGTCACCATCACCGTGTCCAAGAATCAAAAAGGCTGGAGGAAGGGAAGGGGGTATCGCTGTGGGTGGGTTTTTCGGGAAATTGACATTCCGAATAACTGTGAGTCGTGGCGGCTATGAGGCATTTAGATGATGTAGACAAAAGAAACGCGAGCCCGCGAGCCCAGGGAACTTTTAGTGTGTCACTCTCTATACATAAAAAGATTTCGTTTATGTCGCCGCCGTCGTCGACGCCGTGTACAAGAATTGAGGGGGGAAATACAAACTTATGAGATATCCGGCATATCCCTTTCGCCCTTACCCCCTTACCTTGTATATACTGTGACGGCGTCTTTATTTTTCCAAATAAATCCTCAATACTCGGTGTCTCGACGAGGCTGCGGAAAAGTGGGAAAGACGGAGAAAATACGGGGGTCGCAAATAACTATAAATTTGAAAAGTATAAACAATAATATAATTAGCCAAAAAGGTGAAAGAATCGATACAATGAAAGGAGATAAATGCTTATTTTGGTCTTACTTTTAAAGAAAAGTAAGACCAAAATAATGACTTGAAAATAATACGAAAAGTATAACTGGAAAATAATACGAAATAATAACTTGACTACTACGGCTAGGGCTCATAATATCTTTATATATATAAAAGAAAGTCCCGATTTTTCTTGTGTGTTTGTCTACGAGACGCTCACAGACACTCACAGACACTCACAGACACTCACACAGACACTCACGGACACTCACAGACACTCTCACAGACACTTACAGACACCTCTCACAGACACTCACAGACACCCCTCACAGACACTCACAGACACATATAGAACATAAAAGTAATCTCTAAAAATCATACTTTATTTTCGGTTTTTAATGCTGCCTATTGTGGGAACTTAGACTTTTACCGGAACAAATTTGATTCGGATTGCGCCGGTGGTGTTGTAAAACACCATGCTTTTTTGCAAACATTCGTTCACAATAATTGTACTGAAATTTATTCGTCCCAGGGACATACGCAAAAGAGTTATTCAGAGTCTGTAATTGTTCTTGATTCTGTCGATAGTATTTGTGGGAGATTTTCGACAAACTCTTCCTGTAATACCTAGAGGCAGTAAAGCCGACGCCATTAATGCATGTGTGAAATCATCTTTTTGTGGGAATCTGTCGGAATTTTGATTCTAACAATAAACATGCAAGGTTGTTTAAAACGTGACGCACGAGCAGGTGTATTTTGTGATACACTACTGCAAGTTGGCAGTGGAATGTACCCTGAACAGAATGGCGAAAATAGTATTAATTCAAAATTAGCGACGGTGGTACCTGATCTGACTGAATTAATATCAAAAGTCTATCCGAATATATTGACACCTTCAAAACATACGGGCTCTTGATTTCGGGAACGCGCTATACTTGCGCCGAAAAATGACAGAGTTAATTTCATCAACGAATTGATAGTTAAAGATACACATAAATATGTGTATCGGTCGATCGATAGTGTCACAGAAATTCAGCAAGTAACAAATTATCCCATTGAATTTCTAAATTCTCTCAACCCTCCAGGACTTCCATAACATACCCAAAAATTAAAAATCGTAACCCTTATCATACTATTGAGAAATTTGAATGCACCAAAACTGTGTAACGGAACCAGATTAAAAATTACAAGATTAATGACTTACACATTAGAAGCTGAAATTATTACCGGTAATTCAATCGGCGAACATGTGTTAATACCACGCATACCCGTGATACCAGTAAATTACCCATTCGAGTTCAAACGGATCCAATTTCCATTAAAACTATGTTTTGCGATGACAATCAAATCACAAATCAAACAAATCACAAGGTCAAACTTTTCAAGTTGCCGATAATGATTTACACGATGTATGTTTTTCACACGGTCAACTATATGTAAGGTGCTCACGCGTAAGTTCAGAAAAAAATTTATTCATTCACGTACCTGGAGATAAAACACCCAATATTGTGTACACAGAAGTTCTCCAATAGGGTGGCAATTTTAAATTATGGTTTTGATTTTTCAATATCGTGTTCGTGAACCAAATTTGTAAATTTGGTTAATAAAAATGAAATTGATAATCAATATACTTTATAATTTTCAATTGCTATTTTAATTCGATAATGGTTACGTAGTAATTTTGAAACTCGCTACGTAATCAATCGCGAATTTAAATGAGATGCTTAGTTGTTTACCTTCCCATGGTGCATCTCGAAAAAAAATTCTCAACTCAAAGACTATGACTCAATTACGAGCGAATTTGGCCAATAACCAACAAATAAAAATCTATCAATTGTAGTAACACGTCGAATTTTTTTCGTTTATTCTTAAATATTCACTGACACTGCATAGGCAACCCTTCACTTAGATAGTTCCAATGTAATCCAATACGAGCGTGCGAAGCGCGCGAGCCCAACAACCTGCTAGTTAACAATAAAAAAAGGAGAAGAATAAATGGAGGGTAATCGGCAAACGCACTCCTTTGTCGGTGGCGTGGGGTGGGGAGAAGCTAATTCACGGGAAAATTGCATTGATCAAAAAAGGGGTTGATTGTGACTCTCACAATCGTGAGTTGCGATATAAAATTTACAATAACAAAATAATAATGGTCAACACAATACGGACCGTATACAACGATCGAACTCGATAAATCATTCGATAACTCGCAGGGATAGAGATGAACACGAACGAAAAACGATAACGGGAAAACATGACGACAATTCTACGAGTCGAAGGGATATTTGCCATGGAACGTGCTCGCCAAATGTACAAGGGAGAAATATTCTAAATAATAGATGTGGGACGACGGGGCGCGGAATATGACTTGTCAGGCAATACTTTTTACAACAAATGCAATGGAAAAAACTGGGATTTCATTACCTTGGGTGTCAGTTGCCATTGACGGGGTAACACCGTTAAATTAACATACGATTGACTCTATGCAATATTTGAAAGCGTGGTCCGATCACTAGTCATGGAACGAGGGACAACTCAGGGGGAGAAAATCGAACTGTTGGCTCGTATTTTAGTACCTTCGGTCACAAACATTGCGGGTCTGCGGGGATGCTTCGGTGATTTTTCAGGGACTTTTCAGCATATCGGGCAACGGGAATTTTCCTTAGAAAAGACAATTAACGGCAATATGTCACTTTCCACGTGCACGCTTCTACCTTGTTCGAACGCCGGCCAATGGCGATAGTCATTGACTCGCAAAAAATGCCAATTATTTCTGCTCGCGAATTCTTTCTAAACGCGAGGGCCGGGGACGGGGATAACACTCTCAAAATGTGGCTGAGGCATACGACAACGCGAGAGTGACACACTCTGTGCGTTCCTGTCAGCTTTTCACATTAAATTCGTTACAAAATCCTTTCTTAAAAAAAACATTGCGATAATATATCGATATACAGAAATCGTGAAGCCAGTTTTCGTAGCCAATAGGAAACGTCCGTTTCGATAGTTCTGTAGTAGGTACGAACAAAGCCCTAACCTAAAAGCACGTGTGTTCGCAATCATCATCAGATGTGTGATGAGAACATAATCTGAAAGAGCACGAGCGAAGCGAGTGCGTTGTTGCTAGTGTAATATAAAATCATGCGCGACTGTCTTCTGTGCACACTCGGGGGGGGGATCTCGATCGAAACTCCCTTCTCGGAAGTCGTTCGGCTCCTTGCCGGATGTCTTTTCGGACAGTAGCGTCGTGGAGGGTCGTTGCGCTGAGTGAGAGAGTTCGATACTCGGCATTAGTCGATAACGACAGCGACCGACGGACGTTGCGTAAGAGGGCGGCAATTGGACGATTGATCGTCGCTTGGTGATACCTTCGAGTGCCGACGATGGGCGGCAGGTGGCGGGCGGCGGTGGTCAGTGCGAGGCGACGGCAACACAACAGTGGCGAGGCGCAAGGGATAGCGAGTTCCCTCGTCGACGCTTTTGCATCTTCCTCTGCTGTTTTCCTCGCGCTCTGACTATCGTTGTCGTCCGATGATGCGGTGCTCGACGTTGACTCGTTGTTCGCGGATCGTGCGGGTGGAAAAGGGAGGGAGGGGGGCGGTATTACGGAGAATATACGAAAAATACGGACTATGAGCGATATGCAAACTGTACTATTCTTACGGCTACTTATTGCTCACGTGGCAAGTAGCGGGTGCGAGTCAAGGGAATTTAAGGGATATTGAACGAGGCTACCTCGTTACAATATGTATACTGTAACGAGGCGTTATAGTTAAGCTCACATCCACGCTGGGAGTGTAGCACGCACGAAGGTATAGGCGCGCGACAATAGAGTCATTCCCCGACTACTACCACTGTACATTTTTTGGAGACCTACAGTGTATTCCAGTGTTATGCGGAAAGATCCAAAATTTTTCCTATGCCGCAGCTTTCGGACTGAACGAAATCATCAATCTTTGCTTGCGACCTCTTATTTCTTCGTTAGAGAGTTTATTGCGGAACGGGTGCGGGAATTTTTTTTTAAGCTTCGCTGACGAAGCTATGAGTTAAAAACTACCAAAAAATTAACTTTTTTCACTTTTTGTCTTGTAATCACTCACATAATGGCTTGCGATAAATCCATTCTTGATCGCATGAAAAATCCTCGCACTCGTTCCGTAACACTGACTGTTACGAAGAAAATGAGCCGTCGCAATCCAAAATTGGTGGGGCCATTCTCTCTGAAACCTGAGACAAGCAGAGAAAAATATAAGTGAAAAAAATAAATTTCACAGATTAATGAAAATAACCAACTTGGGTGATTCTCAATGAAAAAAAAATATTTTTATATTTTTTTTGTCACATAAAAATGTACACTTTTTTTTTCTATCACATATAACTTAGAATTTTTTTTTGTTCTTTTTCTTTTCACTTCACAAATCTCGTAAATGCAACAAAAATTTTTAAGTTTAAAAAATAAAAAAAAATACTTTTACGTCAAATGTGACGTTTAACAAGGAGGTTAATTCTACGAGACTTTTCGCTTTGCGACACTGTCACTGTGAAAATCATTTTTGCGCTATTGCAGGCAAAAATACAGAATACATTCCATTCATTCGGAAAAACTGTAAACACTAACACATAACTAATTACACCGAGTTTACAAGCGCAGTTATTTACCCGATTGAGGCAATCGAGTAAAAATCATCGCTGCTACATTACGCCGGTGTATCGCAGACTCAAAACAAAGCGCGGTAGCGGCGATAATCTGAGTCGCATCGATTAGACGTAACGACCCTTTGGTCGGTAAATCGCTACCTACCGAACGCAGTTTCGACATCGATTGTTTTTTTTATGTTCTTTTCTTGATGGTTCTTGTTCTTCTTATTAGAAGAAAAACATGCGGAGATGCGGTATGCGGAGGTGCGGTTTTCTTACGCATTATTTATTTCTAATATTACTAAAATGCTTCTAACTGCGGCAATTTTTTAAATTTCGATCTAAAATTTGGTATGTATGCAGTACACCGTATGTACATTCAGAAAAAAAAAAAAAAAAATTTTAGCTGACTCAGCCCCCTTAACAATAAAACTTGCTAACTGCGCGAACTAATTTTTTCTCGGAAAATTCTAGACGCGAACCCCGCACGCAAATTTACTTTGCGAATCTACTTTGCCCCGCTCTATCTCCGGTTTTAAATCAGACGCGCACGACGTTCTTACCCCGTTGTCTATCGTAGTAGTAGAAATCCCTCGAATTACTTCAGATCGGGATCCCAAAACTCGCCCAAATCTTGTTCGATCTCGTCGATAGCAGAAGGCAGTCAGTTGCGCTGATGCAGACTCCGCTACCGGTTGTACTCAAGATCGCTGATGACGTGTCGTTGACAATATCGTCGCGTGGCTCTGCTGTCGATCTCCGTGCGACGAGACGTTGAAAGCCGGAAAGATCGTATCGCGCTCGGGAGCAATATTTATGAAAGAAAACAAGAAGTCGAGAATAAATTAATTATACGCTTTAATATCCCTAGTTTAACTCTGTCTGAATGCCTTGACGGGATTCTCTCCGAGAGCAAGACCGTCGCTTCCCGTGACAATCCGTGCACCAGCCGATAACTGTTGCATTTTTGTAACTAGGCGGAACAATATATATCACGTCACAATATATATCGACAGATATATTAAATATTCTATCATATTATGTAGGACATGTATGTTGTGTTATAGTTGCTGATGTAATTTTTCCAGTTGGGCATCGAAGACGAAGAGCACGATACTTTTTGTTGTTTCTCATGTTTCAACATGGGCTCGATGACTCTCAATATATCCGTCCCTGTTAGTGGTTTCGCCATTGGGGAAGCTATCGAGGCTACATTTGCTATAAATAACAACTCCACGAGCGTCGACGTGACGGCGATTCGATTACAGTTGAAACAAGTGAGCATATTTCGAGCCCAGCAACCTTTTGAGAATGAAATGAAGACTAGTAATTTTTTATTTGCTTCCAGAAACTGAAATTTCACGGCAACAAAAGCACGAAGAGCGAGAGTAATTTTGTTCAAAAGGCAGAAAAAAAAGGACCATTTAATAAAAAAGATGAAATCGTGGTTGGCATGCAAGTACCGGCTGTGCCACCATCAACTTTTCCCCATTCGCAGCTTATAGACATTGACTACAAGCTCCTCGTTGGTGTCGCTGTATCCGGCTGGTAAACTTCGTATTTATCAAAATTTAAGATGGCCCGCTAAGAAAGCAATATGAATGGAATTACTTTTTTTTACATTGAACAGTCATTGCGACACAGATCGTTCATACCCGATCGTTATTGGATCCAACTCTTCCACAAGCTGTCAATCGATGTCAAACACGATTGCGTATCCTGCCAGTGCACAAAACTCGATTTCATTACCGACTGTCCATCCAAACGCACCATCTGCACCATTTTTGGTGCCGGAATATCCATCGTCGAATACTGTGCCATTCCCAGTACCGGGTGGTCAACCGTTTCCGGAAAGTTCATGGAGTGACAAAAGTGGTTCTGTGCCATACCCACCAAATCCACCTTACGGATTCACACCTGCTAGTCAACCTTATCCATCACCGTTGCCCAACTGCTCAACACGCCAGCCATTTAATTATCCACCAGGTACTGGTTCGCCACTTGGGTTCGTTTCTCCAATTCCAGAACCACCTATTACTTCAACTACGGAAAAACGTGAGTTTATTGACCGATTTCGTGACAAATTTTCTTTTATGGGAGAAATAATGTATAACAATAGAAGTGTTTTTTTTAGCACCTCCATCATACGACAATTGTACAAAAATGGAGACAAAACAGTAAAAGATACCGAGGTCTTTAAGAATTAGATGACGGCATTATTAGAGCATGTTATATAGTGTTGAGAGATGTTCCGATCCGATGTTCCTCTATTTTCTCCGCGATGATGATAGTTCGACCAAAAGTAAATTAGCTTTTCATGTGTCTATTTATCAGCTACAAACGTGTAATTTACTTCTCTCGCCACATTAACCGTTTCGTGGGAAATAGTTAAAACTGTTTCCTTTATGAACCAAGTATGTATCGTATGGTGTTAAGTAAAAAGTAGGTATATAAATTTGTACGGACAATTTAGCTTTTGTACGATAAACGCTTGGGCAAGTAAAAAAGCTTGCAAAGCCGAATTACCCGTTACAAATGCGCTACGAATATATTGAAGGGAGCAAATGACATATACATATTTTAATAAGAATATATAAATTGTAAATCTTTATTATTGTGCAGGATTCAAACGTGCGACAGATAAAGGCGGATGTTATGAAATCAATAAACGTTGAATATTTTTTTCTATAAACCTGTCTTTGATACTTTCATCGATGTAGGGCGATAGTTTGATGATAGTGTTGCGTCCCGTAAAAATTCAAAATTCGATTAATTAAACATTCGCAAAAATGTGAATAATTTCCTAGGAATAAGAAAACAATAATCATAGAAGAGGGGAGGAAGAAAAATTAGATAATATATAAAAGAAAAGGGGAAAGGAACAATAAATAAAAAGAGAATTATATATAGAGTATTGAGAGCAGCACCTCTGAGACAACAAATATATCGATACCGAGTGTAAAGATATGAACGACCAAAGGTGAAAAGTGAGAAAATCATATAGCAATGATACATTGAACAAAGTTAATTGATAAATAATCATTAAACAAGGGAATATTAATCATGTAGCAAATAACCAAGGGAAAATAATATAAACATATTATGTTTAACAGTGATATTCAATAATGGGATAAACTTAGAGGGTACAAGGATAAAAACTGGAAATAAATTAATCAACGTAAAAATAGGGATGAATGAAAAGTTGCTAACCAGAGAAACCGGTGAAACTTGTAAAAATCTTCGTACATCTTCCGTTCAAATTCGTACGATAAAAATAAGCAACTTTCAAGAAGATCGATGTATGGGAAATTGTCAAAATCTATTTATAAATAGAAATAATTGAAACGAAATAACAATTTAGAGCCGAAAATTAATAGCCTAAGAAGGAGTGACGAAATGCACCCGAGATGTCCGCGAAAGTCCAAGGTACAACAACGGCGCAAAATGGGAACCTGCACTAATTATGAGCTGCAGGATCTTGTCAACCTTCTCCCCGCCTTCTATCGTCAACTTGGACAGCATGACATCGAAATTAAATCACTTGATCAATGGACTTTCAACGGGGGGACTTTTCAACCTGCGGATTTTCAGCACATGTAGGTTCACAGTTTCAACTCAACAGAAACCAATTCTTATAAATCAGATCCGAAATACTTAATTTATTCAGTTGATGTTTTTCATGCCCGTTTCTTGTGTTACGTCCAAATCAGCATTTCCTCGGTAATTACGGTCAAGGAATATAATCCCTTTTTACACGTTTTGTACCATTGAGGGGCTTTATTTGACTTATTCCCTTTTCGAGTCTGACCTTTCGGAGAGTTACTCGGGATAGGGTACAGAGTGCGCCGCGTTAATGATTCAAATACCCGAACCAAAAGAATAAAAATCGCACGTGGAGAGAGTCACTGTCTCGTAGTACGCGTATAGTAAAGGCGTAGTAACCGTATGACAGAAGTGTTTACTATAAAATTCCCTGATAAGACGCCGTACGCTCGGTGCGTCTCGTAGTGTAATTCGACCCGTACGTTGTCACTGACCAACGCTCGACTCACTACCTTAGTACTCCTTACCAGAGGCTGAAGAGATCACTTATCAATTCGCTCTTTAATTCAAAAAAGGTATACCCTTCGTTAGTTATTTTATGATGATGATTGAAATCGGTTTAATTGTTGAGTTAAAATTTAAAATAAATGTTATGGTGGGAAAAACTTACGTTGGTGATTGATGAGTTAAAATAAAATGTAAATGTCGATTTAAATGTTTAATGTTGAATTTGATGAATGTAGTTGAGGATGATCGAGAATTTGGATTTCTCCTTCCTTCCTTCCTTCAAAGTTTTCCAGTTGGTTGTGTAAAATATTTGAAGCTGATGAAATTAACGATGAGATTGAAATTAACAACTGAAATTATTTAATTCGGAATAAATTGTTTAATACGACGCGTTGATTGTAAATTAAATGTTGAAATTTATTTAAAATGTTCATCAGCACCAATACACTTTTAAGTTCACTCTCGATAGTTTGGTTTATCGCGTTTTACAGTTTAGTCCCCATTATATTTTTAAAGTCTCGAAAAAGTCGTAAATGTTGTTTAAAGTTCTGTTAACTTCCCGATTCGGACAGTGTTAATATTCGTAGAAGTCAATTCACATTTTTATATTGTTTTTAGATTGTTGTAGAATTAATTAAGCGTCAGAATGTTATTTGATGAAATATCGTTGATTTAGATTATTATTTAAATGTTGATGTACTCTTTTCAGCCAATTTCTTAACTATTGCCCTTAATTGTTCTCAATAACTGTTACTGTCCTCGTAATTATTCTTAACTGTCCTTTGGTCGCTTTGGGTCTTGTATTTATCAACTGTCTCGGGGGGTCTCCTGGCCCATACTTGTCCTCATTGAAGCGTCTACTCCCACGTCAAGTAATTATCGATCGGTCGGTCGGTGACAAGTATTAAATTTTATGATATGACAATTTCTGTTATAAACAACAATTTTTATAGTTAAATATTGCTAAAAGTATTCCCCTTAATTAAAAATAATAATTGTCGAATTTAAATGAAAGTTCTACGATACATACAAGTAAAGATAACAATTTAAAGACGAAGAACTTATGCAATTGATTTAATTATATTTTTGTATGCTTAGCTAATAACGATGTGACCCAAATATTCTATTTCATGCTCGATTTTAATATTATTAACGAAATTTAGAGACCTTTTGGTTGTTAACGAAATGTTGAAATTATTTTGTTATTATTGATCGATGAAATGTTGATGATCGAAATTGTTGATTATTACGTTTTTAGTTCAAAATTGATTATTAATTTATTGTTCGAGAAGTGCTGCACTCATTAGTGACGACGGTAATTTCTCGAATCGTCTCCTTCGAGACAGCTACACCGATTCTCTGGCTGCACGCTTGTGTCAATGCGTGAGCTGCATCGCTACTAGTGTTAGAGCGATAAGCAAGCGTTCGATGATCACGTGAAAGAAAAAGATTCGTATTGCCCAGGTAGTCTGGTTTAAGCAATGCGAATAGGTATTTCCGCTGGCGATACCACCCCTTTCGGTAATTCGAATAGTCACCAAGTCATGTCCAAGTATATGACCACTACTATGCCAATGATTGAACATTTGGCTTTTACCAATTAACAGATGTTAGTTATTGTCCAATTATCGATTTTTTATACTGAGAGACAATAATAAAATCACATGCAATGCGTGTGTTTTGGACTATCCTTCGCTCTCCACCTTATTTTCTCTTCTGTTTTCTCTCATAAATGGTTATAAATATTGTAAAATTTGGCTATTTTGAAATTACGTCGGCGAATAAAATTTTAAAATTCGCCAGACGTAACACTTGTAAATAA
Source organism: Cryptus viduatorius (assembly GCA_964006125.1). Classification (NCBI taxonomy): domain Eukaryota; kingdom Metazoa; phylum Arthropoda; class Insecta; order Hymenoptera; family Ichneumonidae; genus Cryptus; species Cryptus viduatorius. Next base: position 16,547,619 of record OZ023224.1, on the reverse strand, counting down.
TTTTTGTCACGGCTATTCTTATCGTTTAAATAAAATCGAAGAATTTATTGGAACTATTCGATTTCTTTCGTTTATTGATTTCTTCGTTCATTATCATCATTCGAATCCAGTCATTCATCTCATAAGAGGACTTTCAGTGGGGAAGTTTATACATAGTCGGATTCCACCTGAGCATCAGTCGCACCTTTATTTTCGTTCATAATTCATTCAACTCCTATGGCAAGTTAAGTGTTTTATTACTGTTACGTCTCAGAGGTCTGAGCAAACTCTAACTTGTATTAAACGCGCTCACAGGTACCGTGTGAAATTGTTCACGCGCGCGACTCAGAGGTATCTTCTAATATATTAAATTGTCCGCGGGGGCGACTCAGTGATATGGGTTACTTGTCGTGTAACTTCAGAGGTTACTTACTAGCGTCAATTTGCACGTTACAAATATAATATTACGGGTTCGGTTCCTCCATTAAGATTTAAACCCCGTTCCTTGATTAACAATAATTTATTCAAAGTGCAAATATAATAGATATAACTTTAATCAATAATTCGAGTAATATATAAACATTTTTCTTGCGAAAAAGTAAAAAAACGCCGCCAAATACCATGAATGTGATTTGTTCAAAAAATGTTTAAATAAAAAAAACAAATAGGATTATTTTAAAAAACATCAAGAAAAAGTATGCTTCAATTCAAATGGGTATTGATGTGGGCCTGAACCTCGGTTGATCGCTTCATAATGTTAATACGTGTTCTAATTTCCGTGATAAGTTAATGAACATTTGTAAGATAAAATAATGCATTGACGCTACTGTAGTTACAGTTTGAGTTTCCGTTTTGTTGTAGCGTTTGTTTTGTCCTTGCGGAGGTCGCTGCCACCGACCTCCAGATTAGTCTGTTTTGGTAGTTTCGGCGAAACAAAAATTTACCACGCGGAGCCCGCTATGCCACCAAACTCCAGATTAGTCCGGTTTTAGTAATTCCGACGAAATGAAAATTAACCTTCCGGAGTTCGCCGTTCCACCGGTGTCCAGTTTAGGCCGGTTTGTTAATACTAGCGATACAAAAATTCACTGGCGCCCCCCGGGACGCCGATGCATCCGCAAGAGTGGACGGCGAAAGATGACGTAAGTTTTCGAGTTCATGTATTTTTTTTTTTGAATTTCGATGTGGTTATTGATTTTTTGATTTTTAGGTTTTTTGAGTTAAAGTTTAGCGTTGCGCTCCAGATCAAGAAAAACTCAACACGATAAATATTGTGACCTAAATTTCCAACGAGTAGCACCCTCGCACTCAGAAAATAAATTTTTAAAAACATTAATAAAACAAAACCCCGGTACCCCATTGACCACAACAAATTCGTCTCGATCGCTTCTTCATTTTTGAGGGCGCCAGCCGAGCATCGCGCGCGACGTGATCGGATTTTCGATAGTACGTAAATTAACGAATTCGGTGTTAGCCGACTAGCTGCAGCTCACAAGGGTAGATGGACGGTTCGTTAACTTGGCGATTATGAAAAGGGGTACATTCACAAATAAATAACTCACTTTGTAATCAACAAATTTTTGGGGAAATCCATAGAACCACTTTATTAAAAAAAAATATAATTCACACGAGATTTTTCTCCGGGATGTTACCGGGGTGACTCGACACAAAAATAAGAATTTCCCTACTAAAATTCTCACCGGTTACTCAGTTCGCCAGCTTGAATTTCCACGAAGAAAAAGATTAAGAGTTACAACAAGCGTGTCAGCGCCCTGCGGGCGCAGATGCTCTTGTTGGTGGGCTCCGCCCCCCAAACCCCCCGAAAAATGTCCCTTCGGGACATTTTTTAAGGCACTCACAGGGGTACACGTCGCGCTACACGCTCCGTATCGAGTGTATTTACACTTCGCGCTATGCGCTACGGATGAAGTATGTTTATACGTCCCGTTCCGCATTTCATTTCGAAAGCAGGTATGAGGGAAAAACATTTATCAGTTACGTAAATTAATTCATAGTGTTGAACCTTCGTCGAAGAAAAAAATTACTATTTTAGACTAATTGATTATTATTATTCACGACGGATATTTCCTTTTTGTTTGACGATAAATTGTCAAATATTGAGACACGAGACAAATATAACGAATTGCATCGCGTAGAACTTGATCAAAATGATTTAACGAATCAAATCATGTCTAGTAACGTCATTTTATTGGCTTAAAACTTGTGACCAGGTTTAATGAATATAAAACAAACACACAAAATCTTTACCAACACCAACACCATTACTATTTACCATTCGGGTCTAATGTCCCCTTTAAATGCATCTGTTTAAATATTTTTTTCTTCCCTAAAATACGTGGAATCACTTTATTATTGCCTCTAGACAGAACCTGAATGTCCAAAAAATTTCCTTTTTGTTATGATTATCAATGAAATTTACTCGATATTAATCGTTGTAGCAAAAAAAAATTATAACTCAAGAACGAACATAAATATCGTCTTGGTTCTTATCGTGTATTGAAGAGGAAGTAGTACTTTGTTCAAATAAAAAGTTGTAGTGTCTTGGATGAGTCCAAAATAAAAAAAAAATTCAATTTCTCGATGAATTCGACGGCAAGGGCTTTTCGACTGTCGATGTATAAGAGAATTCGGTTATAATACTTTAAGCATTTTTTCTCTTCCCTATAATAGACAGAATCAATTCGTTATTGTCACTGTCCAAGAGTAAAACATTTCAGACGAGAAATTTGAGAAATTTTATTTATCTATCGTTTTATTTTGTTTTAAGATAGGTTTATTGAAACAATTGAAATAAAATAGAAGGGTGGTTGGAAAAATACAAGATAAAATTTGAATTTTTTTTTGTTTCGAAAAATTGTTAGAAATTTGAAAAAATTAAATTGCAGCTTCCCAATATTTAAAGTTATATACATTAAATAATGAAAAACAAGCGCCTCAGCGCCCTGCGGGCGCAGAGGCTCTTGTTGGTGGGCTCCGCCACCCAAGCCCCCCGAAAAATGTCCCTTTGGGACATTTTTTAAGGCACTCACAGGAATACACGTCGCGCTACGCGCTCCGCATCGAGTATGATTACACTTTGCATTATGCGCTGCATATCGAATATGTTTATACGTCGCGCTGCGCGTTTCATCTCGGAAGAACGTATGGCGGAAAATCATTTATCGCTTATGTAAATTGATTCATAGTTTAACCTTCATCGAATATAAACATTTCGTTTCTATACGAATTGATTATTATTATTCACAACTGATATTTCCTTTCTGTTTTACGAACAATATAACGAATTGCATCACGTAGAACTTGATCAAATTAATGTAACGAATCAAATTATATCTAGTAAAGGTCGTTTTATTGGCTTAACACTTATGACCAGATTAAATGAGTATAAATCAACACAAAAAATATTTACCAACACGAACACCATTACCATTTACCAACAGGTCTAATGTCCCCTTTAAATGCATCTGTTTAAATGTTTTTTTCTTCCCTAAAATACATAAAATCACTTTATTATTGCCTCAGGACAGGACCCGAAGTATTGGAGCTGAATATTAAGAAAAATTGCTTTTTCATACGATTTTCAATTAAATTTGCTTGATATTAATTGTTGTAGTAAAAAAATCATAACTCGAAAACGAACATAGATATCGTCTTGGTTCGTGTATTGAAGAGGAAGTAGTACCCTGCTCAAAATAAAGTTGTAGTGTCTTGGATGCGTCCAAAATAAAAAAAATCAATTTCTCGATGAATTCGACGGCGAGGACTCTTGGACTGTCGATCTATAAAAGAATTCGGTTATAACACTTTAAGCATTTTTTCTCTTCCCTATAATAGATGGAATCAATTCACTGGTTATTGTCACTGTCGGAGAGTAAAACATTGCAGCCGAGAATTTCGAGAAATTTTATTTTTCTATCGTTTTATTTTGTTTTGAGATAAGTATATTGAAACAATTGAAATAAAAATAGAAGGGTGGTTGGAAACATACGAGGTAAAAATTGATTTTTTTTTGTTTCGAAAAATTGTTAGAGATTTGAAAAAAGTAAACTTCAGTTTCCCAATATTTAAAGTTTTATACATTAAACAATGAGAAAACAATAAGATTTTTATTTTCGATTCAAATCATCCCGACACAGAACACCAACGTCGCGGCGTATGCAAACTTTATCACGGTCTGCTATCGAAATATCGTCGGCTTCCGAGGTTTGACAGATAGAATGAATGGAAAAAAATAAATTGCCGCGATTGTTTTCAATTTTATTTGACAAATTGCAATAATTTTGGATATTCGATGATTCTTCTTTGTGGAATTATAACCAGGTTTTCAGTGCACCCACGAAATTTTTTATTTTTATTATGAATGTGAATAACGTATTGAGACGGTGTCTCAGTTTCCGAGGACACCGCTCGTTCCACCGATTCGATTATTTTCTCGTGAACGGAGTATCCACGAGTAGTTAGCGAAGTGACCGCGAGATTTCGCATTTGAAAAACTTTCTCGATAACGAAGGGACACCGGGATGTATGTAAATAGGCGACTGCGAAGCAAATTATCATCAGTTCTTTCGGCAACGGGGAACTGATCAAACTTTCCTCTAACACCTCCGGGTCCCCGGAGCCTTCGGTGACGTTGGCTCCAGGTGTACCCAATCTCCCGAACCAGGGTGCACACATCTTTGGCGACGAAGTAGTGGGCATTCCTGTAACCAGTCACCGCTAGTAGGAAACCGCGATAGGGGAGGTAACCCGGACAAGAGTGAGCCGGAATCGAGTCGCGGATCGACCAAGTGGCGACACGGTTGGTTCACGATCTCGTGGAAGCCGAACTCTTCGACGAGGGCCCTGCACCACCACGTGGGCACGGCAGAGTAGCTTCGCTATTAAAATCACGTTTCAAAATTATTTCTTTTGCAATTAATAACCTCAAAATTCAACCAATGCGTTCCATTATAAAGTCATGTCGATAAGTGAAGCTCTGTCGGTAATTCAGTATAAAATTCTATAAAATGATAAAATTGGATTCTTTTCCATCGATCGATCGGGAATCTTTGTTTGTAAATGTTCTTTCAATGATGTTCGAAAGTTAAGAGGAAAAACTTTCCAATTCACAAATGACCGATAAACGGTCGGTAAAATTTGGTTCTTTCGCTCCTTCAGTATAGGATGCAAACTTTAATTTCATTTCAACGTAAATTTGTCCTCACAATGAAAACCGCGATAATTTAAGTTAAGCGTCGATAATATAGGAATTCAAATATTGTATTGCATTTTTCATGTTATTTTAATAAAAACTATTATTTTCACCAAAACGACAACATCTAACGATTATTCGCTCGCCCTGAACTCCTAACGTGAGCCTTCGAACCGTGTGCGTGGCACGGCCAAAAAGGTGAACGTTACAGTATATAAAATATTGTGAATGATATTCGTTCAAAATATATTATTTTCGAAATGAAAAGAATTAATATTTGTCAATCAATGTGTGATATTTCGTATTTTATTTTTCGCAAACAAATTTTCTTTTTTGACATGTAAAAAAATTGTTTTTTGGAAAATTAAAATAACATAACCATTAAAATAATTCCTTACTAAAAATAATTGGACAATAAAAATATTACGAAATGTCAGAATGTCTTCAAATTTGCTGTGCATAGTGTTTTCGATGCAACGAAATGTTGCGGAAAATTAGAAAAAAAAATCGTTCGTAGATTTCAGAATTGCAGCGCTGTACAGACATTTAACGGGAGAAAATCGATTTTTAAATGGGAAATGCCTATTGGAGCAGTGGGTTTATCGCGCTAGCAATTTGGGGAATCGAAGAGTGGGAGAGCGCTATACGAGGAGTGTAGTCAAATACGTGTAAAAGGGCTCGGGGCTCGTCGGCATACTTCGGTTTTTCGAACGGGTATCAGACTCTCGTTAAGCGTCGCTCTACCGGCGTCTCTCGCTCTACTTCTTCGTCGATCGTTGTGCTGCGCACACGCTACAAAAGTGTTAATAAAATAATTCAAGTGTGTTCAAAATCAAGCGTCATATTTATTTATTTTCTGTTCGCCCCATCCTTTCCTCATAAACCTGTGGTGCCTCGCAATCTTCTATCAAAAGGTTCAATAATGCCTGGAAAAAATGTTCCGAGACATCGAAATGTCTTCAGATTTGCTGTGCATAGTGCTTTTGATAAAATAAAATAATGCTGGGAAAAAAAATGTGGTTCGTAGACTTCATAACTGGAGCACCGTATGGACATTTAGTGGAACAAAATTGAATATTTATTTTGGAACAACTCATTGAAGGCTTTGCAGTAGTTTCAAAATTGGTTCGCACAGTCCAAAGTTACAGCACCATACGGGCACTTGTCGAAGCAAAAATGGATTTTTTTTGTTAAGCAAATATTCAATTGCTTCGAAGGGACTTCAAAATATATGTCCACAACAGTAATGATATGATACATCATTCCTGCGAAGAAGAGAAAAATTGTTTCGTACAGTCCAAAGTTACAGCACCGTACGGACACTTGGCGAAGCAAAAATGGATTATTTTTGTTAAGCAAATATTCAAATGCTTCGCAGGGGCTTCAAAATGTATGTGCACAATGGTGATGATATGATACATTATTCCTGCGAAGAAGAGAAAAATTGCTTCGCACGGTCCAAAGTTACACTGTGATACGGACGTCTAAGAAGATAATTTCAATAATAAAGGTATTTTTATTCAACCGCAGGCGAAAAAAAATATTTCCAGTCATTGGAGTCACTTCAAATTAACTACGCATGATGTTAGAGGCACACCGAAGTAAATGCTGAAATACTACATTTTTTGGAGCATACGCTGTGCAGAATCCCCATTAAAAGCTGTGCGAAGAGACTTCGCTGGTCATTTTAATAGGCACTCTTTGCCTATTGTGATAGTGAGTGCCTAAAAATGGCAGTCCGTACTAAATTCGCCGCTCGATGTACATCTTGCACCCTCTGGTACCGAAAAACGTGTCGGGAAAAGAACAAAAAGCTAACTATGCCGCGTGAACAGTCGGCGCGAAGCGAGCCGTTGGCTTGTTTACTTTTTCGACTTCGCAATGCAAAATCAAACAGCCGAAGTCGTCGAAGCAAGCCTACGATTAACTCCCGCAAGTTCGAGCCTCCTGAACGGCTCGCCACACTTAAATGAGTGGATCTCTCGCGTAAATAAAATTTCTACTAGTTACGTTACCAAACTAAGCGATCTCACAGCGCAAAAGCAATTACAATAATGCAACAAAATAAACTAGAATAAATCAAGAAAATACGAGACGAGCTGTCCAACTAATGTGAGCCGCTGGTTTGCCCGGGACAAGAACCGTCATCGGGAGGAGTGGGCGCAGACACTCAAAAATAAGGAATCGATATCAAAGAATGCAAATGAACAAATCCGAGGAAAAAGGCGGCAGCCTTACCGGCAAGAGACAGATGTTACGATGAGGAATTATCGGAATTATTCCAACCCTCCAGCCCGTCGATAATTCCTGAGCCGCGATTGGTCTGGTACCGAGTGATATACCCTTTCGTGCGGAGTTGTCCCTTTGACCGTCTCGACCACTCAAGCACACGTCTTCACACCACAAAAGATACGACGAGAGTCCTCAAGTGATCCACGCTAATTCGTATCGCGGTCTCGCTCTCCCTTCCGTTGTCAAATGTTTTCGGTACCTCGGTACCTGGCGACGTCCGACGATTATCGCAAACTATTACTCGCGCGAAATTAATATTCAAACGAAGACGGCGCTGACAAACAAAACGGTGTTGCAATACTCCATGTGTGGAGTTATGATGCTATTATAAACTGTACATCTAGTAACAGGCGACAAGATCGGACCTTATCGGTTTAAAAAAGTCATTTTTAGGCACTCACAATAACAATAGGCAACGAGTGCCTATTAAAATGTCCAGCTTCACACAGCTTTCGATGGGAATTTTCCGCAGTGTAGGGATCAAAAAATTTAATTTTTCAGCATTTAACTCCGGTGTACTTCCAACATCATACTTAGTTAATTTGAAATGACTCCAATGACTGGAAATATTTTTTTTAGCCTACGCTTGAATAAAAATAGCTTCTTCACTGTATTCTTCTATCTTATATATATCTTCTCGGACAATTTGACTATTGTGCCCAATCATTTTCAAACTACTGCGAAGCCTTTGATGAGCTGTCCCAAAATAAAAATAAAAATTTTCTTCCGCTAAATGATCATACGGTGCTACAACTATGAAGTCTACGAACCAAATTTTTACGAACCAACGGCAAAGTGTGCCTATTAAAATGACTATCCGTTGCTCTTCGGAGTCTATCGAAGGGGTTACTCCGCAGCGCATGCTCCAAAAGTTTCTATTTTTCACTATTTGCTTCGGTGTATCTCCAACATCATGCGTAGTTACTTTGAAGGGACTGCGATGAATAGAAATTTTTTTTTAGCCTGAGGTGCAATGAAAACAACTTTTTGGCTGAATTTTTTTTCTCGGACGTCCGTATCACACTGTAACTTTAGATGGTGCGAACCAATTTTGTTCTCCTTCGCAGGGTTTTATTATTACATTATTTCCAGTAAGCACATCACTTTTAAAACCAATCTGCGACCTTTAAGTATTTTTTCTAAAAAAATATTGGTCACAATTTGCATTTGCCTTCGGCCAAATGTCCGTATGGTGCCATCATAATGAATTCTACAAACCAATTTTTTCTCCTTCGCAGCATCATTTTGTTTTATCAAAAGCACTATGCACAGCAAATTTGGAGACAATCCTACATCTCTAAATATTTATTCATGACAATTTCCCATAAAAAATTATTTTCTCACATCTGATGTCCGTACAGTGCTCCAATTAAGAATCCTAGAAACCTATTTTTTCTCTTTCGCAACAATATTTCATTACATCGAAAGCACTATGCACAACAAATTTTGAGTCATTCTGACAAATATAATTTTAATTATAAAATAATTCAAAAACAGTGGTTATAACTAGATTTCCTTCAAAGGTTATGTTATTTAGATTTGCCAAAAATCCATTTTACAACATGTTAAAAAAAAAACTTCGGTTGTGAAAAATAAAACACGAAATATCATACACAGATTCACAAATGTTTGCGTTTTTTATTTCGAAAATCATATATTATCACCGAAAATCATTCGCAATATTTTACCATACTTTATTCACATTCGTAATAACAATGATAAATTTCATGTATTCACTGAAAAAATTGGTTGTAATCTCTCAAAAAAGATTCATCGAATATCCAATAATTACAATTTCCCAAATAGAACTAAAAAAATTGCCAGTATATATTTTTTCGTTTTATTCTATCTGTCAAACTTTGGACGCAGATGACAATTTCGTAGCAGACGATACATAGATGCTCATACGTCGCGGCGCGCGTACTCTGTGGCCGGATGATTTTCAAATAAAAAAAATCGACATCTTGTTTCAATCTTTGTTCGTATTTTACCTAAATACAAGTGGATTCTATGCGGTATAGCGCAGATAAAAAGTGTGCAGTCCCAAAAAAAAGAATTTTCTATCCTTCGACCGTCGAAGATTCATCCCAGTCGAAATCTTTGGCAATTATGTTCACCCGATTTAATCGTTTAGAGTTAATAATAAAAACTGCTAATTTTTTTTCTGGCAAAGTATGTTCTCCTCTTCAAAACAAAACAAGATAAGAGTTGATATCTTTTTTCGCTGCCGAGATATGATTTTTTTTATGCAAAGATTAATTTCACGTATTTTCGTCAAAAAACGAATCGTTTTTTCCAATTTCTCAAAATTACCGTCTCTAATCCTTTCCTCTCATAGAAATCGTATTTACAAACTGACTCTCCGCGTTATTGCGCAGATAAAAAGTGTGCAATGTTTAACAAGCGTCTCAGCGCCCTGTGGGCGCAGATGCTCTTGTTGGTGGGCTCCGCCTCCCAAACCCCCCGAAAAATGTCCCTTCGAGCCATTTTTTAAGGCACTCACGGGGGTGCACGTCGCGCTACGCGCTCCGTATCGAGTGTATTTACACATCGCGCTATGCGCTACGGATGAAGTATGTTTATACGTCGTGCTCTGCGTTTCTTTTCGAAAGTACGTATGAGGGAAAAACATTTATCAGTTACGTAAATTAATTCATAGTGTTTAACCTTCGTCGAATAAAAACATTTATTTTTTGTACCAATTGATTATTAATATTCACGGCGGATATTTCCTTTTTGTTTGACGATAAATTGTCAAATGTTGAGACACGAGACAAATATGACGAATTGCATCACGTAGAACTTGGTCAAATTAATTTAACGAATCAAATCATGTTTAGTAAAGTCGTTTTATTGGCTTAAAACTTATGACCAGATTTAACGAGTATAAAACAAAGACACAAAACATGTACCGACACCAACACGATTACCATTTAGCATTCAAGCCAAATATCCCCTTTAAATCCTTCCCCTTCAGTGTTTGTTTTCTTCCCCATAATAGATGGAATCAGTTCGTTATTTTATCTGTAGGAAACCAAATCATTGTAGATGAAAAGTTCAAGAAATTTGAGAACGAAAACGAAAAAATACAAAAATACAAAAATACTCGAGAACGAAAAAATACATCGTCTTGGTTCCTGTCTTGTATTGAAGAGGAAGTAGTAAGTTAGTCGAATCAAAAATTTGTCATCTTGGATGGCTCCGAAATATTTTTTACAAATTGAAGAAATTCTTGAAAAATTCGACTATGAAGGCTCTTTGACAGTCCTCTTATAACAAAATTCATTTCTACCATTTGAGATATATTTTTTTTCTTCTTCATAATACATGGAATCAGCTCGTTATTGTCTCTGTAGAACAGACAAGTATTGGAGACGAGAAGATTGAGAAATTCGATAATTTTTTTCGATTTTCAATGAAATTTTATTGATATTTATCGTCGCTTAAAAATATCAAATTTAGCATCATATCATATCGTATTTTTTTAATTTTATTTGATCACAAACGAGGATAAGTTTCTCGGTACGGAATAACTCGTAAAATCGACAAATTCAGTGTATTTCACTTTCTTGATAAATAATTGTTTATAATTGTTTTTTAAGAGTACAATTGTTTTTTTTTTTTTTTTTTTCACGAAAAAAAAACTTTTCAACACGTGAGCATATGAAAGAAATTCGTATTTCGACGAAAGTTTGAAAAAATTAAAAAAAAAAAAAAAAAAAAACGTTGGAAATACGTCGATAGAATAATCGTTAGCAGTTTTCTTATCAAGTGTAAACGAATAAATCCAGCGAACAAAATTGACAAAGATTTCGAATGTGATGAATTTCCGACGGTCGAAGTGTAAAAAATTAAATTTTTAAACATAGCACACTTTTTATCTGCGCAATAACGCGGAGAGTTAGTTTGTAAATACGATTTCTTTGAGAGGAAAGGATTAGAGACGGCAATTTCGAGAAATTTGAAAAAACGATTCGTTTTTTGACGAAAATTCGTAAAATTAGTCTTTGCTTAAAAAAAATAATATCTCGGCAGCGAAAAAAGATTTCGACTCTTATTTTGGCTTGTTTTGAAGAGGAGAAAATACGTTGCCAGAAAAAGAATTTGCAGTTTTCATTATTAACTGTAAACGAATAAATCGGGTGAACATAATTGACAAAGATTTCGGCTGCGATGAATCTTCGACGGTCGAAGGATAGAAAATTCTTTTTTTTACGATTGTACACTTTTTATTTGCACTATACCGCGTAGAATCCATTTATATTTACGTAAAATAGGAACAAAGATTGAAACGAGATGTCGATTTTTTTTTATTTGAAAATCATCCGGCCACAGAGTACGCGCGCCGCGACGTATGAGCATCTGTGTATCGTCTGCTACGAAATTGTTATCTGCTTCCAAAGTTTGACAGATAGAATAAAACGAAAAAATATATACTCGCGATTTATTTAGTTCTATTTGGGAAATTGTAATTATTTTGGATATTCGATGAATCTTTTTTGTGAGTTTACTACCAATTTTTTCAGTGAATACGTGAAATTTATCATTTTTATTACGAATGTGAATAAAATATGGTAAAATATTGCGAATGATTTTCGGTGATAATATATTATTTTCGAAATAAAAAACGCAAACATTGTGAATCTGTGTATGATATTTCGTGTTTTATTTTTCACAACCGAAGTTTTTTTTTTAACATGATGAAAAATGGATTTTTGGCAAATCTAAATAACATAACCTTTAAAGCAAATCTTGTTATAACCACTGTTTTTGAATTATTTTATAATGAAAATTATATTTGTCATAATGACTCAAAATTTGTTGTGCATAGTGCTTTCGATGCAATGAAATATTGTTGCGAAAGAGAAAAGAATTGGTTTCCAGGATTCTTAATTGGAGCACCGTACGGACATCAGATGTGAGAAAATCATTTTTTTATGGAAAATTGTGATGAATAAATAGTTAGAGATGTAGGATTGTCTCGAAATTTGCCGTGCGTAGTGCTTTTGATAAAACAAAATGATGCTGCGAAGGAGAAAAAAATTGGTTCGTAGAGTTCATTATGATGGCACCGTACAGACACTTGACCGAAGGCAAATGCAAATTGTGACCAATAATTTTTTAGAAAAAATACTTAAAGGTGTTAGATTGGTTTTAAAAGTAATGTGCATACTGGAAATAATGTAATAAAAAAACTCTGCGAAGGAGAACAAAATTGGTTCGCAGCATCTAAAGTTACAGTGTGATACGGACGTCCGAGAAGAAAAATTCAGCCAAAAAGTTGTTTTCATTGCACCGCAGGCTAAAAAAAATATTTCTATTCATTGCAGTCACTTCAAAGTAACTACGCATGATGTTGGAGATACACCGAAGCAAATGGTGAAAAATAAAAATTTGTGGAGTATGCGCTGCGGAGTAACCCCTTCGACAGACTCCGAAGAGCAACGGCTGGTCATTTTAATAGGCACTCTTTGCCTATTGTTATAGTGAGTGCCTAAAAATTGAATTTTTTACACTTCGACCGTCCGAGATTCATCACATTCGAAATCTTTGTCAATTTTGTTCGCTCGATTTATTCGTTTACAGTCGATAAAAAAAAACTGTTAATGATTATTCTATCGACGTATTTCCAACGTTTTCTCAAATTTTACAAATTTTCGTCGAAAAACAATTTTTTTTTCATATTCCCACGTCTTGAAAAGTTTTTTTTCGCGAAAAAACCAATTGTACTCTTAAAGAACAATTTTAAACAATTATTTATCGACAAAGTGAAAAACACAAAATTTGTCGATTTTACGAGTTATTCCGGACCGAGCAACTTATCCTTGTTTGTGATTAAATAAAATTTAAAAAAATACTATATGATATGATGCTAAATTTGATATTTTTAAGCGACGATAAATATCAATAAAATTTCATTGAAAAACGAAAAAAAATTATCGAATTTCTCAAACTTCTCGTCTCCAATACTTGTCTGTTCTACAGAGACAATAATGAGCTGATTCCATGTATTATGAAGAAGAAAAAATATATATCTCAAATGGTAGAAATAAATTTTGTTATAAGAGGACAGTCAAAGAGCCTTCACAGTCGAATTTTTCAAGAATTTCATCAATTTGTAAAAAATGTTTCGGAGTCATCCAAGATGACAAATTTTTGATTCGAGTAACGTACTACTCTTCAATACAAGACAGGAACCAAGACGATATATTTTTTCGTTCTCGAGATAGCATTTTTTTTATAGCATTCATAAATATCGACAAAATTTCGTTGAAATTACAAAGAATAGTAAAATTCTTGAACTTCTCTTCTACAATGCTGTGGTCTTCTACAGAGACAATAACGAACTGATTCTATCTATTATGGGGAAGAAACAAAACATTGAAGGGAAAGAATTTAAAGGGGATATTTGACCTGAATGCTAAATGGTAATCGTGTTGGTATTGGTACATGTCTTGTGTGTTTGTTTTATATTCATTAAATCTGGTCATAAGTTTTAAACCAATAAAATGACTTTACTAGACATAATTTGATTCGTTAAATTAATTTGATCAAGTTCTGCGTGATGCAATTCGTTATATTTGTCTCGTATCTCAATATTTGACAATTTATCGTCAATCAAAAAGGAAATATCCGTCGTGAATATTAATAATCAATTGGTATAAAAAATAAATGTTTTTATTCGACGAAGGTTAAACACTATGAATTAATTTACGTAACTGATAAATGTTTTACTTCATACGTACTTTCGAACAGAAACGCAGAGCCCGACGTATACTTAAACATACAGAAACGTACGTAAACATACTTCATTTGTAGCGCATAGCACGATGTGTAAATACACTCGATACGGAGCGCACAGCGCGACGTGCACTCCCGTGAGTGCCTTAAAAAATGTCCCGAAGGTTGTTTCTTCTCTGATGATGTATCCTGGCGTACAACTATCCAATTCTAGGGACCATCTCAGGTATTTGTCTTGCATTGTTTGTAACTCCTTTTGTTCGGTCCATCCCTATATTTCAGCCCCATATAAAGCTACGCTCGTCACCAGGCACTCAAACATCATGATTCTTCTCTTGCCTATCCCCGAATCTTCTCTTGCCTATCCCCCATGTTTGTTTCATCGCTATCACGGCCTTTCTCCATCTCTCTTTTATGTGTCTTTTTTCCGTATTCTTTCGGGTGAACAGATAACCAAGATATTGTAACGAATATAGGTGACTAGCTAACGAATGTTAGCTGACTATTTATTGAGACACACGGTATTAGTTAGGTTGACAATAGACAAACGTACGAACGATCGATACGACATCGAACGTCACAACAAGGGAGTCTCGACGGGACTTTAAAAGCGAGTGGACGTGTAACATTTCGAGATCGGGATTGTTACGTCTCACGTAACCCACCACACTTAACGAAAACACTACGACATAAAAACTATGCCCATATAAGAGATTTCGGAGCCACGTTTTACGCGCGCTCCACTCACACGCACTGCACGTGCTCCTATGCACTTGGTGGCCATAATGTAGTAGGCCTAGACATGCGCGCCTAAGCTTTCGGCGGCACGCAGTCATAAAGTATCGCCTACAACTATCTCTCTCAGCCTCCACTAGAGTACCGCCTATGGTTAGCTCTCTCAGCTCTACTGGAGCTCCGCATACGAACAGCTCTCTCAGCTCTACAAGAGTGTCGCCTACGACTAGCTCACTCAGCCTCCTCTATACATTACCGCCCTAGTCTAGTGATGACACCGAACTTTATGTGCCTCTGTAACCCTCGCACGCACCGCATAGCGGCAACGCTATCACAGCACTGTCGCCTATTAATTCTTTTACCATAAGAGTCGTTAAAAGCTATACATTATCACCGTCACTTACGGATGACACCCGAAAATCTAATACATCTCTATATGGACTAGCGCCGGTCTGCTTACAAAGGCTAACGCTGGTGCCACACTTCCCGCACCCAATAATTTTGACTTTGACACTTCGCACTAGCCCAAGAGTGTCACCTAACTTTATGTATATCCGTAAAAGGGGTTAGCGGCGATCTTCATATGGACTTCTAAGTAAAAGCTACCCGAAATCTTTATGATCACTCATTTTTACCGAAAAGAGCCGGTAAAGTGCATAGACACCTCAGACATCTTTATGAGACTTACAAACTCATTATTTTAACCCCACTGCTTATAAAATTTTAACATTAGACAGATAGGGTTAAACCAGTATAAAAAGGCGATCATTTTCGGTAGCAACTCCGTAGTTCTGCGTTTTTACTCCGATCATCATCTACAAGACTCCGCTGAGCGTGCAAGGCTCTGACCAACGAAGTTCTCTACGATCTACGACAAGTCCCTGCTCGGCAGAGTGCGCAAGCTCTGTCCCGCAGAGTTCTCTTCGATAGCCCCTGCGGCTAAGTCCAGCGAACGCTCTACGCTAGCCCATGCGGCTAAGTCCAGCGAACGCTCTACGATAGCTTGTGCGGCTAAGTCCAACGAACACTCTACGATAGCCCCTGCGGCTAAGTCCACGCAACGCTCTACGATAGCCCTGCGCGGCTAAGTCTTCGGAGATTTTTCCAACTATTGTATTCAAGAAGATTGTTACCAATACCAGTCATCGACTTTAAATAAAACATAGTGAGTACTAAAACTACGCAAAGTCTTCGACTTAATTTCTGCATGCTCTACAATTGTGCAACGAGACTATCAGTATCAAATATCCTTCCAACACATCTCCAATCTGCGACAGTGTTAAGGCGAGGTCTCCGTCCCTGAGTAAAGGGCTAACGCCTTGACTCGAAAAGAGAGGCCGACGTTACACATGTTCTGTACGAACTCGCAAGAGCTCGTCTGGACGTAACACAAAACAAATTTGGTGTCAGAAGTGGGATTTGAACGCCCTCACTCTCGTAAGAATGAAGAATGACGCTTGGAAGAACACCAACTAAAGCCACTGGGGAACAAACTCCACCAACCACACAAGTTCCTCATATGAGCAGTGCTCGTACAAGTACACCACACGCAATTCTTGCAACTGAAAGCAATCTTCCTCCAAGTATTAGTAATCAAGGAGTTAGCGCAGCTATTCAATCTACGAGTCGGACGAACGAACCATTGCTAGGACCAACACCAGCAGAACGACCAGCTCACACAGGTCTTGGCGAATTAGCAGTACAGCAAGTTAATCAACTACAGGGCAGCATCAATAATATTCTCGCACACGCAATGGCCGCTCCAGCTATACCTCCAGTCTCTGTCAAGTACGCGCTTGAGGCGGTACCCATCTTCGACGGTTACAATATTCCACTGTCACATTTTATCGAAGGATGCGAAGAAGCGATGCAGATGCTTCCCCAAGACGCGCAGGCAAATCTCGCGCTCATACTTCGAAATAAATTACGGGGAGAAGCACGTCGCGCGGTACATGGAGTCGAGCTAAATACAGTGCAAACATTTATGGATTTTCTCAAAACACTTTATATGCCCGCAAAGTCCGTCTACCAACTTCAAGGGGAATTGGGAAGAGTATTTCAACTCGTCAACGAATCTGTTCTCGCCTACTCAAATCGAGTTAAAGATCTCGGGAACAGAATAAGCGACGCTTATAAACAAAGTCACGAAGGAGCTATTGACGACGCATTCAAAAGAAGCCTCGAC
The DNA here is from genome assembly GCA_964006125.1 of Cryptus viduatorius. Taxonomy (NCBI): domain Eukaryota; kingdom Metazoa; phylum Arthropoda; class Insecta; order Hymenoptera; family Ichneumonidae; genus Cryptus; species Cryptus viduatorius. Next base: position 16,530,475 of record OZ023224.1, on the reverse strand, counting down.
GCCGATCTGGTCGAATGCTTCACCAGAGGACTCAAAAGGGAAATTGAAAATAAAATAACGAAGGGAGCATCATTCAGCAACACCATGAAGGAAGCAATAGGGATTGAAAGACAAGAACATGCGAAAAATGTCTTACGTAATCCACGAAGTCCGAAAACAAATCAACATCCGTCGGACCACAATCAACGCAGAGAGAAGATCCATCACATCAAGGAGAAGCCGACTTGCCATACTTGTGGCAAATTCGGGCACTTGGCAGCGTCGTGCTGGCAGCGAACCTCTCAACCCCCAGACTCACGTCAAGGAAGGGGCCAATCGCCTCAACAGCAGTTCAGAAAAAGATATCAAGAGTCTCCAAATTCAGGGAAAAGACAGTACAACGCAGCGGACTCACCACAAAGGAAGCGATTGCCTATGTGTGGGTTCTGTAAAAACCTCGGACACACACTTGAACAGTGTCGAAAATTAGAATGGTGGATTTCTCGGAAAAATCCAAACAACGCTCCCGCTCCTTCAACAAGCAATCAGCGAGACAAGAAGCAAGAAGATCCTCAACGACCCGTGAAACACCTTCAAGAGGGAAACAGCCAGGCAGTAAGAGTTGCAACGGCGTTACTAAACCGCACAAGTAACTTGCCAGTCATCAAAATAATATCGAAGGACTTAGTACGATCGGCACTACTGATGATTGATACGGGTTCTTCTCTGAATTTAATTAAAAGCAAACAAGTTGCACCAAATGTGTTCGTCGACGAAACAGACATCGTAAAAATTAGTGGTATAACAAAAGACTACGTTCGAACAATGGGAAGAACGGAAATTCGTATATTGGATTCCAACGTCACTTTCCATCTCGTAAAAGACGATTTTCCGATCGAGGATGACGGTCTCATCGGAACAGAATTTTTCCGCACACACCACGCTGACGTATCATATTCAGATCGATGTCTAAAATGGGGTATGAATTCGATACCATTCATGAAGCTTGAAACAATTGTCGTTCCAGCGCGAACGAAAGGACAATTCTACGTACGGGTTGCCAATCCAGAAGTAAAATTTGGCTATCTTCCCCGACAAGTTATCTCAGAAGGAGTCTTCCTTGGCGAAGCACTCGTTAAGAATAATTAATTTATCGTCGTTAATTAATACCACGGACGAAGAAATAGAAGTCGCCGTGCCAGTACTCAAAATCGAGCCATACGAAGAGATGGACAATCTCCACAAGGGAATAGATGTTGCTGAAGAGGCCACGCCAGCTCTATGTTACGCTACAGAAGGGTCCCACCCGCTGCCGCATGACACCACTGAGACACAGCTGCCTCACGCGCCGTGCTTAGCCCACAGCGCCTCAACATACGAAAATTTTAAAGAAGCGGAATTATATGCGATTCCGGCTACACAGGAAACGTTGTGTCAAGGTAAAACTGCAACGGCATACGTCATTCGCACAGACGATCGAGTTGCAGCTATCACTAACCTGTTACGTTTGGATCATTTGAATGAAGAGGAAAGAGAAAGTGTTCAGATGCACCTCGAAGAATTCGCAGATAGGTATTATCTACCTGGTGAAAAGCTTATGCCAACAAATGTTCTTAAGCATCGTATAATCACGACCGATGAGGTCCCAATTAACTTTCGGCAATACAGATATCCGCCGACTCTGAAGGAAGAAATAAATCGTCAGGTGAACGATCTACTTAGCGGAGGCATAATAGAGCCCTCCAAATCACCATACAATTCACCCGTATGGATCGTTCCCAAGAAAGCTGACTCTAAAGGCAACAAAAGGTGGCGAATGGTACTTGACTACCGTGCCCTTAACGAAAAAACGATAAGTGACGCATATCCACTTCCACTAATAAATGAGATTCTGGATCAATTGGGAGGAGCAGTATACTTCTCGACATTCGACCTCGCATCTGGTTTCCACCAAATAGAGATGCACCCGGAAGATAAGCACAAGACTGCCTTCTCGACACCATATGGTCATTATGAGTTCGCACGAATGCCGTTTGGTTTGAAGAACGCCCCGGCTACATTCCAACGGCTCATGAACCAGGTACTCACCGGTGTTCAAGGCTCCGACGCATTCGTGTCCCTGGACGACATCGTCATCTATTCATCCTCATTGGAAGAACACGAGCTGAAACTGGAAAGGCTAATGAAACGATTAAGAGCAGCACACCTCAAGCTCCAGCCCGATAAATGCGAATTTCTACGTAGGGAAGTCGCTTACCTGGGACATATAATAGGAAAAGATGGCGTAAAACCAGATCCAGCTAAGCTAACTGCAGTAAAGAATTTTCCAATACCACGAAACGTGAAAAACATACGGCAATTTTTGGGACTCGCTGGCTACTACAGACGTTTCATCCATAAGTTCTCCCAGATAGCGAGACCGTTGACACTCCTGCTGAAAAAGGATGCCACTTTCGATTGGCGAGAAAGTCAGCAAGTAGCCTTCGAAACACTACGCGATAAATTATGTGAGGAACCGGTGCTCCAGTATCCGGATTTCACTCAGCAGTTCATCGTAACAACTGATGCATCAGGAACAGCAGTCGGTGGAATTTTAAGCCAAGGACCTTTGGGTAAAGATCGTCCCATTGCATATACATCACGAGTACTAAATGAGGCCGAACAAAAGTACAGTACGTATGAGAAGGAGGCTGTAGCTATACTACATGCGGTCTCTCAGTTCAGACCCTATCTTTATGGTAGGCTCTTTAAATTAGTAACCGACCATAAGCCCTTGGTCTGGTTACATACTTCAAAAGATCCAACATCACGCTTAACACGCTGGCGCCTACGACTCGAAGAGTACGAATACGAAGTCGTTTACAAGGCCGGAAAGATGAATGTGAACGCCGATGCCCTATCTCGTAACCCCTGCGAGGAAACACCAGAAGAACCTAAACACGAGGAGCACGCGTACCCAATAAAGAAGCGTACTATGACCACATGTGAGGAGGAGGCATCGGAGGCCGAAGAGGATGAGCCGATAGCTAGGCGCATACGTAAGAAGCCGCAGCAGCCTCTGCCTAAAGCACCTGTTAGCAAAGCCGCCGAGCAGTCTAGTAAGCCAGTGCCGAAACCTGACCCGAAGACATCTGGCAAGACAAGCTCGGACGACTATGAAGCTGACGACCAACCGGTGTCGTCAAGACTGCGGAACAGAGAAAAGAAAAACGACGTCGTTACGTCACAGCAACAGGGAAAATCAAGACCTATAGTAAAAGCCAGTCAGCGAAAGGGGAAAAGGCAGGAATCACCTATTGTATCTGGGGCAGAAGAAGAACCTCCGATACACCTCGATACACGTAAATCCTCCACCTTTGCAAATCTCGACGAAGATGAAACATTTAGCATATCCGGAGCCTCGGACGAATACATATTCGATCGCTCCGATACCGATTCACCAAATGTTTTTCGTCAAACGGAGGCAGTACAGAAACCAGCTACGGTTACACGCACTCACCAGATAACCTGCAATGAACAGCTTTTTATGAGAAAGGACAATTATTTGTATTTCCTGACGGAATCAGGAGAACCTTGCGATGACGGTTCAGAATCGTTGGCTATGCGACGATCACTGCCGAAGCTTTACAATCTTAGCCTTGGTAGTACCATCGTCACAAAACACAACTCCAAGCATCACATCGCTATGATCGTGAAAGGGAAAGACGATGCACTCATCGACTATCACACATTTCCATCAATGATAAAGGAACTGAAGAGAATTCTTAGGAGTTTGGATTTACGCTCTATTAGCATCGCGAAAACAAAAACAATTAGCGGAATGTCATGGGATTTCCTGCTGAGCCACATTAAACAAGCATTTACCGGCACCTCGACTAAATTGATAATTTGCCAAGGGATAATAAGATATCCAGCACCGGCAGAACGCAAGGAAATCATGCGCGAAGCACATGCCTCTGCATTAGGAGGACATAAAGGCGTTACAAAAACATATAACCGCATACGGCAGCGGTACTACTGGGAGGATATGAAGAACAATATCCAGGAGTACATCCAGCATTGTTTACCGTGCCATTTGAAGAAGTTGGTTCGTGTAAAAACTCGACAACCCATGGTCGTCACCGATACACCTGACGCATCGTTCGACAAAATCTCTATGGATATTGTCGGACCTCTACCGCAGACGAGCAAAGGTAATGAGTACATACTCACAATGCAGGATCTCCTCACCAAATATTCACTGACAAAGCATTACCAAGAGCTACGTCCGCCAACATCGCCGATGCACTGGTCAAGCATTTTATATGCACCTTCGGAGCTCCTAAAACCATTCTCACTGATCAAGGGGCAAATTTCCTGAGTGCCTTAATGAAAGGTGTTGCTAAGAAATTTAAGATAAAGCAATGTCGAACGACGGCATTTCACCCTCAGTCCAACGGATCATTGGAGAGATCTCACCACTCACTAGTGGAATATTTAAAGCAATACGTGAGTAAAGATGATGAGTGGGACGAGGGGTTGGAACTCGCCACTTTCTCATACAACACAAGCGTACATGAGGGTACAAAACACACGCCCTACGAGCTTGTTTTTGGAAAACTCGCGCGGCAACCTTCTTACGAATCCCCTGCTGATGTTGAGCCGGCAAGAACATACAGTGACTATCTCGCCGAACTAGCTACAAAACTCCATGACGTGCAGGAGATAGCAAGAAACCATCTGGTAGCTGCTAAAGAGAGATCAAAAAGATACTACAATCGTAAAATGAACCCCCAAGAGTTCAATCTCGGCGACTACGTATACTTGCAGCGTGGGAAGAAGCAAGGGAAATTCGGCGACCATTATACCGGTCCTCATAAAATAGAAGTTATGAGAGACGGAAATTTGAGGATAAAAATCGGGCGCGAGACTCGAGTGGTGCATCCTAACCGCCTCCGTTATTCCCATATAGATGTAGATGATAGTAGCGAGGAGGAATAGTTGTAAGAAAATTTTACACAGCTAATAACTCGATCCCCTCCCCCTGTCTACAGCACGATCATGGAAAAGACCGAAGTATACATCATCGATATAGAGGGATTCGTCGACAATGATGACAACCTCCTACCGAAAGAAATTGCTGTAGTCTCCCTATATCATGGATATTCGGACCATTGGATATTGGAAGCCCCCTATTATCATCATCATCTGGATCGACATGCGCGAAAAATGAATAATTTCATAACCGAGTATGGTCATGGATTAGAATGGGAATCAGGCGATGTCCCATACTCTTGGTTATTCCAACGCCTCGCCTATCTAACAAAGAACGCAAAAAGAGTCTACGTGCATGGAGACGACATAGCCACGTTTTTGGGAGACTTTCTATCTTGCGAAATTATTAATCTCGCGGGTTTCGCACCTCCGCTCCCGACGCTCCCAGGACCACGAACATATTGCTTAGAGCATGGCGTGATGATGAGCAAAAGCCATTGCTGTTCTCTTAACCATGCTATGAAGATAAGGCAATACATACTACAAAGCCTGAAAATTATTACCAAGACTGTGCAGCCGCCCATGGATCTGATCACTGAAGAAACATCATCGACTGATAGTACTGAGACCTTAGTACCCACCGAAACTAAGGAAGAAGAATTAAAAGAAAAGGTGATTGAACAAGCCATCGAGTCGAGACCTTTTAAAAGGAAGAGGGGAAAAGGTAGCAAGGTGCTCGGCATGTTCATGGCGTTATTGACTCTCGGAATGATAAATCGTGTGGACGCCATCATCGGATACGATTGTGGATCAGCCCGATTGAATATTACCACTCTCTCATTGCTGGATGTCGAACACTGCGACATACCAAAGGTCGAGCCGAACGTGACATCGAAATTCATCCAGCTGATGCAAATTAGCGAATTTACGAAAACCGCCGTTATCCAATGTAAGGTTTCCATAAGAAGAACAATATATCACTGTGGTATGCATTCGAATAATTCAGTGGTAGCCCAAGGAGCCATGGAATATATACATGAAATCGGCTACGAAGCATGCAGACATGTCCACCTCAACGGGATACTTCGACTCTCACCATTCTCGGTATTCCTTGGAATAAGACCGAACTCAACAACTACTCGAAGTACTACACTCGCCGGTCAGATAAAACACGACGGCACTTGCCAAGGGACCCAATACTCAGACCCTTACGGCACATGGGATGACGTCATAGTCCAGGGTGAAGTACGAGTGACTCTACAAGACTACTATGCAACGGTAAACCTCAACACGAATCAGGTTTCATTGCGTTCCGGCATAACATGTCCCTTATCCGACACCGAATGCATCGACGTGGAAGGAGGACACACCTACTGGAATGAACTACCCGACGACAGATGCCTTTTTGACAAATACGAAGTTTTGTACGAAGGACTTTCGAACAGACTCTCGAGCATCGTCCAGGGCCAGGCTCAGACAGTATATGCAGTGACCAAAGGCGAGATTACCTTCGCTCTTACAAGGAAACAGGAACTTCATGTATGCGGACGTACACTATACCGTACGGAACATCCCAAACTCTTTATCTTCGAGTCTATGAGAGGTGCAATGCAGAATGCACGGAGGAAGGTCTCACCTGAAAGCCTGGATATGTTTACATACGTCAACGCAAAATTCGTCTACCTTGAGAAACACGTACGATCGGAACTTAATACTCTATATTACGATATTTTAAAACAAAATTGCAACTTGGAACGACAAGTGTTAAAAAGCACTCTCACAATGGCTACTCAAGCACCCGATGAGTTCACCTATCAACTCATGAAAGGACCAGGACACATGGCTGTCGTCGCAGGCGAAGTCGTGCATATCATAAAGTGCATCCCAGTCGAAGTCCGAGTCCGACACACGCAGTATTGTTATCATCATCTGCCAGTAGCTAGAGGAAACGAGAGCCTGTACATTTCGCCTCGGACTCACATATTGTTCCAAGCTGGAACACAAATTTCTTGTAACCCTATGGTACCAGCAATGTACCAACTACAGGGGTCGTGGTATAAGCTAACACCTGCGCCAGTAGAATCATCAGCACCACCACAAATAAAACCACTTACTAAGCCAACGTGGAAATACACAAATCCCGGCAATTTGGCAATTAGCGGTATTTATACGCAAAATGATCTGGATAATATGAGGGATCACATAATGTTCCCAGCGGAAAGAGCCGCTATATTAAATACCATAGCACGAGGCATTACCGGACACCCCACTCAACACCAGGGTACCTCACTGTTGCATCTTCTAGACGAAGAAGCACTTGAGAAGATCTCACGCAACGCATGGGAGAAAATGTGGAATTCTTTCCTCACTTTTGGAACAGCAAGTGCAGGTGTCCTAGGCGTAATACTTGTCATACGAGGGGTAAAACTCGTCGCCGACACTGTCATACACGGCTACGCCCTACATTCAATTTATGGTTGGTCATTGCACCTTTTCGGGGCCATCTGGAGTTCAGTCACTCACTTACTACTCCATCTCGGCAAGGAGAAAAAAAGGAAAGAAACCCCCGAGACAAAAACTGAACCCAGGGAGAGACCACCCTCAGAGGCAATTTCTACAACTCCCTTGTACCCCACTCTTGATAGTTCTCATAAGATCTCTTTCGAAGGACCCACAGTGCACTATGCATCCCTTAAGTAATAAACAAGCCGCGTGAACATATATATATCGAGACGATTTTCATACCAGCCATCATTTTTCAAAGAAACCTGCTCGCAGCAACATCACGGCACGTCACCGATGAAGTTACCACCACCAGAGCCAAATAGAGTACGAGTCGACGGTATACTTCCATTTACCGAGTTTTACGACGAACTGTGGAGAAGTGCCTGCATCATCGGGAGTTCATTCATTACCGACCAGAACCGAAACATCTATTGCGAGGATTGTTACGAAGGACCCCTTCGTGCCCAGCTGAATCTACGACCGGTGTTTCACCACAGCCTAATATTTACACCAGCGGAATTGGAGTTACACTGTTCAGGTTGCGAGAAACTATATTTGCGCATCCGACCCGCTGGACGTTGTGCTAAGTGCATTCTCGCCTACTTGGACCATAAGGAGGATCTGATAGCCGGAGTAACCCTCGACCTTCCACTGGGATAAAATGACACGCTTCACTAAACAATGGGTGTTGGACAACGCCTCAGATGTCGTCGAGTATCTTAACGCTGTAGTTGAGGCACGAGAAAAAATATATATCGAACACAAATTACTCGATAAAACGCATACCATCGCGAGAAAAACGATGTACTGCAGACAACTCGGGGACGCGTTTAAGCGATTGTCGCAATTACTCCACGATAACCCAACAAAGATCGAGGAAGTTAGCGACACGAATAAGGCCATAAAAATTGAAGAATTCAGCGAGGACGATATATTTGACGCATCCAAGGCAATCGACGAAATACTACAAATGCTTCAGGATGAGCCACCAAAGATCGAGGAAACCGACGAGGACGACAACGAAGTGGCCCGCATTTTCGGGTCGTCAACCTCACCCGAAACCACCCCTCGAGAATTCAACAATATCCCATGGCAGCTCCAACCAATAACGTACGACAACATGGAACAACGGCCGAAGACTCCACAATATCACGGCATGGAGGGATGGGACAAACAAGTGGTTGAAATGGTCCTTCTCGCCGAAAAAGAAGGGCGCGATATTTTCGAAGTGCCCGAGGAATGGATACTGCAGGACAATGCACTGACGGAACAGGCCATGTCCGCCACGGTTACCGACGGCATGGTAACCGATTATTTTTCGGAGATTGACAATGTCGAGAAGTACCAACACCTGTTGCCAACGAAACCTACCTGGCTGGACACCTTCCTAGAGAAGACCAAGGACGAGGAGTTCATGACGGATTACACCAAACCTTTGTTGGAGTTCATCGAACCCGCGTGAGAAAACAGTGAAAAAAAAAAACATACCAATTAAAGACTCTAAGTGCCATACACATACACCAAAGATGAAACAAGTGCCTTATTATTATTACTATATAACGAGTGCCTTTATTATTATGCGAAATTATATACTCGAGCTTATTCAATTATTACTCAAAATTGAGCTATAACATTTAATCACATATATGTTAACCATTTTGCGAAAATTTATATACTCAAGCTTTTATACTTATCGAAAAAATATACACATATACACTATTATCCTCATGTTAGAGCATTACACTCCTAACATTCGTCTTAACGAGGGAGGTGTTACGTCTCACGTAACCCACCACACTTAACGAAAACACTACGACATAAAAACTATGCCCATATAAGAGATTTCGGAGCCACGTTTTACGCGCGCTCCACTCACACGCACTGCACGTGCTCCTATGCACTTGGTGGCCATAATGTAGTAGGCCTAGACATGCGCGCCTAAGCTTTCGGCGGCACGCAGTCATAAAGTATCGCCTACAACTATCTCTCTCAGCCTCCACTAGAGTACCGCCTATGGTTAGCTCTCTCAGCTCTACTGGAGCTCCGCATACGAACAGCTCTCTCAGCTCCACAAGAGTGTCGCCTACGACTAGCTCACTCAGCCTCCTCTATACATTACCGCCCTAGTCTAGTGATGACACCGAACTTTATGTGCCTCTGTAACCCTCGCACGCACCGCATAGCGGCAACGCTATCACAGCACTGTCGCCTATTAATTCTTTTACCATAAGAGTCGTTAAAAGCTATACATTATCACCGTCACTTACGGATGACACCCGAAAATCTAATACATCTCTATATGGACTAGCGCCGGTCTGCTTACAAAGGCTAACGCTGGTGCCACACTTCCCGCACCCAATAATTTTGACTTTGACACTTCGCACTAGCCCAAGAGTGTCACCTAACTTTATGTATATCCGTAAAAGGGGTTAGCGGCGATCTTCATATGGACTTCTAAGTAAAAGCTACCCGAAATCTTTATGATCACTCATTTTTACCGAAAAGAGCCGGTAAAGTGCATAGACACCTCAGACATCTTTATGAGACTTACAAACTCATTATTTTAACCCCACTGCTTATAAAATTTTAACATTAGACAGATAGGGTTAAACCAGTATAAAAAGGCGATCATTTTCGGTAGCAACTCAGTAGTTCTGCGTTTTTACTCCGATCATCATCTACAAGACTCCGCTGAGCGTGCAAGGCTCTGACCAACGAAGTTCTCTACGATCTACGACAAGTCCCTGCTCGGCAGAGTGCGCAAGCTCTGTCCGGCAGAGTTCTCTTCGATAGCCCCTGCGGCTAAGTCCAGCGAACGCTATACGCTAGCCCATGCGGCTAAGTCCAGCGAACGCTCTACGATAGCTTGTGCGGCTAAGTCCAACGAACACTCTACGATAGCCCCTGCGGCTAAGTCCACGCAACGCTCTACGATAGCCCTGCGCGGCTAAGTCTTCGGAGATTTTTCCAACTATTGTATTCAAGAAGATTGTTACCAATACCAGTCATCGACTTTAAATAAAACATAGTGAGTACTAAAACTACGCAAAGTCTTCGACTTAATTTCTGCATGCTCTACAATTGTGCAACGAGACTATCAGTCTCAAATATCCTTCCAACACATCTCCAATCTGCGACAGTGTTAAGGCGAGGTCTCCGTCCCTGAGTAAAGGGCTAACGCCTTGACTCGAAAAGAGAGGCCGACGTTACACATGTTCTGTACGAACTCGCAAGAGCTCGTCTGGACGTAACAGGATAATTAATGTTTCTTATAATTAATAATATCCGCCCCAAAACTAAATACGCGTGTTATTCATTCGCTCGGTCGTTACAATATTTAAATTTGTCTACTTCTTCTATCTCCTTTCCTTCCCATTTCCAACCGTCCTCTCTTGTGTATCGAGTCCCGTTCCGAAAAACCATTATCTCTGATTTTTCTACGCTCAGTGTCATCTTCTTTCTTCGTACCTATTTTTCCAGTCTTCTGATCTCTCTCATTTCCGCCGCGTCCTTCGATAGTACCACAATGTCATCCGCGTATGCTAGTGTCCAGACCTTTTTCCTCCTAATGACGATGCCTCCTACCTGTCCCTCCTGTAGCTTCTCTTCTATGTCTGCTATATATATTGCGAATAGCGTTCTGTTCAGCGGGCATTCTTGTCTAACGCCCTTCTTGATCCGAAATTCTTCCGTTTCTTTCCCGTTTACTTTCACTTGGCATTTTGTTTCTTCGTAGATCTCCTTAATTCCTCTTATCAAATGTGTGCTTACTCGTCTTTTTTCCATCGTCGTCCATAGTATTTGCCGGTCTATTGTGTCGAATGCTGCTGTGCAGTCTATAAAGAGTGCGTGTAGCTTTCCCCCGGCCTCTTTTAGTGTCTTCTCCGCTACGTAGTTAATGATTTAGATATTGTCTATGCCGCTTCTTCCTCTTCTGAAACTCGCCTGTGTTTCTGGTAGTATTTCCTTCGCTTCAACTTCCTGCTTCAGTCTTTCTTCTAAGATCACTGCGTATACTTTGTAGAGCGTGTTCAGTAGCATAATTCCTCTATAGTTTTTCACGTCTTCCTTGTCTCCTTTCTTGTGTATCAGGCTGATGATTCCTTTGCACCATTTTTTGGGGAAACCCCCTCCTCGCCATACTTCTCTGATCAGTTCTCTGACCCTATTTCTCAATCTTCCTTCGCTATAGATCCATGCTTCATTCAGGATTCCATCTTCCCCTGGAGCCTTTTTTTTCTTAAGTCGTTTTATTTGTTTGTTGATCTCCCAATCCGTTATGTCCTCTATGCTTTCTCTTCTATCTCTAGCGTGGTGTATTCCTCGCTGGCGGTTGCTCTCTCCCCCGTTCCTTTCAGTAAATCTACAAAATACTTCTTCCACTGGTCTAGCGGGATATCGTTATTATATCTTATTCCTGTCTTTCTCTTCCTTCCTCTATTTATATACTGCCACGCTTGCGTCTCGGATTTATGTTTTTAAGTTCTTCTGCATATTCGTTCCTCTTGCCGTCTTCCTTGTTTTGCACAAGTTCTTGTACTGCTTTCTCACCCGTCTGTACTTGTACATGTCGTCTTTCTGCGCTTCTTTTAACCATTTGTTTAGTTCGACTCTCTTGCTTTTGCATTCTTTGTCCCAGTATGCGTTTCTCCCTGGCCTCTTCATCCCACCTTTTTTTAACCTCTTGTGCGTGGCTGTCTTCACTGCTTCCTCTAGTTCCTTTAGCCCTGGCTCGACTCCTTGCTTCGTCGTTAATCTCTGCTGTTTGTTGTCTGTACTTCTCTATCGCTTCCTCTGTTCATATCTGTGTTGTCCTGTTCGCTCCCCTCTCGTCTTCCTCGTTCCGTTCATATTCTTCTTTTAATATTACTTTTATTGGTAGATGGTCTGACTCTGATCTTGTCCCCACTTGGAAGCAATGCACCTCATCGAGATTGTTCGTATTCACTAGTGCGTAATCTATTACTGAGCATCCTCTCGCCTTTTGAGTTGCGAGTTTCATCATCTTCACCCATGTTTTTTTGCCTTCTCTTTCTATTCTAGCATTAAAATCGCCCCCTATCAGCACGTGCTCCTCCTCCATCTCTAGCACTATTTCCTGCAATTCTTTCCAAAATCTCTCTTCTTCTTCATTTTTGTATGCTGTTACAATTCACCATTTTTTTCCTTTTATTATTACTTTTCTTTCTTCTATACCTTCTGCTGCCTTGCTGCGTGAATCGGCGAGTGGCATGCAGTGGGTGGTGAGGAGGTGGGTGGGGGGGGGGGGGGGGGGTAGAGTAGGAGGCCGCTGGTGGGTGAGTGTGAGGTTGAATTTTTTTCCTGGAATTTTCTTGCAATATATACAAACACTTCAAATATCGATGATTATGTATACAACACTTTTCAAGCCCCGAGACATCTTGTCGCGTGAAAAATTTATGACTGCGATAAAAATTCATTCATAGACAAATGATGCTTAGAACAGTCGGACTCAATGAATGCTCGATGAGTCAGGACCCTGTTCTCATGGGTGGCGGTGGGTGGTTCGAATAACGAACTGCATAGCCTGAAAGTGTATCATCTGTATGATCTGTATGATCTGTGTGTATCGTATACTCCGAAGAAATTTATCGCTTTTGGTTTAAATACTAAATACAGTTGAATACGAGTCGAGTGACTGCAGAGTCACGTTATGAATGAGCTGCGAAGAAAAAAATTCCCGAATGTATGAAATACATGGTGCGCGTCACCCGTGGCACTAACACCTTTTCAAGTGGATGCTCTAAGCGTGTGGTCTTCGGCTTTCACCCTCGTATCGTCGAAGATGTCGAACAATAACACTATGGAGGTGCAGTACCACGCTGTAGCCTGTGCAATGCTTTGTCTTTTACTCTATTCACGTGCAGGGAAACACGAGCCCCCGAGCCCTTAACTAAATGGTACACAGATGACCACATTGAAGCTGCTTATGAGTTGCAGGACCTCAGGCGCCAGAACTCAGAGTGCTTTTCTCTTTAAGATATTTATGGCACTTTCGATACATGGTTTACGTGCACAAGAATGTTCTGGACTATCGAAGATATTGCCGAAGATCTTGTTACATCTCTCCGATAGTGACACGAGTAGTTTTCTTGAGGTTTGCAGAGTGGGGCAAAGTTATAATATCTTTGATTTTTAGTTCAGTCGCTCAGTCTGTATTCATCCTCTCGCATTGAATTGCATGCGATGCACAATCATTAGTTACTCACAGTTTTTTCCGTGTGTTTAATCCGCGTAAAAAATGGATTTGGCAAAATGCAAAAAGCTCGTCGCGATTATGCAAAGCGCGTATTTCGCTCTCTGGGGCAAATCTTCGCACCCTGAGGCGCAGTGGTGGATAAAGTTCGGTAACGAAAATGTGAATCTCATTTGGAAAATTCTACGAAAAAGTACTTTGACAATTGGCGAAAAAATCAGGATTCAAACGACGATAGTTGAGTTATTGTCTTTGTCGGCGAAATTCAAAAAACGTGGTGCCGGTGTGAGGGTGGAAAAATTGCAGTGGGCCGACACGGAGACAGCTTTCCAGAAAAGAATCCGAACTGGCGTAGTCATTAATCTACAACACCGGGATCTCGCAGATTTTCTGGATGATGCGAAGCGTCTCATTGTCGCACGAGTAAAGAGACTGGTCCACGGAACATCGAGGAAGAGGGGGCGCAACTTGAAAATCAACGTGATCTTGGCGTGTAAATTCGAGGTTTCAAAAAACGACGAAATCATCGAGGAAAATAAATTCTTCAACACGAGGAATGAGGCGATTCTTCGCTCAACGGATTTAGATCAATGGTTCAGAGAACACGTGAGCGAAAACTTATTGAAAAAAGTTGAAGAGTTCGAGGAAAAAGAATCTGGTTGGAGCATGAGGGAAATTACCAATCTCGTCGTCAACATGAACAAATACGTTCCGCTACGAGGGGGATTATCTACATACATCGCAGTTCCAAAGGATATTCAACGGAAACACGCCGTAGTTAATATCAAAAGCAACGATCCGTTTTGTTTTTTGTGGGCAGTGACAGCGGCTCTTTCACCACCGACGAGGAACAGTGAGCGAACAAGTTCGTATCCGCATTTTAGCGCAGTGCTAAATTATATGGATTTTACTTATCCGATGCGAGTGCGTGACATTCCGCGATTCGAGATGGTAAATGGACTCTCGATTAATGTTTATGGTGTAGAAAAAAGTAGGAAAGGTAAATCGCAGATCGTACCAATTTATTTGAGTAGGGAAAATTCAAATCGCCGTACGATACATTTGCTCATTTTAAAGAGTAACATCGAGCCGAATGATCGAAATATTGCGATCCATCACTTCGCATGGATAAAGAATTTATCGCGACTAGTTAGCTCGCAAATATCTCGTCACAATAAAATGACTTGGCTGTGTGACAGATGTCTGTGTCACTTTCAAACGCAGCGCTCATTAGATAATCATCGAGACGATTGCTTTGCTATAAATAGCTGCAAAGTTATTCTCCCCGAGGAGGAATCGAAGTTACACTTCAAAAATTTTAAAAATAAAGAGAACGTTCCATTCGCAATTTACGCGGACCTCGAGTGTCTTCTTAAGCCAGTTGCACCGGGAATTAATTTAAGTTACCAAAAACACGTGCCTCATAGCGTAGGGTTTTACGTTCACTGCACATACTCCGCAGCAATCTGTGAGTATAAGTCTTATCGCGGCGAAGATTGTATTGAATGGTTTGTCCAGGAGCTGCGAAAATTAGCGGACTTTTTCACTCGGCAATTTGTTACCGTGAAGCTGATGGAGAAACTTAGCGTTGTCCAGCGTCGTGAATTCGAGGAAGCTGCAGTATGTCACGTTTGTGAAAAACCATTCGAGCGTAATGCGAGCGGGATAAAAGTTCGAGATCACTGCCACTTTACAGGAAAGTATCGAGGTGCTGCTCATAATGCATGCGATTTAATTTACAAAAATTCTCACGTTGTACCTGTCGTGTTTCATAATTTGTCGGGTTATGATTCACATTTTTTGATAAAAGCATTAGCAACAGAATTTGAGGGATCGGTTCAACTTCTCCCCGTCAATAAAGAAAAATATATTTGATTCACGAAACAAGTCGAGAATACAGTAGTACATTATCGATTTCTTGACTCATTCAGATTCATGCCAAGTGGTCTCGAACGATTAGCCTCTTATCTAGATGCCGGAGAAAAAATTATTACGCGGAAGCATTGTAAGAGTCTCGATGAATTCGCGTTATTGAGCAGAAAAGGTGTTTTCCCGTACCATTACCTGAGCGGTTGGGATTAACTCGACGAAACAGAATTGCCCTCGAAAGCAGACTTTTTTTCTCAATTAAATAACACCGAAATCAGTGATGACGAATATGCACACGCATTGAATGTTTGGCGCGAGTGTAAAATCAAAACTTTGGGTGAATATTCGGATTTATATCTGAAGACTGACGTTCTGCTTTTAGTGGATATATTTGAAAACTTCCGACGCAACTGCAAAACGACGTACGATCTAGATCCCCTTCATTATTATACTGCACCCGGATTGGCGTTCGATGCGATGCTAAAATGTACAAACGTTGAGCTCGAGCTGCTAACCGATGTAGAGATGCTCTTATTTATCGAAAAAGGTATCCGTGGGGGCGTTGCACAGTGTTCGAATAGGTATGCTAAAGCGAACAACCGATATATGAAAAATGATTTTAACCCGGAATTGGCTGAATCGTACATCATGTACTATGATGTGAATAATTTGTACGGTGCGGCAATGAGTGAATCGCTACCCTATGGGTCTTTCGAGTGGGTCGAAGATTTTGAAAGTCTCGACATAGAAAATATCGCGGATGATGCGTCGGTCGGCTACATTTTGGAGGTTGATTTCGATTATCCTACAGAGTTACATGAAAGACACAAAGACTTACCGATGTGCGCGGAACATTTCACGCCGCCTGTGTCTGGATGTAAGAATTCGAAACTTATGACGACTTTATTACCGAAGACAAGATATATAATTCTCTATCGCAATCTCAAGCAGTGCATCGCTTTGGGTTTACAGCTAAATAAAATCCATAGAGTCTTAAAATTCAAACAATCGCCATGGCTGAAAAAGTACATCGAGTTGAATACGGAGTTGCGTCAAAAGCTACCGATGAATTTGCGAAATTTTTTTTCAAATTAATGAACAATTCCGTCTTCGGAAAAACGATGGAAAATCCGAGAAAACATCGTGAAGTTAAACTCGTTACCAGGTGGACTGGAAGGTATGGCGCGCGGTCTCTCATAGCAAAGCCTACGTTTCATAGCTGTACCGTATTTGACAATGATATGCTGATTATAGAGTTGGATAAGCCGTCGGTAAAATTTTACAAACCGATTTATGCTGGATTTACGATTTTGGATCTATCGAAGATATACATTTATGATTTTCACTATAATTATATGAAAAATAAATTCGATAACAGCGCTAAACTATTGTACACCGATACCGACAGCCTTATTTATCATGTTACAACTTCAGATATCTTTGAAACTATAAAGAGCGATATCCATAAATTTGACACATCCGATTATCCGGAAAACAATGAGTATGGAATCCCGTTAGTTAACAAGAAAGTAGTAGGTCTCATGAAAGACGAGAATAATGGGAAAATTATGACGGAATTCGTGGGTTTGAGAGCGAAATTGTATTCGTACAAGGTTCAGGACGACAAACGGGATAAAAAACGCGCAAAGGGCGTCAAAGCGTCGACATTGAAAACTATAACGTTTTCCGATTATAAGGAATGCCTTTTTAATCATCGAAATTTGATAAAGAGACAGTGCCTAATTCGTAGTCGAAAACACGAAGTCGAGACAATTAGACAAAATAAGCTAGCTTTAAGTTGGAACGACGATAAAAGAATGCTTCAGCATGATTCCACCGATACGCTACCTTGGGGTTATAGATAATAGGAAATTATTTAGTGCTCAAAATGTATATATATTGTGACGAGGCGTTATAGACGCTCTCGCATCACGCTATAGGTAGGGCACGCGCGAGAGTCTTTGTTAGCGCGCGCACAGAGTCGATCCCCGCGGAACCCGAGAAAACTGAAAAATATAGAACATATGTCTGCCGGAGAGCCGTATTATATTTTTCAGAGACGCGAGAAGTCGAAGCTACGCCGGTAACCGCGTGAGGAGAAGACAATAGGAGAGGAGCCGCGAGGAACCAATAATAATTGCCGAAGTACAGCAAGGGAACCGTCGCGACCCCCTTCCCCTCAGCGATCGGTCCGCGTAACGAAGTACGGGCGAGGAAGCGTTACTCTCGCCGGAAGCGTGCTAAAAGTTAGACGCATTATTAGAACTCTCGCGTGAAGCGTGCTAATAGTTAGACGCAAAATTAGAACTCTCGCCGGAAGCGTGTTAAAAGTTAGACGCATTATTATAACTCTCGCTTAACGCGTGCCATTAGTTAGTCGCTCTGCAGTAATTTCTTTAGTGTGAGAACAAAGGCATTAGATAATCGAATAAAAGATTCGATAAGTAGTTGAGATTAGTGAGCTAATACACGAGCGATAAGGGATTCCGTGAAATTGTATCTCCGTGAGGGAGAAGTATCGAGAAAACTACGTCCGCCGAGGAGAATTAACGCCGTGTCGACGGCCGAAAAACCGTTGTCTCGAGGAAAGCTGAGGGAAGCTAGAAGGTCGATCGCATCGCGTCGCGGATAATTAAACAGGTAGGTGCACGTGGTGCCCACCATCTTTGGTTTTCTGTATGCCGAGAGCGATACGCGGATCGCAGAGTGCTTTCTCGCCCGTACTCGGCAAATTAGCGGTTAAATTTCGAATTAATTCTCGCCGCGTCGACGACAGATCGAGAAAATAATTTACGTTGAGTCCCGCGAGTCAAAAGTATTGTATTGTTGCGAACGAATCGTCGTTCGGAGAGAGCCCGTCGAAGAGGCTAAAACTTTTGTGTTAAACTACGGGAAATAATTGAATAAATTGTCGTTTTATTGCTTTTATTTCGTGCGTAGTGTGTGAAAAGTTATTAATTTGTTGAATTTACTTCGCGCCCGAACTGCACTCCCTATCCCGCTAGCCGTGTAAGTTAGTTGTAAGTTTGAGATAATAGAGGATCTGAGAATACCCTGGATATCGGGTGATAGATATCCTGGCGCCCAGCAACAATTCGGCGTGAATCAGAGGGAAAGGTAAGGGAATTGAAAAACAAGGGCGTCATTATATTTTGGACGGGTCGCGGATCGAAGTAGAGTCCGAGACTTCGAGAAGCACGTCACAATATATATATATATTGTATTCTTATAAAAAATAAAGTTCCATTGTTTTTATTGTAAAACGCTTTTCACATCACTTATCATATTATCATTATATGGGTCATGATATTCATCGACATATTCATCTTCTTCTTCGTGTTGTTGTTGTTCTTCTTCTAGAGTGAGCGAAAATTATCCTTTCTTTCGAGCTCCGGCGGCAAGCACATGGCCTATGCATCGTCTCTGGAAACACTTGCTTACCCCTGCACAGGCAAAGATTTTGTATGACACCCTGCATATTTCCATGTTTCTCTCTCTCTCCTCCGAACATGTGACCCTTGAGCGAGTGCAAATTGTACTTTGAGGAAAACCTCCATAGTTTTACTCCCCCCCTCCCCTATCCCCACTCTTTTCAAATATTTTTTGGTGCATGGCATTAGTTTTTCGAAATGCGACAGAGCTCAGTTCTTTTACACCCGTATTAGAGAAAACAATTTGCTCCACGATGACTGTTGGATCGTTTACGTATTCGAGTGTGTATGTGCTTTTGGTGTTTCTCCTTAAAAGAAACCCTTCGCTTAATCGACTATGGCCGCTGGAGAAATTAAGTATGATGCGGTATATGTGTCGAGATGCTGTTCTTCGGAAACTTCGGGGTGTCTTATTCGCCGCGAGCAGAAGCGATATCCTCGCTGCGTATTACGGTAGTTATTTCACAAACCGAGATCTCTGTATCTTGATGACGGGCGTAATTAAAGAGCGTGGATTGGCAGCCCAGAGAGGATTAAATAGTCCTCACAATGACGAGGATGAAAGCGAGACCGATGATGAATTCATTCAAATTGACGGCGCTGTCCCGGGTCCATCATCATCACCACCATCATCGGCTCCCGGCACTGGCTACGCATCCGCAGAGGACTTTGGTGAGCCGCAAAGAAAACGATCGCGTATCATCGATTCAACCGAGGATCATAGCACGATGGGAGTCGCGCCTAATACCGCTACGTCCACCATGAACCGAGCGCGTGGTGGTCGCGTATCGAATCAAGCGAGCATGCGGACATGATCGATCTTTTTTATACACCGGAACAATGGTCTCGGTTGAAGGAGCGAAAGCTCGAGGATCCATCCTCAGTTTTGAGCTTTCCATCCACAACATCGGATGAGCGGGACATAATCGAGGCAGCGTCGAGGCGGGCCATTGAAGAAGAAGAAGAAGAAGAAGAAGAAGAAGAAGAAGAAGAAGAAGAAGAAGAAGAAGAAGAAGAAGAGGAGGAGGAATGAGAGAAGGGTGGACCCGAAAAGATGCAAATACTACTACTACGACAATAACTATGTGTATTTCAAAAGATAATTCATATTTGTATGGTTCAATAAATAATTATAAATTACATGATACTCTCACAAGTCTGACTTCTTAATCCAACTATTATGCGAGCTATCAAATCCAAGCCATTTTACATAAAGTTCGTCACGTCGTTTTTTCAACACTTTTTCAACGAGATAAATATCGGGATGTTTGACCGCGAGCAGCTCTTGTTCATAGAAACCACCGGCGATTGGTTTATTCTCATAATCTCTCAATCTGTATGTCACAGGCAAAGTATTTATTACTTGAGATATCGTAAATATTTCCGTTGTCCAGTTAGGCGTATAACCTTTCGCAAAAACATTTTTATATTTACTAATTCGAACTTTTTCGCCAACTTGAAATTTTGTCTTTCTAACATATTTAATTTGAGGCTTATCAAACACAGTATGCAACAGATTTTTTTCATTTTCAGCGCAAACATCTCTCGGCTTCATTCTTATAGTGCAATGTACTGTATTGTTGTAGTCGCTAAGCAACTTTTGTAGAATATCCGTCCACTTATAATTTCCACGGAGACTGAACTGCTTCCACATTTTATTTTTCAAAGTGCGATTGAAACGTTCACAAATCGAAGCTTTTAAGTTACTAAATGTTGAGTACATATGGATATTATATTGTTTCATGAGAGATTGGAAATTTGAATTATAAAATTCTTTACCATTATCAACATGTAACTTCGATGACACTCGTCCAAGCGTAAGTATAGATTTCATTGCGGTAGTCGTATCTTTGCCCATCTTGCTTTTCAACGGCACAACCCAGGCGAATTTTGAGAATATATCGATGACGGTAAGTAGATACTTGTAATTATTATTCTGATTTGCGTAAGCGAGCATATCAACGAGATCGGCTTGCCAGGTCTCATCGAGACCCCGA
This sequence comes from Cryptus viduatorius, assembly GCA_964006125.1. Taxonomy (NCBI): domain Eukaryota; kingdom Metazoa; phylum Arthropoda; class Insecta; order Hymenoptera; family Ichneumonidae; genus Cryptus; species Cryptus viduatorius. The sequence goes on along the minus strand of OZ023224.1, from coordinate 16,509,503 downwards.
ATATCCACATGACGACGCGGATAGTTCCGTCTAGCTGATTTATGTAGCTCCTCCACTAGTACTTCTTTGTGCGCGCTCATTTTCAAGAACGTTTAGTCTAACGTCCACGTTGGCAATGGCCTTTGAGTTTCGAGTAGCCAAGTCTTGTACTGTTTCGAGGTTGATATTTATAGTTCTCATGATATCCTGCATTGTTGTCTCAAGCCCCTGAACCAATAGGAGATTACTATCATTCATTTCTTTTCTTCACGGTGGTATGTACTTTACGATGTAAGATATTTAAGGTTGCAGCATCGTCTTGTTGTTCCGGAGCGGCAACATTGCGGAGTCTTTTGTTTTCCGTATCGTAATGGCCATCGTCGGTTAATTTAAATCCAATGCCGGGATTATCGAAAGCGCCGGGGCGGCCGGGAAGACCGCGATTTTTTACACCCGCGCTCTTATCGAGCTGTCGTCCAAACACATCGACACTCATCTTGCAAATGTTGAAAATCTGTATAGGTGACGAGATAATATATTATCTGGGCCTCCCGTAGTTCCTCTATAATTGACATAATTTCGTTTCTATGAGAAGAGTTGCCAGCTGTTTGTGATGCCAAGAGTAGACGAAGCCGATTCACTAGCTCGTTTGGATCATCCCAATAAACATAATCCACCTTAACATCTTTTTGCGTAACTTTATATTGAGATATACCTTTTCCGCTGTATTCAACATCATTCAGAATTTCTGCGATATAATTAGTGAATTTGAAAGATTTATTCACGCGGATCGCTTCTCTTTTTTTGTAATACTTCCTATGTGCATTCGTTCCGATAATTATATTCTTATAATTTTTCATATCATCGACGCTAATATGAGCAGCATTGGGCTGTTCTTTAAACAACAGTTCAATGAGTCCGACAGTTTTTCCATAGCTTACATCTCCTATTTGAATGGAAGTAGCGTTAAAATGTATCGGCGAGTCTCCAATCATTAACCTATTATTAGCAAGATTTCGCACTCCATAAGAAATATCTAAATCGGACGTTCTATTTGATTGTAACAATGCGAGATATTCATTTATTAATTCATCTACTTCAGCGTTTGTCTGCACGATTTTATTGTCATCGTCATCGCTTATAATGTCTTCAGTATCGTTGCCTATTGCGGACTTAAAAGAATCATCTTGCTCGTCATCATCGTCGCTGTCGCTATATTCTCGTTTCACTATTCTACTCGTTCCAGCTTTTCGACCATATTATCCCGAGCTTCATCATCATTTATTTCTTCCTTAATTTTATCTCTAATTTCATCCTTAATTTCATTCTTAATTCCCTCTTTAATTTCTTTCTTCACAAGTGCTGTATCGCGATTTTTACTTGTATGAGACACATTCACTAATTTTTCCAATGGATTCACGAGTGGTTTGAAGACTTCTTGCTTCGCCTGGTCATTGGCCTCGCGACCAGTTTTCAACATTTTATGTTTCCGTCGAATGGCATCGCTGGCTTTGACGATTTTACGCAAAACGTCTTGTTCTCTAGAAATATTTTCACTCTTCATGTTGTCGCAGCTGAGTCGCGGATACTACTGTTTCAAGATCAGCTAGTAATGGAATATTTATTACTTATCGATGCACGCGAAACAGTCAAACCCTTTCCTATATCTACCTCGATCAAGATCACTATCCTTGTCAATCATAATAAATCCATACTTATCGGCCCAGCACGCCGAGCATAAATTTTTGAACTCGGCGTAAGACATATCAGTGTTTACATGATCATTGTATATATGCTGCAGATTCATTTCATCTTGCTTAAATAGTACTAGGAGGTTGGCATTATCACGGACGAGATGCTTTGGAATGCGTGCATATGTCTGACAGAGATAGAATGAATCAACGTGCTCGTGTCTACCCATTGAAAAATATGCTCGAATATTATCCTGTTTCTCACATGCTACATCATCGAAAATAAATATTGAGTTCGGTCGAGCCTCGCTTGGTGGCACCACTTGTTCATTCTCGTTGAAGGGAAAATATTCAACACCGTCCACAGACTCAAACAGTTTTTCTAATAACTTATACTTTGGCTACTTAAGAGATTTCGAGTATATATAAATCCCACAAAAACACCAATAATGGTGTACAAAAAGTTGAGACAAGCACATTTACAGTAGTTGTTTTGACAACACACTAAAATATAAAAAATAGTTCTTTAAAAATTAAAAAACATATGTTCCATCTTTGCAAAAAGTTATTAAATAAATTAAAAGCTTCTTAGGGTTCGTGGCCAAGTACATGTACATTTTGACTCAGTAAAAGGTCAGTCATAGCAGCATAAGAGTTATGAATTACAGTCTGATCATTTTGTAAGTCAAAGTATATTTCAAAAGTAACTTGTCTGGCCGTAATCGTCACATAATAATTGATTACAAAGTTATTAGAAGTTAATTTAGCTAATTACGCATTCACATATTGATTTGTTCAGTATAATGGCCAGACAAGTTACTTTTGAAATATACTTTGACTTACAAAATGATCAGACTGTAATTCATAACTCTTATGCTGCTATGACTGACCTTTTACTGAGTCAAAATGTACATGTACTTGGCCACGAACCCTAAGAAGCTTTTGATTTATTTAATAACTTTTTGCAAAGATGGAACATATGTTTTTTAATTTTTAAAGAACTATTTTTTATATTTTAGTGTGTTGTCAAAACAACTACTGTAAATGTGCTTGTCTCAACTTTTTGTACACCATTATTGGTGTTTTTGTGGGATTTCATATCTTTTTGCAAAGATTTGATTGAAATATTTTAATGTCCCGTTTTAAATGTTTCTAATAATACTGTTTAATTTTCTTCATAGCGTTGTATGATTTGCTGGATTTTCATAATTTTCTTTAAAATATTTGCGTTTTTTTATTTTTGTAATATTTTTTTAATACTTCCAGTCATATTCATAATACATACATCCGAACTTAGCAGCAGCAAACAAAAGTAAATGCAGCGTCCGCTGCAATTTGCAACGATATATATATATATATATATAGTGCACAGTGTGCGCCGACGACGCCGCTGATATCTACCTATATACCTATATATATAAAGCAATATGGCGGCGAACACTGCGGCGATGGGTGCCGCCATGTTGTGTGCGGTGGAGACGACCACTGAATTCGTATTTCGGGTCGCTCAAAAAAAATCAAACCGATATTTCTTATACGCCGGTATCCTACAGGCTTGAAATAAATCGGATTTGATGGATAAAAATAAATAAAAAATTAATGCTCAAACGTTTATTACGTAAAACGTTCGTGTATTAATATAAAAATAAAAATGTTTTTCGAGAGGCCGAAAACAGCGATGTTTCGCGTATAGGAGTCTTGTCGCGTCTATCGAGCGTCGTCGGTAAAGTAGAACGTAAATGTACTTGTCTCGAGACGCGACCGCGTCTCTTGATATTTTCGAATCGCAATCCATTGGGGTGAGTGGTGAGCGTGAGCAACGCATTAGTTTTGCCGCAATTCGATGGCCCGCAGAACACTGCACGAACGGTATTTGGTAATAAATTACCATGACGTTTCGCGATCTTTTCCTTCTGCGCAAACTGATCAAAATTGATCACAAGTAAATTCGTGGATTGTGTCTTGAACTTCATCCCGATGCAGACTAACAGGAAACCTTATAAATAATCGTTTATATATATAAATTTCCTCAGTAGCTCATGAGTCTTTCGATGGAGAAGATCGCGAGGAAACGCGGTAAAAAGTGTGGTAAAGGCTTGGTTAACAGACTTATCAATAATCTCCCGGTTGAATTACATCTGCCCGGTTATCAGTATTGCGGGCCTGGAACAAAGCTAGCTAAACGTCTTGCACGGGGCGATCCGGAAATTAACCCGCTCGACGCGGCCTGTAAGGATCACGATATCGCTTATTCGAAAAATCGATAAAATCTCGCTGCTCGAAGCGCTGCGGACAAGGTATTGGCCGAGCGTGCTTGGAAACGCGTGAGCGCCGCTGACGCTAGTGTAGGTGAGAAAGCTGCCGCGTGGGCCGTGACAAACAAAATGAAAGCGAAACGAAAATTTGGTATGGGCTCGAGGAAAATTAACAACGTTGGACTCGGAAAGATAATTGGAGCTGCTAAGAAAGCGATGATTCATAGTAATGATTCACGCGTAATCATTAAATCAGCTCTTAAGGGTGCTCGCGAAGCTTTGAAAAATGCAGGAGGCAAACGTAAAGTACTCACACCCCGAGTACTACCTGTACCGAGGAAAATAGGTGGTTTTCTGCCATTTCTCGTGCCCATTTTCGCGGGACTTAGTGCCGCTGGGGCATTGTCTGGTGGTGCGGCCAGTATAGCTAAAGCTGTTACCGCTGCGCAGGCGGCAAAACGACAATTGGAGGAGAATAAGCGACATAATCAAACGATGGAGGCTATTGCGTTGGGCAAAGGCTTGCATCTACAGCCCTACAAAAAAGGTTTCGGTCTTCATATTGCGACAAAAAATGGAAAGTGATGCTACCACACCGAGAACTGACTGACACCGACCTATTAAAGTATGCAAAAATTATGGAAATTCCACACTTTCGCGGAGTTTTTATGCGAAATGGTTTACCGAAGAGTGGTCCATTCAAACAGGAGTCCGCAATTGTCAATCTGGATGATAACAATGGAGCTGGTACACACTGGGTCGCATACAAAAAGATTCATAACAATGTTATATACTTTGATAGTTTCGGCGATCTTCAACCACCGATAGAATTTGTCAGTTATGTGGGTGTTGGTAGCGTGAAATATAACTATAAACAATATCAGACATATGATACAGTAGAATGCGGGCATTTATGCCTTAAATTTCTTTGTAATCAACTGAATCGCAAAGAAAAATATTGTCTATATAAACACTAACCACGATGCTTCGCACTCAGTTCTATATCAGCCCGCATCATGAATGATACTCTTACATTAACCATATCTGGAACTTCTTCCATTCTCGAAGCTCAATATTTTCCTCCTATTGAACTTTCCGCGGATAAAAACTATGCTCTAGGACTGGTTGAATTGCTAACCTTCAACTCAATTCTCAATATAGACATTGATAATAATAAACTTCACATTGGCGGAGAAGTAATAAGTATTCCGACTGGTAGCTTTAAAATTGAGGATATTGAGAACTACTTGAAGCCCATCCTGATTGGGAAGAATATTAACATTGATATTAAACCAAATAATAATACTCTACGCAGTGAAATTAGGTGTGATCACGATATAGATTTCACACCTGAAGATTCTATTGGTCGGTTACTAGGATTCACACAGCGTATCTTGCCAGCTAATAAAAACCACGAGTTCGATCTTCCTGTAGCCATTCTCAAAGTGAACGCTTTGAGAGTTGAATGTAGTCTTACAACCGGCGCTTATATCAACGAGCGAAAAGTACATACTATTCACGAATTCTTCCCATTTGTCCCGCCGGGATATAAAATTATCGAAGTACCATCACACGTCATTTATCTCCCTATTCTCCACAAGGTAATTGATCATATTCAACTGCGAATAGTAGATCAGGACGGGAATTTAGTTAATTTCCGCGGGGAAGTGATAACAATTCGGTTGCATATTAAATCCCAATAATAATAATAATAATAATAATAATAATAATAATAATAATAATGGCGATAGTTTTTAACCGGAAGCCTGCCAATTATAATAAGCCGTCATGTGCGAGGCAGATCAGTCATCGACTAGCTCCCAAGGTGCTAACACATCAGAACATCCAACTTCTAAAAAGTCTGGGTCTCAAGGTCAAGCAACGCGGAAAACAATTGTAAAACGATATTTGCTCCGTGTATTTTGTATCTGCTGCTGGCGAATACGATGGACGAGGAAATAGTGAATACTCAAACACCCATCATCTTTGATGAATCCATAACACACTGCGAGATTCATGCTCATCAGCCTTACGCGTCATCATCTTTCAAGCATGTTTCCGAGCTGTTTCCGAGCAAGAGTTCGCTTCGCATAAGTGGAAAGCTCATGAAAGGTGATGGATCCGCGGCGGCTACTTCTACAACTCTCGTGAACAATGCACTTTGCCATTTCTTTGAGGAAGCTCGATATGAACTGAATGGTATCGAAATCGATCGAAACAAAAATGTTGGTCTCACGAGTCTGATGAAAGGATTTGCATCTCTACGTCACAGTCAAACTTCAGTAATGGAAAACACCGGTTGGCTCGATGTCGAAGAAACAAAATCTCTAACTAATTCGGGTTACTTTGATGTCTGCATACCGCTCAGCTTCATATTTGGCTTCGCTGAAGATTATCATAAGATTGTCATCAATGCCAAACATGAGTTGATTCTCGCTCGATCAAAAAATAATCTCAATGCAGTTATTCAAACGGCAGCGGAAGAATTTAAAATTGCTCTACATAAAGTAGAATGGCTTATACCATATGTGTCAATTTCCGATCAGCGGAAAATACGACTACTGAATTTCATAGCCAAAGATGCTCCAATCCCCATGAGCTTTCGTACATGGGAATTGTACGAGTATCCCCTACTCCCCACTACTACGAAGCATGTGTGGACCGTTAAGACATCTTCCCAGTTGGAAAAGCCGCGATATGTTATTCTAGGCTTTCAAACGAAGAGAAAAAATAGTACTAACAAAAATGTTAGTCATTTCGATCATTGTAACATCAGCGATGTAAAATTATATTTGAATTCGCAATGTTATCCCTATTGCAACCTGAATCTCGATATTAATCAAAATCAGTACGCTTTGCTATATGAGATGTATGCAAATTTCCAAACTAGTTATTATGGTAAAGAAGCTGAACCATTGCTAAACAAGGAAAATTTTATAAATTATGCTCCACTCATTGTATTTGATTGTTCAAAGCAGAACGATACTCTCAAGTCTGGACTTGTTGACATTCGTCTTGAATTTGAAGCTAAGAGTAATTTTCCCGCCGGAACATCAGCATACTGTCTAATATTGCACGATCGAATAGTCGAATACAATCCAATCAGCGGCGGGGTAAAAAAGTTGGTATAAAAGCCTTCTCCATATGGAGAATCAAGTTAGTATGAATGAAGATGGACTTCGTCGTTGACGTTCAAGGGTTCAAGAAACCGATTGATGAGTTTGTGCTGAAAGAAATATCTATCCTTGAACTTGCTCGAGACATGACCTATAACGTTGCTCGTTAAACCGCCATGCCCATGGGCCGACCTACCAGCGAAATACAAGTGTATGAATTCATGGCTACAACGAAATTTTCACGGAATGTCCTGGGAGTCTGGAGAAATGTCTTACGAGGGGGCTATAAGTTTCGTTCGCGCTATCTTGAAACTTGGAACGACTGTTTTCGTCAAGGGTTTGGAGAAAAAAAGATGGCTGGATCGCATCATGATTGGTACATCAGTGTCCGTTGTCGATTTGGAAACGCTGGAGTGCCCATCGCTGCGTAAACTATCAACCGCAATACCCGCCATAAGATGCCCACATCATCCGAATCTCCTAATGAAATATAACTGTTCCGATGGGAATGTGAAATCTCTGAAGAGTTGGATAATGCATATAAGGCGAAATGTAGACGAATGAAGGTGTTTTGTAAAGAAATAAAACAGATTTACATATATGAGTTTTTATTTTTTTTTACGTAGAAAACCTTTTACAATACAAATGAAAACTGACGTTATTAATACTGTATTATACAATGATATATGAAAACACTTATTCAACATAAAGTTCGATTTGGCTGTCACACGACTTGGAATGTGACACTGTTGTATTTTCCACCGTGATACATCATGCGGAAATGATTCTTCTGCGATGATTCAACCATCTGCGTGAACAGCGCCTGGTCGTCCTCGAAAACTCTTGCAAGCCGCGTTGGTAGGAAGACAGCGAATTCTCCATTGACCTCAGCGATGACCCTTTTCCCGAATTTCGTCGTCACGAATTTTAGATTGCTGATCGGATGTTCTTGCTGAATTTCCAGCTCGATTAGCTTCTTCGTTGGAAGGAATTCCGCCATCTTGCCCACCTTGTTGATAGCTGCGAGATCCATTTTCTTGGATTTTGACGTCAGCGAATGTCTTCAATATTAAACGCAAGTCTGATCTTGTGCGAATCAGATTTTGTACTTGTTTGATATTCTTCAAGAGTAGTTTGGTGCGTAGTTTTAGCTCACGATGACGATTGCTTTGCATCCAGTCTTTGTTCTGCATCACGTCTTTGAATGGTACAATTCGAGCTGCTGCATTAGATTTTGTATCATTGTACCCCACCACAGAATCTTATTCATCGACTCCGCCTTTTTCGTCTCTAACCCTATCGGCATCGAACATTTAAAACTGATCGAATCACAAGTTTCGCTATTGTTTCTCTATGACGCACTCGTTGCATAAATCACCGCTTTAGAACGACACTTTTCACATTGCAATCGACGTGGAGCTGGTCCATCAACGTGGGTTCTCATATCTGGTGTATTCCAATGCTCCATGCACGGTAGGTATAATGCTACTTCAGGATCAGCACGGAGATGTGCGGGTAACCGATCCCACAGGAGATGAATTTGCGTTCCCCAATATTTGAGAAGCTTGGACTTTGAAATAGTTTTCAGTTCCGCCTTAGATAGCTCCCACGGATTTTTAACATTGCACATCACGAGCGTAGCGTTCGTTGTATTCATCTTGCCGTTCAATTGCAGACTAAACTATAAACCTTGCCCATCGAGAATATTTTTCTTTGAATATTCTGAGAACAAGGATCCGATTCATTGCTTTAGATGTGAATGTTTTGTTTATAAATTCTTTTCACCGCAATAAATATAAGAGGGTGACAACGAGTATAGAATAGAATAGAATAGAATAGAATAGCATAAATTTTATTGGGCCCTGGGATAAATCCCCTAAGGACCGTGAGTACAAAGATAGACACTGGATTTTATGACAGTTGCTTATTATCTAATGTTATTATTGTCTAAGTTTTACGTTTTAAGTGTGTCTGCTTTATTAGCTTATGTTACTTGTCTCCTCCGCAAGGATATGGGCTAACAATTTTTGCTTAAATATCTCAAGCGACGACGACGCCGTGATGACTGCTGGTAGTGCATTCCACAAGTAGGTGCCGAGCACGCGAAAAGACTTACGAAAAGTCGACGTTCGCAGGATTGGCACACGAAGAGTTTCAGTTCGGCCCCCCAGAACCCTCGGATTCTCTCTATGTCGAAAGATGAGACAATCCGCGAGATAGGAGGGGACCCCGGTACGAACGATAGAGTAAAATAGGTACCCTATAAAAAAGCGCCGTCGATTCGCTATTGTGAGCCAGCCGAGCGAGCGTCGACCCTCCGATATATGCTCAGAGCGTCCCTATTTGTAAAACAAATCGAACTGCGGCGTTGAGTGCACGCTGCAGCTTCGCGTTCTGTTCACCGGTGACATCACTTAACACGGCTGGGCAGTACTCCAGATGTGGAAGAACCAAGGTCCTTACTAACCACTTTCGAGTAGCAAGATCAAGTAAGTGCGCAAAACGATAGAGAGGTGCTAAACTCCCGTACACCCGCCGTCGCGTCTCCGAGACCTGTCTCCACCACCCCAACGTATTGGTGATGATGAAGCCCAGATAACGAGTGGATACAACGTAATCCACCCGATTGTTAAGTACGAGGAGTGGGGGGAGCTGAGCCAGGTCAACGCGACTAACGAGCCCAGTAGACCCCAATATCATGGCCTTGGTCTTGGCACTATTAAGTGAGAGAGAGTTGCGTGTCGCCCAGCCGTATATAGAAGCAATATCACCGTTGACCCTGTCCAGCGACGCATGCAGATCGTTGGAGAGGCATTGGTAATAAATAACCAGGTCATCGGCGTACAGCAAGTACGAGCATGTTTGGAGCACCGCAGGCAGGTCGCCAAGGTATAGACTAAATAGTAAAGGGCCCAGAACGCTGCCCTGCGGCACACCTGAGGTCACCGCTGTCCATTCCGAGAGCGTACCATCCCCGAGGCGCACTGCCTGCGACCTTCCACACAGGTACGACGTGAACCACGCAATTGCCGACGCCGACAGTCTGAATCCGCGAGCTTGCGGAGAAGAGAGAGGTATAAGGTGCGTAAAGAACAAGGGTCTGACTCACGATGCATTCATTAGCTATGACTGCTCTATTCAGTCATACATTTTCAAGAGTGTCAAGTGGCGTAAGGGACTTGAAGTGTTTGTATACATTATCGTCTAAACAACCACTTGATGATCGATCTTGGGGTATTAGCAAGCGAAACATTCCAACAAAAAATGTCAACCATCCACCTCCTAACTGCCCCCCCCCACTCACCACCCACCTCCTTACCACCCACTGCATGCCACTCGCCGATTCACGCGAAAAAAATGTCAACCACCCACCCACCCACCACCCACCACCCACCTCCTTACCGCCCACTGCATGCCGCTCGCCGATTATCAAGAAAATCTCATTCAACCTGACAGATGGTTTGGGTCTCAGCTAAAACATCGGTACATACCGATTCTGCAATGCCTACCACCCACCACCCACCCACCCACCTCCCATCATCCACCCACCCACCCACCCGACAGGTGGTTTGATTCTCAGCTAAGATATCGGTAATTACCAATTCTGCAATTCCTGCCACCCACCACCCACCCACCCACCCACCCACCCCCATCACCCACCTGTCACACACCTGAAATTCACCTACCCACCCACCCACCCACCACCCACCGACTCGCGCATGCGCAGATCGAGTTGAGTCAGAACCAGCCTTGTATATCTACTCGAATTCGTTAATATAATCCCAAAATTGCGTCCTTCTTCTTTCTTAGTCCCGTGATGTTCCGAAATATAATCTTGATACTGTGCTTCTTTGGTCGTATGTCTTCTCTAGCCCCTTCTTCCCCGATCTCTGTTCTCGCAGAGGTCGGAGGAGCTCCCGGGCCCGTTTCCGAGCGCTCTGCAAATTTCTGAGCGTTCAGAGATTTGCAAGGCTCTGTCTGCCGAAAAAAATTCTCTCTCTCTCAGACCTTGCCCGTCCTTCCATACTAAAACTTTGCCGTTCACCGTAAGCTTTCTATAGCCAACTTTGGCTACGTTGCCATTTTCCCGTTCGGCCCCAGCGAGTGACATTATCTGTTTTTGTATATTTCTTTCCTCTCTTATTCGATCGTTGTCTATAAAAATTTGTTTACCTTTCATTCTGCTTTTCTTGACCATTACGTTTCTTTTCTCGTCCCCGTTCTGCAGTGTCGCTGATACCATTCTTCATCTTGTTCCGTTCATTCCGATCCACCTTGCTTCTGCGACCTGTATCTCAATGCCTAGTTCTGTCTTCAGCATATCTTCTACTGGGTTTGCCAAGGTCGCAGCAATTGGTACTTCCCATCCCTTTATTACTATGTTATTTTTTCTTTCCCTTTTTTCCCCTCATCTTATTGCTTTTCTCTAATTATTTGGGTCTCTCTGCAACGCCTCCGGGCTCGTCTTTCTGCTGTTCTACTTTATTACTTTATGCCTCGCATCAATTCCATTAAATTTTTCTTCGAATCTCTCTTATTTCGGTTCCATGATAATTGCCTTTTTTCAAATTTCGTCCTTTATTGTTTGTCTGTCAACTTTGGCCTCGCTTAGTGTGTTTTTGACTTCCTTTAGTGAATCTTGGATTTCTCTTAACATTTAAAAAATCCCTGCCTCTGCCATTTTTCTTTTGCTTTCTTGCCCTTTTTCTACTAATTTCTGTGCTATGTTACTCCTTCGTAGGGGTTCCTGTCCCTCCTCACTATTCGCCGCGCTGTTTGCAATTTTTCCCTTTCCTCGTTCTTCCTTGTTCGTATTAGGTGCGTCTCTTTTTTTCTTTAAGAATTTTTCTAGAGTTGCAATTCTTCGCGGAGACGCTCCCACACTGTTTAACCCTAGGTTGGCTTCCTACCGTAGATCGGTATCTGTCGGTTGGTTTAGTTCCTTGTTCGGTCTCACTCATATTCTGTGTTCCCGTTTTTCGTTCGGCCGGCTAAGGCCAGTCACCTCCCGGAATTCGCGCGTCAGCGTTTTCGACAACCGAGAACCGATGCGTCAAGCCTTCTCTATATGCTGAACTTACTTGCTTACTTTCTGCCTTTTCCCGACCTTTCTTGCCTTCTTTCTCCTCAGCTGGAAGCCCTTTCTTTTCTGTACACGTAAGTGTGCAATTCACTTCACTTTGATATCTTTTTCCCTTCGTTCACTCAAGTTTTTCGCGCACTCGACATACATACGTGTTGCCTGCTTCACTGATTCCCCCCGAAAATAATATATTTTGAGCGAAAATCATTCACAATATTTTAATATACGTAATTCATATTTATAATAAAAATTGTAGATTTTGCGGGAGCACTGAAAAAACGAGAGGGTAGAAAATGGCTACAATTTTATGGTGCACGGCCAAAATTACACATTTTTGTAGTGCACAAATTTGTTAAACACAGTATAATTGGGCACAATTTTTTTTTGTGCACGGCCATATTATACACAAAACCACATTTTTTTTGGCACTTTTGTGCAGAAGCATTATTGTGCGCATTGTTATAGTGCATGATCAAGTATACTATAAAAAAACGTCGCACACAATTTCATAGTGCACAATGTATAGTGCACAGTCCGTTAGTACACAACCAAACAATCAATTGCGGAATCGTTCGTAACACTATAATACACAACGTTATAGTACACTTGTGGAATTATGCACATCGTTATTATGCAGATCGGATATGTGCACAGCGACATTGGGCACAATTACGTATTTCCACACAGGATGACTCGATAGTGCACACCGCCGTTGTGCACGTCGGTAATGTGCACAGCATTTTTATTGTGCACAATACGATTGTGCGAATTGGACACAGCGTTTCTGTGCACAACGTCATAGTGCACACTAATATCTCGTGACCGCAATAGTGTCACTGAGTTATTGTGCACGTCACGATAATGCACACCAATATCTCGTGACCTCAATAGGATCGATGAGTCATTGTGCACATCGCGATAGTGCACACCAATATCTCGTGACCTCAATAGTGTCAATGAGTTATTGTGCACAGCCCGATAGTGCACAAGAATATTAGGCACGTCGCGATAATGCACACGTATATCGCACGTACAGAAGAGTGATTATACGATATTGTGCACAACGCGGTCGTGCACGGTAATATTGTGCACGTCGCGATAGTGCACACGTATATCACGTGTCCGGAAGTGTGACCACACGATATCGCGCACATCGCGGTAGTGCACGGTAATATTGTGCACGTCCCGATAGTGCACCCGTATATCGTTCGTCCGGAAGAATGACCATATGATATTATGCACGTCGCGGTAGTCCATGTTTACTATTATCTCTCTTTTGGTTTCAACCATTTACTCTGCATATGGTAACTACTTGCAACGTCACAGTTGATGAGAGTGTTCGTGAAAATCAACATTTATTAGACACTCTAAATTCCTACGTTGGTTTTTATCGAAGCGCATTCAGAATTGCAAGGTAATCTCAGATGTCTTTCTCCAATTCCCCGACCTCCACGATATCGCGAAAGTGGTGTGACTTGCGCACAAGCTTGAAGGCTCTAAATTCAACGATTCATTTCGTTAAAAAATGGAACGACCGTTTGCAGAATAATAAGGGAAAAATAAAAAGCGTATATGCATATTGAGACGTGTCTCATAGGCAGCACACTATCGGTAGAGTACAGTATGAAGCGCGAGAGTTCGCATGAGTAATTACTTTGTCGAAAGTGAAGTACTTGCCGGTGATTCGCAAGGCGGCCGCTAGATGCCGCATTTTCTCGCGAACGGATAAGCGACAGCGCGCGCGTAAAAGGGCGAGCGCGAGTCGAATGATCACCGAGTTCCACAGAGAGAACAGGTACATTTTCCTTCAATACCTCCGGGTCCCCAGAGCCTTCGGTGACGTTGGCTCCAGGTGTACTCAATCTCCCGAACCAGGGTGCACACATCTTTGGTGACGAAGTAGTGGGCATTCCTGTCACCAGTCACTGCTAGTAGGGCCGCGATAGGTAGGTAACCCAAACGGGAGTGAGCCGGAAGGGAGTCGCGGATCGACCAAGTGGTGACACGGTAGGTTCACGATCTCGTGGAAGCCGAACTCTCCGACGAGGGCCCTGTTCTACGGGTATCGGAAAATCGTGTCGACAGGTTCGCACGATATTCCTGTGGGATACTCCGTGGGCACGGCAGAGTAGAAACGATGTTAAAATTCACATTTTAATAATAGTTTATTCCCTAATTTAAAATGGAGACTTAAATAATGCAACTTGTACAGATTCATGTCCACGAAGAAAGCTCCGTCGATACAACAGTATCGATGCTAAAATTCATCGTCTCTGGTATCGAGCTTTGACTCGTTCCGCATAAAGTATCTCGACGAAACAAAATGGTAGAATAAAAGGCGAAGAATTAGTAGAATTAACTTTTACGATTTACCGACATTTGGTCGATAAATCGCTTTTCTGTCTTTCTTTTCGAGTAAAATCGCGACTCGCAGAATAAACGCATTAAAATCATTATGGTTCGATGTGTAAAAGGAGAATTTCGCATGACTCGAAACATTTTTCGTTTCTTCAGCGCCATCCGCGTATAAAGTAATTAATAAACTTTATCTCATACAGACATCGATTATTACAGCTCGCCGATAACTCGAGTGTGTTTCACAATTTATAGAATAAAAAAAACCGATGAGAAAGGTAAGCGTCGATAATACAGATTTCTGTGCAAAACATTTTTAGGCACTCACTATAATAGGCAAAGAGTGCCTATTAAAATGACCAGCGGGGCTTCTTCACACAGCTTTCGATGGGGATTCTGCACAGCGTATGCTCCAAAAAATGTAGTTTTTTAGCATTTACTTCAGTGTACCTGCAACATCATGCGTAGTTAATTTGAAGTGACTCCAATGACTCGAAATATTTTTTTTTGCCTGTGGTTTAATAAAAATACCTTTATTACTGAATTTATCTTCTTAGACGTCCGTATTACAGCGTAACTTTGGACAGTGCAAACCAATTTTTCTCTTCTTCGCAGCAATTATGTATCATATCATCACCATTGTGCACATACATTTTGAAAACCCTGCGAAGCATTTGAATATTTGCTTAACAAAAAAAATCCATTTTTTTCTTCGACAAGTATCCATACAGTGCTGTAACTTTGGACTGTGCGTTGCAATTTTTAGGCACTCACTATAACAATAGGCAAAGAGTGCCTATTAAAATGACCATCCGTTGCTCTTCGGAGTCTGTCGAAGGGGTTACTCCGCAGCGCATACTCCAAGAGTTTTTATTTTTCACTATTTGCTTCGGTGTATCTCCAAAATCATGCGTAGTTACTTTGAAGTGACTGCAATGAATAGAAATATTTTTTTTAGCCTGCGGTGTAATGAAAACAACTTTTTGGCTGAATTTTTCTTCTCGGACGTCCGTATGGACGTCCGAGAAGATCACGTATCACTCTGTAACTTTAGATGGTGCAAACCAATTTTGTTCTCCTTCGCAGGGTTTTTTTATTACATTATTTCCAGTATGCACATCACTTTTAAAACCAATCTGAGACCTTTAAGTATTTTTTCTAAAAAAATATTGGCCACAATTTGCATTTGCTTTCGGTCAAATGTCCGTACGGTGCCATCACAATGAACTCTACGAACCAATTTTTTTCTCCTTCGCAGCATCATTTTGTTTTATTAAAAGCACTATGCACAACAAATTTGGAGTCATTCTGACAAATATAATTTTAATTATAAAATAATTCAAAAACAGTGGTTGTAACAAGATTTGCTTCAAAGGTTATGTTATTTAGATGTGCGAAAAATCCATTTTACATAATGTTAAAAAAAAACTTCGGTCGTGAAAAATAAAACACGAAATATCATACACAGATTCACAAATGTTTGCGTTTTTTATTTCGAAAATAGTATATTATCACCGAAAATCATTCGCAATATTTTACCATAATTTATTCACATTCGTAATAAAAATTATAAATTTCACGTATTCACTGAAAAAATTGGTTGTTAACTGACAAAAAAGGTTCATCGAATATCCAAAATAATTACAATTTCCCAAATAGAACTAAAAAAATCGCGAGTATATATTTTTTCGTTTTATTCTATCTGTCAAACTTTGGACGCAGATGACAATTTCGTAGCAGACGATAGATAGATGCTCATACGTCGCGGCGCGCGTACTCTGTGGCCGGATGATTTTCAAATAAAAAAAATCGACATCTCGTTTCAATCTTTGTTCGTATTTTACCTAAATACAAATGGATTCTACGCGGTATAGCGCAGATAAAAAGTGTGTAATCATAAAAAAAAAGAATTTTCTATCTTTCGACCGTCGAAGATTCATCGCAGCCGAAATCTTCGTCGATTATGTTCACCCGATTTATTTGTTTAGAGTTAATAATAAAAACTGCTAATTTTGTTTCTGGCAAAGTATGTTCTCCTCTTCAAAACAAGACGAGATAAGAGTCGATATCTTTTTTCGCTGCCAAGATATTAATTTTTTTAAGCAAAGACTAATTTCACGATTTTTCGTCAAAAAACGAATCGTTTTTTCAAATTTCTCGAATTTACCGTCTCTAATCCTTTCCTCTCATAGAAATCGTATTTACAAACTGACTCTCCGCGTTATTGCGTAGATAAAAAGGGTGCAATGTTTAAAAATTGAATTTTTTACACTTCGACCGTCGGAGATTCATCACATTCGAAATCTTTGTCAATGTTGTTCGCTCGATTTATTCGTTTACAGTCGATAAAAAAAAACTGCTAATGATTATTCTATCGACGTATTTCCAACGTTTTTTCAAATTTTACAAATTTTCGTCGAAAAACGATTATTTTTTCATATTCTCACGTCTTGAAAAGTATTTTTTCGCGAAAAAACCAATTGTACTCTTAAAGAACAATTTTAAACAATTATTTATCGACAAAGTGAAAAACACTAAATTTGTCGATTTTACGAGTTATTCCGAACCGCGCAACTTATCCTTGTTTGTGATTAAATAAAAATAAAAAAAAACGATATGGTGCTACATTTGATATTTTTAAGCGACGATAAATATCAATAAATTTTCATTGAAAAACGAAAAAAATTATCGAATTTCTCAAACTTCTCGTCTCCAATACTTGTCTGTTCTACAGAGATAATAATGAGCTGATTCCATGTATTATGAAGAAGAAAAAAAATATATCTCAAATGGTAGAAATAAATTTTGTTGTAAGAGGACTGTCAAAGAGCCTTCACAGTCGAATTTTTCAAGAATTTCATCAGTTTGTAAAAAATGTTTCGTAGCCATCCAAGATGACAAATTTTTGATTCGAGTAACGTACTACTTTCTCTTCAATACAAGACAAGAACCAAGACGATATATTTTCTCGTTCTCGAGATGATTTGCGGAGAATTCGTCTAAAACAGTTCGTCTAAAACATTTCGTCTAAAACAATTCGTCTAAAAGACAATTCGTCTAAAAACAATTCGTCTAAAACAATTCGTCTAAAACAATTCGTCTAAGAACAATTCGTCTAGAACAATTCGTCTAAAACAATTCGTCTAAAACCAATTCGTCTAAAAACAATTCGTCTAAAAACAATTCGTCTAATAGCAATTTGTCTAAAACAATTCGTCTAATAAAATAATTTTGCAAAAATTAAAAAACTCCCGACTGAAAGAGTAGCCAAATAACGAAAATGTATTAACTGAAAATAGTGAAATAACAATTAAATTATTCGCATATGATAGTCGAGCGATTTCTTCGTCATTAACGTCTTCATATGGAAATCTCCCGACAATCATATGCGAATAATTTAATTGTTATTTCACTCTTTTCAGTTAATACATTTTCGTTATTTGCCTACTCTTTCAGTCGGGAGTTTTTTAATTTTTGCAAAATTATTTTATTTCATGATTTGTAAAGAGATCAGGCGTCCGTTCGATCGTTTGAGGTTAGGTATGCTTCGAAAAGATCGGGCGCCTAGCGAGCAGTCGGGAAGCGAAAAATATATCGCAGAAAATGGCGCTCAGTTTTCGATATATTTGATTAACTGTTTAATAGATCGCTTTTATTTCTACCAATATTCACCTAATCGAAATTTTGTTTCGCAAACGACATTCTCTGGGCGTCTTAGAATCAGTGTACCAAATTCTGTTAAGTAACTTTGCGTCGTTCACGGAAACATTCCGGACAACGAAATCGCTCGTTTTCGTGAAACGCATAACTCCCGTCTTTTTGCCCTAGCGGGCACTCGGGAGTTAAAAACAATTCGTTTAAAAACAATTCGTCTAAAATAATACGTTTAAAATAGTTCATTTGAAAATAAGGATATTGTTTCTATTGTATTAACTATAGCGGAGATATCGATAGCATTTGTCAACTATAGCGGAAATATTTGTAGTGTCTGTCAACTATAGCGGAAATATCGATAGCGTTTGTCAACTATAGCGGAAATATTTGTAGTGTCTATTTATTATATTTCTGCTATAGTTGACATACGCTATCGACATTTCCCTTATAGTTGATGAACTCTATAGATATTTCCGTTATAGTTGACAAACGCTATCGATATCTCCGCTATAGTTAATACAATAGAAACAATATCTTTATTTTCAAATGAACTATTTTAGACGAATTATTTTAGACGAATTGCTATTCGACGAATTGTTTTTAGACGAATTGGTTTTAGACGAATTGTTTTCGTCGAATTGTTTTTAGACGAATTGTTTTAGACGAATTGTTTTTAGACGAATTGTTTTAGACGAATTGTTTTAGACGAATTGTTTTAGACGAATTGTTTTAGACAAATTGCTATTAGACGAATTGTTTTTAGACGAATTGTTTTAGATGAATTGTTTTAGACGAATTGTTTTAGACGAATTTTCCGCAGACGGGCTTCCCAGTGGACGTGTTTAGTAGCTCGATAACGTCTGACACCATGTAACAGAACGGCCGATATCTTCGATGAGGTGATGGCAGACGATGATGCGACGGTAGGGCCAGAAATAAATGATAGAAAATATGGTGACCCCGGGATTCGAACCCAGGTTGATCAGGTACTAATTAAGAGCGCTAACCACTGCGCTATAGTCACCCATATGTTTCTATCATTCGTGTTGTCTACTTATATGCAAAGCTGGACCCGTCCGTCACACACCGTTACATGGGGAAAAAAAAAACACTGAATGGGAAGGATTTAAAAGGGATATTCGGCCTGAAAGCTAAATGGTAATCGTGTTGGTGTCGGTACATGTTTTGTGTGTTTGTTTTTTATTCATTAAATCTGGTAATAAGTTTTAAGCCAATAAAACGACTTTACTAGACATGATTTGATTCGTTAAATTAATTTGATCAAGTTCTACGTCTCAATATTTGACAATTTATCGTCAAACAAAAAGGAAATATCCGTTGTGAATATTAATAATCAATTGGTACTAAAAAGAAATGTTTTTATTCGACGAAGGTTAAACACTATGAATTAATTTACGTAAATGATAAATGTTTTTCCCTCATACGTAAAAAAAACGCAGAGCGCGACGTATAAACATACTTCATCTGTAACGCATAGCGCGATGTCTAAATACACTCGATACGGAGCGCGTAGCGCGACGTGCACCCCCGTGAGTGCCTTAAAAAATGTCCTCCTGAAGGGACATTTTTCGGGGGGTTTGGGGGGCCGAGCCCACCAACAAGAGCATCTGCGCCTGCAGGGCGCTGAGACGCATGTTAATATCTTGTAATATGTTTGAATAAAGAAAATCATATCACCGAATCAACAACGTCTCACGACTTTTTGCTCGCCCCGAACCCCTAACTCGATCTCTCTAACCGAGTGCGAGGCATTCGCTACAGGGTGATCGTTACAATATATAATTAAAAACACATCGTCATTTGTAAAATATAGTTTTATTAAATACATCATGACAATGGGAAAATTTTGGCGAATGAAAATCAAGGTAACGCAATGGGCAGTCGGGAGTTAAAAATCAACAAATTCATTTTAAATAATGAAAGGGCTACCACCGCCCTGTCGGGATTAGCAACAGTCACAGCAACTACTTTGCAACCGTACATCTGCTGGTCGTGATTTGCCGTATTAAATACCGCAAACCGCCCACGGTTCGACAAATATGAGAGCCCTCGCTAGATGTCGCTAGAGTGTCCTCCCAAAGGTAATATTCTGCCATATTCCACTGCAACTAAAAGTAACCGTGCTTATTAGATACATTTTTATCGTTTTTTTCCGTCGACCATTGATTGACTTTCGATATTAGATATATTTTCTCAATTTTTTCTGCCTTTTCCATCTTTCAACCATTGGTTATGACTTTCGAGCCCTCCGCCGCAACCTTAAAACAACCGCCCGTCTACCTTCGCGACTATAGCAACCAAAAAACAACCGTGCTTATTAGATATGTTTTCACCATCTTTTCTGCCTTTTCCGTCTTTCAACCATTGAGACTTCCAATGCGAACGCCGCAACCTTAAGGGAATACGTCACATATGCACTATACTTTATTTCGAGCCCCACATTTTTTATGCTGCAGAATAAAGTACGACGAATTTTTTTAAATAAAAAAAAAATTTGTCCATGCGGTTGTTGAGATAAAAATGACAAAATTTCAGTAATTTTACATAGATACCACGGGACATAACGTGGAGTCCATCACACTTGGTTCGAAAGCGCATACTTGTGCACTACTGGTTATGAAAAAAAGTGCGCACTGTATACATTGAAGTCTAAACATCACATAGTAGTGATAACAAGCGTCTCAGCGCCCTGAGGGCGCAAATGCTCTTGTTGGTGGGCTCCGCCCCCCAAACCCCCCGAAAAATGTCCCTTCGGGACATTTTTTAAGGCACTCACGGGGGTGCACGTCGCGCTACGCGCTCCGTGTCGAGTGTATTTACACATCGCGCTATGCGCTACGGATGAAGTATGATTATACGTCGCGCGCTGCGTTTCTTTTCGAAAGTACGTATGAGGGAAAAACATTTATCAGTTACGTAAATTAATTCATAGTCCTTAACCTTCGTCGAATAAAAACATTTCTTTTTTGTACCAATTGATTATTAATATTCACGACGGATATTTCCTTTTTGTTTGACGATAAATTGTCAAATATTGAGACACGAGACAAATATAACGAATTGCACCATGCAGAACTTGATCAAATTAATTTAACGAATCAAATCATGTCTAGTAAAGTCGTTTTATTGGCTTAAAATTAATGACCAGATTTAATGAATAAAAAACAAACACACAAAACATGTATCGACACCAACACGATTACCATTTAGCATGCAGGCCAAATATCCCTTTTAAATCCTTCCCCTTCAGTGTTTTTTTCTTTCCCATAATAGATGGAATCAGTTCGTTATTTTATCTGTAAGAAACCAAATCATTGTAGAAGAAAAGTTCAAGAAATTTGCTATTCTTTGTGATTTTCAATGAAATTTTGTCGATATTTATGGATGCTGCAAAAAAATGCTATCTGGAGAACGAAAAAATATATCGTCTTGGTTCCTGTCTTGTATTGAAGAGAAAGTAGTACGTTACTCGAATCAAAAATTTGTCATCTTGGATGGCAACGAAATATTTTTTACAAACTGATGAAATTCTTGAAAAATTCGACTGTGAAGGCTCTTTGACAGTCCTCTTACAACAAAATTTATTTCTACCATTTGAGATATATTTTTTTTCTTCTTCATAATACATGGAATCAGCTCATTATTGTCTCTGTAGAACAGACAAGTATAGGAGACGAGAAGTTTGAGAAATTCGATAATTTTTTTCGTTTTTCAAAGAAATTTTATTGATATTTATCGTCGCTTAAAAATATCAAATTTAGCATCATATCGTATTTTTTTAAATTTTATTTAATCACAAACAAGGATAAGTTGCTCGGTCCGGAATACCTCGTAAAATCGACAAATTTAGTGTTTTTCACTTTGTCGATAAATAATTGTTTAAAATTGTTCTTTAAGAGTATAATTGGTTTTTTCGCGAAAAAAAAACTTTTCAAGACGTGAGAATATGAAAAAAAAAATCGTTTTTTGACGAAAATTTGTAAAATTTGAAAAAACGTTGGAAATACGTCGGTAGAATAATCATTAGCAGTTTTTTTTTATCGACTGTAAACGAATAAATCGAGCGAACAAAATTGACAAAGATTTCGAATGTGATGAATCTCCGACGGTCGACGTGTAAAAAATTCAATTTTTAAACATTGCACACTTTTTATCTGCGCAATAACGCGGAGAGTCATTTTGTAAATACGATTTCTATGAGAGGAAACGATTAGAGACGGTAATTTCGAGAAATTTGAAAAAACGATTCGTTTTTTGATGAAAATTCGTGAAATTAGTCTTTGCTTAAAAAAAATCATATCTCGGCAGCGAAAAAAGATATCGACTCTTATCTTGTCTTGTTTTGAAGAGGAGAACATACTTTGCCAGAAACAAAATTAGCAGTTAGTATTATTAACTATAAACGAATAAATCGGGTGAACATAATTGCCAAAGATTTCGACTGCGATGAATCTTCGACGGTCGAAGGATAGAAAATTCTTTTTTTTATGATTGCACACTTTTTATCTGCGCTATACCGCGTAGAATCCATTTGTATTTAGGTAAAATACGAACAAATATTGAAACGAGATGTCGATTTTTTTTATTTGAAAATCATCCGGCCACAAAGTACACGCGCCGCGACGTATGACCATCTGTGTATCGTCTGCTATGAAATTATCATCTGCTTCCAAAGTTTGACAGATAGAATAAAATGAAAAAATATATACTCGCGATTTTTTTTAGTTGTATTTGGGAAATTCGAATTATTTTGGATATTCGATGAATCTTTTTTGTGAGTTTACCACCAATTTTTTCAGTGAATCCGTGAAATTTATCATTTTTATTACGAATGTGAATAAAATATGATAAAATATTGCCAATGATTTTCGGTGATAATATATTATTTTCGAAATGAAAAACGCAATAATTTGTGAATCTGTGTATGATATTTCGTGTTTTATTTTTCACAACCGAAGTTTTTTTTTTAACATGATGAAAAATGGATTTTTGGCAAATCTAAATAACATAACCTTTAAAGCAAATCTAGTTATAACCACTGTTTTTGAATTATTTTATAATTAAAATTATATTTGTCAGAATGACTCAGAATTTGTTGTGCATAGTGTAACAGAACGGCCGATATCTTCGATGAGGTGATGGCAGACGATGATGCGACGGTAGGGCCAGAAATAAATGATAGAAAATATGGTGACCCCGGGATTCGAACCCAGGTTGATCAGGTACTAATTAAGAGCGCTAACCACTGCGCTATAGTCACCCATATGTTTCTATCATTCGTGTTGTCTACTTATATGCAAAGCTGGACCCGTCCGTCACACACCGTTACAATAGTGCTTTCGATGCAATGAAATATTGTTCCGAAAGAGAAAAGAATTGGTTTCCAGGATTCTTAATAGGAGCACCGTACGGACATCAGAAGTGAGAAAATAATTTTTTTATGGAAAATTGTGATGAATAAATAGTTAGAGATGTAGGATTGTCTCTAAATTTGCTGTGCATATTGCTCTTGATAAAACAAAATGATGCTGCGAAGGAGAAAAAGATTCAAGTTTCAAGTTCAAGTTCAAGTTTACTTTCCACTCGGAGTGTCTGTCTCTCGAGAGCGTCGGAAGTTTTAAACGTCCTATGTCCCAAATGACATCGGTACTAGAGTGGTCGCACGGGCCGGATGCAAATGAAAAAAGAATAATGATGCTTCAAATGCATGTGTATTAATTTACTTGAGGCAATTGTTTGACGTGTCCAAAAATGACCATCCCTCGAGAGTATCAGCATGCCTATGTTGTAGTCCCATTTGTTTTTAACGTTTAATAAGTGAATCATGGATATAATCTACTTTGTTCGAGAGAGTCCATCGTAGGCGCGTTCGCGGGTCCGCGGATGCACGACAACGAGACGCGCAAAACGTTCGAGGAAACTCTACCTTTTCTCTACCTCGTGAAATAAAACAGGGAGAACCTGAGTGGTATTGAAAAAGTCTTTATTGTATCCAGGAGTTCTTTTGCATATTCCATTCCACGCCGTTGTATGCAATGGCCAAAATATATGGCCAAAATAACGCCTTTTCTGGAGTGAGCTGTTCATTTTTGTAGGATACTACTTGTCGTTTGAATACGTGCGCGTTTTTACATGGGAATACATTGCGTTTGCGCGTTTTGGCCATAGGTGGCGTTGATTTTTCGGCGACTTGATAGCAACCCATCTAACCATGTGACGAGTGTGAAGCGCGCGCCTTTCAAATTCTGTTTGAAAAAGAATGCACTGGTAGTCTCTCGTTGTTTGTATATTGCAATGGTATTTCGTAATTTTTTGTTCGTAATGGGATTTTCGTTATTGTCATTGATTGAAAGATTTCCAAATAAGCAGGTACACATTTGATATTTCATGATAAACATTTTATTGGTTATACACACTTGAACAACGTAGATCCGACCGGCCGAACTAATATTTTATAAATATCAGCAACAGTAATAACATTAATAATTTTTCTTCACATACGTAGTTGCACATCGTAAAACGTACTTATTTCATAAATATCAGCAACAAACATAACCAAAATATGTTATTTTTTAAATGATTTTCATACCTCTGCAATAGAAATGTTAACGTAGTTAGTTAAGTCGGCTTTGGAGTGCGTTACAGATTTGAGTGAGAACCCGTTTATTTTTTGTAACTCTTGGTCTTTCCCCAATATCTGCACCTAGAACGATTGAAATGCCACTCTCTCCATGCGTGTCGAAAGTACTTTTTAGTTGCATCAAGGTGATACCGGCAGCTGCTATTTTTGAAATCATAGACGCCGATACCTATCCTTTTATGGCCTGTAACTCATCTCTTGCTTATTTTTGTTTTTATTTTTCGTGACTCGCATTCGCTACCGAGGAAAACGGGACAGTTCGTCGGATCAATTCGCCTTCCGTGATCGAAAACCTGTATAGTAGATTATGCAACATGCATACGTCGACGATGGTATTATGTGCTCCCGTTGCACTATCGGGTCCGAGATAGTCACAGGCAAGGTCGGATTGTTTAAAACAGCTTTTTGCCGCGACTTTGGCGGCCAGTTCCTTGACGCGCTTTAATACAGGTAGAGTATCAGTGAAACCTTTTACTACCGACCCAAATTCGTCTAACAACCGCTCTTTGTGCATCTGTTTGACGATTTGCGGGCTATCGAACGTTACTCCCTTATAAGCAACGAGAATAACTGTGTCAAAAAACGTCTTCAAAAACGAAATAAACTCTGAGCAGGCGAGTTGCGGTGGTGTCTTTACAATCGGCGAGATGACGTTTCCAGTTTGCAGAGTTAATACCCCGTCTTCGATTGAGAGTCCCGTAAGATCCGTAACGACTGCAGGAATTCCTTGGAATGGGAGAATGAAAGTACTAAATTCTTGATTCCGTTATTTCGCTGCAATTTGAATTACTTCCGCTTTTGGACCGAATCCGAATATCGTCGGACAATGAACATCCTGAAGAATACGTAACTCCTTCCCTGCTTTCCGTGCTGTCTCTGCCCTGAGATTTCAGTTTTTTCTTCATCAGTCGACGCCGTTTGAACGCGACGGTTGTCTCCCGTGCGGCCATGTACATTCGTTGTTCATCTTTTTTCTCACGGAATTCCTTGGTGTGTTTGCTAGGGGACATCCCGAGTTCTTAGTTAACGGCCATAATGTACTGCGTCCCGAGATTTTTCTGAGACACAGCACTGTCGACTCGGTACACCAAAGATTCCGAACGGACATAGCATCTACTCTTAGCGGCTTTGGACAACACAATGGCATTAAACGATTCATTGGGCTGAGTAGAACTGCAAGCAGCCATTTTTTGGGCGTTATTGGCGTAACTGTCGAATATACGCGTTAAACCGCTGTACAATTGCTCGCCACGCATCCCGTTCCCGTGGGGAAGGCCGGCGTGCTTTTAATTCACAGAATCTTCCATAAATTTACACCATTCGCTACATCTCTCATGTTCGTCAAATGCATGGTTTACCATATTCGATATAGCGTCCTTGATAGCATCGGAATCCCCTTGATTTTTCTTGATAGCACAGGCAAAGCATTTCTTCAAATAATCTATTATCGGCTTCTGAAATTTCAGTTTCCATAATTATTACTGAGCGTCTTCACGGTATGATTCAGATCCGACTCTTTCTCGATTACGTGAGATGCTTCTCTTCGTAATCGGCACATCGTTGACGCATCGTCATCCCCGCCGACGTTTTTCGCTGCGAAATCCTTGTTACGAAGGACGACTTCAGCGGCCGTATCGGGCTCCATAGCCTTCGCGCTGCCGGAATAATTAAGACGACAGTCATCGTCACTTGGATCGTGGCCGGCAGAGCAATGGGCGCATCTTTTCATCCGTACCGCTCTTGCCAAAACTCGACCAATGCGTGTGCCGATAAGGGAAATATGGCCTGCATTAAAAATATTATAAGTACAGTCAGGAGTGGGATGGAAATACCCTTATATTTGAAGAAATTTTTCACCAGACTGACTGTCGTCGGTCCTCCCGTTGCCACGCGTTTGCCACGCCGCGTCGATACTCGCCTTGTTTTTCGCGAGACCATCACTAGTTACAGCAGCCCTGCATCGATATTTATATATTAAAGCCATTGACGTTTTACATATACGCACAAGCATTTATGTTACTGCAGTTAAAAATTTGTACTCTCTCAAGCGTGTTTAGAGAAATAAGCATAACACGCTGTCAGTAACCAGCATCAGAATTTTGTGCAAATTGTGAGAAGGAAAAGGTAAATGTTAGAAAAAACATTGAATAAATTGTTGTAATAATATTTGGGTCACTTCTAGATTTCCCAGGCCAGAAAACCCTGTGAAAAATATTTATAAGCGAGATGGGAATTAATTAGGGCGATAACAGATATGTGTAGGTGTAAAAATTCACAGGGAACAACACATTCTCCCGGACAAGAAAGACTGTAACAAAAAATTATTCTCATTCATCGAAATCAAACTATAGAAAATAATAGTAACGTGCAGAATGAAATTTTTCACGCAAAGAAACATGCATAAGAATATGAAAATACAATTGGTTTTTTCTCCTCTGCTCCTAAGCGGGTCCTGTAACTGAACGTATATTTTGAGCATTATTACAAGAATGAATTGAATCGATACATAATTGTATAGTTAAAGATACGTACGCGCCACTCTCTACTAATGTGAGATTTTTTTCAAGCTGGATGCTGTCCTGACATGTCTTTGTTGCTACGCTTTCAATCGCAGGGCCTACAATTCTTTCGAGATGTTTCATGTAATAACCATGTACTGCTGGTACATTCAGTGCAGATAGAATTGTATTGAGATGTGTGACACCAATACCGCTGTCTATAATTGGTGTGAAAAAAAATGTTTATATATGTTATGCCGCCGAAACCCAGTTAGATACTCTGAGTCCGCGGTTTCGAAGATCTTCTTCAAATTTATGTAATAAGGAATACCAGTTAAGAGTTGGAACCCAAGTAAGAATTGAACCGGAGAGTAAATTACAAAAGGATACTTTATTCGTTGAAAGTCTTACATGTAGATACAGTTTGTATGTTCCAATATCCCCTTGGAACAGTTGTATAGTTCGCGCACGTTACGTTCACACAGTTCACATAGTTCACACAGTTCTACGTGTATCAATTAACAAGATTATTACCTTAGATCTTGCCGGACCAAACGTACAGTTCACGAGTCGATTAACAACTGCCTGACACTCGATCTCTGTTCCCTTTATATGAACGGAGATCGATGTCAGCTCGTATATTTTATGTTATTGTTTACCGTGAGCTCGCGCCCACATTTTACCGAGCGTAAAGTGGAGCGTTCGACTCAGCGGATTCCCTTGATGATGGGCATCGTCTCGATGCTCTCATTTCATCATCTTTTGTTTAATAATATTTCTACCCCAATCTCTGTATGAATTCAGAGATCCGAGTTACCTCGATTTGCGTAAAGCCGATTCAGGTGTTTGACGAGTTTCGCAATCGGATACTCGCCGAGAAGGCCTTGCTCGCGAAACTGCTGACTATCCGTTTGGTGCGACGATGGCACGCTTAAGCGCTTCCCACTCGAATTCCTTGTATCTCGTCAGTGCATATGTAATACACATGTCGCAAGGAATTCGGTACTTACTTACTTGTATTTATATTCCACTTTCCTCTTTGTAGAGTTTTATTTCCCATCTATGCCTTTACTACTACTACCATTACTAATTCCCGTGTACCGAGTACAGGGGTTCCGTGGTGCAACATCCTTCCCCCCTGGGGGAAAGAAGTATGGTGATACATACTTCTTTTCCTCTATACGTCTTTCGAGTACCGCGTTTCCTCTCTTTTTTTGTATTTTGTATCAACGACTTCAGGTTGCCGGAAAAAGTGTCCTTCGAAACATCCATATAAACTTTTCGAACTATGATAAAGTCGACAATCAATATTATTATTGCTTCGTCCCATGATGCAAAAATCATTGCGACCGAAATGTGTGTGTTTTTGTTTTGTGTTGCGGAATGCATCGCCCACGAACCCGGTGCCGTTCGCGTGGAGCGACGACCGCATGGTCATTCCCGTCGCAGCGTCAGCTACTTTTCCCTTATTTAGTCTCATTGATTTAGTGTCTAGTGTTTATTCTAACTTTTGTGCCACTCGACTTCACTCCACCCGTTCTCATCTTAAGAAGAAATGGCTCATCCAGTGAAGGTAAGTTTCCTATTTCGAGTCATTATTATTATTATTTTGCTATTTTTGTTATTACTTTTATTTTCTTTGTTGGATTGCAAATCCCGTTTAACTCGATCAACGACCCCTTGATTATTAAACCAGTTACCTCTTCGGGAACCTTAGAATGCCTGTCACATAAATCACCTAATTTTCTAACCTCTTGGAATTCATTAGTCTGTTAATTTGCCCATTAGATTAATTTATCAGGTCTCACTCATTTTTGATTTTGTGTTCATACATTCCGAACCGACCTTTTCCCCGTCGGGTTTTTCTTTTTTAAGTTCGTTTTTAATTACGTTCACCTTATACTCTCTCGCAGAAGCCACGCTACGATGTTAATGTCATCGTCATCAGTGACAGCGAGGACGAATTCATGGATACTCGTGACAGCGACGACGAGCCGACCGATACCATCGGTGTCGAAAGTAGTGGCCTTGAAGACAGCGAAGACGATGAAGACAGCGGCAATGCCAGTGTCAGTGTCGACGACAGTGCCGTCAGTGACAGCGAGGACTCCAGCGATGGGGAGATCGTTGTGCTGGCGGTCCGCCTCCCGCCTCCGAGGAGTCCCTCGTCGACTACGGGGTTACCAATGGCAGCCGGACATGCAAGAATACGGCTGCGCGGTACTGGTGTCATTCCACTTCGTCCGAGGGCAGTGCCGATCGCCGGCGATCCCCCCTCCGATGACTACCGTTACCCTCCCCGTTGTCATAGTCGTCGAGCTTGATGTCCAGGTTGAGATTCGTTAAAAATAAATTTATTTTATACAAGATGTTCTCCGGCTTTCCGTGTTTTATTTATGTATCGTCGTTCCATCACATCCTCTGTTCTGCTTCCTCATCGCCTGGTCGTTCCGATTACCCTTTTTTACCCGCTGCTTCTATGTATCGTCAGAGAACGTGGCAATGTGCTGCGTGTGCGATTCCTTACGCAAGCCTCGTTTCCCGGGGCATTCGCGGCTTCGCATGATCGCTACGTACGTGATCTCCACTGAGTTCGACGTCCAGGCTGCTGCCTATTTTCTCCTCGTTGCGAGGGGGTTTACTATCTCGCCCCGGCTGTGGCGATGGAACCCCTCTGTGTGCACAGATTTTTTTAATCTGTAGATTGCCATTGGGAACCATTTTTTTACTTTGTTGATCCCGTTGAAATTATCCCGACTTCCGGGGATCTCTTCGACCCGTGATACGGTTTTTTCCACGGCACAAATATAAATTTTCTCGATCCTGTTATATTTGTTGCAATTCCTGCTACTTCATTATGATTGTGGATATGCGTAACTTTTGCACTATTTAATTTATATGTTTTTCCGCAGAATTTTCGAAATTATTTTGGTACAACAATTGACGATGTTTTTTCCCCGGAAAAATCAAATAACTTGTAAGTAGTGGGTCCTAGGTCTTCGAAGGACCTCTCATCCAATAGCGTGATTGGATCTTGTCCAAATGTCACTGTTTGAGAAATGCCGAAAGTTTGCCGGGATGTCGGATGATCGTGACACAGGATGTTAAATAAAAGTTCAGATACTTTTTGTGAAAAAATGTGAAAAAAAAACACGTCTTTATTAGTTGAAACAATAAATAATGTCACTGAATATTGCAGTGTACAGTCGATGAGTAAACAGTTCAAAGTCAATGATTAAAATAGTTTGAAGTCAATGAGTAAATAACGCGAGTCAACCACTAAATATTAATGAGAATATCCGCAAAAATTAATTTACACCTATTGAGATGAGTTTCACAAATCACGATGTCGTGACGAAATTATATTAATTTGACGCGAGCAACGTTAAGAGTGCGCCGATGAGTGCACTATTGCATACACGAGTTTGGCGAGACCACGTGTTGAGATTGAGATCTTTCAATTGAGGATGCACCGCTTAAATGCGGTGCGCCCGATGCGACAATCGTTGAGTATGAGTTTTTCCGGGTTTGATGAGTGCTTTTACATTAGTAAAAGAGAGCGTGAGAGACAAAGAATTATAAAATAATCAGCAGCGAGGTAGCGCGTGGCACGTATCGATGAAGACTACTCCTAAGATGGCTGCCGCCGGCCGGCTTGCCGTTGCGAGAACATCGTGGTCGATTCTAGATCCTTCCACGATGCCTCGTGTTGCCAGCCGGCTGCGCCCGTGAGGTGCTGCCGCGTAGCGGGTCTCTCGCGCCGCTGTAGTGCGACGCGGGATCCCGAACATTCTCCCGCCATCATCTCCGAGGGAGATGATGTCCTTATATGAGGTGATCCTTGAGTTGCACTGGAAGCGGTGCGAGTTTGGTGATGGGCCTGGTGAGTGTGGTTGTTGCTGTCCTCAGCGTAACCACTCTGGTGAGTCCATCCTTGCCAGGATGTAGAGCTGTGATTCTGGCCAGCGGCCACTTGCTGGGGGGGGGGGGGGGGGGGGGGAAACGCTCGTCGGTTAAGAGTGCGAGCGTTCCCACCTGGATGTTGTGCGAAGGATGATGCCATTTTGAGATTGCCTGCAGTTGTTGCAGGTAATGAGTGCTCCATTGCTTCCAGAAGCATTGAAATTTCTGTTGAATGAGTTGCCATCGGTCTAGGCGAGCGACATTGAGATCCATGAGTGACGCTTCAGGTAACGACGTGAGGGCGCTTCCGGTTAGGAAGTGTCCAGGTGTGAGGACTGACACGTCATCTGCGTCGTCGCTGAGTGGTTCGACAGGTCGTGATTTTAAAGTCGCTTCAATCTGAGCAAGAAGCGTGGTGAGTTCCTCGAACGTGAGTTGCGTTTCGCCGATGGTTCGTTTGAGGTGAAACTTGAGTGATTTCACCGCAGCTTCCCATTTACCGCCCATGTGTGGAGCTGCAGGTGGATTAAATTGCCACTGAGTGCTGTCATTTGAAAGTAGTGACGCAATCTTGTGATGCTCTTGAGTGCTTTACGTGAACATCTTCCGTAGAGTTGCATCTGCTCCGATGAGGTTCGTTCCGCAGTCGGAGTAGAGCGTGCCGGGGATTCCTCTTCGTGAGACGAACCGTCGGTACGTGGCAATGAATCCGTCGGTTGAGTAGTCGCTCACAACTTCGAGATGTACCGCCGAGGTCGTGAGACAGACGAACACGCAGATCCAACCTTTTGATAATTTTGCTCCACGGCCTTGCCACGTTTTGATGGTGAGTGGGCCAGCATAGTCAATGCCGGTGTGCGTGAAGGGTCTCGACGGCGAGACTCTAGCTGTCGGTAGTTATCCGATCAGCTGTTGAGCACGAATTCCCCGCTGTCGAGCGCATGTAACGCAACGAAGAACATGAGATTTTACTGGTGCTCGACCTCCGTTGATCCAGTATGAGTTCCGTATGTTTGCCACTGTAAGCTGAGTGCCACCGTGGAGCGTTCTGTAATGAGATTCTTGAATGATGGTTCTGACAAACGTGAATACCGAGGCAGGATAGCTTGATGTTTGCTCTCTGAGGAGAGCATTGATTTGTTGAGTCTTCCGCCGACTCGGATAACTCCTACGTGATCAAGGAAGGCAGTTAGGCGAGAGAAGGCATGAGTCTTTCCAAAAGTTGAGTTCGACTTCAGAGTCTTGAGTTCTTCTGCGAAAAAAGCCGCTTGAGTGGCCTTCACCCAGAAGAATTTTGCTGCTTCCATCTCACGTGATGAGATGATGGTTACAGGCGTAGAGGTGAGTTGCTTCTTCAGTCTCGCGATAACTTTGAAGCAGATTGCGGTTATCCGGATGAGTTTCTGCAATGATGAGTATTTATAAATTAAGTCCCAATGGTAATCAACCTTAGGGTTAGCTGCGAAGAGCGCTACTCCCGGTCGAGCTTCAGGTGCACTGAAGTCGCTTGAGATGCTTGGTTGACGTGGCCACGAGGTCTGAGATTTTATCATCCATGGTGGTCCCGTCCACCAGGTTGGATGATCCTTGAGTTGCTGAGTGGTTAGTCCTCTTGAAGGGCCGTCTGCTGGATTTGACGTGCCAGGGACGTGCCTCCACTGAGCGTGTGCGGTGAGTTGTTGGATTTGTGAGACTCGGTTTCTCACAAATTCCTTCCAACGCGAAGCGGGTGCTTTGATCCACGTGAGCGTTACTTGAGAGTCCGTCCACAAATGTGTCGATGTGACTGGTAGCTGAAGAGTTCTCTGAGTTTGACCGATGAGTTTTGAGAGTAACAGCGCTGCAGTGAGTTCTAGCCTCGGGATGCTTAGCTGTTTGAGTGGAGCAACTTTCGTCTTTGCGCAAAAGAGAGCTGATTTGGCGCCTGTTGACGGTGAGTTGGTCACAATGTAGACTACAGCCGACATTGCGAGTTGCGACGCGTCTGAGAAGCCATGAAGTTCTACCGTTGAGTTGCTCCAAGTGTTGAACCACCTGGGGATTGAGATGCTAGCCAAATCTTTCAGGTCTTCTCGGATGAGTTGCCATCGTGTTGCCACAGAGGATGGCACTGAGTCGTCCCAACCGATTTTGTGTAACCAAAGCTCCTGAAGAAGAACCTTGGCTCGAATTGTGACGGGTGAGATGAAGCCGAGTGGATCGAATATCTGCGCTACCTCAGATAGCATGAGTCGCTTCGTGAGTGTTCCAGGGTTTTCATTGAGTTGCACTGAGAATGCGAATTCGTCGGCTAATGGAAGCCATTTGAGACCAAGTATTTTGGTTGCGCAATCGTCGAATGTGATGACTGGTGCTGCCTCCTGTGTTGAGTGTACAGGCGTGAGGAGATCCTGGCGTGTCGATTGCCATTTAGCGAGAGGGAACCCTCCCGCGTGACACATATCTTTCAACTGAGTTGCAATCTGGATGAGTTGATCAACAGAGTCTGCGCCGCCGAATATGTCGTCGACATATCTTCCCTTAAGAAGTGAGGGCACTGCTAGAGGGTAGCGATGACCTTCGTCTTCAGCAAGCTGCAGTAGAGTTCGCACAGCGAGATATGGAGCTGCTTTAGTACCGTCCCGCGTAGAAAAAAAGAATCTCAGCGAGATTCTTGGCGAGAATCTAGGTGAGATTCGTGTGAGAATCTTTCCGAGAATCTTTCCGAGATTCTAAGCGAGATCTCGCTGAGAATGCCGCATGTGTCCCGGACCGTGATTCTTGCCGTGCTTCTTGGCGAGATTATTTAATCGCGCGCACAATCCCGCTGTGCTTCTCCGCGTGATTGTTTTAATCGTGCACACAATCTCGCCATGCTTCTCCGTGAGATTTTCGTTTATCGCTGCGAGAAACCTCTCGCACAATCTCGCAGTGCTTCTTGGCGAGATTTTTATTTATCACTGCGGGGAATCTCGCACACAATTTCGCCGTGCTTTTTCGTGTTCAAGCGAAAAATGAAAGAGAAAAAAAAATTAAAATGAGTCAAATAGAAGGCGAAAATAAAAAACGTAGAATTTTGGCCGGAATCAATTTTCGGCAACAAATTTGCATTCAACGAGAAATTTTAGACGCTATAGTGGAAAATCGCTGGTTTTTTTCCAAGTGCTCCCGGTTTTCCGCAAGGAATCTTAGCAAGAGTCCCACATGACGGCCAAAAGTTTGCAGAATTTTGAAAAAAAAAAAATCTGCGTTTTCTACTATAGAGGCTAATATTGTTCATTGAATGCAACTTTGTTGCCACAATTTGGTTCCGAGCTAATTTCTACATTTTTTATTTTCGCCTTCTATTTGACTAATTTTAATTTTTTTTCTCTTTAATTTTTCGCTCAAACACGAAGAAGCATGGAGAGATTGTGTGCGAGATTCCCCGCCGTGATAAATAAAAATCTCGGCAAGAAGCACTGCGAGATTGTGCGAGAGATTCCCCGCAGCGATAAACAAAAATCTCGCGGAGAAGCGCGGCGATAGTCGCGGTCCGGGACACATGCGGCATTCTCAGCAAGATCTCGCTGAGAATCTCGGAAAGATTCTCAGAGGAATCTCACCGAGATCGCTGAGAATCTCGGAAAGATTTTCAGAGGAATCTCACCGAGATTCTCGGTAAGAATCTCGCTGCGATTCTTTTTTTCTACGCGGGGTACGTCACTGTGGTGAGATGATAATGAGCCTCGTTGAGTTCTTCGTCGAGCCACAGAATTCTCTGTAGGTCCCAATCGTCTTGGTGCACTCTAATTTGCCGGTACATTTTCGTGATGTCTGTCGCGAAAATGTGGCGATGATGACGAATCCAGGTGAGGACATCCGTGATATCTCGCAGAAGATTCTGACCCGTGTGCATGATGTCGTTCAATGAGCGTCCAGATGATGTCGGACAAGAGCCATTGAACACGACTCGCAGCTTGGTTGTTTTGCTTCCTGGTCTGAGTACTCCATGGTTCGGCAGATAATAAACTGAACAGGACCCAGTTCGCGCTTGCGCACCGTCGGATGAGACCCTCAACCCTCCGGATGTTTTTGAGGCATCTGGTGCCAAGGTGCCACCTCCGGTGACACAAGCGTTGAACTTGCCTGAATGAGTTAAAGCTGATGGGTTTGGTGAGATCCGAACCATGTGACCAAGCTGTTCGTACTCCTTCATGAAGTCCTTGTAGAGTTCCTTGTATGATTCGTCCTTCTGGAATTTTCTGAGTATTCTCTTGAGACAATGGTGAGCTGCCGTGTATGAGTTTTCCAACAAATTTGTTGAAGATGTGAGTGGTAGTCGGACAACGTAGCGATCCGTGGAGTCGCGTGTGTGCGTTGATTTGAAGTGTTCTTCGCACTCGAGTTCCTCTGATGAGAGTGCGCTTGCGGAGTCTGATTTGAGTTCTTCTTGTACCCAAAACTTCGTGAGTAAATCCTGCAGCTCAGAATTGTCTGGTAGAGTGCGAACATGGTATGAGACACAAGGCGATGAGTTAGGTGAGTTTACTGGACCGAGAACAAGCCAACCAAAAATGGATAGTTGGGCTATAGGCATTGATATTGAGGCCTTGATAATGTTCGGCTTGATGATCGTGCCGTATGAGTCACCGCCTATGATGATATCAATGGCGCGTGGTTCAAGAAAGTTGGGATCGGCCAATTTTAACTTTTCGAGATGAGGCCATGATTGAGTTGGTAATCGGAAGGATGGTAGGATTGAGGAGACCGTTGAAAGGATATGAGCTCGTACCGTAACTTGCAAGTTTGCTTTGAGTAAACCAAGAGTAATTGTTACGATACCACGTGTTTGAGTAGTCCTTTTCCCTCCAATTCCGATGATTGGTATGAACGAGTGCTGTCGAACGAGATTGAGTTGCGAGATGAGTGCTTCTGATACGAAGGTGAGTTCCGATCCAGGATCGATGAGTAAACGAGCCAGTTGAGTGCGACAATCTCATGAGTAAATTTTCGAGAGCGCTAGCAGCGTGGCGCGGCTAGCAGCGTTGTTTGTTGAGTGCGAGGAGCAGCTGATGAGTTGACGATTGCACCAAGTTCCTAACGAGGAGCTGCTGATGTTGATGGTTGAGGTGCAGGAGCTGGATGAGTTGTCGTCGGCCTACTTGGTTGTTCGTGTAGCATCGTATGATGCTTACCACTACATGTTTGCAAACATGTGATGACTTGCAGGCGGTGGCACTGTGACGCCCCATGCAGTTGTAGCACAGCCGACGTTCCTTCACAAGTTTCCTTCGCTCAGACACGTTCATGCTGCGGAAGTTAGGACACGAAACGATGAAGTGAGTGCCCTTGCAGCAATCACAGGAGAACGCTCTTTGCTCCGTGTGAGTTCCGCCTTGTTGAGTTGATCCGTGGTGAGCTGTGGCCAGTTTTCTCTCTGGGATCTCTTTTGAGTGCGATGGCTGTGGAGCAGCAGCCTCATCCGTTCGAGAGCGCGTACTCTCGAGGTGAGAAATTCCTCGAGCCTCTTGAACGGCGGATAATCTTGAGATGAGCCCAGCGAGGTTTCCCAGGCCTCCCGCGTTGAGGGGTCCAAATTGTGGCATACATGATACACGAGGATGAGATCGCCAAGCTGTTCTATCATTCCCAGTGACTCCAGAGACATGCGAGCCTCTGAGACAGTGGAAATGATTTTCTCGAGCCCCTTTGCCGACTTCTTGGTGAGTTTTTCCAATCGGCTGATCTTGTCGAGCTGCGCCTGTATCAGTAGGCGTTTGTGTTCGTACCTGGCGTTGAGTGCCTCCCAGGACGGTTGCAGCGAACTCCCTGCCAGTGGATAATTCGCGATGAGTTCTGCCGGACCTGCTGCCATGCAGCTGCGGAGATAATGTAGACGCTCGATGTCGGTGATGCGTGAGTTATTCATGATGAGTCCTTCAAACATCTCCTTGAAGCGCGGCCAATCAGCGTATTCACCTCTGAATTGCTGAAGCTTGATGTCAGGTAGCTTGAGTTCAGCTCGCGCGTCTGGTGAGTTCGGCCTTGGAGGAGGTAGCTTGGCGAGGATTGCGGTTTTCGCCTGCGTGAGAATATTGCGAGTGCGTCGATATAGCCTTGCCTCACTTCCCTGAATGTCGTTGGCAAAGTACTCGTGATCGACGTATACGGCAGGCCAGTTGAGTTCGAAGTACGTATGCGTTGATCTGAACTCCTCGTGTAGCGCTTCGAGTTGTTCGAGTTCCGAATCGACGTCGTTGAGTGCGAGTTCAGACGGGTCTTCAGGGAGATCGTCTGCGATTGAGTTGATGCAAGCGAGCCGATTGACTCTTGTATTTTAGGATGAGTTCGGTCGGTAAACGCGCGGGTGAGTTCTGCCGTGATGAGCGCGCGCAATGTTTTTCTTTCACCTTGAGACCTGATGTGCTCGCTTGAGAAGGATCGATCTTCTCAACCTCTTGAGTAGGAGGTGTTTCGGATCGCTCCTCCTTGGTGATCTCAAAAGCCTCCTCGATGATTTCCGGAGTCGTACGACCGGAGCTCTGCTTCGACATGTTGAGGATTTGAATGAGTGCGCACTTCACAAAATTAGTGTTCGAAAAATCGATGAAACGATTTAGAACCGGGATGAGATTTGTCGAATTTATTTAACGTTGAACGAACCGCGTTAAACGAATTTTCGGGTTTTTTTTTTGAGTGCACTGAATTTCGCGAAACGGTGAGATGTCACACGAAAATTTGACAGAAAATTCGCGCGACACAAACTCGCGATGAGAACGTCCGAAATTCAATGTTATTACGCGAAAACTATTTTTTTTTAGATAAAACGGCGAAACCCTGTGAGAGTTATTCGAGAAACCGAGTGCAACGACGTGATTGGCCGAAAGTGTCGAAGAACGAACGTGATTCGTCGCTTCGAGAACAAAAGCGGTTGAGATCGACGGTTTACCGCGAGAGCATCGATGATCGGTCGCGTGACTCGAGAGCGCGACGGCGATTGGCTACTGAACGACGCCACACGATGAGTTGCACAATTGATGATTTTCCGTTGAGATTTCCTGATGATTTTGCACCACAATTTTCACAAAAATTCACAAAATTCACTCGAGTATTCACTGCTTGTCACGATCCGGCTCGAAGGACCAAAAAATGTTTGGGAAATGCCGAAAGTTTGCCGGGATGTGGGATGATCGTGACACAGGATGTTAAATAAAAGTTCAGATACTTTTCGTGAAAAAATGTGAAAAAAAACACACGTCTTTATTAGTTGAAACAATAAATAATGTCATTGAATATTGCGGTGCACAGTCGATGAGTAAACAGTTCAAAGTCAATGATTAAAATAGTTTGAAGTCAATGAATAAATAACGCGAATCAACCACTAAATATTAATGAGAATATCCGCAAAAATTAATTTACACCTATTGAGATAAGTTTCACAAATCACGATGTCGCGACGAAATTATATTAATTTGACGCGAGCAACGTTAAGAGTGCGCCGATGAGTGCACTATTGCATACACGAGTTTGGCGAGACCACGTGTTGAGATTGAGATCTTTCAATTGAGGATTCAACGCTTAAATGCGATTGCGCCCGATGCGACAATTGTTGAGTATGAGTTTTTCCGAGTTTGATGAGTGCTTTTACGTTAGTAAAAGAGAGCGTGAGAGACAAAGAATTAAAAAATAATCAGCAGCGAGGTAGCGCGTGGCACGTATCGATGAAGACTACTGCTAAGATGGCTGCCGCCGGCTGGCTTGCGGTTGCGAGAACATCGTGGTCGATTCTAGATCCTTCCACGATGCCTCGTGTTGCCAGCCGGCTGCGCCCGTGAGGTGCTGCCGCGTAGCGGGTCTCTCGCGCCGCTGTAGTGCGACGCGGGATCTCGAACAGTCACATTCTTCAGTTTTTCGACGTTGATGCATTACGTAGCCTTTGCTGCTGGTTACTGCCAGTAAGCCCCGGCTTTGATTGGTTCACAAATGGATCATTCGCAAATGTGCTACCACCAGCACACGCGAGATGTACAACAATATAAATCATAGGCACACGTGATGGGTTTCATTGCGCGAAATCCAACGACTGTCTGCTTCCGACACGCAAGTGGCATCGAATATACGTATTTCTATATGCTTTTGGACTGTATTTGTAGTCATACCGTACAGGCTGTTGGCTTCTAGCTAATCAATGGCGTGTCGTCGCCAAATAGTTCCCACGGCGTTCGTAACATTATCGTTGTTATGGCATGGTTGATTTACCCACACCGATTATTGGTTAATCGTCAGTTGCGCACGTTCCGACGTCCCTTTTCCCATATTCAAGGGCCGCATGACTCCCGGTGCACTCTTCCCTGATGTCGCATTCGTCATCACCAGTGGTGCTCCCGCGGAGCTACTCAACGTAATTCTCATTGCATGTATTTATTGCGTACTCACTGTGTACCCGTCACAATGTCTTTACCGCGTACTTATCGCTCATGTACTCTGTTACTGATTTCGTCGCGTTGTTTATTCGTATAATTTGCGAACCTGAGCTCGCCGATGTTGCCTCACGAATACCAATTTTACGTCCCAGATTTTTTTAACTGAGAATGTGCATTCACATACACGAAACTCAATGACGCATGTCGATATTATCGACACACTTGAACTTTACGGTAACCACGAGACACCACTATGACAATTCACCGCCATGTAATTACGTCCACTGGTCGTCTTTGATCCGAAATGACTCCGGGCAAATGAATTGGTAAATTTATCTATCATAATCCATTTTCCGTGCAGCACTCTGTGCCATATATTATTCATACGCAACCGTTACAGAGTCGCCCACTACTCTGTGCGCATCCATTGCGCACAAATTGTTTACTTAATGCGCGCTCATTGCGCATTTATTATTTGCTGATCGCGCACCCATTGCATATTTATTGTTTACTTATCACTCGTCACGATGCACTTAATTGTCTACTTTCCCTCTACCCCGTCCCTTCATCGAGGTATGGCATCTGTATAAACTGTATGACACCTGTGAGGTTTTACACTGTAGGGGAAACACCGTGCAATTTTTTTTTTTTGCTAAGTGCTTTAGGGGTCTCGTCCCTGAGCGTAAAACAAATGTCGCTTTCCCACTCTTCGCTTTTTCCCCTATCCTGCATCATCTTTCTGTCACACATTTCTCCATCTCCCTGCACGCCCCGGTCTAGCTGTAATGCAGCCGTGTCCATATTAGCATGCGTATTACGCCCTGGCGATTACTCGAAGGTGAATCGCGCTATTCGCATGATATTTCCTGTCTTGGCGCGTTGTCGATCATACCAGGCTTCCCCGTTTTTTGTGCAACTTCGAACTTGTGCTCAGACAATTTCGATTTTCAGCGCATAAGTCTCGCACCCGATTCCTTGGTATCAGACAGCCATTATAGGAGTTCGCAGTCTGCTACTACAATGAATTTCGTCCCATATATGTACGATCGAAATTGCGATATTCCCCAAACTATCGGGAGTATCCCTTTCTCCCTTGCCGAACCATTCCGCTCAGCTTCGCTCATTGCCCGACTAGCATGGCATATCGGTTTATCCTCGCCGATCGTTCCCTGCGACAAGATTGCTCCTATCGCCCCGTTGCTCGTGCCTACTGTCACAATAAACGCCCGCGTAGAAAAAATTAGTATGGGATTGACTCTGGGAGGACGATGGGCGAGAGGCTGGGGTTTGTTTGGGATTGAATCTGGGAAGCACTATGGGCAGTCATCTGGGTTTTGGGACCCGGCTGGATGGTTTCCCAGACCTTTTCCCATAGCTTCAGTGGACGGGGGGAATCCTCGTGCAATCAATCCCATACGCTTTTCCAGATTCTCTCCCAGCCGTCGCATACGAACGGGGATCCTCGTGCAATCAATCCCATATGCTTTTCCAGAT
This sequence comes from Cryptus viduatorius, assembly GCA_964006125.1. NCBI lineage: Eukaryota > Metazoa > Arthropoda > Insecta > Hymenoptera > Ichneumonidae > Cryptus > Cryptus viduatorius. Next base: position 16,468,430 of record OZ023224.1, on the reverse strand, counting down.
TCTCTCCCAGCCGTCGCGTACGACCGGGGGAATCCTTGCGCGATCAATCCCATACATAGAATCCCATGTTATGTGTAAGTGAAAGAAGATGAAAAAATAGATTTTGTCAAATGGAAGAACAAAATAAAAAACGAAAAAATATGCCTAAAACCAATTTTTTTCGACGGATATGAGTTCCCCGAGCAAAGTTAAATGCTGCTGTACGTAATCGGCGTTTGAAATTCGATGTAGGTCCCAAAAATATTGTAAAGTATTGGATGAGTTTAACATAGATCTTTTAATTTATCTATCCAAGCTTTTCCGAGTACATCACATTATTTTTGGGGCCTTAAATGAAATTTAACCGCCGATTATGTACTACAGCGCTTAACTTTGCACGGCGAAATCATATTCGTTGAAAAAAATTAGATTTGAGCATATTTCTTCGTTTTTCATTTTTTCCTTCCATTTGACAAAATCTATTTTTCCTTCTTCTTTCATTTACACATAATATGGGATTCTATGTATGGGATTGATCGCGCGAGGATCCCCCCGGTCGTACGGTACGGCAGGGAGAGAATCTGGAAATACGTATGGGATTGATTGCACGAGGACTCCCCCGTCCACTGAAGCGATGGGAAAAGGTCTGGGAAACCATCTAGCCGGGTCCCAAAACCCAGATAACTGCCCATAGTGCTTCCCAGATTCAATCCCAAATAAATCCCAGACTCTCGACCATCGTTCTCCCAGAGTCAATCCCATACTAATTTTTTCTACGCGGGCGGCTTCGAAAAATCCGGACTTCCCAGATCCGGTGCCGTTGTTAATGCTTTCTTGAGCGCTTCGAACGCCTGCGCGTGCTTCAGCGTCCACTCGAAGATTTCATCTCCTCTCAAGAGCTTCACTAGAGGTGCCACGATGTTGGAAAAATCCCTAATGAATTTTTTGCAGTGTCCGGCCGATTTAAGGATCGACTGGACATCCTTCACGTCCCGAGGTGTCGGGAAATTCCACGGTTCCTCTTTTCTCTCAGTAATGGTTCGTACTTCCCCAAGGGACGTCCCCCTTGAATGTTGTAATCGTAAAATGTTGCGTTCGGCGGGTATCACTCCGGTTGTCATGCTACCAACGAAGCTTCTGTTACGTTCCGTCCCATCTAAACCCGCCGCCTTCCCGTTCGTTCCTTCTCGGAACGTCGGTGGCGCGTTCTTTAATTCGAGGGGCGTTCGTGTATACTCCGATGATGCCTCCGCCATATCGAAAATGCTGTTTTTTCCTCGTCTTCCTCTGCAATGAATATCCGCCCAGGCCCGAGATCGAGCGTTTCGAGATTCCGAGCTCGTCCCGTCCGATCTTGAACATCCGTCGTGATTGGCAGTGGACACGAGCCACTGATTGTAGATTCATTCGGCTCGCGAAAGTCCATACTGACCCGCATCTTTATTCCCCCCGCTGTGTCAGGTTTCTTCGTTGCGACGAGCGTCGGAGCGTCCCATCGATTCCGGTTCGAACGCATAGTTCCTTCACCCAGCGTCCCTGCTGTTCGCTCCTTCATCCCTTGGCTATGAGCCTCCAGCAACCTGCAGAGGTTTGTCTGTATTGTCTGCGTGCCTTCCTCCCGCGGTATCCCATCTCTGATGACCCGCGTTTCCTGTAATGGGCCTCCGTTGTGGTGGTGAAATGTCTCGTAATCTTCGCGTACTTCCTGTAGAGAGTGTATTTCCTTGCCGTTGAGACGCGAGGCTTCGACCTCGCCTTGTTGCCTTGTGTAGCTCACGACACAGTTTTTCCTGCTGACTGTGTTTACATCGTGAATCGGGCATTCGGCCTCGCCTCCTTCCTCGTTAACTACTGACACAGGGGTCTCGGGTGTCACCGTAGATCGGTTAACCGCGAGTTCCTCGCTCGTTGTTTCTATCGCATTTTCCACACAGGGGTTTCCACGTCGGGTAACGCTAGCTCCGTCTCTCATACCCTCGGTAACGCCGTCGCACTCGAGAGTCCCGACGCGTTGGATGTTCACCCCTTGCAACGTCGATTCCATCGTTGATTCCCCATTTACCAATCGCATACTGTGCCCGTACATTCTAATGGTTTTTCCGCCGAGGATATCTACCCCATGTGTCCTGATAAAGTCCATTGCCAGGAGTCCATGCACCCCGAGAGGCACGCTGTCAGATACCATGTGGAAATCGTGCTCGATTGTCGCCTGTGGGGTTTTAAGCTCGATTATTGCCGTGCAGGTTACTTTCACTCGTGCACCACCAATCCCCGTGATTGCGACATTCGTTGCCTCGCGTCTTGTTCCCCCCTTCACCGTGCCCTCACTTATCAAGTTGCTCTAGGCACCGGTTCCCACCGACATCGTAAGTGTCCCATTTTCCGCCATAGGGGATTCCATGCGGAAGCTATTTGCTGCCCCGTCTGTCCCGTCGTCCGTGATCGTCACGGTGTTCACGCAGATCGGTCCTCTGGCGTGGTGTTTATTGTTTGAGCCTGCCTTTGGCTTTTCATGTCACCGCATGGGTTCGCCGATGTGGGATGGTGGGCTCCCCACTCCCCTTTCAGCATTTTTTCGACCACTGCTGCGTCCACAGCGGTGTCGTAGAGGCTGTGATAGCGTCGGCAACGTATGACTGCTCGGATCCCTCGATGCAGTCCGTTTATGCAATTCTTCTGCGCGTTTTTCTGCAGTGCCTTTCCCACAGCACGAATTTCGTCCATTCCGCATCCTTTGCAGTACTTAGCGATTGTCTCCGCGGTCAATCTATCAGTCCGTGCCGCGTACAACGCCACGCTCTCCTCCTGTCCTTGCTTCAGTGCGTAGAACCTGTTCGGCAATGCCGGGAGCGATTTCACACTCCTGATGGAAGCTTCTACTTCCGCCTCTATATCCCCACGATCCTTGTATCCGCAAAAGGGCGCAGACGAGATCACATAGGCATTAATCCCCTCCTTTTCTCGTTTCCGTTTTCCGGGAAGTCATTACCAGAAAGATTTTTGTTGGTATGCAGCCTTTTATGGCTAAATACTTTATATGTAAAACAGTCGCCAGAGTTCCAATCGGACTATAGAACGATTTTCGTCAACTGTCTAGACAAATAAAAACCGGTATTGATTAGTGAAAATACGCTCTCCTATGTCTTCTGAATTTTATACTGTAACGTTAACCTCTTCGACCGATGCCTCGCGCTCGGTCTCGAGGATCGCGTTTGGGATTCGGGGCGAGCGAAAAATCGTTAGACGTTGTCGAATTGGTGAAAGAGTAAATTTTTATTGAAAAACATATAAAATTTGCAATACAATATTCAGATCTCCTCGATGTCGTTGCTTACCTTATTTTTTCGCCTTAACGTCTAGTGAAACACACCCGAGTTTTCGTAAAGCTACAATTCTTTTCCCAAAATCAAATTCAATATTAGTTGATCAGTATCTTGCGGATGGAGCTGAAACTTAAATAAATATCGAAAGAACAGGAATTTTTCTTCTAATTCCTCGTGTGAACCAAATATTTAACTTCTTTTGTAAAAGTAAATTGAAATATTCGAATTTATCGACAGAATGTCGGTAAAGTGCGAAAAAGCACGATTCGAACAAATATTTGCCCTTAGTACTAAGAAAGAACAGAATTTTATCTTGAATGTCTCGACTTCCTCGATAAACAATTGCAATACCCGAATTTACCGGTGAAATATCGGTAAAACAGAAAGATGATTTAAACTAAATTTTTCCCTTAATTCCTCGTTGGTACGCAGGAATTAATTTTAAATTTAATTTTTAAGATTTAAATTTTAAATTATTTACGCGGGTGACTCTACTTTAAATCAGGAATTTTAAATATCATAACTACTCTGCCGTGTCCACGAGATACCCCACGGGGATAACGCGAGAAACTGTTCTCGCGTTCTCCCGGCACTCGTGTAACAGGGCCTTCCTCGGAGAGTCCGGCTTCCACGAGATCGTGAACCGACAAGTGTCACCACGTGGCCGGTCTGCGACTCGCTTCCGGCTCGCTGTCGTCGGGGATACCTCCCTATCGCGGTCCCTACTTGCGTGGACGTGGGGTACAGGAATGTGGGAAGCTACGTCGCCGATAGCCTCCCCACCCTGGTTCGGGAAGATTGAGTACTCGTAGAGCTAACGTCACCGAAAGCTCTTCGGACCCGGAGGATTCGAAGGAGAAGTCACCTGTTCAGCGTCGCTGACAGAACTGGTGGCGAGGCTTCTCGCGCTCGCTGATTTATACCCTTTTTCAGCCAATCAGAGAGCTCGAATGTCTCTGATTGGCTTTTACCAAAAGGCCAATAAGAATGCCCGATTTTTGAATTCAAATGAACCAATAGATTTTGAAGTTCCCCGCGGGAGAAAAGCGCGGGGAATTCAAACGCCGAAAATGACAAAATCTCGTAAAATCAAGAAAAATCGTATAATGGATAGAAATATCTTAATAATTTTCATTGAGCGGGAGCTGTATATGCTTCCCGTCTCAATACGTATTACGTGAATTATAAAATTTGTAGTTTCTCGTAAGACTCTTATAACCAGGACTCGCTTATTTCTAATAGAAATTAATATAATAATCAAATACAATAATGAATATCATTGATATAAACCGTAACCTTTTATCGGGAAGTAATTATTTAGTACTTGATTAGTTTGTACTCGTGTGTCTGGATAGTAATGCAAAAAGTATAATTCTATATTACTAATAAAAGTAATAAAAGAAAAGGAATAAATCTTTTCCATGTTAATTTGTCCAGGGGCGTGCCATGGAAAAGACTTTCCTCGGCAAATCCTTTACCGTTAACTCCTTCAGTCATTTTTTTAAACAAATGGCGTACAAGTTGTCCACGGCCAAGAATTTCTCGAAAGACAAACTAAATTAATAGGGTACGTGTAGTAATTTCTTTACAGTCGGAGAGTTAATGGACAAGTTTCTGCCTGTTGCGAGAGGACTCTTTTTCGTTACTTCGCGGTTTTGTACCTGAACTGTTGAACACAAAACGTTGTATAATTTTCATAAAGTAAAAATCCCTTTTCGTTCCTATGGTGGTATCACTCTCCGTGTAATTACCACTACGTACTTAATTTATACCATAAGGATAAACACAGGCGTTCAAGAGAGCAAATCCTGTGGGTGAATTGTCTATTATTATTTCCTTTTAAATGGATTATATTCTCAGTTTCGTTTTTAGGCACTCATTATAACAATAGGCAAAGCGTGCCTATTAAAATGACCAGCGAGGCCTCTTCACACAGCTTTTGATGGAGATTCTGCACACCGTATGCTCCAAAAAATGTAGTTTTTCAGCATTTACGTCGGTGTACCTCCAACATCATGCGTAGTTAATTTGAAGTGATTGCAATGACTGGAAATTTTTTTTTTGCCTGCGGTTTAATAAAAATACCTTTATTACTGAATTTATCTTCTTAGTTGGTTCTTATCACTCTCACTCTCACTTCTCCCTTTTCCTCCCTTTCCCTTATCACTTCTCTCTTCCCTTCTTCCCATCCTTCCTCTCATCCCTTTCAGTTCACTCCTCACATTCCCCAATTCCTTCCTTAACCCACTCATCTCCTGTACCATTTCCCGGATCGCCTTTGTCAACTCCTCCATCTTGTTGCCACACGTTGCCACACTTGCCTTTGTCCCGGTGCTGGTCGATTCTCCTCGTGCCGGTCTTCTCTGCCGCGCTCGACGTCTCTTCGGCTCCTTCCGCCTCTCCTCGTTCATTTTCGGTCGTTCGCCTCTTGACTCGCGCCGTCTGCCCACTGGCTCCTCGCTTGCTGCTTTCCTCCTTCTCTCTCCCTCTCACGGTCCGGCCCCGTCCTCGGCTGCTTCCTCCTTCTTCGTCGTACATCTGCCTTCTTTACCTACGCTTTTCCTCCTCTCTCTGCTCGCCCGTCCTGTCCCCTCTCTTCTCGCGCCTGCGCTGTCGTCTCTTTCTTCCACGTCTCTTGCACTTTCCAACCTTTCCCATCGTCACTTTTTCATTCCCGTCTTTCTTTCTTTCCTTCTCCCATTCGCGTTTCCGCTCATCACTTCCTGCCCCTCTCACTTCCCTCTTTCTCTTCCTCGCTTCCGTCCCATTTCCTTTCCCTTGTTCCCGTACTTTTCCCTCTTTTCTCAGCAGCACCACTTCCACCCAACCTTTCCCTCCGCCATCTTTCTATTTTGTGTTTGTTTTATACTCATTTAATCTGGTCATAAGTGTTAAGCCAATAAAACGACCTTTTCTAGATATAATTTGATTCGTTACATTAATTCGTTCAAGTTCTACGCGATGCAATTCGTTATATTCGTCTCGTGTCGGAATTTTTGACAATTGATCGTAAAACAAAGAGAAAATATCAGTTGTGAATAATAATAATCAATTCGTATAAAAACGGAATGTTTATATTCGACGAAGGTTAAACTATGAATCAATTTACATAATTGATAAATGATTTTTCCCCATACGTTTTTCCGAGATGAAACGCGCAGCGCCACGTATAAACATATTCGATACGTAGCGCATAACGCAAAGTGTAATCATATTCGATACGGAGCGCGTAGCGCGACGGGTATCCCTGTGAGTGCCTTAATAAATGTCCCGAAGGGATATTTTTCGGGGGGTTTGGGGGGCGGAGCCCACCAACAAGAGCCTCTGCGCCCGCAGGCCGCTGAGGCGCTTGTTCTATTTATCATTACTTTATTATTTTCTTCTTCAGAAGTGTGACCTCTATTGCTTTCCGATGCGTTATAATGAGAGGAATCCGTGGTTTATTAATTATTTGAGGATTAATTAATTAAAATTTAATAGAAGATATTTCCTTCTTCCTGCTAAAATCAAGGTCATGAGACCCGTCTCCTTTATTTTAGCTTGTGGAGTTCGGTTCAACTAAAACACTGTTTAAAGCGTTTCCCTTAACGAGGATAACTTGTCGACCCGGTTCTATGTATCTAAAACCCGACGGTTTTAATCGACTGTAAATTCCTCCCTGAATGGTTTCGAGCCGTGGTAACATGGATGTAATGATCTACGAGGAGGTAGTCGATATCGATACTAGTAGGTCCCAATGGTAACTGCCAGCGGGCCGCGTTTCTTTTAATTCCTTTTTGGGACTCCAGGGGAGCGCTCAGGAGAGGGGTCAGAGACCGCCTTTCTCGACCTCCGCCTGTGAGGCCCCGGATCTGTTTTACCCTGTTTCATCGGTATCGACTCGCTAAGGTAGAACACCGATTTTGGTAAGACTCTGGGCTGGCTCGACACTGATTAAGCAGTAGGTAAAATAGATATTGTTAATGAAGAATTTTTAAATCAGATTCCCCTTTTTACTTTCACAAAGAAGTTTAGGCTCAACTGCTATTGAAGGTAAAGCAGGAAATAACTATGCGTTACGCTGGACGTAACAGTAGCGTATATACCGACTCTAGCGAGATTACCTTTCCTCTGGTGAGAATACAAACTGATTCTATAGCAGCCACTTACGGTGTACTGCCTGGCCACATGCTGGGATGCCTTCACCTCCTTGGTGTGGAACTTTGATCGTTCCTTCGGCCCCCTAGTAAACCTAGTGTAGGTTGTCACTTGCCTTCGTGACGTCCCGTAGGAGAATCTACAGTTTTTCTCCCCCGTTTGGTCCGTTGTTGGTCGCTCGCCCGACGACCTTGTTCCCCGGTACGGTATTTCCGGTTGCTGGAACGTGAACCACGACTCCGGATGTCGTATTATGGTTTCTCTTGTGCCTCACTCACCTTGAGAGCACTCACGTCTACCTCTACACTCGTCGTAGGGTTTTCACTTTTCACTTCTCTTTGGTGACTTTAACGGTGTATTCTATTGTCTCCGGTGCCTCGGAAGGCGTTCTTACTCTGGTATCCCACCGCTGCTACCAATGTTATGCCGTCGAAACCCAGTTAGCTACTCTGAGTCCGCGGTTTCGAAGATCTTCTTCAAATTTATGTAATAAGGAATACCAGTTAAGGGTTGGAACGCAAGTAAGAATTGAACCGGAGAGTAAATTACACAAGAATACTTTATTCTTTGAAAGTCTTACACGTAGATACAGTTTGTATGTTCCAATATCCCCTTGGAACAGTTGTATAGTTCGCGCTCGTTGCGTTCACACAGTTCACACAGTTCTACGTGTATCAATTAACAAGATTATTACCTCAGATCTTGCCACCAAACGTACAGTTCACGAGTCGATTAACAACGGCCTGACATTCGATCTCTGTTCCCTTTATATGAACGGAGATCGATGTCAGCTCGTATATTTCATGTTATTGTTTACCGTGAGCTCGCGCCCACATTTTACCGAGCGTAAAGTGGAGCGTTCGACTCAGCGGATTCCCTTGATGATGGGCATCGTCTCGATGCTCTCATTTCATCATCTTTTGTTTAATAAAATTTTAACCCAATCTCTGTATGAATTCAGAGATCCGAGTTACCCGATTTGCGTAAAGCCGACTCAGGTGTTTGACGTGTTTCGCAATCGGACGCTCGCCGAGGAGGCCTCGCTCGCGAAACTGCTGACTATGCGTTTGGTGCGACGATGGCACGCTTAAGCGTGTGCCACTCGAATTCCTTGTATCTCGTCAGTGCATATGTAATACACATGTCGCAAGGAATTCGATTCTTACTTACTTGTATTTATATTCCACTTTCCTCTTTGTAGAGTTTTATTTCCCACCTATGCCTTTACTACTACTAACTACCATTACTAATTCCCGTGTACCGAGTACAGGGGTTCCGCGGTACAACATATTGTAACGTTCGAGCAAATGAATAACACGCGTATTTGGTTTTGGGGCGGATATGATTAATTATAAGAAACGTTAATTATCCCGGTCTCGAAATGTCACACGTCCGCTCGCTTTTAAAGTCCCGTCCAGACTCTCTTGTCGTGATAATCGATATCGTATCGATCGTTCGTACGTTTGTCTATTGTCAACCCAACTAATACAGTGTGTCTTAATAAATAGTCAGCCAACATTCGTTAGCTAGTCAGCTATATTCGTTAGAATATACAAGTATAGCAGCAAATTTATGCAACGGGGCAGTTCTTATAACTATAAAATAAAAAAATTCTTACCAAGAGCACCTTTCACGTTGACGTCATGCTTTGACAATCCACCCTCTACCGGAAAATCCCTTTTGCAAGTATTTATCGTAAATATTGCCAGACAATTATGACAACGTATTGTCATGATCGGCGCTAAACCAATTTGCGTCACTTTTTCGATGAACCTTAGCGAGAAAGGTTGCGAACACGTCTCATACTACATTTCATTTGCAATTTGGTGTAGTTCTACGATGCGTCGACCTTCTACGCACAACTGCTCTGGGACGGTAACTTCCTGTTTCCTTTTTTTCGCGGCAATTCGCATATTCTCTTTCAATCTCGTGTCGTTTGGCACGGCCGCCATCCCTGTTGAAAAGGTCCGATAGATACAGATAAGAAAAAAAAATCTATTGGAAATGTGTAGGTTTTGTCCCTGCAAATGCGCACAACTTCCAATAGACTGCGAATATTTGAAAGCGCAGTGTCTATTAGGTTTTATCGGTATATGTTGCAACCTTATACAGACCAATAAAGATGAACTTGAAATAATTATGCTTTCTCTCGGAATTGCATATAAAATCTACGAATTATAGGACTTCAATTAGAAACTACATGCAGATGTAGAAGTTGAAAATTGTGATTACGGTACCTATGAAATTTAACACACATTGGGCATAGTACGATTAAAACTTCAATATGATTCAATTGGATTACCATCTGCAGCCACAAGTGGTTGCGTTAGTCATTATCCGCAAATATTTGCACTGTCCGAATAATATCGACTGCGTCCATCGAATTCTATCAGCACTTGCAAAATGCTCTCTGCGTATTCCTTTCGAACTTGACTGTTTGTTCAATAACGCAACGACTCCGTGGAATTCTGACAGTATGCGGAAATACGATTGAAAGTTGTATATGATTCAATCTGATTTCTACCTGCAACCACAAATGAGTGTGTCCGCTATTATCCGCAACTGCTTGCTCTTTCCGAGTATTGTCTACTGTGCCCATGAGATTCTATCCGCACTTGCAGGAGGTTCACTGCGTATTCCTTTGGAATTTACCTGCAAAATCAATAATCCAACAAATCCGTAGAAATTCGGCAATACTTAGAAATACAATTATAAGTTCAATATGATTCAGTCGGAAACATGATTGAAACGTCTATCTCGTCTATATCTTCTATTTGAATAATGTCTACACGCGTATGCGAATCTATCGGAATCCGTAAAAATCTTTCTTTTGAATTTAACCGTATGCTGAATAACAAAATGATTTCTTCGAAATCTGGCAGGGCGCGGAAATACGATACAAGCTTTAATATTATTCAATCTGATTTATATCTAGAATGACAAATGGATGTATTAGCTACAATCTGCAACTGTTTGATATTTCTGAATAATGTTTACTGCCGAGGGAATTCTCTCAACATTTGTAAGATGCTCTCCGCGTTGTCAATAAAATTTTGTTGAAATAATATTCATTTGTGGATAAATTAATTATTGAATTTTTTTATAAAAAAAGGATGGAAGAATTAATAATTGGTTAGTTAAGAATGAATATTACAATATTTTTTTTAGTGTTATAATCGGTAATTTATAAAGGCTCGTTAAGCGTCAACGTCAGTAACATCTATTTCTTAACGCAATAAAATTGCGCAGCGTCTTCACTGATTATTTTTTTTTCTTTCTTAATTTTAATTATCGTTTGTATTGTCAGTTGTGCTGTCCTCGCTACTGTCCTCGTCGCCAGTCTCCTCTTTGCTGTCGTCCGAACTACTTGGCAGAGGATTTTGTTTCCTGGCAGTTCCCGTTTTCGTTTCATTCGTCGAGGGCTCTGTAGATTGTGATTGAACCTTTGCCTGTCCTGCAATTATGAATCAGAGTTAATGTTATTGTTCATAGAGTTTCTGCATTCAAGAAAAATTTGTATATATGAATCTACGTGCTGTGTTCTAAATTTTGTATAATAATGTATAGACCCAGTGGGTACGCGGTACGATGAAGTGCCAAGGGCGGGGGAATGGGTTTAACTCGGCTATCCCATTCCGGTTGCTCGACAGAGAACAAACTACAATACGCACCGCACGAATATAAGCAAGGTGGGGATAGGGATCGAGCTGCTATTTCCTATTCTCGGCGATGTACCTCGGTCGAAACGTGTTTATCTTGCAAGAACGCCGGTTAGTTTGACCGAGCTTGACAGTTCCTTTATCAAGGGCAGGAGCCCGTAACCCTATGTCAAACGTCTACTCGCTCATACTGGTATGGTGCGAAAGAAATGGCCTTTGTTCACGCATTTATATTTCACTTATATTTCACTTGACTTTGTCAAGCAAACGAAAGGGGATAGCCGAGAAAGCCCCACTTATCTGCACTTTATGATTAATTAATTAAAATTACAAAAAAATCAAAACGTACCTTCAACAAAAGCAATGACGCCTTTCTTGTAATTACCGCCGTATTCGATGTTGTAAATTTTTTTTTGTCAAACGGTAATTCGAAATGTCTAATTCGAGATGCTTCAATAATGCTGAATTCCGTGTTGTCGAGTAATTTGATGTATGCGTACATTTCTGAAAAAAGATTTTATTTATGTTTCCATTATTGATCGAAAGAACGAAGATTAATTTATATGACATATAAAACAAGCGTCTCAGCGCCCTGCGGGCGCAAATGCTCTTGTTTGTGGGCTCCGCCCCCCGAACCCCCAGAAAAATGTCCCTTCGGGACATTTTTTAAGGCACTCACGGGGGTGCACATCGCGCTACGCGCTCTGTATCGAGTGTATTTACACATCGCGCTATGCGCTATGGATGAAGTCTGTTTATACGTCGCGCTCTGCGTTTCTTTTCGAATGTACGTATAAGGGAAAAACATTTATCAGTTGCGTAAATTAATTCATACTGTTTAACTTTCGTCGAATAAAATCATTTCTTTTTTGTACCAATTGATTATTAATATTCACGACGGATATTTCTTTTTTGTTTGACGATAATATCGATTCCAAATGGAAATCGTGATCAAATTACCCAAAAATCTAACTTGTCGTCTTTAACGAAAATAATATGTTAGTTTTTTTAAGTACATATGATTTGTTTCTGAATTTTAAAGTAAATGTCCCAATGCCCAGCCACGAACCTATCTCCGGCCAGTGATGAGAAAATAAAAGTGATATAAAGGGTAAAGATCACGTCATGCTTTCCCTGAAGAATTCATTATGAATCGTTGATACTGATCCACCAGTTATTAAGACATTTTAATCAAACAATTCTTAATTATATTTAATATACGCATCAGTGGGCGGAGACAGGTTCGTGGCCGGGCGTTTTGCAGTTTACATTATGTAAAGCTTGAAAATTGCGGGTTTTATAAATGTGTGGGTTTTATATAAGTGTGTAAGACTTATTCTAACACTTGTTGAGCGTAATGGGTGATTTTATGACAAAATTGTATACGAAATTCGTCGAAACAACTATTTTCATTAAAAAATAAAGTGAGGTAATTTTTCAATAATATTTTGAAATTATTATTATTTTTGGAGATTGCGTCGACTATTCGCGAGTCATTTAAAATGAAATTATTTTTCATTTCTCCGCTCGAGTTTTCGGTATCGAGGTATTGAAGCTCGTCGAAGGCATCTCGCCGTAGCCTTCGTTTATTTCAAGTTCACGGCCGCGGGTCATTGACGCTCGACGATAATACGTTGACATGTCTTGAGTTTTGGCCGGTTTATCATTTTCAAAATATACGGATGCGCCGAGAGCATCGTGCGTCTCACCTGTATCGCAACTGCATTCGTCGCTCTCTGAGCGTTAACGCGAGGCAAGGTCGTTTCGCGGCACAACATCGCGTTACTGATGAGAACACTAATAAGAAGACTCAGACAACACCAGATGGGCGGCCAATGTGTGACTTCCATATAGCGTGATAGTAATATTCTTCAAATGATTGCATTGTGCAAGTCTTTCGGCTTGCAAATCACAATGATAAATATTTGCGTACAACAAGTAGTGTAATATAGGATTATTTAACTAATAGGTTCCTCTACAGAAGAGTGAAAATATTATTCAATTAATTGTCTTCTATTAGCGTTAAATCGTCCGTCTATTATGAGTTATGTATTACGAGTACATATTTGTTCGCTAGCATTGACTGATAGATAATTTCTACCGTTAGTTGATACGTAGTTGCACAAGGAATATTTCTCTGTAAGCATCTAATTTTGTCGCTAGGAAGAGTTATCTATCATTGGTACAAATTTGATCTCTACTATTAGGAGACAGTTAATACTAACGTTTAGGCTACTAGCATTCGCTCTACAAGTAGCGTTCCATCGGCACGGCATTTACTCACTATAAAAAGTTGTCTACTAAAAGTAATCATTTGGTCCCTAGTATTAGAGGATATAATCCTTCTATATATAGTTAGACAATAGTTGACCGAGTAGTTGAGATCTATTAGCTCCTCATCCTATCACTCAAATCATTGCCCGTTTATAGTACACATTAGATCCGATCTATTATCCGACATTTAATTCCCATTGTTCGTTGGACAAGAACTTGTTACCATTTAAATGATATTATGATTCTGTCTCAAAAACTTGTAAGCCCACACATTTTCTCTTAACATTCAGTATGCGAGGAACGTTTGCGTCGCAGGCACGTGGTTAGCCGGCTATCGGGTTTATCGAGCGTTTTTCATTTATTTGCGCATCAAGGTAATCTACGCGATGAGTGGTGCGGGTGGATCGCGTGAACCCAGATTACCGGTACTCCCTGCAATTGGCGATGTGCAAAAAAAAACTCGAAAAATAGTTACGGGATTGCGGTACAAACCGTTTAACGCGCTGTCTCGGCGTCAACAGCAGCGGCGCTTAAAAGAGTCGTGGTCACATCTCGATTCTCAACAGAGTGCTCGAGAAATTCCTAGTGCTCATTGTAGTGTCGAAAATCGAAGTGATGAAGATGAAGCTGATCATCCAGACGCTGCTGAAATCGTGGAACATTCCGATAATGGAGAAACATTCTATGAACAACGCGAACGTCAATCTGACGGCGACGATGATGGCGATAGAGGATCATCATCGAACGAATTATCCCATGAAAGTGAGGAAACCGATAACGAGAATAACGAAATTTCTTTTGTCGATACGTTAGCCGATGCATGCGTATCGACGAATATGATGCGTGTCCAAATCAACGCGATCTTGGGTGTACTATGGCGGCACGAATGTCACTCTTATACCGTGCCAAAAGATGCGAGAACACTTTTAGACACACCTCGAAGATCAACAGGGATCCGAATCGTACCGCCAGGCCACTATCTACATATCGGTATCATCGACCAAATCGTGGAAAAGTTGATCGCATTGTCCGATGCTGAAGTTGTTCCACTGATTCTGTTCATAGACTTTAGCACCGATGGTACTCAGTCTGATAGAAGCTCTCAGAATGAAATATGGCCGATACAGTTTCGTGTAAAAAATTTGATAGACAATCGTCCAATGGTGGCTGGAATTTATAAAGGACCGCGAAAACCCGCTGATTGTGCTGATTTTTTTCTGGACTTTAATCACGAGATGTTACGACTATTGGAAAATGGTGTCGAATTCCGAGGGCATTTAATCCGTGGGCAACTGAATTGTTTCATTACCGATATGCCCGGCCGTGCGTGGTATTTAAATGTCGTTGGACACACAGATTACAATAGTTGTCACAAGTGCTTGATTCCCGGGCAGCGGAAGAAAGGTGACACGACAACGGTATTTTACGGGGCTGATTATCCTTTGCGAACCGAAGATGGTTTTTAGAGCCAGGAGAATGGCAATCATCACCGCGGAGAGTCAGCACTTAACCCGTTACCGCTTGGTCTTGTAAGCCAAACCCCCTTGGATTATGGTATGTTTAGGCGTAATGAAGAAATTATTCGAAGCGTGGGTTGATGGGAAATATCGTCCAAAAAAATTGACCGATCTCGTTCTTACGCGAATTGAAGAACGTTTAAATCACATTAAGCGATTGACGCCAAAAGAATTTTCTTGAGCGCCAAGAAGCCTAAAAGAGTTCCGGAGATATAAAGCCACTGAATTCAGACAATTTCTCCTTTACACTGGGCCCGTTGTTCTAGTCAATTTATTCGGTCAAGATGATCCCCTTTTTATTCATTTTTTGAAACTTAACTACGCAATCCGCATTCTCATTAGCTCCAACGAGAGACGACGAAGCAACGGGCGAAGAGATCGATATCTTGCACTTGTGCTCGTTGGGACGTAACAATAGCCAATAGAATATTCGTGTGTTCAAGTTTATGTTTTTATTGTTAATGATACAAAGTCGTCAACGGAATAAATTACCTATTAGTGTATTCGTAGTGGACTGTAAAATATTTGTGTAAATTGGCAAGTAGCTGCGATTATTCGTTCATGAATCGAACATTGAATTTCTTTGGCGATGCGTTCGAGTACTAGCCTTCCGACGTACGCGGTAAGAGGCTTAGATCGCAAACGGTCCGGTCCAAAAACAAAGGCACGCAGCCGACCCCGGTTGCTACATTGGTTTGCTAGTTTCAATGTCATAAAGTAAATACCTCTTTCGGCGGCGGTGCATCAGTCCTCGTCCACACCATGAGCCAATATTGGATGCAAATGGTATTGTGAGACTCGCTGAGCATCTGTGCAACGGGAAATTGTCCCTCTTTTGTACGAATAACGCACTCGTATAAAAATATATGACGCGACTTTGTACCGCCGGTCCTGTCGAGTTTTCGAACTATACTTCCTGCCGCGTCCAGCGCTACACAGATATGTTCCTTTTTCATCGATTCGCGGTAGACGTGAACTTGATTGTTCGTCCACTATGATGAGAGAAGAGGCTTCTATGTGCATTAGCACATAGAAGGGATTCAAGCCGATGCCGTGGATGATTTCCTTGTACGTAGAGACTTGTAGAAGCTCTAAAGATTTTAGAGGTTCCGAATCTCTATGCTGTTCTGCTACGTACTCCTTTTTCGATTGCTCCATAACGTCGGCTTTGTATAACTGCGATGGTTCTGGCCCCTCTTCTTTCATCATAGTGGACGCCTTCTGGCAACGATACACCGCTGCGGACTTATTTTTTTCGCGTAATTCTTCATCGATTTCGTACCGCTCAGGCTGCCGTAGATATCGCTTATCACATTGTCCGTCACCGGGTGTAACGACGCACGTTACATGAATCACTTGTTCTGCCAAGTTTTTTTATAAAACCTGTAACAGTCGATCCACATTTGCACTGTCCAGAAAACGTGCCGGTAGACGAGACCATATAAATTTCGTGCGTCTTGAAGAGGTATCCACACGGGTGTTCATATTTTTCCCACAACATTGTCATTAGCAGCAAGTGCCACCCTCCTGGTTTCAGTACGGTATCGACGATGTGTTATGTACCGACGTTTTTTCTCTGTACGCTTCTACAATTTATATTTGAGAAGATTGTCGAATTCCGCTTTGTTGAACGATATCTCGAGTGTTGCTTCCATTTATGCGAGTGTAGAATCTTGCGACGAATCGAAAGTTTCGTTAGCTTGTCGGTTTCTTTTTTTACGTGTTACTCGTTGCGAAAAACTTCGAGACTGACACCGTTCGCTCAAAAGCTTATCTCGGATGTTCATCCGATTACACGTGACGTACGTGTATAACGACAAAAGCGATAAATTTGTTTCACCCGCAATTGTATCCCATACTTTGTCAGCTTTTCCAATAATCTTTTCATCCTTGCCAATTATATCGTCCCCATATTGCAATATAATGGGCTGAACACGATCGTGATCGATCGTTGTCGGCCTACCGCGGGTTAAACGCATGATGATCAACGGTCACATAACAGTCAATGTCGATATTTGACGATTATACGAGAGCGCACTCACTGAGATCTCGCCGAGTTCTGTGCGACTATCCGTCCGCACTACTGCTACTCGCAACGGTCTCCTCTCCCGACTCGCGACGGTGTTACCAGAGGCAGCTGATGCTCGTGCGTACAGACACCGTGTGCGCTGTAGTGCGGCGGTGCCAAATAAAACGAGCGTCTCAGCGCACTGCGGGCGCAGATGCTCTTTTTGGTGGGCTCCGCCCCCAAACCTCCCGAAAAATGTAATAGAACACCATAGAGATTCGGAACCTCTAAAATCTTTAGAGCTTCTACAAGTCTCTACGTACAAGGAAATCATCCACGGCATCGGCTTGAATCCCTTCTATGTGCTAATGCACATAGAAGCCCCCTTTCTCTCATCATAGTGGACGAACAATCAAGTTCACGTCTACCGCGAATCGATGAAAAAGGAACATATCTGAGTAGCCCTGGACGCGGCAGGAAGTATAGTTCGAAAACTCGACAGGACCGGCGGTACAAAGTCGCGTCATATATTTTTATACGAGTGCGTTATTCGTACAAAAGAGGGACAATTTCCCGTTGCACAGATGCTCAGCGAGTCTCACAATACCATTTGCATCCAGTATTGGCTCATGGTGTGGACGAGGACTGGTGCACCACCGCCGAAAGAGGTATTTACTTTATGACATTGAAACTAGCAAACCAATGTAGTAGCCGGGGTCGGCTGCGTGCCTTTGTTTTTGGACCGGACCGTCTGCGATCTAAGCCTCTTACCGCGTACGTCGGAAGGCTAGTACTCGAACGCATCGCCAAAGAAATTCAATGTTCGATTCATGAACGAATAATCGCAGCTACTTGCCAATTTACACAAATATTTTACAGTCCACTACGAATACACTAATAGGTAATTTATTCCGTTGACGACTTTGTATCATTAACAATAAAAACATAAACTTAAACACACGAATATTCTATTGGCTATTGTTACGTCCCAACGAGCATAAGTGAGTCCGTTCAGAATATGCGCAACGTCGGCCTCTCTTTCGAGTCAAGGCGTTGACACTTTACTCAGGGACGGAGACCTCGCTGTGCACTGTCCGTCGATAGGAGATTACGCTAGGAGGATTGTTGAGACTGATAGCCTCATAGCACGATGGTAGAGCATGCAGAAATAATAGTTGAAGATGGTTTTTGCGTTGTAATCACTAAATACTTATTTATTTCTCGATGTTCGAAGAAAATACAATCTTCTGGTTACAATCACTAGTTTAACTTAAACTTTTTAGAGACTTAGCCGCGCAGGGCTTTCGCAGTTAGTCTCGTCGAACAGAGCCTTGCTCGCTCTGCGAAGTTTCGTTGCGGATGATGTTACTCGGAGAATAATCGTAGAACTACTGATTTTTGGTAAAGATGCTCGGTCTTATATACTAGTTTTCGTCCTATGCTAGTAATGTAAAATAGTTTGCGCTGGTGGGGTTAATGAGCATTATAAAAGTTCACGACCCCTTATTTGAAGTAACCGGCGAGATGAGTTGCGGTGCTCTAATTAATTCTCGATAGGAAGAATTTCGGCGAAGCGATTAATTGCTCTAGCTAAAGACAGTAAGATGACCAAATATTTGGAGAAATAGATTCCGCGTTTTTAATTGGCGTAATAAAACTAGTGGCGGTGTCCAAACGTATCGATAACGGAGCGCGGCGTTAGGAAACTACAGCTGCAAAGGTCGTCTGACGTAGCGCTTCCTAATAGTGACTCGATGCGGAAGCGATGACACGTGCCTCAGTCGTTTGGGCTATAGGCGTACGTACTTTATCTGGAGTGATATGTTTTATGATTTTCGGTTTCGAGTTCTCGTTAATTACTATGCAGTAGCTACTGTACGAAAGTTACGTAGGACGTAACACTATCACGGATACAATAGTATATAGTTTATTCCGTTGATGACCTTTTATCATTAACAAAAAAAATGTTAAACTTTACTTTTTACCATACGCGGGCTGAAACACATATGACACATGGGTACAATCGGTCATCACGAATACAACGTGTGACGTAATTTTCACGTAACGGAACTCTAACTCAGACTCTATAAATAAAATTAAAAAAAAACCAAAAATCGAAAAGCTCAAACCAAACGGGAGCAAAACGCGAACGAAACTTACGTCACCTTCGGCCGTCCACCCTCGCGGATGCATCGGCGTCCCGGTGGGCGCCAGTTAATTTTTGTTTCGCCGGTATTAACAACCGGACTAAACTGGAGGCCGGTGGAACGACCTCCGAAGGGTAGATTTTTGTTTCGCCGGAATCACCAATCCGGACTGAACTGGAAATCGGTGGAACTACGACCTCCGCAACGACAAAACGAAACAGAACGAAAACGATACGAGAACTAACGCCGACGCACTCGCGAAAGCAAACGGTTGCGGAAATGCACGGTTGCTCAGGATGCGGGTTGTGGTAGAAGGGTCGCGATCCGAGGTCAATAGAATAGCCACGAGAACGTTAAGTTAAGCGGGACCGAAAAATAATAATTTGGCTAAAACGCCACGGGATCACACGTAAGTGCATCGGAAACGCTCAGCTGATCGAACGATCGAAGCGAGCTAACGAGAACGAAACAAAAGCGGATCGATAAGCGATCGACAAATTTCTATAATTCAAAACTCACCGGAACTTCACTTTAATCCGGTAATGAGCGGGAACCTGTATCTCACGATACACCGAGAACCGAATCACGATCACCGCTGCACAAGGAGCATTATTTCTAATGCTTCACTCACGCACGGGATCGCGAAGAATTTATTACAAAATTCTTTCGCTACACTCAGCTCACAAAACTCGAGCGATAGCCGAACGCGAACGAGAAACCGACAGCTAGGCCACACTGTGTGCGCGAGAGAGATAGCCTCACTCGAGCGCGCGAACAATAGGCCGAACGTCAACAACACGGGAGCGCGAGAGAGACCCGAGTTACCTCTAGGGCAGCTCTCGGTAGACTGACAATTTGCCTACGAAAATTCGTAACGAATTATGATAATTATTTTCGGGAGCTTGAACGGTAACTACTGCCCTCTCAACCATCTCATGACTTTATCGAATCGAGAGCCGATACTATACGCGGTAACTTGAACGAATCTTCGCAATCGCTTCCCCCTAGTCAATGCGTGAGATACAAGGCTCTACTCAACTATAACGCAGCGCAAGGTGTTCCACCACTCTTGCCTGGACCAAACGATACCTCCGCCTGTTCTCAACGCATTGCACTATCTCTTGGGGTGCCGGGTTTGCACCGGACTTTGACGTATTCGCAAGACTCTTCGCCGAGTCCTTCCTCTATTTGGGCTCTTTATTATTACTTCTTACACCACCAAATAGAGTCGGAAACGTCGACTAAACTGAACTAAAAGAAATCTGAAATCGTGAACCAAACTAAGCAAACGGAATCTGAAATCGTGAACCAAACTAAGCAAACGGAATCCCAAAACTCGAACTGAACTAAAATAATAACGATAATGAAGGTAATTGGGAATAATTACAAAAAAATGATACAAAATAAACTGCAAAAATCTCGATCGGTAACTCAACGAGAGCGTGACGGTATCTTAAGTCGCTGGGAGAGGCAGTAACGCGAAACTTCAGCACTAAAATCGTAATTTCCATGCGAGTAACGGTAGTTTTGGGTTTTTGTGACGTCGATTCCAAAAAATCACGTCACAAACGATATCTGATTTATTCCAATGACGGGCTTTTATCACTAACAAAAAAATTTAGCCGTTTTTTACCGCCTATTGGTAGAATTGATAATTTTTTTTGTTAATGATAAAAGGCCATCAATGGAATAAATCAAATATCATTGTGTTCTTAATGACCGATAGATTTTTGGTGTAAATTGGCAAGTAGCTGTAATAATGCGTTCATAAACGTAACATCGAATTTTTTGGGCGACGCGTTCAATTGCGAGCCTTCCTAGGTGCACGGTAAGAGGCTTAGAGTGCGTACAGTCCCGTCCAAAACCTTCGGCGCGTGGCCGGGCCCGTCCGGTAGATCGGTCTGCCAGTTTCAGCTCCATAATTTTTTTAACAATTGATCGGTATTGGAATAAATTCATTATTACATCAGTTTCATTAATAAATGATATTAATTAATAAAACGATTTATTTTTTTTTAATACCTGTAATAAATTAGAATAAATAACGGAAAATAACTTGAAATAAATTGCTTTTTAAGCACTCACTATAACAATAGGCAAAGAGTGCCTATTAAAATGACCATACGTTGCTCTTCGGAGTCTGTCGGTGGGGTTACTCAGCAGCGCATACTCCAAAAATGTTTATTCTTCACCATTTGCTTCAGTGTATCTCCAACATCATGCGTAGTTGACTCGAAGTGACTGCGATGACTGAAAATATTTTATTTAGCCTGCGGTTCAATGAAAACAACTTTTTGGCTGAATTTTTCTTCTCGGACGTCCGTATCACACTCTAATTTGGATTGTGCGAACCAATTTTGTTCTCCTTCGTAGGGTTTATTTTATTACATTATTGCAAGTATGCACATCACTTTTAAAACCAATCTGAGATCTTTAAGTATTTTTTCTAAAAAATTATTGATCACAATTTGCATTTGCCTTCCGTCAAATGTCCGTACGGTGCCATCATAATGAACTCTACGAACCAATTATTTTCTCCTTCGCGGCATCATTTTGTTTTATCAAAAGCACTATTCACAGAAAAATTGGAGACAATCCTACATCTCTAACTATTTTTTCATCACAATTGTCCAGAAAAAAAAATGATTTTCTCACATCTGATGTCCGTACGGGGCTCCAATTAAGAATCCTGGAAGCCAACTTTTTCGAAACAATATTTCATTGCATCGAAAGTGTTATACCGCCGAATCTCGGTTAGCTCTCCGAGGTTAAGCGTAAAGGATTACTCCTTCTATTTCTTTTCGGGATGTGTATCGGTTAAGGGTTGGAACCCTAGTGAATGTCTGAACTCAGGAGATGTATGTAAAAATGTCAATCTTTGTTTACGCGTGGATACGCGAACTCGAATTATTACACAGAATATTGTTACACGTGGTTCGGACTACTGTCCGACGAAAGTTACGTAGTACTACTTACTGACCCTTTGCACGAATCTCTATACTATCTGCAACCAGCCGCACAGTATTGGAAGACAAATTGAACTCCCAGCCTCGTGCTCACTCTCGCACTTTATAGGAGTTAAAGTGGATCGAGCAATTCAGCAGTTTCTAGAGATTTGGAAATGATGTTTGCTAACTGCAGCCGCTGGCCACCTCGACGCAGATCGGTGGGGGTCGATTCGAGCAATTGCTCGATGAAACCCTCATCGACGACGACGACGACGACAACAACAACAACAACAAGAACAACAGCGAATCGCCCGAGGAGTCAGAAATGGATATTTTCGGTGAGTCGGATGTTGAAGAAGAGGTACGTCGCAGTCGGCATCAACGGAAGGTTCGACCACCCGCATCGATGTCGAACGCATCGTTGTGCTGTCAGACACACCCTCAACGGAGCAACGGTCCGAAACACCGGAGTCACCGGGTTAGTAAAAAATTATACACCGCGTCGAGAGTAGACGTTATTTTAATAAGTTTAAGACGCACGGTACAGTTATGACTGTAAAAATCCGCGAACCTCCGTCGAATGTAAATTTGGTAGAGTGGCTAGAGGACGCAATACGCGATTTGCATAGGTTCATCGTGAGTGGTTGTGAGCCGACCAATATGGTTGGTGTACAATTTTATTCAAACGCGTTCACGAGGGTTCCGGCGGGGATTTCGTATAGACCCCAGAGTAGTATGCGGTGCGCTATGGCGCCCCCCACTCCTATCCCCACTCCTGCCCCCTCCACTTTTTGAAAGTAGTGGGGGTGGGAGTGGGGGTAGGCAGCCTTCCCCCTCCTACCCCTCCACTTCGGTCCGGTTTCGAGCTCGGTTTGAAGTGGTGGGGGTAAGAGTGGGGCAGGCTTTAAGGGAGATAGCCATAGCGCACCGCATAGCGCTTTTTTCATTGCATACAGTTTTTTTTTTTTTTTAATTAAAAAAAATGTTAAATTTAAAAAATTGTAAAAATAAAAAAAAGACACCATTTTTTTTTCCTGTCTCTTTCACCCGCACAGTTTTTCGTCACTCCTGTCTCTCTCTCTCTTTCTATTTACACTTTTTGTTTTTTTCGCACCAGTCTCTCTCTCTTTTACTCCTGTCTCTCTCTCTCTTTTTCTATTTTCGCCGTTATCGGTGCCATTGTCGTCGTCGTCGTCGTCGTCGTTATCGTCGTCGTTATCGTCGTCGTTATCGTCGTCGTTATCGTCGTCGTTATCGTCGTCGTCGCCGTTGTCGTCGTCGTCGTTGTCATTGTCGTCGTTGTCACTGTCACTGCCATCGTCGGCGAACGCCTCGTCGTCGGATCCGCGATCGTAACCGCCGTCGAAGCCGATAGCACTGATCGCTTTATCGGCGATATCGTCGCCGTCGCGATTGTATAACCGGATGACGAGACCGTCATCCTCGTCATCCTCGATGACTATCGCAATAAAATTGTTCTCCCACAGTCGCTCGACGGGAAGACCTGCGATACGGCGAACGATTTCACGCTCACTCTGGGCCTGTACCGCACTGGCCCATGCGTCGTCGATGACACCAACAGCTCTCGGTGCATCGACGTCATCGGCATCGATAAAGGTAAGGCCGTACACAGAGCATCGTACGGCCAATACCGGGATGGCGTATGCCATCACATGTGGCACAAGCAATTCATTTAATGTACACAACGCGTAATCACCCGGATCGACCATGTATACTTCGACAAAATCGTCGTCGTCAATATCTACAATTGTGCACCGCACCGCGTGTTTTGCTCGATAAAGTATGCATGGCAGACCAATTTTACGACATTGCTCGCGCGTAATTTTTACATCGTCCGTTCTATTTTCTTCGCGACGATAAAATGCGTTTAAATGCTCGCATAAATATTGATACGAAACAGCCATCGGTACTGTTCTCAGCAACACGGTACAATGGTCTATTATTTTTACGAGTTTACAAGTAAACTCGTCGCCATAAAAATCGGTGCTGTATCGCGGATGAACACACACACACACACACACACGCACACGCACACGCACACGCACACGCACACGCACACGCACACGCACACGCACACGCACACGCACACGCACACGCACACGCACACGCACACGCACACGCACACGCACACGCACACGCACACGCACACGCACACGCACACGCACACGCACACGCACACGCACACGCACACGCACACGCACACGCACACGCACACGCACACGCACACGCACACGCACACGCACACGCACACGCACACGCACACGCGCACGCGCACGCGCACGCGCACGCGCACGCGCACGCGCACGCGCACGCGCACGCGCACGCACACGCACACGCACACGCACACGCACACGCACACGCACACGCACACGCACACGCGCACGCGCACGCGCACGCGCACGCGCACGCGCACGCGCACGCGCACGCGCACGCGCACGCACACGCACACGCGCCCGCGCACACGCACACGCACACACACACACACACACACACACACACACACACACACACACACACACACACCACAGGGGGAAACTGAAACCCCTACGTGGCGCGTCCCCAGGTGGCGGATAGGGGAACGCTCTCTAAATATAGAGGGTAGGAGGCAATTAAAATACCTCCCGCGGACCAAACAGACCCGGGGAAGAAACCCCGTTAACAAATCGGTATGGGCAGTACGAAGGATCTTACGTTTACGGTGCAGGGGTTCGGATCCCCAGTACCGGCGTCCGTCGGGGGTGAGCAAGCGGGCCCCGGGACGTCGTCATCTAGCGACTGCAGTACTACAGAGGTTGGTCACTCGGCCTCTGTAGCATCTAATGCTACAAGTGACACAAGCGGCGAGAGCGTGACGCTGAAGGCCCAAGAGGCTTTTCAGCGACTAACAAAGGAGCTTGAGTCCCTGGTGGGGTTTATCTTGGAAAAGAAGAACCTCCACACTGAGCTCAAGGTAAAGGCACGTGGTACCCTAAGGGAGATGAAAGAGTTTGCGGCGGCGCGACCCACGGTAACTCTAGCCCGGGCAGCACCACCGAGCAAAGAGGGGTCGAGCCAAACCTCGCCCCTCTTTCGCATCGACCGGGCACCCCACGGAGACCTGGACCGCGAGCGCCCCTCGCCGCCTAGGTCTCCGCCGGCGAGGAAAAAGAGAAAGAAGAAGAAGAGAGAGGTGACCCCTCAGGGGGACCTGCCTCGGGCAGCTGAAGCCAGGCAGCAGGCAGTTGCCCAGCCGAAAGACCCCGACTGGGCAACAGTTGTCAAACGGGGCAAGAAAAAACAGCAGCAGCAGCCGCTGACAATAGAAGAGGCCGGCAGGCGCGACCAAAGGCAGGCAAAGCCCAAGGTTTCGCTTAGACCCCCCCGTCCTGATGCGATCCACATCAAGGCAACGGGTGAGGTGTCGTATGCTGATATTCTTCGCAGAGTTCGAGCCGCACCGGACCTCAAACCTCTGGGGGATAGGGTGACCCGCATCAGGCGGACCCGAGCTGGAGAATTACTCCTGGAGCTGGGGAAGCCTGGTGTAGAGACCCCAGTGCTACAGGCAGTGGTCTCGGCCACCTTAGTGGAGTCGGCGGCTGTTCAGACGCTGACTCATAGGGAAGTCCTGGTTATCAAGGACATGGACGAGGCCACAACCGTAGAAGAGGTGGCACAGGCTATCACTGCGGCGATTGGGCAAGGAGCAGTAACCCCTGAAGATATTAAACTCAGGAACTCCTACAGTGGCACCCAGGCGGCTAGCGTCCTGCTTCCCGCTGCAGCAGCAAAGAAGTTGTTGCAAAGCGGAAAGCTCAGGATTGGATGGGTGAATTGCCGGGTTCGGCCGCGCCAAACATCCTCCCGTTGCTTCAGGTGTCACAACACTGGGCATCTGGCGAAAGACTGCGAGAGCGAGGTCGACCGGTCGGCGCAGTGCTTCCGGTGTGGCAAAGATGGTCACAGGGCTGTAGACTGCGTAGTCAGGCGACAGGCAGTGCAGGAGGTTGGGGCATCGACCAGCAATGGCTAAGGTGCTCCAAATAAACCTGAATCACTGCGCTGTGGCCCAGGACCTGTTGTTTCAGCTGGTCAGGGAAGAGAAGGCAGACGTAGTCATCGTCAACGAGGAGTACAGGGATCTCAGTGAACCGAACTGGGTAGAGGACTCAACCGGCAGGGCGGCCATCTGGGTATGCGGAAACCTCCATATATCCAACAAGATGGCCGCCCCTCGGCCCGGTTTCACTTGGGTGGAGGTGGCTGGTATAAGAATATACAGTTGCTACCTTCCACCCAGTGATACCACCGACGAATACCTGAGATCCCTGGATGCCATCGTCGACAGTGCTAGGACCTCCCGATTGCCGGTCGTCATCGGAGGGGACTTTAACGCATGGGCGACGGAGTGGGGCAGCGCGAGCACCAATCACCGCGGTCGCGCCCTCCTCGAGGCCTTCGCAATGCTGGAGCTGGAAATCGCTGACACCGGGTCCAAGCCAACCTTCTCAAAGGGCGGCAGGACCTCCATTATCGACCTGACCTTCATCGATCCTAGACTGATGAGGGAAGGGCTCGACTGGAAAGTTAGCGATCGGTACACGGGTAGCGACCACCACGCCCTGGTATACCAGCTCCAGCTGACCAGCAGGACAGCAGGGGCGTCGTGCAGACGCAAAAAAGAGAGATGGGCACCCGCCACCTTCGACCGGGAGACGTTTCTCTGCATGCTAGAGGGAGCGACAGTGCAGGGAACGCCCGAGGAACGAGCTCGAAGCCTCTCGCAAACCATCACAGCGGCCTGCGATGCCTCCATGGCCGCGAAGTCCAACCCTCGCGGTCGTCCACCAGTATACTGGTGGAACGAGGACATCGCAGAGATACGCCGAGAGTGCTTCCGAGCACGTAGGCTGCACCAAAGAGCTGTTCATAGGCCGCAATACCAGGAATTGGCTGCGGCCTATGAAATAATGCGGAAACGCCTCAAGGCTGCCATCAAGGCCTCTAAGCGAAAGTGCTGGCTGGACTTCTGTCAGGAAGTGGACAGTGACCCTTGGGGCCGACCGTACAAAACGGTTATGAACAAGATCAAGCCCAGAGGTGCCACCGCTCCAACGTGTCCAATCTTCCTCGACAGGGTCGCCCGACACCTCTTCCCGGAACACCGGAAGCGGCGTGCCGAGACCGGTCTGATGGTAGACGATGGTGCAGCCGAGACGCCAGACGTCACGGAAGACGAACTGAAGATGGCTGCCAGCAGGATCACCGTCCGTAAGGCTCCAGGTCTGGACGGGGTCCCTGGCCTGGCCGTGAAGACCGCTGTGCTGAATGCTCCCGATATCTTTGGGAATACATTCAGCGCATGTCTTCGCGAAGGATGCTTCCCGGCACAGTGGAAGGTACAGAGGTTGGTCCTTCTGTCCAAGGGGAACAAACCCCCGGACGAACCTTCCTCGTACCGACCGCTGTGCATGCTAGACATAACCGGGAAGCTATTCGAACGAGTCATATGTGCCAGGCTAGAGGCAGCCATACAGGGAGCTGGAGACCTGTCTGAAAACCAGTTCGGCTTTCGTAAGGGTCGCTCAACGGTGGATGCCATCGGCCGGGTTGTGGCGCTAGCTACGGACGCCATCAGTGGCAGCCGGTGTACAAAGCGCATGTGTGCCATCATCGCTTTGGACATCCGGAACGCATTCAACTCGGCCAGGTGGGACAAGATCTTGCTGGCCCTGCAAGATCTCAAGGTGCCGCTCTACCTGCGAAGAGTCATTTCGAGCTACCTGACGGACCGGACCCTGCTTTACGACACCGACGCCGGCACGCACTCCTATAACATCACAGGAGGCGTGCCACAGGGTTCGGTCCTAGGGCCCCTCCTCTGGAACGTCTTGTACGATGGCCTGCTTCGGCAGCCGCTTCCAGACGGGGTATCGATGGTAGCCTTTGCGGACGACGTCGCCCTTGTCGTCGTCGCGAAAACCATCGATGAGGTGCAACACCTCGGAGACGAATCAATCGAGGTAGTAGCTGGCTGGTTGAGCGACCATGGACTGAGTCTGGCGGACGAGAAGACTGAGGCGGTGCTCATCTCTCGGACGAAGAAGAGGGCGTACGCCACATTCACGGTCGGTCATAGCAAGATCAAGACCGCAGACACGTTGAAATATCTCGGTGTCATCCTGGATGCGCGGCTGTCATTCAGAGAACATCTCCTGAACGCGGGCTCGAAGGCATCACGGGTTGCGGGAGCGCTAGCGCTCATCATGCCCAACATCGGGGGACCGAAGGAGCCGCGACGGTTCCTTCTGTCCTCTGTTGTGAGCTCCTCAATTCTCTACGGGGCTCCGATTTGGGCTGGTGCCATGAAGACCAATGCGAGTTACGGAGCCACATGCCGACGGGCCTGCCGGACTGTCGCGCTAAGGGTGACCCGAGCGTATCGAACCGTGTCTGACATCGCTGTCTCGGTGATCGCAGGACTGCCTCCTGTTGATCTACTGGCAGCCGAGAGGGCCAGGGTGTACCGTGAGCGTAGGCGTACTGGTGCTGATGGCGACGATCAAGAGCGTGGTGATGATCGATGGTCCAGCAGAACCTTCGAAGAATGGCAGCAGAGATGGGATTCAGCAGGCGAGGGTCGGTGGACCCACCGCGTGATTCCTAATGTGAGAGCGTGGACGAGCAGGCACGGTGGACTTACAACTTTCCACCTGACCCAGGTACTCACCGGGCACGGCTGCTTCCGCAGCTACCTACATCGTATTCGCGTGTACGATAGCGCGGAATGCCCGGTGTGCCCTGGGATCGACGAGGACGTGGAACACGTGCTCTTCTATTGCCCGAGATTCGCCGATGACCGGGAGCGATTCCGAGCATCATGGGGAGGATCCATGACGCCTGAAGGCATGGGAAGGTGCCTGCTTGGCTCACAGGATGGTTGGGATGCGGTGGTTACCCTCGCCACGTCCATTGTGGAGAAGCTGAATTCCATCAGGAAGATGGAAGAACGGAGAGGCGGACGCGCCTAAAATCAGAGCGCGTGCTAGAAGGGCCGTCTGAGGCTTAGACTGCCCCTCGCGAAGTAAAGCCTTTTGGGCGGTTTCCGCGGGGGGGAATACAGTCGAGAGGAGGAATGTTTTAGTGGGTATTGCCAGGAATGGCCGAGTCCCACATAACCCACTCGGGTATGCGTAAATGCATTTTCAAACCTCCTCTATAAAATTAAAAAAAAAAAAAAAAAAAAAAAAAAAAACACACACACACACACACACACACACACACACACACACACACAAAATCCGGAAAGAAAGAGAGTTCACTCACAAAAACCACAAAAAACGGAGAGAAAAGAAAATATACGCGACTTCACCGCTCGGCGTCTGTCGAGAAAAAAAAATAACGATTTGAATGTACGCGACTTCACCGCTCGGAGTCTGTCAGACGAATGACATATTAACGAGACGCTGCACACCGTGTCCCACGATTGCGGATGCATTTCCGAAAAATTAGTGTCAGCAGATTTGCAGGTGGACTCCTGAGAGAGTAGCTCGCACGAGAGACGAGCGCATTCCGCGAATGCATATCAGCAGATTCGCAGGTGGTCATCTGGGAATTGCAATCACAATGTAACACAGTAACACTACGTGTTTTATTGGAGCCCCTTCGACGCCCCCGCGAAACAGTTAAATAATAATTATTGTTTTTCGCAATTTTTTCTTTTCTTCGATGCCATAGGATTGATCTCGCTGTGTAGGGTCCCCCTGGGCAACCGCGCGAAATTTCGTCCGTTTTGCCGTATCTCTCACCGTTCACAAGATACAGCCAAAAAACAGTTAAATAATAATTATTGTTTTTCGCAATTTTTTCTTTTCTTCGATGCCATAGGATTGATCTCGCGGAGTAGGGTGTTATACCCCCGAAAAATGAGAGCACCGCCGAGGTTACGCTTACGCAATAACCGAGGCATGCGATCATGAAATGTTGCGCCAATCGCACAGTATTGCATACTGGAACGACGACAAGGAAAACATCATTTCCAAATCTCGTAAATATGCTGAATCGCTTGCTCCACTTTATCTCCTAT
The DNA here is from genome assembly GCA_964006125.1 of Cryptus viduatorius. Lineage (NCBI taxonomy): Eukaryota > Metazoa > Arthropoda > Insecta > Hymenoptera > Ichneumonidae > Cryptus > Cryptus viduatorius. Next base: position 16,438,352 of record OZ023224.1, on the reverse strand, counting down.
AAAGTGTAAGAGTGAGCGCAAGTCTGGGAGTACAATTGAACATCCGATACTGCGCGGTTGGTTGCGTGTAGAGAGACTCGTGCAAAGGGTCTGTAAGTAGTACTACGAACTTTGGTCGGACAATAGTCCAAATTCTGTGTAACATTATTCTGTGTGATAATTTGAGTACGCGTGTTAACGCAATAATAAAGATAGACATTTTCGCTTACATCTCCTGCGTTCAAACACTCACTGGGGTTCCAACCCTTTACCGATAAACATCCCAAAAAATAATAAGAGTAATTCATTATCGCTAACCTCGGCGTAGCTAACCGGGATTCGGCGGTATAACATTGGTGGCAGCGGTGGGATATCGGAGTGAATAAATCGAACCAGAGTGTACCGAAAGTGTGTCACTCGCTGTACACCAATACAGTTGTGAGTAAAACCGTCACCAGGGGATTAACGGGACAGCCAACCGCGAGGAGGGACTGCAGACCTCCATTAGATCGTTACCTAGCAGAAAGGGACGTGGAAACAGTATCGAAGAGGGAGCCTGAAGGTTACACAACGCAGAGGCAATCTGAGATGTGGCAGATAAGCACCCTGTAAGTGCAAGAGTAATCTATTCACGAAACTAACACCTGTACGGGAATAGAAAACCAGTAGGCGCGTTACTAACCCCGTCAGGGCGTGAATAAAGGGCTAAGAGCCAAGTAAAAGCCACATGAGCGATAGAGAAGTTCCGGAGGAACAGGCTGCGGGGTTTTCGGGACAGCAACCACCCCCGCAGGATCCTTCGGCATCCACGCAAGAGGACCAGCGTGTAGCAGCTGGTCTTGGGGCTGCGTTACAAGAGATAACGGCAGTCGCGAGAGCGGAATTGGCGGTACAGGGCCCGGCACGACAGCCGAGAGGCGAATCTTCTCCCAACCCTCTCTTCGGGGTCAATTTACGTAGAGGCGCAGCATTTGACGAGCTCGCCGACATGGACCAAAGTATGTTCGAGCCCAGGGGTGCACCACTCCCAGGGGTTGATCTCACCCCACGTGCGGTGGAGGCGGAGATACAACGTTTAAGGGCTCAATACCGAAACACACTGGGCGAACGAAGAGGAGGATTTTACAACCCGGAGAGGGACCGGAATTGGACGACTACCTTCGGTGAAGGAAGTAGGCTTTACCCCATGGGGGTGGAGATCCCAGAGGTACGCCGAAATTTATTTCCGGATCCACCTGCGGAGGTAAATAACACCGCGGCAGCCGAAGAACGAGTTGCCGATCGACTCGAGAGGGGGGATCGGGAATTGGAGGCCATATGGGCAGAATTGGCCGATTACGTAGCCGGAGAAGTGGAACGAAGGTTAGTCGAACGTCAAGGGAGACGGCGAACCACCCATCCGGAGGATGAAGAAGACTCACCATATATCAGCTTGGATTTAGCGCTGAAAAATATTAAAACGTTCGATGGCAATAATCCCAAAAGATTAGAGGAATTCTTGTCATCCTGTGAAGCAGTATGGGAGAGAGTGAAACCAGCGCAGAGGGGAACACTCCTGGCGCTCGTACGAAGCGGAAAACTAGAAGATCGCGCATCGCGAGAATTACGACATAAGGTGATACGTAATATGTCAGAATTACGTAGAGAATTGGAAGCGCTGTACGGGAAGCGAAAATCTCTCGCTGCCCTGCAGTATGAATTTTGCCTGTTGAAGCAGGGACCTAAGGAATCGGTAGCGGCATACGCCGCGCGGGTGGAAAGACTAACGGGGGAGGTGTCGGAAAAACTTTGCGAAGATACCGAACCCCGAGGTGCGCGATACGTTGAAGCGGCTGTGCGTCGAAGCGCGCAAATGAATTTCGAAAATGGTCTACAGTCCGATATCCGCATGATAGTGTGCTCCCGAAATTACGGAAATAGTCAAGTAGTCAATCACCGGGGGGTAGTCAACCTCGACACTCGGTGGGAGGAGGGGGTGCAACACCCCGAAAGTGTTTTACTTGTGGACAATCGGGACATATCTCTAGTGATTGCACGAGAAAGTCGGGACGCCCGAGTCTCCCCGCACCAGGACCGGGGAAGGAAATGATTCACGTAAAAATAACGTGTAATTACTGCGGGAAAGTAGGACATCTGTAGAGAGAATGTAGGAAGCGACTGCAGCAGGGCAGTCAAAAGCCGCAGCAGTCAGGAAAAAACAACGGCAACGAGCAACCTCCTCCGAAGCCACAGGGGACCGGGAAAACCGTTAAAGATTTCCTGGGAACCGATCAGCAGCGGGCGGAAAGAAAAGGACAACAACACGAGGTCTACGTTGTCAACGTCACGTCTGCGGGGATTGCAGGCGATTTCCACATCAAATTACCCGAATGCACAACCGAAATACTGACTCTGAAAGCCGATACGAGAGCACAGGTCAGTTTGATAAGTCCAGACGTTCTCGGGGGTGATATACAAGCTGAAAAATCCGGGTCAACGCTCATCGGGTTGGGGGGACAGCCGGTACTCTCGACGTTCATGGCGGAGATACATTTGGAGACTCCGAAGGGAACAATATCGCATTGGTTCCACGTAGTGCCAGAGGAGATGGATTTGGGGGTTCACGGCTTCCTAGGAATGGACTTCATTCGCGAACATAAAGTAGATATTCTTCAGGGCAAGGAAATTCGAATTCGCGGACATCGAATGCCTTTAATCGATGGGAGATTAAAAATGCGAGTACCAGCGCGAAGCGAGAACATCGCTTACGTAGCTACTTGCAGGCAGGTAATGGGACTTGCCGACAAGAAGGAGGTCGCCGAGGGAGTAGCAATCGGCGCCTGTACGACGAAACCGCGAGGAAACAGCTGTGCAGTGTGTATAATAAACACCACCTGCGAAGAAGTCGAGATCGAGCGACCGACAATGACACTCGAGCCGTTTGAATCAGCAGAAAAAACGTGTCACAGCAAGAACGCGCGCGAGGTAAACATCGCGCGCGTGGCGAGCAGCAATGAGGGGGGAGATAGCGGCACGCGACTCACACGCTTACGTGAAGCAATCGACGTGCGCAATTTAAACTCCGAAGAAAAAGAAACTCTACTTGAGGTATGCGAGGATTTTGCATCTTTCACCTTGAGGGGGACTGGTTGCCGTGTACAACAAAAATCGAACACGAGATTCCCCTTCGCGAGGGCGTAAAACCGATTAAAGTACAGCCGTATCGTTTACCGGAAGCGCATAAGAAGGAAGTCGCGAAGCAAACGGAACAGATGCTGAAGGATGGCATCATTCAGAAGAGCCGAAGCCAATGGAATGCACCGCTGCTCGTGGTTACGAAAAAACCTGACGCAGCGGGAGTGGTAAAATTACGAGTCGTTGTAGACTTTCGTAAACTCAACGAAGCGACGATCGGTGATTCGTATCCATTACCGAATATCACCGATATATTAGATCAGCTGGGGAAGGCACAATACTTCACCACCCTCGATTTAGCATCGGGTTTCCACCAAATTCCCATGGCGGAAAAGGATAGAGAAAAAACTGCATTTTCCACACCGCAGGGTCATTTCGAATATTCTCGAATGCCCTTTGGGTTAAAAAATGCCCCTCCAATATTCCAAAGGCTCATGAACACCGTATTGGCGGGACTCGACGGAATAAAAGGCTACGTTTACCTTGACGACATCGTGGTATTCAGGTCAACGCTGACAGAGCACAACAAGCGACTTCGCGAGGTATTTACGCGCCTGCGAGAAGCGAAATTATCGCTGCAACCGGGGAAGTGTAGTTTCCTGAGGAAGGAAACGCAATATTTAGGGCACATAATTTCCGATGAGGGAGTGCGACCGGATCCCTCAAAAATAACGGCGGTACGGGATTTCCCAGTACCGAATAACATGAAGGGAGTACAGTCCTTTTTAGGGCTTGCCGGGTATTATCGGAAGTTTATAAAGGACTTCTCGAAAATTGCGAAGCCGTTAACGGAGTTAACGAAGAAAGAAATTCCGTTCGAGTGGACGGCAAAACGGGAGCACGCATTCGTGGAATTGAAGAAAGCGCTGAAGTCGGCACCGGTGTTACAATACCCGGATTTCACAAGGCCGTTCGTCGTGACGACGAAGACTTCGGATAAAGCGATCGGCGCGATCTTATCTCAAGGGGAGATAGGGGACGATTTGCCGATTTGTTACGCAAGTCGTACGCTTAACAAATCGGAACAAAATTATTCTACGACAGAGAAGGAATTAATTGCTATCGTCTGGGCAGTCGAGCAATTTCGTCCATATGTATACGGTACGAAATTTACAGTGGTTACGGATCACAAGCCCTTAACGTGGCTGTTCAATGTAAAAGATCCGGGATCGAGACTCATGCGATGGAAAATAAAACTATCGGAACATGAGTTCAATATAGTATATAAAGCGGGGAAAAAGAATACAAATGCCGATGCGCTGAGTCGAGTATATGTAACGATACGCTCGCATGCACAACGAGCAGAGAAAGAGACAGCCGACGACAGCAACGAGCACGAGGAAGAGAGCGATAGTGGCGAGCGCGTGGACACTCCATCGCGACGCAGCGAAGACGCGAGTGAGACAGCGCGAGGCAACAGCGGTGACTCGAGTGCGACGGATGACGCAACAGCCATCGAGCCAGGTGAAGCGGCAGTCAGCAACGAGCGCGAGAGAGACAGAAGACGTGATAGCGACGGCCACTCGGACGTTGGATATAACGACGGCCATGCGAGCTGCGGCGATAAGGACCGTAGCGATGGCGAATCTTTAAGTAAAGAGGAGAGAAGAAAAATTCTATATGAATATCACGATGCACCTCTCGGCGGCCATCAGGGCGCAACGCGAATGTTAAATAGAATACGACTCGCATACACCTGGCCCGGTATGCGAAGAGAGATAGAAGAATACGTTGCGGCATGCGATAAATGCCAACGTAATAAAATTCGTTCAACGCCAAAAGCTCCGATGGTGATTACTGACACACCATCAAGGGCATTCGAAAAGGGGGCGCTCGACATTGTGGGGCCCTTAACTCAAACGGAAACGGGGAATAAATATATTCTCACGTTTCAGGATTTATTAACGAAATACAGCATCGCGATACCCCTCGCAGTCAGCAAACGATGTCGCTCGTGCATTTACGGAGGAAATTGTATGTCGTTACGGGATACCGGAAGTCGTACTCACGGATCAAGGTACGAATTTCCTGAGCTCGATATTTAAAGACGTATGCAAACTGTTGCACATAGAAAAAGTGCAGACGACGGCATATAATCCTCAGTCAAACGGTGCTTTGGAACGTTCACATCGAACGTTAGCGGAGTACCTGAAGAGTTACATCGACGAAGATCAGAGGAATTGGGACAAATGGTTGCCGTACGCCATGTTCCAGTACAACACCACCCCGCATACGGCTACGGGCTTCACGCCCTACAGCCTGATATTCGGAAGGGAGGCTGAGCTCCCCACTTCGTTAAAAAAACCCTCAAGTACGCTGTACGCGTACGACGACTACTCGCAGGAATCGCGAGAACGAATGAGAGCATCTTGGGCGATGGCTCAAGCTAACCCTAAGGCCGCGAAAATTCACGCAACGGAGTTTCACGACGGAAAAGCGAAGGAGCGGAAATTCGGCATTGGGTAAAAAGTCTTACTACACGACGAAACAGTACGGCAGGGAAGATCAGCAAAACTCACAGCCAATTGGATAGGGCCGTTTGTAGTTGAAGAAGTACATCCTCCCCTCAACTATACGGTTCGCAAAGGGCGGCGGAGGCTGAAGGTCCACGTGGATCGTCTCCGCGAGTACATCGAAAATTGAGGGATCGGATTTTTAAGAGTGGGCGGGGGGGATGAGAGCTGTGTAGCTGTATGTGTAAAAAAAAAAAAATGTATTGCGAGGGATAACACTGTTGCAGGGTGTTATGCATGCTGGTGATGGTGATGCTGGTGATGGTCAGCGGCGACAATGGTTACGACATACGGGAATTTCGCAATGTGCCCGGAATTTATTTCGAGCACACTGGCACGTTGAGTTTATATACGGATGTCTGGACTTTGGCTGTACGGATGGATCTTTCGAATCTTACGGCACTGGAGGAATCAATTCAATGGCATCTGAGCGTGTATCAGGACCGATGCAAGGAGTCAAGGAGTTCCGGAGGTCACTGTGCCGAGATGTTGGTGCACCTGGAGCGTCTCTCCAAGAAAGTCGAGGAAGAAATCGGCGTGATACACGATCTCGTGGGAGGAGAGCATCGGGATTAGCGCGGATTGGTCGATGGATTGGGTTCTGTGCTCAAATCCATCACGGGGAATCTCGATGCGTCCGATGGCAAACGTATCGAGAACGAAATTTCGGCGGTAAGTGATACGCAGGAATCAATGAAAAATGGGATGCTGCGACAGCTGCAGGTGGTCGAGTCGTCACTCGACATGTTCAATCGCTCGTCGCACGCGTCTGAGCGGAATTTCCATAAGTTAAATGACATGCTACGGGAAGTCAATGGATACTTTCATAACAGCACCAGTCGTCTAGCCAATCAGCAGCAATTCGACGAGAGTCTGGGGCTTTTAGACTCGTACATGGAGGTATTTCTCGGCGAAGTTAGGGACATCGCGAACTTATTCGCCGGAATTGCATCAGGGACGGTAAATCCGACGATCGTCTCGCCAGAAAAGCTGACGAAATATCTCTCGGAGGCTTTGCCGCATGTGCCAAAGGGGTGCAGCTTTCCTCGGCCGATATTGAGGGAAAATACCGCGGAATTATTACGATTGGCAACCACGAGAGCCTATCGCATTGGGGGAAACATAACACTCCTCATCGAGATACCTCTCGTCGGCGCAGCGGAGTATGGAGTCAGCCGAACGTATCCCCTTCCGAGACGGGGAGAGAACAATGCATACTTCTACTTGGAAACCACACCGGAGCTGGTCATAGTGGATCGGGAGAATAGGACCTACCTTCGGATAACGGAACGGGAGTTGGAAGATTGCAAGAAGGATGGGACAAGGTACTACTGCAATCCTCGGCATCCGGCTCTCGCAATAAACGAGGACGCGCCGTGTACCGTACGGACAGACGTCGGTGGTGCGGTAGGTCGGGAACAGGGTTGCCCGAAGCGTGTAGTGAAATTGACAAACACACTCGTGGTGAGTTTACGACAGCCGGGACGTTGGCTGTACGTCGCACCGCAACCTGAGCCGATGACTGTAGCCTGTGACGAAAAACCGAGTCAGCAGGTCGTCCTCAATGGTACAGGGTCGCTAATACTCACCGGGCGCTGCACCGCAACGGCGAGAAATTTTCGTGTCGAAACGATGAGGCGAACAACGCAGGAGGTAATCGACAACGACCTGGTGCCAATGTATAACCTCACATTGACACCACAGGAGGCAGAAAATGTACCAGCGATGGTTAATGAACGCGAGGGCATCGCCCTGGAGCACGTAGTCAGCACGCCGCAAGAGTTAAACGAACTCGGAGTGCGCCTGCAGCACATCCGAGACAGCTTGGGAAACTGGGTGTCACGCGCGCAGCAAATCTACGAAAAGATCGGCCACCATTCGATCGGCGCGATTGCATTATTAATTATGATGGTATTCGCCCTATATTGGCTAATGCGAAGACGATGCCGAGTACCGCAACCAGCGATAGAAGCCCCCTGTACGAAGGTGGCAATCCACAGAAACGAAGAGACACCAACGGAATGGCGAGACCAGCGGCGAATATCTCCAACGGTTGAAGCGAGAAAAATGCCAACGGCAGAAGCTACGAGTAGACCGGGGGAGCCCCGGGACGCCATACGCGAGAGGGAAGGAGAGACCGAGGCGCAAAGGATTGCTCGTAGAAATTCATTTATTAAAAGCGAAAAGAGAATACACGAAGAAATCGCTACATCACGTCCTTAATGGACGAACTCCCACACCTCGTCGTCGTCATCGCTCTCCCCAGCAGGGCGGACTCCGGATGATCCCGAAGGAACCGATATTCTGTGTCGCTGATGAGCCGGGTAGGCTCGCCGATTCCCGCGTCGTCTCGAGATGATTTGGAGCCGAGACGAACCCCGGGCGTAAGGCCGATCGTCGAAGACCGGGACTACAGGCGGCGAGGCAACGGGAACCGAAGGTGCATCCGGCGGCGATGACTGGACTGGAACAACCACCGAACCATCCACCACTTCCTCCTCAGGGATGAGACGCATCTTCTGCGTAGTGGAAAAGTTAAACGGGAAAAAAAAAGAAAATAGAAATTAGATAGGAAATTAGAGGGAATATAATAATAATAATAATAATAATAATAATAATAATAATAATAATAATAATAATAATAATATTTTTGGGAAAAAAACACCCGACGATAGATATTTTCTTCCGTAGAGTCAAATCAAAAACTCGAAAAGTAAATGACGCTCCGCGGCGAACGCACCGGCTTATAGACCGGAAGAATAGCCGACGCAGCAGAAGCGTGCAACCACCGGGTTCAATGAACACAACACCGGCAAATTCCAGCAGAGGAAAAAAAATTTCAACGCTTCGAATCGGGGAATTTAGCGTAACTTTGGGATGAAACGAAAAGAAATCTCCCGATTTCTTTTCTTTAAGGGGGGAGGGATATTATACCCCCAAAAAATGAGAGCACCGCCGAGGTTACGCTTACGCAATAACCGAGGCGTGCGATCATGAAATGTTGCGCCAATCGCAAAGTATTGCATACTGGTACGACGATAAGGAAAACATCATTTCCAAATCTCGTAAATATGCTGAATCGCTCGCTCCACTTTATCTCCTATAAAGTGTAAGTGTGAGCGCAAGTCTGGGAGTACAATTGAACATCCGATACTGCGCGGTTGGTTGCGTGTAGAGAGACTCGTGCAAAGGGTCTGTAAGTAGTACTACGAACTTTGGTCGGACAATAGTCCAAATTCTGTGTAACATTATTCTGTGTGATAATTTGAGTACGCGTGTTAACGCAATAATAAAGATAGACATTTTCGCTTACATCTCCTGCGTTCAAACATTCACTGGGGTTCCAACCCTTTACCGATAAACATCCCAAAAAATAATAAGAGTAATTCATTACCGCTAACCTCGGCGTAGCTAACCGGGATTCGGCGGTATAACAAGGGTCCCTCTGGGCAACCCCGCAAAATTTCGTCCGTTTTGCCGTATCTCTCACCGTTCACGAGATACAGCCAAAAAACAGTTAAATAATAATTATTGTTTTTCGCAATTTTTTCTTTTCTTCGATGCCATAGGATTGATCTCGCGGAGAAGGGTCCCCCTGGGCAATCCCGCGAAATTTCGTCCGTTTTGCCGTATCTCTCACCGTTCACGAGATACAGCCAAAAAACAGTTAAATAATAATTATTGTTTTTCGCGATCGCCTGGGCCTTAACGGAACGCTGCACGCTATGATACACAATTGCGGATGCATTTCCGAAAAATTAGTGCTAGCAGATTTGCAGGTGGCATCCTGAGAGAGAGATGCTCACGCGCGAGAGACGAGCGCTTTCCGCGGATGCATTTCCGAAAAATTAGAGTCAGCAAATTTGCAGGGGGTCTCCTGCGAGTAGCTCGCTCGAGACGAGCACGTGCCAAACTGACCATGAGATTAATTATTGAATTACCGTTGTTGAACGTGGCATTTTTTTTCTCAAATGGATATTCTTATGATTTAATGAAAAGCGCAGGCTTGTAGTAATTAAAATATATTCTTGTTAAACGGTCGAGCCATTCAGTTGCACTCGAGCGATTTGACGATTCGAACGTCGTGAACACTTTTTAACTTAAAAAATGTCCGACTACAGTCTACGCGAGTGTATTTTAAATTTGTTAAAATTCACAAAACTGCATAGCGTTGAACTCAGGCGTCGGTGTGATAAGCAATGTCGAAATTTGCGCAATTTACGGGGAAGTATTCTTATCAGACGTTTGAAGTTCGTTCTATACTGGACGCCCCTACGTGTCATTGCAAAAGCGTGCAAAAAGGGAATATTGAACGGATATCGTGTTTTAACGTGTGTTTTCGACGAATTACGTCATCGCGGTGTCGAAGAATCACAGAGTGTTCGCGGTATTGCTGATGAAATTAGAGGTAAGTTATCAATAATTAATTGACTAAATACGGTTGGGTATATTTTATTGAGGTGGCCAATCACTGTACCTCGCGAAAATCAATCGTACCCCCGTGATCGGCGATCGCTTGGTCCTCTCGTTCTCGAGCTATTACTCAAATTAGAGTATTTCAGATTTTTTTACATTTTTCAGTATACAGACAACTTCTGTCTGCTACAAGCGATGATGAAGCAGCTCTCATAGAGGAGACGCGCGCGGTAGAAGGCCGCGATTTGTGGCTACAGGGCAGGTCTGAATGCCGCAAGTATTTTTCTTTAAAAAGTCAAACTTATTAAATAATTAGTAATACTGAAAAAAATTAGCAGAGACAGAGACAGCATCCGGAAACGAAGAAGAAGAAGAAGAAGATGACGACGATGAGGACCCTATAACTACTGCTGTTATAGAGGCAGCACGTGCTGTAGATGTGGTGGAACGACTACAGCATGCAGACAATTGCAAGTAAATTGAAATCTTGAAAAAACATTGTTCTAAATTTACATAATAATAATAATAATAATTTTGAAAAAAAATAGGGGACGAAATAGCAGGACCTTCAGAGTATGCTCCGGATGCGTCAGACAGTGTGTGGGATTATGCGGAAAATCAGTTAATGATTTATCCACTGGGTGTTTTATATTTTTTTCCGAGGAGTTGCGGAATCCTTTTTACGGATTCACCCCAGCCATTGCGTCCGCCCCCGACCAGGAACTATGTTGATATTACTTCTGATCAGGGGATCTGTCTGTGTTTGTCTCGTCATGTTGTGCGTGCGTTCTGTTTCTGTTTTCTTTGTAGCGTCTGGTCTGTCATGTCAGGCAGCCGTCCGCGTTTTTCTGTCGAAGTATTGTTTCTATGTAAGTGGCGATGTTTTGCCATTGGTCGTTTCCGTGGAGCATCACCTCGACGATGTTGTCCGGGGTGATGCTTCCGACCATCGATACTGTTTCTTGTCGCAGTCTTGTCCAGCGGTCACATCTGAAGAAGATGTGTTCCGCATCGTCACGTTCGTGTCCACAGTATGTACAGTCCGGTGTTCGTACTCTGTTCATTTTATGTAGGTACCGTCTAAAGTAACCGTGTCCCGTCAGGAATTGAGTGACGTAAAAGTTCACGTCCCCAAATTCCCGACGGAACCACAGTCTCAGGTCCTTTATCAGTCGTCTCGTCCAGTTTCCTGTAGTTTCTTCTGTCCATCGTTCTTGCCACATCTGTAGCGTCCTGTCTCTTTCTGTCGATGTCGCGTCCTGTCGTCTTGTATCTGCGCTCTTACCGTAGATCCTCCTGCGCTCGAAAGCGAGGAGGTCTATGGGAATCACGCCCGCTATCACCAGAACAGCCTGTGCAGAGACGGTCCGGTAGGAGCAGGCGATCCTCAGCGCGCTCTGTCTTTGTACTGCCATCATTGCGTGGCAGTATTTGTTCGTCTTCAGAGCGTCTGCCCAGATCTCCGCGCCGTAGAGTAGAATCGAGTGGGCCGTTGACATTATTAGTCTCCGTTTCCCCGGTCTCGGTCCGTTCGTATTTGCCATCAGGCGGCTTAAGGATGCTATCCTTCCAGCCGCCTTCTGAGCTGTCCTTTGTATGTGAGGCCAGAAGGTCATCTTTGTATCTAGGGTCACCCCCAGATATTTGACGTCCCCTCTGGTCTTGTTGTCGTCAGTCCCGACCTTCATCGGTAGTATCGTCTGTATGCGTTTTCTCGTGAGAAAAAGCAGTTCTGTCTTCTCCGTCGCTAATTGTAGTCCATGGTCAGTCATCCATCGTCCGACCCTTCTCATCGTCTGATTCAGTTTGTACTGCGCCATTTCTGGAGAGCGCTCGACGATCACCGCCGCCACGTCATCGGCGTATGCGACGAGGAGTACGCCGAGCGGAAGCTCCAGTCTGAGCAGGCTGTCGTAGAGTCCGTTCCAGAAGTCCGGTCCAAGTATGGATCCTTGGGCCACCCCCGCGGTAATCTGTCTCGTCCTCTGTCCCTCTGTTGTCTCGTATGTAATTTGTCGGTTTCGCAGGTAATCCCCCACCACCCGGAGCAGGTACGGCGGAACCCTGTAGTCGCTTCTGAGCGATCCCAGGATGTCGACCCACCTGGCCGAGTTGAAGGCGTTCCTGACGTCCAGTGTTGCCAGCAGCCCGATAGGCCGCGCTGCATGGCAATGTCTGTCTGTGTCTCGGAAGGAGTCGACCATCCTCTGGATTGCTCCAATGGTTGATCGACCCTTCCTGAAGCCGAACTGCCGGTCTGAGAGGCCTCCACCGTTCTGTATCGCGTCCGTCAGTCTTGGTCTGAGCAGCCGTTCGTACAGTTTCCCTGTCGTGTCTAGTAAGCTCAGCGGCCGGTAGGCTGACGGCGAACTGGGGTCGCCCTTCCCCTTTGGGATGAGGACCAGCTTCGCCGTCTTCCAGCGGTCGCTGAAGGTCCCTGTCGCCAAGCACGTGTTGTACAGGTCGAGAAGTATCTCCGGCCTCTGGCTAGCCATCAGCCGGATGATCTCTCCCGGTACTCCGTCGGGTCCTGGCGCTTTACCCATCTTCATGGCGTTGGCTGCTCTGGTGAGCTTCTCCGCCGTGAAGATGGGGACCGCCGAGGTTTCGTTGTCGTTCGTTACGTCCGTGCGTATCGGGTGTGTCGGGAACAGTCCGTCGACGATCCGTCGTGTGGTTTCCGCGTCTTTGAGTTCCGACGGAGACCGGGCCCCCAGTTTACCAGTTACGATCTTGTAACCGGTTCCTCACGGGTCGCGGTCCACCTCCTCGCAGAGCTTCTTCCAGCATCGCGCCTTGCTGTCCCTAATAGCGTTCGTCAATCTTTTTCATTCCGTCCTGTACGCCTCTTGAAGGGATTCCCTTTCAGGTCTCCCGCCGGCCCTGGTGACCCGTCTTCGGTTGGCGAGGCACCTTTTCCGCAGTTCGGCTATCTCGTCCGTCCACCAGTACTGTGGTTGTCTGTTTTGTCTGTTCTGTCGTTTCGGCATTGTGCTGTTGCACAGCCGCTCCGTCAGCTTAGCCGTCTCGTTTGCCAGTTTTTCCGCCCTTTGCCGACCGGTCAGCTCCGGGGGAACGTTTGTGCTCGGTGCCGGCGCTGCCGCCAGTTCCTCCGCAAACTTTTGTACGTCGAGTTTGTTCGTGTTCCACCGCGGGGGTTGTCGCACTCTCGTTCGCGTTGTCGTCGTCTGTACTGCCACTTCAAAAGCAATGTACTGATGATCGCTGGCCGTATAGTCCTCGATCACCTGCCATCCCCTTATCAGCGGAAGCAGTCTTTCTGACGCTATCGTAACGTCCGGTATAGATTCCCCGTATCCTGGTCGTCTGTATGTCGGTACGTTCCCCGTATTTACCACTACGAGGTCTAGCCTTGCAGCCATCTCCAGTAGTAGTCGTCCCCGTTTGTTCGTTTCTGTCATGCCCCACTCGATCGCCCTCGCGTTGAAGTCCCCCGCGATCACGACATCTCCGGGCAGGTCCCTGATTCCGTCCTCGAGGAGCGCCACCTTTCTCTCGAATTCCGCCACGGCGCAGTTTGGGGTCAGGTAGACGCTGACATATGTGACGGCGCCCACCTTGGCCCAGACGTAATCGTCCCCAACGCCCCGGTCGGTTATCCGGGTCCGGGTCGCGCCCCTCGCCCAGATAGCAACTGTCTTCGTTTCGTTCGTTATCCATGTCTGCGTCGGTCGTGTCCTGTACGGTTCGCACAGTATAAGTATGTCGGCGTATGTTCGTCTGCTATCTGTGGTAGTAGCATGTCTGCTGTCCTACTTCGGTTCAGGTTTCCCTAGATTATTCGGTCCGTTGTCCGGCTTGTCTCCTGCACTCCCCCAGCGCAGCCCGGAACTCAGCGCACCTCCCGGAACCCGCGAGGTGCCCCACGTTCTCGTGCCCCGCCTCGTTGCACAGGGGGCAAGTCGGCTTGTTTTTGCAGTCTATCGCGTGATGTCCCGTTTCGCCGCATTTTCTGCAGTTTTGTGTCCGGTCTTGACCTTTGCAGTTTGCTTTAGTGTGTCCGAAACCTAGGGACTTGTAGCATCTCGTCACTGTCAGTCGTTTTCGGACGCGGCATCGCACCCATCCAATGGCGATCCGAACCCGGCCAAGCAGCGCCTCCGCTTCCTGCGGTTCTAAGTCGCATACGGCCATATACTGCTCGGCCCGGTTGGGGCGAAAATATGGACTCCGAAGTTCGCGTCTCGTCCTGTCTCTCGTTGCAGTGCCTGTCTGACGTCGTCTTCGGTCGCCACGCAGTCCAGGTCCATGATCTCCAATTGGATCTTGGAGGTCGCAGCCCTGACGCTGCCCGCGTCTCCGATCGCGTCTTGTAGAGCGCGTCTGAAGTCTTCTCGTCCGTCCGCATTGGTCTGTATCTTTAAATGACACAGTCCGTTCTTTGTCTTCCTCAAAGTTGTCACCTGTACATGACTCTTCGTCGGGTCGACTGTCGCTCTTATTTTGCGTACTATGTCGGAGTACGATTTGTCCTTCTCTGGCTTGACTAGGACAGCCGTCCCTCGGTGTTTGGGGGCCGGTCTGCGCCTGTCTTCTTGAGTGTCAACGTTCGTCTCGTTTGTTCTCTTTTTCTGTTCTGTTGTTACGTCGCGAATCGTGAATTTACGTGAGGAGCCGGCCTCATCTCGGTCAATGAACTTAATCAATTTACTCGGTATCGAAGCGGCTACGATTCGCGGATGCCTCGTTTTGAGCCTAACCTCGCGGAAAATTGCTCGGGAAGAGTCTAGAGTTCATTCGCGAAATGGGAACAAAGGGGTATCTAAACGTTTTTATTGATAGGGTGGACAACATGACAATAAGGGCAAAAATATTCAAGGGGAGCACTAGGTGTTGCAACGACTTCTTGCGGGGTAACGGAACGGAAAACGCGGAGATACCAAACTATCACGGCTATTATAGAAACTATGAGAAAACAACTAAGGATAATCACGACAATCAAAGGGGAGTTCATCGCGATATTGAAAAAATTACTACTCTCACGGATTAATTTAAGTGACTCGACGCGCGGTAGACACGGGATAAATTCGTACACCCGAGTGTACTACAGGGGTTTCACGAGTGACTCTAGAATCGCGAATATTAACGGTGATTTTAATAGAAATTCCGCACAAAAGAATAAAAATTAACACGATCACTATAATTGCCAGAAGGGCGATAATAATCTGAGATGCGTACATCTCTTAAACTTTTAAATGGAGTGGAAGGGTTGAGGGGGAAAAATCGCAAACTCAGGAAAAAAAATAAGACTTACCGAAGAACAAAAATATCCGGAGGACAGGAAACACGAAGAGGTTGCTGCTGGTGGTCGTCGGTGGATCGCTGGTCGATACCCTCGGCTTCGAGTAAGTGCCGAGCGGTTGAAGGATTTTCACGAAGAACGAAACACACAGTTGAAGCACAACGATTTTTATTTTATTAACTTCACTGAAGTTAATAAATGAAAACGGAAAGTTAGTTACAATTTTTCACAACACAAGAAGAATCACACAAATCACACGCAATTCCGAAACGGGAAACTAGACTTGAAATAATTTCAAAGTCTTTTAACAAAAAGGAAAAATTGTCGCGAACAAAGTGACGTCGTTGACTTCCGGAGGAGTAATAAGTGACTTGAAAAACGTTGAGTAGCAGTATAGCAGTACAGAATATGAAAAATGGCAGTGTCCCTCCATAAAGGGCACAGTTTAAATAGTCTTGACATAGACCGTGGTGGAAGGGGCAACTTTTCGGTCGAGGCGTGATTTTCCACGCCTCCCTTGTTCTCTTTCTATTGGATGTCGATTATCGATAATTATTTTAATTAACTATTTCCAGATTGATTTTGGATTTGTTAATTAACAATTTATTCTTTTTATTTATTTCGGAAGTGTCTCGAATTTGAATCACCTTTCTAGATGGAAAATTACGGATTTTAATACTTGATAAAAATGAAAATTTTCTTGATAAAGAATTAATTAATTATCAAACCCAAAAATATTAAAATGAACTCTATTGATATTTTGCTTTCATTCTTCACTCTATTACATGCATTTTCATTCGGTTTTTACTATAATATATGAAATATCGATCGATATCGATTTGACAGATCTAATTAAATTGATTTTAAATTCAATATACATTTCATAATAACCAGGATGTTCTGGTATTCATTCTTAATGGTTTTTCGTCGGCTTTCAAGATAAAATGATGAATTAATTAAATTAATTAATTAATTTGTTTAACCTTTCCATTTGTCAAATTAACAAATTTCGGGTTAAACTTTTACGACAATTGTGACATTTGGCTATTGTAAAACATGGAAAAATGGTTATTATTAACGATGGTTAATAATTATTATTCGGTTATTCTCTCTTTCTTTATCCCTACTCTTGGCTAAGAATTGCATTTGTCTCTTGATTTTTATGGCTCTCTTCCTATTGGTTGAGAAAAGTTCGGCTATCGATGAGTGGTGGGCCTTCTCGTTCGCTCTATGCATTGCGCGGGTGGCTCACCCTTCCCCTACTCTCTCGGTACGATCACGTGTACCGTAGCTGGCCCGCGAGCTAGCCAACAGCGCTACCTCCCCTTTGGGGTGGCTCTTGACTTCCCTTGTTCGTACCAGCCAGGCGCACGTGGTCGCTTCTCTTTCTATCTTACCTAAAAAGTATGCTGGTACAGAGGCTTTCTCCGTTGTGGCGACATAGCAACAACGTGCAATCCTCTGTTCTTTCCCAGCACAGAGTCTTCTCCTTTCTTTCTTTCTAGGAACCGTGACAAATCAGCGAGCTGAATAGAATCGCTTCTTCGAACGAGCACCACTTATCTTTATTTATTTCAACCAAATGTTTAGAAGAAACTTCTCGGAGGTGGTTGTTGAAAAAAAAAACCCGCGTAGAAAAAATTAGTATGGGATTGACTCTGGGAGAACGATGGTGGAGAGTCTGGGATTTATTTGGGATTGAATCTGGGAAGCACTATGGGCAGTTATCTGGGTTTTGGGACCCGGCTAGATGGTTTCCCAGACCTTTTCCCATCGCTTCAGGGGACGGGGGAGTCCTCGTGCAATCAATCCCATACGTATTTCCATTCCAGATTCTCTCCCGGCCGTACCGTACGACCGGGGGGATCCTCGCGCGATCAATCCCATACATAGAATCCCATATTATGTGTAAATGAAAGAAGAAGGAAAAATAGATTTTGTCAAATGGAAGGAAAAAATGAAAAACGAAGAAATATGCTCAAATCTAATTTTTTTCAACGAATATGATTTCGCCGTGCAAAGTTAAGCGCTGTAGTACATAATCGGCGGTTAAATTTCATTTAAGGCCCCAAAAATAATGTGATGTACTGGGAAAAGCTTGGATAGATAAATTAAAAGATCTATGTTAAACTCATCCAATACTTTACAATATTTTTGGGACCTACATCGAATTTCAAACGCCGATTACATACAGCAGCATTTAACTTTGCTCGGGGAACTCATATCCGTCGAAAAAAATTGGTTTTAGGCATATTTTTTCGTTTTTTATTTTTTTCTTCCATTTGACAAAATCTATTTTTTCATCTTCTTTCACTTACACATAACATGGGATTCTATGTATGGGATTGATCGCGCAAGGATTCCCCCGGTCGTACGCGACGGCTGGGAGAGAATCTGGAAAAACATATGGGATTGATTGCACGAGGATCCCCGTTCGTATGCGACGGCTGGGAGAGAATCTGGAAAAACATATGGGATTGATTGCACGAGGATCCCCGTACGTATGCGACAGCTGGGAGAGAATCTGGAAAAGCGTATGGGATTGATTGCACGAGGATTCCCCCCGTCCACTGAAGCTATGGGAAAAGGTCTGGGAAACCATCCAGCCGGGTCCCAAAACCCAGATGACTGCCCATAGTGCTTCCCAGATTCAATCCCAAACAAACCCCAGCCTCTCGCCCATCGTCCTCCCAGAGTCAATCCCATACTAATTTTTTCTACGCGGGAAACACTTCATATGTAACTGGATATTCTTCTTTCGTCGCTGGTAAATATCGTAAATTGAACTATTTATCTTTGAAGCAATATTGGTTTGCAAGATATTTTTCATTTAAATGTTTAGTCTCTGAGTAATGCGAGATATTGCTGAAGGCGTAAATAATATAATTCGGCGTTTTTTCCGAATTGCTTTTTATGATGGGAAAAGACCAGAAGGTTTATGATGGTTACCTGAGTAACGCGCAAATACTTGACCTACCCCTAGCAATAAAGGGGAAATACATGAAAATATATAAAAAAAATAATATGATTACAAAGTTTGAATATCGATGACGAACTGACCAATATTCATATACATGCGTGATTCTATCGGAAATTATCTAATTGTCAAATTCGCGACATTCGGGAATCTCTTATTGTTCGCGGGGGTGGCTGTGAACGATGCCCGAGAGGTGCTGCACTCGTCGGAGGAGATCGGAAGTTTTTCAACTCACTGGGCCCTATGCATAGTGGTTGGGGGTGAAGCTGTCGATATCGCAGCTCCGAGGTGTTGGTCGTCTTCGGCGTCGTCGAGCGCTCGTGTCCATGAGCCTCGCTACGTCGTGGTGTTGGTGAGGTACGGAGTCATCGAGCGCTCGTGTCTATGAGCCTCGATGCTAGTAGTAGGTGGTGCACTATGGCGACCCCCACTCCTATCCCCACTCCTATCCCCTCCACTTCGGTCCCATCTTGAGCTCGGTTTGAAGTGGTGGGGGTAAGAGTGGGGATAGGATTCAGTGGAGATAGCCATAGTGCACCACTTTTTTTTTTTTATATTACATTTTATTTTCGCAATACCCTAATAATATAATAATTTTTAGACTTTTTTTTAGTGCGCCATTTTTTTTTTCACAATTCCCAAATCATATAATCATTTTTTTTCATACCACAGTATTTATATATTGTGACGAGGCGTTGTAACGCTCTCGCAGGCACGCTAGCCGTTAGGAACGCGCGAGAGTCATAGGATAACGCGAATACCGAGTCGTCCCCCGATGATACCCGAGGAGAGAAAAATCTAGACGATTCGAGAGACTGCCGGCGCACATATTGTACTTTACAGGTGTCTAGCTACGCGAAGACGGCCAGTGGGAGACACGAGAGGGGAACCACGAGAGGAGAGACGTCGCGAATATTCCAGCAATCAGGCGATCTTCGGCGACAAAGGGCTCGTTCCCCCTCCCACCGATTACCGAGACGCGTAACTGAGCACGAGCGAGAGGCACTCTCGCGCGACGCGTGGAACGAGATAGATCGATTAGCGTAACGCGCGATAGAGATTCGATTAGTTAGAAATTAGTGTAATAAGAATAGTCCGTGACAGTTATTTTACGCCGTGCGAGCCACGGGAGTGAGCGAAATCATTGTACCCCGTGTCATCGGCTGAGGGATTAATTACTGTGAGGATTAACCGCCGTGACGACGGCCGAGGAATTGTGAGAGGATAACGGCTCGTAGCTTGAGGAAAGACACGAGGACGACCCGTGTAGGATAGCGGACAGGGAAATTCAAGGTAGGTGCACGCAGTGCAGACCATCTTCGGTTCTTTTTGTGCCGTACACGTGTTGCCGTGGCTTTCTCGCTCGTGCCCGGTGTTTCCGGGAAATTTCTCGGGTGATTTCCGCTCGCAGCGGTGAGAGACGAAACTATTCTATTGTTACGAAGCTAATCTTGAGTCTCGCGAGTCAGTTGTATGAAAGAATCGACTATTAAAATAAAGAGTGTGATGATTGTCCTTTTATTTTAATTAGTGCGTTGAAGAATATTATTTTATTGTTTCCCGAATTGCACCCCTCCTGCTAGCCGTAAGAGATAGTAGAATTTAAAGCGAAGAAGTAACCCCTTGCATACCGGGGTTGATACGGTCTGCTGGCGCCCAACGAACGGTAGAGGAATAAAGTGCAAGAAAACGGGGCGTCATTATATTTTGGGCGGGGTAGCCGATTGTCGTCGTCCGAAGCGACAAAAAGCCCGTCACATGCGTTATAAAAATAACACTTAAATTCTTATGATGACTACCTTTCGTGAATAGATCAACGACTGCGTTATTCGAGGCCTCGCGCATCAAATCATCAATAATTACGAGTTTAGCACGGGGGTCATTAGCGTAATCTGCGGGCTGAGGCAGACCCTCGTGAAATTCTATTGATTTACCATATTCCGTGTAAGCTGATTGCCATTCAGAATAATAGAAAATAATTCTCTCAAAGGGCACACTGTTCATACGTGTAACGAACTTCAAAAACTTCTTCACAAAAAACGTCTTACCGCAACCTGTAGGACCGCAGATCATAGCGGTCCAGGGATGTTTCCACCTCGTATCCATCTGAGTGAGTGATCAGACTTTCTACTACGCTGTAACTAATAAAGAGGTCTTGGAGCATTTTCCTAAATTATAGATAGTTTATTTATTTATAACAATAACATACAGTGTAATTCTAAAATATTTCAACTTTTATAACCATAAGGTAGACTACCATACTGGCCGTCTTGTCTTCGCTTGACACTCGATGGTTTGCACGATTTTGTTTCGGAGCGCGTTACAACTTGATGAAATGGCGTGCGACGAATAGAGTTGGAGCTCAATACGATCGGTTCTTCGCGTTCACCCATAATGAACGATCGGATTGAGTTAAAATTGATTAACGCGTTGTTTTTAAAATTAAGCGTGATCCCTTTTACTTTACAGACTTCGCTTTCAGTTCCATCGGGAGCGCAAACTATGAACGAATAAAATTTAGATCCTCCGGAAACGAAAGATTTAATATAATGCCCCGTGCCCAACTCATCCGTTAGTTCTCCTAGAAGTTGACCTATCGGTGGTTCGTATTCGTTTGGTCTATTTTTGTCTGTCACGGACATTACCGAGTCCGTATCGCAGTAGAGGGCACGACGATCCAAGCGCTCAAGGTAACTATAAAGTTTCAAACGAGCTTGAGCTGTGGTATAAGCAGCTATTACAGCGTTAGCAATGCCTGTCGGCTGTACAGCATCGGTAATTTTCGTATAACTAACGTATAAAATGTTATGATTAACAGGTAGAATTCCTGTGACATCGTACTCGGGGCTATCCAGTAATTCCATAAGCTCCTTACGGGTGGACACTATCGCCGTTTGTGACAAATTTTCGTGCTGGCCGAATTTACCCCAGAATGAATTGAGACATAGCTTAGCCACGGACCGTAATCCGGGGTTTTTGTCTATCGCATTGCGGTCCAGCTTAATGCCTTCAGACTGTTCAAAAGCAGCAATATATTGATCTTGAGCCGCGCTGTCTTGGGAACAGTTATCGGGCCATCCACTGGCTTCTTGTTTGATTTTCAGAAATGTATTTATATAGGTAGCAAAGTGGCCGCCCTCGTTTGTTTCACGCTGAAACTGCGTGATTTGATATTGCCATATTTCATCAACTCTCATCACTTTATACCCACACGAGACAGCTTTTCGCAGTTCGTCTACCACCCATGTTCCATCGAACGTGCGTTCTTCCGGATTTTCGTGCACACACTCTTCTTGGCTCATACTCTCGCAACAACTTCGGCACAGAGCGAATAACAAACGATGATGCATGCGCACAGGTAGGACAGGATGATACAAATTCCGCGGCGGTAATACGGTACATTTTACAAGCCCTTCGACTTTTGACAGGTCTGTGTTATCAGAACCTGTCAAAGCCTTACACTCGTCGCCTACATATACTGTGGGATGACCAATTTGGCATGACTTGCCAAATTTACAGATGTAAGGATACAAGGAGCAGACATCCACATAGCGTATCTGCTCTGTATCGTTTACATCGTAGAGTGTAACCATGTTTTCCGTACGCCCTCCGAAGAATGCGTCCCGTGGATTGAGAGGTTCTAACATAACTAACGGGTGATTTCGTACAAATTCTATTCCCAACTCGCATTCCCAAATCTCAGTTAGTACGTACCCACTCGCACGGATTCTATTACTCATAGCAATTGTCCTCTCGAAACGCTCATTCATTGATACCCCGTCGCTGTGTTCGCTTTCTCTGTTTATCGCGAAACAGTGAGGACATCCATGCCAATAGCAGCCGTGAAACTGCAATACGTGCTCCGCGTCCTGGGTTTCGTAGTACCCGTCTACCAGTAGGTTTTGAAATATTTTATTTTCACGCGTTCGACCTGCGTGAGTTATTAATCATCCGAGAGAATGCTCCATCCATACGAGCCATGCGATCGCTTTTTTTGACTGATTATGAGCCCATCTGTAGCCCCCGGTGGGTATGACGCCTATCGTATCATTTTTCAGAAAGTTTTTTCGAAAAACGCGAAAACAAGCTGAAGCTATCGTAGTGCTTTCGTCGAACGGACAAACATTTCCGCTGGTAATGAACAAACGCCTAAAAGCGATACAAGCTCTTCTCAATATTGTGACATCGGTCTTACAATAGGACACTATCTCTTTTGCAAAATCGAATACATAGTTGGCATCACTCAATTCTTTATACCATCCTAATAATTTTTCGCGAGCAGCAGCGTTCATCGTTTCCGGGGAAAAATATTCTATGGGCGGCAATTTTCCCACAAAATTTTGATTTTCAGGCCTATTAAACAAGTGGGGAAAAGCCCCTTTAGCAATAGAGTCCGTTAAGCCAAAGGCTTTTGGTAACGCACTTAGAGGCATGTGAAAGTAATTTAAGCTATCGAGAAATACGAGTTTGCCGATTCGCATGGTAATAATTTTCGTCCCGTTCATTATCAATTCGGGCATCTGCGTCTTTTTTTCGTTGACGAAATAGCGCAAAATGAACTGTGCGTCAAACCCGCCTGCATTATGAGTAATTAAAATTGTGCGTGAAAAATCTCTGTTGTCTTGCATAGCTAATTCCACAAGCTCACATACGGGACTGTGTCTAAATACAAATTCGTGTGTCCCGCAATATTCGCAGGGGTCGTCTATAGAAACGTTATCACAGCAGAATGTGCAGACACGTTGAGCCACACAGAGGTTCGGCTCGTGCGCGAATACAGTAGGATCGCCTTGTAACGGTGTACACTGCTGCGTTTCAAAGTCATAAAAAATGTAAATATTGTTTTTAAATGCTTTTCGTCGAACGGTCGACATGTAACATAAATGATTGTGTAGCTGATCGGATTTACATATCGTGCAAAAACTATAACCGCATACATGTTTCTTTTTTTTCACCAAAGGATGTATCGTTCTGAAACATAGTCTACATCGCTTAAGTGCCTCGCAAAGCGTAGCGCCTTTTTTTTTTATTTCGCGTGTACTTTACTACTACGCCTGTGCTGTGATGACGTGCACATTCTTCCCCAAAAAATTCACGATTGCACCCTACGCATTTTATTAACTCATTTGCACGGGGATCGCATGGTGGCTGTTTCCAGCACCGCGGACATTTCTTTTTCACACATCTGTGATCTAATTGACGATGTAGCCTGTTACACAGATGGCAAAAACCCGAGCAGCCGACAGCCCCTCTAAGATTTAAAATTGGCTCGTAATGGTGCGAACGTTCGTAATACACAATATATAGAGTATGTTGAACCGAACTGAATATATTCAGAACTTTTTGTGTACCGTTGAATATAGCTTCTTTCTTACGACGGCCTAAGCCCAAAAATTCAAAAACCACAATCGCTATGCCCTCTAATGCTAAATGATCTTGATACTGTGTAACTTCGCTGAGACGACAACCGTTTCTAGGTATGCAAACATCTGCAGCTCTGGTGAGCTGTAATGCCTGCTCTTTCTGCAGCGACCCATTAATCTGTCTAATTCTTTGCCAATTTGCATGCAGAGCCCCTGTTCGAATTTCGCCCCGTTCGGCATGAACTCGAGCTGCTACGAGTGAGCGCGGCAAGCATAGGTTATCATCGTTTCGTATTGTCAGAATGGATTTTTTTGCGACGGCCTCGTGCGTGAGAGTTTTTCTACCTGTACCCTCGATACCCTTGACAACAGACATTTTTATATTACACGAGTCATTTATATCTATTGACGCCGCACTTTGAGCAACATTGAATATCAATTGCCAAATATCTTCAAACGTAAAGTCGCGAACGGGTCTAAAAGAAAGCCATACGGGGCCCTGAGATAAATTGTCGGCTGTAAACGAAATGCCGGCATAGTCGCCACCCTCACAGGAACTAGTCATATACGTTAATAGGTCACGGAACGCTCCCTCGAGCCACTCTACGATATTTGTTTCGGGGGGAGGCCTGAGTATTCGCAACGTAGTCTCCTGACCTCGAAGTTTAAATCGCTTAAAATAGCGTCTGATGCTCTGCACTATCTCAACTCGCATCCCCGGTGGTTGTACGTCGCCAAATGTTGAGGTTTTCGTCGCTACGCTGGGTACTCTACCGGCGCCAGTCTGTATTTCTGTAAAAAGGTATTATGAATTAATGACAAACATTTATTGTTTCGGAAATTCGCTGAAATATTGCTAGTACCTGCTGAAGCAATTTAAGTATCTTCATCATCATCAATTAAAGCTGCTACCAATCGCCCTGTTACAAAATAATTCAATTTACCATATTTTCGAAATCTAAATTAAAGTATATTTACCTGTATCGTTATTATCAGACATCAGATCGTGAAACCAGCTGTGATCTCGAGGCTCTAGAGTTTGCGGTATTTCACACTCTGCTATCGTATTCTCCAATAGTTGGTTTTCTTCGCCCTCAACATTATCGACTGCTGCCTCAATAAGAGCCTCGCGTTGATATTGATGTTCTGCATTATCGGCCATCTCTATAAGTTCTTCTTCTTCGCCAGATGTCATATCCATTAGTTCTCGATACACTATAAGCAAATAATAATATTTCATATATCAATACGCTAACACCGTGCAACAGTCTAGTATATATCTCTCTCTTTTTATACACTGTAGCAACAGTCGTCTATCTCTCTCTTATACACAGTATTAGGTATGCCAATAACTGTACCTCGCGGATCCGTGAATTACCAATCGGTACAGTGATTGGTACTTTCGCGAGGAGAAAGGTTAAATTATTTTAATGGTACCCTCGTGATCGATTTTCGTCTAGCACCCCTCGTTCTCGAAATAGAGCTCCCCGGGGTCAATTGCAACAATCGCGTTTCTCTCTCTCTCTCTCTCTTATACACAGTGGCAACAGTCGTGTATCTGTCTCTCTCTTATACACATTAATACCTATGTCAATAACAGTACTTCGCACCCCATTCACGAATTATCGATTTATAAAATTTTAACTTACCTCTAATTTCTTCAGCAATGGCCCTGAAGCATGGTGCTTCTTCGACACCTCGTCGTCGTAATTCGTTGAAAACACATTTTAAAACCCGCTGACCGTTCAGCATCCCTCTCTTGTAAGCTTTCGCGATGGTACGTACGGGTGTCCACCATACAATTAATTTCAAACGCCTTACAAGACTATTTCCCGATAAATTGTGCAAATCTCTACACCATTGTTCATTACACCGTCGTCGAAGTTCCGCACTGTGTAATTTTGTTAATTTCAATAAATCTAGAATACATTTACGAAGGGTGTGGTCAGACATTTTTTTCGATTAAAAATCGCTCGTCGCTTTCGTATCGCAAGATAGTTGAATCAATACTGATTGATTCTGTAAATTTTTTCTCGTCCAATTTTTTATTTGGATCTAACATTGAAATCGCTGACGCTGCATCTAAAAGTTTCCATAAAGATCATGCCTTGTGCGTACTTCTATCATGAGAGTTAGCTGCAGCCGCGAGAGTACCTGGAAATTCGCTGACACTGCGTCTTTGGGAAAACTATCCGCAAAATGACCGTGAGCGATTTGAATCTCCTGATATTAGTTTCCACCCAGCAACAGGCAAATTATACGCATCGCATCATTAGTCTTGATGTGTGAGTAAGAAGCGATGATAAAGTATCATTGTAAATGTCTCACTCTTCCGACGTCATTGAGAATGGATATATACATTACGAGATGCTCTTGAATGCTCGGACCTAAGATTTCGCTGACACTGCACTTGCGATGTATGCCTCTGGTAAACTGAGATGCAAGCGTATCGTGATCGGCAAGAGAAAATGAGAGGGCATGCATGTTACTCTCAGTAAGAAAGAATAAGAGAGTATTTATGCATGCATAAGCATCCCGTGACAAATGTTAGAGAACAGGCATCAGTCTGTCATTTGTCGTGCTGCCGAACGGTTGTCTGTCAGCGTCAGTGCGTCAATACGTGTCAGTGAAAAAAATGTATCCTCGTTACACAATGAGTGTATTGGACGTGATGTTTGGGTGCCGAATATTACGAGTGCTTAGTGTAAATAATGTAATTCTACGTACCGGTGTTATGAATACAGCATATAATGAACTCTATGGTCAGCTGAGGGTGATTTATGATATTTCGCGTGTGGGCCGAGAATTGCCAGTAGAATTTGCAATTCCCGGCTCCGCATGTATTTTGTATCGCAATGGTACAGTCTATCGTTGTGAGATAATTTATGTTGATTGTGACGGTTACACTGAGGTACTGCTGATCGACGAGGGTGAATTAACCTATTGCGCACTCTATGAACTGTACAGTCCAACTTTTCTTGCTGCTGTACCTGCATTATGTTTTACGTGCCAAATCGCTCCGCTACAATATCTCGGCTGGGAATACGACAGCACCGGCAAAGACATAATCGAAAGTGCGTGGATGGATGATGTACGGTCTCACTTAGAAATGTGTCGACAATATCGTGTCGATCCTGAAATTGCAGCGATGTACGAGGACCTCTTTATTGCAGAATTAGTTGAGCAAAACAGCGGGCCAATCGTTAGGCTGTTTAATTCTACATTTGACGATATTGGCGAACGAGTGATGGAGCATTTCATGTCATTGCACCCGGACATTGGCGACGAGCCGATGGAAAGTGACAGTGAGATATAGACAGAGAGAAAGGAGGAGGAGGAAAGAGAGAGACAGGAGAAAGTGAGAGTGAGTGCGAGATGAGTGTTTTCTAGACAGAGGAAAAAAGACAGGAGAAAAGTGAGAGAGAGAGAGAGAGAGTAGAAAAACGGAGATACGGCAGCAGCAGCAACAGCAACAGGTAAGATGTTTTAAATATTTAATTTTTAAAGAACAAAGTGGTTGACTCCAAAAAAAACCTATCCCCACTTTTATCACCGCCGATAGATCAAAATCGAAAAGAAGGTGGGAGGGTGGGATAGTGGAGAGAGGGAAAATCGAAAAGAGGGAGGGAGGGTGGAGAGAGGGGAAATTAATGGTGGGAGTAAACTCAACAATGTGGTGCACTGTGGTTGGCTCCAAAACAACTATCTATTCCCACTCTTACCCCCACCACTTCAAACCGAGCTCAAGACGGGACCGAAGTGGAGGGGATAGGAGTGGGGATAGGAGTGGGGGTCGCCATAGTGCACCACCTACTACTGATGCTTCATGGTGTTGGTGAACTTCGATGCCATCGAGCACTCGTGTCTATGAGCCTCGATGGGTCATAGTGTTGATGAGTTTCGGAGGACAGCGCCTTGCTGCCTTAGCAACAGCCTAATACCTTCGATGTTGACTGGCCCAGGTACATGAGCCGGCGTTTCTTGCTGGTGTTAGTGAATTTTCTTCACAGCATGGTGTCGAGGCCACGTGCTCAGCTTTTGGTGATCGAGCCGTGGTCCTATATTTTCAAACAAAACGTTGGAATGCTCGAGTAACTCGAACCCATTGAGGATGTTGATTTTTTTCATGTCTTTGAAGACAGAATTATTTTACGACTTCGTCTCGACGATGTCGCTTTCGAAAGTTTGTTAGATTTTCTCCAGTCAATGGTCCTCTGTCTGCGATTCCCACACACAGCGATTTTGGCTTTTTCCTTTATTTCCCTCAGTCTTTCCGTCTCCTCGCGAGTGTACGCGTGCAGCTTCTCTCGGTGCGGTCGAAGAGCAGCGCAAATTTCGCGAAAAGAGTTCCCGAAAAGTGCGTGACGTAACACTGTCTTTTTTGTCTTCTTGTTTGTGACCGTTTGCCAGAAGGCAGCCGGTTCCGCAGTCGGAGCCCTCTTCTGTGAGGTCTCCGGAGTGGTCCCGGTCGTCTCCCGTTTACGTTTTGTCCGTGGCGTTTCCTGTCTTTTCGACTCCATTTCAGTCTCCGTGTTTGTCGTGCAACCCCCCGTGGCAGTATTGCTACGCTTATGCAGCGCAACGTCCGCTGCCTCGAGGATGGTTTTGATGCCGTTTTTCACCGTCATGTTCATATTTTTCTGTATGGCCGCTGCCTCGGCCATTTTCGTCGCCGTCCGCTGTATAAGCTTCAGTAGCTCTGTTACGTCCATTTCGTCTCGTTTCAGTGTGGTGTTGTGTGGTTTTGTACTTTCCGTCTGTCCTGTTTGTAGTGCTGAGTTTAGGTAGTCGCTCTCGATGGCGGAGGAGTAACTTGCCGCGCTCCCCACGCTCGATTCGCTGTCCGCCCTGTCGCGTCTCATCAGGTTCAGTATTGTCCTGTCCGTGTTTTTTGTCTTTGTCCTTATTTTGTCCTGGTCCTGGGCCAGGGTGGATGGCCCCGGTGGCGGGGTTTCCGTCCTATACGGGGCCAGTCCAGTTTTCTGTCCTGACCGACCGTCCGTTGTCTGATCCCTTCGTGGTGGGGTTGGGAGCCCCGTGGTCGCCGATGCGTTTGACCGTTTTTCATTAGTGCTACTTTTCATTTTGTTTGGTTTCCTCCTACTCCTTTTCTTTGTGGGTGTGGGCGTGTCGTTTGGGTGTGGGTTGCTAGGGCTCCACCGCCGCTTTGCGGACTGCCCCTCCGCTGGCACCAGTGGCCTCACCGAGGCCCCCCCGCTACTGCTGCAGGGCCCTTTCCGGGCGCCACCCGGCACTACTACAGTATGGGGATTTTTCGCTGCTGATAGGGCAGCTAGGTCCACCCGGCTAAGGGGACCCAGACCCCTGTACTATCCAGCGGCCCAGGAGCATCAGGCCTGGTTTACTCGGGGTATCCTCTAGCGCTTCGCGTTGGGGCTGCTAGCAGCGGACAGTGGCGGGAGAGTACCAGCACCATCACCTAGTGTTGCGTGTGCGTGGTCTGAGTGCCCGTTGCAGTGGCTTTGCCAGTCCATTCATTCCGGGAGAGCCCGTTTATAGGGATCCCGCGCTTTCGCTTTTCGGGAGTCCCCGTTTATAGGGAACCCCGAGCATTCGTTCCCCAGAGTGGCCCGTTTATAGGGTCCCTGGACATTTGCATCACTGGCATGTCACTCGGGCTTGTTTGTGTTAGTGTTTGCGTCTGTGTGTGTGTGTGTAGCTTGGTTTTGGTCCACCCCGATTGTTTTCGGTACCATCCATCTCTGGAAGGCGTCCCCCTATCCGCCACCTGGGGAGGCGCCCGATGCGGGACCGGCAACCCGTCACGGGACTGGGTGTTTTATTACCACCGCCACCACTACCGCCATCACCACCACCGTCATCACCACAAGCAGCGGAGTCAGAAGCGGGGGCACAAGCTGCTCCTGCAGAACAGCCTTCAGGAGAAGTGATAGCTTCACCATCACCATCACCACCACCACCACCTCCGGTACCGTCAGATCAACCTCAGGAAGAGAGTTTGCCACTAGAATAGTTGGCTCAGGAGGAGGAGGAGGAGGAGGAGGGGGAAATACAGAACCAGCCGAGACAGTTACCTCTGCAGAGAGATGGTGATGCGTGGTTCGAGCATCTGATGATGGAAGATTCAGGTAAATTACTCTTTTACCCTAGACGCGGAACTAGCGCAATGAGCTGGATTGAAGGAGCGTTCAACGATCTTCTCACGCACATTACAAACTCGTGTGAGGGTGGAGATTATGTAGGCATATCATTCACAGCCAGTAATTTGGCGCATGGTCCTGTCTGGCTTTCTTTTCGTCCTGCTCGCGATTACGTATTCGAAGATATATGGGAACTCATAAGTAGCGTGGGTCAGAGCTCGAAATCTTTCAATATCGATGATGAATGTCGTATAAAAACGTGTGTTGTCAAGGGTATTGAAGGTAAAGGGCGGCGAAAAGGTTTATGGTACGAGGGTGTATCAAAGAAATCTATTTTAACGATCTGTAATCATGATAACTTATGTCTACCTCGCTCGTTGGTAGCAGCACGTGTGCATGCGGAGCGAGGCGAAATACGCATGGGGGAATTACATAAAAAATGGCTACAAGTGAAAGAAACTAATCGCTCAGCCCAAAAAAATGCAGCACTTGAGCTAACTCAGTGTGCAAAGGTTAAAATACCAAAGAAAGGATGCCGTGTGAATGAAATTCGTCAATATCAAGATTACTTGGCTCAAGAAGGAATAGCCATTGTAGTTTTCGAATTTTTGAGTCTGGGTTAGCGTAAACGAAAATCCATCTTCAATGGTACGCAAACCGTCTTGAACATGGTAGGTCAAGTACGACATACGTTATATATTTTGTATTACGAGCGTTCAAAATTTCGGAAAAATTTTCTCAAACGCGATGCTATTGGTATCATTCTTAGAGGGGGTTACAGATGGGCCAACAATCAGTCAAAGAAAGCAGTTTCGTGGCTCTTATGGATGGAGCATTCTTTCGGTCAACGTATCATTCACGCCGGTCGAACGCGCGAGTTCAAGCTACCTCAGAATTTGTTGGTAGATGGTTATTACGAGGTTTCTGGTCAGACGCATGTGTTGCAGTTTCATGGCTGTTACTGGCACGGCTGTCCGCGTTGCTTTCCGATGAAGAGAGATCGAGAATACGGAGACGGCCTATCTATGAACGAGCGTTACGAGAGAACGATAACGATAGCTAATAAGATACATAGCAGCGGCTACACGTTGACAGAAATTTGGGAGTACGATTATGAGCGTATGCTGGAGACGAATGAGCAAATGAACGAACTTGTACAGAATCATGCTTTGACGACTCTGGACCCTCTTAATCCACGTGATGCGTTTTTCGAAGGTCGTACAGAAAATATGGTAACACTGTACGACGTTAAGGATACCGAGCAAATACGCTATGTCGATGTATGTTCTTTATACCCGTATATTTGTAAATACGGCAAGTACCCTGTAGGCCACCCGCTGGTATACGTAGGCGATGAGTGTATGGAGCTCACAGGGCCCAATAATAATGATCTTTCGAACGTTCAAGGTCTTGTTAAGTGCACGGTATTGCCATCGCGAGATCTTTATCATCCTGTGTTGCTTGTGCGTATGCATCAACGATTACTATTCGCTCTGTGTCATACTTGCTGTGAAAGCATGAATCAAAACGACTGTACCCACGAAAATCCAGAGCAGCGTACGTTCAATGGGACGTGGGTGGTCGACGAGCTGCGAAAAGCTGTATCGTGTGGTTACGTAGTGATATGCGTAGAGGAGATTTGGCAATACGAGATAACGCAGTATAATCGTGATACTCGCTCAGGTGACCATTTTACCGATTATATAAACACGTTTTTAGGCACTCACTATAACAATAGGCAAAGAGTGCTTTATTAAAATGACCATCCGTTGCTCTTCGGAGTCTGTCGAAGGGGTTACTCCACAGCACATACTCCAAAATTTTTTATTTTTCATTATTTGCTTCGGTGTATCTCCAACATCATGCGTAGTTACTTTGAGGTGACTGCGATGAACAGAAATATTTTTTTTAGCCTGCGGTGCAATGAAAACAACTTTTTGGCTGAATTTTTCTTCTCGGACGTCCGTATCACACTGTAACTTTAGATGGTGTGAACCAATTTTGTTCTCCTTCGCAGGGTTTTTTTATTACATTATTTCCAGTATGCACATTACTTTTGAAAACAATCTAAGAACTTTAAGTATTTTTTCTAAAAAATTATTGGCCACAATTTGCATTTACCTTCGGTCAAATGTCCGTACGGTGCCATCATAATGAACTCTGCGAACCAATTTTTTCTCCTTCGCAGCATCATTTTGTTTTATCAAAAGCACTACGCACAGCAAATTTAGAGACAATCCTACATCTCTAACTATTTATTCATCACAATTTTCCATAAAAAAATTATTTTCTCACATCTGATGTCCGTACGGTGCTACAATTAAGAATCCTGGAAACCAATTCTTTTCTCTTTCGCAACAATATTTCATAGCATCGAAAGCACTATGCACAACAAATTTTGAGGCATTCTGACAAATATAATTTTAATTATAAAATAATTCAAAAACAGTGGTTATAACAAGATTTGCTTTAAAGGTTATGTTATTTAGATTTGGCAAAAATCCATTTTTCATCGTGTTACAAAAAAAACTTCGGTTGTGAAAACTAAAGCACGAAATATCATACACAGATTTACAAATGTTTGCTTTTTTTTATTTGGAAAATAATATATTATCACCGAAAATCATTCGCAATATTTTACCATATTTTATTCACATTCGTAATAAAAATGATAAATTTCACGTATTCACTGAAAAAATTGGTAGTAAACTCACAAAAAAGATTCATCGAATATCCAAAATAATTACAATTTCCCAAATAGAACTAAAAAAAATCGCGAGTAAATATTTTTTCGTTTTATTCTATCTGTCAAACTTTGGAAGCAGATGACAATTTCGTAGCAGACGATACACAGATGCTCATACGTCGCGGCGCGCGTACTCTGTGGCCGGATGATTTTCAAATAAAAAAAAATCGACATCTCGTTTCAATGTTTGTTCCTATTTTACGTAAATATAAATGGATTCTACGCGGTATAGCGCAGATAAAAAGTGTGCAATCATAAAAAAAAGAATTTTCTATCCTTCCACCGTCGAAGATTCATCGCAGCCAAAATCTTTGTCAATTATGTTCACCCGATTTATTCGTTTACAGTTAATAATAAAAACTGCAAATTCTTTTTCTGGCAACGTATTTTCTCCTCTTCAAAGCAAGCCAAAACAAGAGTCGAAATCTTTTTTCGCTACCGAGATATGATTTTTTTTAAGCAAAGATTAATTTTACGAATTTTCGTCAAAAAACGAATCGTTTTTTCAAATTTCTCGAAATTGCCGTCTCTAATCCTTTCCTCTCAAAGAAATCGTATTTACAAACTGACTCTCCGCGTTATTGCGCAGATAAAAAGTGTACTATGTTTAAAAATTTAATTTTTTACACTTCGACTGTGGGAGATTCATCACATTCGAAATCTTTGTCAATTTTGTTCGCTGGATTTATTCGTTTACACTTGATAAGAAAACTGATATTGATTATTCTATCGACGTATTTAGAAGGTTTTTTTTTTCAAATTTTTTCAAATTTTCGTCGAAATACGAATTTTTTTCATATGCTCACGTCTTGAAAAGTTTTTTTTCGCAAAAAAAAAAAAACAATTGTACTCTTAAAGAACAATTATAAACAATTACTTATGAAGAAAGTGAAAAACACTGAATTTGTCGATTTTACGAGTTATTCCGTACCGAGAAACTTATCCTCGTTTGTGATTAAATAAAATTTAAAAAAATACGATATGATATGATGCTAAATTTGATATTTTTAAGCGACGATAAATATCAATAAAATTTCATTGAAAAACGAAAAAAATTAACGAATTTCTCAAACTTCTCGTCTCCAATACTTGTCTGTTCTACAGAGACAATAACGAGCTGATTCCATGTATTACGAAGAAGAAAAAAAATATATCTCAAATGGTAGAAATAAAATTTGTTATAAGAGGACTGTCAAAGAGCCTTCAAAGTCGAATTTTTCAAGAATATCATCAATTTGTAAAAAAATATTTCGGAGCTATCCAAGATGACAAATTTTTGATTCGAGTAACGTACTACTTCCTCTTCAATACAGGACAGAAACCAAGGCGATATATTTTTTCGTTCTCGAGATAGCATTTTTTGCAGCATCCATAAATATCGACAAAATTTCATTGAAAATCACAAAGAATAGCAAATTTCTTGAACTTTTCTTCTACAATGATTTGGTTTCCTACAGATAAAATAACGAACTGATTCCATCAATTATGGGGAAGACAAAAACACTGAAGGGGAAGGATTTAAAGGGGATATTTGGCCTGAATGCTAAATGGTAATCGTATTGGTGTCGGTACATGTTTTGTGTATTTGTTTTATATTCATTAAATCTGGTCATAAGTTTTAAGCCAATAAAACGACTTTACTAGACATGATTTGATTGGTTAAATTAATTTGATCAACTTCTACGTGGTGCAATTCGTTATATTTGTCTCGTGTCTCAATATTTGACAATTTATCGTCAAACAAAAAGGAAATATCCGTCGTGAATATTAATAATAAATTGGTACAAAAAAGAAATATTTTTATTTGACGAAGGTTAAACACTATAAATTAATTTACGTAACTGATAAATGTTTTTCCCTCATACGTACTTTCGAAAAGAAACGCAGAGCGCGACGTATAAACATACTTCATCAGTAGCGCATAGCGCGATGTGTAAATACACTCGATACAGAGCGCGTAGCGCGACGTGTACCCCCGTGAGTGCCTTAAAAAATGTCCCTGCGGGACATTTTTCGGGGGGTTTGGGGGGCGGAGCCCACCAACAAGAGCATCTACGCCCGCAGGGCGCTGAGACGCTTGTTAAAAATTAAACAAGAATCCAGTGGGTGGCCTGCGGAGTGTTTGCATAATGAAGAGGCGCAGCAACAATATATCGCGGAATTCGAACGTTCTGAAGGTATCAAATTGGATAGGGAAGGAGTAACGAAAAACAGCGGTTTGCGCCAAGTAGCTAAATTGTGTCTCAACTCTTTTTGGGGAAAGTTTGGGCAGCGCGAAAATTTTCCGCAAACCGTAATTGTGTCGACGCGAAAGGAGCTCATGGAAATATTGACTAGCGCCGAGTACGAAATCACTGGTATTCTACCTGTCAATCATAAAATATTGTACGTCAGTTATATAAAACATGACGACGCTGTGATGCCGTCGGGTATAGCAAATTCTGTAATCGCTGCCTATACAACAGCGCAAGCACGCTTGAAACTGTACAGTTACTTGGAGCGCCTAGGACAACGTGCACTGTACTGCGACACCGATTCGGTTATTTACGTGACAAACAATAATCCTACTGAGTACGAACCGCCGATAGGACAGCTCTTGGGAGATTTGACAGACGAATTAGAACAGGGATGTTATATCAAATCGTTCATTTCCGGAGGTCCAAAATTTTACGCATTCAGAACGTATTCTGTTGCTGACGGTATCGAAAGTGAAGTGTGCAAAGTTAAAGGTATGACACTCAATTTTGCAAATAGTCAATTGATTAATTACGACACGATACGTTCCTATATAGTTGACGACAACGACCACGACGACAAAGTAGAACCAATTGAGATAAAATGACGCGATTCGTCGTACACCATTTCACCATGTCGTCACACGGGTAGAAAAAAAGAAATGTAAACCGTCAAGCGTGATACGACGACCTCATGGCCAATACGGCTCTCTCCCGTACGGCTACAAGTATCCTTAAGTAGGCTTATCCAAAAATGTATATATATATATATTGTGACGGGCCGTTTCGACCCTTCGAGTAGATCGAAACCACCGTCGTCCAATAATAATGACGCCCTGGGATTCTTTAATTCTTCTTCTCTTACCATTAGGCGCCAGGAAGTTGTTTCTACTCGAAACTTCCAAGGAGATAGATTTTTCCTTGATGTCCCCTTCCTCTGTACTTCGTTACAGGGGTGCAGTCCGACGAGCTAAGTAATATCTTCGGATATGCGAGCGGAAAATAAATACGAGCGCCAACAATTTATAAAACAATATCAATGACACAATATATTTCCCAAATTCGTACAATATAAAAACAAAATAAGAGAAAATAATAGGGTTTCAAATACAATAGTTCCTCTCTCGGAACAATCGTGAAATCTACACGCGGTACTCGGATTATACGCCGTAGAGGCCGGCACGGCCGAGGAATCGATAGCACGACTTTTTATTACACCGGGAGAGACACTTCTCGTCCACGGAAATATTACCCAACAGAAACAATTCGGCTCTGCCTACCTTTACAATATTTCGACGCTGGACCTCGCGTCAATCCTGATCCCGAGTAAGCTCGGCTCTCGCTATCCTCGACTGACCTCTACGGCTTCGCCTCGCTCGGCGATTAACCCGCGTAGAAAAAATTAGTATGGGATTGACTCTGGGAGGACGATGGGCGAGAGGCTGGGGTTTGTTTGGGATTGAATCTGGGAAGCACTATGGGCAGTCATCTGGGTTTTGGGACCCGGCTGGATGGTTTCCCAGACCTTTTCCCATAGCTTCAGTGGACAGGGGGAATCCTCGTGCAATCAATCCCATACGCTTTTCCAGATTCTCTCCCAGCCGTCGCATACAAACGGGGATCCTCGTGCAATCAATCCCATATGCTTTTCCAGATTCTCTCCCAGCCGTCGCGTACGACCGGGGGAATCCTTGCGCGATCAATCCCATACATAGAATCCCATGTTATGTGTAAGTGAAAGAAGATGAAAAAATAGATTTTGTCAAATGGAAGAAAAAAATAAAAAACGAAAAAATATGCCTAAAACCAATTTTTTTCGACGGATATGAGTTCCCCGAGCAAAGTTAAATGCTGCTGTACGTAATCGGCGTTTGAAATTCGATGTAGGTCCCAAAAATATTGTAAAGTATTGGATGAGTTTAACATAGATCTTTTAATTTATCTATCCAAGCTTTTCCCAGTACATCACATTATTTTTGGGGCCTTAAATGAAATTTAACCGCCGATTATGTACTACAGCGGTTAACTTTGCACGGCGAAATCATATTCGTTGAAAAAAATTAGATTTGAGCATATTTCTTCGTTTTTCATTTTTTCCTTCCATTTGACAAAATCTATTTTTCCTTCTTCTTTCATTTACACATAATATGGGATTCTATGTATGGGATTGATCGCGCGAGGATCCCCCCGGTCGTACGGTACGGCCGGGAGAGAATCTGGAAATACGTATGGGATTGATTGCACGAGGACTCCCCCGTCCACTGAAGCGATGGGAAAAGGTCTGGGAAACCATCTAGCCGGGTCCCAAAACCCAGATAACTGCCCATAGTGCTTCCCAGATTCAATCCCAAATAAATCCCAGACTCTCGACCATCGTTCTCCCAGAGTCAATCCCATACTAATTTTTTCTACGCGGGAACACTTTCCTCGGAAAATTAGCCACGTCCACTAATATTTCCACGCGAATTATCCCTATTTTATTCTCTATCCTATTCGGTGTCGGACTCCTACCGAACTTCTTCTCGGTGCGTCGCCGAATCAGCTGCGGAAAGCTACAACCCTCACTATGTCCGAATTGAATTTTTCTCAGTTCTAAATATTGTGCTTTTTATGTGCTATTTATGTGCTTAATTTATAATTTTTGTGCTCTCTTGGTTTTATCAGAAAATGCATTTTTTCGTGGGGGTGCTAGGTATCTCGATATTCAGCACCCCCACTACTGTAAAAGGTCTTTAAATGGCCACAAAATAATTCAAAAGCATCGTAAAATTTTGTGCTTTTTATGTGCTTTCAAAAAATTACTTCCTCCCATTAGGATTATTGATATCCGCGATCAGAGAATGCATTCTCACTTAAAAGATTAGAAGACATTATATAAGCGAATGACTCAGCCAACATTTGTCATTTCAACTAGGTATCCTGTTCGTAATTTCGATATTCACTTTAAAAAAATGTTAATCTCGCACAAGAAAAGATTATTATGTTCCGTTCGTAAAAAGTTATTTGAGGTCGGGGAAGAAATCTCAGTAGGAATCCTTAACGTTCGTAAAATCAAAACTACTTATTTACTGCAACAAGCTTAAGTTGCCCCATTGAATGCGAAAAGCGTATTTCATCTGTTGTTATCGGCCAAAAACTATTTTATCAAAAATTAATTCACGTTAATTATATTAAAAAAATCCCCAAGTTTAGATATGACAATGAGCATGAGTTTTGTTCGTTGTCAATATCATTTTTTTCTATTTGAAAAAAGAAAACATTCATACATACATACATCGATATCATATCTTCATATCATCTTCTACATATTTTAAAAGAGAAATCTGACTTACCAAAAACTTCTTCAGTCGACCACTATGAACAATCTATAGTACGGGTATAACAATACGATTTCTTTTAACTATTAAAAAAATTCAACTTGATACGAGGTGAACCTAATTTTAGTATTTTTTTTGTCCGGAAGCCAATAATGAACTTTACGATATGTAACTGATTTCCCATACTTTTTGGAAACAAATTAGTTACAAATGCACAATGCGTAACTTTTACCTCGAAAATGTTTCTATTATGTTCTATACAATGCACTTTTGCTTAATAATGTACTTTGATCCGTATGTCATAATTCTCATATTCCGATAATTATTTTCTGCAACGCCAACCGAAAGCCGGTTCGATACTACGGCATTAATAGTATCTTACTTGTCCTCAATAAGGTATCACATTGTAGTTTTGAAAATCGTTTACGAGTTGCCAGCTTCGTTAGGCATGATTCGTGGAGGGTTTCGCGGCAGTCTTAGTAAAAAGCCCATAAAACGCACATAAATTTGGTACTAAAAAGATGTGTCTCTGTATACTGAGAAGAAAGTTGTCGCTAGCTTGAGCTGGCACCTCCACATTTAAATTTCATTTTTTTCCTGACAATATTAAGCTCAAAAATCAAATCTTTGTGCATTAGATAGCACAAAAAAAGCACATAAATTTGGCACCAAAAAGATGTGTCACCGTATACTGGGAAGAAAGTTGTCACTAGTCCGAGCTGGCACCTCCACATTTAAATTGCATTTTTTTTCTAACAATAATGAGCTCAAAAATCAAGTCTTTGCGCATTAGATAGCCCAAAAAAAACACTGAAATTCGGCACCAAAAAGATGGGTCTCCGTATACTGCGAAGAAAGTTGTTGCTAGCCCGAGCCGGCACCTCCACATTTAAATTTCATTTTTAGGCACTCACTATAATAATAGGCGAAGAGTGCCTATTAAAATGACCATCCGTTGCTCTTCGGAGTCTGTCGAAGGGGTTACTCCGCAGCACATACTCCAAAAATTTTTATTTTTCACCATTTGCTTCGATGTATCTCCAACATCATGCATAGTTACTTTGAAGTGACTGCGATGAATAGAAATATTTTTTTTAGTCTGCGGTGCAATGAAAACAACTTTTTGGCTGAATTTTTCTTCTCGGACGTCCGTATCACACTGTAACTTTAGATGGTGCGAACCAATTTTGTTCTCCTTCGCAGGGTTTTTTTATTACATTATTTCCAGTATGCACATTACTTTTAAAACCAATCTAAGACCTTTAAGTATTTTTTCTAAAAAATTATTGGCCACAATTTGCATTTGCCTTCGGTCAAGTGTCCGTACGGTGCCATCATAATGAACTCTACGAACCAATTTTTTTCTCCTTCGCAGCATCATTTTGTTTTATCAAAAGCACTGCGCACAGCAAATTTAGAGACAATCCTACATCTCTAACTATTTATTCATCACAATTTTCCATAAAAAAATTATTTTCTCACATCTGATGTCCGTACGGTGCCCCAATTAAAAATTCTGGAAACCAATTCTTTTCTCTTTCGCAACAATATTTCATTGCATCGAAAGCACTATGCACAACAAATTTTGAGTCATTCTGACAAATATAATTTTAATTATAAAATAATTCAAAAACAGTGGTTATAACAAGATTTGCTTTAAAGGTTATGTTATTTAGATTTGCCAAAAATCCATTTTTCATCAAGCTAGCGACAACTTTCTTCCCAGTATACAGAGACACATCTTTTTGGTACCAAATTTATGTGCATTTTATGGGCTTTTTGAATAGACCACCGCGAAACCCTCCACGAATCATGACAACGAAGCTGGGAATTCGTAAACGATTTTCAAAACTACCATGTGATACCTTATTGAGGACAAGTAAGATACTATTAATGGCGTAGTATCGAACCGGCTTTCCGTTGGCGTTGCAGAAAATAATTATCGGAATATGAGAATTATGACATACGGATCAAAGTACATTATGAAGCAAAAGTGAATTATATAGAACATAATAGAAACACTTGCGCGGTAAAAGTTACGCATTGTGCATTTGTAACTACTTTGTTTCCAAAAAGTATGGAAAATCAGTTACATATCGTAAAGTTCATTATTGGCGTCCGGACAAAATAAAATACTAAAATTAGGTTCACCTAGTATCAAGTTGAATTTTTTTAATAGTTAAAAGAAATCGTATTGTTATACCCGTACTATAGATTGTTCATAGTGGTCGACTGAAGAAGTTTTTGGTAAGTCAGATTCCTCTTTTAAAATATGTAGAAGATGATATGAAGATATGATATCGATGTATGTATGTATGAATGTTTTCTTTTTTCAAATAGAAAAAAATGATATTGACAACGAACAAAACTCATGCTCATTGTCATATCTAAACTTGGGGATTTTTTTAATATGATTAACGTGAATTAATTTTTGATAAAATAGTTTTTGGCCGATAACAACAGATGAAATACGCTTTTCGCATTTAATGGGGCAACTTAAGCTTGTTGCAGTAAATAAGTAGTTTTGATTTTACGAACGTTAAGGATTCCTACTGAGATCTCTTCCCCGACCTCAAATAACTTTTTACGAACGGAACATAATAATCTTTTCTTGTGCGAGATTAACATTTTTTTAAAGTGAATATCGAAATTACGAACAGGATACCTAGTTGAAATGACAAATGTTGGCTGAGTCATTCGCTTATATAATGTCTTCTAATCTTTTAAGTGAGAATGCATTCTCTGATCGCGGATATCAATAATCCTAATGGGAGGAAGTAATTTTTTGAAAGCACATAAAAAGCACAAAATTTTACGATGCTTTTGAAATATTTTGTGGCCATTTAAAGACCATTTACAGTAGTGGGGGTGCTGAATATCGAGATACCTAGCACCCCCACGAAAAAATGCATTTTCTGATAAAACCAAGAGAGCACAAAAATTATAAATTAAGCACATAAATAGCACATAAAAAGCACAATATTTAGAACTGAGTAAAATTCAATTCGGACAAAGTGGGGGTTGTAGCTTTACGCAGCTAAAGTATCGTAATGGTTGAGAGGGCAGTAGCTCTCGGTCAAGGCTCCCGTAATAATAATGATAACAATTTCGGTACGTTATCGTAGGCAAATTAGTCTACCGCGAGCTGCCCTCGAGGTGACTCGGGCTCTCTCTCGCGCTCCCGCTACGCTAGGTGTTAGCCGTCGTCTAGTGTGTCTCTCTCGAGTCGCGCTTCGCGTACGCCGGCCTATCGTTCGCTCTCGGCGAGGTATCCGTGTCTCGCTCGCTCTCACGGGTTCTCGCTACCTGTCAGTGCGATCGAGTATCGTGTGTTTCGTGCCATCCAGTTTGTGCTATCCTCAGAGTTTTCCGAAAGGAATTCTTCGAGTCGATTACTCGATCGATGCGTAGTGTTTGACGCTCTCGAGTTCTGGTGCATCTGTGTTAGTTCTCGTGCATCCGTGGATGCAGTTCTCGGTCCTTTTGGATAATTTACGCGCTTTCGGTGAGTCTTTTGATTTAATGGAATTGTCGATCTCGTGTCGCGCTCGTCGTCGCTTGTCTCGCTTCGATCACTCGATCATCTGAGTACTCGCGATGCACGTACGTGGGATCCCGTGGCTCCAAGCCAATAATAATTATTTTTCGCGCGCTATTTTGTTGGCGACGGATCGCGACCCTTCTACCCCAACCCGCATCCTGAGCACCGAGCACTCCGCTACCGTTCGCTCTCGCGGGTATATCGGTGTTTGATTTAGTTAGTGTTTTATCGTTCGTTTTCGTCCTTAAGGAGGTCGGGTTGTTCCACCGGCTTCCTGATCAGTCCGGTTGTTAACACCGGCGAACCAAAATTAACTGGCGCCCACCGGGACGCCGATGCATCCGCAAGGGTGAACGGCCGAAGGTGACGGTTTTCGATTGCGCGCTTAAAGTCCCGCTTTGAGTTTACGATTTTCGTTTTTTGCTGTTCCGATTCGATTTCGAGTTTCGCGTAACGATAGATGGAAAATACGTCACAAATTATATTCGTATCTTGAATCACTAGATAAACGCGTCCTCTACTACAATACCGATTCGTGTATATATATAGATAATGGTGTGCATGGAGAGTACAGTCAGCCTCTCGGAAATCTTCTCGGGGATATGACGGATGAACTTAGCGATTACGGTAGCGGTAGTTTTATTAAACGTTTCGTCTCGGGTGGACCTAAATTTTACGGATATTTTGTACAGACCGCGAAATTGCTACCTGCAAAGTCGAGAAATGATCGAGATGGTCGAGAAATTGCTACCTGCAAAGTCAAAGGCATCGGCCTTAATTATAATAATGGCCAGCAGATCAATTTTGAATCTATCTGCAGACTCATTCGTGAGCCTGGTACAAGCATATCCGTAAAGTTTAATTCAATAAGACGAGACGAGACGAGATCATCAGGTAGTTACGCGATCCGAAATAAAAATATGCAAGCCTGTCCTCGTCAAGAGACGAAGATTGGGTGAATATGATTCGGTGCCGTATGGCTATATAGAATAAGTTTGTACATTTTTTGTAAATTTCTGTAAATTTTGTGTAAATTTTGTAAAAAACAAGCGTCTCAGCGCCCTGCGGGCGCAGATGCTCTTGTTGGTGGGCTCCGCCCCCCAAACCCCCCGAAAAATGTGCCTAAGGGACATTTGCCCTAAGTATAAATGTCCCTAAGGGACATTTTTTAAGGCACTCACGGGGGTGCACGTCGCGCTACGCGCTCCGTATCGAGTGTATTTACACATCGCGCTATGCGCTACGGATGAAGTATGTTTATACGTCGCGCTCTGCATTTCTTTTCGAAAGTACGTATGAGGGAAATACATTTAACAGTTACGTAAATTAATTCATAGTGTTTAACCTTCGTCGAATAAAAATATTTCTTTTTTGTACCAATTTATTATTAATATTCACGACGGATATTTCCTTTTTGTTTGACGATAAATTGTCAAATATTGAGACGCGAGACAAATATAACGAATTGCACCACGTAGAAGTTGATCAAATTAATTTAACGAATCAAATCATGTCTAGTAAAGTCATTTTATTGGCTTAAAACTTATGACCAGATTTAATGAATATAAAACAAACACACAAAACATGTACCGACACCAATACGATTACCATTTAGCATTCAGGCCAAATATCCCCTTTAAATCCTTCTCCTTCAGTGTT
This sequence comes from Cryptus viduatorius, assembly GCA_964006125.1. Taxonomy (NCBI): domain Eukaryota; kingdom Metazoa; phylum Arthropoda; class Insecta; order Hymenoptera; family Ichneumonidae; genus Cryptus; species Cryptus viduatorius. Next base: position 16,395,048 of record OZ023224.1, on the reverse strand, counting down.
TTTTTTCTTCCCCATAATTGATGGAATCAGTTCATTATTTTATCTGTAGGAAACCAAATCATTGTAGAAGAAAAGTTCAAGAAATTTGCTATTCTTTGTGATTTTCAATGAAATTTTATCGATATTTATGGATGCTGCAAAAAAATGCTATCTCGAGGACGAAAAAATATATCTTTTTGGTTCCTGTCTTGTATTGAAGAGGAAGTAGTACGTTACTCGAATCAAAAATTTGTCATCTTGGATAGCTCCGAAATATTTTTTTACAAATTGATGAAATTCTTGAAAAATTCGACTTTGAAGGCTCTTTGACAGTCCTCTTATAACAAATTTCATTTCTACCATTTGAGATATATTTTTTTCTTCTTCGTAATACATGGAATCAGCTCGTTATTGTCTCTGTAGAACAGACAAGTATTGGAGATGAGAAGTTTGAGAAATTCGATAATTTTTTTCGTTTTTCAATGAAATTTTATTGATATTTATCGTCGCTTAAAAATATCAAATTTAGCATCATATCATATCGTATTTTTTTAAATTTTATTTGATTACAAACGAGGATAAGTTTTGCGGTACGGAATAACTCGTAAAATCGACAAATTCAGTGGTTTTCACTTTCTTAATAAATAATTGTTTATAATTGTTCTTTAAGAGTACAATTGTTTTTTTTTTTGCGAAAAAAAACTTTTCAAGACGTGAGCATATGAAAGAAATTCGTATTTCGACGAAAATTTGAAAAAATTTGAAAAAAAAAAAAACGTTGGAAATACGTCGATAGAATAATCATTAGCAGTTTTCTTATCAAATGTAAACGAATAAATCCAGCGAACAAAATTGACAAAGATTTCGAATGTGATGAATCTCCGACGGTCGAAGTGGAAAAAATAAAATTTTTAAACATAGCACACTTTTTATCTGCACAATAACGCGGAGAGTCAGTTTGTAAATACGATTTCTTTGAGAGGAAAGGATTAGAGACGGCAATTTCGAGAAATTTGAAAAAACGATTCGTTTTTTGACGAAAATTCGTAAAATTAGTCTTTGCTTAAAAAAAATCATACCTCGGCAGCGAAAAAAGATTTCGACTCTTATTTTGGCTTGTTTTGAAGAGGAGAAAATACGTTGCCAGAAAAAGAATTTGCAGTTTTTATTATTAACTGTAAACGAATAAATCGGGTGAACATAATTGACAAAGATTTCGGCTGCGATGAATCTTCGACGGTCGAAGGATAGGAAATTCTTTTTTTTATGATTGCACACTTTTTATTTGCGCTATACCGCGTAGAATCCATTTATATTTACGTAAAATAGGAACAAAGATTTAAACGAGATGTCGATTTTTTTTAATTTGAAAATCATCCGGCCGTATGAGCATCTGTGTATCGTCTGCTACGAAATTGTCATCTGCTTCCAAAGTTTGACAGATAGAATAAAACGAAAAAATATATACTCGCGATTTTTTTAGTTCTATTTGGGAAATTGTAATTATTTTGGATATTCGATGAATCTTTTTTGTGAGTTTACTACCAATTTTTTCAGTGAATACGTGAAATTTATCATTTTTATTACGAATGTGAATGATTTTCGGTGATAATATATTATTTTCGAAATAAAAAACGCAAACATTTGTGAATCTGTGTATGATATTTCGTGTTTTATTTTTCGAAACCGAAGTTTTTTTTTTAACATGATGAAAAATGGATTTTTGGCAAATCTAAATAACATAACCTTTAAAGCAAATCTTGTTATAACCACTGTTTTTGAATTATTTTATAATTAAAATTATATTTGTCAGAATGACTCAAAATTTGTTGTGCATAGTGCTTTCGATGTAATGAAATATTGTTGCGAAAGAGAAAAGAATTGGTTTCCAGGATTCTTAATTGGAGCACCGTACGGACATCAGATGTGAGAAAATCATTTTTTTATGGAAAATTGTGATGAATAAATAGTTAGAGATGTAGGATTGTCTCTAAATTTGCTGTGCGTAGTGCTTTTGATAAAACAAAATGATGCTGCGAAGGAGAAAAAAATTGGTTCGTAGAGTTCATTATGATGGCACCGTACGGACACTTGACCGAAGGCAAATGCAATTTGTGGCCAATAATTTTTTAGAAAAAATACTTAAAGGTCTTAGATTGGTTTTAAAAGTAATGTGCATACTGGAAATAATGTAATAAAAAAACCCTGCGAAGGAGAAGAAAATTGGTTCGCACCATCAAAAGTTACCGTGTGATACGGACGTCCGAGAAGAAAAATTCAGCCAAAAAGTTGTTTTCATTGCACCGCAGGCTAAAAAAAATATTTCTATTCATCTCAGTCACTTCAAAGTAACTACGCATGATGTTGGAGATACACCAAAGCAAATGGTGAAAAATAAAAATTTTTGGATTATGCGCTGCAGTGTAACCCCTTCGACAAACTCCGAAGAGCAACGGATGGTCATTTTAATAGGCACTCTTTGCCTATTGTTATAGTGAGTGCCTAAAAAGGACTTAATTTTAGGAGCTGGATGCATGTGGGATCGCTATCCCAAGTTATGGATGTGCGACAGTAGAGGTCAGTACCTATAGACAATATTTCAAAATGGCAGCGGTTGGTAGTGGGGTCGTTTGTTCGCTGCCGTTTCGCTCTCGCTTACTCATCCCCTTTGTCGATGGTCAGTTGGAAAGCCTTATGCTGCCGGTCGAGCTGCTTTAAGGGCGGGTAGGGAGGGGATGGAGAGGAAGATGTTACTTCAACGACGTCCGGATCCCAACCATCCACCCTTGGTCGATCACTCGACTAACTCGACGCGTGGGCTGATGGCGGGGCGTGTGGTGGAGGGAGTTTGAGAGGCGTGCGCGTGGGGTAGTTACAGTCGTGTGGAGCGCCAGGGCCCATCGCGGCGAGAGCTGTTACTAATAGGGTTACAAGTGCCCGGCATGCCACTGATGAGCGGCTCGTGCGGTCAGTGTCGTAGCGCTCAAAAAAAACATGCCATGCTGGAAATTATTTTTTTTATTTATGCAGAATTTTAACAAAACAAAAAAGGAAATAAATTTGAAATAAAATGAAAAAAAAACGAAGAAAAAAATAAAGGTAAGTAAGTAATGATGATGATGAAAACAGTTCACATTTTTCATCATCATCGTTAGAAAATATGAACAAAGTTCATTTTTTTTTCTGCAGAATTTTTATATAGACATAGGAGAGGAAGGTAAGTGATTAAGAAAATATTACTACAAAGTATTTTTTTATTTTTATTTTATTTTTTAAAATCTCGGTTGAAGTGAATTGCCCTTCACTTTACAAAAAAAAAAAATTATCTAGCCTGAGACGACAATATTGAACGTATTTTCTAACATGAAGACCCCGCCCGGTAAGCGATTTTTTTTCAGAAAGTTCATTTAAACTTTTCAATCGGGTCGGGGTGCGCGTCATTAATCGTTTGTAAAAATTAGCGACAATGCGATCGTTTCGTTTGAGATCGGCGGTGAAAAGAGACCCGAATCGAAGTAACACATGCACCCGCATGTGTTACTTCGAGGGGGGGGGGGGGGTAACAGAGGCCACTCGCTGCTTTCGGGCTTTTTCTCTGGAGGTTCGTTCTCTCGCCAAGTGACTTCCTGTCAGGGCGCTTTATCGACTCGAACTTCCATTATCCAGCTGGCCACTTTCGGTCGTTATATTTCGGAACCGGCGACAGGAGGTTGGGCGAGTCAGAAGGGTAAAGGGAACAAAACCCTCGAAGCTGCGAGAGGGGGAGGTGGGCAAAGTCGCGACAGGATGCGCGACTCGCTCTCGGCACTCAACCCAGTGTTGTACGAGGAAGAGTTTTCACATAGAAAGGACAGTGGTAGCGAGGCAGGATTGAGGATAACGGAGAAACGAGACCGGGGGAGCACAGACGATTGGCACTCAGCGGGTGGTGACGCGTCCGCCCGGAATAGAAGGGAGTCGCCGCAATCATAACTGTCAAAAGCAGAAGTTTCGTCGACCGCTAGCTTTCCCGCAACCCCTGCGTGACTTCTACGGAGTAGAAGCAGAAGCAGCACCCAGTAGTATGTAGTACCAGCCAGCAGCCACTTCCTCTCTTGCAATCATGCTGCTTGTTTTGTCATTTGTAACCGGCGTAGCAATTTTCGAAGCCGAGAGAACGGGGCCGCCCACGACTTCCTACCCGGCAAAAACAACTGGGGCATCCTCCGACTCTGTTTCTACTCTGCTAGCATTATGTTCTGTATCATTTGCCCACCTTGGTACAACGCCTGTACTACCAGTTTCGAGCCGCTCGCCGATTGCGCACTTGCAACGCAAATGAAAAATCCTCCGGAACGTGTGTTACCGAACTATTTTTCTGGAATCCTGCATTCGTACAGGCAAAGTTTGCCAGCAGTTTCACTTTTACGTTTACGCAGATGACACAACTGTACTATGTTTTAGAATAATCAGAGCTGCACTTTGTTGAAAAGAAAAAAGCGGCATGGACCAACTTGTTATTCGTTTCTTTTCATAGTTTTGTGCGTCAGAGAAGCGCCAGCTAACAGAGACACGACAAATAGTATGAGACAAAATGGCGAATCCCGCTAGCCGTGCCCGGGGGCTTATGGCGGCTACGTAGCACAATGGTCATGCGGGGTGTCTCTCATAGCTAGGAACGTGCTGCAGCACCATAAAGATTCTGGCATTTTTATTCACAAAGTACGCTACGCTATACTTTGCCATGTCCTTCTGACGCGCGACCCTGGTTTGCCTGTGAGCACATAACGCGCTCGACGGTCCGGCGTTTTCCCCTCCACAAATGAAGAGCTCACACCCGCAGAAGAGCTCCCGCGAGCCATATGATGAAGAAACATAACACAAGAATGGCCACACACATTTGAAGACAGGCTCTGAATTTGCTTCGTATTCCGTCGGTAGAGAGTACAGTTCTTTCGTAGGCGGAGGATATGCTCTGGTATAATTGGTGGAATACCGTAACTATCGAAATATGATCCCTGTCCTCGGCCATCGATGTAGATTGCAACCCAGTGAGTCCCGGGGCGTGTGTGGTCATCGGTATTAACAACAAGAGCCGTCGGTCTCGTCAACAGAGCTGGAATCTGATCTCCTGCGTGAACACCTCGGGACACTGTCGCGTGTAAATCCTGCAAGGTCTGGGCAATCTGGGTCGTATTCATCACTCGTCACAGTCGGAGAGTATAAGCTGCATGTGTTGTTTTGATTTGATGCGGCAGGTAAGAAGCGCGGTGATGATGACAGCAGTGTTGTAGGACCCACGGCGCGAAGTATCCAGTCTTTCAGTTTGGCGGCGTTATGTAGAGCACAAGATAGTTCAGGCCTTTTCAAGAGTCCGTGATGGAGGCACACTTCTACCGAGGAGAAAAGATCGTTGAATGCCGGACAATCGGTGTCTTCAAGGTTTTTTATATCTCGTGCAGTAACATTTTGCAAATATTTTGCTTTTTCGCGGCCACGGGTGTATATGATTCCAGCAGATCTGGTGATCTGACGAAGGTTCGCATGTAGTGTTCTTAGTGGTACATCCCCTTCGAACCACTCGAGACCGTGATGATGGCGAGTTGTCCAGTTATTCTTTGAGCGCACTAGCTTTGGGAGCTCCGTGAAAATGTGTGGCGGAGATGCTATCCAGTGGGCAATCAACGGCTTGTCAAGCGCTAGTACGGCTACCTCTTTAGCAATAAAGCGATCATCCTTATCATAGAACCCCTGAATATCAACCACGTAGTCCATATTTTTTTTGTTTTTATGGGAAAAAAATACGTTCGACTCTGCTGAAATCTCGCAGTATACTAAAGTCTTGAGACGAAGATGCATTTCTGTAAGGACTGTTGAAGACCCCACTACGGTGGTGACGGAGGCAGTGCTCGAAAGGGTCATCCCCTGTTACGCCTACAATTGTGACGTTAATGAAACTCCAAACATTCACTCCCCACTACTATTTACGCTGTAGCCGTAGTACAAGAAGTAAGACTTCACTTGCAATGCCATTCTCAAGACGGATGCATAGAAAGCTAACAAGCGTCTCAGCGCCCTGCGGGCGCAGATGCTCTTGTTGGTGGGCTCCGCCCCCCAAACCCCCCGAAAAATGTCCCGAAGGGACATTTTTTAAGGCACTCACGGGGGTGCACGTCGCGCTGCGCGCTCCGTATCGAGTGTATTTACACATCGCGCTATGCGCTACGGATGAAGTATGTTTATACGTCGCGCTCTGCATTTCTTTTCGAAAGTACGTATGAGGGAAAAACATTTATCAGTTACGTAAATTCATTCATAGTGTTTAACCTTCGTCGAATAAAAATATTTCTTTTTTGTACCAATTGATTATTAATATTCACGACGGATATTTCCTTTTTGTTTGATGATAAATTGTCAAATATTGAGACACGCGTCAAATATAACGAATTGCACCACGTAGAAGTTGATCGAATTAATTTAACGAATCAAATCATGTCTAGTAAAGTCGTTTTATTGGCTTAAAACTTATGATCAGATTTAATGAATATAAAACAAACACACAAAACATGTACCGACACCAATACGATTACCATTTAGCATTCAGGCCAAATATCCCCTTTAAATCCTTCCCCTTCAGTGTTTTTTTTCTTCCCCATAATTGATGGAATCAGTTCGTTATTTTATCTGTAGGAAACCAAATCATTGTAGAAGAGAAGTTCAAGAAATTTGCTATTCTTTGTGATTTTTAATGAAGTTTTGTTGATATTTATGGATGCTGCAAAAAATGCTATCTCGAGAACGAAAAAATATATCGTTTTGGTTCCTGTCTTGTATTGAAGAGGAAGTAGTACGTTACTCGAATCAAAAATTTGTCATCTTGGATAGCTCCGAAATATTTTTTTACAAATTGATGAAATTCTTGAAAAATTCGACTTTGAAGGCTCTGACAGTCCTCTTATAACAAATTTCATTTCTACCATTTGAGATATATTTTTTTTCTTCTTCGTAATACATGGAATCAGCTCGTTATTGTCTCTGTAGAACAGACAAGTATTGGAGACGAGAACTTTGAGAAATTCGATAATTTTTTTCGTTTTTCAATGAAATTTTATTGATATTTATCGTCGCTTAAAAATATCAAATTTAGCATCATATCATATCGTGTTTTTTTTATTTTATTTAATCACAAACGAGGATAAGTTTCTCGGTACGGAATAACTCGTAAAATCGACAAATTCAGTGTTTTTCACTTTCTTGATAAATAATTGTTTATAATTGTTCTTTTAGAGTACAATTGTTTGTTTTTTTTGCAAAAAAAACTTTTCAAGACGTGAGCATATGAAAGAAATTCGTATTTCGACGAAAATTTGAAAAAATTTGAAAAAAAAAAAACGTTGGAAATACGTCGATAGAATAATCATTAGCAGTTTTCTTATCAAGTGTAAACGAATAAATCCAGCGAACAAAATTGACAAAGATTTCGAACGTCATGAATCTCCGACGGTCAAAGTGTAAAAAATTAAATTTTTAAACGTAGCACACTTTTTATCTGCGCAATAACGCAGAGAGTCAGTTTGTAAATACGATTACTTTGAGAGGAAAGGATTAGAGACGGCAATTTCGAGAAATTTGAAAAAACGATTCGTTTTTTGACGAAAATTCGTAAAATTAGTCTTTGCTTAAAAAAAATCATATCTCGGCAGCGAAAAAAGATTTCGACTCATATTTTGGCTTGTTTTGAAGAGGAGGAAATACGTTACCAGAAAAAGAATTTGCAGTTTTTATTATTAACTGTAAACGAATTAATCGGGTGAACATAATTGACAAAGATTTCGGCTGCGATGAATCTTCGACGGTCGAAGGATAGAAAATTCTTTTTTTTATGATTGCACACTTTTTATTTGCGCTATACCGCGTAGAATCCATTTATATTTACGTAAAATAGGAACAAAGATTGAAACGAGATGTCGATTTTTTTTAATTTGAAAATCATCCGGCCACAGAGTACGCGCGCCGCGACGTATGAGCATCTGTGTATCGTCTGCTACGAAATTGTCATCTGCTTCCAAAGTTTGACAGATAGAATAAAACGAAAAAATATATACTCGCGATTTTTTTCGTTCTATTTGGGAAATTTTAATTATTTTGGATATTCGATGAATCTTTTTTTGTGAGTTTACTACCAATTTTTTCAGTGAATACGTGAAATTTATCATTTTTATTACGAATGTGAATAAAATATGGTAAAATATTGCGAATGATTTTCGGTGATAATATATTATTTTCGAAATAAAAAACGCAAACATTTGTGAATCTGTGTATGATATTTCGTGTTTTATTTTTCACAACCGAAGTTTTTTTTTTTTACATGATGAAAAATGGATTTTTGTCAAATCTAAATAACATAACCTTTAAAGCAAATCTTGTTATAACCACTGTTTTTGAATTATTTTATAATTAAAATTATATTTGTCAGAATGACTCAAAATTTGTTGTGCATAGTGCTTTCGATGCAATGAAATATTGTTGCGAAATAGAAAAGAATTGGTTTCCAGGATTCTTAATTGGAGCACCGTACGGACATCAGATGTGAGAAAATCATTTTTTTATGGAAAATTGTGATGAATAAATAGTTAGAGATGTAGGATTGTCTCTAAATTTGCTGTGCGTAGTGCTTTTGATAAAACAAAATGATGCTGCGAAGGAGAAAATAATTGGTTCGTAGAGTTCATTTTGATGGCACCGTACGGACATTTGACCGAAGGCAAATGCAAATTGTGGCCAATAATTTTTTAGAAAAAATACTTAAAGCTCTTAGATTGGTTTTAAAAGTAATGTGCATACTGGAAATAATGTGATAAAAAAACCCTGCGAAGGACAACAAAATTGGTTCGCACCATCTAAAGTTACAGTGTCATACGGACGTCCGAGAACAAAAATTCAGCCAAAAAGTTGTTTTCATTGCACCGCAGGCTAAAAAAAATATTTCTGTTCATCGCAGTTACTTCAAAGTAACTACGCATGATGTTGGAGATACACCGAAGCAAATGGTGAGAAATAAAAATTTTTGGAGTATGCGCTGCGGAGTAACCCCTTCGACAGACTCCGAAGAGCAACGGATGGTCATTTTAATAGGCACTCTTTGCCTATTGTTATAGTGAGTGCCTAAAAATGGAACGTCCCAACAAGTTTCGCCGGTCATCAACGCGCAAGTTCCGAAAATGCCAACAAACACCGCGGGGAAAAAGTATAAAACCGAGGGTGAGGATAGTAGTCTGGCGAAGGAAGCCGAGAAAGGAAGGAAATGTCAATATAAAAAAATTATGGCATATACGGAGACGTCAATATATTGCGCGCGAGAAACGAATACAGCAGCGCGTAGTCGTATGTAAAAAAAAATTAATAATTAAATTGTATAAAATCCATACGGTTCGTTACTTATATATATATTTAAATGTTGTAGCAATTCAACGAGCTCTGCGAGCCCAACACTGATGGAAAGACCGATGAGAAAAAATCGACTGAAGAGAAGCACACAAAGAATCAAAAGAAACACATACGTGACAGTAAAGATCAGGAAGTGCAGGAATTAATCGAAGCTTTTCAACGGCTTGTAATTGAATAAGAAATAAATAAAAACATTAGTCAAATGTTATTTTGTATTGAGATATTTTATTTTAACTATAACACATTCGCATAACGAATATATACGATTACATAAAAATAGAAAAAAAAAGAGTCAGACTTATCCAGAAAAATCTACCACGACCTGGCGCATCGAATCAATTTCGTCATTATCTACATTATTCATTCTATCAATTTCGTCATTCTACATTATCAAATTCTGAGTAAACGATACAATTCAACGTATTTGTTAAAGCACTAGTAAAACGTACTTCTATGCGCACACTGCCGTGACGCACGAGATTCCAGTGGCCAGCTCTACCGGCAGACATGTGCGGTGTCAAATCGAAACAGTATAAGCAATGACCGTATGGATACGACTCTTTGGTTATACCACAACTATCGTCATCCCAGAGTATTCCGGTGCCATATATTAGGGTGTGGTACGATTGAGTGTACAAATGATGCTGATAATCAGGTTGCAATGGTTTACTAGGAATTTGTTCACCGTCCACGTACAGTGAAAAGAAATTGACTCCAGAATATGAGAAATTGAAAGGGTTCAGAGTTCTGTCACCATTGAATGCCCGGTTATCGACAAACCCAATCACTATACGTTTCGGCAATTGGCCGAGAATAACATTATCTAGAGTTTCACCGTGGACACCGGCATGGATCGTAAATGGTTTTACTTCTACACGTGTAAACGGATATTTAGCAGTTCCTTTACTTAAAGCTTGTGACTATCTCTCTCGCGCACACAGTGTGGCCTAGCGGCCACATTTATAGAGTGCGCATTTATAGAGTTTGAGTTAGAGTTTCGTTAGGTGAAAAATACGTCACAAGCTTTAGCATGAGCTACTAAAACACCAGGACTAATTTTCACGCTTCGAACAATGAGGCTCGCATCGGTAATGTGTAGACTATAATCTTTTCCGGATGTGTCCATTAGACAAAAAGTATCTCTTGAGCGCACGAGGCGAAGGCGTAGCTCAACACCCTTGAGTAAAAACTTTTTTTGGTTGAATATATCGGAATGTAAATATCCTATAAGGTCGACCGAGCGACCATTAGCCATTAATGCCTGACGTGCCGCCAGGACCTTATTGTTCTGCACTGGGGCAACAGTGCCGTCAGCTACAGGTGCCGTGGAGATAGGCACTGCATCGAATTCTGGAGATGTGTCGTCAATCCACATGCTGGCGGCTAGCTGGTTTGCTTATGTTGAAGATTTGTAGTTTAGCAATGTTTCTATATATGCTCGGTATGCGTACGCATTGTTCGACGGTGATACAAGTTTTTGATTGAATGAGACGTCTAACTGGTTGAATAGCGAGTGTAACAAATTGTTTACTGGTGCTACTCGGTCGTGTTCGTTCATCTCACCGGTTCTGGGTTGCAGCTTAACGCGCAAACTAAACATCGTATGTTCTAGATCAATATATTCATCGCCATGTCCGGGTACAACAAATTCGATAGGCGCTTCATCGGTAGGAGATGAAATAGGTTTATAATGTAGCCCCTGAGATGCCTCTGTACTTGTCTGAGTTGGCGGTAGAGTGAATAAATCCAACTCTGATTTTAAGCACTCACAAGAGTGTGCATGTAGGAAAGACATTTTCTCGAAACTTCACAAAACTATAGAAAAAGTATCCAAATATATCGGTAACCGTACGCTTTTTACGTTTAGCAATTTTTCGATTTTTAGTTTTGCTAGTTGATTTTGTCTTCGATTTTCCGCTTCTTTTATTACGCTTAGTAGGCGAATTTTTTTTCTTCATTTTCTTCGTAGATTTTTTAGCATTACGGACTTTAGTATATTTCAAAGCTTTAAGAGCTGGGGGACCGATGTGTGAGCCAGGATGGCCAAACAGCGAATGGTGCTGTGAGGATCGATCGTGTATTTTATATCCTGAACCTTTCATGAGATTTTCAAATGTTTCTTCAGCCTTCCGTTTAAGATTTCTCCCACTCTCAGTTATTCGCGTTTTGAACGACTCTTTGAATGGTGTATTATGCGCAACATCATCCAATATATTCCAACCGGTATGTAGAGCATCTATTCCCACGACACGAGCCCCGCGAGTCAGTAACGGTAGCGCACGCCGAAATAAACCACTCAAGAAGCTTCCTAGACCATAGTCTCTCTGATAAGGGGCACCCATGAACACTCGATCCACCCCACGTCCAACCTGATTCGAGTAGTGATCGATATATCGATCCATAGCGATATATGTTTTTATCGCACACGCTTAAAATGTAATGTAACCGTCAGCGTTCCGCTCTGGAATGGTACTGGTTTGCCTGTGTCGGTCCTTATATCTATCCCGATCGCATTGAATTCAGTGCGTAATAGGGGTATGTAGAGTGGTGGTGCAAAGGCTTTTGTTTGGGTAGCGCCAAAAGCATAATTTGTGTTTTCCACAGGTCCGATACATCTCCTGTTATATAGCTTTCGCAAATATCTGTATATACAAATAATTTGTCAAGGAGACTCATGGGTAGGTTTGCCGGGTAGTTGGCGATATACATGTATTCATGTACGTCTCGGAGCTCTTCACTGACTACAAAACCTACAGCTCTGGAGAGTTTAGCGTCTATATGTAACGCATGAGGTAATTTACACTCCTCAATAACGCAGCTATCAGGGATCAGGCTTATACGTGCTAGCCCACCAATATTCTCATCGTACTCAATCCGAATATTATTTTTAAATACTTCCGTATCGTTAATAGTGTCGACTAGGGTCTTGATGGACGTGTAGACCCCGGCGGGGCTTTCGACATAAGTCTTTTGCGTCTTAATGGATACTTGTTTGTTGGAGTGGGTACCAGTAACTTGCCTAGCTACACGTTTGTTGTTTTTATTGTCGGTACTAGCCATTATTACTGTTGGTGGTGGACTGATCTATTTTATGAGTAGTATCAGGGCGGCTGTGATTGGAGTAGCCGTACGGTGTTGTCCCTCAGTCGGCTCTATATGAAGAAATGTGCGAGGAAATTGAATTTCCGTTAAGGCCACGACCCATTCTCCAGACATTTTCAGCGGACTTGGTAACTGCGTAATATAGTGGGTCACTGTATTCTCTGGATAGTACTTCATACTACTATTACTTGGCAACACGAAATAAAACTGATCTCTCATTTTTTATTCACTATATCCGCTGCGGCAATCCAAGACTTGAATTTTTCTGGATACCCTCTCCAACTAACAAAGTGTTGTTTATTACGGCCTTTGCCTTTAGTTTTGAGAATTTTTTCGATTACAAACTCCTCAGTATCGGTCTTCTTTACGACGATACTCAATTCTTCTTCGTAGAAAAATCCGTCGATTTCTTCGTCTTGTAGATCAACCAACTCATAAATAGGCGGCTGTCTATTTGTGAGAATCTTGTGAATCTTGAACTTCCCAAAATATTTTTTTCAAAAAAAAAAAAGGTACGCCAAGTACTGAAAAATCCGATTTGCAAATATTGTTTAAAAAAAAAATGAACAAAATTTTATAAGCCAAGCATAACAGGAAAATAAAGAAAAAAAAAATTGGCGTTCCAATGCTAGTGGTTTATTGTGACACTTGCAAACACCGGAACGCCAATTTTTTACAGCAATTTTTGTGCAAAAAAAAATATATTTTTTGTTATATAGAATCTTTATTTTCCTGTTATGCTTGGCTTATAAAATTTTGTTCATTTTTTTTTTAAACAATATTTGCAAATCGGATTTTTCAGTACTTGGCGTACCTTTTTTTTTTTGAAAAAAATATTTTGGGAAATTTCACTTCTTTTTGAAAAGCTACTATTTTTTTGTAATTTTCCTTTAAAATTAATTTCGAACTCAGAAAATTTAGATCGAACAAAATTAATTCTATATGCAAAACCGGGCGAACGGCACGTCACTTATTCCACTTGATGATTGCCGGTTATGTTGTTCGAGATCGCAAAGAAAAGTTATAATTGATATAAAATCACACGTATAACACGTAACTCGTAATTTTTCTTTTTTACTTCGCGTCGAGACACTAAACCACGATACGCAATACATAATTATTATTTTCGGAAACACTCAAAAAAATGTTCACGCCGCAAAAATACGTGCCGACGATAAGAACTGTCAGCTGAGCCGGCTGTGGCGACGAGCGCGCCACCGCACGAATTTTTCTATGAACTTATGTAAACGTAGACGGCGTATAACATTGCCACCGACAACAGCTGACAGCTACGCCGGCTGTGGCGACGCGCGCGCCACCACACAAATTTTTCGATGAACTGATGTAAACGCAGACATATATATACGGGACAGGACACTTTATAATCGTTTGGACCCTGTGAAATTCCCGACCTCGAGATCTCGAAATAGGCTAAACCAATTGAATGGTAACTAGGCTCTTTCGAAAGATTGACCCAAAATTACATTATAAAAGTGTCCATGAAAATTCGATTCGTTGTCTTATTGCGAAGATATATCGATCGAAAGTTCAACACACTATACACTTCCGGTATATTGGCGTAGCCAATATACCGCAGCTCTTAGTAGCGACACGCCTTGTACTGTTTATTCAGTACTTGGCGTCGAAGCGCTACCGCGCTTCTTGATATTTCTTCGGTCCAGCGGGATTCGTAACCTTTCTTAAACGCGGCTTTCGCTTTACTGATGCGTACAAACTCACCGACCTTGTATTTAACCCCCTTGTAATATGATTTGTAGCGCTTTTCCATATTTGCGTATGCTAACGCGGCATTGTAGCGGGTTACTGCAGCCGGAGGCATCTTGATCGTATAGTGTTTTGTATCATTATAGCCGTGTACTATAGATTGTAATACATCGATATAGCGTCGTGTATTTTTATGAGTAAAATATCGCCACATTCGCTCCTTCAGTGTTTTGTTGAAACGTTCTACAATAGCAGCTTTGATATCAGGATTTCGAGTAACACGAAATCGTATTCCACGACTCTTGAGAAATCTTTGTAAAACGCTACCGACAAACTCTTTGCCTCGATCTGTCTGCACCCATACAGGAACCCTACCAGCACTCCTTGACAGTATTTTCTTAAATCCTTCCGTTGTTTCAGCACACGTTTTATCACGTAGTAGTTCAACCCACGCATATTTACTAAGAACATCGATGACCACTGTGACGTATTTTTCACCTAACGGAAACTCTAACTCAAATTCTATAAATAAAATAAAGGAAAACCAAAAATCGAAAAGCTCAAACCAAACGGGAGCAAAACGCGAACGAAACTTACGTCACCTTCGGCCTTCCACCCTCGCGGATGCATCGGTGTCCCGGTGGGCGCCAGTTAATTTTGTTTCGCCGGTATTAACAACCGGTCTAAACTGGAGGCCGGTGGAACGACCTCCGCAGGGTAGATTTTTTGTTTCGCCGGAATCACCAATCCGGACTAAACTGGAAGTCGGTGGAACTGCGACCTCCGCAACAACAAAACGAAACGAGACGAAAACGATACGAGAACTAACGCCGACGCATTCGCGAAAGCAAACGGTTGCGTTAATGCACGGTTGCTCAGGATGCGGGTTGTGGTAGAAGGGTCGCGATCCGAGGTCAATAGAATAGCAACGAGAAACGGAGATCGAAATCTCAACGTTAATTTAAGCGGGACCGAAAAATAGTAATTTGGCTAAGAAGCCACGGGTTCGCACGCAAGTGCATCGAAAACGCTCAGCTGATCGGACGATCGAAGCGAGATAACGAGAACGTAACAAAAGCGGATCGATAAGCGAGCGACAAATTTTTATAATTCAAAAACTCACCGAAACTTCATTTTAATCCTGTAATGAGCGGGAACCTGTATCTCACGATACACCGAGAACCGAATCACTATCACCGCTGCACAAGGAGCATTATTTTTAATGCTTCACTCACGCACGGGATCGCGAAGAATTTATCACAAAATTCTTTCGCTACCCTCAACTCACGAAACTCGAGCGATAGCCGAACGCGAACGAGAAACTGACAGCTAGGCCACACTGTGTGCGCGAGAGAGATAGCCTCACTCGAGCGCGCGAACAATAGGCCGAACGTCAACAACACGGGAGCGCGAGAGAGACCCGAGTTACCTCTGGGACAGCTCTCGGTAGACTGTCGATTTGCCTACGAAAGTTCGTAACGAATTATGATAATTATTTTCGGGAGCTTGACCGATATCTACTGCCCTCTCAACCATCTCATGACTTTATCGAATCGAGAGCCGATACTATAACGCGGTAACTTGAACGAATCTTCGCAATCGCTTCCCCCTAGTCAATGCGTGAGATACAAGGCTCTACTCAACTATAACGCAGCGCAAGGTGTTCCACCACTCTTGCCTGGACCAAACGATACCTCCGCCTGATCTCAACGCATTGCACTATCTCTTGGGGTGCCGGGTTTGCACCGGACTTTGACGTATTCGCAAGACTCTTCGCCGAGTCCTTTCTCTATTTGGGCTTTTCATTATTACTTCTTACACCACCAAATAGAGTCGGAAACGTCGACTAAACTGAACTAAAAAGAAATCGGAAATCGTGAACCAACTAAACCAACGGAATCTCAAAACTCGAACTGAACTAAAATAATAACAATAATGAAGCTAATTGGGAATAATTACAACAAAATGATACAAAATAAACTGCAAAAATCTCGATCGGTAACTCAACGAGAGCGTGACGGTATCTTAAGTCGCTGGGAGAGGCAGTAACGCGAAACTTCAGCACTAAAATCGGTATTTGGTGCGAGTAACGGTTGTTTTGGGTTTTTGTGACGTTGATTCCAAAAAATCACGTCACACCACCAAAAGATAAACATTGCCATCGTTATTATCTTTGAGAGCTCGTAGATCTACGAGGTCAGCTTCCCATACATCATCAATATTATCCACTGCATAATGACGTCGCGGGAATCTTCGACGTATCGGCCGATGTAGTGTATAGGCATCCTGAGCTCTCAGCCAGTTAAAGGCATCGTCTCGAGAAATCTTTTCTTTTTCGGCCTTGCGAAGTAAACTTGGTGCACCGGCATAACCAGCGGGGTGCGAAGGATTGTAATAAATTTTTTTTAACGAAGCCATCAGATCTTCAATTTTTTCCACGATCTATTTAATAAGTCACTAGTAGGTATACGACGATGACCACTACTACCGGACGAATTTATTACCGATGAATTCACGAGGGATGCTCAATCGTCGAAATTCAGCGCCAAACTGTTCACGGCCGTTTCCACGCTCTGTTTTTCTATTACGCATAGCTTCATTTATGAGGTCTATTATATTAGAGTCTTTTCTCGGCTCGTTGTTGATACGGACCAGTCCCGATCTATCCCAAGATAGTCTATTACTAGCACTCGAATGGATATGCTTCAGCAGCTGCTCGGCCTGCTTTTTCTATGTCTTCGGCACAGTAGATAAAATGGTTGCATCGCTCATACCTGACACCTCCGTGGATACTTGTGGTGTTTCTTCAACTACTGGAGCTATATCGTTGGGTTTTTGATCGCTAGTCGGTGGGTTTGCAGGGATTTTGGGTCGACGTTCCTCATCACTGAAGAACTGATAACGCTGCAGTACTTGCTGATAAAGTTTCCACTTTTCCCGTTGATTCGAAGGTGTTACTGAGCGAAGTATATCATCCATTTCAACATCGAGTCTAGTAAGCGTAGTACCAGGTGTTTGAACGCTCTTTGGCTGTTCTACAGCGTTTTCGGGCATCAAAATCATTTTCTTTGCATGTTGCATTTTTTTTATTTTTTAATTACGCGTAAAAACCCTGGAGAGAACGCTGCCTATGATGGGTTGAAGAAGAGGTAGCAAAAAACCGCTGCCTTTCTGCACAATTACACGCTTCTTCGATTTCCAGCAACCGGCTTTCTTCACTAGATGACGTAAAACTTTTTTATGTTTAGCTAAACAAAAACGTTTATTCTTCTTTAACGGTACCGTACCGTTCAAGGTGTTTAACGCGCACTCGCAAATGGATCGCAAACCGTTTCTATCTATCGTCCGTAATAATGATGCACGCTGTTGTTTGTCGAGATGACACAGAGCATGCAGGTATACTGTATTTTTTTTCCAATAGAAGCCTTGGCCGTTGTTGTCGGAGCCATAGCAAAGAAGCGAATGATTCTTGCCAATTCGGCAGGTGCGTATTTATACGCGAGCACCGCTACCGCGTTTCGGCACGTATACGAAATTCCGCGGATCGTCCGCAATTCTAAATCGACAAGTTCTAAATAAAACAAGTTCTAAATCGACAATTATCCGGAGTCGATTGTTTGAGATCTAGTAGTAAATAACCGTGGGGCTACGACGTTGCATCGTAATACGCTTCTTGTAAAAATGTTGGGTCTTCTGGGTATACTTGACGCGCTAGATGAAAAATTTGTGCACGATCGCGAGGATTTTTAAAAGCTACAATGTATTTTGTGTTGAGAGAAATATCGCGTTGTCCGCGGTCATGGTGAAAAATATTTTGCGTTATGAAAATTACACTGATATTTTTATGATGACTGCCTTTAGTAAACAAGTCTACTATTTCGCTGTTTGACGATTCACGCATCAGATCGTCAATAATTATGAGTTTTGGTCGAAAATTGCCAGCAACGTCGGAATTTTGAGGCAGACCTTCTAAAAATTCGATATTTTTTCCGTAGTCTTTATACCCATCCTGCCACTCGGAATAATAAAGGAGTATTCGTGCAAACTCTGTGTCGGCCATGGATGGTAGGTGTTTCAAAAATTTTTTAACAAAACACGTTTTACCGCACCCCGTGGGGCCAGCGATAATTGACGTCCAGGGATGTTTCCAGCGTGGGTCCATATTTATAAATGAAAGGGTGGTGGAATGCGAGAGTGTTATATATTGTATTAAAAAAAAATTTATAAAAAAAATAAAAGTAAACATTTTACATTTTACATATATATTTATACATTTTTGTATAAAAAAATTTATAAAAAAAAATAAACATTTTACATATATATATATATACTAGCAGGTAGTTGGGCTCGCTTCGCGCGCTCGTATTGGATTACATTGGAACTATCTAAGTAAAGGGTTGCCTATGCAGTGTCAGTGAATATTTAAGAATAAACGAAAAAAATTCGACGTGTTACTACAATTGATAGATTTTTATTTGTTGGTTTTTGGCCAAATTCGCTCGTAATTGAGTCATAGTCTTTGAGTTGAGAATTTTTTTTCGAGATGCACCATGGGAAGGTAAACATCTAAGCATCTCATTTAAATTCGCGATTGATTACGTAGCGAGTTTCAAAATTACTACGTAACCATTATCGAATTAAAATACCAAGTGAAAATTATAAAGTATATTGAATATGAATTTCATTTTTATTAACTAAATTTACAAATTTGGTTCACGAACACGATTTTGAAAAATCAAAACCATAATTTAAAATTGCCACCCTATTGGAGAACTACGCGTGAGCACCTTACATATAGTTGACCGTGTGAAAAACATACATCGTGTAAATCAATATCGGCAACTTGAAAAGTTTGACCTTGTGATTTGTTGATTGTCATCGCAAAACATAGTTTGACTGGAAATTGGATCCGTTTGAACTCGAATGGGTAATTTACTGGTATCACGGGTATGCGCGGTATTAACACATGTTCGCCGATTGAATTACCGGTAATAATTTCAGCTTCTAATGGGTAAGTCATTAATCTTGTAATTTTTAATCTGGTTCCGTTACACAGTTTTGGTGCATTCAAATTTCTCAATAGTATGATAAGGGTTACGATTTTTAATTTTTGGGTATGTCATGGAAGTCCTGGAGGCTTGAAAGAATTTAGAAATTCAATGGGATAATTTGTTACTTGCTGAATTTCTGTGACACTATCGATCGACCGATACACATATTTATGTGTATCTTTAACTATCAATTCGTTGATGAAATTAACTCTGTCATTTTTCGGCGCAAGTATAGCGCGTTCCCGAAATCAAGAGCCCGTATGTTTTGAAGGTGTCGATATATTCGGATAGACTTTTGATATTAATTCAGTCAGATCAGGTACCACCGTCGCTAATTTTGAATTAATATTATTTTCGCCATTCTGTTCAGGGTACGTTCTACTGCCAACTTGCAGTAGTGTATTACAAAATACACCTGCTCGTGCGTCACGTTTTAAAGAACCTTGCATGTTTATTGTTAGAGTCAAAATTCCGACAGATTCCCACAAAAAGATGATTTCACACATGCATTAATGGCGTCGGCTTTACTGCCTCTAGGTATTACAGGAAGAGTTTGTCGAAAATCTCCCACCAATACTATCGACAGAATCAAGAACAATTACAGACTCTCAATAACTCTTTTGCGTATGTCCCTGGGACGAATAAATTTCAGTACAATTATTGTGAACGAATGTTTGCAAAAAAGCATGGTGTTTTACAACACCACCGGCGCAATCCGAATCAAATTTGTTCCGGTAAAAAAATCATCTAAGTTCCCACAATAGGCAGCATTAAAAACCGAAAATAAAGTATGATTTTTACAGATTATTTTTATGTTCTATATGTGTCTGTGAGTGTCCGTGAGTGTCTGTGAGCGTCTGTGAGTGTCTGTGAGTGTCTGTGAGTGTCTGTGAGTGTCTGTGAGAGGTGTCTGTGAGGGGTGTCTGTGAGTGTCTGTGAGAGTGTCTGTGAGTGTCCGTGAGTGTCTGTGTGAGTGTCTGTGAGCGTCTCGTGGACAAACACACAAGAAAAATCGGGACTTTCTTTTATATATATAAAAGATATATACATTTTTTTTTTCTTCTTTGTGCTTTTTTTCACCAGGGGCTTACAACGAAGCCAGAATCGATGAGGTCGGTATATAAAACCTCGGCTACACTGTCGCTAAATAAACGTACCGAGAGATCAGGATCTGAAACAGTATTCGGAAAATTATTATTTTTTGGGGGTCCGAATAAAGTGGTATCCGTCACCGCCGCCGCTGCCGCCGCGCGCCCGCGGCTACATACAAAATAAGCTTATAGTATGCAGCACCCGTATATCACTGTGTATGAGCTAATCTCCACAGTGTAGCGCGGACATACATACGCAGAAAAAGCTCATCGTTGCGTATGATAGGAAGGAATCCAAGGAGGGGCTTTTAGCAAAAATAAAAAATTACAATAATTTTTACATAATCACTTATTAATTTATTTATTTCAGTCCATATTTTTTCTACATCTAAATTTACAGGTGTAGCGGATGGTCCTAACCACAAATCTGGGAACAAATCCCACAAACACCCTGCACCTAAAATTAAACGTAACTATAAAAAAAAAAATGTATTTACAATAAAAAGTATTTTGCTTATTTCTCTCTACCACGCTCATTCCAAGTAGCCATACGGCAGCAAATCATACTCCGCGAATCGCACGCCCCATCGCCGTCTCTTAATGAGAACCGGCTTGCAGGTTTTTGATTCCTGTCGTGTGACTACCTGATGAAATTCGTCACGACGGATGGCCGCAAATTTTACGGTTATATTGGTGTTAGGCTCTCGAACTAATCGGCATATCGACTCAAAATTAATTTTTTCAGCATTTTTATAATTGAGACCGATCCCCTTTACCTTACAGGTTGCGACTTCGCTGCCATCAGCCTTTTTCACAATATAACCATAAAATTTGGGGCCACCCGAGACGAAGCGCTTAATATAGCTATCGCGACCGTAGCCTTTTAATTCGTCCGTCATGTCTCCCAGAAGATTACCAAGACGCGGTTCGTACGCCGCTGTATTATCGTTACTTATATATATGCACGAATCTGTATCATAATAGAGGACGCGCTTGTCTAAAGGTTCAAGATACGAATACAGCTTTAACCTCGCTTGTGCTGTCGTATATGCCGCGATCACTACGTTCACGTGAGGATTTACGTCGACGCTTTCGAATGTCCTCTGCCAGGCTACGTACATCAACTCTTCGTTGATGTTAATTATTTTCGTAACTTCGCTGGATTGATCGGTTGGAAGCTCCAAAAGGCGTTGTCGCGTAGTGACAACCTCTGTTTTCGGCAGATTCTAGCGCTGTCCGAACTTACCTCAGAACGAATTCAAGCAAAGTTTTGCGACCGATCTCAACCCCGGATTTTCCTCGATTCGACTTCTATCTAACTCTATACCCTCAGCCTCGCGAAAGCTTTCGAGATAAGCTATTTTGCTCCCCTCTGTGGTGCATTCGGCTGGCCACCCGCTCGTCTCCTGCTTAATTTGAAGCCTCACATTTATATAACTGCCAAAGAGTCCTGTAGTTTGACCGTTTCTATCGTATCGCTCTACCTGGTACTGCCAAATCTCATGAATGGCTAGGACACGATACCCTTTCTCGATAGCCTTCTTCAGCTCACGTGACACCCAAGTGCCCTCGAACGATCGCTCAACTACGCTGTGACGGCACGCATCCTGTCTCATCTCTTCGCAGCATGAGCGGCACAGTGCAAACATCAAACGATTATGCATGCGTACCGGAAGCACAAGGTGGTAAAGATCGCGAGGTGGTAAAACGGTGCATTTCACGATTCCTTCAACGTTCGTCAAATCGTTGTGAGGCCCGACTATCTGCTGACATGTGTCAGCAGTATACACTGTCGGATGCCCAACAGGAAAATGGCCGTACTTGCAAATGTACGGGTATAACGAGCATACATCGATGTATCGTATTTTCTCGTTATCTCGCGTCTCACAATAACGCCGCGTGTTTCCCGTGCGGCCTCCAAAAAACGCGTCGCGCGGATTTAGTGGCGGGTTAGCTAATATCGCGTGATCGTTAACATGTGCGGCGATCGCAGGATTATCAGTCTTCAGCCTCCTATATTCACACTCCCAAATCTCGCGCAGCGTATAACCGAGAAATTTAATGCGAGTGGAAATATTTAGAGTTCTCTGGAGACGATCGTTTAGAGTGCTTCCATTCCAGTCGTCGTTACGCTTGCGCGGGTCTGTGTAGCATTTATCGCAACCGTGATAAAAACACCCGTGAAATTGAAGGACGTGCTCGGAACCGTCATTTGTTTTAAAATAGCCATCGACACGCGTTCCGTCGATTAATTTATGTTCGCGACCACGACCCACGTGTGCGATTTCACGACCGTATTGCAACTCGCACCACAATAGCCACTCGATAGCCACGTCCGACTGCCTATCACTGCGGCGGTAACCGTTTCGAGGTAATACCGAGATTTTACCTTCCTGCAAAAAGTTTCGCCGGAAAACTTTGTTACAGGCCGAGGCTATAGTTACCGCCTCTGAAACGTTACCGCGTGTCTGAAAAATCCTACGAAATGCCGCACACGCCGCTCTGAGTATTGCTACATCTGTTTTACAGTTTGCTACAATCTCCTTTTGAAAGTCGAAGACGTAGCTACCGTTTCAGAATGCCATTTAATCAGCGCCTCTCTATCGGATGGCGACATTGTGTCGGGAGAGTAAGCAGCTATCGGTGGTAGCGGCCCTATATAAAACTGATTTTCCAGATTGAAAAGATGAGGGAACGTCCCCTTAAAAACATTTTCTCCTAAGCCAAAGGCTTTTGGGAGTTTACTAAGGGCCATATGAAAATAGTTCGAACTATCGAGAAACTTTACTTTCTCGACTTTCATCTCCATAATATTACTCCCGTTAGTAATTAATTGAGGGACGACGCGTTTTTCCTCGACGATATAACGCAATATGAACTGCGCATCAAAGCCTTTAGCGTTAAGCGCTATACAGACGACGCGTCCGACGTTTGGTTTTTTTTGCATTACGTAGTCTACGAACGATCCTACTGAATTTTCAAAAAAGATTTTTTCGCGGTCCACCTCACACAGCTGATACTCCCATACATCATCGTTCTTGTTGATGCATTCTGTACATAGCTGCTGACTAATACACAAGTTCGGCTCGTGTAAAAACGTCCCGACCGTACCTTCGACCTCGAGTCCCTGCCGCGTTTCAAAGTCGTAGAAAATGAATAAGTCAGGCTTATCGCATTCTTTCGACTGTCTCAGAGGAGCCATGAAACATTGATGATTTTCAGGCTTCTGTTCATTGCAAGTTTTGCAGAAGAACATTCTGCACACATGTTTATAAGCGTCTTTCCTGTAGACCTGCTTCAGACATGTCTTACACGTCTGAAGCATGTCACACAAGCGCGTCTGCTGTCCGTGCGATCCGATCGCTTTATGTTGAACAAAGCATGCGTTACCTTGAAAGAAACGCAGGCAATCTTCGCAGCATATCTTTTCGGCAACGGGTTCACACGGCGGACTGCTCTTGCGACACGTGCACTTTTGCCTACACGGATGGCCTGTTATCCTATTGTATGCGGTTCCGCACGGTACACAGAAAAACGCAGATCCCGCTGCTCGCGCTATATTTAAAATGAACCCGTAATGCCGTTCGCGACGGTCGTGCACAAGATAAACAGTGTGTACAACGTCGTGTACACACTCAAGTACGTTATTCGTACCGTCAAATAGCGCAGGTTCACTGCTACCGAAAAACTCGAGATCGCTGCGTACATACGTTTTTCCAGCGCTGCTGAAGAATTCCCTGTCGCACATGCCCACGCTGCACAAAAACGACCCCGGCTACGATGCTCCGTGGAAGACAGAGGTTGTCTCTATTCTCGAACCGAATAACCGATTTCTTCGCCCAGAAATCGACCCCGTTAGCTTTTTTTACCCGCCCAGCGCCTATTGGCATTGAGACGATGTTGCTCGTAATCACGAACGAGTCATCGATGGAGAAGCCTTCTGCACTTTGCGCAACACTATTTATCGCGGTAAACAAATTTTCGAAGTGAAAATCGGTAATCGGTCGATACGATATTCCGCAAGGCCCTCGCGTGAACGCGTGCGAACTAAATTCTACACCAACCATATCGGTTGGTTCACTACCGCTCACGATTAGCGTATGTAATTCGCACATGGCGTCCTCTAGCCTACTAGATCTAGCTCTACTAGATACGTGTCCGCGGGCGGTTCGCTGATTATAACCGCCATCACGGTACCCGCCATCTTAAACCTATC
Source organism: Cryptus viduatorius (assembly GCA_964006125.1). Taxonomy (NCBI): domain Eukaryota; kingdom Metazoa; phylum Arthropoda; class Insecta; order Hymenoptera; family Ichneumonidae; genus Cryptus; species Cryptus viduatorius. Next base: position 16,370,458 of record OZ023224.1, on the reverse strand, counting down.
GAACCAACGTCTAGTCTCGACGCGATATATGATTTTCGACTCACCGGAGATGTCCGCTGGTGGTGGTGGTGGCGGTGGTGGTGGTGTCGATCCTTGTCGCGATGGTCCAGCGACCGGATCCATGCGAGCCGCTGGTACCTCCGCGTTCTGCGACATAGACCCGGCGGTGGTGTGTCTAGCCCGACCGGCTAACCGCTGCGCCAGTGGTAAGCTGTCGCTGTCGCTGTCGCTGTCGTTGTCGTTGTCGTTGTCGACCATTGGCGCCTCCACCGGTGACAGCGCTCTCGAAGCACCGGTGGTATTCATTAGGGTTTGCCCAGCCACCACCGACCTGCGTCGAGTTCGCCAGCGGCTCGCCTAGCTGGTCAAGAGCCGACACATTCCCAGCCATTGAGCCGATGCGTCGCCACCCTCAGTGACTTCCTCGCTATCTTCGAGGATGGTGAGGTTCGCCGTCACATTGGCGAGCTCGTCCGCAGCGTCGTCCATCACCATTGAAGCTGGAACATATTAAAAACATTTCAATGTTTAAAAAAGTTTTTTTTTTATTTCAATAGTTTAATTTTTTAAATTTATTATTATTATTATTTAAACCCTATACTTACATTCGTTCGCCCAGTCAATATCACGCAGCTCCGCTCGAGCCGCGATTTCCTCGGGAGTCCGTATCTCGTTGCGGCGAAGGGCTTGAGCAGCTCGCTCGATCTCTGCCTCCGTCGCTGCAAGAGCAGCTTCTCGGACAGCCACCTCCGCCTCGCGACGCTCCTCTGGAAAATAATAATTTTTAATTTAGTTTTATATATATATATTTTTTTTAAAACATTCATATACACATTCACTTCTTTTATTATACGTACCATATCGAATTATCTTGTCGCGGAGAATATGGGCGTCCCTCGTTGCGGCGAGTGATGACGCGTTTATTAGCGAGGCCACGATTTTTCAAACTTCATAGCTACCGGTAAACGTACCGGCACTATAGAGTTTCAATATCCTCGCCGGCATAAACTGCCCCAGCAGTTTACGAGTCCTCTTGATCCATACCCCGCCGTGCATAGTGTTACGTCCCGATTAGCAATTTTCACTCTATCTCGGTCAAGAAGAGTCGAGAACCCTTCCTTTACACGTTTTTCAGATGTGACGCTTTATCGGGAATTTTGCCCCGTTTTGAGCCTACCCTTTCGGAAATAAACTCGGGATAGGGCGTCGAGTGCATTCGGCGAAATGAATTAGCCAATGAAATGCAGAGAGTCTTTAATTACCGGTTCATTTACTCGTAACTATCCCACTAGTTAACTTCTTACTCTCGCTCTACTCCAGACACTTTACTCACGTGGTAATCTCTCTCTTTCTCCTTCTAATCTATCTCCGCCTCACACTTCACGCGCGACCAATGGCCGTACGCGCACATTTTCTATCCTCTTGTATTACCCCGCGTAGAAAAAATTAGTATGGGATTGACTCTGGGAGGACGATGGGCGAGAGGCTGGGGTTTGTTTGGGATTGAATCTGGGAAGCACTATGGGCAGTCATCTGGGTTTTGGGACCCGGCTGGATGGTTTCCCAGACCTTTTCCCATAGCTTCAGTGGACGGGGGGAATCCTCGTGCAATCAATCCCATACGCTTTTCCAGATTCTCTCCCAGCCGTCGCATACGAACGGGGATCCTCGTGCAATCAATCCCATATGCTTTTCCAGATTCTCTCCCAGCCATCGCGTACGACCGGGGGAATCCTTGCGCGATCAATCCCATACATAGAATCCCATGTTATGTGTAAGTGAAAGAAGATGAAAAAATAGATTTTGTCAAATGGAAGAAAAAAATAAAAAACGAAAAAATATGCCTAAAACCAATTTTTTTCGACGGATATGAGTTCCCCGAGCAAAGTTAAATGCTGCTGTACGTAATCGGCGTTTGAAATTCGATGTAGGTCCCAAAAATATTGTAAAGTATTGGATGAGTTTAACATAGATCTTTTAATTTAACTATCCAAGCTTTTCCCAGTACATCACATTATTTTTGGGGCCTTAAATGAAATTCAACCGCCGATTATGTACTACAGCGCTTAACTTTGCACGGCGTAATCATATTCGTTGAAAAAAATTAGATTTGAGCATATTTCTTCGTTTTTCATTTTTTCCTTCCATTTGACAAAATCTATTTTTCCTTCTTCATTCATTTACACATAATATGGGATTCTATGTATGGGATTGATCGGGCGAGGATCCCCCCGGTCGTACGGTACGGCCGGGAGAGAATCTGGAAATACGTATGGGATTGATTGCACGAGGACTCCCCCGTCCACTGAAGCGATGGGAAAAGGTCTGGGAAACCATCTAGCCGGGTCCCAAAACCCAGATAACTGCCCATAGTGCTTCCCAGATTCAATCCCAAATAAATCCCAGACTCTCGACCATCATTCTCCCAGAGTCAAACCCATACTAATTTTTTCTACGCGGGACTGTATTAAAACAAACTGTATTAGAACAACTGTATTAAAACAAATGGAATTAAAATTTAAAAAAAGCAGAAGACTTCATGAAATTCGAAAATAACTCAATAGACTAATTGTCCAGAAAATTTGTAGTGAAATAAGAACACCCTCGACTTACCATAAGAGGTTAAAAGATGGATTTCGAAAATAAAGGTGTGGACTGATGTTCGGGTGGAAACCGACTGATGATAATCTTCCTTCAAATTTCCTTGGATAAGATGAATGACAGGATCCGAATGTTGAATGAAACGTTTAAACGATTATAATAATCGCCCAAACGAATAAACAAATATCGAAACAACTCAAAGTTTTGGTGGAAGAATGTTGTTTTTCCTTTTATTGAATTATAATGAAACTTGATACAAAAATACTTTTTAACAAAAATTTGAATTTACAATTGGAGAGTATCTTTGCTCGATAACTCTTAAATTTGAATAATTGGGAAAATTAATTAGAATTTATAATTGAACTGATGGTTCTTCAAAGTTTGAGTTCTTCTGATGAAAGGTGACAGGACTGTCGTTCGATTATCTCAGTTGTAAGTCCGTTGATGGAGTGATTTAATTCCGTTGTCGTGCTGTCCAAGTTGACGATAGAAGGCGGGGAGGGTAGTTGATAAGACCCTGCGGCTCATCATTGGTGCGAGTTGCGTTATTGTCGCACCTCGTCCTTTGACACCATTGATGCACTTCCCCCACTCCTTCGTAGGCTATTAATTTTCTGCTTTGGAATTTGTTAATTATTTTTCTTGTTATAGAATGTTATTGAATTTGTTTATCTTCTCTTCTGCGATCTTCTTTACGGATTCTTGAGTTTTCTATAGAAATTTAAATGGTATTTTTACGTTGATTTTTACTCGTTTCATTATTTCCAATTTTAATTATCCTTTCAATATTTTCCCTGTTCGTTTATTTTGACAATTTTACTTCCCATGTTTAACATTTCTATTTCCCATTTTTAATCTGTTTTACCACTTGCTTATTATTTATGGTTATTTTATTTCCCTCTGATTAGTTATTATTTATTTAATTATTAATTACTCATTATTTACGTATTCACTTTTGATTAACTCATTCCTATGCGATTTCTCTGTTATTTCACCGTTTTCCGCCTTTTTCAGCGTTTAAACCCATCTATCGATATCGATATTTTTGCTGTCCGTGAGGTGCTGCTCTCAATACCGTTGACGGGCGATATAGGCGTTACTCGCCTCGCGCTACGCACCGTTCAAGCGGGAGCTGTACCGAAACATATATTCGCATGTCATACATATGTTTCCTTATCTCTTTATACTCGAGTTTCTCTATATCGAATTCTTTTTCTTTCTTTTTCATGTCTACCTGATTGTAACTATACTCCTGTTCTTTATTCCGATATTTCCGGTGTCAATATTCCTGGAATTTCGTTATTAACTTTTCCCTTATTTATTGTTCTCATGCTCTCCTGGCCTAATATCTCTGTTCTTTCCTTTTATTATTTTATTGTAACTAAATCACTACTTAATTATTAAGATTATTTATTTTTTTGATAAACTTTCAATTATCCTAATTTATGAATTTTTACGGGACGTAACACCTCCCCCCTAAGACGAATGCTACTTTGAAAAAGAGCGCGAGACCTCGGTAGAGGCTGCATAATAGCGTAAAAAAAATTAACAAGAGCTAATTATTTTAATTCATCTAGTCGTTCCAACGATATGCCTCTTTCAAACGTTCTATGGAGTGCGACTCCATTCATTCCCCTTCCTTCGGGTTTCTTCTGTTATCTCAAGTGTTTCTAAACAATCTGCCGAACTCTTCGCGACTACTCCCTTGTTCGTCACTCGCTTTGTGACTCCGCTCCGTGTTACATCTCTATCAAGAAATTTTTCTAATTTTTTTCGACTTCGAATTTTAACCAGTAATTAGCCTTTTTTATACCATTTTATTATTTTTTTTTTTTTTTTCATCTGTTTTAAATGAATTATTTCGATTAATTTCCCTTTTTTTTTTCCTAGAAATGTGCGGTTTCATATACGTGTATTTCCCTCTGGTTGTTTTACTGGTGAAGGGAGGCAGCTTGTGCCCCCATAATCGTTTCTTACTGGTAAGTTTTGTGTTGATATATATATATACATTATTATTTTTTTTTTCTAATTAACATTTTTTTTTTTTATTTTGTACAATTTATGTTATATATTTCTTTTTTTTATATATATAGGATCGGATGATGCTCCGAAAACGTTCCTCTGCGGAGGACAAGGAAGCCGCCCGCCGGCGCAACATCCGCGCGGCGCGAATCTCTCGGCGTCGATCGATCGATCTTCTCTGGGGCGTCGTCGAAGATCCGGCCTTATCTACCGATTTCGTGCCTTACTTTATTGGCCTGCAAAGTCTTTTCACTACCTGCCCGTTTGAAAGGATGGTCCTTCGCTCCTCACAATACCCCGAAGGAGGGTATTCCAAATTCACCGGCCCCCGTCTTCTCATAACCCCGGACAATCGTTACTTATACGAACATCACTTGTGTGAGGATTGCTCGTGCAATATTCCCCCTCCGTCGCCGACCCCACTAATAGATTGGCCCCCAGCGTGCGAGAAGTGTTGCGGACCTAACCCGGAATGTAACTGCGAGTAAGCATCCTCGCGATGCCCTTATGGCGGAAAAAAAAAATTATTATCCCCTTTTTTTAAAATTTAAGCGTTCCATTTTATTTTTTATATTATTATTATTACTATGATTATTCTTAATAAGTACATATATATTTTTCCTTTTGCTAATTTTACTTTGATTTATATAATCTTTTTTTATACTTATATTTGTATTTTTCCATTGTTTTTCTCTTGATTTTATTATAATAAAAAAAAATATAATCGTATTTGTAATGTTGTTTACTCTTTCTTTTTGCTAATTTTATTGTATATTTTTTTTTTCTTTGGATACCTTTTTCTTTTCTATTTTTCTTTCTCTATCTTCAAATTTTTTTCCCTTCCATTTATCCTCCTACAACTCCCGCTATGGGGTTGTTCACCCTATCCCACTGGTTGTAGCGGCGCCTATGCTGCAACCATCCTTTTCTATCTCTCGCAGAGGTTCGGCTCCTCCGAGGGTGACTCGCGCGGCAGCTTGATGCCCGCGACTCACGCTTCTCGGCCGTTCCTTTTTGTGCGGCTATTCGTTCCTTCACCGACTTCCAATCCCTAGGGTATAACAGTTCGCGCGCTCTGCTCGCGTGCACTGCTCTACCTTAACTCTATACTATTCCCTTTTTTACCGACTCCTCGCGTACTCTGCCTTCCCTACTACAGGATATAGTAGAGCATGCGTTCCCTTTACCTTATCCAGCTACCCGTTACTCTGATTCTTGATTCTTTTAATTCCTTTTTTCCGCTGCTTTATTCTCTTTCGTTTTACATTGTGATATTAATTATAATTTTATAAATGATTATATATATTTTCTCCTTCAAGTAGATATACAAGGCTGGTTCTGACTCAACTCGATCTGCGCATGCGCGAGTCGGTGGGTGGTGGGTGGTAGGGTGGTAGGGTGGTGGGTGGGTGTTGGGAGGTGGGTGGGTGGGTGGTGGGTGGTAGGTATTGCAGAATCGGTATTTACCGATGTCTTAGCTGAGACCCAAACCATCTGTCAGGTTGAATGAGATTTTCTTGATAATCGGTGAGCGGCATGCAGTGGGTGGTGAGGAGGTGGGTGGTGGGTGGTTGACATTTTTTGTTGGAATGTTTCGCTTGCTGATACCCCAAAATCGATCATCAAGTGGTTGTTTAGACGATAATATATACAAACACTTCAAGTCCCTTACGTCACTTGACACTCTTGAAAATTTATGACTGAATAGAGCAGTCATAGCTAATGAATACATCGTGAGTCAGACCCTTGTTCTTTACGCACCCTATACTCGTTGTCACCCTCTTATATTTATTGCGGTGAAAAGAATTTATAAACAAAACATTCACATCTAAAGCAATGAATCGGATCCTTGTTCTCAGAATATTTAAAGAAAAATATTCTCGATGGGCAACGTTTATAGTTTAGTCTGCAATTGAACGGCAAGATGAATACAACGAACGCTACGCTCGTGATGTGCAATGTTAAAAATCCGTGGGAGCTATCTAAGGCGGAACTGAAAACTATTTCAAAGTCCAAGCTTCTCAAATATTGGGTAACGCAAATTCATCTCCTGTGGGATCGGTTACTCGCACATCTCCGTGCTGATCCTGAAGTAGCATTATACCTACCGTGCATGGAGCATTGGAATACACCAGATATGAGAACCCACGTTGATGGACGAGCTCCACGTAGATTGCAATGTGAAAAGTGTCGTTCTAAAGCGGTGATTCATGCAACGAGTGCGTCATAGAGAAACAATAGCGAAACTTGTGATTCGATGAGTTTTCAATGTTCGATGCCGATAGGGTTAGAGACGAAAACGGCGGAGTCGATGAATAAGATTCTGTGGTGGGGTGCAATGATACAAAATCGAATGCAGCAGCTCGAATTGTACCATTCAAAGACGTGATGCAGAGCAAAGACTGGATGCAAAGCAATCGTCATCGTGAGCTAAAACTACGCACCAAACTACTCTTGAAGAATATCAAAGAAGTACAAAATCTGATTCGCACAAGATCAGACTTGCGTTTAATATTGAAGACATTCGTTGACGTCAAAATCCAAGAAAATGGATCTCGCAGCTATCAACAAGGTGGGCAAGATGGCGGAATTCCTTCCAACAAAGAAGCTAATCGAGCTGGAAATTCAGCAAGAACATCCGATCAGCAATCTAAAATTCGTGACGACGAAATTCGGGAAAAGGGTCATCGCTGAGGTCAATGGAGAATTCGCTGTCTTCCTACCAGCGCGGCTTGCAAGAGTTTTCGAGGACAACCAGGCGCTGTTCACGCAGATGGTTGAATCATCGCAGAAGAATCATCTCCGCATGACGTATCACGGTGGAAAATACAACAGTGTCACATTCCAAGTCGTGTGACAGCCAAATCGAACTTTATGTTGAATAAGTGTTTTCATATATTATTGTATAATACAGTATTAATAACGTAAGTTTTCATTTGTATTGTAAAAGGTTTTCTACGTAAAAAAAAATAAAAACTCATATGTAAATCTGTTTTATTTCTTTACAAAACACCTTAATTCGTCTACATTTCGCCTTATATGCATTATCCAACTCTTCAGAGATTTTACATTCCCATCGGAACAGTTATATTTCATTAGGAGATTCGGATGATGTGGGCATCTTATGGCGGGTATTGCGGTTGATAGTTTACGCAGCGATGGGCACTCCAGCGTTTCCAAATCGACAACGGACACTGATGTACCAATCATGATGCGATCCAGCCATCTTTTTTTCTCCAAGCCCTTGACGAAAACAGTCGTTCCAAGTTTCAAGATAGCGCGAACGAAACTTATAGCCCCCTCGTAAGACATTTCTCCAGACTCCCAGGACATTCCGTGAAAATTTCGTTGTAGCCACGAATTCATACACTTGTATTTCGCTGGTAGGTCGGCCCATGGGCATGGCGGTTTAAGGAGCAACGTTATAGGATCAGCTGTCTCGAGCAAGTTCAAGGATAGATATTTCTTTCAGCACAAACTCATCAATCGGTTTCTTGAACCCTTGAACGTCAACGACGAAGTCCATCTTCATTCATACTAACTTGATTCTCCATATGGAGAAGGCTTTTATACCAACTTTTTTACCCCGCCGCTGATTGGATTGTATTCGACTATTCGATCGTGCAATATTAGACAGTATGCTGATGTTCCGGCGGGAAAATTACTCTTAGCTTCAAATTCAAGACGAATGTCAACAGGTCCAGACTTGAGAGTATCGTTCTGCTTTGAACAATCAATTACAATGAGTGGAGCATAATTTATAAAATTTTCCTTGTTTAGCAATGGTTCAGCTTCTTTACCATAATAACTAGTTTGGAAATTTGCATACATCTCATATAGCAAAGCGTACTGATTTTGATTAATATCGAGATTCAGGTTGCAATAGGGATAACATTGCGAATTCAAATATAATTTTACATCGCTGATGTTACAATGATCGAAATGACTAACATTTTTGTTAGTACTATTTTTTCTCTTCGTTTGAAAGCCTAGAATAACATATCGCGGCTTTTCCAACTGGGAAGATGTCTTAACGGTCCACACATGCTTCGTAGTAGTGGGGAGTAGGGGATACTCGTACAATTCCCATGTACGAAAGCTCATGGGGATTGGAGCATCTTTGGCTATGAAATTCAGTAGTCGTATTTTCCGCTGATCGGAAATTGACACATATGGTATAAGCCATTCTACTTTATGTAGAGCAATTTTAAATTCTTCCGCTGCCGTTTGAATAACTGCATTGAGATAATTTTTTGATCGAGCGAGAATCAACTCATGTTTGGCATTGATGACAATCTTATGATAATCTTCAGCGAAGCCAAATATGAAGCTGAGCGGTATGCAGACATCAAAGTAACCCGAATTAGTTAGAGATTTTGTTTCTTCGACATCGAGCCAACCGGTGTTTTCCATTATTGAAGTTTGACTGTGACGTAGAGATGCAAATCCTTTTATCAAGCTCGTAAGACCGACATTTTTGTTTCGATCAATTTCGATACCATTCAGTTCATATCGAGCTTCCTCAAACAAATGGCAAATTGCATTGTTCACGAGAGTTGTAGAAGTAGCCGCCGCGGATCCATCACCTTTCATGAGCTTTCCACTTATGCGAAGCGAACTCTTGCTCGGAAGCAAGCTGAGATCTTGATGTTGAACTGCAATACGTATCTCATCACTGTTGTTGAAAGATGATGACGCTCAAGGCTGATGAGCATGAATCTCGCAGTGTGTTATGGATTCATCAACGATGATGGGTGTTTGAATATTCACTATTTCCTCGTCCATCGTATTCGCCAGCAGCAGATACAAAATACACGGAGCAAATATCGTTTTACAATTGTTTTCCGCGTTGCTTGACCTTGAGACCCAGACTTTTTAGAAGTTGGATGTTCTGATGTGTTAGCACCTTGGGAGCTAGTCGATGACTGATCTGCCTCGCACATGACGGCTTATTATAATTGGCAGGCTTCCGGTTAAAATTTTTTTTTTTTTTTTTTTTTTTTTTTTTTTTTTTTTTTTTCCGAGGAGTTGCGGAATCCTTTTTACGGATTCACCCCAGCCATGCGGACTGGTGCAAATGTGGGACTCCCGATTGGCCTACCCACTAAACCGCCACCTCCTTTGCGTCCGCCCCCGACCAGGAACTATGTTAATATTACTTCTGATCGGGGGATCTGTCTGTGTTTGTCTTGTCATTTTGTACGTGCGTTCTGTTTCTGTTTTCTTTGTCGCGTCTGGTCTGTCATGTCAGGCAGCCGTCCGCGTTTTTCTGTCGCAGTATTGTTTCTATGTAAGTGGCGATGTTTTGCCATTGGTCGTTTCCGTGGAGCATCACCTCGACAATGTTGTCCGGGGTGATGCTTCCGACCACCGATTCTGTTTCTTGTCGCAGTCTTGTCCAGCGGTCACATCTGAAGAAGGTGTGTTCCGCGTCGTCACAATCGTGTCCACAGTATGTACAGTCCGGTGTTCGTACTCTGTTCATTTTATGTAGGTACCGTCTAAAGTAACCGTGTCCCGTCAGGAATTGAGTGACGTAAAAGTTTACGTCCCCAAACTCCCGACGGAACCACAGTCTCAGGTCCTTTATCAGTCGTCTCGTCCAGTTTCCTGTCGTTTCTTCTGTCCATCGTTCTTGCCACATCTGTAGCGTCCTGTCTCTTTCTGTCGATGCGGCGTCCTGTCGCCTTGTGTCTGCGCTCTTACCGTAGATCCTCTTGCGCTCGAAAGCGAGGAGGTCTATGGGAATCACGCCCGCTATCACCAGAACAGCCTGTGCAGAGACGGTCCGGTAGGAGCAGGCGATCCTCAGCGCGCTCTGTCTTTGTACTGCCATCATTGCGTGGCAGTATTTTTTCGTCTTCAGGGAGTCCGCCCAGATCTCCGCGCCGTAGAGCAGAATCGAGTGGGCCGTTGACATTAGTAGTCTCCGTTTCCCCGGTCTCGGTCCGTTCGTATTTGCCATCAGGCGGCTTAAGGATGCTATCCTTCCAGCCGCCTTCTGAGCTGTCCTTTGTATGTGAGGCCAGAAGGTCATCTTTGTATCTAGGGTCACCCCCAGATATTTGACGTCCCCTCTGGTCTCGTTGTCGTCCGTCCCGACCTTCATCGGTAGTATCGTCTGTATGCGTTTTCTCGTGAGAAAAAGCAGTTCTGTCTTCTCCGTCGCTAATTGTAGTCCATGGTCAGTCATCCATCGTCCGACCCGTCTCATCGTCTGATTCAGTTTGTACTGCGCCATTTCTGGAGAGCGCTCGACGATCACCGCCGCCACGTCATCGGCGTATGCGACGAGGAGTGTGCCGAGCGGAAGCTCCAGTCTGAGCAGGCTGTCGTAGAGTCCGTTCCAGAAGTCCGGTCCAAGTATGGATCCTTGGGCCACCCCCGCGGTAATTTGTCTCGTCCTCTGTCCCTCTGTTGTTTCGTATGTAATTTGTCGGTTCCGCAGGTAATCCCCCACCACCCGGAGCAGGTACGGCGGAACCCTGTAGTCGCTTCTGAGCGATCCCAGGATGTCGACCCACCTGGCCGAGTTGAAGGCGTTCCTGACGTCCAGTGTCGCCAGCAACACGATAGGCCGCGCTGCATGGCAATGTCTGTCTGTGTCTCGGAAGGAGTCGACCACCCTCTGGATTGCTCCAATGGTTGATCGACCCTTCCTGAAGCCGAACTGCCGGTCTGAGAGGCCTCCACCGTTCTGTATCGCGTCCGTCAGTCTTGGTCTGAGCAGCCGTTCGTACAGTTTCCCTGTCGTGTCTAGTAAGCTCAGCGGCCGGTAGGCTGACGGCGAACTGGGGTCGCCCTTCCCCTTTGGGATGAGGACCAGCTTCGCGGTCTTCCAGCGGTCGCTGAAGGTCCCTGTCGTCAAGCACGTATTGTACAGGTCGAGAAGTATCTCCGGCCTTTGGCTAGCCATCAGCCGGATGATCTCTCCCGGTACTCCGTCGGGTCCTGGCGCTTTACCCGTCTTCATGGCGTTGGCTGCTCTGGTGAGCTCCTCCGCCGTGAAGATGGGGACCGCCGAAGTTTCGTTGTCGTTCGTTACGTCCGTGCGTATCGGGTGTGTCGGGAACAGTCCGTCGACGATCCGTCGTGTGGTTTCCGCGTCTTTGAGTTCCGGCGGAGCCCGGGCCCCCAGTTTACCGGTTACGATCTTGTAACCGGTTCCCCACGGGTCGCGGTCCACCTCCTCGCAGAGCTTCTTCCAGCATCGCGCCTTGCTGTCTCTAATAGCGTTCGTCAGTCTTTTTCGTTCCGTCCTGTACGCCTCTTGGAGGGATTCCCTTTCAGGTCTCCCGCCGGCCCTGGTGACCCGTCTTCGGTTGGCGAGGCACCTTTTCCGCAGTTCGGCTATTTCGTCCGTCCACCAGTACTGTGGTTGTCTGTTTTGTCTGTTCTGTCGTTTCGGCATTGTGCTGTTGCACAGCCGCTCCGTCAGCTTAGCCGTCTCGTTTGCCAGTCTTTCCGCCCTTTGCCGACCGGTCAGCTCCGGGGGAACGTTTGTGCTCGGAGCCGGCGCTGCCGCCAGTTCCTCCGCAAACTTTTGTACGTCGAGTTTGTTCGTGTTCCACCGCGGGGGTTGTCGCACTCTTGATCGCGTTGTCGTCGTCTGTGCTGCCACTTCAAAAGCAATGTACTGATGATCGCTGGCCGTATAGTCCTCGATCACCCGCCATCCCCTTATCAGCGGCAGAAGTCTTTCTGACGTTATCGTAACGTCCGGTATAGATTCCCCGTATCCTGGTCGTCTGTATGTCGGTACGTTCCCCGTATTTACCACTACGAGGTCTAGCCTTGCGGCCATCTCCAGTAGTAGTCGTCCTCGTTTGTTCGTTTCTGTCATGCCCCACTCGATCGCCCTCGCGTTGAAGTCCCCCGCGATCACGACATCTCCGGGCAGATCCCTGATTCCGTCCTCAAGGAGCGCCACCTTTCTCTCGAATTCCGCCACGGCGCAGTTTGGGGTCAGGTAGACGCTGACATATGTGACGGCGCCCACCTTGGCCCAGACGTAATCGTCCCCAACGCCCCGGTCGGTTATCCGGGTCCGGGCCGCGCCCCTCACCCAGATAGCAACCGTCTTCGTTTCGTTCGTTATCCATGTCTGCGTCGGTCGTGTCCTGTACGGTTCGCACAGTATCAGGATATTAGCGTCGTGTTCATCTGCTATCTGGGGCAGTAGCATGTCTGCAGTCCTGCTCCGGTTCAGGTTTCCCTGTATTATTCTGTTCGTCGTCTGTCCTGTCTCTTGCACTCCTCCAGCGCAGCTCGGAACTCCGAACACCTCCCGGATCCCGCTAGGTGTCCGACGTCCTCGTGCCCCGCCTTGGTGCACAAGGGGCAAGTCGGTCTACCTTTACAGTCCGTCGCGTAATGTCCCGTTACGCCGCATTTCCTGCAGCATTTTGTCCGGTCCTCGTTCTCACAGTTCGCCTTTGTATGCCCGTAGCCTAGGCATTTGTAACATTTCGTCACCGTCAACCGTTTTCGGAGGCGGCATCGCACCCATCCGATCCCGATCCGGCCGCGGTCGAGGAGCACCCTGGCTTCGTGCGATTCGAGGTCGCACACCGCCATGTACTGCTCGGCCCGGTTCGGGCCGAAGATGTGGACGCCGAAGTCCGCGTCTCGTCCTGTCTCACGTCGCAGTGCCTGTATTACGTCGTCCTTTGTCGTAGCACAGTCCAGGTCCAAGATCTCCAGTTGGACCCTGGAGGTCGTGGTCCTAACGCTGCCTGCGTCCCCGACCGCTTCCTGGAGCGCGCGTCGGAAGTCTTCGCGTCCGTCCGTGCTGGCTTGGATCTTTAATAGACACAGCCCAGTCTTGGTCTTCCTCAGAGTCGTCACCTGCACGTGACTCTTCGTCGGATCGACCGTCGCCCGTATTTTCCGTACTATGTCTGAGTACGTCGTGTCCTCTCCAGGCTTGACTAGTACAGCCGTCCCCCGGTGTTTGGGGGCTGGTCTGCTCCTGTCCTCCTGAGCGTCGGTGTTTGTCTCGTTTGTTGTCTTTTTCTGCTCTGTCTTTTTTTTCTTCTTTGTCGTAACTGTTTGCCAAGGTGCGGCCGTTTCCCCGCTCGGGGCCCTCTTCTGTGAGGTTCCCGGAGGGGTCCCAGTCGTCTCCCGTTTGCGTTTCGTCCGTGGCGTTTCCAATTCTCTCGTCTCCGTTTCAGTCGCTGTCGAATCGTAATCCGTTGGTCGGTTTCTCGGGGCTGTCCTGGTGCGCTTATTTAGCGCAGCGTCGGCGGCTTCGAGGATCGTTTTTATTCCATTTTTGACAGTCATATTCATGTTTTTCTGTATGGCCGCTGCCTCGGCCATTTTCGTCGCTGTTCTCTGTATGAGCGTAAGCAGCTCTGTCAGGTCTAGTTCGTCGTGTCGTAGCGTCGTAATTTCGTCCGTAGCGGGAGCACTGCTAGTCGCGCTTCCTGCGCTCGAAGCGCTTGTCGTCCTGACGCGTCTCAAAGCGTTCAGTTTGGTCCTGTCCGCGTCTCGTGCCATTTTGTCACCGTTTCGTCCATCCGTCGTGGTGTCTCTCCGTCCCGGGGTTGGGTTCCCCGATGTTTTTGATGCGTTTGTACTATCTTTGTTTCGTTGTACTTCCATGTTTTCTGTCCTCCCTCGTCCTTTGTGTTTGTATGTTTGTGTATTTTTGGGGTAAGAGGCTGCGACCCTCTCCGCCGCCTTGCCCCCGTGAACGGTTGCTCCGGCGGCAAGGACCAGTGGCCTCACCAAGGCCCCCCCGCTGCTGCTGCATGGCCCAATCCGGGCGCCACCCGGCACTACAACAGCATGGGGATTTTTCGCTGGCTGATAGGGCAGCTAGGTCCGCCTGGCTGGGGGGACCCAGGCCCCTGTACTATCCAGCGGCCCAGGAGCATCGAGCCTGGTTTTCTCGGGGTACCCTCTGATACATCGCCCCCGGCGCCGCCCGCCACAGAGAGCGGCAGAAGAGTCCCAGCGCCGTCCCCCTTTGTTCAGTGTGCGCGTTTCTGAGTGCCCGTTCCAGTGACATCGTCCAGTCCGTTCGCTCTGGGGGAACCCGTTTATAGGGAGCCCCACGCATTCGCTTTTCGGGAGTCCCCGTTTATAGGGAGACCCGGGCACTCACTTTCTCGGGATAACCCATTTATAGGGTACCCGATCACTCGCATCACCAGCATGTCACTCGGGCGTGTTTGTGTAAGTGTTTGCGGCTAGTGTATGTGTGTGTGTGATCTAGTTTTGGTCCACCCCGAATATTTCGGTACCATCCATGTCTGGAAGGCATCCCCCTATCCGCCACCTGGGGAGGCGCCCGATGCGGGACCAGCAACCCGACACGGGCCGGTTAAAAATTATTATTATTATTATTATTATTATTATTATTTTTTTTTTTTTTTTTTTTTTTTTTTTTTTTTTTTTTTCCGAGGAGTTGCGGAATCCTTTTTACGGATTCACCCCAGCCATGCGGACTGGTGCAAATGTGGGACTCCCGATTGGCCTACCCACTAAACCGCCACCTCCTTTGCGTCCGCCCCCGACCAGGAACTATGTTAATATTACTTCTGATCGGGGGATCTGTCTGTGTTTGTCTTGTCATTTTGTACGTGCGTTCTGTTTCTGTTTTCTTTGTCGCGTCTGGTCTGTCATGTCAGGCAGCCGTCCGCGTTTTTCTGTCGCAGTATTGTTTCTATGTAAGTGGCGATGTTTTGCCATTGGTCGTTTCCGTGGAGCATCACCTCGACAATGTTGTCCGGGGTGATGCTTCCGACCACCGATTCTGTTTCTTGTCGCAGTCTTGTCCAGCGGTCACATCTGAAGAAGGTGTGTTCCGCGTCGTCACAATCGTGTCCACAGTATGTACAGTCCGGTGTTCGTACTCTGTTCATTTTATGTAGGTACCGTCTAAAGTAACCGTGTCCCGTCAGGAATTGAGTGACGTAAAAGTTTACGTCCCCAAACTCCCGACGGAACCACAGTCTCAGGTCCTTTATCAGTCGTCTCGTCCAGTTTCCTGTCGTTTCTTCTGTCCATCGTTCTTGCCACATCTGTAGCGTCCTGTCTCTTTCTGTCGATGCGGCGTCCTGTCGCCTTGTGTCTGCGCTCTTACCGTAGATCCTCTTGCGCTCGAAAGCGAGGAGGTCTATGGGAATCACGCCCGCTATCACCAGAACAGCCTGTGCAGAGACGGTCCGGTAGGAGCAGGCGATCCTCAGCGCGCTCTGTCTTTGTACTGCCATCATTGCGTGGCAGTATTTTTTCGTCTTCAGGGAGTCCGCCCAGATCTCCGCGCCGTAGAGCAGAATCGAGTGGGCCGTTGACATTAGTAGTCTCCGTTTCCCCGGTCTCGGTCCGTTCATTATTATTATTATTATTATTATTATTATTATTATTATTATTATTATTATTATTATTATTATTATTATTATTATTATTATTATTATTATTATTATTATTATTATTATTATTATTATTATTATTATTATTATTATTATTATTATTATTATTATTATTATTATTATTATTATTATTATTATTATTATTATTATTATTATTATTATTATTATTATTATTGGGGGCCTTGCGCCTTATGCAAGTAGGAGACGCGGCGGTCCAGACTAAACTGACGGCAAAGTATCTGGGGGTGACGCTCGATAATAAGCTCACCTTCGGTGCCCACATTATTAGAGCGGCGGACAAGGCAGCAGCGGTGACAACGGCGCTCAGCAGGATAATGGCTAATGTCAGCGGCCCACGGCCCTGCAAAAGACGCCTACTCATGCGCACTGCCGAGTCCATAATGCTATACGGAGCCGAAATCTGGGCCGGTGCTCTGCGGTATGAAATTTACCGAAAGCGCATGGCCGCAGTGCAACGGAGAGGGGCCCTTCGAATCGCGTGCTCCTACCGCACGGTCTCGGAGCCCGCAGCGCTGGTGGTCGCTGGGGTTATACCCATCGACCTACTAGCCCAGGAGCGACAGTTTATCCACCAGCAGACGCCTGCTCTGGGGAAAAAAGAAGCCCGCAAGACAGCCAGAGCTAACAGCATGGAGGCCTGGCAAGAAAGATGGCGAAACGAGACGAGGGGCAGGTGGACAGCTAGGCTGATAACCCGGCTGGACACCTGGACCAATCGACATGACGGGGAGGTAGATTACTACCTCACCCAATTTCTGACGGGGCACGGCCTGTTCCGCTCCTACCTGTGCAAAATGGGTAAGGCGCCGGATCCTGGCTGTGCCTACTGTGATTCTCCCTCGGACAATGCTTTCCATACCTTCTTCGAATGCGGAAGGTGGATGCTTGAACGGGGGACTCTCGAAGAAGGTCTCGGACATGTGACGCCCGACAACATCGTCGGTATCATGCTCCGAGACCAGGACGCGTGGTCGAAGGTACAAGTATATATCGAGACTGTCCTTCGCCACAAAAAACGAGACCAGGACAATGCCATAAATGGTTAAATGACGAGAAAATTGAAGAGGAGCCCATCAGGGCTCGGATGGAGGCGTCCTCATGACGAAGGAAACCCACCCCGAAGTAATGCGAAAGCAGTGCCGGGGTGGATCCAGATAATGGAAGATGACATGAGAGGTGGGGTTTTAGCTGGTAGGCCGTAAAGGAGATTCCAGCACACGGAGTACACGTGCCCCTCCATGGTGTATAAAACATTTCCCCCCTCTCTAAAAAAAAAAAAAAAAAAAAAAAAAAAAAAAAAAAAAAAAAAAAAAAAAAAAATTATTATTGGGGGGCTACCCTTCAGGTAAGACTGTTAGGGATACGTCAACTTCCAGCGTCCCCGTTCGCGCCTCCTGGGCAACGTGAGCCGGGTTTAAAAAAAAAAACGGTCTTACGGCAATGGAAGCTCTGGCTCTGGGTTCACCTGGCCCGGGTGATAGCACCCAGTAAGGGTCCCTTGTCAGGGTTACTGACCCCAAGCCAAGGTGTGAACAACCGTGCCCGGGGCTGCATGGTACCAGGGGAGTGGTGCCGAAAACGGTGTCTCCGGGATACCAGGCGACCTCCCGGAGTATTCAGCCTTACCACCGCATGCGGGGCTCTGCGGGGGTGGACCACAATTTCCCTAGCTACTCGTGGGATCAAAATGGAAGGCAAGAAAAAATACTTAAAAAAAAATACACAGGAGAGTGGGGATAACGGCGTCACGGTCGAGGTCGAAGAAGGACGGACACCCGTGATGCAGTCGGGATTCGAGATGGAGGAACATCTCCAGGCGATGAGAGATCTCATCGCTGTCATGATGGCGGCTGTCAAAAAACAGCCAAACGTCACGAAAGCGGTGAAGACCGGCCTGCCGAAGCTGGAGGAGCTGGTTGATGCCCTGGGAAGCAGAAGACGAATATGCTTCCGATCTCAGCGCCTCCTATCGGAGCAATCGGTGGACGTCGAGGTATCACCGGCGGCATCGCCAGCACCCGGTACTAGCGGTGAAAACAGGAAGAGGACTGCTACTAGCCCTCCCCTGCAGACCGCAGTCCAGGAAGCTAAAAAGCAGAAACCTGGCTCGACGCCTGGGGAGTGGAAAGAAGTTCCTCAAAGAAAAAAAAAGTTGAATGACCAAGAGCCACCTCAAAGTGCACCTAGCACGTCCAGGGGCATCGACAAGAGCAAACGGAGCGGACAAAATCCGAGCCAAAAAAAGCCTGAAACGCCATCGACGAAAGGCAACCAAGGGAAGAAGAAGGAACGGAAGACGAAGCCGGACGCCATCCTTCTGAAACCCTCTGAAGGCAAGACCTACGCGGAAGTCCTCCAAACTATCCGCCAAGGGATTAAGCCCGAAGAGAGTGGAGTGGAGATCCGGTCTGTCCGGCGAACCAGAGCAGGCGAGGTCCTGCTTGAGCTCTCCAAGACGACAGCCGACGCCAGGGCCATCTTCTCAGAGGCACTGAAACAAAGCGTCGGCAATACCAGCAGTGTGAGAGAACTGGTCCCAAAAACCACTTTGGAGATCAGGGACCTCGACTGCTGCACCACCAAAGAAGAGGTTGAGGAAGCTGTAAAGCGGGACCTGCAGGACTACGACGGAAGCTTCACTGTCGTAGTGACCAGACCTAACAAGCGGGAGCAACGCTTGGCGCTGGTGACGCTCGAAGAGGGGGCGTCGACCAAGCTCCTTGCGACCGCTCGCATAAAGGTGGGTTTCGTCAACTGCCGAATTAGACGGCGGAACGAAGTGGAGCGATGTTTCAAGTGCCTAAGTTACGGGCACCGCAGCCACAACTGCAAAGGCCCGGACCGGAGCAAGCTGTGCTTCCGGTGTGGCTCGGGTGAGCACAAAGTGGTCAGCTGCAAGGCGAATCCGCACTGCTTTCTGTGCACCGGAGAGGGTACTGACCCCGCCGAACAAAATCACACGGCGGGATCAGGAGCGTGCAAGGTTTTCCGGGAGGCCCGGGTAAAGGCACTACGATAAATGGCAGTAGTCCTGCAAGGAAATATGAATAGAAGTAGGACGGCTCACAACCTCCTGGACCAGATCTGTTCCGAGAAGAACGCTGATATCGTTATTATCAGCGAACAGTACCGGAACAGGGATGGACCGGGTTGGTACTCCGATGAGCTTGGCACTGCAGCCATATGGATCCCGGAACCGCGGTATTTTCATATCGCGGGAAACGGGTCCGGCAGAGGTTTCGTCTGGGTGAGGCACGCGAACGTATTTTTCGTCAGCGTTTACCTCACTCCCAACGATCGTATAGACGACTTCCAGGCTAAACTTGACGGCCTGGAAGATGTAATCCGAGACCTCCAGGGCGAACTGATAGTGGCCGGGGATTTCAATGCGAAGGCAACCGAATGGGGGGAGATTGGGCCTGACTCGAGGGGAAGACGAGTCATGGATATGGTGTCCAGGGTGGGGTTGGTAGTCCTTAATATCGGCTCCACATCGACCTTCCGAAGGCCCGGCTACAGGGAGACCATCATAGATATCTCCCTGGCAACCGAACACCTCGCAGCGAGAACCGAGGACTGGCGGGTGATCGAAGACTTCACCGGAAGCGACCACCAGTACATCATCTTCCGCGTACATGATGGAAGACCAGTCTCGGCCCCAACACAGCGCGCGCCCCCCAGTTGGAGCATAGATAAACTTGACCGAGAAAAACTGTCCCGGTCACTCGAACGCGGTCAGCGAAGACTGGAGGCAGCTCCGGTTGGATTACAGCCTTCCGCGCAGGCCGAAATGATTACGGACGCGACCATGCGTCTCATACATCAGGCCTGTGCGGATGCAGTGCCAAAAAATAGAAGCAGTCGGAGGAGACGTCCTACCTACTGGTGGACAAACGAGATCGCGGCCCTGCGGAAAAACAGCCTGCGCCTCAGGCGCATCGCACAGAGGGCCAAAAAGCGCGATCGCGACGCAGCCTCGAAGGTCGCCCAGTATAAGGCGGCCAAAAAAGCTCTCGGCCGAGCTATCGAGTCCAGTAAGCGGCGCTGTTGGAAAACGCTGGGACAGGAGCTAAACAACGATCCGTGGGGATTAGGGTACAAAATAGTCACCCGCAAACTGGGGGCCTACGCGCAAGGTACCCCCCGTGACGTGGGGACAATGACGAACATCGTCAGTACCCTATTCCCGACTCACCCGAGGAGGCCGGACGTCCCAGCGACATCCGAAATCCCTGATGCCCCGCCTTTCACCGGGGAGGACCTTTCCAAAGCCGTATCCTCAATGCGGAACAAGAAGGCTCCAGGGCCGGATGGACTTCCAGCAGAACTGCTGAAAGCCATAACAGAGTGTCACCCTCACCTCCTGCTTGACATGTACAACTCCTGTCTGAAAGCGGGAACATTCCCACGACGCTGGAAGACAGCGAGGCTTGTACTGATCAGCAAAGGTAAGGGTCCAGCAGACGCTCCAGCATCATACAGGCCCCTGTGCATGCTGGATACCGCAGGCAAACTCCTGGAGAAACTGCTTAAGCCTCGCCTACACGCAGCCGTACGGGACATGGGTGATTTAGCCCCCCGACAATACGGCTTCAGGCGAGGCGTCTCCACCATCGACGCAGTCCGGGAGGTAGTAAACGCCGCCAGGTCGACGGAACGGGGCAACCACTATTCCCGCCCCGTGTGTCTGCTGGCCACCTTAGATGTGAAAAACGCCTTCAATTCGGTGAGGTGGGACAAGGCGCTGGACGCTTTGGAACGAGATTTCCAGGTCCCCGAGTATCTTCTCCGTATCCTCGGAGACTACTTGAGGGACCGATGGTTAATCTACGATACAGAGGATGGCCCGAAACAGAAAGAGCTTACATCGGGGGCAGCCCAAGGCTCCATACTGGGACCCGACATATGGAACATCTCATATGACGGGATTCTTCGTATGGCGATGCCAGAGGACTGCTTCCTGATTGGGTACGCAGACGATATAGCGGCGGTCATCGTTGCTCGGGACACGGACGCTGCTCAGATGCGTCTCAATCAGGTGATGCGTCGAGTCAGCTCCTGGATGGAAGACCACGGGCTTGAACTGGCGGAAGCCAAGACCGAGATAGTGCTGCTTACAAAGAAGCGCATTGACACCTTGCGCCTTATGCAAGTAGGAGACGCGGCGGTCCAGACTAAACTGACGGCAAAGTATCTGGGGGTGACGCTCGATAATAAGCTCACCTTCGGTGCCCACATTATTAGAGCGGCGGACAAGGCAGCAGCGGTGACAACGGCGCTCAGCAGGATAATGGCTAATGTCAGCGGCCCACGGCCCTGCAAAAGACGCCTACTCATGCGCACTGCCGAGTCCATAATGCTATACGGAGCCGAAATCTGGGCCGGTGCTCTGCGGTATGAAATTTACCGAAAGCGCATGGCCGCAGTGCAACGGAGAGGGGCCCTTCGAATCGCGTGCTCCTACCGCACGGTCTCGGAGCCCGCAGCGCTGGTGGTCGCTGGGGTTATACCCATCGACCTACTAGCCCAGGAGCGACAGTTTATCCACCAGCAGACGCCTGCTCTGGGGAAAAAAGAAGCCCGCAAGACAGCCAGAGCTAACAGCATGGAGGCCTGGCAAGAAAGATGGCGAAACGAGACGAGGGGCAGGTGGACAGCTAGGCTGATAACCCGGCTGGACACCTGGACCAATCGACATGACGGGGAGGTAGATTACTACCTCACCCAATTTCTGACGGGGCACGGCCTGTTCCGCTCCTACCTGTGCAAAATGGGTAAGGCGCCGGATCCTGGCTGTGCCTACTGTGATTCTCCCTCGGACAATGCTTTCCATACCTTCTTCGAATGCGGAAGGTGGATGCTTGAACGGGGGACTCTCGAAGAAGGTCTCGGACATGTGACGCCCGACAACATCGTCGGTATCATGCTCCGAGACCAGGACGCGTGGTCGAAGGTACAAGTATATATCGAGACTGTCCTTCGCCACAAAAAACGAGACCAGGACAATGCCATAAATGGTTAAATGACGAGAAAATTGAAGAGGAGCCCATCAGGGCTCGGATGGAGGCGTCCTCATGACGAAGGAAACCCACCCCGAAGTAATGCGAAAGCAGTGCCGGGGTGGATCCAGATAATGGAAGATGACATGAGAGGTGGGGTTTTAGCTGGTAGGCCGTAAAGGAGATTCCAGCACACGGAGTACACGTGCCCCTCCATGGTGTATAAAACATTTCCCCCCTCTCTAAAAAAAAAAAAAAAAAAAAAAAAAAATTATTATTATTATTATTATTATTATTATTATTATTATTATTATTATTTTTTTTTTATTTTTTTTTTTTTTTTTTTTCGTGGTAAAGGATAGGGCAAATCTTTTATAGACCTAGGCGTCTTCGCTACGCCCGGAGTTAGAGGTTGCCCCTTAACACCAGAAGGAACGTCCACGCCCGTGTGCTGGACTCTCTTCTTGCTTCATTGGGTCAAGCGAGGTGTGGTACCTCCCGCTCGACACCGGTTTCCACAAGAAGCCTACCAGCTAAACCCCCCCCACCCCTGGCCAAAAATAGAACAGGTAAATTTTTGGTCAGGTGTGGGGAAACCACTTCTGTCCGCGTTGTCGTTCGCGTCACCCCCCCAGTCAGGGACTACGTTAGTATTACTTCTGAACTGGGGGTTTCTGTCTGTGTTTTCGTGTATTTTACGTCGCGTCTGTCACGTCAGGCAGCCGTCCGCGTTCTTCCGTCTCAGTATTGTCTCTACGTATGTGGCCACTAAGCGCCACCAGTCGCTTCCGCGGAGCATCACATCCACGATATTATCGGGAGCGATGGCTCCGACGGTCGTTTCTAGTCTCTGTCTGAGGTCTGTCCATTTGTTGCATACAAAAAACGTATGTTCAACGTCGTCTCGCTCGTGTCCACAGTATGTGCAGTCCGGTGTCCGTACTTTGTTCATTCTGTGCAGGTACTGTCTGAAGTATCCGTGTCCTGTCAGGAATTGGGTGACGTAAAAATTCACGTCCCCAAACTGTCGACTCGTCCACGGTCTCACATCCTTTATTAGGCGTCTTGTCCAGTTTCCGTTTGTTGTGTCTTCCGTCCAGCGCTGTTGCCATGTCCGCATTGTCCTGTCTCGTTCTGTCGTTGCCGCGTTCTGTCGTCCAATGTCGGCGCTCCTTTCGTAGATCCTCTTGCGCTCGCATGCAAGAAGGTCTATGGGGATAACGCCTGCTACCACCAGCACAGCCTGCGCGGAGACCGTCCGGTAGGAGCAGGCGATCCTGAGCGCACTTTGTCTCTGTACCGTCATCATCGCGTGGCAGTATTTTTTCGTCTTAAGGGAATCTGCCCACACCTCCGCTCCGTATTATTATTACTATTATTATTATTATTATTATTATTATTATTATTATTGGGATTTAATATGCAACCGAATTGTTATCACTTCCCCGCGGAAATTAACTAAATTCCCGTCCTGATCTACTATTCGCAGTTGAATATGATCAATTACCTTGTGGAGAATAGGGAGATAAATGACGTGTGATGGTACTTCGATAATTTTATATCCCGGCGGGACAAATGGGAAGAATTCGTGAATAGTATGTACTTTTCGCTCGTTGATATAAGCGCCGGTTGTAAAACTACATTCAACTCTCAAAGCGTTCACTTTGAGAATGGCTACAGGAAGATCGGACTCGTGGTTTTTATTAGCTAGCAAGATATGCTGTGTGAATCCTAGTAACCGACCAATAGAATCTTCAGGTGTGAAATCTATGTCGTGATCACACCTAATTTCACTGCGTAGAGTATTATTATTTGTTTTAATATCAATGTTAATATTCTTCCCAATCAGGATGGGCTTCAAGTAATTCTCAATATCCTCAATTTCATAGCTACCAGTCGGAATACTTATTACTTCTCCGCCAATGTGAAGTTTATTATTATCAATGTCTATATTGGGAATTGAGTTGAAGGTTAGCAATTCAACCAGTCCTAGAGCATAGTTTTTATCTGCGAAAAGTTCAATAGGAGGAAAATATTGAGCTTCGAGAATGGAAGAAGTTCCAGATATGGTTAATGTAAGAGTATCATTCATGATGCGGGCTGATATAGAACTGAGTGCGAAGCATTGTGGTTAGTGTTTATATAGACAATATTTTTCTTTGCGATTCAGTTGATTGCAAAGAAATTTAAGGCATAAATGCCCGCATTCTACTGTATCATATGTCTGATATTGTTTATAGTTATATTTCACGCTACCAACACCCACATAACTGACAAATTCTATCGGTGGTTGAAGATCACCGAAACTATCAAAGTATATAACATTGTTATGAATCTTTTTGTATGCGACCCAGTGTGTACCAGCTCCATTGTTATCATCCAGATTGACAATTGCGGACTCCTGTTTGAATGGACCACTCTTCGGTAAACCATTTCGCATAAAAACTCCGCGAAAGTGTGGAATTTCCATAATTTTTGCATACTTTTGTTATACCGCCGAATCCCGGTTAGCTACGCCGAGGTTAGCGGTAATGAATATTCTCTATTATTTTTGGGATGTTTATCGGAAAAGGGTTGGAACCCCAGTGAATGTTCGAATGCAGGAGATGTAAGCGAAAGTGTCTTTCTTTATTAATGCGTTGATACGCAAACTCAAATATCACACAGAATTATATTACACAGAATATGGACTATTGTCCGACCACACTTATGGAGTACTACTTACAGACCCTTTGCACGAGTCTCTCTACACGCAACCAACCGCGCAGTATCGGATGTCCAATTGTACTCTCCGACTTGCGCTCACTCTCACACTTTATAGGAGATAAAGTGGAGCGAGCGATTCAGCATATTTACGAGATTTGGTAATGATGTTTACCTTATCGTCGTTCCAGTATGCGATACTGTGCAGTTGGCGCAATATTTCATGATCGCACGCCTCGCATATTGCGTAAGCGTAACCTCGGCGGTGCTCTCATTTTTCGGGGGTATAACACTTTAATAGGTCGGTGTCAGTCAGTGCTCGGTGTGGTAGCATCACTTTCCGTTTTTTGTCGCAATATGAAGACCGAAACCTTTTTTGTAGGGCTTTAGATGCAAGTCTTTGCCCAACGCAATAGCCTCCATCGTTTGATTATGTCGCTTATTCTCCTCCAATTGTCGTTTTGCCGCCTGAGCAGCGGTAACAGCTTTAGCTATACTGGCCGCACCACCGGACAATGCCCCAGCGGCACTAAGTCCCGCGAAAATGGGCACGAGAAATGGCAGAAAACCACCTATTTTTCTCGGTACAGGTAGTACTCGGGGTGTGAGTACTTTACGTTTGCCTCCTGCATTTTTCAAAGCTTCGCGAGCACCCTTAAGAGCTGATTTAATGATTACGCGTGAATCATTACTATGAATCATCGCTTTCTTAGCAGCTCCAATTATCTTTCCGAGTCCAACGTTGTTAATTTTCCTCGAGCCCATACCAAATTTTCGTTTCGCTTTCATTATGTTTGTCACGGCCCACGCGGCAGCTTTCTCACCTACACTAGCGTCAGCGGTGCTCACGCGTTTCCAAGCACGCTCGGCCAAAACCTTGTCCGCAGCGCTTCGAGCAGCGAGATTTTCTCGATTTTTCGAATAAGCGATACCGTGATCCTTACAGGCCGCGTCGAGCGGGTTAATTCCCGGATCGCCCCGTGCAAGACGTTTCGCTAGCTTTGTTCCAGGCCCGCAATACTGATAACCGGGCAGATGTAATTCAACCGGGAGATTATTGATAAGTCTGTTAACCAAGCCTTTACCACACTTTTTACCGTGTTTCCTCGCGATCTTCTCCATCGAAAGACTCATGAGCTACTGAGGAAATTTATATATATAAACGATTATTTATAAGGTTTCCTGTTAGTCTGCATCGGGATGAAGTTCAAGACACAATCCACGAATTTACCTGTGATCAATTTTGATCAGTTTGCGCAGAAGGAAAAGATCGCGAAACGTCATGGTAATTTATTACCAAATACCGTTCGTGCAGTGTTCTGCGGGCCATCGAATTGCGGCAAAACTAATGCGTTGCTCACGCTCATCACTCACCCCAATGGATTGCGATTCGAAAATATTTATATATACTCGAAATCTCTTAAGCAGCCAAAGTATAAGTTATTAGAAAAACTGTTTGAGTCTGTGGACGGTGTTGAATATTTTCCCTTCAACGAGAATGAACAAGTGGTGCCACCAAGCGAGGCTCGACCGAACTCAATATTTATTTTCAATGATGTAGCATGTGATAAACAGGATAATATTCGAGCATATTTTTCAATGGGTAGACACGAGCACGTTGATTCATTCTATCTCTGTCAGACATATGCACGCATTCCAAAGCATCTCGTCCGTGATAATGCTAACCTCCTAGTACTATTTAAGCAAGATGAAATGAATCTCAAGCATATATACAATGATCATGTAAACACTGATATGCCTTACGCCGAGTTCAAAAATTTATGCTCGGCATGCTGGGCCGATAAGTATGGATTTATTATGATTGACAAGGATAGTGATCTTGATCGAGGTAGATATAGGAAAGGGTTTGACTGTTTCGCGTGCATCGATAAGTAATAAATATTCCATTACTAGCTGATCTTGAAACAGTAGTATCCGCGACTCAGCTGCGACAACATGAAGAGTGAAAATATTTCTAGAGAACAAGACGTTTTGCGTAAAATCGTCAAAGCCAGCGATGCCATTCGACGGAAACATAAAATGTTGAAAACTGGTCGCGAGGCCAATGACCAGGCGATGCAAGAAGTCTTCAAAGCACTCGTGAATCCATTGGAAAAATTAGTGAATGTGTCTCATACAAGTAAAAATCGCGATACAGCACTTGTAAAGAAAGAAATTAAAGAGGGAATTAAGAATGAAATTAAGGATAAAATTAGAGATAAAATTAAGGAAGAAATAAATGATGATGAAGCTCGGGATAATATGGTCGAAAAAGCTGGAACGAGTAGAATAGTGAAACGAGAATATAGCGACAGCGACGATGATGACGAGCAAGATGATTCTTTTAAGTCCGCAATAGGCAACGATACTGAAGACATTATAAGCGATGACGATGATAATAAAATCGTGCAGACAAACGCTGAAGTAGATGAATTAATAAATGAATATCTCGCATTGTTACAATCAAATAGAACGTCCGATTTAGATATTTCTTATGGAGTGCGAAATCTTGCTAATAATAGGTTAATGATTGGAGACTCGCCGATACATTTTAACGCTACTTCCATTCAAATAGGAGATGTAAGCTATGGAAAAACTGTCGGACTCATTGAACTGTTGTTTAAAAAACAGCCCAATGCTGCTCATATTAGCGTCGATGATATGAAAAATTATAAGAATATAATTATCGGAACGGATGCACATAGGAAGTATTACAAAAGAAGAGAAGCGATCCGTGTGAATAAATCTTTCAAATTCACTAATTATATCACAAAAATTCTGAATGATGTTGAATACAGCGGAAAAGGTATATCTCAATATAAAGTTACGCAAAAAGATGTTAAGGTGGATTATGTTTATTGGGATGATCCAAACGAGCTAGTGAATCGGCTTCGTCTACTCTTGGCATCACAAACAGCTGGCAACTCTTCTCATAGAAACGAAATTATGTCAATTATAGAGGAACTACGGGAGGCCCAGATAATATATTAACTCGTCACCTATACAGATTTTCAACATTTGCAAGATGAGTGTCGATGTGTTTGGACGACAGCTCGATAAGAGCGCGGGTGTAAAAAATCGCGTTCTTCCCGGCCGCCCCGGCGCTCCCGGTAATTCCGGCATTGGATTTAAATTAACCGACGATGGCCATTACGATATGGAAAACAAAAGACTCCGCAATGTTGCCGCTCCGGAACAACAAGACGATGCTGCAACCTTAAACATCTTACATCGCAAAGTACATACCACCGTGAAGATTTTACGAAAAGAAATGAATGCTAGTAATCTCCTATTGGTTCAAGGGCTTGAGACAACAATGCAGGATATCATGAGAACTATAAATATCAACCTCGAAACAGTACAAGACTTGGCTACTCGAAACTCAAAGGCCATTGCCAACCTGGACGTTAGACTAAACGTTCTTGAAAATGAGCGCGCACAAAGAAGCACTAGTGGAGGAGCTACATAAATCAGCTAGACGGAACTATCCGCGTCGTCATGTGGATATTCGGGGTCTCGATGAGACCTGGCAAGCCGATCTCGTTGATATGCTCGCTTACGCGAATCAGAATAATAATTACAAGTATCTACTTACCGTCATCGATATATTCTCAAAATTCGCCTGGGTTGTGCCGTTGAAAAGCAAGATGGGCAAAGATACGACTACCGCAATGAAATCTATACTTACGCTTGGACGAGTGCCATCGAAGTTACATGTTGATAATGGTAAAGAATTTTATAATTCAAATTTCCAATCTCATGAAACAATATAATATCCATATGTACTCAACATTTAGTAACTTGAAAGCTTCGATTTGTGAACGTTTCAATCGCACTTTGAAAAATAAAATGTGGAAGCAGTTCAGTCTTCGTGGAAATTATAAGTGGACGGATATTCTACAAAAGTTGCTTAGCGACTACAACAATACAGTACATCGCACTATAAGAATGAGGCCGAGAGATGTTTGCGCCGAAAATGAAAAAAATCTGCTGCATACTGTGTTTGATAAGCCTCAAATTAAATATGTTAGAAAGACAAAATTTCAAGTTGGCGAAAAAGTTCGAATTAGTAAATATAAAAATGTTTTTGCGAAAGGTTATACGCCTAACTGGACAACAGAAATATTTACGATATCTCAAGTAATAAATACTTTGCCTGTGACATACAGATTGAGAGATTATGGGAATAAACCAATCGCCGGTGGTTTCTATGAACAAGAGCTGCTCGCGGTCAAACATCCCGATATTTATCTCGTTGAAAAAGTGTTAAAAAAACGACGTGACGAACTTTATGTAAAATGGCTTGGATTTGATAGCTCGCATAATAGTTGGATTAAGAAGTCAGACTTGTGAGAGTATCATGTAATTTATAATTATTTATTGAACGATACAAATATGAATAATCTTTGATATACACATAGTTATTGTAGTAATATTTGCATCTTTTCGGGTCCACCCTTCTCTCATTCCTCAATTTCTTCATCCTGGTCTTCGTCTTCTTCTTCTTCTTCTTCTTCTTCCTCCTCTTCCTCCGACGACGACGACAACGACAATGAGGACAACGACAACGACGACAACGACGACAACGACAACGACAACGACAACGACAACGACAACGACAACGACAACGACAACGACAACGACAACGACAACGACAACGACAACGACAACGACAACGACAACGACAACGACAACGACAACGACAACGACAACGACAACGACAACGACAACGACAACGACAACGACAACGACAACGACAACGACAACGACAACGACAACGACGAGGAATCCTCCAGCATCGCTAAACGAGCCCGCTCGTTCAGTTGCCGCCACTCGTCGGCGGACAAATTAATGGGGGTGAATGGACATTCGTCACCCTCCACGGGGTGGTTTTGCGCTGTTCTCCCGCGAGTTTCGTCTTCGTCTTCGTCTTCGTCTTCGTCTTCGTCTTCGTCTTCGTCTTCGTCTTCGTCTTCGTCTTCGTCTTCGTCTTCGTCTTCGTCTTCGTCTTCGTCTTCGTCTTCGTCTTCGTCTTCGTCTTCGTCTTCGTCTTCGTCTTCGTCTTCGTCTTCGTCTTCGTCTTCGTCTTCGTCTTCGTCTTCGTCTTCGTCTTCGTCTTCGTCTTCGTCTTCGTCTTCGTCTTCGTCTTCGTCTTCGTCTTCGTCTTCGTCTTCGTCTTCGTCTTCGTCTTCGTCTTCGTCTTCGTCTTCGTCTTCGTCTTCGTCTTCGTCTTCGTCTTCGTCTTCGTCTTCGTCTTCGTCTTCGTCTTCGTCTTCGTCTTCGTCTTCGTCTTCGTCTTCGTCTTCGTCTTCGTCTTCGTCTTCGTCTTCGTCTTCGTCTTCGTCTTCGTCTTCGTCTTCGTCTTCGTCTTCGTCTTCGTCTTCGTCTTCGTCTTCGTCTTCGTCTTCGTCTTCGTCTTCGTCTTCGTCTTCGTCTTCGTCTTCGTCTTCGTCTTCGTCTTCGTCTTCGTCTTCGTCTTCGTCTTCGTCTTCGTCTTCGTCTTCGTCTTCGTCTTCGTCTTCGTCTTCGTCTTCGTCTTCGTCTTCGTCTTCGTCTTCGTCTTCGTCTTCGTCTTCGTCTTCGTCTTCGTCTTCGTCTTCGTCTTCGTCTTCGTCTTCGTCTTCGTCTTCGTCTTCGTCTTCGTCTTCGTCTTCGTCTTCGTCTTCGTCTTCGTCTTCGTCTTCGTCTTCGTCTTCGTCTTCGTCTTCGTCTTCGTCTTCGTCTTCGTCTTCGTCTTCGTCTTCGTCTTCGTCTTCGTCTTCGTCTTCGTCTTCGTCTTCGTCTTCGTCTTCGTCTTCGTCTTCGTCTTCGTCTTCGTCTTCGTCTTCGTCTTCGTCTTCGTCTTCGTCTTCGTCTTCGTCTTCGTCTTCGTCTTCGTCTTCGTCTTCGTCTTCGTCTTCGTCTTCGTCTTCGTCTTCGTCTTCGTCTTCGTCTTCGTCTTCGTCTTCGTCTTCGTCTTCGTCTTCGTCTTCGTCTTCGTCTTCGTCTTCGTCTTCGTCTTCGTCTTCGTCTTCGTCTTCGTCTTCGTCTTCGTCTTCGTCTTCGTCTTCGTCTTCGTCTTCGTCTTCGTCTTCGTCTTCGTCTTCGTCTTCGTCTTCGTCTTCGTCTTCGTCTTCGTCTTCGTCTTCGTCTTCGTCTTCGTCTTCGTCTTCGTCTTCGTCTTCGTCTTCGTCTTCGTCTTCGTCTTCGTCTTCGTCTTCGTCTTCGTCTTCGTCTTCGTCTTCGTCTTCGTCTTCGTCTTCGTCTTCGTCTTCGTCTTCGTCTTCGTCTTCGTCTTCGTCTTCGTTTTCGTCTTCGTTTTCGTCTTCGTCTTCGTCTTCGTCTTCCTCTTCGTCTTCCTCTTCGTCTTCCTCTTCCTCTTTCTTTTTCTTTTTCTTTCTTCAATGGTCCGTCACGACGCTGCCTCGATTATGTCCCGCTCATCCGATGTTGTGGATGGAAAGCTCGAAACTGAGGATGGATCCTCGAGCTTTCGCTCCTTCAACCGAGACCATTGTTCCGGTGTATAAAAAAGATCGATCATGTCCGCATGCTCGCTTGATTCGATACGCGACCACCAGGCGCTCGGTTCATGGTGGGGAGCGGACGTAGCGGTACTAGGCGCGACTACCATCGTGCTATGATCCTCGGTTGAATCGGTGATACGCGATCGTTTTCTTTGCGGCTCACCAAAGTCCTCTGCGGATGCGTAGCCAGTGCCGGGAGCCGATGATGGTGGTGATGATGATGATGATGATGATGATGGACCCGGGACAGCGCCGTCAATTTGAAAGAATTCATCATCGGTCTCGCTTTCATCCTCGTCATTGTGAGGACTATTAAATCCTCTCTGGGCTGCCAATCCACGCTCTTTAATTACGCCCGTCATCAAGATACAGAGATCTCGGTTCGTGAAATAACCACCGTAATACGCAGCGAGGATATCGCTTCTGCTCGCGGCGAATAAGACACCCCGAAGTTTCCGAAGAACAGCATCTCGACACATATACCGCATCATACTTAATTTCTCCAGCGGCCATAGTCGATTAAGCGAAGGGTTTCTTTTAAGGAGAAACACCAAAAGCACATATACACTCGAATACGTAAACGATCCAACAGTCATCGTGGAGCGAATTGTTTTCTCTAATACGGGTGTAAAAGAACTGAGCTCTGTCGCATCTCGAAAAACTAATGCCATGCACCAAAAAATATTTGAAAAGAGTGGGGTAGGGGAGGGGGGGAGTAAAACTATGGAGGTTTTCCTCAAAGTACAATTTGCAGTCACTCAAGGGTCACATGTTCGGAGGAGAGAGAGAGAGAGAAACATGGAAATATGCAGGGTGTCATACAAAATCTTTGCCTGTGCAGGGGAAAGCAAGTGTTTCCAGAGACGATGCATAGGCCATGTGCTTGCCGCCGGAGCTCGAAAGAAAGGATAATTTTCGCTCGCTCTAGAAGAAGAAGAAGAACAACAACAACAACAACAACAACAACACGAAGAAGAAGAAGATGAATATGTCAATGAATATCATGACCCATATAATGATAATGTGATAAGTGATGTGAAAAGCGTTTTACAATAAAAACAATGGAACTTTATTTTTTATAAGAATACAATATATATATATATACATTTTGTGCACTAAATAATTTCCTATTGTCTATAACCCCAAGGTAGCGTATCGGTGGAATCATGCTGAAGCATTCTTTTATCGTCGTTCCAACTTAAAGCTAGCTTATTCTGTCTAATTGTCTCGACTTCGTGTTTTCGACTACGAATTAGGCACTGTCTCTTTATCAAATTTCGATGATTAAAAAGGCATTCCTTATAATCGGTAAACGTTATAGTTTTCAATGTCGACGCTTTGACGCCCTTTGCGCGTTTTTTATCCCGTTCGTCGTCCTGAACCTTATACGAGTACAATTTCGCTCTCAAATCCACGAATTCCGTCATAATTTTCCCATTATTCTCGTCTTTCATGAGACCTACTACTTTCTTGTTAACTAACGGGATTCCATACTCATTGTTTTCCGGATAATCGGATGTGTCAAATTTATGGATATCGCTCTTTATACTTTCAAAGATATCTGGAGTTGTAACATGATAAATAAGGCTGTCGGTATCGGTGTACAATAGTTTAGCGCTGTTATCGAATTTATTTTTCATATAATTATAGTGAAAATCATAAATGTATATCTTCGATAGATCTAATATCGTAAATCCAGCATAAATCGGTTTGTAAAATTTTACCGACGGCTTATCCAACTCTATAATCAGCATATCGTTGTCAAATACGGTACAGCTATGAAACGTAGGCTTTGCTATGAGAGACCGCGCGCCATACCTTCCAGTCCACCTGGTAACGAGTTTAACTTCACGATGTTTTCTCGGATTTTCCATCGTTTTTCCGAAGACGGAATTGTTCATTAATTTGAAAAAATTTTTCGCAAATTCATCGGTAGCTTTTTGACGCAACTCCGTATTCTACTCGATGTACTTTTTCAGCCATGGCGATTGTTTGAATTTTAAGACTCTATGGATTTTATTTAGCTGTAAACCCAAAGCGATGCACTGCTTGAGATTGCGATAGTGAATTATATATCTCGTCTTCGGTAATAAAGTCGTCATAAGTTTCGAATTCTTACATCCAGGCATAGGCGGCGTGAAATGTTCTGCGCACAACGGTAAGTCTTTGTGTCTTTCATGTAACTCTGTAGGATAATCGAAATCAACCTCCAAAATGTAGCCGACCGACGCACCATCCGCGATATTTTCTATGTCGAGACTTTCAAAATCTTCGACCCACTCGAAAGACCCATAGGGTAGCGATTCACTCATTGCCGCACCGTACAAATTATTCACATCATAGTACATAATGTACGATTCAGCCAATTCCGGATTAAAATCATTTTTCATATATCGGTTGTTCGCTTTAGCATACCTATTTGAACACTGTGCAACGCCCCCACGGATACCTTTTTCGATAAATAAGAGCATCTCTACATCGGTTAGCAGCTCGAACTCAACGTTTGTACATTTTAGCATTTGAATTTTGGCGATTTGAATTTTCCCTACTCAAATAAATTGGTATGATCTGCGATTTACCTTTCCTACTTTTTTTTACACCATAAACATTAATCGAGAGTCGATTTACCTTCTCGAATCGCGGAATGTCACGCATTCGCATCGGATAAGTAAAATCCATGTAATGTAGCACTGCCCTAAAATGCGGATACGAACTTGTTCGCTCACTGTTCCTCGTCGGTGGTGAAAGAGCCGCTGTCACTGCCCACAAAAAACAAAACGGATCGTTGCTTTTGATATTAACTACGGCGTGTTTCCGTTGAATATCCTTTGGAACTGCGATGTATGTAGATAATCCCCCTCGTAGCGGAACGTATTTGTTCATGTTGACGACGAGATTGGTAATTTCCCTCATGCTCCAACCAGATTCTTTTTCCTCGAACTCTTCAACTTTTTTCAATAAGTTTTCCTTCACGTGTTCTCTGAACCATCGATCCAAGTCCGTTGAGCGAAGAATCGCCTTATTCCTCGTGTTGAAGAATTTATTTTCCTCGATGATTTCGTCGTTTTTCGAAACCTCGAATATACACGCCAAGATCACGTTGATTTTCAGGTTGCGCCCCCTCTTCCTCGATGTTCCGTGGACCAGTCTCTTTACTCGTGCGACAATGAGACGTTTCGCATCATCCAGAAAATCTGCGAGATCCCGGTGTTGTAGATGAATGACTACGCCAGTTCTGATTCTTTTCTGGAAAGCTGTCTCCGTGTCGGCCCACTGCACTTTTTCCACCCTCACACCGGCACCGCGTTTTTTGAATTTCGCCGACAAAGACAATAATTCAACTATCGTCGTTTGAATTCTGATTTTTTCGCCAATTTTCAATGTACTTTTGCGTAAAATTTTGCGAAGAAGATTCACATTTTCGTTACCAAATTTTATCCACCGCTGCGCCTCAGCGCGCGAAGATTTGTCCCGGAGAGCGGAATACGCGCTTTGCATAATTGCGACGAGCTTTTTGCATTTTGCCGAATCCATTTTTTACGTGAACACGGAAAAACTGAGAGAAACTAATGATTGTGCATCGCATGCAATTCAATGCGAGAGGATGAATACAGACTGAGCGACTGAACTAAAAATCAAAGATATTATAACTTTGCCCCACTCTGCAAACCTCAAGAAAACTACTCGTGTCACTATCGGAGAGAGATGTAACAAGATCTTCGGCAATATCTTCGATAGTCCAGAACATTCTTGTGCACGTAAACCATGTATCGAAAGTGCCATAAATATCTTAAAGAGAAAAACACTCTGAGTTCTGGCGCTTGGGGCCCTGCAACTCATAAGCAGCTTCAATGTGGTCATCTGTGTACCATTCAGTTAAGGGCTTGGGGGGCTCGTGTTTCCCTGCACGTGAAAAGAGTAAAAGACAAAGCATTGCACAGGCTACAGCGTGGTACTGCACCTCCATAGTGTTATTGTTCGACATCTTCGACGATACGAGGGTGAAAGTCGAAGACCACACGCTTAGAGCATCCACTTGAAAAGGTGTTAGTGCCACGGGTGACGCGCACCATGTATTTCATACATTCGGAAATTTTTTTCTTCGCAGCTCATTCATAACGTGACTGTGCAGTCACTCGACTCGTATTCAACTGTATTTAGTATTTAAACCAAAAGCGATAAATTTCTTCGGAGTATACGACAGATGATACACTTTCAGGCTATGCAGTTCGTTATTCGAACCACCCACTGCCACCCATGAGAACAGGATCCTGACTCATCGAGCATTCATTGGGTCCCACTGTTCTAAGCATCATTTGTCTATGAATTTTTATCGCAGTCATAAATTTTCCATGCGACAAGAGGTCTCGGGGCTTGAAAATTGTTGTATACATAATCATCGATATTTGAAGTGTTTGTATATATTGCAAGAAAATTCCAAGAGAAAAATTCAACCTCACACTCACCCACCAGCGGCCTCCTACTCTACCCCCCCCCCCCCCCACCCACCTCCCACCTCCTCACCACCCACTGCATGCCGCTCACCGATTATCAAGAAAATCTCATTCAACCTGACAGATGGTTTGGGTCTCAGCTAAGACATCGGTAAATACCGATTCTGCAATACCTACCACCCACCCACCCACCTCCCATCACCCACCCACCCACCTGACAGCTGGTTTGAGTCTCAGCTAAGATATCGGTAAATACCGATTCTGCAATTCCTACCACCCACCACCCATCCACCCACCACCCACCCATCCACCTCCCATCACTCACCCACCCACCCACCCGACAGGTGGTTTGACTCTCACCTAAGATATCGGTAAATACCGATTCTGCAATTCCTACCACCCACCACCCACCCACCACCCTACCACCCTACCACCCACCACCCACCGACTCGCGCATACGCAGATCGAGTTGAGTCAGAACCAGCCTTGTATATCTACTCCTTCATTATAGGTATATTATTAATAAAACTTCTTCTTTAACTTTCTGTTTTATAACGAATCTTTTCGGGTTTTTGCCCGAAAGGGACGATGGTCGTTCCCCATCGCAAGTATTTGTGTCCTCCTAACGCTACTCCTTGCTTTCTGTCGAATGCCTCTCTTGTCCAAAACACCAATCGTGCAAAATCTAATTCCTTCCATTCCGGTGGTACCCATACTCCTCCCGGTCCTTTCCAATATTCGCATTCATCTTGCCGTTTCTCTAATATGTCTGTTACGGTCGGTCTATTAACGGTCACTTTTAACGTATATCTTTCCTCTCTGGGTACGCATGGCCAATTGAAAACCCATCGAGTCGTAGAGCCACTTTTTCCCTCTTGATCGTTCTCCATCGCTCTTTAACAATAGTAATTTATACGATTATTATATATTGTTTGTTTGTAATACATTTTTTTTTTTATGTTAGACGCGGATATAATTTTCCAGTTTTTACTGTTTCGGTTTGATTACTTTTATCTTTATTTTCATTTCCCTGTTCCCTTTTCTCTATCTCCTCCTCCGAGTCAGATTCTATCCGTGACTCCGTTTCTCCCTTCTCAAGATCTATCTGACTTTCTGTTGAACCTTTTGATGAAAGATCGCAAGGCACGGCAGGTTTTGTGAGGAGAGGATTGGGCTTGCGACAAAACGAATAAATATAATGCTTGGTTTGGAATATATTTGAGAAATTTTATTAACACCTTATACGCGCAGCACAGAGATCGATGACGAAGTAGGAAAAGAGACGCCGGTAGAGCGACGATTTGCGTGAGTCAGGTGACCGATCGGAAAACGACGAATTATTTACTAAGCTTCTTGCATGGCGCTCTCTCACTCTTCGATTCGGTGATTGTTAGCGCGATAAACTCACTGCTCCAATACTACCGCCGTTTGAGCGTTTGCCTTGAATCGAATATATTTTGTTTATTTCGCATAATTTTCGGAAACGATCTCTCGGCAGCGCTTTTGTAAGAATATCGGTTTTTTGCGATTCCGATGAAATGTACTTTATCTTTATTTCGTTGCTCTCGACTTTTTCGCGTATGTAATGATAACGTATGTCGACATGTTTAGTACGCTTGTGGAAAACTGGGTTGTTCACTAAGCGTATCGCGCTTTGATTATCCACATACAGCGTTAATTCGCGTTCGCACGGATAATCTAAGTCGCTGACTAGTTTGCGTAGCCACACGGCCTCTTTGGTTGCGGTTGCCGCAGCCACATACTCTACTTCGGTTGTGCTTAGCACGACTAGTTTTTGCCTCTGCGATGACCACGATATTGCCCCGTTCGCCATGCAAAAAAATGTACCCCGTAGTTGACCTTCGCGTCTCTATGTCGTTTGCGTAATCCGCGTCCGAGAACCCTACGAGATCTTTTCGCTACCGCCGCTTTTATATGTTAGTCCGTAGTCGCTCGTTCCTTTCAAGTATGCAAATATTCGCTTTACTGCTCTCCAGTGCTCGACACTGTGTTTGTTGACGAACCTGCTCACCGTGTTTACCGCGAACGCGATGTCCGGTCGAGATACAGCGGCTAAGAAGACTAGAGACCCGATTGCTTCGCGATACGGTACAATAGTCGACGCCTCGTTACTGTCTTCGCTTGGACTTAGAATCACGTGCGGATCGATTGGCACGCTGACCGACTTTGCTTCGCGCATCCCGAATTTTTCGAGAATTTTCTCCACGTACGCGCTTTGATGGATCGTAAGAGTTTTATCTTCACGATTTCTCTCGATTTGCATCCCAACAAAACAGCTCGAATCCCCGATTTTTATTTTAAAAGTTTCCCGCAATTTTCTCGCTATGTAATCTAACGTTGACTTTGATTTTGCCGCGATAAGCCCGTCGTCCACAAAAATCGCTAAGTAAACAATTTCCCCATTGACTTGCCCGACGAAAATGCATTGATCTGCTTGACTACACTCGAGATTGAATTGTCTTAGCGCTTCTAGGAATTTCCTGTTCCAGCAACACGGCGATTGCTTGAGCCCGTATAGTGATTTATTTAATTTGCATACTATTTTTTCTCTTTCGCATTGCTCGACCCCCAGACCCTCAGGCACTTCCATGAAGATGTCTTCTTCTAGATTACCGTAAAGGAATGCCGTCTGGACGTCGAATTGGAGTAGTTCGAGATCCTTCTCGGTTACGGCTGCTAGCAGTACACGGAGAGAGTCGAAGCGCACTACCGGTGCGAACGTCTCCGTGTAGTCCACTCCTTGTCGCTGTTGGAAACCTCTCGCGCACAGCCTCGCCTTGAACCGTTGAGTTCCCTTCGCAGGATCCTCCTTGACGCGGAAGACTTACATTGAGTCGATTGTCTTTACTCCAGAAGGCTTCGAGACAATCGTCCACGTTTTATTTTCGACGTGCGCTTGAAGCTCTTCATCGATAGCGCGTGCCCACTGCGCGGCATCGGCGCTCTTAGTTGCCTCTTCGTATGAGTTGGGTAATATGTATTCTGCAACGTCGACTTCGAATTCGTACCTCGTCGGCGGCCGGAGTGTTTCTCGCCTTCGCAGCACTCTCCCCTCTTCTTCGACCGGCTGTTGCTCTTCGACGTTTTCTTCTCGAATTTCTCGATCGCGGTTCGCGTTCTCACGTACTCCCTCTTCTCGTCGAGCTTCGCGCTCGCGTTGGGCATCGCGTCGTTGCTCTTCCCCCTCTTCTTGAATCTGCGGCTCCTCTTTCACTGACCGAATCGTCACGGTGTTGTACCCCCGAAACCCGGTTGATCAGTCCGTGCTCGAAGGTTGGGAATCTTACCCGAAATAATAAAAGGGATTGTACCAGTCGGGAGTTAGAACTCCAGTGAGAACCACCGAACGTTGTAAAAAATGATATTTATTAAAAGAGATAAAACAACAGAACAGTTTTACAATCAAATACAATTCGTGTGAGCAGTATAGCCCACTGAACAATTGACTATTTCACTTTACGATATAACTCACTCATCGATAGAACTCGGGTTCGATCCGCCATCGCGTATAAAACTTGTAACTCGAATTCCTTGCTCGAATCCCTCGGACCAGACGCACAGTTTCAGGAGTCAATTCGGACCCCCTGTATCACGAGTCAATACCAGACTGTCTGATGCTCGCGCTCGTACCGATATATACGGACGAGCTTGTCAACATAATTCCGATGACGAAGCATTATTACAATATTCGGTAATAATGCGACCATCGGATATATTACGACATTCGTCGTTTTTCGTTGACTGCTGTTTATTATTTACCGCTCCAGATTCTGTTCAAGAATTTGGAGACTCCGCGCTACACTAACTGCTGACGCGTTGTATGACTTGACCGCGATTGAGAGTTGCGCGCTCGATGCGTCGATTGCTCAATCGCTCGCGAGGCGCTCGATTTCGGCGATCGCGCCTCACGCGTCGCCTGCATACCTCCGCTATTGCACAATGCATCTTTCTGTAACGCCTGCGATATTCGCGGTACAACAACGGTCTCAATTTCGTCGTCGTCCTCGTCAAGTTCTACTTTGCCGATTTTCTCGCTGAACGTCACGTCTCGCGTCACGCTGACTCGCTTCGTTGTCGGGTCGTAGACACGGTAATTCGACGAATCGCCCTCGTATCCGACGAGAACCATTTTTCGAGCACGTAAATCGAATTTTTTTGTGAATTGTTTCGGCGTATGTACGTACGCCACGGAGCCGAAAATCCTTAGGTGACTCATGAGCGGCTTCTTGCCGATCCACTTCTCGTACGGCGTCGAGGTATCGCCCGATGATACCGTGCGGTTCAACACGTAGATCGCGGTGTTGACTGCCTCAGCCCACAGGGATAGCGGCAAGTTTTTCGCGTGAATCATTGTCCGCGCGCTCTCCACGATCGTGCGGTTTTCTCTCTCGGCCTTCGCGTTTTGCTGCGGCGTGTACGGCGCCGTGTACTCCTTCTTGATGCCCCGCTCTTCGAGATACTTGTCCATCCGCTCATTACGGAACTCTCTCCCGTTATCCGATCGCAGGATTTTCATCACGGTACCAAATTTTTTCGCGACTAACTTTTCGAATATTTAAAATTTGTCGAAGACATCCGATTTATGTCGCAGAAAATAAACATGACGATAACGAGTCGCGTCGTCTACGAAGGTTAAAAAAAATCTCGCGCCGCCGGGCGATTCGACAGACATCGGTCCGCAGACATCCGTATGAAAGACTTCTCCCGGTTTTGTCGAAACTTTTTCGCGATTACTGAACGGTAACCGATGCGACTTCCCGAGTCTGCACATCTCGCACACGAAATCGGTTTTATCGTTTATCGAGACTCCTCGCTCGAGCCCTTTATCCACGAGTTCGCGTATCGCGCGCTTATCCACGTGACCGAGTCTCGCGTGCCATACTCGTAAGTTATACGCCGCCACATTTGCTTCTTCCGCGTTCGATTTTACGACTCGGAGGAACATCCGATATATATCGTTGTTTTGTCTCACTCCGAAAGCAACGACTTCGCGACCGTTCACGATATTAACGAAATTATCCCGGAAGTTTACCTCGTAACCTCTTCGCGTGCACGCGCCGACGGAAAACAAATTTTTTTTTAAACTCGGAACGTAAAGAACGTCTTCTATTCGCGCGTCACTCCACAGGCCTCCGACGAGTTTCTTACAGAGCACGACACCTCTTCCCAATACGCGACACTCGTCACCGTCTCCGAGCGACACCACGCCCCCGTCAGAGGTGGCTTCATAGTCAATTAGCCAATCGCGCCGAAACGTCATGTGTCTCGATGCACCGCTGTCCGTTATCCACACGTCGTCTTTTCTTATTGCGAGCAGCTTTCTCAGCTGTTCACCGCTTGGCGCTTCGGGTTCACTCGTCTCACGCTTCGCGCTTCGCGAACTTTCAGCAACGAACGCGCAGTCATGTGACTGGTCTTGACTCCCGGACCCCCCCTTTTTCTTTTCCGGGCACTCGTGCGCGTAATG
The DNA here is from genome assembly GCA_964006125.1 of Cryptus viduatorius. Taxonomy (NCBI): domain Eukaryota; kingdom Metazoa; phylum Arthropoda; class Insecta; order Hymenoptera; family Ichneumonidae; genus Cryptus; species Cryptus viduatorius. Next base: position 16,329,283 of record OZ023224.1, on the reverse strand, counting down.
ACCCATGTCGTTGTACCTATAGCACTTTACGTCCCTCTTATCCGTTTTTTTCTTTTTCTTACCTCTCTGTATTTTCTTTTTTCTTTTTTCGTCTTTCGTCGCCGAGAATGCGCTGTCTCCGTCCTCGCTTTGACTCAGTCGCGTTTCCTCCCGAATTAGCCTCTCCTGCAGATTTTCGAGCGTTTGACGAGCTGGATCCACGCTGTCCCACGCCGTCTGCAACGTGCTGTACTTGGGCGACAGACTCCCCAGGATCTTGGCCATCACGGTCAAGTCCGTCACGTGCTCCCCAACATCCTCGATTTGCGCAGCTAAGTTACGGATTTTCGCGATGTGTTGAATCACTGAATCACTCGTCGACATTCGATACTGGTGGAATTTTTGCAGCAACAAGAGCTTATTTGCCGCCGAACGTTGTTCGTGTATCGCGCACAAACTGTCCCACATACTTTTCGCGGACTCGCAGATGAGCAACGGCTCCATCTGATCCGGTTCGAGCGCTGACGAAATGAGGAACATCGCCTTCGCATTGTCGCGCACCCACTGTTTCGCCTCAGGAGTCGTTCGATCTTCCGGCATAACACGTGTCCCGTCGACAACTTCGTTGATCTCGTTGGCCGTAAATAATGCGTTGAGCTGAAATTTCCATTGCTGGAAATTCACTCCGTCGAATTTTTTTACGTGCCGAGCTGAGATGTCTTGTGACATCTTCGGATACGAATCACTCGCGTCACGACTCACTCCACAGGAGTGAGTCGTGAGGGAGGAGCAGATACGCACTCACGCGTGATCTGGGCCCATAACCTGTTGAACCTTTTGATGAAAGATCGCAAGGCACGGCAGGTTTTGTGAGGAGAGGATTGGGCTTGCGACAAAACGAATAAATATAATGCTTGGCTTGGAATATATTTGAGAAATTTTATTAACACCTTATACGTGTGCGCAGCACAGAGATCGATGACGAAGTAGGAAGAGAGACGCCGGTAGAGCGACGATTTGCGTGAGTCAGGTGACCGATCGGAAAACGACGAATTATGCCGATGAGTTCCGAGCCCTTTTTCGCGTGTATTTACTAAGCTTCTTGCATGGCGCTCTCTCACTCTTCGATTCGGTGATTGTTAGCGCGATAAACTCACTGCTCCAATACTTTCACTTTTTTCTTTTTCCGCATCAGTCGTTCTCTTCTTGAGATGTATTAACAGATTGGTTACCGAATCCCAAATTGCTCCCATTAAGAATAATGACCACCCGTATACGGTGTGCAATGCATATCCATGTATTATTGTGTCAATGATTAACTTTATAACCCTTATTATCATTATTATTCCTATCAATCCTGCGCTAATATTTCCGAAAGCAACGATTTTTTCCAACATTCTTTTCCATGCATTTTCCATTATCTCCTGTAGTTCAGGGCCGTCTATTAATTTAGCAAACGAGCCCCCTTGTTGTGCGGTCGGTTTTCCCAGTATTCCTCTGGCCACAGTGTTCAATACTGCTGGTCGCTCCGCAGGAAACATAATGTGGTCCCGAAGCTGTTCCAGTTCCGCTGCTGAATAAATTCCGCTTGTTGCCAATGATCTCGTACATTTATACGTCCATGTTGGTTTTGTATTTGGTCTTATCATCTCTGGTGGATATACAGGTATTGGTCCAGGCATCATCCCATACCAATCTCCGTCGATGTAGTACATTGGTGCAACCATTTTGTTGCATGTAATCTGCATTCCCGTTTTCATCAGTATGTGAGTCCTTGGCGCCAAAAAGTAGCTGTTGTCGCCTTCCGTGACAGGTAGATGTGTATAGCATTCCTCTTTTTGCTGTACTTGCACCTCCTTTGGTATACACTTAATAATAACCCCCCCCCCCCCCCTTACCTCCCCTGATATCACGGCCATATATCCTGGTCCCTTCATGAGATGATACGCGAATTCGTCCGGCAATTCCGTAGCTATTGCCAAGCGATTTTTCAACATTTCTCGTTCCAGTTCACACTTGTGCTAATAAATCGTGATACACTTGTTGCGTTTGAGTCTGTTGTGACGTGATTTTTTGGAATCGACGTCACAAAAACCCAAAACTACCGTTACTCGCATGGAAATTACGATTTTAGTGCTGAAGTTCGCGTTACTGCCTCTCCCAGCGACTTAAGATACCGTCACGCTCTCGTTGAGTTACCGATCGAGATTTTTGCAGTTTATTTTGTATCTTTTTGTTGTAATTATTCCCAATTAGCTTCATTATCGTTATTATTTTAGTTCAGTTCGAGTTTGGAGATTCCGTTTGCTCAGTTTGGTTCACGATTTCAGATTCTTTTTAGTTCAGTTTAGTCGACGTTTCCGACTCTATTTGGTGGTGTAAGAAGTAATAATGAAAAGCCCAAATAGAGAAAGGACTCGGCGAAGAGTCTTGCGAATACGTCAAATTCCGGTGCAAACCCGGCACCCCAAGAGATAGTGCAATGCGTTGAGATCAGGCGGAGGTATCGTTTGGTCCAGGCAAGAGTGGTGGAACACCTTGCGCTGCGTTATAGTTGAGTAGAGCCTTGTATCTCACGCATTGACTAGGGGGAAGCGATTGCGAAGATTCGTTCAAGTTACCGCGTTATAGTATCGACTCTCGATTCGATAAAGTCATGAGATGGTTGAGAGGGCAGTAGATATCGGTCAAGCTCCCGAAAATAATTATCATAATTCGTTACGAATTTTCGTAGGCAAATCGAAAGTCTACCGAGAGCTGCCCCAGAGGTAACTCGGGTCTCTTTCGCGCTCCCGTGTTGTTGACGTTCGGCCTATTGTTCGCGCGCTCGAGTGAGGCTATCTCTCTCGCGCACACAGTGTGGCCTAGCAGTCAGTTTCTCGTTCGCGTTCGGCTATCGCTCGAGTTTCGCGAGTTGAGTGTAGCGAAAGAATTTTTGTAATAAATTCTTCGCGATCCCGTGCGTGAGTGAAGCATTAGAAATAATGCTCCTTGTGCAGCGGTGATAGTGATTCGGTTCTCGGTGTATCGTGAGATACAGGTTCCCGCTCATTACAGGATTAAAGTGAAGTTTCGGTGAGTTTTTGAATTATAGAAATTTGTCGATCGCTTATCGATCCGCTTTTGTTACGTTCTCGTTAGCTCGCTTCGATCGTTCGTTCAGCTGAGCGTTTTCGATGCACTTGCGTGTGATCCCGTGGCTTCTTAGCCAAATTATTATTTTTCGGTCCCGCTTAAGTTAACGTTGAGATTTCGATCTCCGTTTCTCGTTGCTATTCTATTGACCTCGGATCGCGACCCTTCTACCACAACCCGCATCCTGAGCAACCGTGCATTTCCGCAACCGTTTGCTTTCGTGAATGCGCCGGCGTTAGTTCTCGTATCGTTTTCGTTTCGTTTCGTTTTATCGTTGCGGAGGTCGCAGTTCCACCGACCTCCAGTTTAGTCCGGATTGGTGATTCCGGCGAAACAAATATCTACCCTGCGGAGGTCGTTCCACCGGCCTCCAGTTTAGACCGGTTGTTAATACCGGCGAAACAAAATTAACTGGCGCCCACCGGGACGCCGATGCATCCGCGAGGGTGGACGGCCGAAGGTGACGTAAGTTTCGTTCGCGTTTTGCTCCCGTTTGGTTTGAGCTTTTCGATTTTTTTTGGTTTTTTTTATTTTATTTATTGAGTTTGAGTTAGAGATTCCGTTAGGTGAAAAATACGTCACACTGTATATGCCTTTCAATGTACACGAATTTTGAGTTCACGTACGTATACATATCCATGTTTAACACTTCCATTTGTTTTCCTTGTAAGAATATTTGTCCATTTTCCACCTCGTAAATAAACAACTTAGGATGTTCCGTTCGCACTATGTTCTGTCCACACACGGCCACTGTTCCACGCACTACCCATGCAAAGATTACGTCTGCGGTGGTTACCGTGTATAACATTTGCGTATCCTGGTCCACTCCCTTTTCAGCCATTCCCGAATATAACACTCCATATTGTCCACTGTCACAATTTCCAACTGGTACAGTATCCCAAAAGGTATATCCCCCTTCCAGATCCAAACATTGTCCTTCACTGAGTTCACACCGAATTCCCGATTTTAGATAAACTTTGTTGTTTTTCAGTCCCACTGCTGCACGATAGTCTCTCAAGGTGATTTTCACTTCCGCTAACACTATTACCCCATCCCAACTACCGAAAGGATCAGAGTAAGAGGCACCTTCACAGGCACCATCCTGTCCTACTTTCCCTGCTATTGTTACTGCATGAATTATACTGTGATTTCCTACGATACCGGTAATTAACGTTTTTTCCACTTGTAATGATCCATGTTCATACATTCGAATGCATACATCTCTGGATACCTCGTAGACATATGAACCTTTTCCATTTGCTACATCGCTTGTATGCGAAAACATTCCGCATTTTCTAACATCCCTAGCTATTTCTACCTTACACTGTCGTACATGTACAGAGTCGTAATCGTTTATCTGCAACAACTGGATTCGAACCGCGGTGATGTTCAGTGTTGGCGATGAAACATTGCATTCCTCGATTCCCAGAAGCGATAACGTTGTGACGTTTGACTTAGCTGTCCCACAATCGTATCCGATCATCCCCGCACATAACCCCGTTATCAGTAACACCCCTAATATGGATGAGGGTATTTTCGCTCTCATTCTCATCTGTGTTTAAAAAAAAAAGAAAATAGCTAATTTAGCATTTAAGTATTTATTAAGTAATATTGATTACATGGTTTTAACATGATATATTTTTGGTTATTGTTGTTGATATTGCTTTTTATAGGTATTTGTTTTCCATAAGTGTTGATTACATTTTTTTTTTTATATTGTTATTTTAACAATTTTTCCAACTTGATTATTATGTAATGGATTATTTTTTTTTTTCTAGTTGGCCTCATTGAACCCTTCCATTCCCCCAAATCGCATTATCAGCTCATCCAACTTCCCTTGGAAACGGTTGCGAGCGTTGTACAATACAGCCACCAATGCCTTCATTGCTATGGCTGTTGTCCGCTCAATGGATCCAAATTCAATGGCTACGAATGGCTCTTCTTCTGGCCAAATCGCAACCAAAGCAATCGTTCTTTCATGCTCCCCTTGATATTCTTTTTCCTCCAATCGTATTTTAAATTCACCCAATACTTTTATTGATGATTTCATGTGCTCTATCCCGTCAAAATCCCCAATATACTCTTCGTAACTGTCAATTTTCAATACCAAATCGTTTATTAACTGAATTCCCACTTTAAGTCAGTGATGCCAGACTCGCGGGCGAAAAAGTCCCGCACGTTCACCGCGCTCCTCCCACTACCCGACGCTGGCCGGTGGGTGGGCGTGGTTACGCGCAACTGAGTCGTCGGGACAGTGACGTCACGCGCCCCCGAGCCACCGGGCTTTCGCGTCACGCGTGACGATTCACCAGCTCCAGCGTCTCGCGCACTTTATTGCGCACAATTTAAACGCCAAATTTGCGTCTTGCGTTTAATTGGGTTTTGAGTTTACTATTACAATAAGGACTCGTAATGTAAACTCCGAATAAAAACTGTAAATTACCAATACCAAAACTGAAAACTGAAAACCGATAACTCCAAATAAAATCTCGACATTTTCGTGAAAAATAGAAAAAAAAAAAAAAAACAAGACAACTTTATGTGACTGGAAAATTCATTCGATTAATATTTCGAACTTCAGTCACATAAAATCGTGCAGCCGTTTGCAAATTAATGCTGCATCACAATTTTTTTCAATCTAAATCTTAATTTAAAACACTGCACAAATTTTTGAATGGCATTGTTAAAAAAAATAATAAAGATCGCGATGGAGCATCAATTTCCCAGGTCCCACCACGTGGAGGTCGGCGCAAAAGGACCCGCCCGTAGGGCCGTTAATTTGTCAGTATTGCAAAGCAAATTCTGACAAAGTAAAGGCCCCACTCCCTCCCACCAACAGTAGTCTCTTATTTCTTAAAAGAACTAAGAGCAACGGATCGAATAAAATTTATATATTAATAAGTTAATAAACTCCAATAAAAAATATCTATAAACAAGTAAATAAATAAGCAAATGAACAAGTAACAAGTAAATAAATAAGTAAATGAACAAGTAACAAGTTAATAAATAAGTAAATAAATGCATTTAAATTCCTAACAAATGAATATTAATTGCATATTTTATTGATATTTAACGCGTTGATAGTGTACCCGATGTACCTGATTATTTATTTACATTTATCTAACGCGGTCAGTTTACTTTTTTTGATTATTTTGTTGCCCGTAAATTATTTACGTCGCGTACCGGAAGTCGTATTAACGATTTTTTTTTATTGACGTTTCGCTTATTTTTACTACTGATTATTTTTCGTGTCAATTGCGTGTACCCGATGTACCTGATCATCTATTTACAAGTTTTTTTCTAACGCGGTCGATGAATTTTAAAATGATTATTTTGCGCGTCGATTTTTTTAACCGGATGTACCTGAATTCTTATTTAATTTAATTGACTCGAGCTTTGATCGTAGTTTAATACGTACGCATGACGGATACGAACAAGCTTGCTTACTCTACGTTAGGCTCTTGTCGTGAATATAAATTTGTACTATTATGAAGCTCCAAGTGTTGAGCATCTACTTGAAAGCTTCTACAATCTACTCCGGCATTCTGAAATGATGATCTTACTAGGCAGATGGCATTGAGGCACTTCTGGCCTATCTTATTTCGCTTCTTCGTTTTAACATCAGTAACGATGGAGAATATGCGTTCGGCCTCGGCATTCGAATGGGGAAGCGACAAAACTATATCGGTTAATTGCTCTAGAGTAGCAAACATTTTCTCGTCTAATACGGTAACTTTTTGATAAATTTCTTTCCAAAACGCATCTACGTCAAGACTAAGGAGATGTCTTTTTTCTTCATTGTTAAAAGCTGAAGGCAAAACGTTCCACTCGAATGCTAATTTTGTGAGGTCGAACTCTCCAAAGCGCGTAGCAATCTCGGACAAATCTCTAAAGGTTCCTCTTTTCGTAAAATCAAGAGCGATATGTGGGTCCAAAAATCGCAGTTTGTCAAAAAACGAAGGCTTCAGGGGGAGTCGCTTCTGCATCTCCGTGATAGCCGTTACGTAGAACTGTAAACAAGCTTGTCGTACTATTCGCACGTTGGCCGAGGAAATCTTTTCTAAGAATTGATCGCATTCGGGACCGAGGAACACTTGTTCGAGGGGAACGAAATTGCGCGGATCAGAGGGATCTATGGCACCCGAAGCCAAATCGTCAATCAGTTCCGGTATTATAAAGTTACTCGCGAACTGCGAGACGAGAAGCCTGCTATTTTCGGCTAGTTTGTGAATAAGTACTTTCCTCGACTGAAAGAGTGCGTTAAACGAGTTAAAAAAGTTAAGTGAATACTTAAGAAAAAGCAGGAAAGCTTTTGTAGTCTTATTATTCATTTCGTGAACGATTGTTTGCGCGGATTTGAGTTTATCTTTTCTCACGACATATGTAAAGAAATTCGACAAAGCGTCCCAGTTTTCAAGAAGCCGGGCGACGCATTTTTGCAAAGACAGCCATCGCGTGTCTGACATCTTTAAGATTTTATGAGTCTCGAGATCTAAAAGTTCTTGGAACTCTCGGAGGAACGCACAGCGTTTCGCACTTCCGGATACGTACGTAGCAATGCTTCTAATCAATTCTTCACACGAGCGTGGCAAACAGGTGCAAGCTTTACTTGCGATTAAGGCAGACGAATGGCAAATGCAATTTAAAACTACGAGCCCCGGGGCATCTTTTCGCAAACGAATCATGAATGAATTATGTATCCCCGTCATTACCGATGCGTTGTCAGATGCCATACCGACAACGTTAGCAATGGGGACCCCTTTCGACTCGAGACAAAACTTGAATGCGGCGTAAACTTGCTCAGCCGAACAATCTCTAGCATCTAATTCTACTAACTCTAAAAGTTCCGTCACAACGAGCTTAGTTTGAGGTGAAACGAATTGAACGAGCACGCAGAGGGTTTTCGTGTCTGTAATGTCGGTGCTCTCGTCGACGAGCACTGAAAACTTTTGATTTTTTAAAATTTCGACGGTTTATTCTTGTTCTCTCGCGGCGAGACAGTTTTCTATTATTTTCGTACACTTCGTTCGTCCAAGCGTTACGTCCTGTGCGACCCGAGAGTCCTTAAAAATATCTTGTATTACCGGTATCAAGTGCTCTACGGTTTGAATACCTACGTTATGTTCTGCATAAAAAGCTGATAATTTAATCTCTGCGGATTTTACCGCTGCCTTATGGGCTTCAACCTCGCGGGGTTGTACAGCAGCCTCCTCGTCTGCAGTAAAAAGCCCGCGTTTTCTAATGTGCGCCGCGGTCCTAGAGTGCTTAGTTATCTCGCTTCTACCACACGTAAATTTTTTTTGGCAACAAATGCAAAATGCCTTTGTTGGCTCGTCGCGTACCGGTTGCAGCCAGCCCGCGAACTCCGGTAATTCTAGCCAAGAATCGGAAAAAAGTTTTTGTCTTACGCGTTTTGCCGGGGGTTCACCGTCGTCTTCGTTTCGGGAGCTCGGCCCTGGAATTGGATTTATCGCATCCATTATCACGCCCGATGTCACTAATTAATTTGTCCAATGTTTATTTAGTATTTATCCGCGACGCGAGTACGATCAAAGCTCGATATTACGATCGCGAATGAACAAATGGCCGACAGAAAACAGTTCGAAAGTTTGCCGGTAGCGAAGCGCGATAAAACGTTGCGACATCTGATGGATGGATCATCGAACTATTCTACTGGCCATGCGCGGTGGAACGAACGCGGGACATTATTAACGAACAGTGTCGATGGTTCAATCCCGAGCAAATGTGTTTTTTTTTTTTTTTTTTACGAAAAATAATAATTCTTCGAAAATATTGTTCCGATATTTTCGACATTTTTTATCAATAAAAACTTGCATCGTGATATAAACAAAAAAATTTGATTCCCCGATTTCTTAATTATTAGCTATTCTAGATAGATAAAATTACTTATAATTGTATGAGTGATGATAGTCCAGTGGTATAGCTGGAGTTTCGAAATCGGAAAGTCAGCGGTTCGCTCCCGCGTTATTTTATTTTTTTTTTTACGGAGGAAATTTTTTTTTTGCTGTGCCTAAACGATTAAAACAGTTGAACGAACGATGTTCGACGAATTTTTCGTTCAACTGTTTTAACCGTTCGGGGCACAGCTAAAAGTAACGATAAAGATTTTTTTTTTTCACGACAATTTTCTTTTCATTCTGTGCCCAAAGAATTGAAAGATTGAAAAAACAATGATTGAAAATATGTTTGTTTAATTTTTCAATCGTCCGGGCACAATACAGGGGTGAAACATAACGAAAACGTTAAATTTTGTTATTGTTTAAAGGGATTTATTGTTATTTTTAGTCTGCATTAATTATTTAATTAAAATATGTATTTTTTTATTTTATTACGAATTTATTTATTCGTTACTACGTTCATTTACGCCAAGCCAACGTGTCGCGTCATAACTTGTGACGTCACCCACGCGGGCGACGGGGCGGGGGACAGGTGAGAGAGTAGGCGTGGCTGACGCGCGCTCAAGCCAATACACAGCAGGTAGCGTGCGGGAGTTTGTTGTCCCGCCAGCGCCGGAGAAGGGGCAAAAATGTCCCGCATGCGGGACTTTTCCCGCCAGTCTGGCATCACTGCTTTAAGTGCAATCCCTTCCCATCTTTCCGCTTGTCTTTTCCAGACCGCTTCTTTTCCTGTTTTCTCTAGCAATTCCTTCACTGCTCCTTTCTGAGCCATTTCTCGAGTAGCTCCTAATCCCGTCCCTTTAAGTCCTGCATATCTTGCTTCTATTTTAAATGAATTCCCGGCTTCGTTGCCGTCCGTTATCTCTTTGAATTTCAGGATTTTCCTGCTTCCCATACTCTCAGGTTGATTTACTTTCTGTCTTGGCATCGTGTAGTGTCTGTAATGGTTAGAAAATGATAACATTTACTCAGGTGTTATGTGTGAAAGTCTCAGTCGATTCGCGTGCACCACCTGCGTATGTTTCTTGGTTTTTAGGCACTCACTATAACAATAGGCAAAGAGTGCCTATTAAAATGACCATCCGTTGCTCTTCGGAGTCTGTCGAAGGGGTTACTCCGCAGCGCATACTCCAAAAATTTTTATTTCTCACCATTTGCTTCGGTGTATCTCCAACATCATGCGTAGTTACTTTGAAGTGACTGCGATGAACAGAAATGTTTTTTTTAGCCTGCGGTGCAATGAAAACAACTTTTTGGCTGAATTTTTGTTCTCGGACGTCCGTATGACACTGTAACTTTAGATGGTGCGAACCAATTTTGTTGTCCTTCGCAGGGTTTTTTTATTACATTATTTCCAGTATGCACATTACTTTTAAAACCAATCTAAGAGCTTTAAGTATTTTTTCTAAAAAATTATTGGCCACAATTTGCATTTGCCTTCGGTCAAATGTCCGTACGGTGCCATCAAAATGAACTCTACGAACCAATTATTTTCTCCTTCGCAGCATCATTTTGTTTTATCAAAAGCACTACGCACAGCAAATTTAGAGACAATCCTACATCTCTAACTATTTATTCATCACAATTTTCCATAAAAAAATGATTTTCTCACATCTGATGTCCGTACGGTGCTCCAATTAAGAATCCTGGAAACCAATTCTTTTCTATTTCGCAACAATATTTCATTGCATCGAAAGCACTATGCACAACAAATTTTGAGTCATTCTGACAAATATAATTTTAATTATAAAATAATTCAAAAACAGTGGTTATAACAAGATTTGCTTTAAAGGTTATGTTATTTAGATTTGACAAAAATCCATTTTTCATCATGTTAAAAAAAAAAACTTCGGTTGTGAAAAATAAAACACGAAATATCATACACAGATTCACAAATGTTTGCGTTTTTTATTTCCAAAATAATATATTATCACCGAAAATCATTCGCAATATTTTACCATATTTTATTCACATTCGTAATAAAAATGATAAATTTCACGTATTCACTGAAAAAATTGGTAGTAAACTCACAAAAAAAGATTCATCGAATATCCAAAATAATTAAAATTTCCCAAATAGAACTAAAAAAAATCGCGAGTATATATTTTTTCGTTTTATTCTATCTGTCAAACTTTGGAAGCAGATGACAATTTCGTAGCAGACGATACACAGATGCTCATACGTCGCGGCGCGCGTACTCTGTGGCCGGATGATTTTCAAATTAAAAAAAATCGACATCTCGTTTCAATCTTTGTTCCTATTTTACGTAAATATAAATGGATTCTACGCGGTATAGCGCAAATAAAAAGTGTGCAATCATAAAAAAAAGAATTTTCTATCCTTCGACCGTCGAAGATTCATCGCAGCCGAAATCTTTGTCAATTATGTTCACCCGATTAATTCGTTTACAGTTAATAATAAAAACTGCAAATTCTTTTTCTGGTAACGTATTTCCTCCTCTTCAAAACAAGCCAAAATATGAGTCGAAATCTTTTTTCGCTGCCGAGATATGATTTTTTTTAAGCAAAGACTAATTTTACGAATTTTCGTCAAAAAACGAATCGTTTTTTCAAATTTCTCGAAATTGCCGTCTCTAATCCTTTCCTCTCAAAGAAATCGTATTTACAAACTGACTCTCTGCGTTATTGCGCAGATAAAAAGTGTGCTACGTTTAAAAATTTAATTTTTTACACTTCGACCGTCGGAGATTCATGACGTTCGAAATCTTTGTCAATTTTGTTCGCTGGATTTATTCGTTTACACTTGATAAGAAAACTGCTAATGATTATTCTATAGACGTATTTCCAACGTTTTTTTTTTTTCAAATTTTTTCAAATTTTCGTCGAAATACGAATTTCTTTCATATGCTCACGTCTTGAAAAGTTTTTTTTGCAAAAAAAACAAACAATTGTACTCTAAAAGAACAATTATAAACAATTATTTATCAAGAAAGTGAAAAACACTGAATTTGTCGATTTTACGAGTTATTCCGTACCGAGAAACTTATCCTCGTTTGTGATTAAATAAAATAAAAAAAATACGATATGATATGATGCTAAATTTGATATTTTTAAGCGACGATAAATATCAATAAAATTTCATTGAAAAACGAAAAAAATTATCGAATTTCTCAAAGTTCTCGTCTCCAATACTTGTCTGTTCTACAGAGACAATAACGAGCTGATTCCATGTATTACGAAGAAGAAAAAAAATATATCTCAAATGGTAGAAATGAAATTTGTTATAAGAGGACTGTCAGAGCCTTCAAAGTCGAATTTTTCAAGAATTTCATCAATTTGTAAAAAAATATTTCGGAGCTATCCAAGATGACAAATTTTTGATTCGAGTAACGTACTACTTCCTCTTCAATACAAGACAGGAACCAAAACGATATATTTTTTCGTTCTCGAGATAGCATTTTTTTGCATCATCCATAAATATCGACAAAACTTCATTGAAAATCACAAAGAATAGCAAATTTCTTGAACTTCTCTTCTACAATGATTTGGTTTCCTACAGATAAAATAACGAACTGATTCCATCAATTATGGGGAAGAAAAAAAACACTGAAGGGGAAGGATTTAAAGGGGATATTTGGCCTGAATGCTAAATGGTAATCGTATTGGTGTCGGTACATGTTTTGTGTGTTTGTTTTATATTCATTAAATCTGATCATAAGTTTTAAGCCAATAAAACGACTTTACTAGACATGATTTGATTCGTTAAATTAATTCGATCAACTTCTACGTGGTGCAATTCGTTATATTTGACGCGTGTCTCAATATTTGACAATTTATCATCAAACAAAAAGGAAATATCCGTCGTGAATATTAATAATCAATTGGTACAAAAAAGAAATATTTTTATTCGACGAAGGTTAAACACTATGAATGAATTTACGTAACTGATAAATGTTTTTCCCTCATACGTACTTTCGAAAAGAAACGCAGAGCGCGACGTATAAACATACTTCATCCGTAGCGCATAGCGCGATGTGTAAATACACTCGATACGGAGCGCGCAGCGCGACGTGCACCCCCGTGAGTGCCTTAAAAAATGTCCCTTCGGGACATTTTTCGGGGGGTTTGGGGGGCGGAGCCCACCAACAAGAGCATCTGCGCCCGCAGGGCGCTGAGACGCTTGTTATTTTTACATTTTGATTGTTCATTATTTCGGCAACCTCATGTGGTCCTGTGTATAAATCAGCCAATTTCTTAGGTTTTAGTCCATTTTGCAGGAAAACATAATCACCTACTTTGAAAGTTCTTACGTTTAATTTCTTATCATGCCTCTCCTTGGATTTAGTTTTTGCGTTCATCAAGTTTTCTCTCGCGGTTTTTCTTATTTCATGTAACCGTGTCACGAGTTTTGTCAAATAATCCCTGTAACCGGGAAGTTCGTCCTCCTCATCCAAAGGTTCGCTAGATGGCACTCGAGCCATTTTCCCAAATACCAATTCATACGGTGTATGTTTCGTTCCCTCGTGGACGCTAGTATTGTAGTTAAAGATTGCTAATTGTACCCATTCGTCCCAATCAAACTCTTTATCAGCATATTGTTTCAGGTATTCGCCTAACGCGTGATGTGAACGCTCTAATGAGCCATTGGATTGTGGATGAAACGCGGTTGTTCGAAGTCTCTTTATTTTGAACCTTTTTGCTACTCTCCTGATCAATCCACTAAGAAAGTTTCGACCTTGATCGGTTAGTATCGATTTTGGCGGACCGAAGATACTGATAAAGTTTTTGACCATCGCATCTGCAATTGTTATTGATGTTGCATTTGGAAGCGGAATTCCAAGACAAAATTTCGTCAATTGATGTTGGATCGTTAATATGTATTCATTTTCATTTTATTGTTTTTGGTAATGGTCCCACTATATCCATTGCAACTTCGTCGAATGCCGATCCTGGCGTGTCTGTCAATACCATCGGTTGCTTTGTCTTGTGTCGATCACACTTTTTAAGCTGACAAGGTAAACATCTTTGGATGTAGTTTTGAATGTCAACTTTCATCTTTTCCCAATAATAATGTTGTCGAATTCTATTGAAAGTCTTTGTGACTCCCCTGTGTCCCCCTACAGCTGAACCATGCATTTCCTGAATTATCCCTCCGCGTTCTTTTTTGCTAGGATACCGAATTATCCCATGACAAACGATTATCTTGTTTTCACCTTCCATGAACCCCATTCTCAATTCTGTTGCTATATTTTCCCAAGGAACATTCTCTACGGAATCCGATTTTGCTATACTGATACTTTGAATCCCTAGTACCTTTGCTTCTTGATGCAAACTACGGATTGCTGCCTTGATATTTTGTAAAATCAATGAGGGTCCTTCCCCTGACTCGTCGCTGATTGGCAATGCCATGTGATATCTAGTCCCTTTTTTAACTACTGCTACTTCTCCTAATACCAAACCCGAAAAATATGGGAGTTCACTTCGTTCTGCTAATTTCTTTGATCCCGTATCTAATGGTTCTCCTTTAGTGCTTAAAAAATAACTCAGTGCATCCTTTCGCGTGAAAAACAAGTCTCTACTCTGAATTAAATTTCCTTTTCTAATCATCTCGTTTACTGTCTCTGTCTGTCCATTTTCTTGTGTTTCGTCAAAGTCATCGTCTACGTCGTAATTGCTCTCAACTTCTTTCCCACTAGAGATCTCCTCTTCCTCCGATTCCGCTGTTATATTTCCCTTCTCCCTGTTGTCTATTACTTCCATTAATTCCTCCTCTGTTTTTTCTTCATCAGTGCTGTCTATTCTTTTCTTCCGAGTTGTTTTGTTTTGCCCAATATTATCCGGTTCTTCTTTTTCTTCTAGTTTTTTGTTGTTTTCCTCCTGAAGTTTCACTTGTCGTGTAACCATCGCGTGTTTAACGGGTATCTTTCGATTCTTCTTCTTCTTGGATGTAGATGGCTCCTCTTGATCCGAATTTTATTCATTGTTGTTAACTCCAATGGATTCTTCTCCATCCAGATAGTACATATATTCCTTGACTGATTCATCTGATTCAATTATTTCACTGATTTCCGCTCTCTGTTTCACGGTTAATGATTCCAACCAAAGTTCCTCCGGATTCTCCTCTTCTTCGAAATCAAAATCGTCTTCTTCATTCTCCAGGATTATTAGTATCTCTTCTTCGGTTAATTCCCTTTTCTCCTTGAGTTTAACCATGAAGATTTCTTCGTCTCCCGTTGTTTGTTTATTCTCTTCGTTTACTGGATTTCTGGACAACGCATCTGCGTTCACGTTTGTTTTTCCCGCTTTGTATACTACATCGTATTCATATTCCGCTAACTTGAGTCTCCATCTGAGTACCCTTGCGTTTCCATCTCTACAGGTCCTGAACCATACCAAAGGCTTATGGTCGGTTACTAAAGTAAACTTTCTCCCATATAAATACGGTCGATAATGTAGAACACTGTAGACTATTGCTAGCGCTTCTTTTTCGTATGTATCGTATCGTGTCTCTGTCTCATGCAGTGTCGGTGACGCATATGCTACCGGTCTATCCGCTCCTATTGGTCCCTGTGAAAGAATTCCTCCTATTGAATACCCGGATGCGTCTGTAGTTACAATAAATGTTTTGGAAAAGTCTGGAAAGATTAGAACTGGTTCCGTGCATAATCTCCCGCGTAGAAAAAATTAGTATGGGATTGACTCTGGGAGGACGATGGGCGAGAGGCTGGGGTTTGTTTGGGATTGAATCTGGGAAGCACTATGGGCAGTCATCTGGGTTTTGGGACCCGGCTGGATGGTTTCCCAGACCTTTTCCCATAGCTTCATTGGACGGGGGGAATCCTCGTGCAATCAATCCCATACGCTTTTCCAGATTCTCTCCCAGCCGTCGCATACGAACGGGGATCCTCGTGCAATCAATCCCATATGCTTTTCCAGATTCTCTCCCAGCCGTCGCGTACGACCGGGGGAATCCTTGCGCGATCAATCCCATACATAGAATCCCATGTTATGTGTAAGTGAAAGAAGATGAAAAAATAGATTTTGTCAAATGGAAGAAAAAAATAAAAAACGAAAAAATATGCCTAAAACCAATTTTTTTCGACGGATATGAGTTCCCCGAGCAAAGTTAAATGCTGCTGTACGTAATCGGCGTTTGAAATTCGATGTAGGTCCCAAAAATATTGTAAAGTATTGGATGAGTTTAACATAGATCTTTTAATTTATCTATCCAAGCTTTTCCCAGTACATCACATTATTTTTGGGGCCTTAAATGAAATTTAACCGCCGATTATGTACTACAGCGCTTAACTTTGCACGGCGAAATCATATTCGTTGAAAAAAATTAGATTTGAGCATATTTCTTCGTTTTTCATTTTTTCCTTCCATTTGACAAAATCTATTTTTCCTTCTTCTTTCATTTACACATAATATGGGATTCTATGTATGGGATTGATCGCGCGAGGATCCCCCCGGTCGTACGGTACGGCCGCGAGAGAATCTGGAAATACGTATGGGATTGATTGCACGAGGACTCCCCCGTCCACTGAAGCGATGGGAAAAGGTCTGGGAAACCATCTAGCCGGGTCCCAAAACCCAGATAACTGCCCATAGTGCTTCCCAGATTCAATCCCAAATAAATCCCAGACTCTCGACCATCGTTCTCCCAGAGTCAATCCCATACTAATTTTTTCTACGCGGGCTGTCTTTCAATTCCTGAAAACTCTCTTCCTGTTCCTCATCCCATAGAAAAGGAGTCTCGTCTTTCAGTAAATTTGTCAATGTTTTGGCTAATTTTGCGTAACCTTCTATAAACCGTCGATAATACCCGGTTAATCCCAAAAACTGTCGTATTCCTTTGACATTCTTGGGTCTCGGAAACTTTTCTACCGCTTCTATCTTTTTCGGATCGAGTTTAAGTCCCTCTTCACTAATCACGTGTCCCAAATATGCCACTTCATGTTTCAAAAATTCACATTTATCCGGTTGTAAGCTCAAATTTGCCATCTTCAATCGATCTATGAATCTTTTACACTTTTGCTCGTGTTCTTCCAAAGTTTTCGCGTAAATGACTATATCGTCTAAATAAACGAATAACTCTTGTCCCTGTAATCCCATCAATACCATGTCCATTGCCCTTTGAAACGTGAGTGGAGCGTTTTTCAACCCCATAGGCATTCTAAAGTACTCGTAATGTCCATATGGTGTCGTAAAAGCTGTTTTATGACAGTCATCCGGATGCATTTTTATCTGATAGAACCCTGAAGCCAAATCAAACACAGAAAAATATCGAGCACCCCCCAGCTGATCCAATATATCAACTATATTTGGTAGCGGGTATGCGTCTCCGATTGTCTTCTCATTCAATTGTCTAAAGTCAAGCACCACTCTCCATCATTTATTTCCCTGTGAATCTGCCTTTTTCGGCACTACCCATAACGGTGTATTATACGGTGATTCCGATTCTCTAATTAATCCCGATTCAAGAAACTCAGCTATCTGTTTACGTATTTCCTCTTTATGAACCTGAGGAAACCGATAATGTTTCGAGTTTACCGGTAGCTCATCTGTAGTAGGTATCCGATGTGTTACTACGCCTGTCGCTCCCAGTTTCTCACCTTTGAGATGAAATCTATCCGCTCCATATTCAATTATCGTATAAACAGCTTCTCTCTCCTCAGCATTTAAATGTTCTAATCTGAGCAGCTCTATAACTTTACTTTTGCGATCTATAATCTCTGCCTCCATAATGAAACAGCTTGCATTCATAAACCTGACCCCTACTAACGGATCCGCGAATTCACAAGCCGCATAATTTTCTTTTATTTTAACTGATTTACTTTTTCCGACTTTTTCCGTTTTTTCCCGAACTGAATTTTTACTTTTGTTTACTGATTTTTTGGTTATTTTAATATCTCTTATAGTTTTTTCCAGGAGATTTTGATTTATTTTCCCTTGTTTAGGATTCTCCTCTTTGTGTGAGTCAGAATTTTCTTTACTTTGTTTTCCCTTCTTTTTAACTGGATCATCTATGTTTTTCACAGATATTTTTATTTCTTTGACTTTACCTTCCTGTCCTTTCCTGTTTTTATCCGGTTCTTTTTCTCCTGATGCTTTCTGGATCTGCTCCTCGCCGTTCGAGTTACGTGATTCTGGATCTGGTTTGTTGGGATTTGTTCCCTCGCAGTTCCCTTTTGTTGCTGGATTGATTAGCTCAGTTTCACCTAGAATACACTTGGAATTAGTTTTCAATTCACAATTTTCTTTTATAGCGAGTTTGCACTCTCCCCCATTTACTTTGGTTTCTCTTTTTTCTACTGGTTGTGCTTGTAACTCCATTACCGGAATTTCAATATTTACCGGAATTTCTCGCTTGTTAGTAACATATACGTAGGCTTTATCTTCCGTATTCCTCACCAACCCCTGTTCAATCTCTATACCTTCTCCTATTTCAAGATCCGGCAAATATCCTTCGAGTACTTTGTCGTTTTTCAAACGAATATAGAACAGTTTTCGGGTTTTTGGTGGAAACAACATACTTTCTCTAGTATGGAAACGAATCTTATTTTCCCGAATTTCAAGTGTACTGTTTTCATAGTCAATCTTTGCTAAGTTATCTCGAAAATACTCCGTTGACAATATTCCACTCTGTTTCGTGGGGAAATTACTGGGCACAATGTGGTATACGGTTGCTCTTCCCAGGGTATCAATCAGCGTATATCCCAGGGTGTACACGTATTCCTCCGTTATTCCACTTAATCTCAGAATTTAATCTTGATACAGAACCATTTTACTTGACAAGTTTTCCTCTTTTAGGATATTTTTACTGACACCCGTATCCATCATTACCACAGCTCTCGAAAGTTCCTTGCTTTGAAGCAGAATAGTTGGAGCAATTATCTCCTTTTCTAGATTAATTACGTATATATCGATTACTTCTGGCCCGAACCCGTACTGGTTGAAGCCTGGACAGTAAGAGTTGGGTGCACTTCCGTACTCTCCATGGCCTTCACCTGGGCACCCTGCGCCGGTTGGCCACCTCCGTTTCCCTGTCCAGCAGCACGTCTGTTGTTGTTGGCTATACATAGTTGACAATCGACCAGCAAATAGCCAGCGTTTTTGCAATAATTACAAGTGAGTTGATTGTTCTGTGCCCCTTGTTGTGATGTCGCCTGTGTATAAGTCACCTGTCCTCCGGATCCTGTATTTGGTTTTTGTGGATTTATCCCTGCATTAATCGGATTTCCCTGACCTACTAATCCTCGAGTAAGCTGAAAGCATTTCGCGGCAGGATGTCCCCATTTATTGCATATTTTGCATTGTACTGATTGTGCTTGTATAGGTGCGTTATTCTGTTGGCCTGATTGACCACCCTGTACCGGTGCGAGTTGCTGCGCCTGACGGCAAGTTTCGGTCAAATGACCCGTACGCCCACAGACTCGACACGGTATTGAATAGCACTTATCGGCAGTATGTCCGCGTTTTCCGCAGATCTGACAAATTGTTAATCCCGTCTGCCCGTTGGGAGTTACGTTACCCTTGAGCTTAAAGCACCGACTTGCCAGATGTCCAGTTTTCAGACAGATTTGACAAATTACCTGTGGTTGTACCCCTGTATTTTTACCATTTGATTTACATTGATCGGCTGTATGACCTATTTTTCCGCATGTCTGACATTTGGGAGGATTTGCTCCTGGAGCTTGCCAACACTTGGATGCTAAATGACCCTTTTTTCTACAAATCTGACACGTCTCTACACCCGAAGCGTTATTGTTCACTACTGCTATCTGATTTCCCTCTTTTGCTACGTCTACGACCTTAACGTTTGCCTTCTTAGTACCTTTCTCACTATCCTTTTATAATTTATTTTTAGCCTTGGCGTCGTTCCTCAATCGATTTCGATCGGCAAGTTCCCGTTCTATGGCTTTTGCTTCATTGATTTCTTCTCGAAGTGTAGTCTCGCTTTTCCCCATTTTATCCTGTATTTCCGGTTTTAATCCTCTCTTAAAGCAGCTCAAAGCCATATTATCAACTGCTTCCTTATCCCCATCATCTAAATACCCAGATCTGTAGTAGTGAGCCTCCCTGATTTTCTCTGCAACCTCCCGATTACGATGTGCAAATTGATCGATTGTATCTTCATCCAACTGTGCACTACTACCCAATTCTCCCTGTAACTGATAAATATCCCTTGGAGGATCGAAAGTAGTTCTCAAATACTCGATATATTCATCAAGACTTTCAAACTCGTTCCTTGCTACTCTATCCCATATTTCTCCTACCAGTTTGGACTTAGCTAATTTCAATAAATGTCTCTCATATTCTTCACCAACCATTTCCAACCCATCCTCCAGTCCTGCAATATAACGATTCAACGAACTCCGTTTACCGTCAAACTCAGGTATCAGTCTCAATGCGTCTCTCAGGTTTCCCATTCCACCTGAGCTCAGATTAAGTATAGGTCGAGTTGCGTTAGGGGTGGCCGTCCGACGCGAAGGTCTGGAATTTTTATCGCGATTGTGCTTATCTCCTCTATCGTCGTCTCCGTTACCGTCGCCGTCGTCATCCCCTCCGCCTCCACCATCGTTAATTTCCTGTTATCTCTCTCTTTCCTCAGAACTATCTCGATTTTTATTTTTCGGAGTAACTGGTGCCATAATCTTTGAAGGATTTTCAGTGAAATTTTTCGATTTTTTATTTTTAATGGCTGGTTTTACCCTTATTCCTTTACTCAATCGAATCTTTTGAACAGTGTATGTTATTGGTTTTGGTTTTTTCCTTTTTTCTGTTAACGATGCCAATCGGCTGAAACTCGCAAAGGATCGAGAAAGTCGCAATCCGTCCGAATTCGCACTACTACTTTTACTAGTTCCGAGTGTTTTTGAAAACTCCAGTGATTTCTCTGTAACCGTTTTCTTATCTCCAAACAGCCCGAATAATTTCAAACTAACAGCCGGAGCACTTTTCCTTCTCGGTGACAAAGATCTCGAACAAGGTTTTACAACAATTCTCCTATTCCCTGATTTCGCACTTGTCCCTGAGGATCTCGATTTCAACGGTGTGACAATTCGTCCGTCTCTATGTACCCTTGGTGTACCTTCTGCTGAAGTGAATGAATCTGTTGACCTTCTGCTGAAGCGAATGAATTTGCAAACTCTGAATTTTCGTTAGTTGAAGATTGTTCTTCTACTTGAGACTCTAATTCCTCTATTTCATCCCCCTGATATAAACTTGCTAAATCTTTTCTGATTTGACCAATACGATCAATACTATCTTCTCCAGATTGTCTTTCTCTCCGATTATCTCCTCCTTCTGCATGCACGTCCACTATTGTTTCTATTACCCCTACGTTTACCGACGACTTAATGGAAATAGGTGTGGATGTGGTAGGTCCACTTGGATCGTTGATTTCCGAGGTGTTAGTGAATTTTGTTACTTTTTCGACTTCCTCTGTTAATTTTTTCTGTGTTCGTATTTTCCGCTCTTTTGGGTAATCGTGTATAACTTTATCAGAAAGTTTAACTTGTGAGCGCGTTGAAGGCATTGATGCTAATTTTTATTCTCATTTCTGTTTGTGACGAATTTAACATAACAATTTATTTTTACTAAAGATTTTTAGGCACTCACTATAATAATAGGCAAAGAGTGCCTATTAAAATGACCATCCGTTGCTCTTCGGAGTCTGTCGAAGGTGTTACTCCGCAGCGCATACTCCAAAATTTTTTATTTTTCACCATTTGCTTCGGTGTATCTCCAACATCATGCGTAGTTACTTTGAAGTGACTGCGATGAATAGAAATATTTTTTTTAGCCTGCGGTGCAATGAAAACAACTTTTTGGCTGAATTTTTCTTCTCGGACGTCCGTATCACACTGTAACTTTAGATGGTGCGAACCAATTTTGTTCTCCTTCGCAGGGTTTTTTTATTACAGTATTTCCAGTATGCACATTACTTTTAAAACCAATCTAAGACCTTTAAGTATTTTTTCTAAAAAATTATTGGCCACAATTTGCATTTGCCTTCGGTCAAGTGTCCGTACGGTGCCATCATAATGAACTCTACGAACCAATTTTTTTCTTCTTCGCAGCATCATTTTGTTTTATCAAAAGCACTGCGCACAGCAAATTTAGAGACAATCCTACATCTCTAACTATTTATTCATCACAATTTTCCATAAAAAACTTATTTTCTCACATCTGATGTCCGTACGGTGCCCCAATTAAGAATCCTGGAAACCAATTCTGTTCTCTTTCGCAACAATATTTCATTGTATCGAAAGCACTATGCACAACAAATTTTGAGTCATTCTGACAAATATAATTTTAATTATAAAATAATTCAAAAACAGTGGTTATAACAAGATTTGCTTTAAAGGTTATGTTATTTAGATTTGCCAAAAATCCATTTTTCATCATGTTAAAAAAAAAACTTCGGTTGTGAAAAATAAAACACGAAATATCATACACAGATTCACAAATGTTTGCGTTTTTTATTTCGACAATAATATATTATCACCGAAAATCATTCGCAATATTTTAGCATATTTTATTCACATTCGTAATAAAAATGATAAATTTCACGTATTCACTGAAAAAATTGGTAGTAAACTCACAAAAAAGATTCATCGAATATCCAAAATAATGACAATTTCCCAAATAGAACTAAAAAAATCGCCAGTATATATTTTTTCGTTTTATTCTATCTGTCAAACTTTGGAAGCAGATGACAATTTCGTAGCAGACGATACACAGATGCTCATACGTCGCGGCGCGCGTACTCTGTGGCCGGATGATTTTCAAACAAAAAAAAATCGACATCTCGTTTCAATCTTTGTTCCTATTTTACGTAAATATAAATGGATTCTACGCGGTATAGCGCAAATAAAAAGTATGCAATCATAAAAAAAAAAGAATTTTCTATCCTTCGACCGTCGAAGATTCATCGCAGCCGAAATCTTTGTCAATTATGTTCACCCGATTTATTCATTTACTGTTAATAATAAAAACTGCAAATTCTTTTTCTGACAACGTATTTTCTCCTCTTCAAAATAAGCCAAAATAAGAGTCGAAATCTTTTTTCGCTGCCGAGATATGATTTTTTTTAAGCAAAGACTAATTTTACGAATTTTCATCAAAAAATGAATCTTTTTTTCTAATTTCTCGAAATTGCCGTCTCTAATCCTTTCCTCTCAAAGAAATCGTATTTACAAACTGACTCTCTGCGTTATTGCGCAGATAAAAAGTGTGCTATGTTTAAAAATTTAATTTTTTACACTTCGACCGTCGGAGATTCATCACATTCGAAATCTTTGTCAATTTTGATCGCTGGATTTATTCGTTTACACTTGATAAGAAAACTGCTAATGATTATTCTATCGACGTATTTCCAACGTTTTTTTTTTTATTTTTTCAAATTTTCGTCGAAATACGAATTTCTTTCATATGCTCACGTCTTGAAAAGTTTTTTTTCGCAAAAAAAAAAAACAATTGTACTCTTAAAGAACAATTATAAACAATTATTTATCAAGAAAGTGAAAAACACTGAATTTGTCGATTTTACGAGTTATTTCGTACCGAAAAACTTATCCTCGTTTGTGATTAAATAAATTTTTTTAAAATACGATATGATATGATGCTAAATTTGATATTTTTAAGCGACGATAAATATCAATAAAATTTCATTGAAAAACGAAAAAAAATATCGAATTTCTCAAACTTCTCGTCTCCAATACTTGTCTGTTCTACAGAGACAATAACGAGCTGATTCCATGTATTACGAAGAAGAAAAAAAATATATCTCAAATGGTAGAAATGAAATTTGTTATAAGAGGACTGTCAAAGAGCCTTCAAAGTCGAATTTTTCAAGAATTTCATCAATTTGTAAAAAAATATTTCGGAGCTATCCAAGATGACAAATTTTTGATTCGAGTAACGTACTACTTCCTCTTCAATACAAGACAGGAACCAAAAAGATATATTTTTTCGTTCTCGAGATTGCATTTTTTTGCAGCATCCATAAATATCGATAAAATTTCATTGAAAATCACAAAGAATAGCAAAATTTCTTGAACTTTTCTTCTACAATGGTTTGGTTTCCTACAGATAAAATAACGAACTGATTCCATCAATTATGGGGAAGAAAAAAAACACTGAAGGGGAAGGATTTAAAGGGGATATTTGGCCTGAATGCTAAATGGTAATCGTATTGGTGTCGGTACATGTTTTGTGTGTTTGTTTTATATTCATTAAATCTGGTCATAAGTTTTAAGCCAATAAAACGACTTTACTAGACATGATTTGATTCGTTAAATTAATTTGATCAACTTCTACGTGGTGCAATTCGTTATATTTTTCTCGTGTCTCAATATTTGACAATTTATCGTCAAACAAAAAGGAAATATCCGTCGTAAATATTAATAATCAATTGGTACAAAAAAGAAATATTTTTATTCGACGAAGATTAAACACTATGAATTAATTTACGTAACTGATAAATGTTTTTCCCTCATACGTACTGTCGAAAAGAAACGCAGAGCGCGACGAATAAACATACTTCATTCGTAGCGCATAGCGCGATGTGTAAATACACTCGATACGGAGCGCGTAGCGCGACGTGCACCCCCGTGAGTGCCTTAAAAAATGTCCCGAAGGGACATTTTTCGGGGGGTTTGGGGGGCGGAGCCCACCAACAAGAGCATCTGCGTCCGCAGGGCGCTGAGACACTTGTTATATAAAGTTTGATTTTATGCGTTATGCACCCTCGGATCCCGGACGAGCCCCCAAATTTTGTTACGTCCCGATTAGCAATTTTCACTCTATCTCGGTCAAGAAGAGTCGCGAACCCTTCCTTTACACGTTTTTCAGATGTGACGCTTTATCGGGAATTTTGCCCCGTTTTGAGCCTAACTTTTCGGAAATAAACTCGGGATAGGGCGTCGAGTGCATTCGGCGAAATGAATTAGCCAATGAAATGCAGAGAGTCTTTAATTACCGGTTAATTTACTCGTAACTATCCCACTAGTTAACTTCTTACTCTCGCTCTACTCCAGACACTTTACTCACGTGGTAATCTCTCTCTTTCTCCTTCTAATCTATCTCCGTCTCACACTTCACGCGCGACCAATGGCCGTACGCGCACATTTTCTATCCTCTTCTCTCTCTCTCTCTCTCTACACTGTACTTTCCAAACTTGACGTTAACTTATTTTGAAATCGTTGGAATTAACAAATGAACAACTGTATTAAAACAAATGGAATTAAAATTAAAAAAAAGAAGAAGACTTCATGAAATTCGAAAATAACTCAATAGACTAATTGTCCAGAAAATTTGTAGTGAAATAAGAACACCCTCGACTTACCATAAGAGGTTAAAAGATGGATTTCGAAAATAAAGGTGTGGACTGATGTTCGGGTGGAAACCGACTGATGATAATCTTCCTTCAAATTTCCTTGGATAAGATGAATGACAGGATCCGAATGTTGAATGAAACGTTTAAACGATTATAATAATCGCCCAAACGAATAAACGAATATCGAAATAACTCGAAGTTTTGGTGGAAGAATGTTGTTTTTCCTTTTATTGAATTATAATGAAACTTGATACAAAAATACTTTTTAACAAAAATTTGAATTTACAATTGGAGAGTATCTTTGCTCGATAAATCTTAAATTTGAATAATTGGGAAAATTAATTAGAATTTATAATTGAACTGATGGTTCTTCAAAGTTTGAGTTCTTCTGATGAAAGGTGACAGGACTGTCGTTCGATTATCTCAGTTGTAAGTCCGTTGATGGAGTGCTTTAATTCCGTTGTCGTGCTGTCCAAGTTGACGATAGAAGGCGGGGAGGGTAGTTGATAAGACCCTGCGGCTCATCATTGGTGCGAGTTGCGTTATTGTCGCACCTCGTCCTTTGACACCTTTGATGCACTTCCCCCACTCCGTCGTAGGCTATTAATTTTCTGCTTTTGGATTTGTTAATTATTTTTCTTGTTATACAATGTTATTGAATTTGTTTATCTTCTCTTCTGCGATCTTCTTTACGGATTCTTGAGTTTTCTATAGAAATTTAAATGGTATTTTTACGTTGATTTTTACTCGTTTAATTATTTCCAATTTTAATTATGCTTTTAATATTTTCCCTGTTCGTTTATTTTGACAATTTTACTTCCCATGTTTAACATTTCTATTTCCCATTTTTAATCTGTTTTACCACTTGCTTATTATTTATGGTTATTTTATTTCCCTCTGATTAGTTATTATTTATTTAATTATTAATTACTCATTATTTACGTATTCACTTTTGATTAACTCATTTCTATGCGTTTTCTCTGTTATTTCACCGTTTTCCGCCTTTTTCAGCGTTTAAACCCATCTATCGATATCGATATTTTTGCTGTCCGTGAGGTGCTGCTCTCAATACCGTTGACGGGCGATTTAGGCGTTACTCGCCTCGCGCTACGCACCGTTCAAGCGGGAGCTGTACCGATACATATATTTGCATGTCATACATATGTTTCCTTATCTCTTTATACTCGTGTTTCTCTATATCGAATTCTTTTTCTTTCTTTTTCATGTCTACCTGATTGTAACTATACTCCTGTTCTTTATTCCGATATTTCCGGTGTCAATATTCCTGGAATTTCGTTATTAACTTTTCCCTTATTTATTGTTCTCATGCTATCCTGGCCTAATATCTCTGTTCTTTCCTTTTATTATTTTATTGTAACTAAATCACTACTTAATTATTAAGATTATTTATTGTTTTGATAAACTTTTAATTATCCTAATTTATGAATTTTTACGGGACGTAACAATAGTGTTGAGCATCGTACCCGATGACTCCGTTAGCAATCGCTGCACGGCGAAAGAGCACTCTTTTGCTCTTAGAGCCTTCACCAAATCGCATATAATCACTCGCACAGTCCTGTCGGCCATTTTTCTTTTTTTTTTGTTCAAAACAAAACAAAACAAATCAGTAGCTCACACTGCCCGTACACGAATACACAACACACGAATAGTACACCGCAGACACAGAAACGCACAAACGAGACGCACAAGTGGAGAGACGTGTTGTCAGTGAAACGAAAAGTGTCAGAATAATTTTCTTTCGGAAACACTTAGACTTGCAATTTCTCTCACTTTACCCCTACCCCCTCATTTGCGACAACTTAAAGATTGTCATTGGCCAGTAAAGGAATCAATCGTTTCCATGTTTTTCTGGAAATACCGAATTTCTTGCATATCCTTCTCCTAGCTCGGTCATACTACCTTTACGCTGGTCAAAAAACAATAAACGTATTTTTTTGGACGACGATCCCTTTCATGTACTGTGACGTGACATTCTGCCCTGCCACCCGTATGGAGGGGGCAATGGGCAGTGGGTCGGCTCTACGACCCATGAGACGTCGCCCATCGAGTCGTGCGTCCAGAACTGAACCTTTCGTATTATAATTTTTGTTTATTAAGTCTTTTATCGATTTATTATTTTGTTACCTATCTAGAATTACTACCTGCTTCATCTATTATTTACCCAATATTACTACCTATATTATCTCTCACCATTTGTTTTTCTACCAACTTTACATAGTATCGGATTATTTTTACTACCTACAGAATTTATAACTACCTCGCAAAGTTATTATTCGCGTCGGCAGACTCGCGTAATTTCTCCAATTCGAATATTATTATTTTTTTTTGGTCTTTGACGCCTTCGGCGAATTCTTGGAAACTCCGGGAATATTCACCATTGTTTCGATGCCAAACGCTCTGGTTAGATAGTTCGGTACAAAATTATTATCGTAAGGGTTCGATGCCGGTGTCGGCGCGTTAAGCGCTCGGTACCGTTACCGTTGATTCACGAGAATCCGAAAAGACGTTTCAAAATGATTACAAACGAATAACGAACATCAGTATTCGCGGAAATGGATGCCGGAGTGATTATGGTACATTGACCAAAATACTGAGTCGCCGATTCACTCCCGACTTGTCAGCTATAGGCTGAACCATCCCAAAAAGAATTCCGAGTCTCGCGGTCCGTGAGAAGCGGCGTCTCGCCAATGGGACTCAAATGGAAAGGATGCGGCGGGGTGCAGTTAATCATTAGTATCGCGTGGACCCACCGCGAGGAGGAGGGACGCTTCACCCTCGCGAGGGAGGTCTCCCCCCGTTGACATCATCCATTGTCGGGTCCTTCGAGAAAGAGTTTCGGTAATTCTTTAATTTATTTCGTTGTATTTGGAGCTCCGACTGGACTTCGCGCGCGAACACGTGTTCGGCCGGTATCGATACCCTAACATTGTTTTTATTCGTTGTTTTCCCCTTGTATCTTTGCCTACGTGCGTAACGTCGTCAACAAGCTATAGTTCCTAGCGATACGCTGGACGACTCGCCGAATTCTAAGAATTCCTTTGCACACTGCGAGCAAAGGTATCGCGCGAGAATTGGGGGAGAGAAATAACGGGTCGCGGCTATCGGTGTAACGACGCGAATTATTAGTTCTGGACGCACCGGCGATAGAGCAACACCTCGTCTCTTCGCTCTTCGCTTTAACAGGTAAGCTCGAGGCTCCCCGTGTCTCGTCGAGTTGGCCGCAATCTCGCGCGGGGGTGTTTTTCTCTATCATGATCAGTGATCGTTAATTAACCCGTGTTAATTAATATGGGTGATTATTAGTTTTGGCGAATCGGTTCGCGTATTCATTTTTTTTGGCTGTGTTAAACAACCCCGTTGGTTGTTAGTGCTTCGCGTGAGAGACCCGGTCGACTCGACTCTGGTCGAAAGTTTATTTCGTGAAGTTAGTGTCATATGTGATTGACGGATTTATCTCTGTTGGTGAATATTCTTGTGAGTACGTTCCGTTATTTTTTTTTTCGTTTACCATCCTGGCAGTCGTAACGTGTCTTGCGAATCTTGATTCGCGTTCTTATTTGTTTATGTTTGGTTGTTTATCGAATTAGTAATTTTGCGGGTAATCTTTAGCATTAGTTTACTATCTACCGACTATCTGATTTTCTACCGATGTTCGCTATCTACCGTATCACTATCTACCTGCGTACTCTACTATCTACCCGGTTATCGAATACTGCCTCAGGAATTATCTACAATATTTTAAATTATCTACCACCCTTATCTTACCGATCTTCACGATTTACGATGATACCTTCCGGCCAAATATTCTTTACCTACTTAATTTTACTATCTACCGCCGTTTCCTTACTCGTTGTGATTATCCGATCATTTTGCCGTTACATTATCTAATTATCTTTTCGCCGTTATTTCGTATGGTTGGTGAGAATCGTAACGAGATTTCGTTATCAGCGTATCATGACTATCTATCACCGGTTACCTACTCGTTTGTGATTCTCCGATCATTTTACCGTTATCTTATCTAATTATCTTTTCGCCGTTATTTCGTATGGTTGGTGAGAATCGTAACGAGATTTCGTTATTAGCGTATCATTACTATCTACCACCGGTTACCTACTCGTTTGTGATTCTCCGATCATTTTACCGTTATCTTGTCTAATTATCTTTTCGCCGTTATTTCGTATGGTTTGTGAGAATCGTAACGAAATTTTGTTATCAGCGTATCATCACTATCTACAACCGCTACCTACTCATTTCCGATGCTCGAATTATTTCTCCGATGCTTTAGCTGATTATCTGTTGGCGCTATCTTACCTACCATTGTCTACCTACTCTTACTTGTTCCACCATAATTTCTTTTTTTCAAACCTGAAGATTACAATAAATTGTGCGATTGACTTTATTCTCCGACGTTTCGTTATTTCCCCATCCGCGCCCCTCTACTATTCTTCCCGGCGGGCTGAGCTAGCCGATTGTCTTTAGCCGTACGTCTTGCCTCACCGTTCAGGGGCGCTTTCGGCCGCACCTCGGGGGTTACAATAAAACCGATCTTCGATCGGCGGTACGTAGTACCTGGCGCCCGGGCATCCTGAGGTGCGGGACCATTATAGTATCTCGTCGTGGGTTCGAGGTTGAACCGCCCGGCGGTGAGGATGGGGGCTGTCGGGGCCATAGAGTGATGAAGTCTGGGAAATCTCACAGTACACAGCACGTAGTACCGTACGCCGAGGATTTTTATGGCGGCTAGCTGAGGCGGATTAGCCAGCCCTCACTTTACTATAAAATTCATCGAATACTCCGATGGCTATTGTTTCATTATTACTTGTTTATTTCTTTGTTTTTTTCTTCTTTCCACTGTCTCTTGCTTTTTTTTTTATTTTTGCAAAATGCTTTGCAGCGTATATTCAAACCTACGTTAGTAGTATGCAGTGCGCTATAGCGCCCCCACTCCTATCCCCACTCCTGCCCCCTCCACTTTTTGAAAGTAGTGGGGGTGCGAGTGGGGGTAGGCAGCCTTCCCCCTCCTTCCCCTCCACTTCGGTCACATTTCGAGCTCGGTTTGAAGTGGTGGGGGTAAGAGTGGGAGGTAGGCTTCAGTGGAGATAGCCGTAGCGCACCGCTTTTTTTTTTTTTTATTTTTTCATATTACATATTAGTATGATTACTTTTACAATACCCAAATAATATAATCATTTCGGCTACATCTACATATTTCCACATTCTATATCTTTCCACATTCTATCAAGTGGAAAAGGGTTAAGATAATATTGGAGTTTTTTTACATTGACGAGAGCACAATTATAAATGATATGCTTGTTTGCACCATGTTGCCCATGCCACGAACACACTGTTGCTGACGGCGACGGATCAATCCTCAATGGTAAATCTTCATTGTCGCCCAAATTTTCAAATTTCCGACCAGTAGCTTCTTCCAAAAATTTTACAGCATCATGACTTCTGGCGTAAAGAATAGCGTCTTCACCAGCACCTTGCGCAACTCCGTCCAGCTCATCGCACAGTTCTTCAACAGTAATGCCATCCTGGGACCATGGGATTCCATGATAATTGACGGTTAACCAATCATTTTCTGCACGTACTTGCGGCGGTAACTCACTAATATCGTAAGTTGGTGCGACAACCCAGAAATCTCTATGGCGTAATTTATGCACTAATCCGACTGCTACTTCTTTCGGTAAAAATTTATTGTGCTTGTCTTTAAAACTTTGAATATCAAATACAAGATCGTAGCCGGTACCAGCCATAATAATAATACTCTCGAAAAAAATAGGTGTGTCACTTCGAATGGGTTTTGCAGTAGCACTGAGGCGCTGCTTTGAACTCGACGTTATTATATTCTGTCCGCATGTACATGCGCCATCTTATATTATACCGCATGTACATGCGCCATCTTGAGCTGATCCTTCCATTTGTCGAAACATTTCAGCGTCTTCATCGAAGCTTTGACGAAGCGTGATGGTAGAAAGCATGTAAACTCATTCTCCACATCGATGGTGATTCTTAGCCCCCATTTAGTTTTGGCATATCTGATATTGGTGATCTTGTAGTCTTTATCTGCCTTCAGCTCACATAGCTTCTTTAACGGTAGAAACTCCGTGAATGTTCCTACCTTGTTGATTCGCGAGAAATCTATTTTAGATTTTGAAGCGCTTAAATGAGTGTGTTAGAAGGCAAAGCTCAGTTCCTGATTGTATTAACCGTTTAATAGCCCTGATATTTCGCAAGTGTATTTCTATCCGCTTTTTTAATTCGCACTGTTTTCTCCGTATGGACTTGGTGTCGGTAGCGTGATCGGAGAACGACTGATGAGAACAATGGCAGTCGACCAAATAATTATTTGATGCCCCCACCACCACCATTTTGAGAAGAACAAATGATATCACCGTATGAGACCTCTTTTGAATACAGACTGCACTGTTGTAGGAGTATTCGCCACTCCTGCAAATCTCAACCTCACGTGAAATACAATAATAATATTTGCTGAATCCGACTTTCAAAGAAAATGGCGGCGATGATTAATACAGATGAACGCGCCTTTCAAGGTGATACGTATAGAATTACAGCACGCTTTTACTTGTTGCTATGACAGTGACTCATACTAAACTCAGCAGTATTCGCGACTCATGCAGATCTGACTTTTCGAATTACAAAACGCTTATACTTGAGCAAGCGCGATAGCCCATAGACAGCCTGCGATTTTTTTCTGATACAGCGCTTCTATTGCAAATATGAAAAATTACGAGTATATTCGAAGTGCGGTAGCCAACGGCTTACCGACATTTTTTTTGCTGCAAGGAAGACTGATTAAGACAAGGAACTCGACTTGTTCTTTTTTATATGTTTTTTATTAAATAAATTTATGATAATTACAGACAGCGTTCACGAGAACAGCAACTCTGTATGCGGTGTAAATATTTATTGTAACTACGCCCTACAGTA
Organism: Cryptus viduatorius; assembly: GCA_964006125.1. Classification (NCBI taxonomy): domain Eukaryota; kingdom Metazoa; phylum Arthropoda; class Insecta; order Hymenoptera; family Ichneumonidae; genus Cryptus; species Cryptus viduatorius. Next base: position 16,296,971 of record OZ023224.1, on the reverse strand, counting down.
GCACCAGTATTATTATTACCAGCAGCAATTAATTTATGTTTATTATTAATATACGCCACGTAATAGTCGTAAACTATTTTATCATTCTGCTCCAAATTATTTGAAAATACACTTTTAAACTTATGAATACCGAGACCAGTACACATATAATGAAGAAACATGACGCAATAATGTCCACAGCATTGTGAACTAGCGCTTTGAAGCTGGGTAGTATTGTATTGAAAGAGTCGACAGTTTCTCCGGAGACGTATGAGATGGTTCGGTATGATTGGTGGATGTCCGTAGCTATCGAAGAACCATCCATGTCTACTTCGATCGACGTACATGGCGACCCAATGGGCTCCGGGCAGTTTGTGGCCATCTGTATTGACGATAATGGCTATCGGTTTCGGTAACACCTTCGGGATACGGTCTGCGGGATACACTCCTGTTGTATGATTTTCTATGCCGCGCAGACAATAAAGAATTTGAAGACTGTTCATAATTGTTATCAATCGGTTTCGTCACGATCTCCTTCGAAGCAGTCATCATCAGCAACAGCAGCACCAGCACTAGCGAAACATTTTTTTTTTATCCACTTCCTCAGGTCCTTTCTGGTCTATGGAACCTACGGTTCTATATTCCCACAAGTGGTCAAATCTATCACTACGATTTGGCATAGTGATAGATTTATTAGCCACTCTTTGATTCTTGTTGCGTAGTCCAGAGTGCAATTGTACGACGGTCTCGTATGCAGCAAACTGTGATATATGCAGCGAGTACCGCGACCGCTATCAAATCTTTTGAACGACGTCGGATGCTCGTTGTCTTCTTCTTCCAAGTTTACAACAAAACAGCCTGTGAGATTTGTCAAATACGTTGATTTAACAGCTCCTCTGGTGAATATTCTATCAGCCTGTTCAGCTGTTTTCTTTAGAATTTGCTCAATTGCCTCTAAAGATGTGTCACCCTCAGTCCACGCTATACCATGACAATGAATTTTAAGCCACGCGTTTTGTCGTTTTATATTGAGCGGCAGATCCGCATACGCACACGGCGGTTTTACAAGCCAATACTCGATGTACTCGTCAGTCAATGAAACAATTGCAACTTCTTTAGGCAAAAAGCTATTAAATTTATCTTTTAGACCTTGGATATCAATTATGACACTCACAGGAGCGCTCGACATCTTGACGTTTCGAGCTCTCAGGGTAGACTGAAGAATCGCCTATGGACTAGCTACTGAAGTCTACAATAACCTGTCTGGACGAGTCGATTTCCAGCACGTTATCATATTCAGCATACTTGATGCAGTTAACTGTCGAAGTCAGTGACTCATTGAATCGTACTTCTATTCTGAGACTACCGTGTTTCACCAAATTCCAATGACTATTACTGTTTGCCGAAAGATCAGGGGTAAGGTCAAATGCGAAAAGACAATAGCCCCATGGATAGGATGAACGCGATATGCAGTTACCCTGATTAAGAAAATGAATACCAGTGCCTGAGAACAATGTATGATAGGCGTCGACATATCGGGGGATATCGGTAAAGTCTGGCTGCAGAGGTTTCGAAGGTATCTGTACGCCATCAACGTATAGCGAGTGATAATTGATACCATAATTTCGGAAATTAAATGGGTTTAGCATGCGGTCGCCATTGAATGCTTTATTATCCACGAAACCTATAATTACACGTTTGGGCAATTGGCCGAGTATAACATTATCCAAAGTGTCCCCATGTACACCCGCAGGCATTGATATTGCTTTAATTTCTACGCGCGTTAAGGGGTATTTGGCTGTAGCCTTGCATAGGGCTCTTGCGTAAGCTAGCAGTACACCGGGAGCTATCTTGGTGCGACGCACAAGAAGCGATGCCTCGGCAATGCGGATCCTGCAATTTTTCGAATTGCTCATGAGACAAAATGCGTCGCTGGTGCGTTTCAACCGCATTTCAACGCCGTTCAACAAGAATCTGTCTTGATGAAAAATATCACAATGCAAATGTCCAAGAAGATCGACTGTTTTGCCGTCACTTAGAAAACTACTACGATTATTAAGACCAATATTACCGTCACCCAAATCGTCCATTTTACCAGCTGTGTCTGTGTACCATAGAACACTCGTAAGATGAGAAGTTTTTGCGCCTTGGCCATAATTCGAGAGTGTTTCGATAAAAGCCCTGTACGCATAATCATTGTTAGGTGGTGATACAAGTTGATTCAAGTATACATCTACCTGATCAAACATTGAATGCAATAAATTATTGACAGGCCCCACTTTAACAGGCGTATCTTTTGTGGATGCCCTTGGTATTTCAACACGCAGACTCAGCATAGTATGAGCTAAATCAATGTATTCATCGCCGTGACCCGGCACTACAAACTCGATAGGTGAATCATCTGTCAATGATGAAATTGGTTTATAGTATACCCATTGCGAACCCTCGATTGTCGTTTGAGTTGGAGGCAGCGTAAATAGCTCTAGCTCTGACTTCATACATTCGCACGAGTGAGCATGTAAGAAAGCCATTTTTTCCCCTCTCTGAATCTAGGCAAAAATATCAGCCACAGTTCTTACCTTCTTCTTTTTTTTCCTGATAAATTCACTCAACTTTCGTTTCACAGACTTCTTCTTCTTCTTCTTCTTCGTCTTCTTATTTACTTTTTCCCTGTATTTTCTCCTCACGCTCTATTTCTTTCGTTTTTTCGAAACGATGCGACGAGCCTCGCGTCTACCCGTAGAATGCATCAAATGACTAAGTTTAGCCGCTTTATACCCGGAACCCTTCATTAGAGTTTCAATTTTTGCCTCTGCTTTTCTTTTTAGGTTTTGACCAGACTCACGCAAGCGCGTTTTGAAAGCTTCTCGCGGTTGCATCCCTGAATCTAATACATCACTAGCTACATTAACACCTGCACGTAGGGCCTCTTTACCGACCGTTCGTGCACCTAGTTTCAAGAGAGGTATGATGCGCCTGAAGAGACCTCCGAGAAAACTGCCAATCCCGTGGCCTCGTTGGTTCGGCGAACTAACTACAAAATACGTTTTACCACAGCCCGTGGGTCAGCAGATCATCGAAGTCCAGGGATGTTTCCACCGCGTGTCCATTTGTGCGAATGAGTAAACTCTTTATGACTAAGCCCTTTTTTATTTTTAGCACTATATATATATATATTGTGACGAGGCGTTGTAACGCTCTCGCAGGCACGCTAGCCGTTAGGAACGCGCGAGAGTCATAGGGTAACGCGAATACCGAGTCGTCCCCCGACGATATCCGAGGAGAGAAAAATCTAGAAGATTCGAGAGACTGCCGGCGCATATATTGTACGTTACAGGTGTCCAGCTACCCGAAGACGGCCAGTGGGAGACACGAGAGGGGAACCACGAGAGGAGAGACGTCGCGAATATTCCATCAATCAGGCGATTTTCGGCGACAAAGGGCTCGTTCCCCCTCCCACCGATTACCGAGACGCGTAACTGAGCACGAGCGAGAGGCACTCTCGCGCGACGCGTGGATCGAAGCAGATCGATTAGCATAACGAGCGATAGAAATTCAAGTAGTTAGAAATTAGTGTAAAAAGAATAGTCCGTGACAGATGTATTACGCCGTGCGAGCCACGGGAGTGAGCGAAATCATTGTTCACCGTGTCATCGGCTGAGGAGTTAATTATTGTGAGGATTAACCGCCGTGACGACGGCCGAAGAATTGTCGGAAGGAATAGAGACTATCGGCTCGTAGCTCGAGGAAAGACACGAGGACGACCCGTGTAGGATAACGAACAGGGAAAATCAAGGTAGGTGCACGCAGTGCAGACCATCTTCGGTTCTTTATTGTGCCGTCCACGTGTTGCCATGGCTTTCTCGCTCGTGCTCGGTGTTTCCGAGGAGATTCTCGGGTGATTTCCGCTCGCAGCGACGAAAGACGAATTTATTCTGTTGCACGAAAGATTTCTGTTGAATTTCGCGAGTCAATTCGAAGAGTCAGACAGTAGTCAATTGTATTAAAGAAGTTCTGTTAATGAATAAACCGATTGTTATTGTGATTTTTATAATTGAACGCTTGAGACGATTTATTGTTCCGAACTGCACCCCTCCTGCTAGCCGTAAGTAATAGGAGAAGTAAGATTGCGGAAGTAAACCCTCGCACATCGGGGTAGATTCGGTGTGCTGGCGCCCAACACGCGAGTAGGGGAAGAAAGTGCAAGAAAATGGGGCGTCATTATATTTTGGGCGGGGTAGCCGATTGTCGTCATCCGAAAGCGACAAAAAGCCCGTCACAATTTTTGGCGCCCAACGTGGGGCCGTCAAACAATAGAATTTCGGAAAGTTGAGAAGCCCACGTTTGGCGAAATTGCCGTCACAATTTTTGGCGCCCAACGTGGGGCTCGGGAAAAATAAATTATTACCGAAACAATAAAAATTTCGGAAGTTATCTAACAGTCATTGAAAAGTCGTTGAAAGAAAATTCTCGAAGGCATAGATTGCTTCGAGAATATTTTTCGGAAATTGTAAGGGTGTGAAATAGACATCGACGAGCCGAGCTCGAGTCGAGGTGACCGCGCGCGTAAAGTCGACGATACTCGAAGTTCTCGCTCGAAGCGCGGTTTCGAGAACACGTAGAGAAAAAATATTCGTGAAATATTATATCCGTGACGCTCAACCGCGCGAACGTCGAAAGTGAGAAAGACAGTACGCGAAATATACGACGCTCGTATGAGAGAAGTGCCATGTCTCTCAGCTGCGAAGCGTCAGTGAGAAGTGTCAGTTCGCGTACGAACATTATTCGCGATACGATATCGTCGATCAGTGAACGCGGACAATACGAATAGATAAACAAGTATCTTGTTAATAATAAATTCGCAATTTACGGAAAATTAATTAGAAAAATTTTGTGAAAAAGTACGCGAAAAATTCGAAAAGTGTCATCGCGATCGACAGTGGATATCTCGCGAATAAATTTTGACAGTGCGGTACAGTCGGTGAAGAAAATAATTCGCGATCGAATAAATAAGAAGAAAGTCGAATAAATAGAATTTAGTTGCGAAACACTATTATAAAAAGTGGAAAAAATAAGTGCCGCACTCAAAAAAAAACGGAATAATTCGGCAGCGATAATTAAATAAGAGTGAACGTTTCCGGAATTTCGAGAGTGACAATTAATTCGAGAATTGCGGGAAAATAATCGCGCGTCGATTCATAAATCGAGTACGAATTTTCGAAAGAAAATATATTCGGAATTTTCGGAAAATTATTATCGCGCCGATCCGAAAAATCGTCGTCGGATTTTCGAGGAAAGTTAATTCGGAATTTTCGGAAAATTATTATCGCGCCGATCCGAAACATCGTCGTCGGATTTTCGAGGAAAATTAATTCGGAATTTTCGGGAAAGTGAAATCGTGTCGTTTCGCAAATCGAGTACGAATTTTTCGATAAAAATAATTCGAGATTTTCGGAAAAATAAATCGAGCGTCGCGTCGATAATTCCAGTGAGATTTATTGAGAAAATTCAAATCGGTGATGGCCGAGAAAGCGGTAGGATCGCTCGACCCATTCACGTCAGTAGATGATGAGATGATAGGCGGACGAGAAGAAATCGATGCGACCTTCGTGAACACAGAGGAACGAACAACGAAAAAGAAGGCGGTCTACGATCTCGAGATCTCCGAAGCGATAGATGACTTGCCGGAGCCAAAGCGGGCGAGTGATCCGCTACAGTGGATCGACGTAATCAACGACGCGGAAGTGCGACAATTATTACGCGTAGCCGGAGCGAGCGTGGAGGGCAAAAGTCACGAAATACGAGACCGCTTACGAAGACATAAGTACCGAGAGAACGGATGCCCACAGATCCCGTGGGGACCGGAAGACGTTGTACCGGAAGACGACGCGTCGCTCGCAGCATTGACGGCACAAGTGGACGAGATGCCGATCACAAAGGTTCGAGAAATACTGCAGGCGTTATTCCTGAATACGTCAGGGGTACTAGCAGTGCTCAGAAATCGACTACGCACCTGGATGGGTAATCCCATGCGAGGATCGAGCAATGCAGGCTCGAGGCCAGTTACTCCGGTTGACACCACTCGCGGAGCGGTACCCAAGGTTCTACTGGACAAGTCGGTCGACGAGACAAGTAGGCGAGATTCAAGACGCATCAATCCGGCAGAAGGAGACGGCATCGACGAATATGACGAAGAGTTGCATCCAGTGAGCGATAAGCAGCGTCGACGTGAGGCCTCGCGAAGAGTCCAGGAGGACGTACCAGAGGGGACACAAAAAGTCGCTGCAGATCGCCACGGGAGCAGCAGACCGTCAACGAGCACCGTCAAGAAGCCGAAAACGAAGGAAATCGATACGCAGACCGAAAGTGGCACGGAACCGGAAGAGCCGAACCGAAGCAAAACCTCGAAGGGAAGCCAACGAGATATGTCGACTCAGAAGAAAAAAGAATCGGCAAGAGCAGTGCGTCACGATGACGACGAACGTCGGAGACGATACGACGATGAACGTCGGCGACGATACGCCGACGAACGCTCGAGGCGATACGAAGACGAATTCTACAGGTTATACGATGATGAGATACGCCCGAGGCGAAGCGTACGATACGCGAGGAATTACCGCGAATCGGGAAGCGAGAGCGGACGCTCTTCGGACGAGTCCGACAATGAAGCGCGATGGCGGCCGTATGGTCGAAGTTACAACCGCCTGCAGAGAGGCCGAGGATTAAGAACCGAGGAAGGCCCGCGGCGACGAATTCGACGCTCGCCGTCTCGACGAAGAAGCGGTCGGGATATTGGAGAGGTTGCACGAAAATGGTCCTTGAAGTTCTCCGGAGACGACGACTTCGCGTGTGACGAATTTTTGGAACAACTCCGTGAGAAAATAGACGCAGCCGACATCCGGTACGAAGATCGATTGCAAGTTCTACCGGAAGTACTGAAAGGCCGTGCCCTCTTGTGGTATAGATCGAATCGCCGAAGATGGGACTCATGGCGAGGATTCGTGCAAGAATTCCGCGCATGGTTTGACGCAGATCAAGATCAGGAAGGACTGAAAGAAGACATACGCCAGCGAACGCAGGGGGATACAGAAACCGCGAAGGATTATCTAATCTGCCTGCAGGGATTATTCGAGCGACTGCGAAGACCGAAAAGCTTACGCAGTCAACTTGATCACGCGTTCTCAGGGCTGCGCCCAGAATACTGGGAGAAATTAGACCGACGGGACGTAAAGACGTACGCAGAGCTCGTCATAGATGCAACTGCAATTGAGCAGCGATGAACACGAGCCAAAGCTCGACGCCCTCCCCCGAGCAAAAGCGAATGCCACGCGAAGCAGTTCGCGTGTGAAGACAGTAAGAAGAAGACTGCGACGAAGAATAACGACGTAAGGAAGTCGTATGGGTTTCGTCCGCGCGCGCAGCAGGTCCATGAGGTCACGACCAACGAAACGGTAGAAGTCGAACCTGCAAAGCCGAAGAAGCAGAGGAGTCGGAAGAAAAGCGATGTCGTCGCGACGGTCGAACCGACGGCAACGACGAATACTCCACCAAGACAGGCCGCGAGGCAAGCACCGCAGCGACAGTCTGGTGGGGGGAAGGGCAACGGACAACAGGCGAACTACTCGAACGATTCGAGAGCAACGCCAAGAGGTCAAGCGTCCTTCACGAGACGAACGCCTCCCTTCTGTTGCAATTGCGGAGAGAAGGGACACTTCGGAAGAGATTGCACCAACGCACAAGTGCAATTATGCGTCGGATGCGGACGGAAAGGAGTTACGAACGAGACGTGCGGTTGCGCGTTTTCAAAAAACGAGAATCGGGCCTGGCAACGGCGGGAAAGCCAGAGCTCCGCGTAGATAGTAGCCCGCAAACGAGTAGTCAGTTACCGATCCCCCTAGTACCCTATCCTAATCCCCCGATGGGTGCAGTTCCGAGGGAGCAATCAAGTCAGGAAAGTAGCGATAACGTAGTTGCGAGTACATCGAGCTCTCCGTTGGTAGAAAATAGTAATGAAGAAGTGCATGGGATTTTGAGAGGCGAATCGACCCGCGGTCCGATCGGCGTGTGGACGCTGGACGACCCATGTTGGGGTGATGATGACGAAACAGAAGCGCGAGAGATCGGTGAGGCCTGTGGCGCTGATCGAGTACCGGCGAGGATTCCCGCCGACGGCGAAGTGGGCCGCCCTCAAGTAAACGAATCGATCGTTACATTTCCGGCAGAGTTTGACCCGAGGGAACCTGATTGCCTGAGATTCACTGTTGCGTTTCCCGCTGCTCCGAAAGAATGGAAGCGCGAAAAAGGACACGAGCGAATCTTTGCGCAGTTGATAATCGGCGGCAGGTTATTAGAAGCATTGATAGACACGGGAGCGACTATCTCGGTTTTCGGGAGAATCGGGGGCGTGATAGTAGATACGCTAGGATTAGAGCACCGAAACTTCTCGCGACACGAGTATGAGTACGTAACAATGGCGAACGGGACCCCAGAGCGAGTGCTCGGAGAAGCACTTTTCCCGATAGACCTCGACGGCGTGCAGAAATGGTTCCCCGCGATAATCGTGCGCCAGTTGAAATCACATTGCCTGTTAGGGATGGATTTTATTCGCGCATTCGGGATTAATATATTCGGGAGTAGAGGCACGTGATCGGTAGGGGAAAACGGAGTAGAGCACCCGATAGTGAAGAATAGCGACGAGGTAGCTACCGTAGGCGTTTGTTTTGGAATTCAGGTACCCGATCGCGACGAGAAAGAAAGGCTAGATGAGATGTTAGCGCGAATCAAGCCGACGCTACCGAACGACTTTAATGTTGCCGTGACGCTCACGCAACATGTGATAGACGCGCCAGTCGATAAAGCCGTGAAGCAACGGATGTACCGACGCTCGCCGGTCGTAGTAGAGAAGCTGCATGAGGAAGTCGATAGGATGTTGGCAGCCAACATAATTGAACCTTCGAACAGCGAATGGGCGAGTCCCCCGGTAATGGTAGCGAAGCCAAACGGGAAATGGCGATTTTGCGTAGACTACCACGAGTTGAATAAAGTTACGCGGAAGGACACATATCTACTGCCGCGCATGGATACAATACTTAGCAAGTTACAGGAAGCTGTATATATCACGACGTTAGACATGAGTGCAGCTTACCATCAGATTATGATGGCTGAAGGTAGTAAGCATTTCACCGCGTTTATTGTCGAGGGAAAAGGGTTGTTCCAATTTCGGCGAATGCCATACGGTTTATGTAACGCGCCAGCGACATTCCAGAGGTTAATGGATAGGCTGATAGGACCGGCGCTCGAACCAAACGCGTTTGCATACTTAGACGACATTATAATCGTGAACCGGACGTTTGACGAACACCTCGAGTGGGTCGAAAAGATCCTCGGTATCGTTCGTGAGGCCGGCCTCATATTAAATTATGAGAAGAGCGAATTTTGTCGGGATGAGGTACGCTACCTAGGATTTTTGGTGAATCGCGATGGTCTGAGACCAGATCCCGAAAAGATAAGGCCGATTATCGAATATGAAAGACCGCGTAACGTGAGGGAATTGCGTAGATTCAATGGGATGGTAAACTGGTACCATCGCCATCTCATAAATATTTCGCGAGTCGCGGGACTGCTAAATCGGTTGACTAGTAAGACAGTCGCGTGGGAATGGACGGAAGTCGAGGAAGCAGCCTTTCAGGCGACGAAAGCCGAAATCATAAACGCTGCGATCCTCACGTATCCGAATTACGACTTGCCGTTTGTAGTGTACACCGACGCGAGTGACAAAGGTATAGGCGCGATATTGACGCAGCGATGCGAAGAGGGAGAAAAGATGATCGAGTGCGCGAGCCGTGCGATGAAGGGGCCAGAAACGAGGTACACAGTAACTGAGAAGGAGTGTCTGACAGTAATCTGGGCAGTGCGCAAATTTCGTTCGTATTTAGAAGGCTACGAGTTTACGGTCGTAACAGATCATAGCAGCCTCCGATGGCTTTACAATCTCGCGGATCCGGTATAGGTAGATTAGCGAGGTGGACGTTCGAGTTGTCGGGATACAACATGAAAGTAGAGTATCGGAAAGGTTCGGAAAACGAAGCTCCTGACGCATTGTCAAGGATGTACGAGGAAGTCGAACCGGATTACGAGGTCCAGGTAGATTCACTAGGCGAAGCATTCGAAATAGACTGGTACCAAGAAAGGCTCGAAGCCATACACCGCAATCCGCGGGAGTTCGCGGAATGGCGAGTAGAGAATAATGCGATTTATTTCTACCGACCCGACGCGATGAAAGAAGCGATGGGGGAAGATTTAGACGCATGGAAATTGGTCGTACCATCTGAAGATCACGAATTGATCTTACAACAGGTGCATGATAACGAACAGGCAGGACATCCAGGGGTCGAGAAAACGTATCGGTGACTAGCGACTTACTATTACTGGCACGGGATGTATCGCGACGTGAAACGGTATGTAGGGAAATGTGTAACGTGTGCGTCACACAAGTCGAATCAAGCGCGTCCGATGGGGATGATGGGACCTCGTGTAATCACCCAACCGTGGGATACAGTAGCTTCAGACGTTATGGGACCGTATCCGCGCTCGAAAGCAGGGAATAAATACCTTATCGTCTTCGAAGACCTCTTCACGAGGTGGATAGAATGTGTTACGTCCCGTAAAAATTCATAAATTAGGAATTAAAAGTTTATCACAAAAAAAATAAATAATCTTAATAATTAAGTAGTAATTTAGTTACAATAAAATAATAGAAGGAAAGAACAGAGATATTAGGCCAGGAGAGCATGAGGACAATAAATAAGGGAAAAGTTAATAACGAAATTCCAGGAATAATGACACCGGAAATATCGGAATAAAGAACAGGAGTATAGTTACAATCAGGTAGACATGAAAAAGAAAGAAAAAGAATTCGGTATAGAGAAACTCGAGTAGTAAGAGATAAGAAAACATATGTATGATATGCGAATTTATGTGTCGGTGCAGCTCCTGCTTGAACGGTGCGTGGCGAGAGGCGAGTAACGCCTAAATCGCCCGTCAACGGTATTGAGAGCAGCACCTCACGGACAGCAAAAATATCGATATCGATAGATGGGTTTAAACGCTGAAAAAGGCGGAAAACGGTGAAATAATAGAGAAAACGCATAGGAATGAGTTAATCAAGAGGGAATACGTAAATAAGGAGAAATTAATAACTAAACAAATAATAATTAATCAGGGGGAAATAAAATAACCATAAATAATAAGCAAGTGGTAAAACAGATTCAAAATGGGAAATAGAAATGTTAAACATGAGAAGTAAAATTGTCAAAATAAACGAACAGGGAAAATATAGAAAGGATTATTAAAATTTGAAATAATGAAACGAGTAAAAATCAACGTCAAAATACCATTTAAATTTCTATAGAAAACTCAAGAATCCGTAAAGAAGATCGCAGAAGAAAAGATAAACAAATTAAATAATATTGTATAATCAGAAAAATAATTAACAAATCCAAAGCAGAAAATTAATAGCCTACGAAGGAGTGGGGGAAGTGCATCAAAGATGTCAAAGGACGAGGTGCGACAATAACGCAACTCGCACCTATGATGAGCCGCAGGGTCTTATCAACTACCCTCCCCGCCTTCTATCGTCAACTTGGACAGCACGACAACGGAATTAAATCACTCCATCGACGGACTTACAACGGAGATAATCGAACGACAGTCCTGTCACCTTTCATCAGGAGAACTCAAACTTCGAAGAACCATCAGTTCAACTATAAATTCTAATTAATTTTCCATTTATTCAAAATTTAAGAGTTATCGAGCAAAGATACTCTCCAGTTGTAAATTCAAATTTTTGTTAAAAAAGTATTTTGTATCAAGTTTCATTATAATTCAATAAAACGAGAAACAACGTTCTTCCACCATAACTTCGAGTTATTTCGATATTCGTTCATTCGTTTGGGCGATTATCATAATCGTTTAAACGCTTCATTCGACATTCGCATCCCGTCATTCATCTTATCCAGGGAAATTTGAAGGAAGATTATCATCAGTCGGTTTCCACCCGAACATCAGTCCACACCTTTATTTTCGAAATCTCTTAACCTTCTATGGTAAGTCAAGGGTGTTCTTATTTCACTACAAATTTTCTGGACAATTAGTCTATTGAGTAATTTTTGAATTTCATGAACTCTTCTTCTTTCTGAATTTTAATTCCATTTGTTTTAATACAGTTGTTCATTCGTTAATTTCAACGATTTCAAAATAAGTTAACCTCAGGTGTGGAAAGTACAGTGTAGAGAGAGAGAGAGAAGAGGATAGAAAATATGCGCGTACGGCCATTGGTCGCGCGTGAAGTCTGAGACGGAGATAGATTAGAAGGAGAAAGAGAGAGATTACTACGTGAGTATAGTGTCTGGAGTAGAGCGAGAGTAAGAAGTTAACTAGTGGGATAGTTACGAGTAAATTAACCGGTAATTAAAGACTCTCTGCATTTCATTGGCTAATTCTGTTCGCCGAATGCACTCGACGCCCTATCCCGAGTTTATTTCCGAAAGGTTAGGCTCAAAACGGGGCAAAATTCCCGATAAAGCGTCACATCTGAAAAACGTGTAAAGGAAGGGTTCTCGACTCTTCTTGACCGAGATAGAATGAAAATTGCTAATCGGGACGTAACAAAATTTAGGGGCTCGTCCGGGATCCCAGAGTGCATAACGCATAAAATCAAACTTTATATAAAAATCTTTAATAAAAATAAATTGCTATATTAAATTCGTCACAAACAGAAATGAGAATAAAAATTAGCATCAATGCCTTCAACGCGTTCACAAGTTAAACTTTCTGATAAAGTTATACATGAATACCCAAAAGAGCGGAAAATACGAACACAGAAAAAATTAACAGAGGAAGTCGAAAAAGTAACAAAATTCTACCACATCCACACCTATATCCATTGAGTCGTCGGTAAACGTAGGAGTAATAGAAACAATAGTAGACGTGCATGTAGAAGGAGGAGATAATCGGAGAGAAAGACAATCTGGAGAAGATAGTATTGATCGTATTGGTCAAATCAGAAAAAATTTGGCAAGTTTATATCAGGGGGATGAAATAGAGGAATTAGAGTCTCAAGTAGAAGAACAATCTTTAACTAACGAAAATTCAGAGTTTGCAAATTCATTCGCTTCAGCAGAAGGTCCACCTACACCAAGGGTACATAGAGACGGACGTATGGTTACACCGTTGAGATCGAGATCCTCAGGGACAAGTGCGAAATCAGGGAATAAGAGAATTGTTGCAAAACCTTGTTCGAGATCTTTGTCACCGAGAAGGAAAAGTGCTCCTGCTGTTAGTGGGAAATTATTCGGGCTGTTTGGAGATAAGAAAACGGTTACAGAGAAATCACTAGAGTTTTCAAAAACACTCGGAACTAGTAAAAGTAGTAGTGCGAATTCGGACGGATTGCGACTTTCTCGATCCTTTGCGAGTTTCAGCCGATTGGCATCGTTAACAGAAAAAACCAAAACCAATAACATACACTGTTCAAAAGATTCGATTGAGTAAAGGAATAAGGGTAAAACCAGCCATTAAAAATAAAAAATCGAAAAATTTCACTGAAAATCCTTCAAAAATTATGGCACCAGTTACTCCGAAAAATAAAAATAAAAGTCGAGATAGTTCTGAGGAAAGAGAGAGACAACAGGGAATTAACGATGGTGGAGGCGGAGGGGATGACGACGGCGACGGTAACGGAGACGACGATAGAGGAGATAAGCACAATCGCGATAAAAATTCCAGACCTTCGCGTCGGACGACCCCCCCTAACGCAACTCGACCTATACTTAACCTGAGCTCAGGTGGAATGGGAAACCTGAGAGACGCATTGAGACTGATACCTGAGTTTGACGGTAAACGGAGTTCGTTGAATCGTTATATTGCAGGACTGAAGGATGGGTTGGAAATGGTTGGTGAAGAATATGAGAGACATTTGTTGAAATTAGCCAAGTCCAAACTGGTAGGAGAAATATGGGATAGAGTAGCAAGGAACGAGTTTGAAAGTCTTGATGAATATATCGAGTATTTGAGAACTACTTTCGATCCTCCAAGGGATATTTATCAGTTACAGGAAGAATTGGGTAGTAGTGCACAGTTGGATGAAGATACAGTCGATCAATTTGCACATCGTATTCGGGAGATTGCAGAGAAAATCAGGGAGGCTCACTACTACAGATCTGGGTATTTAGATGATGGGGATAAGGAAGCAGTTAATAATATGGCTTTGAGCTGCTTTAAGAGAGGATTAAAACCGGAAATACAGGATAAAATGGGGAAAAGCGAGACTACACTTCGAGAAGCAATCAATGAAGCAAAAGCCATAGAACGGGAACTTGCCGATCGAAATCGATTGAGAAACGACGCCAAGGCTAAAAATAAACTACAAAAGGATAGTGAGAAAGGTACTAAGAAGGCAAACGTTAAGGTCGTAGAGGTAGCAAAAGAGGGAAATCAGATAGCAGTAGTGAACAATAACGCTTCGGGTGTAGAGACATGTCAGATTTGTGGAAAAAAGGGTTATTTAGCATCCAAGTGTTGGCAAGCTCCAGGAGCAAATCCTCCCAAATGTCAGACATGCGGAAAAATAGGCCATACAGCCGATCAATGTAAATCAAATGGGAAAAATACAGGGGTACAAGCGCAGGTAATTTGTCAAATCTGTCAGAAAACCGGACATCTGGCAAGTCAGTGCTTTAAGCTCAAGGGTAACGTAACTCCCAACGGACAGACGGGATTAACAATTTGTCAGATCTGCGGAAAACGCGGACATACTGCCGATAAGTGCTATTCAATACCGTGTCGAGTCTGTGGGCGTACAGGTCATTTGACCGAAACTTGCCGTCAGGCGCAATAACTCGCACCGGTACAGGTTGGTCAATTAGGCCAACAGAATAACGCACCTATACAAGCGCAATCAGTACAATGTCAATTATGCAATAAATAGGGATTTCCTGCCGCGAAATGCTTTCAGCTTACTCGAGGATTAGTAGGTCAGGGAAATGCGAATAATGCAGGAATAAATCCACAAAAACCAAATACAGGATCCGGAGGACAGGTGACTTATGCGCAGGCGACATCACAACAAGGGGTACAGAACAATCAGCTCACTTGTAATTATTGCAAAAACGCTGGCCATTTGCTGGTCGATTGTCAACTACGTATAGCCAACAACAACAGACGTGCTGCTGGACAGGGAAACGGAGGTGGCCAACCGGCGCAGGGTGCCCAGGTGAAGGCCATGGAGAGTACGGAAGTGCACCCAACTCTTACTGTCCATGCTTCAACCAGTACGGGTTCGGGCCAGAAGTAATCGATATATACTGTGACGAGGCGTTGTACAACGCTCGCACTCGCGCTGAGCGAGATTCGAGATATCGAAACTCACCGAGAAATAGTATAAAGAGAGCAGCAGAGAGTCGCGTCGTCTCGCTCCCGCGGGGTCAATTGTAGCGTTGAAAGAACGATATTGCCGTTGCCCATACGATAGTTACAGGTTCGAGAGTCGAAATCAAAACAACGGCGGGCCTAGCGGCAGAGGAGAGGCGACGGTGAGACGAGAGACGCCAGAGACCGACAACGATAGGCAATGAGCCCCCACCATCGAAGTAGCGAAGCGAAGCCGGCTACCGCGTGCGAAGCGAGCACGCAGCAGTTAGGAAGAAGCGTAGTTAGCGAGAGGCAGAGTAGAACTGAGAGTGAGAACAATTAGAATAGAGAGTAGTGCAAGCGTTAGGGAGACCGGATAACGAAAGAAAGTACCCGAGACACGCGTACTCGAGACGTGAGGAGGGCTGTGCCAAATCACCGAGAGACCGACGCGTGCGAGGAGGAAGGGCGACCGCTGTGCGAGATAACCGCCGAATCGAGAGTCCTGCGGATAGAAAAGGTAGGCGCACGAGGTGCATCTTTTCTTCGCCGATACGATTTGGCTTATCGGTGTACGGGTGGCAGTAGAGAGTGTTTCTCCCGCCGCGTACTCTAACGTGTGTGTGGCTGTGCCTACCGGCTTCTCCGGAGGCCTGAGTGCATTCTCACTCTAGCGTATGCAGTGTGTGTCGGTTGCTTGCCGCCGTAGCGCGCAGCCTATTATCTTTTTCGTAAATTATCCGATGTTGTCAGCGGGATCCTATCCACACTCGCGCGATTTGTTAACCGAATTGATCGAATAAATTATCTTATTGTCTTCGATGTTATTTTTACGCACTCGAGGCTTCGTACTATTTATTTATTTTTGTGCGGTTTGAATGCTCGTCCCCGAACCTCTCCCTATTACCCAGCTAGCTGAGCCGAAGCGGAGAATCCGAAGCAGAATACCCTTGGTGATACGGGGTCGGTACAATCACCTGGCGCCTAATTAAGGTAATGTGGGAATAGTGGAAAAAGGGGCGTCATTAGGGATTTGGGCCGGCAGGTCCTGGCACGTTTTTACACGAGATTTTTCGTGTACAGGGCCTCGTCACAATACGTAATTAATCCAGAAAAGGAGATAATAGCTCCAACTATTCTGTTTCAAAGCAAGGAACTTTCGAGAGCTGTGGTAATGATGTTGGATACGGGTGCCGGTAAAAATATCCTAAAAGAGGAAAACTTGTCGAGTAAAATGGTTCTGTATCAAGATAAAATTCTGAGATTAAGTGGAATAACGGAGGAATACGTGTACACCCTGGGATATACGCTGATTGATACCCTGGGAAGAGCAACCGTATACCACATTGTGCCCAGTAATTTCCCCACGAAACAGAGTGGAATATTGTCAACGGAGTATTTTCGAGATAACTTAGCAAAGATTGCCTATGAAAACAGTACATTTGAAGTTCGGGAAAATAAGATTCGTTTCCATACTAGAGAACGTATGTTGTTTCCACCAAAAACCCGAAAACTGTTCTATATCCGTTTGAAAAACGACAAAGTACTCGAAGGATATTTGCCGGATCTTGAAATAGGAGAAGGTATAGAGATTGAACAGGGGTTGGTGAGGAATACGGAAGGTAAAGCCTACGTATATGTTACAAATAATCGAGAAATTCCGGTAAATATTGAAATTCCGGTAATGGAGTTAGAAGTACAACCAGTAAGAAAAAGAAAAACCAAAGTAAATGGGGGAGAGTGTAAACTCGCTATAAAAGAAAATTGTGAATTGAAAACTAATTCCAAGTGTATTCTAGGTGAAACTGAGCTAATCAATCCAGCAACAAAAGGGAACTGCGAAGAAATAAATCCCAACAACCCAGATCCAGAAACACGTAACTCGAAGGGCGAGGAACAGATCCAGGAAGCATCAGGAGAAAAAGATCCGGGTAAAAACAGGAAAGGACAGGAAGGTAAAGTCAAAGAAATAAAAACATCTGTGAAAAACATAGATGATCCAGTTAAAAAGAAGGGACAACAAAGTAAAGAAAATTCTGACTCACACAAAGAGGAGAATCCTAAACAAGGGAAAATAAATCAAAATCTCCTGGAAAAAACTATAAGAGATATTAAAATAACTAAAGAATCAATAAACAAAAGTAAAAATTCAGTTCGGGATAAAACGGAAAAAGTCGGAAAAGGTAAACCAGTTAAAATAAAAGAAAATTATGCGGCTTGTGAATTCGCGGATCCGTTAGTAGGGGTCAGGTTTATGAATGCAAGCTGTTTCATTATGGAGGCAGAGATTATAGATCGCAAAAGTAAAGTTATAAAGCTGCTCAGAGTAAAACATTTAAATGCTGAGGAGAAAGAAGCTGTTTATACGATAATTGAGTATGGAGCGGATAGATTTCATCTCAAAGGTGAGAAACTGGGAGCGACAGACTCTCGAAACATAAACGTAAACTCGAAACATTATCGGTTTCCTCAGGTTCATAAAGAGGAAATACGTAAACAGAGAGCTGAGTTTCGTGAATCGGGATTGATTAGAGAATCGGAATCACCGTATAATACACCGTTATGGGTAGTGCCAAAAAAGGCAGATTCACAGGGAAACAAACGATGGAGAGTGGTTCTTGACTTTAGACAATTGAATGAGAAGACAATCGGAGACGCTTACCCGCTGCCAAATATATTAGATATATTGGATCAGCTGGGGGGCGGAGACGCTTACCCGCTACCAAATATAGTAGATATATTGGATCAGCTGAGGGGGTGCTCGATATTTTTCTGTGTTTGATTTGGCTTCAGGGTTCTATCAGATAAAAATGCATCCGGATGACTGTCATAAAACAGCTTTTACGACACCATATGGACATTACGAGTACGTTAGAATGCCTATGGGGTTGAAAAACGCTCCACCCACGTTTCAAAGGTCAATGGACATGGTATTGATGGGATTACAGGGACAAGAGTTATTCGTTTATTTAGATGATATAGTCATTTACGCGAAAACTTTGGAAGAACACGAGCAAAAGTGTAAAAGATTCATAGATCGATTGAAGATGGCAAATTTGAGCTTACAACCGGATAAATGTGAATTTTTGAAACATGACGTAGCATATTTGGGACACGTGATTAGTGAAGAGGGACTTAAACTCGATCCGAAAAAGATAGAAGCGGTAGAAAAGTTTCCGAGACCCAAGAATGTCAAAGGAATACGACAGTTTTTGGGATTAACCGGGTATTATCGACGGTTTATAGAAGGTTACGCAAAATTAGCCAAACCATTGACAAATTTACTGAAAGACGAGACTCCTTTTCTGTGGGATGAGGAACAGGAAGAGAGTTTTCAGGAATTAAAAGACAGTTTATGCACGGAACCAGTTCTAATCTTTCCAGACTTTTCCAAAACATTTATTGTAACTACAGACGCATCCGGGTATGCAATAGGAGGAATTCTTTCACAGGGACCAATAGGAGCGGATAGACCGGTAGCATATGCGTCACGGACACTGCATGAGACAGAGACACGATACGATACATACGAAAAAGAAGCGCTAGCGATAGTCTACAGTGTTCTACATTATCGACCGTATTTATATGGGAGAAAGTTTACTTTAGTAACCGACCATAAGCCTTTGGTATGGTTCAGGACCTGTAGAGAGGGAAACGCAAGGGTACTCAGATGGAGACTCAAGTTAGCGGAATATGAATACGATGTAGTATACAAAGCGGGAAAAACAAACGTGAACGCAGATGCGTTGTCCAGAAATCCAGTAGATGAAGAGAATAAACAAACAACGGGAGACGAAGAAATCTTCATGGTTAAACTCAAGGATAAAAGGGAATTAACCGAAGAAGAGATACTAATAATTCTGGAGAATGAAGAAGACGATTTTGATTTCGAAGAAGAGGAATATCCAGAAGAAGAAGAGGATCCGGAGGAACTTTGGTTGGAATCATTAACCGTGAAACAGAGAGCGGAAATCAGTGAAATAATTGAATCAGATGAATTAGTCAAGGAATATATGTACAATCTGGATGGAGAAGAAGAATCCAATGGGGTTAACAACAATAAACAAAATTCGGATCAAGAGGAGCCATCTACATCCAAGAAGAAGAAGAATCGAAAAATACCTGACAAACACGCGATGATTACACGACGACAAGTGAAACTTCAGGAGGAAAACAACAAAAAACTAGAAGAAAAAGAAGAACCGGATAATATTGGGCAAAACAAAACAACTCGGAAGAAAAGTCCTCAAAGAAAGAAAAGAATAGACAGCACTGATGAAGAAAAAACAGAGGAGGAACTAATGGAAGCAATAGACAACAGGGAGAAGGGAAATATAACAGCGGAATCGGAGGAAGAAGAGATCTCTAGTGGAGAAGAAGTAGAGAGCAATTACGACGTAGACGATGACTTTGACGAAACACAAGAAAATAAACAGACAGAGACATTAAACGAGAGGATTAGAAAAGGAAATTTAATTCAGAGTAGAGACTTGTTTTTCACGCGAAAGGATGCACTGAGTTATTTTTTAAGCACTAAAGGAGAACCATTAGATACGGGATCAAAGAAATTAGCAGAACACAGTGAACTCCCACATTTTTCGGATTTGGTATTAGGAGAAGTAGCAGTAGTTAAAAAAGGGACTAGATATCACATGGCATTGCCAATCAGCGATGAGTCAGGGGAAGGACCCTCATTGATTTTACAAAATATCAAGGCAGCAATCCGTAGTTTGCATCAAGAAGCAAAGGAACTAGGGATTCAAAGTATCAGTATAGCAAAATCGGATTCCGTAGAGAATGTTTCTTGGGAAAATATAGCAACAGAATTGAGAATGGGGTTCATGGAAGGTGAAAACAAGATAATCGTTTGTCATGGGATAATTCGGTATCCTAGCAAAAAAGAACGCGAAGGGATAATTCAGGAAATGCATGGTTCAGCTGTAGGGGGACACAGGGGAGTCACAAAGACTTTCAATAGAATTCGACAAAATTATTATTGGGAAAAGATGAAAGTTGACATTCAAAACTACATCCAAAGATGTTTACCTTGTCAGCTTAAAAAGTGTGATCGACACAAGACAAAGCAACCAATGGTATTAACAGACACGCCAGGATCGTCATTCGACAAAGTTGCAATGGATATAGTGGGACCATTACCAAAAACAAAAAATGAAAATGAATACATATTAACGATCCAAGATCAATTGACGAAATTTTGTCTTGGAATTCCGCTTCCAAATGCAACATCAATAACAATTGCAGATGCGATGGTCAAAAACTTTATCAGTATCTTCGGTCCGCCAAAATCAATACTAACCGATCAAGGTCGAAACTTTCTTAGTGGATTGATCAGGAGAGTAGCAAAAAGGTTCAAAATAAAGAGACTTCGAACAACCGCGTTTCATCCAGAATCCAATGGCTCATTAGAGCGTTCACATCAGGCGTTAGGCGAATACCTGAAACAATATGCTGATAAAGAGTTTGATTGGGACGAATGGGTACAATTAGCAATCTTCAACTACAATACCAGCGTCCACGAGGGAACGAAACATACACCGTATGAATTGGTATTTGGGAAAATGGCTCAAGTGCCATCTAGCGAACCTTTGGGTGAGGAGGACGAACTTCCCACTTACAGGGATTATTTGACAAAACTCGTGACACGGTTACATGAAATAAGAAAAACCGCGAGAGAAAACTTGATAAACGCAAAAACTAAATCCAAGGAGAGGCATGATAAGAAATTAAACGTAAGAACTTTCAAAGTAGGTGATTATGTTTTCCTGCAAAATGGACCAAAACCTAAGAAATTGGCTGATTTATACACAGGACCACATGAGGTTGTCGAAATAATGAACAATCAAAATGTAAAAATAAAAACCAAGAAACATACGCAGGTGGTGCACGCGAATCGACTGAGACTTTCACACATAACACCTGAGTAAATTTTATCATTTTCTAACCATTACAGACACTACACGATGCCAAGACAGAAAGTGAATCAACCTGAGAGTATGGGAAGCAGGAAAATCCTGAAATTCAAAGAGATAACGGACGGCAACGATGCCGGGAATTCATTTAAAATAGAAACAAGATATGCAGGACTTAAAGGGACGGGATTAGGAGCTACTCGAGAAATGGCTCAGATAGGAGCAGTGAAGGAATTGCTAGAGATAACAGGAAAAGAAGCGGTCTGGAAAAGACAAGCGGAAAGATGGGAAGGGATTGCACTTAAAGTGGGAATTCAGTTAATAAACGATTTGGTATTGAAAATTGACAGTTACGAAGAGTATATTGGGGATTTTGACGGGATAGAGCACATGAAATCATCAATAAAAGTATTGGGTGAATTTAAAATACGATTGGAGGAAAAAGAATATCAAGGGGAGCATGAAAGAACGATTGCTTTGGTTGCGATTTGGCCAGAAGAAGAGCCATTCGTAGCCATTGAATTTGGATCCATTGAGCGGACGACAGCCATAGCATTGAAGGCACTGGTGGCTGTATTGTACAACGCTCGCAACCGTTTCCAAGGGAAGTTGGATGAGCTGATAATGCGATTTGGGGAAATGGAGGGGTTCAAAGAGGCCAACTAGAAAAAAAAAAAAAATATACAAATGATAAGATAAATACGTCGTAATAATCAAAGAAAAAAAATATATAATCCATTATATAATAATCAAATTGAAAAAAAATTGTTAAAATAACAATGTTAAAAAAAAAAAAATGTGTTAACACTTATGGAAAACAAAAACCTATAAAAAGCAAAATCAATAACAATAACCAAAAATATATCATGTAAAAACCATGTAATCAATATTACTTAATAAATACTTGAATGCTAAATTAGCTATTTTCTTTTTTTTTTAAACACAGATGAGAATGAGAGTGAAAATACCCTCATCCATATTAGGGGTGTTACTGGTAACGGGGTTATGTGCGGGGATGATCGGATACGATTGTGGGACAGCTAAGTCAAACGTCACAACGTTATCGCTTCTGGGAATCGAGGAATGCGATGTTTCATCGCCAACACTGAACATCACTGCGGTTCGAATCCAGTTGTTGCAGATAAACGATTACGCCTCTTTACATGTACGACAGTGTAAGGTAGAAATAGCCAGGGATGTTAGAAAATGCGGAATGTTTTCGCATACAAGCGATGTAGCAAATGGAAAAGGTTCATATGTCTATGAGGTAACCAGAGATGTATGCATTCGAATGTATGAACATGGATCACTACAAGTGGAAAAAACGTTAATTGCCGGTATCGTAGGAAATCACAGTATAAGTCATGCAGTAACATCAGCAGGGAAAGTAGGACAGGATGGTGCCTGTGAAGGTGCCTCCTACTCTGATCCTTTCGGTAGTTGGGATGGCGTAATAGTGTTAGCAGAAGTGAAAATCACCTTGAGAGACTATCGTGCAGCAGTGGGGCTGAAAAAAAACAAAGTATATCTAAAATCGGGAATTCGGTGTGATCTTAGTGAAGGACAATGTTTGGATCTGGAAGGGGGACATATCTTTTGGGATACTGTACCAGTTGGAAATTGTGGCAGTGGACAATATGGAGTGTTATATTCGGGAATGGCTGAAAAGGGAGTGGACCAGGATTCGCAAATGTTATACACGGTAACCACCGCAGACGTAATCTTCGCGTTGGTAGTGCGTGGAACAGTGGCCGTGTGTGGACAGAACATAGTGCGAACGGAACATCCTAAGTTGTTTATTTACGAGGTGGAAAATGGACAAATATTCTTACAAGGAAAAGAAATGGAAGTGTTAAACATGGATATGTACACGTACGTGAACTCAAAATTCGTGTACATTGAAAGGCATATACAGACTCAAACGCAACAAGTGTATCACGATTTATTAGTGCACAAGTGTGAACTGGAACGAGAAATGTTGAAAAATCGCTTGGCAATAGCTACGGAATTGCCTGACGAATTCGCGTATCATCTCATGAAGGGACCAGGATATATGGCCGTGATATCAGGGGAGGTAGTACACATTATTAAGTGTATACCAAAGGAGGTGCAAGTACAGCAAAAAGAGGAATGCTATACACATCTACCTGTCACGGAGGGCAACAACAGCTACTTTTTGGCGCCAAGGACTCACATACTGATGAAAACGGGAATGCAGATTACATGCAACAAAATGGTTGCACCAATGTACTACATCGACGGAGATTGGTATGGGATAATGCCTGGACCAATACCTGTATATCCACCAGTGATGATAAAACCAAATACAAAACCAACATGGACGTATAAACGTACGAGATCATTGGCAACAAGCGGAATTTATTCAGCAGCGGAACTGGAACAGCTTTGGGAGCACATTATGTTTCCTGCGGAGCGACCAGCAGTATTGAACACTGTGGCCAGAGGAATACTGGGAAAACCGACCGTAAAACAAGGGGGCTCGTTTGCTAAATTAATAGACGGCCCTGAACTACAGGAGATGATGGAAAATGCATGGAAAAGAATGTTGGAAAAAATCGTTGCTTTCGGAAATATTAGCGCAGGATTAATAGGAATAATAATGATAATAACGGTTATAAAGTTAATCATTGACACAATAATACATGGATATGCATTGCACACCGTATACGGGTGGTCATTATTCTTAATGGGAGCAATTTGGGATTCGGTAACCAATCTGTTAATACATCTCAAGAAGAGAGCGACTGATGCGGAAAATGAAAAAAGTGAAAGTCAGATAGATCTTGAAAAGGGAGAAACGGAGTCACGGATAGAATCTGACTCGGAGGATGAGATAGAGAAAAGGGAAGAGGGAAATGAAAATAAGGATAAAAGTAATCAAACCGAAACAGTAAAAACTGGAAAAATGTATCCGCGTCTAACATAAAAAAAAAATATATATGTATATATATTACAAACAAACAATATATAATAATCGTATAAATTACTATTGTTAAAGAGCGATGGAGAACGAGCAAGAGGGAAAAAGTGGCTCTACGACTCGTTGGGTTTTCAATTGGCCATGCGTACCCAGAGAGGAAAGATATACGTTAAAAGTGACCGTTAATAGACCGACCGTAACAGACATATTAGAGAAACGGCAAGATGAATGCGAATATTGGAAAGGACCGGGAGGAGTATGGGTACCACCGGAATGGAAGGAGTTGGATTTTGCACGATTGGTGTTTTGGAAAAGAGAGGCATTCGACAGAAAGCAAGGAGTAGCGTTAGGAGGACACAAATACTTACGATGGGGAACGACCATCGTCCCTTTCGGGCAAAAACCCGAACAAATTCGTTATAAAACAGAAAGTTAAAGAAAAAGTTTTATCAATAATATACTGTAACGTTCACCTTTTTGGCCGGTGCCACGCACACGGTTCGAAGGCTCACGTTAGGGGTTCGGGGCGAGCAAATAATCGTTAGACGTTGTCGATTCGGTGATATTGTTCCTTTTATTAAAAAATTAGAAAATGTGATACATTGGAATCTGTAATATCGACGCTTACCCTTTTCGTTGTTTTCTATTTTCTCTAACGATTTCGAAACACACTCGATTTATCGACCGGATGTCGGTAAATCGTACATCAAAATAATTCTACTAAGTACTTCCCCTTTATTCTACCATTCTTTCCCATCGAAAGACTTTACGCGTAACGAGTCAAATCCTCGATACGAAGAACGATAAATTCTGCCATCCATACTGTTGTATCGGCGGAGCTTCGTTCGTTGACATAAATTTTTATCAGTTGCATCGTTTAAGTTTTCATTTTAAATTTGGGACTGTAATATTATTACAAGTGAATTTTAATGTCGTTTCTACTCTGCCGTGCCTACGGTATATCCCACTGGAATATCGTGCGAACCTGTCGACACGATTTTCCGATACCCGCAGAACAGGGCCCTCGTCGTAGAGTTCGGCTTCCACGAGATCGTGAACCAACCGTGTCGCCACTTGGTCGATCCGCGACTTGCTTCCGGCTCCCTCCCGTTCGGGTTACCTATCTATCGCGACCCTACTAGCGGTGACTGGTAACAGGAATGCCCACTACTTCGTCGCCAAAGATGTGTGCACCCTGGTTCGGGAGATTGAGTACACCTAGAGCCAACGTCGCCGAAGGCTCTGGGGACCCGGAGGTATTGATGGAATTCGGTGACAATTCGACTCGCGCTCGCCCTTTTACGCGCGCGCTGTCGCTTATCCGTTCGCGAGACAATGCGGCATCTAGCGGCCGTCTTGCCGACTACCGGCGCGTACTATACATTTTGAGGGAGTCGGGGCCCACGCTGGCTCTCGCGCTATACTGTGTACACTTACAGTGTGCTGCCTATGAGACACGTCTCAACACCTATAATGAAGGGAAAATATATATAATCATTTATAAAATTATAATTAATATCACAATGTAAAAGGAAAGAGAATAAAACAGCGAAAAAAGGGAGTTAAAAGAATCATAAATACATGCAAGGTCGATAAAAGAAGAGCAGAGTAACGGGTAGCTGGAAGAAATAAGGTAAAGGGAACGCATGCTCTACTATACCCTGAGGTAGGGAAGGCAGAGTACGCGAGGAGTCGGTAAAAAAGGGAATAGTATAGAGTTAAGGTAGAGCAGTGCAGGCGAGCAGAGCGCGTGAACTGCTATACCCTAGGGATTGGAAGTCGGTGAAGGAACGAATAGCCGCACAAAGAGGAACGGCCGAGAAGCGTGAGTCGCGGGCATCAAGCTGCCGCGCGAGTCACCCTCGGAGGAGTCGAACCTCTGCGAGAAATAGAGAAGGATGGTTGCAGCATAGGCGAGGAGTCGGTAAAAAAGGGAATAGTATAGAGTTAAGGTAGAGCAGTGCAGGCGAGCAGAGCGCGTGAACTGCTATACCCTAGGGATTGGAAGTCGGTGAAGGAACGAATAGCCGCACAAAGAGGAACGGCCGAGAAGCGTGAGTCGCGGGCATCAAGCTGCCGCGCGAGTCACCCTCGGAGGAGTCGAACCTCTGCGAGAAATAGAGAAGGATGGTTGCAGCATAGGCGCCGCCACAACCAGTGGGATGGGATGAACAACCCCATAGCGGGAGTTGTAGGAGGATAAATAGAAGGAAAAAATATTAGAAGATAGAGAAAGTAATTAGAAAGAAGGAAAAGAAAAATATCCAAAGAAAAGAAGAAAAATATACAATAACATAAGCAAAAAGAAAGAATAAACAACATTACAAATACGATATATTTTTTTTATTATAATAAAATCGAGGAAAAAAGATGAAAAATACAAAAATAAGTATAAAAGAAAAAAAAAAAGGGATTATATAAATCAAATTATTAATTATAAAATATAAAATTATTATAAATTATAAATATACTTATTAATATTAAAGTAATTAATAATAATGATATAAAAAAAAATAATAAAATAGAACGATTAAATTAAAAAAAAAAAAACAAAAAAAAAAAAAGAGATAATTAATTTTTTTTTTTTCTTTTTACTGCCATAAGGGCATCGCTAGGATGACTGCTCGCAGTTATAATTTTGGTCAGGACCCCAACACTTTGCGCAGGCTGGGGGCCAATTAATAAAGGGGGTTGGCGACGGTGGGGGAGTGTCGCATGAGCAATCCTCACACAAACGGTGTTCGTAAAGGAAATGTTTTTGCGGGGTTATGAGGAGACGGGGGCCGGTGAAATCGGAATACCCTCCTTCAGGGTATTGCGAGGAACGAAGGACCATCCTCTCGAAGGGGCACGTTGTGAACAGAATTTGCAGCCCAAGAAAATCAGGCACAAATTCAATTCTCAGGGCCGGATCCTCAATGTCTCCCCACAAAACATCGACGCTGCGACGGCGAGAAGCTCGTGCTGAACGCACGCTGCGCCGGCGGCCGGCTTCCCTGTCCTCCTCGGTAGAGCAATTCCATAATGTCATCCGATCCTATATATATAAAAAACAAGCGTCTCAGCGCCTTGCGGGCGCAGATGCTCTTGTTGGTGGGCTCCGCCCCCCAAACCCCCCGAAAAATGTCCCTAAGGGACATTTTTTAAGGCACTCACGGGAGTGCACGTTGCGCTACGCGCTCCGTATCGAGTGTATTTACACATCGCGCTATGCGCTACGGATGAAGTATGTTTATACGTCGCGCTCTGCGTTTCTTTTCGAAAGTACGTATGAGGGAAAAACATTTATCAGTTACGTAAATTAATTCATAGTGTTTAACCTTCGTCGAATAAAAATATTTCTTTTATGTACCAATTTATTATTAATATTCACGACGGATAATTCCTTTTTGTTTGACGATAAATTGTCAAATATTGAGACACGAGACAAATATAACGAATTGCACCACGTAGAAGTTGATCAAATTAATTTAACGAATCAAATCATGTCTAGTAAAGTCGTTTTATTGGCTTAAAACTTATGACCAGATTTAATGAATATAAATCAAACACACAAAACATGTACCGACACCAATACGATTACCATTTAGCATTCAGGCCAAATATCCCCTTTAAATCCTTCCCCTTCAGTGTTTTTTTTCTTCCCCATAATTGATGGAATCAGTTCATTATTTTATCTGTAGGAAACCAAATCATTGTAGAAGAAAAGTTCAAGAAATTTGCTATTCTTTGTGATTTTCAATGAAATTTTATCGATATTTATGGATGCTGCAAAAAAATGCTATCGCGAGAACGAAAAAATATATCTTTTTGGTTCCTGTCTTGTATTGAAGAGGAAGTAGTACGTTACTCGAATCAAAAATTTGTCATCTTGGACAGCTCCGAAATATTTTTTTACAAATTGATGAAATTCTTGAAAAATTCAACTTTGAAGGCTCTTTGACAGTCCTCTTATAACAAATTTCATTTCTACCATTTGAGATATATTTTTTTCTTCTTCGTAATACATGGAATCAGCTCGTTATTGTCTCTGTAGAACAGACAAGTATTGGAGACGAGAAGTTTGAAAAAGTCGATAATTTTTTTCGTTTTTCAATGAAATTTTATTGATATTTATCGTCGCTTAAGGGGGCTGAGTAAACCTCCTAACCTAACACCTAAAAATTATTTTTTTATTTATTTTTTTTAAATTTTTTTTCTGAATGTAAATGCGGTGTACTACATACACACCAAATTTTAGATCAAAATTTAAAAAATTACCGATGTTAGAAGCATTTTAGTAGTGTTAGAAATAAATAATGCGTGAAAAAAAAAAAAATGCCGAAATGCAACACGAACAATGCCGGAATACCGCATCTCCGCATGTTTTTTTTTCTTCTAATAAGAAGAATAAGAAACATCGAGAAAGGAACATAAAAAAAAAACAATCGATGTCGAAACTGCGTTCGGTAGGTAACGATTTACCGACCAAAGGGTCGTTACGTCTAATCGATGCGACTCAGATTATCGCCGCTACCGCGCTTTGTTTTGAGTCTGCGATACACCGGCGTAATGTAGCAGCGATGATTTTTTCTCGATTGTGTCAATCGGGTAAAAAACTGAGCTTGTAAACTCAGTGTATTAGTTATGTGTCAGTGTTTACAGTTTTTCCGAATGAACGGAATATATTCTGTATTTTTGCCCGCAATAGTGTAAAAATGTTTTTCACAGTGACAGTGTCGCAAAGCGAAAAGTCTCGCAGACTTAACAACTTTTTTAAACGTCACATTTGACGTAAGAGTATTTTTTTTTATGTTTTAAATATTTTTTTTGCATTTGCGAGATTTGTGAAGTGAAAAAAAAAAAAACAAAAAAAGAAAATCTGTTTTTTATGTCATAGAAAAAAAAAGTGTACATTTTTATGCGACGAAAAATATTTTTAAATAATTTTTTTTATTGCGGATCACTCAAGTTGGTTTTTTTCATTAATCTGTGAAATTCATTTTTTTCCATTTTATTTTTCTTCGCTTGCCGCAGGTTTCGGAGAGAATGGCCCCACCAATTTTGGATCGCGACGGCTCATTTTCTTCGTAACAGTCAGTGTTACGGAACGAGTGCGGGGATTTTTCATGCGATCAAAAATGGATTTATCGCAAGCCATTATGTGAGTGGTTACAAGACAAAAAGTGGAAAAAGTGAATTTTTTGGTAGTTTTTAACTGATAGCTTCGCCAGCGAAGCTTCAAAAAAAATCCCCGCACTCGTTCCGCAATAAACTCTCTAACGAAGAAAATAAGACATCGCAAGCAAAGATTGATGCTTTCGTTCAGTCCGAAAGCTGCGGCAAAGGAAAAATGTTTGACCATTGCGCATTACACCGGAATACACTGTAGGTCTCCAAAAAAATTCACAGCGGTACTCTAACACATATATATTATGGAGGTAAAATGGAATTTTTCATCAAACTTATATATTCTGCAAAAAAAAATTTTTACTTTTCGATTTTTTAGGTGACTCAGTCCCCTTAAAAATATCAAATTTAGCATCATATCATATCGTATTTTTTAAAATTTTATTTAATCACAAACGAGGATAAGTTTTGCGGTACGGAATAACTCGTAAAATCGACAAATTCAGTGGTTTTCACTTTCTTGATAAATAATTGTTTATAATTGTTCTTTAACAGTACAATTGTTTTTTTTTTTTTGCGAAAAAAAAACTTTTCAAGACGTGAGAGCATATGAAAGAAATTCGTATTTCGGCGAAAATTTGAAAAAATTTGAAAAAAAAAACGTTGGAAATACGTCGATAGAATAATCATTAGCAGTTTTCTTATCAAGTGTAAACGAATAAATCCAGCGAACAAAATTGACAAAGATTTCGAATGTGATGAATCTCCGACGGTCGAAGTGTAAAAAATTAAATTTTTAAATATAGCACACTTTTTATCTGCGCAATAACGCGGAGAGTCAGTTTGTAAATACGATTTCTTTGAGAGGAAAGGATTAGAGACGGCAATTTCGAGAAATTTGAAAAAACGATTCGTTTTTTGACGAAAATTCGTAAAATTAGTCTGCGTAAAAAATCATATCTCGGCAGCGAAAAAAGATTTCGACTCTTATTTTGGCTTGTTTTGAAGAGGAGAAAATACGTTGCCAGAAAAAGAATTTGCAGTTTTTATTATTAACTGTAAACGAATAAATCGGGTGAAAATAATTGACAAAGATTTCGGCTGCGATGAATCTTCGACGGTCGAAGAATAGAAAATTCTTTTTTTTATGATTGCACACTTTTTATCTGCGCTATACCGCGTAGAATCCATTTATATTTACGTAAAATAGGAACAAAGATTGAAACGAGATGTCGATTTTTTTTTATTTGAAAATCATCCGGCCACAGAGTACGCGCGCCGCGACGTATGAGCATCTGTGTATCGTCTGCTACGAAATTGTCATCTGCTTCCAAAGTTTGACAAATAGAATCAGGGAGTCTAGACAGAAGGAGGCCGAACTGTGTATGTACGAACGTCCGAAAAAACCTGACGAGGAAGGTAGTGCACGTAGATACCACGGGGTGCGTTGTGAACAGTAGTAGGCAACCATATATAGATAGTATAAAAATTCAGGCGGTTTTCCAACGTGTTCGTTGCGGATGCAGCCAAAGTGTTAAAGAAGAAGTGTTCGACGATATACGCAATATGGCATCGAAGTGGTGTATCTTTTGTGATAGTGAACGACCACAAACTGTTATCGTTTTTTGCGTGTATTTTTAACTTATTATTACATATGTTTCGAAACCAAAAGTGAATGAAATAAGTTAATTTGTTATTCAAATTTGCTCATAATATGTACGCGTTGTGTGTGTTTGTTGTTAGCTAATTTGTAAATAAAAAGAATGCATTTTTAACAGTAGCATATAATATATATTTTTTTTTCGATTACATTCGTTTTCTTACATTTAATTTTTACTCTCTTTCACTCTCTTCTTAACGCCTTTAAATAATACTTTTTTAAGTTTCCGATTCAGTCGTTTGAACAATACTGTGATTAAAAAAAACAGTTTAATAAAAGAAAAAATGTTATTAATTATAAGACAGAGATCATACCGAAACGCATTGGCTTAAGCCAAGTTTTTAAAAAGTTTTACTTTGAAATAGGTATTACCTATTTATCACTCGATTACTCGACACGATGTTCCAGCAGTTTACGCTCCTAAAAGCAGATCGTTCTCTATACTTAAAAGTATATTCACTGCGCGTGTTGCTGTCGCACATGCCACTTTGATTTCGTTTAAGTGACGCTTATGCTGATCTATCATGAGATGAGGTGTGTAGCTACCGTGTCGATAGGGATGCCGTCGGTTGTATTGGTCCTCAACGATACGATGACATCTTTCATGCCACAATGATTTGTCGTCTTCGATTTTGATGATGTTGGCATCATCCGTAAGATCGATGGATTCCATTTGAAGTTCTTCATTGTCATCGTCACAGCTTAGCGTGTCATCTGATGTGTTTCCGGTGAAAAGAGGCGGAAATTCGTCTGTAAAAGAAAATCGAATTCCATTATAATCTGAGAATAACAGAGACCATTAAATATCTCATTTAGACAAAAAAAATTAACATCACTCACTTTCTTTTTTTAATGATGTGATTGTTTGATGCTGTTCCACCTCTGCCGCTTTCAAAATTGATTCCACAAGCATTGTAATTTGGTAATCATCGGAATCAGCAGGCCTTTCATGAAGGAGAACCTTGCGCCGCTTACAATTTTCAATTTGCTGGCGGTATCTGCATGTACATTTAATATTTATTTTTTTACGAATTCTTTGCCTTGATAAAAAATAAAGATAAAAAAACGAATAAAAAGTGAGAACGATTTGAATGAACAATCGCATGAATTGAATAACCCGCATGAGTTCAATGGATTGCATGTATTAAATGGATTTTTATTTGAAAAAAAAAAAAAAAAATTGTTTCAATTTTCCTGGATTTCGCGATCGTCTTTTTCCGAAAAAAATGTATGTGTTTGAGAATTGCTGAGAGTTTTGCCGGGATGTAGGATGATCGTGACAAAGGGTGTTAAATAAAAGTTCGTATACTTTCGTGAAAAAATGTGAACAAAAAACACACGTCTTTATTAGATGAAAGAATAGATAATGTCACTGAATATTGCGTTGCGCAGTCAACGAGTGAAATGAAATCAATGTCAATGAGTGAATTGTCGCGAGTCGATCACTAAAATGTCATTGAGAAGATTCACAGAATTGAATTACACTATTGAGATGAGTTTTACACTAGAACGATGCCGCGACGAAATTATATTAATTTGACGCGTACAGCGTTGAGATCGCGCCGGTGAGTACACGATTGTATGCACGAGTTTGGCGAGTCCACGTGCTGAGAATGAGATCGTTCGAATGAGGATGCACAATAAATTTACGATTGCGCCCGGTGCGACAACCGTTGAGAGTGAGTTCTCCTGATTTTTATGAGTGCGATTACATTAGTAATCGAGCGCGTAAAGACAAAGAATATCGAAAAAGATCAGCAGCGATGTGGCGCGTGGCACGTATCGATGAATACTAACTAGCTAAGATGGCTGCCGCCGGCCGGCTAGCCGTTGCGAGAACATCGTGGTCGATTCTAGATCCTTCCACGATGCCTCGTGTTGCCAGCCGGCTGCGCCCGTGAGGTGCTGCCGCGCAACGGATCGTTCGCGCTGCGAGGAGAGTCGCTCGTGCCGCTGCCTTGCGACACGGAATCCCGAACATTCTCCCGCCATCATCACAGGGTTGATGATGTCCTTATATGAGGTGATCCTTGAGTCGCACTGGAAGCGGTGCGAGCTTGGTGATGGGCCTGGTGAGTGTGGTGGTTGCTGTCCTCAGCGTAACCACTCTGGTGAGTCCATCCTTGCCAGGGTGTAGAGCTGTGATTCTAGCCAGCGGCCATTTGCTTGGGGCAAAACGCTCGTCGGCGATGAGAGCGAGCGTTCCCACTTGGATGTCGTGCGAAGGATGATGCCATTTTGAGATTGCCTGCAGTTGTTGCAGGTAATGAGTGCTCCATTGCTTCCAGAAGCATTGAAATTTCTGTTGTATGAGTTGCCATCGGTCTAGACGAGCGACGTTGAGATCCATGAGTGACGCTTCAGGTAGAGATGTGAGGGCGCTTCCGATTAGAAAGTGTCCAGGTGTGAGTGCTGATACGTCGTCAGGATCGTCGCTGAGTGGTTCGAGAGGTCGTGAGTTGAGAGTTGCTTCGACTTGCGTGAGAAGCGTGGTGAGTTCCTCGAACGTAAGTTGCGTTTCGCCGATGGTGCGTTTGAGGTGAAACTTAACTGATTTCACCGCAGCTTCCCATTTACCGCCCATGTGTGGAGCTGCCGGTGGATTGAATTGCCACTGAGTGCTGTCATTTGACAGTAGTGAGGCAATTTTATGATGTTCTTGAGTGCTTTGCGTGAACATCTTCCGTAGAGTTGCATCTGCTTCGATGAGGTTCGTTCCGCAGTCGGAGTAGAGCGTGCCTGGGATTCCTCGTCTTGAGACAAACCGTCGATACGTTGCGATGAATCCGTCGGTTGAGTAGTCGCTCACGACTTCGAGATGTACTGCCGAGGTCGTGAGACAGACGAACACGCAGATCCAACCCTTTGATAATTTTGCTCCACGGCCTTTCCAGGTTTTGATAGTGAGTGGACCAGCATAGTCAATGCCGGTATGAGCGAATGGTCTCGATGGTAAGACTCTAGCCGCCGGTAGTTGTCCCATCAGTTGTTGAGCACGAATTCCTCGCTGCCGTGCGCACGTGACGCAGCGAAGAACATGAGTTTTTACCGGTGCTCGACCTCCGATGATCCAGTATGAATTCCGTACGTTTGCCAGCGTAAGCTGAGTGCCGCCGTGGAGCGTTCTGTAATGAGATTCTTGAATGATGAGTTCTGACAAACGTGAGTATCGAGGCAATATAGCTTGATGTTTGCTCTCTGAGGAGAGCATTGATTCGTTGAGTCTCCCGCCGACTCGGATAACTCCTTCGTGATCAATGAAGGCCGTTAAGCGAGAGAAGGCGTGAGATTTTCCGAAGGTTGAGTTTGACTTGAGAGTCTTGAGTTCTTCTGCGAAGAAAGCCGCTTGAGTGGCCTTTACCCAGAAGAGTTTTGCTGCTTCCATCTCACGTGATGAGATGATGGTTACAGGCGTAGAGGTGAGTTGCTTCTTCAGTCTCGCGATAACTTTGAAGCAGATTGCAGTTATCCGGATGAGCTTCTGCAATGATGAGTATTTATAAATTAAGTCCCAATGGTAGTCAACCTTGGGGGTGGCTGCGAAGAGCGCGACTCCCGGTCGAGCTTCAGGTGCACTGAAGTCGCTCGAGATGGCTGGTTGATGAGGCCATGAGGTGTGAGATTTTATCATCCATGGTGGTCCCGTCCACCAAGTTGGATGATCCTTGAGTTGCTGAGTGGTCAGTCCTCTGGAAGGGCCGTCTGCTGGATTTGACGTGCCAGGGACATGCCTCCACTGAGCGTTGGTGGTGAGTTGTTGGATTTGTAAGACTCGGTTTCTTACAAAGTCTTTCCAACGCGAAGCGGGTGCTGTGATCCACGTGAGTGTTACTTGAGAGTCCGTCCACAAATGTGTCGATGTGACTGGTAGCTGAAGAGTTCTCTGGGTTTGACTGATGAGTTTTGAAAGTAGCAGCGCTGCAGCGAGTTCTAACCTCGGGATGGTTAGCTGTTTGAGTGGAGCGACTTTCGTCTTTGCGCAAACGAGAGCTGATTTGGCGCCTGTGGACGGTGAGTTCGTCACAATGTAGACTACCGCTGACATTGCGAGTTGCGACGCGTCAGAGAAGCCGTGAAGTTCCACTGTGGAGTCGCTCCAAGTGTTGAACCACCTGGGAATTGAGAGGTTGGCCAAATTTTTCAGGTCTTCTCGAATGAGTTCCCATCGTGTTACTACAGACGATGGCACTGGGTCGTCCCAACCGATTTTATGTAGCCAAAGCTCTTGAAGAAGAACCTTGGCGCGAATCGTGACGGGTGAGATGAAGCCGAGTGGATCAAATATCTGCGCTACCTCAGATAATATGAGTCGCTTCGTGAATTTACCAGAGTTTTCCTTGAGATGCACTGAAAATGCGAATTCGTCGGCTGATGGAAGCCATTTGAGACCGAGTATTTTGGTTGCGCAATCGTCGAATGTGATGACTGGTGCTGCATCCTGTGTTGAGTTCACAGCCGTGAGGAGATCCTGGTGTGTCGATTGCCATTTAGCGAGAGGGAACCCTCCCGCGTGACACATATCTTTCAACTGAGTCGCAATCTCGATGAGCTGATCGACAGAGTCTGCGCCGCCAAATATGTCGTCGACATATCTTCCCTTGAGGAGTGAAGGCACTGCGAGTGGGTAGCGGTGACCTTCGTCTTCGGCAAGCTGCAGTAGAGTTCGCACAGCGAGATACGGAGCTGCTTTAGTGCCGTACGTCACTGTGGTGAGTTGGTAATGAGCCTCGTTGAGTTCTTCGTCGAGCCACAGTATTCTCTGTAGATCCCAATCGTCTTTGTGTACGTTGATTTGCCTGTACATTTTCGTAATGTCCGTCGCGAAGATGTGGCGATGATGACGAATCCAGGTGAGGACATCCGTGATATCTAACAGAAGATTCTGCCCCGTGTGCATGATGTCATTCAGCGAGTGTCCAGATGATGTTGGACAGGAGCCATTGAACACGACTCTCAGCTTTGTTGTTTTGCTTCCTGGTCTGAGTACCCCATGGTTCGGCAAATAGTAGACTGGATGGGGCTGAGTTCGTGCTTGTGCCCCGTCGGAAGAGACCCTCAACCCTCCAGATGGTTTTGAAGCATCTGGTGCTAAGGTCATCCCCCCTTCAGAGACACAAGCGTTGAACTTGCCTGGGTGAGTCGAAGATGATGGATTTGGTGAGATCCGAACCATGTGACCAAGCTGCTCGTATTCCTTCATGAAGTTCTTGTAGAGTTCCTTGTACGATTCGTCCTTCTGGAATTTTCTGAGTATTCTCTTGAGACAATGGTGAGCTGCCGTGTATGAGTTTCCCAACAAATTTGTTGAAGATGTGAGTGGTAGTCGGACAACGTAGCGACCGGTGGAGTCGCGTGTGTGCGTTGACTTGAAGTGTTCTTCGCACTCGAGTTCCTCTGATGAGAGTGCGCTTGCGGAGTCCGATTTGAGTTCTTCTTGTACCCAAAACTTCGTGAGTAAATCCTGCAGCTCAGAATTGTCTGGTAGAGTGCGAACATGATATGAGACACAAGGCGATGAGTCAGGTGAGTTTACTGGACCGAGAACAAGCCAACCAAAAATGGATAGTTGGGCTATTGGCATTGATATTGATGCCTTAATGATGTTCGGCTTGATGATCGTGCCGTATGAGTCAGCGCCTATGATGATATCAATGGCGCGTGGTTCAAGGAAGTTGGGATCGGCCAGTTTGAGCTTTTCGAGATGAGGCCACGATTGAGTAGGTAATCGGAAGGATGGTAGGATTGAAGAGACCGTCGAAAGGATGTAGGCTCGTACCGTAACTAGCAAGTTTGCATTAAGAGATTCAAGAGTGAGTGTTACGATACCACGAGTTTGAGTAGTCCTTTTCCCTCCAATTCCGATGATTGGTATAGATGAGTGCTGTCGAGCGAGATTGAGTTGCGAGATGAGTGCTTCTGAGACGAAGGTGAGTTCCGATCCAGGATCGATGAGTAAACGAGCCAGTTGAGTGCGACAATCTGATGAGTGAACTTTTGAGAGCGCTGTGGCTAGCAGCGTTGCTTGTTGAGTGCGAGGAGCAGCTGATGAGTTGACGATTGCACCGAGCTCCTAATGAGGAGCTGCTGATGTTGACGGTTGAGGTGCAGGAGCTGGTTGAGTTGCCGTCGGCCGTTTTTGTTGCTCATGCAACATGGTGTGATGTCTGCCACCACATGTCTTGCAGACGACTGATGACTTGCATGCATGGACACTGTGACGTCCCATGCAGTTGAAGCACAGCCGACGTTCCTTCACGACGTTAGTTCGCTCGGTTGCATTCATATTCCTGAATGTAGGACACGAAACGATGAAGTGAGTGCCCTTGCAGCAATCACATGAGAACGCTCTGTGCTCCGGTTGAGTTCCACTTTGCTGAGATGATCCGTGGTGAGCTGCGGCCGGTTTCCTCTCTGGGATCGCCTTTGAGTGCGACGGCTGCAGAGCAGCAGCCTCGATCCTCTCAAGAGCGCGTACTCTCGAGGTGAGAAATTCCTCGAGCCTCTTGAAAGGAGGGTAATCCTGAGATGCGCCCAGCGAGGTTTCCCAAGCCTCCCGCGTAGAGGGATCCAAATTATGGCATACATGATGCACGAGAATGAGATCGCCAAGCTGTTCTATCATCCCCAATGACTCCAGAGACATGCGAGCCTCTGAGACCGTAGAGATGATTTTTTCAAGCCCTTTTGCCGACTTCTTGGTGAGTTTCTCCAAGCGGCAGATCTTGTCGAGCTGCGCCTGTACCAGTAAACGTTTGTTTTCATACCTGGCGTTGAGTGCCTCCCAAGACGGTTGCAGCGAACTCCCAGCCAGTGGATAATTCGCGATGAGTTCGGCTGGACCAGCTGCCATGCAGCTGCGGAGATAGTGTAGACGCTCGATGTCGGTGATGCGTGAGTTACTCATGATGAGTCCTTCAAACATCTCCTTGAATCGCGGCCAATCCGCGTATTCACCGCTGAACTGTCGAAGCTTGATGTCAGGTAGTTTCAGTTCAGCTCGCGCGTCTGGCGAGTTCGGCCTTGGAGGAGGTAGTTTGGCGAGGATTGCAGTTTTGGCCCGCGTGAGTGCTTTGCGAGTGCGTCGATACAACTTTGCCTCCCTCCCTTGAATGTCGTCGGCAAAGTACTCATGATCGACGTGAGCGGCGGGCCAGTTGAGTTCGAAATATGTGTGAGTTGATCTGAACTCCTCGTGTAGCGCTTCGAGTTGTTCAAGTTCTGAATCGACGTCGTTGAGTGCGAGTTCAGACGGGTCTTCAGGGAGATCGTCTGCGATTGAGTCGATACAAGCGAGCCGATTGAGTTGACTCTTGTACTTCAAGGTGAGTTCAGTCGGTAGACGCGCGGGTGAGTTTTGCCTTGAAGAGCGCGCGCTGTGCTTCTCTCTCACCTTGAGACCTGATGTGCTCGCTTGAGAAGGATCGATCTTTGCAACCTCTTGGTTTGGAGGTGTCTCGGATCGCTCCTCTGTGGTGATTTCAAACGTCTCCTCGATGATTTCAGGAGTCGTACGACCGGAGCTTTGTTTCGACATGTTGAGGATCTGGATGAGTGCGCACTTCACGAAATTAATGTTCGAAAAAATCGATGAAACGATTTATAACCGGATTGAGATTCGTCGAATTTATTTAACGTCGAGCGAAACGCGTTAAACGAATTTTCGGGTTTTTTTGAGTGCACTGAATTTCGCGAAACGATGAGACGTCACACGAAAATTTGACAGAAAATTCGCGCAACACAAAATCGCGCTGAGAACGTCCGAAATTCAAGTTTGTTACGCGAAACTATAATTTTGAGATGAAAACCGCGAAGCACTGTAAGTAATCACGATGTCGAGTGAGAATTGATCGAGAAAATGAGTGCGACACCGTGATTGGCTGAGAACTGTCGAAGAACGAACGTGATTCGTCGGTTCGAGAACAAGAGCGGTTGAGATCTGCTGTTTACGCGAGAGCGACGATGATCGATCGCGTGACTCGAGAGCGCGACAGCGATTGGCTACTGAACGACGCCACACGATGAGTTGCACAATTGATGATTTTCCGTTGAGATTTCCCGATGATTTTGCACCACAATTTTCACACAAAAATTCACAAAATTCACTCGAGTATTAACTACTTGTCACGATCCGGCTCGAAGGACCAAAATGTTTGAGAATTGCTGAGAGTTTTGCCGGGATGTAGGATGATCGTGACAAAGGGTGTTAAATAAAAGTTCGTATACTTTCGTGAAAAAATGTGAACAAAAAACACACGTCTTTATTAGATGAAAGAATAGATAATGTCACTGAATATTGCGTTGCGCAGTCAACGAGTGAAATGAAATCAATGTCAATGAGTGAAATGTCGCGAGTCGATCACTAAAATGTCATTGAGAAGATTCACAGAATTGAATTACACTATTGAGATGAGTTTTACACTAGAACGATGCCGCGACGAAATTATATTAATTTGACGCGTACAGCGTTGAGATCGCGCCGGTGAGTACACGATTGTATGCACGAGTTTGGCGAGTCCACGTGCTGAGAATGAGATCGTTCGAATGAGGATGCACAATAAATTTACGATTGCGCCCGGTGCGACAACCGTTGAGAGTGAGTTCTCCTGATTTTTATGAGTGCGATTACATTAGTAATCGAGCGCGTAAAGACAAAGAATATCGAAAAAGATCAGCAGCGATGTGGCGCGTGGCACGTATCGATGAATACTAACTAGCTAAGATGGCTGCCGCCGGCCGGCTAGCCGTTGCGAGAACATCGTGGTCGATTCTAGATCCTTCCACGATGCCTCGTGTTGCCAGCCGGCTGCGCCCGTGAGGTGCTGCCGCGCAACGGATCGTTCGCGCTGCGAGGAGAGTCGCTCGTGCCGCTGCCTTGCGACACGGAATCCCGAACAGTATGATTAATTCGTTATATTTTATTATGTTTCACGTTATTCATAAAAAGTCACCACGAGGCCGAAGAAAATTGCATTAAAGTTTCATCAAGTTCGGTAATTATTTCATCGCTAAGTTTTTTTTATCAAAATATTTTCTTACCTTGATTTTTGATTTTTCCAGAATGTTTTTAGCTGTATAACGCTTCTTTTATCGCCAACGCCTGCAGTGTTGTAAAAGTTACAAATTGCAACCCACGCACGATCTTTCGCGACCGCGGAAGCGACGTTGATTTTTTTATTTTCGATTATTTTTCGAAATCGATCGATTAAACACAACACGCGAAGCTTTTCGGAATGCGAAAAGAATTGTCGCGTTCGAGCCATTCTCAACACGTTGAAAAACCGGCAGCAGAGACACGATGGCTATAGATTAATTTCTTACGATGAAGCTCCGTCGAAGAACGCGATCAAAGTGGAACGATGTGAGAACGGAAATGGAGTAATATACAGGTATCTATCGTGAATAAGCAGATTTTCGGCAAAGTGTAGCCAACTGTGATTGATGGATTTTGGAGTAAGCGGCATGTTACCAATCTGACTAATTCTTACCATCCCTTTCAAATTCTGCATTATCGTAAATCATAAATACAATATATTTATAACCAATTGTAACGAAGATAACATCCATTTGTCCATTTGTTAACTTTTAAGGCATTTATCGTTGTTTTGCTCTGGATACCACGATAAATATTTAGCTAAGCATATTTTAGCATTTAACTAAACTAATTAATTTTTTTTATTGTTTTTTAATTGATTATTAATTTTATTCATTATTAATAACTAATTAAATTTAGCATTTAGTTAAGCTGGAATTGCTGGAATACATGAGGGAAAAGACTACGAGGATTTTGATGAAGTAAGTAAAAATGA
The DNA here is from genome assembly GCA_964006125.1 of Cryptus viduatorius. Lineage (NCBI taxonomy): Eukaryota > Metazoa > Arthropoda > Insecta > Hymenoptera > Ichneumonidae > Cryptus > Cryptus viduatorius. The sequence continues at coordinate 16,256,138 of OZ023224.1, read as the reverse complement.
CCGACCGAGTTTATTTCGATTTTAACACATTTCGAACGTCGAAGAACTTTTGGTTTTTTTTTTTATTTTTCGCTGCATTATTTGCAACGAGAAACAAACAACGCGCGCAATCGCGAGATGTAAAGCGAGACTTGGAGAAATGCGAGACTTCAAAACAACACGAGAGAGATCTAATCGATCTCAAAGTCTATAAAAACATCAACAAAATATATACTATTCTTAATAGTTATGAGTATTCTTGATAATTATGAATCGAATTACGAATATTTTTCGCGCTTGTAAAAATATTGTGCATCATTTTTTTTTTTTTTCGAGACACGTTTTTGTATAAATTATACAATTTTTGTACAATAAAAATTGTAATTCTTTACGAGATTTTAGCTTCGTTTTTTTTTAGAATGAAAGTTTTTTTTTTAGAAAGAAAGAACATTCATTTGTCAATTTTTAAGAACGTTGTTCTTCGTCACCGTTGTCATCGTAAGGGTAATCGAGTTCCCAGAGTCAGTTATTGTCAAAATAACATCCATCCATTTGTCCATTTCTTTTGTCCATTTGTCAACATTTACGGTATTTATCGTTGCTTTGCTCCCGATACCGCGTTGAATATGTACTGTGACGAGGCGTTGTAACGCTCTCGCAGGCACGCTAGCCGTTAGGAACGCGCAAGAGTCATAGGATAACGCGAATACCGAGTCGTCCCCCGATGATACCCGAGGAGAGAAAAATCGAGAAGATTCGAGAGACTGCCGGCGAAAATATTGTACGTTACAGGTGTCCAGCTACGCGAAGACGGCCAGTGGGAGACACGAGAGGGGAACCCCGAGAGGAGAGACGTCGCGAATATTCCATCAATCAGGCGATTTTCGGCGACAAAGGGCTCGTTCCCCCCTCCCACCGATTACCGAGACGCGTAACTGAGCACGAGCGAGAGGCACTCTCGCGCGACGCGTGGAACGAAATAGATCGATTAGCGTAACGCGCGATAGAGATTCGATTAGTTAGAAATTAGTGTAAAAAGAATAGTCCGTGATAGTTAATACGCCGTGCGAGCCACGGGAGTGAGCGAAATCATTGTACCCCGTGTCATCGGCTGAGGGATTAATTATTGTGAGGATTAACCGCCGTGACGACGGCCGAGGAATTGTGAGAGGATAACGGCTCGTAGCTTGAGGAAAGACACGAGGACGACCCGTGTAGGATAACGGACAGGGAAATTCAAGGTAGGTGCACGCAGTGCAGACCATCTTCGGTGCTTTTTGTGCCGTACACGTGTTGCCGTGGCTTTCTCGCTCGTGCCCGGTGTTTCCGGGAAATTTCTCGGGTGATTTCCGCTTGCAGCGGTGAGAGACGAAACTATTCTATTGTTACGAAGCTAATCTTGAGTCTCGCGAGTCAGTTGTATGAGAGAATCGACTGTTAAAATAAAGAGTGTGATGATTGTCCTTTTATTTTAATCAGTGCGTTGAAGTATATTATTTTATTGTTTCCCGAATTGCACCCCTCCTGCTAGCCGTAAGAGATAGTAGAATTTAAAGGTCGGAAAGAAAACCCTTGCACATCGGGGTTGGTACGATGCGCTGGCGCCCAACGAAACGGTAGAGGAATAAAGTGCAAGGAACTTGGGGCGTCATTATATTTTGGGCGGGGTAGCCGATTGTCGTCGTCCGAAGCGACAAAAAGCCCGTCACAGTACCTAAACAGTGGTACGAAAATAAGGCATGTTGAGCTATTCTATAATACATGAATCGAACTATAATACAATGCAAAACATTCAATAGAGAAGATAAAAGAAAACCTGAATATACTGTGTACTCCCAAGAATGACTGGAGCGCATAACTCTGCACGAGTGCGACACTCTCGTGCTGATCACCGAAAAGAATAGATTAGCGTTAGCGTAGCATTTCCCACGTGTGACAATTCGTGAGGCCGTCTCGTATAACGTGAAGAACGCACGACGCGAAGCGTACTAGTCAAGGGGGGAAGGAAAGACGGCAATTATTCAGAGGGACGATTAAGAGCTCGAAAAAAGGACTCGTTGAAAGAGCCCGTCACAATACATGCACAGATTCGTTTCATTGCAATTTCGCGTTTTTTCGGAGTAGTTTTGTTTTTTCGCGTTTCTTGTTGTTGGCTGCGTTGAAACTTTTGCCCACGAAATGTCCCATTGCAATTACGCATAAATTTACGGTACGCTTCGTCACTTCTTCTCGATGAACGGCACATCCAACGAACGGGATGTTTTCAGTGGTCTATAATCGATCCATGATTGTGAATAGACTGGTGGCGCGAAGATCGAATCCCGGTCCAATTACTGCGACAAAAACATATTCGATTGCTCTTATTAATTCATACAAATCTTTACTGGGATACATAAGATCGCCTTTGTTCATTAAAGAAATCATTTTATCGCGTTCTTGCGGTGCTGTGCTGCTGACGGAGTTAAGACAATCAGGACACCGTGTGTCACGCAAAATGGTAGTCCTCATTTTTCGTCCTATGTATCCTGCCAAATACGCTTGAGCGTATGTATGTAAATCTTCACAGTGCCCATCTATTTCTTCATCGAGTGAATCATGTAATAATATATCTTGACCGATATGAGCGTTAGCCACTACATCATCCAGGCACTGCAGCCACTTCGTCTTCCGCTTGTCGTTAATATCAGGATATTTCAACCCAATTAGTGCTCGTAAAATTTGTGGTCCGGAAACGCAGGAGCCTCTTGGTGGTTTAATGAGAGAGTCCATGCTAAGAAGCCGAAAGACTTGAATACACGATGTAGCGTCAGGGTGGTCATTACTTCCGCATGCACTTCTCATCATTCCGTTGAATCTCTGGAAGTACAGAATGAAAGAAAATATCGTAAATACTTAGAAAAATTGATATAAACATAAAGCAAGCAGGCGTTTTAATAGAATCCGAGCTATAGATAAAAAAAAGTTGCGAGCACAAGCAGCAAATTGTTATTTGCAATAAATGTATATTTTTACTAACCCACCCATTATTTCGATTAATATAAATGCATAAGGATAGTTATTATATGGTTGTGACAAACCGCGATCGGTAATCAATTGCATTATTTATTTTCTCCGGGAATATTGGTATTTACGAGAAACGGAAATTAGGTTTTCATTTGTCTATCTACTATCTCCGAAAAACGTATTTCCTATTTGTAGAAAATTTCAAAGATAATATGGAACAGGCAATTTATTACCACTCGAATATCTCCTGGCTATTGTACTAAGCGTTGCCAATTAGGAATAAAATCGAGAAAATAAGAAAACCAGATGAAAAGAATATTAAAAAACCGTTGCACACTACGCAGAGAGCGCACTACATTACATACGCAGAGAGCGTTTCCTATTCAAGTAGTTGAGACAGTGGCGTTTTTATTACCCTGTGTTGATTACAGCTGTTCGGGTTGATATCCTTTTAATAAATTGCTAGAAGGAAATGTATAATTGAGTAAAAGTTCTTATCAAATAAACAGTTTGCAACATTCTACTGCTGCAAACTGTAATGGTGAAACACGCGAATCATATATTCTCAATCGAGTAATGACTCAATAGTCACAATTGATTGTCGCATCATTGTAATACTATGATCATAATGATAATTAAAAAAAAATTATCTTTAATACTCACTTCTAAAGCATCCTGGCCAAGACGTGCAGACATAACATAGCTGAAGTCATATTCCCTTACGAGAAAATTAGAGACTTCCACTACACTCTGGAGGGACACTTTTAATCCCGTGAGTGTTTCTTTTGAAATGTATGGAGCCCGGTAATCATTGGCTACAACTTCCCACTCTTCCAGGTATTCTTGGAAGTCTTCAATTACCTAATTTTCGATTACAAATAAACGCTACAATAGACCAATTTCCTAATGAAAAAATGTTTACATATAACGAAATTTCACCTTAATCTGTGTATTGTTGGGTCGAAGAGCGTTATTTGGACACCGAGACGTCATCGCAGTGATCAAGCCGTTGATTCGTTTTATGAACATTAGCGTTGCGCCGGAATCCGCCAAGCATGGGATACCAGCGTCTTTCAACAGCTTCATTGCGCTGTGCGTTCTGTCCGAAAAAAGCTGCACCGAAAAACTCAGTTATTTCATTTTAAATTATACTGGGTTGTTGTAATTATGAGAACTTACTTCGAACGCAAGAGGCACGTTCATTTTTTGGTAAAGCTTGGGCCTCACATGCTCTTCCCGCAAGTTTGCGATGCGAAGGATAGATCCGGATGCTTCTTGAGCGGCGACGATAGCGTCCCAATGTGCTAGTTTGATAATACCGTCTGGAGTCTGTAAAGCAGTTCATTAAATATGATGATTCCTCATTTTATTGTTGTATATTTGTAATTTATGATGATCTACTTACTATGGTTTCGTCTCGCGACGATATGGCATTTCTCATCATTTTGATGAGATGTGGGAAATCGGAAATAAACCACAACCGCCTTCCGCCTTCGATAGCGTTATCGGTAGCCTCCGAATCGTCGGAATCGATGTCCTCTAATACGTCGCAGGGATGTCTGCAGCTGACGTTGCCTTCGTTAACGCCCAACAAACTCCACACCCCACGATTCCAGGACGCTCCATCGGTGACAATCGCATCAACGAAAAAATCGGCTTTCTCGATAAAAATTACGCACTCCAGCATTAATTTTTCTAAGATAGCACTTTTGGCACAGCTCTTACTTAGAAAACACGCTAAAGCTTGAATCCAAGTTCCTCGGAATGGTTGGAACATAAAAATCAGAGCATGATCTCCCATTTGATGCTTTTGATTGTCCGGCGTATGATCTTCGAGATATGTAAAACCCATGTAAGTCAATGTGCGTCTATCAAGTGATACATTTTCTCCGATTTTCATTTCGTCTACCAAGAGTGTACCTACATGTAATTTTGTGTAAAGAGTGTACATGTAATAAACACGCTTAATTTTACGGCACAAATACACAATGGAAAATTGTAAAGAGTTTTTACCCCGTCTATCGGCAATAGACATTTCGGCGGCCTTTTCTTTCATGCAGGAAAATATGGAGTGTTGAAATCCGTAGGTACTGCTCATTTTTTTTATGTAACCCCTAAGCGTATCAGGGTGCGGTAACGGTAAAATGTTGCGATTCCTCAAGTGGACATAAGTTTTTTTACTTTTTATTCGCAGCAAAAGACAGTTGTAAATCCATTCTTTCGTATATCGTCGGCCTCGTGAGCTCTTTGCTTGGGCCGTCGATAGACATGATCGAACAGTCTCTTGCTGCTCCAAAGGTAATGAAGCGATTGCCTGCAGTACAACTTCCTCTTGCCTAGTTTTGCATTCTTCCCACGCAGCATCGACTTCGATTTTCAGCTTACATACCTACACATTATGATTCGATATAAATTACCCGACATATTTGTAGCGAGAAGTTTTAATACATGCACCGTAAAATTTCTAAATCTCCATTGTAATGAAACTCGTTGACGTTTACAATGTTTACTTTAATGTAAAGAGCCTCAAACGATCTTATTCATATAAATCTATATATATTGATATATGCTGAGGTATGCAACAAAATTAGTCACATGCTTTTGGAGTATACAATCCATTTTTTGTAATTAAGGCCGGTAATAATGTAAAGGTTTCTTAGCGTTGATATACAAAGCATTATTATTTATGTGTAGCCTTTGGCATTTATTTTCCAATGTACAATAGTAATTTACGATACGAGTGCGATTAATCTTTTTCTGACGCGTGTGAGCTCGCAGCACGAACCGCAAGCGAGTGTTGCAATCACACAAGTTGAGACAAAGTTTCTCGCACGAGTATTGTACAAAATTTTATTTCACGAGTGCGAGAAATGCGTTTTCTCGCACACGAAGCGAAGCGAAGCGTGCGTCAAAACGGCTTTCACGCATGACGTGAAATAAAAACAATTATTTTCTAATCATTTAGAAGATTTATACGGTTGGCCTTAAACGATATTAACATAATATGACCGTCCGGAGTTTATATTCTGTTGTAAACCATAATACCGTTTTTTTCAGTCGTTTATGCCGCCTACTGAGAAGATCTAATTTCTTCTGCATCTTCGGGATTCGGTATTGCGCGTTCACCGTTCCTTCAGTTTTTTTCTGCAGCTTGTGGCGTAGTTCTCGGCATGGAATGCATCGTTCAAATCCTCGCTTCTTCCGATACATTTGGTCCGGGTCTATAAATCCATAACAGCCAGGAGAACGTCTATTGGAAGAAACATGTTGCCGTTAATCTAATGAATCGATTACGGTACGCATTTACAGCAAGCACAAATAATTTTCTAAACCATAAACAAGATAATTGTCCAGAAAAATGATTGTGTTAATCCTTTTTTTAAGGCTCCGACAATGAAGCTATGGATTTTAAATTAGGTGAAAAACTAATTTTTCTTTCTGCCAATTGTCTCATTAACAGTTTAGCTTAGCTTGTATATTATAATAGCTTATACGAATACATGTTACATTGTTTCGCAAAACCGTTTACCTATCTACGAACGTAGTATCTTATAAAAAAAAATGTGACGATGATAGCGCGAAACATGCATTCGGTCCGAAAGTTGTGACAAGTGAACATGATTGCACTGCTTTTGTTATTGTGACAATACATACACATAATACAATACTATGTGGCACTATACAAAATTTAAGCTGACAGTGTTTCTTATGTCAGATGATGTACAAATTTTATTGAAATTATCAAATTCAGCAGTAAACTTTTTTTTTTTTTTATAACTCAATTTTATAACGCCAATGAACCTTAAAGATTCAATAAAATAATTTTTGAACTTAATTCGTATTGATATGCTTAGCAAACACGATTAGATCAAATAATCGTTTTTAAGATATCTGTTATAAATAGTGTAAACAATTTACCGATCATCTTTGTGAAGAGTGCCCACGCAAATTTCGATTTCTTCCAACGAGTGCAAAAATTCGAGAAGGTGCGCAAAGGATTCAACCGTGCCGTTCACCTCGCGGCTGACCAGTTTGTCACCGAGTGATACCTGCATAAAGAAACGAATCCATTTTCCGTAATTGGCAAATTTTTCCTTAATTGAATCCAGTAGCTGAATACAATACAACAGAGCAGAATAAAATAGAGTTTTTCTTGAATTGTGGGATACATCCCATGAGGACCGAAGGCATAAAGTATAGAGACACATTAGCAATTAGTGTATAGTGAACTTACAGAAGCATGATAAGTCGAGTAGGTAGAGTACAATCCATACATATCGAAAAGTACAACTAACAAATCATTTTGAGTGAACAGTAAAGATGATAACAAAAATAGAAATAGATATAATTGAAGTCACAAGATAGCCCTGCCTACGCATGGGTTAGGCAGAAAACGCACATTAATTTCTAGATCGTCCTTAATACAACAGTACAATCTTGCTTCTGTAGTTGCTGGATGTAATTGAACTAAAGTTATTTGTTCTGTGTTTGCTCGTGACCACGCCCAGCTTTCTCGCAAAGGATCTGCCTGAAGGTCTTTCGTTAACGCTTCCAACGAGTAGTTTCCGAAGTCGATATCGCTATCGCTGCAATCATCTCCACTCGTTGAATTATCTCCAATGGAATCGTGTTGGGTGCTCGATAAATAATTGTCATCCATTCTGGACGTATGGATGCTCTGATTTTCGCATTCAATAGCCTGCAAACAGAATGTACGGTTAAATCGTTAAATGAAAGGAAATCGTTTTTTTTAAATTACATTTATCAAATTCTATATATTGAACCCGTATATTAAGTTTGAAAATTCCACTCTTTTTTTTTAAACCTTACTCTTTCGAGGGTCGAAGTTGCTTAGCTATCTTAAGTATTTATATGTTTTCTAAGAACAAATTGTTCATGAATATTGAAATCATCGAAAACGTTTGACAAATAATAATCAAAAAATATTACATTTTCATTAGGCTGCTTATGTTGAAAGCCTGCAGATGTACTTGGCTTATGTATCGGCGGATGCTGCTTCATTTGCTTCGGTGGCACAACCTGTTCCCCAGCGTCAATCTATAAAAACATATAAACGTTAATATAAATGATCAACATTCTATCTGTTTATTAAATAAAACTTGCACAGTATTGTTGAGTAAGAAATCAAACAATCGTACATTTTGAATTTGTTATAAATAAAAGGAACATGACCTGTAAGACCAGCAAAGGATACAGTTGGGAAGTAAAAACTTTGGAACAGATAGATGAAAGTGCCGTAAAAAAAGAGAAATAAAGATAAGTTTGTAACTAATGTAATATTAACGCAAAAGTTTTTTTAAGTTCATCGGTAACACAGATTATAAGAGCATACGAAAACCGTGCAAAATAGAGAAGAGAATGTATGTAAGGGAGGCTTTGTAAAAGGCGAAAGCCATACAATGGAATAAAGATAATATATATACATTTTGAATTTGTTGTAGCGGTTCCCGTTGGACGGTTGTTGCTTCGCTGAAATCAACATCTGGAGTGGACTGAAACATGAAACCACAAATATTTTCTAAAACGTAAACATCAAACAACAATATTAAATTTAAAAACTTAGATTGATATGAAACAATAACATTGAAAGGTAGGACACTTTTTTCTTTTATAATTGCGAATCGACCTGTTATAAAAATGCTTTATTAAAATACCATATTATTTACCTCACAATTGTTGATGTTGAATTGTATTGGTATAGCGTCCGCCTTTCGCTCATATCGTTCTCGCTCAATTTTCTGAATGCAACCATCAGGCATCTTAGTCTCGAAGAATTTGATCACATCCACTTCTCGGAAGTGCAATTCGCACAAAGAATCCTTGTTCTTCAACTTTTTGTTATCAGGGCCAATCGCTTCGTTCCACCGCTCCAAAAGACTAGGATCCTACAAAGTAGCGTAATAAAAATATATCATAATTTTTTCAGTGTTCGTTGTGTTTTAGAAATCAGAACAACGTTATAAATAAGTAATTGACAGAAATAGACAATTTACCTTTGGTGCAGAAAACATTGACGGGCTCCTGATGCCAAGAATTTTGAGCCGCATCTATTGTGCAGGATATCCGGATGTACATCCTTTAATCGCACAGCGTTTCCCCATAGCTGACAAATTGATAATTCTGAAAATAGCAAAATGTTATCTATGATACACAACCAAGCCACATAGTTAATTATTAAAAAGGGAATAGCGAAAAAAATAGTATGTTTTGAAGTTAAACTAGCAATACGTTATAACTGCCAAAAATAAAGAAGCTGCATCGTTCCACACCACCGAAGTAATTAATTTAATCGCGTACTATTTAGGCGTTTTGAAAAATTAGTAGATGCACCTATTTGTATCTATTTACAATTATAAAAAATCTGTCAAATAAAGTGGCGCACCATACAACAAAAAAGACGCCAAGATACTGGAGGGCGCGCATTACCGGATCCCCTACCCTTTCCTCGGTCTGTCATAAACGGTGTGAAATTATAGATAGGCATCATCGCTTTGCCTCTTACCGATCTCAGCGCCACTCACGATCAAATCCGTATTATTTACTCGACCCGATTGTACGGAGACATTTGCGGACTTCAAACCATAAGTGTTCAGTCTCCTTATGTCTACACTCCCTGAATAGAATAAAACTAAAAAATATATACTCGCGATTTTTTTTAGTTCTATTTGGGAAATTGTAATTATTTTGGATATTCGATGAATCTTTTTTGTGAGTTTACTACCAAATTTTTCAGTGAATACGTGAAATTTATCATTTTTATTACGAATGTGAATAAAATATGGTAAAATATTGCGAATGATTTTCGGTGATAATATATTATTTTCGAAATAAAAAACGCAAACATTTGTGAATCTGTGTATGATATTTCGTGTTTTATTTTTCACAACCGAAGTTTTTTTTTTAACATGATGAAAAATGGATTTTTGGCAAATCTAAATAACATAACCTTTAAAGCAAATCTTGTTATAACCACTGTTTTTGAATTATTTTATAATTAAAATTATATTTGTCAGAATGACTCAAAATTTGTTGTGCATAGTGCTTTCGATGTAATGAAATATTGTTGCGAAAGTGAAAAGAATTGGTTTCCAGGATTCTTAATTGGAGCACCGTACGTACATCAGATGTGAGAATATCATTTTTTTATGGAAAATTGTGATGAATAAATAGTTAGAGATGTAGGATTGTCTCTAAATTTGCAGTGCGTAGTGCTTTTGATAAAACAAAATGATGCTGCGAAGGACAAAAAAATTGGTTCGTAGAGTTCATTATGATGGCACCGTACGGACACTCGACCGAAGGCAAATGCAAATTGTGGCCAATAATTTTTTAGAAAAAATACTTAAAGGTCTTAGATTGGTTTTAAAAGTAATGTGCATACTGGAAATAATGTAATAAAAAAACCCTGCGAAGGAGAACAAAATTGGTTCGCACCATCTAAAGTTACAGTGTGATACGGACGTCCGAGAAGAAAAATTCAGCCAAAAAGTTGTTTTCATTGCACCGCAGGCTAAAAAAAATATTTCTATTCATCGCAGTCACTTCAAAGTAACTACGCATGATGTTGGAGATACACCGAAGCAAATGGTGAAAAATAAAAATTTTTGGAGTATGCGCTGCGGAGTAACCCCTTCGACAGACTCCGAAGAGCAACGGATGGTCATTTTAATAGGCACTCTTTGCCTATTGTTATAGTGAGTGCCTAAAAAACTGACGGAGATGTACCTTGGCACGAAGTCACAAAGCGAGTGACGAACAAGAGAGTAGTCGCGAAGAGTTCGGCAGATTGTTTAGAAACACTTGAGATAACCGAAGAAACCCGAAGGAAGGGGAATGAATGGAGCCGAACTCTATAGAACGTTTGAAAAAGGCATATCGTTGGAACAACTAGATCAATTAAAATAATTAGGTCTTGTTAATTTTTTTTTTTTATGCTATTATGCAGCCTCTACCAAGGTCTCGCGCTCTTTTTTTTTTTAAGTAGCGTTCGTCTTGGGGGGGGGGAGGTGTTACGTCCCGTAAAAATTCATAAATTAGGAATTAAAAGTTTATCAGAAAAAAATAAATAATCTTAATAATTAAGTAGTAATTTAGTTACAATAAAATAATAGAAGGAAAGAACAGAGATATTAGGCCAGGAGAGCATGAGGACAATAAATAAGGGAAAAGTTAATAACGAAATTCCAGGAATAATGACACCGGAAATATCGGAATAAAGAACAGGAGTATAGTTACAATCAGGTAGATATGAAAAAGAAAGAAAAAGAATTCGGTATAGAGAAACTCGAGTAGTAAGAGATAAGAAAACATATGTATGATATGCGAATTTATGTGTCGGTGCAGCTCCCGCTTGAACGGTGCGTGGCGAGAGGCGAGTAACGCCTAAATCGCCCGTCAACGGTATTGAGAGCAGCACCTCACGGACAGCAAAAATATCGATATCGATAGATGGGTTTAAACGCTGAAAAAGGCGGAAAACGGTGAAATAATAGAGAAAACGCATAGGAATGAGTTAATCAAGAGGGAATACGTAAATAAGGAGAAATTAATAACTAAACAAATAATAATTAATCAGGGGGAAATAAAATAACCATAAATAATAAGCAAGTGGTAAAACAGATTAAAAATGGGAAATAGAAATGTTAAACATGAGAAGTAAAATTGTCAAAATAAACGAACAGGGAAAATATAGAAAGGATTATTAAAATTTGAAATAATGAAACGAGTAAAAATCAACGTAAAAATACCATTTAAATTTCTATAGAAAACTCAAGAATCCGTAAAGAAGATCGCAGAAGAAAAGATAAACAAATTAAATAATATTGTATAATCAGAAAAATAATTAACAAATCCAAAGCAGAAAATTAATAGCCTACGAAGGAGTGGGGGAAGTGCATCAAAGATGTCAAAGGACGAGGTGCGACAATAACGCAACTCGCACCGATGATGAGCCGCAGGGTCTTATCAACTACCCTCCCCGCCTTCTATCGTCAACTTGGACAGCACGACAACGGAATTAAATCACTCCACCGACGGACTTACAACGGAGATAATCGAACGACAGTCCTGTCACCTTTCATCAGGAGAACTCAAACTTCGAAGAACCATGTGAGAATACAAACGACAAGTAGAGTAAAGAAAGAGAGAGAGAAAGATAAAGACGACCAATGGGTCAAACGAAGAGGGGAGAGAGAAAACTCGCACCTCGAGCGAAGGCATCGATGCGTGACAATACGTCACCCGATCGTTGCCGAAATCAAACGAAACAGGGAAAGGAGAGCCGACTAAATATATTAATCGGCACTTCTGCGGCACCCGTCGAACGGAACGGAGAGAACAAGTAGAAGAGGCGACATCAGGGGACGAATCGTAAACGACAGCGCGGCTGGCCAGCGCGACTTGTCGGTTTCATCTGGAATAACCATTGAATCTGATCCCTCTACATATTTCGCTAAGCATCTCTCAGAAACGACTGGACGCAGTATCACAGACGGTGCCGCACGGAGGCTTCGACGATCACCAAACAAGAAGGTCGCTATTTTCACTACGTATTTCTCTCTCTCTCTCGTTCACCCGTTAACCCGGAGCTCCTCGCCTCCCGAGGGCCGTCCGGTACATATATATATATATATAACGATGTTAATAGATAGAAACTCGAATATTCTGTTGTAATTCAATATTTATTTAATACGATAATAAGATCGTCCGTTATAAACTTTCACTGCCCGAAATAGCAATTGATTAATAAATAATTAACCTTTATTTTGTAAACAATTAGTTCTTCATAAATATTCATAAAAATCACAATAAAACAAAAGATTGTCCGTTACATATTTTTGGCGCCCAACGTGGGGCACGACTCATCGAGTCGTCGCGTATAATTATTTATATCGCACTAAAATTTTTTTTATTTAAACGTGTCTCTGACTCGCTCACCTCCGAATAAGGCGCATCTGCCGAAAGAGAAAGACGCGGCTCGCACGAGCGGCAGCGACGAAATCGAGGAGCAAGAAGCGCGATTACAAGAGGAATGGGCACGTCTGAGAGAAGCACAACGGCAGCTCGAAGAAATGCGGGCTGAAATGGAAGCTCTGCGCAACGTTGCACCTCCAGCGAGTAACACAAGAGGCAAATCGAATCGGCGAGTACAACCGCAGTCATCGGGGGATGCCGAAGAGCGTGTTGTGAGCGGGGTAATTAACCAACTACAATATTTGCAATTGGACGTAAAACCGCCAAAATTTAGCGATGAAATCAGTTCAAATCCAAACGAGTTTTTGGCTGATTTAGAAAAATATTTCAATTTCAAAAACGTTAAAGAGGAGCATAAAATTATTGTAGTTGAACATTTATTAGAGGGCCGAGCGAAGGTATGGATGAATTCGGTAACATGGTCGTTTCGAAGTTATAGAGCGTTCCGCGAAGTATTTTTGAACGAATTTTATTCAATCCCTATTCGAGTTAAATTGAAAAATCAGTGGCTTTCACGACGTTATCGGAACAGCGATGGTAGTTTCCAAGAATATTTTTATAAACAGACGAGATCCGCGAGGTACTTCGAGCCCGCGCTCACCGCGTACGAAATGATATTTTCGATTGTACAACAGTTTCCGAGCCGCGTACGGGAAGCGTTAGCGTCAGTGGAATATACTACGGAATCGGTAGCACAGGCGTTGGCGAGGCTGGATGGCGTACAGAGGGAACGGGAATCTGAAAAGAAATATCACGATAATGGGAATAATCGAAATCAGGGCGACTATCCATATTATAGGCATGTACAGCAAATACAATTTAGCAACGGTCCGTCTAATTTATATAATAATCGAAATTATTCGCGAAATAGTAGACGAAAGCCGTACCATCGAAAAACGACACAAACGAACGGTCAAGACGATTACGATACTCGAGAACAACAACAACAAATGCCGATGGGTTATCACGCGAGTGGTCCGCTGCCTGATACGCGATTCCCGCCGCCGAATTTCACAGTAGGCAATAACACGAATGGTTCGAATAGAGTCTCTTACGAAAATAATTTAAACCGAAATTCGACACACTAAGTTCGGGTCCAGTAGGGTGTCGAGTAATATATGATTTTAACGAGGACCTCGCGAAAGATGTAAACAGTTCGGACAGTAGATCGACTGTCAGCAATACGGTATCGAAATGTTTGTCAGTAAGAGTAAAGGCGTTCGGTACAGAAATTTCGTCGTTAATAGATACAGGTAGCCAGGTTACCTGTGTATCAGAGAGCTTTTGGAAAGAAATGTCAACAGCATACAGAATTGATGAATTACCGGTCGTGAATGTTTATGTAGTCACTGCGATTGGCGCTAAAGCAACGCATATACGTCGACAGATACTAATGGAAATAAAAATCGGCGATATTACGTGCCAATCGAGTTTCTTGGTTATACCGCGACTTACGGAGCAAATGATTTTTGGTCATGACTGGCTACTAAAAAATGAATCGATATTAAATTACAAATTATGCGAAATGTCCGTTAAGGGAATCGTAGTTCCGCGAAACTTAGTCTCTTTCCACTGCGAGTCGTCGGGAAGGGTGTTCACGGTTGAAAGAAACAATGCGGTTTACGTTTACGTTTTAAGCACTCACTGTAATGAAGTAGAGAATAAAAATTCGACGTGTGACGATCATGTGAAGATGTCGGTGAAACCATTGGAGAGCAAGGGGGATGAACCGATTATGAAACGTCATAACGATCGTAAAGTAATTCAATGTGGTATGTTAATCGAGGAAAATGCGATTGATAAAAAACAAAATTACGAAAAGTTATTAGCGGTTGACGCGCTACTAAAAAATTATAGTGATAATTGTTGCGAAGATAATGAAGAGATGGCAAACCCCATGTGGTTCGTTGAAGAATTTGATCACGAAAGGTTTAAATACAAAAACGATAACGTCAACAACGACGAATGTATTGAGTTTGTAAAATCAGGTGTTAACGAATCCGATGAGAGTTACGTAGAAACGTTACGGGGACTGCATAATATCAGAGTAGACGTGAATCCCCAAATTTCCCAAGATGACTTGCAGAAGGTCGCGCGTGAGCTAAAGGGACTGAGTCGGGAGCAAAGCGAAACGTTTATGCGATTGATTAAAAAGCACGAAAAGCTGTTTATTGATAAACCCGAAGGCACTACGGTGTACACTCATAAATTACGAGTAATTAAAAATACGAGTAATTAAAAATAAAACATTTGTTAAGCGTTCGTACCCGATACCATTCGCGTTGCGCGGTGCGGTCAGTAAAGAAATACAGAATATGATATCGGCAGGTATAATTGAACGTTCTGAAAGTCAATATTGTAATCCATTGCATGTCGTAAAAAAGAACGACACAACGAAAAAAAGAACGAATGTCGGCGCGGTTCGGTTATGTTTAGATGCGAGAGCTTTGAATGATATCATCGAGTCGGATAATGAAACACCACCAATGATAAACGAATTAATACAAAAGTTTCATGGTATAGGAATAATGACATCGGTAGATCTCGCACATGGTTATTGGCAGATCCCGTTAGCAAAAGAATCGAGACAATACACGGCGTTCTTACATGATACTACGTTGTATCAGTTTTGTCGAGTGCCGTTCGGCGTAAAGACAGCAGGAAGCGCTTTTATTCGTGCGTTGAATTTGGCGTTAGGGCACGAATTCGATGAGTTTCTCACGTGTTATATCGATGATCTGTTGATATCATCCAAAAGCTTCGACGATCACGTTGGCCATTTGGATGTGATATTTGACAGATTGTCGAAATATAATTTCACGTTGCGACTCGAAAAGTCACTTTTTTGTCGAAACGCACTCCCGTTTCTCGGCTTTATTATCTCTTCCGAGGGCGCAATACCCGATCCAACGAAAATTGATAGAATTAATAAATTTGAAACACCGAAAACAAAAAAACAATTACAGCAATTTCTAGGAATGTGCAATTATTATCGACAATTCGCCGTAAAATACGCGAACCTTATCGAAGCGTTCAGAGAATTATTAAAAAAGGACGTTACATGGAATTGGACGCAAAGTCGCACCGAGGCTTTCCACACATTAAAGCAGAGTTTTGTCAATTGCGTAGCGTTGAGTAACACGATTCCCGGGGCAACGTACAAATTACAAACTGACGGTAGTGATAGCGGTATTAGCGGAGTGTTGTATCAAATAGACGCTGAGGGTAATTCGTACATAATTTCGTTGGCGAGTAGATGTTTGAAAGATGAAGAAAAAAGATATACAACAACAGAAAAGGAGTTGTTGGCTATTGTTTATTCGGTCATGAAATTTCGAACATATTTGCTAGGGGTTAAATTCCAAATTATTACGGATCACAAGGGTCTCACGTTTTTGCACACATCGCAATATCAAAGTGCACGGTTGCAGAGATGGGTTTTATTACTTCAACAGTACGATTTTGAAGTGGTATATTGTCGGGGTAGAGATAATGTGGTCGCAGATTTTTTTAGTCGAAATCCTGAGTGCAAATTCCTTGAAGAAAATCCAGATAAATTGCTTATCGCGAACCTCGGATCGTGCATTATGTTATCTGAACCAACGAATAGTCATGATATATTAGTGGCAATCGAGGCGCTAAAAAACGACAGCAATCATAACGACGAGTTGAAACGGTTAGCTGAACTGCAAAAGGACGACGAAACGATACGAAAAGTACTGACGAGATTAGAAAACGGTGCAGGCGACGAATATTACGTTATTCACGAGAATATATTATTTAGAAAAGATGAAGCGCGAGGCAACTGGCAAGTATGTATTCCCAAAGGGTTGACGCATAAAATAATTGAATCGGAACATCGAAAAATAGGTCACGCAGGGGTATACAAAACGACGAGACACATACAAAATTATTATTATTGGCCTGGAATGTCTTCGGAAATTAAAAAGTTTGTCGTTTGCTGCGATCTTTGCCAAAGGGTCAAGCCAATGAATAGAGTAATGGAAGGAAAATTTAATCATATAGTGTCGAGTAAACCGAACGATCTCATCGCAATCGATTTTTATGGACCGTTGCCGCGGTCGTCGGGAGGCGTTCAATATATTTTGGTGGCAATTGATATATTCTCTAAATATGTACGTTTATATCCAATGCGGAATGCAACAACTCAAAACGCATTAAAGAAGATTTTAGGCGAATATCTACCACGGATGGGGAAGCCAAAAAGAATCCTGTCGGATAATGGCACACAATTCTCGTCACCGAACTGGCGAATCGCATTAGCAAAAGAAGGGATTACTGCATGTTTTTCATCTGTGCGTCATCCCCAGTCAAACCCCGCCGAGCGTGTGATGCGCGAATTGGGTAGATTATTTCGAACTCTTTGTTCTGATCGTCATACGCGGTGGGCTCGTTGCATTCCAACTATAGAAAGTTTACTTAACACCGTTGTACACCAGAGTACCGGCTACGCGCCGTGTGAATTGCATTTCGGTCGAAAAGTCACTGATGAAATTCAAAAAATCATCAACTTCCCGCGAGATGAGCCGCTGGATCATGGCGTAATTATTATGCGTGCAAACGAAAGAAACAAAAGGGAGTTCGAAAAGCGAAGTAAGAAACAGAAAAAAGTATCACGAGTTGAAATTAAGGAGGGAGATTTGGTGCTATTAAAGGTACCTCGCTTGTCGAACGCAATGAACCGAGTTACTCGCAAGTTTTTCCATATTTTCGAAGGTCCGTATAAAATTGTGAAAGCGGTAGCTCCAAATGCATTTAAATTATCGAAAATAGACGACGAAAAGATAATTATTGGCACGTATAATCGATTAAGTTTGCGAAAATATAATTGCCCCGCTAATAACCGCGTGCCAAACTTAGACGTGCCCACGCCGACGAGTAATGAGTTATAAAAAAAAAAAAAAAAAAAAAAATAAGAAACGAAAAATAAATTGTATAATAGATATGTAGTATAGGACGAAGCTTCAATGTATGCGATTGAATATGTAAATATCGAAAAAATTGACGAAATTGTAAACATCGATCCGACGAAAATGCACGCTCGTTTAAAAAAAAAAAAAAAAAAAAAAAATAATAGTAATAACAATAATAATAATTGCGAAGTATATACTCATAAGGAAGGGCGTATATTAGGAAATAAGAGTATAAGTTATTTTTACTTGTATTAAAATACGCGCAAAAATAAGGGGGATGATGTGAGAATACAAACGACAAGTAGAGTAAAGAAAGAGAGAGAGAAAGATAAAGACGACCAATGGGTCAAACGAAGAGGGGAGAGAGAAAACTCGCACCTCGAGCGAAGGCATCGATGCGTGACAATACGTCACCCGATCGTTGCCGAAATCAAACGAAACAGGGAAAGGAGAGCCGACTAAATATATTAATCGGCACTTCTGCGGCACCCGTCGAACGGAACGGAGAGAACAAGTAGAAGAGGCGACATCAGGGGACGAATCGTAAACGACAGCGCGGCTGGCCAGCGCGACTTGTCGGTTTCATCTGGAATAACCATTGAATCTGATCCCTCTACATATTTCGCTAAGCATCTCTCAGAAACGACTGGACGCAGTATCACAGACGGTGCCGCACGGAGGCTTCGACGATCACCAAACAAGAAGGTCGCTATTTTCACTACGTATTTCTCTCTCTCTCTCGTTCACCCGTTAACCCGGAGCTCCTCGCCTCCCGAGGGCCGTCCGGTACATATATATATATATATAACGATGTTAATAGATAGAAACTCGAATATTCTGTTGTAATTCAATATTTATTTAATACGATAATAAGATCGTCCGTTATAAACTTTCACTGCCCGAAATAGCAATTGATTAATAAATAATTAACCTTTATTTTGTAAACAATTAGTTCTTCATAAATATTCATAAAAATCACAATAAAACAAAAGATTGTCCGTTACAACCATCAGTTCAACTATAAATTCTAATTAATTTTCCATTTATTCAAAATTTAAGAGTTATCGAGCAAAGATACTCTCCAGTTGTAAATTCAAATTTTTGTTAAAAAAGTATTTTGTATCAAGTTTTATTATAATTCGATAAATAAAACGAGAAACAACGTTCTTCCACCATAACTTCGAGTTATTTCGATATTCGTTCATTCGTTTGGGCGATTATCATAATCGTTTAAACGCTTCATTCGACATACGCATCCCGTAATTCGTCTTATCCAGGGAAATTTGAAGGAAGATTATCATCAGTCGGTTTCCACCCGAACATCAGTCCACACCTTTATTTTCGAAATCTCTTAACCTCCTATGGTAAGTCAAGGGTGTTCTTATTTCACTATAAATTTTCTGGACAATTAGTCTATTGAGTAATTTTTGAATTTCATGAACTCTTCTTCTTTCTGAATTTTAATTCCATTTGTTTTAATACAGTTGTTCATTCGTTAATTTCAACGATTTCAAAATAAGTTAACCTCAGGTGTGGAAAGTACAGTGTAGAGAGAGAGAGAGAAGAGGATAGAAAATATGCGCGTACGGCCATTGGTCGCGCGTGAAGTCTGAGACGGAGATAGATTAGAAGGAGAAAGAGAGAGATTACCACGTGAGTATAGTGTCTGGAGTAGAGCCAGAGTAAGAAGTTAACTAGTGGGATAGTTACGAGTAAATTAACCGGTAATTAAAGACTCTCTGCATTTCATTGGCTAATTCTGTTCGCCGAATGCACTTGACGCCCTATCCCGAGTTTATTTCCGAAAGGTTAGGCTCAAAACGGGGCAAAATTCCCGATAAAGCCTCACATCTGAAAAACGTGTAAAGGAAGGGTTCTCGACTCTTCTTGACCGAGATAGAGTGAAAATTGCTAATCGGGACGTAACAAATGCGTACCGGTATCGGCCGCGAATGGGAAGACGATATGCGATGCGTTTCGGCAAAGAGTGTTGTGTAGATGGGGTACACCGCAACGACTGTTGACTGACAACGGGACAGAGTACGTCAATCAAACGGTAAAGAAACTGACGGACGATTACGGTATTGAACGAGTGACGACACCGCCGTACCACGCGCAAGCGAATCCGGTAGAAAGAGTAAATAGGAATTCGAAAACGATGATAGCGAGCTACGTTCCCGCCGATCATAGCGAGTGGGATTTACATATCGCGGAATTTCAGTTCGCTTATAACACTGCCGTGCATTCTTCGCTAGGGGTGAGCCCGGCATTCCTGAATTTAGGTAGAGAACCGAAGCCGGCTCATCATTGGTCGCGAATAATAGAGAACAATATCCCGGACGCTCCGGATAAGGCGAAATGGGTAGCGAGGATAAAGAAACTCGTAGAGATGCATGACCTCGCTACGAAAAAGATTCAGGAAGCGTCCGAAAGACAGGCAAAGTACTATAATCGACATCGAAGGGACGTTCCACTGCACGTCGGAGATAGAGTTTATCGGCGATACCGCGTATTGTCAAAAGCCGCGAACAACTTAACGTCGAAGTTTACGAAGAGATATGCGGGACCATTCGACGTGGTGCGAGTCGTATCGCGAAACGTAGTAGAATTAGCCGATGCCGACGGTCGGTCCGCGGGAAGATGGCACGTAAAAGATTTAAAGTTATTGAGTAACATGCCCGCGGCGGAGAGCTCGATGATCGAAAAGTAGGAAATAGCTGAGAATGGAAGTATGAGTCGAATTAATTATCAGGTATTATTTTCGTGTGTTGTATGATATTGTAGATAAAAATCGGGAAGATGTCGGCCCGTGGCCAATCGTTTAGTGACGCGGAAGAGATGCTCCGGCAGCAGCTGGAGGCGATAAGAATTCGCGCGAGTCGTAGGTACCACGGCGATGATAGAGAAGAAGAGGCGATCGGTGCGCCTACGTCGGAAGAGGCGAACGGTGCACCTACGTCGGAACGGGCATTGAGTGTTGAGGAGCAGCTTGCAGCGATTAGAGCCGAAGCTCGTCGAAGATATCGGGAAAGTCACCCGGAAGAAGAACCGGCAGTATCGCTCGCAGCGCCGGTAGAAGAACCGGTAGTACCGCTCGCAGCGCCGGAAGAAGAATCGGCCGTATCGCTCGCAGCGTCGAGAGAATCGGCGACGACGACAGCCGATACTAACAGTCGAGGACAGCCAGACGGAGAGACACCTCCGCTGGTAGAACAGGAGGTACCTGTATTAACGCTATCAACGGGTGGTAGCCGCCGCGAAGCCCAACGAACCGCGCGATGGGAACTACCGGTTGAAGAAACGTTGGCGGAGCTTTCAATCGCATCGAACACGGCGAGAAGAACACGAGGGGGTCCTCCAAGGGGAGTACCCGGAAGACCGGCAGCCAACGGCAGAGGACGAGGAGTCGCTAGGCAAAGAGAAGAAGATCGCCGTGCGACAGTCGCCATGGAGAGGTGTCTGAATTGCCGAAGAGACGGACACTCGTGGAGACGTTGCCCGCAACCCTTGCGACCTCACTTCTGCCAACGATGCAACCGCGACGGAGTCTCGACGGCAAACTGTCCCGGTCCGCATGGCTACGCACGACACGCCAACCGGCGAGGAGGCAATCGTCAGCAACCGACCCGAAGAAGGCAAGATAGCTCGGTCGACATGGCGTGCCCTCGCTGTTTCGAAGAAGGACATGGGCTAAGGGATTGCCCCCGCCCGTGGTCGGAAGTACGTCACGTGTATTGTACAACGTGCTATCGAGTGGGATACACACGGTCGACGTGTCCAACGTGTAATCCTCAACCGTGTTGGTGAAAAAATCGCGAAACGAGAAAAGACTATATCGCGAAGCGCGAACTTTCGTAGATATTTTGAGAGCCCGAGTGTCGGTGACAAAAGAAAGAAACGACTGAGTCGCTGCAAACGAGCGCGACGGAATGACAATTTTTGGTTATTTTGAATTATTATTTTTAGTTGAGTTACTACGAAAGCCACCGAGGCAACGCGAAAGGCATTAGAAATTTTGTTTGATTTTGATATTGTGAAAATAAAGATTTATGGTTTTGGTTTGGGATATGTGTGTGTAATTATTATAGGATAATTTAGTCGGGTTTTGGAACATACCGGGTACGTGCGGGGAATGACTCGGTAGTGTTACGTCCAAACTAGCGTTGTTTCTTTACTAGTTTGAAATATAACAGTTGTCTCCGTTATAATCGCACGCGCTGGTCAAGTGGGTGTTAAACCAACCTTTACCACACCTGGTGTCGATAAGGAGGACAACGATTGCTCCTTTTTAAAGGTTAACCTTGCGGAAAATTGCTTGGGATGGAGCCCTTAAGAGTGCTGGTTAAATGCGTGTCCTAGGGTGTAAACTAATTAGTAGAGGGTTCGGCGTCTCTCAGGCAAAAGAGAGATAGAGAGGAAATCTTCGGTGTGACGGCAGCTACCTGCCGTTTCTTGACCAGGTGTCGGAGCACGCGACACGGTTAAACGGGATTTGGTGGTCACTTTAAATCACTGGGTTGCGAGAATAAAATGAAATAATGCACGGTTGATAAATAAATAAACAGGTACTTACGGTAATAAACGGTGCTTTCCTGGTGTTCGTGGATATAAAACTTTCTTCACGTTGGTTTAATTCGAAAATGAATTTAAAGAAAAAAAATGATGTGTTTCACGGAAATGCAGGTAGAGTTAATACTTTTTAATGTCACAAAAAAAATATGAGTAATACAGGTGATAATATTGAACAAAAAAAAACAATGGAGACCAAATGTCTATATGGTTGGAATTCCTAAAACTCGCGAAATACAATGTCAAATTATAAACTGAAGAATTAATTCCGTTTCTCTGAGTCCTGGATTTAATACTGACAACTCGAAAGTCTGAAAGACAATCGGGTTAAAACTGAATTTCGAAACAAGGGATAACTGCTTTGAACTGTACTACTGTGGTATCTTGAACAAATAAATGAAAGAATATGCTGAACAAAACTGAAGGAATATCTTCCGATAATAACAAAAAAGGTATGCTTATAAAACCGAAGGAATATCCTCCGCTAATAACAGAAAAACGTGTGCATATAAAACTGAAAGAGGTGTGCTCAAAAAACTGAAGAAACTGTGCTCAATAAAACTGAGGGAAGTGTGCTCCTGAGCGTACAATTTCGGGGGTCTTTATACCATTTTCCTTGGTGACAAGTAGAGGGGATGTTGCTATGCGAGTGTCTTTTTGTATATCTATTCGGTATAAAATTCTGGTACAGTAACGAGAAGATGAGGTGATGCTACCGGTCTCATCCCTGATTGGTCCGCGATCTTAAGTCCTTCTTTTAGGCGTAATGCGTTTATCGGGCCCCGCGCCGTGGATGACGGGGTGGGGTATCGAAAAGTAAAAGGGCGCAGACGAGATCACGTAGGCATCAATCCCCTACTTTTCTCGTTTCCGTTTTCCGGGAAGTCATTACCAGAAAGATTTTGTTGGTATGCAGCCTTTTATGGCTAAATACTTTATATGTAAAAAGGTCGCCAGAGTTCCAATCGGACTATAGAATTTCGTCAACTGTCTAGACAAATAAAAACCGGTATTGAACAGTGAAAATACGCTCTCCTATGTCTTCTGAATTTTATACGTATTACGTGAATTATAAAATTTGTAGTTTCTCGTAAGACTCTTATAACCAGGACTCGCTTATTCCTAGCAGAAATGAATATAATAACGAAAATATAATAATGAATATTATTGATATAAACCATAACCTATTATCGGGAACTAATTATTTAGTACTCGATTAGTTTGTACTCGTCTGTCTGGATAATAATGCAAAAGTATAATTCTATATTACTAATAAAATCAATAAAAGAAAAAGTAATAAATCTTTTCCATGTTATTTCGCCCAGGGGCGTGCCATGGAAAAGACTTTCCTCGGCA
Organism: Cryptus viduatorius; assembly: GCA_964006125.1. Classification (NCBI taxonomy): domain Eukaryota; kingdom Metazoa; phylum Arthropoda; class Insecta; order Hymenoptera; family Ichneumonidae; genus Cryptus; species Cryptus viduatorius. The sequence continues at coordinate 16,232,304 of OZ023224.1, read as the reverse complement.
AATGCTTTACCGTTAACTCCTTCAGTCATTTGTTTAAACAAATGACGTACAAGTTGTCCACGGCTAAGAATTTCTCGAAGGACGAACTAAATTAATAGGGTACGTGTAGTAATTTCTTCACAGTCGGAGAGTTTATGGACAAGTTTTCTGCCTGTTGCGAGGGGACTCTTTTTCGTTACTTGGCGGGTTTGTGCCTGAACTGTCGGATGCCAAACGTTGTATAATTTTCATAAGGTGAAAATCCCTTTTCGTTTTTATAATGGTATCATTCTCCGTGTAATTACCACTACGTACTTAATTAATACCGTAAGGATAAACTCAGGCGTTCACGAGAGCAAATCCTGGGGTGAATTGTTTATTATTATTTCTTTTTAGATGGACTATATTCTCAGTTTCGTTTCTCTATTTATCATTACTTTCTTCTTCAGAAATCTGACCTCTATTGCTTTCCGATGTGTTATAATGAGAGGAATCCGGGGTTTACTAATTATTTAAGGATTAATTAATTAAGATTTAATAGAAGAAATTTCCTTCTTCCTGCAAATATCAAGGTCATGAGCCCCGTCTCCTTTGTTTTAGCTTGTGGAGTTCGGTTCAACTTAAAACACTGTTTAAAGCATTTCCCTTAACGAGGATAACTTGTCGACCTGATTGTATGTATCTAAAACCCGACGGGTTTAATCGACTGTCTGTAAATTCCTCCCCGAATGGTTTCGAGCCATGGTAAAATACATTTACTGATCTACGGGGAGGTAGTCGATATCGATACTAGTAGGTCCCAATGGTAACTGTCAGCGGGCCGCGTTTCTTTTAATTCCTCTTTGGGACTCTAGGGGAGCGCTCGGGAGAGGGGTCAGAGACCGCCTTTCTCGACCTCCGCCTGTGAGGCCCCGGATCTGTTTTACCCTGTTTTATCGGTATCGACTCGCTAAGGTAGGGCACCGATTTTTGTAAGACTCTGGGCTAGCTTGACACTGATTAAGCAGTAGGTAAAATAGATATTGTTAATGAAGTATTTTTAGATCAGATTCCCCTTTTTACTTTCACAAAGAAGTTTAGGCTCAACTGCTATTGAAGGTAAAGCAGAAAATAAACTATGCGTTACGCTGGACGTAACAGTAGCAAGGCGTGTAGATGGTTGATCGGCGTGCGCCTACCTGCGTAAACGCAGGGTAGTCAGGGCCTAGTGGGGGGATGTGACGAGGCGTTGTAACGCTCTCGCAGGCACGCTTGCCGTTAGGAACGCGCGAGAGTCATAGGGTAACGCGAATACCGAGTCGCCCCCGACGATATCCGATGAGAGAAAAATCTAGAAGATTCGAGAGACTGCCGGCGCATATATTGTACGTTACAGGTGTCCAGCTACGCGAAGACGGCCAGTGGGAGACACGAGAGGGGAACCACGAGAGGAGAGACGTCGCGAATATTCCATCAATCAGGCGATTTTCGGCGACAAAGGGCTCGTTCCCCCTCCCACCGATTACCGAGACGCGTAACTGAGCACGAGCGAGAGGCACTCTCGCGCAACGCGTGGATCGAAGCAGATCGATTAGCATAACGAGCGATAGAAATTCAAGTAGTTAGAAATTAGTGTAAAAAGAATAGTCCGTGACAGTTGTATTACGCCGTGCGAGCCACGGGAGTGAGCGAAATCATTGTTCACCGTGTCATCGGCTGAGGAGTTAATTATTGTGAGGATTAACCGCTGTGACGACGGCCGAGGAATTGTCGGAAGGAATAGAGAATATCGGCTCGTAGCTCGAGGAAAGACACGAGGACGACCCATCAGAAAAATATTCTAAGTCCCTCTAAGGAGGAAAAAAAAATATTCTAAGTCCCTCTAAGGGGGACTTGGAATATTTTCGGTCGAAGCGGGCGGGGGGAATCCCCTTAGAGGGACTTAGAATATTTTTCTGAAGGGGGGGGGGTTCGTGGGAGGGGAAAGTCAAAATATTCTAAGTCCTTCAAGGGGGGACTTAGAATATTTTTGGTCGAAGGAGTAATGGCGAATGGGGAGGGGGTATATATATACTAGACTTTTCCCGGGCTCGCGCGCTACGCGCGCTCGCATTTCTTTTATCAACATTATAATAATGTTTAATCACCGCCGCTTTTTTTTGTATTTTTACTTAGTCAGTCCCCCTTGAAGGGACTTAGAATATTTTTCCCCTCCCCCCCCCCCCCCCCCCCCCCCCATTCGCTGTGAGTGCTGTGTGCCCTGTGAGTGCCCTTTTCGGGGGGTTTGGGGGGCGGAGCCCACCAACAAGACCATCTGCGTCCGCAGGGCGCTGAAAGGCTTGTTTTTTTCTCTGTCGAAATTGGCCGGTGTTGCGTACGTTGAACCCTATGGTTGCACGCTTCTGCTGCGTCGGCTATTCTTCCGGCCCATAAGCTGGTGCGTTCGCCGCGGAGCGTCATTCGCTTTGCACGTTTTGTTCTGACTCTACTCTGAAAAAAAAATCTATCATCGAAATGGCTTCGCCGCCTGCCAAGGTACGGTATCTTTTTCACTTCTCTTTTTCCCCGCTTACTTCACTACCTATATAATTTCGATTGTTTTTTTCCATTTTTTGCACTACGCAGAAGATGCGTTTAACCCTGGAGGATGTCGTTGATGGTTCGGTCGTGGTTCCGATCCAGTCATCGCCGACGGTAGCACCCTCGGTCCCCGTTGTCTCGCCGCCCTTGGTTCCGGTCTTCGATGATCGGCCTTATGCCCGGGGCTCGTCTCAGCTGCAAATCCTCTCGAGACGACGTGGAAGTCGATGAGCCTACCCGGCTTATCAGAGACACCGGATGCCCCTTCCTTCGGGGTCGTCAGGAGTTCGTCCCGCCGGCGAGAGTGATGATGATGACGATGTATGGGAGTTTGTACGCTAAGGGCGTGATACCGACATCTCCTCCTGTATCCGTGTTTTGCTACGAATAAATGAATTTCTTCGAGATATCTTTTGCATCTCTGTTTCTCCTTCCCTTTCGCTTATGGCATCCCGGGGCTCCCCCGGTCCACTTGTCGCTGTTGATGCTCGCATCCCTCTTGGCTCTTCCGTCGAGGATGCTCGTTGCTGGTTCCGCCTTTCTGTTGGCGTCCCCTCGCATTTGTGAGTCGCCACCTCCCTACAGGGAGCTTTCAACGCTGGCTGCGGTGCTTGGCATCGTCTCCTTATCACCCGATATAGGGCGTATATTATAATTACTGCTAGTGCGATGGCGCCTATTGCGTGTTGGCCGATCTTACTTATTATGTGCTGCTTGCGCGATACTCGGGGTTCCAGTTTCTCTCGTATGTGCTGTATGCGCACCCCGAAGTCGTTCAACTCCTGCGGCGTGCTTACTACGTGCTCGAGGGGGATGCCCGCACGTTGCTCGGCTACCATCGGCACACATTCCGCCTCCTGTGGTGTCAACGTGAGGTTATACGTTGGCATCAAGTCTTCGTCGATAATTTTCTGCGTTATGCGTTTCATTGCCTCGACGCGGAAGTTCCTAGCTGTGGCGGTGCAACGCCCACTGAGTATGAGCGAGCCTGTTCCGTTGCTGACTCGGAATTCCGATGCAGGTCATTGACTCTATAACCCATCCCGGGAACGCGCGCGGGTTTCGTTCGATAGCTTGGTAACGCTCGGCGTACCAATCGATCTCATCGATCTCTTCGAGAGTCTCGATCGCGTCTATCTCCTGATTTTCGCAGCCCTCGAACATTCGCGATAGCGCATCGGCCGCTTCGTTCTCGGTTCCTTTCCTATGGACGATGGTTATATTGTATCCTGACAACTCAAACGCCCATCTCGCGAGTCTACCCACGGGGTCTCGGAGATTATACAACCATTGCAAGCTGCTATGGTCCGTTACAACCGTGAACGCGTATCCTTCCAAATAAGCACGAAATTTTCGCGTCGCCCATACTACGGCGAGACACTCCTGTTCTGTGACGGTATAACGCGTTTCAGGTGCCGTCATCGCACGACTCGCGCATGCAATTAACATTTCTGAATCTTTTCCCTGTTGCGTGAGCACGGCTCCTATCCCTGAATTACTCGCGTCAGTATACAAAATAAACGGTAACGCATGATTCGGATAAGTTAGTATCGCGGCGTTTGCTAACATCTTTTTCATCGCCTGGAACGCGGCCTCTTCGACTTCTGTCCACCGCCACTCGGTGTTCTTTCCCGTTAATCTATTTAAAGGGCCTGCAGTCGTCGAAATATTTTTCAAATGCCGGTGATACCAATTACACATGCCTTTGAAGCGTCGTACTTCTTTTACGTTTCGCGGTCTCGGATATTCTAAAATCGGCTTTACTTTTTCCGGATCTGGTCGCAGGCCTTCACGATTCACTAGAAATACCAGATAACGAACTTCGCTTCGACAAAACTCACTTTTCTCGAGATTCAATATCAAATCCGCATCTCGGATGATTTTTAAGACTTTCTCGAGCCATTCTAAATGCCCTTCGAACGTACGATGCACAATTATCACGTCATCTAAATACGCGAACGCGTGAGGCTCGAGCTCAGGTCCTATCAGACGATCCATTAATCGCTGAAAGGTTGCAGGAGCGTTACACAGCCCGTAAGGCATTCGGCGGAATTGAAACAAACCCTTGCCTTCAACGATAAACGCGGTATAGTGTCGGCTTGACTCTTCCATCATTATTTGATGATATGCCGCACTCATATCGAGCGTCGTTATGTATCTCGCTTCATGCAATTTATCTAAGATCGTATCCATTCTCGGTAACGGGTACGCATCTTTCCGAGTTACTTTATTAAGCTTGCGGTAATCCACACAAAAACGATAAGTTCCGTTTGGCTTCGGCACCATAACGGGAGGACTCGCCCAGTCGCTGTTCGAGCTCTCGATAATTCCCGCGGCTAACATCCGATCAACCTCGGCGTGTAGCGCTTCTACCACTACCGGGGATCGCCTGTACATTCGCTGCCTCACAGCTTTATCAGCGTCAGCGTATCAGCGTCAGCGTGACTGCTTTATCAAAATCTTTTGGCATAGTTGGTAATATTTTCGCGAGAAATGCGTCTAGCTGCTCGCGTTGCGACTCGGCGATCTCTTGTATCCCACAACAAAAACCTAGCGCGGCTATTTCGTTGTGCGCGGGTACGATAGGCCGTTCGGGTCCCATCCCCTCTACCTGCCATGTACGCCGCTTTCCCGACACGTTGATACCGAACGCGAAGAGAAAATCCATGCCGAGTAAACACGATGATTGTAACTGTTTCACGTTCAAAATCGGAAACCATTTTTGCAATCCATCTAATTCGATTGGAAATAGCCCTTCGCCGAGTACGCGCTCCAACGTCCCATTTGCCATTCTCACATGATTTTCCGGACTCGGTGGAAATTCGCGAAACGGAAGCCCAAGTTCCCGAATGATATGCCTTGAGACGGTGTCTCAGTTTCCGAGGACACCGCTCGTTCCACCGATTCGATTATTTTCTCGTGAACGGAGTATCCACGAGTAGTTAGCGAAGTGACCGCGAGATTTCGCATTTGAAAAACTTTCTCGATAACGAAGGGACACCGGGATGTATGTAAATAGGCGACTGCGAAGCAAATTATCAACAGTTCTTTCGGCAACGGGGAACTGATCACACTTTCCTCTAACACCTCCGGGTCCCCGGAGCCTTCGGTGACGTTGGCTCCAGGTGTACTCAATCTCCCGAACCAGGGTACACACATCTTTGGTGACGAAGTAGTAGGCATTCCTGTCTCCAGTCACCGCTTGTAGGGAACCGCGATAGGGAAGGTAACCCGGACAAGAGTGAGCCGGAATCGAGTCGCGGATCGACCAAGTGGCGACACGGTTGGTTCACGATCTCGTGGAAGCCGAACTCTTCGACGAGGGCCCTGCACCACCATGTGGGCACGGCAGAGTAGCTTCGCTATTAAAATCACGTTTCAAAATTATTTCTTTTGCAATTAATAACCTCAAAATTCAACCAATGCGTTTCATCATAAAGTCATGTCGATAAGTGAAGCTCTGTCGGTAATTCAGTATAAAATTCTATAAAATGATAAAATTGGATTCTTTTCCATCGATCGATCGGGAATCTTTGTTTATAAATGTTCTTTCAATGATGTTCGAAAGTTAAGAGGAAAAACTTTCTAATTCACAAATGTCCGACGAACGGTCGGTAAAATTTGGTTCTTTCGCTCCTTCAGTATAGGATGCAAACTTTAATTTCATTTCAACGTAAATTTGTCCTCACAATGAAAACCGCGATAATTTAAGTTAAGCGTCGATAATATGGGAATTCAAATATTGTATTGCATTTTTCATGTTATTTTAATAAAAACTATTATTTTCACCAAAATGACAACATCTAACGATTATTCGCTCGCCCTGAACTCCTAACGTGAGCCTTCGAACCGGGTGCGTGGCACCGGCCAAAAAGGTGAACGTTACAGCCTACCTATATTTCCGATTACCAATGTCGTCGCGCCCGTATCGATCACTGCTTCGAGAATCTTGCCCCCAATGTGTAATTGTACAAAAATTCTAACTCGACTCTCCTCTCGCCTCCACTCCGTCGGCGGCGGAGGAAAATCTTTTAACAATTCCCCGGGCTTATACTCGCTCATCGCAATGACGTCTGTCCCCACAGAAAACGGCTGAATATTTTCATCATTATTCACTACGCGATTTTCGGTCTCACGTGTCTCGCGCGATTCGCGTGTCACGAGGTCAGGCTTATTATTCTCAGTCACGACATTAATTCGATCGTTAACCGCGATCTCAATCTCCGATTCGTCCGAAAAATTCGCATCAAAGATCCAAATCCCTATCAACCCGCTAGGAGACTCACCTTGTGTTTCGCTGAACTCAGGAGCTGCAACAAAAATTTCCGGAGAGCGCGACGTGCCAGCGCTTACAATTTCGCGTGACTCTACGTTTTGGCTCTCGACAGGAACTGCACCCCCGTTCGCACTCGGTGTTGTTTCCTTCGACGGTTGAGGATCCCTCGACGTTTCTTCTTGACTTTGCGAAGCTTCTTGAATTACTTCTGGACCTGGCCGCTTCGCGCCTGCCAGTCCTTGCTTACGTTTTTTGAATAGAGGCAGCCACAATTCTCTTTTGTGACGTCTCGTCGTCCACAAGCGATACATAACGTTACACGAGTTTTCGTGCAACCCCTGCTGAAGTGTCCCACTTCCCCGCAGTTGTAACAAAACGTAAGAAGTTTTCCGCTTGCGCTCGGCGATCCTCTCGTGTTACTGCTCGGGTTTCCCATCGCTCCGGGCTTCCCGGTCTCGTTCGGCTGCGAGGGCCTCGCGCTCGGCGGTGAGGCTGCGGCTGCGGTCGGCGGTGTGCTCGACTTGAGTCCCGCGACTTTACTGCTACCCCCACTTCGCTTGTTTGGACTTTCCTTCTTGTTTTCGGTTTTATTCCGATCGACGTTCTCTTCTACGGCGTTTACTTGAGTCGATGAGAGGCGGTTCGTCTTCGAATAATATCATTTATTGTTGTATCTTGACGTCGATGGTTTCTTTGTTTCCTTTGGGGTGCCCTTCCACGCAAATTCCTTAGCGTGGGACTCCTCTCGACTCGGCGGAGGACGTCGGGCTTCGGCTCGAGCCCATCTTCGCTCGATCCGCGTTGCGAGTTTAGCCAGTTCACTGAAAGATCGAAATTCTTCACGATCGATCATATCCCAGTACTCGGGTGGAAGGCCGGAGTATGCTTGTTCTAGCTGTGTGTTCATACTCCTCTTTTTCTTCAAGCGACTGTACAACCCTTGTACGCAGATGAGATAATCTTTGGCTGTCTCATCTGGTCCCTGCGTGCGTCTTCTAATGTCGTCGCGTAGTCCCTCTTGATCTGAATCCGCGAAGAACCAACTGCGAAACTCGCGCACAAAATCTCGCCACGTTTCCCAGTATCGACGATTCGATCGATACCATTGTACGGCACGGCCCTTCAATACTTCCGGTAGGATAGATAATCGTTCGCTTTTTCTGATCCCTGACATCTCGATTTTTTTCTTCCAGCTGTTCTAGAAATTCTTCACACCCTAACTCGTCTTCACCAGAGAAGGATAACTTCCATTTCCTGGCAAGGTCACTCACGCCGCGCTCACGCTTCGACGTATGCCGCGTGGCTCTCCTCGGACGATCGTCTCGAGCGCTGTGTTTTTTCTTCCCGTTATCTTCTTCGCTATCGTCCGATGTCTCGGACTCACTCGGCGTGTCTGACTGCGACGAATCGCTGTTGCTTTCCCTTCGATAGCGATGTTTCTTCTTGAGCGTTTTCGTTTTGAGCGTTTCATTTTTTCCTTCACGTGTCGCAGGCTTCGGCGGTGCATTGGAGATTTTTCTCTTCAAAAATTTTTTTAGAAGCTCCTCTAATATTTCGTCATCATCGGCCTCTTCATCGTCTTGCGCTGGTTCCTTCACCTCGGGTTTGAGACGTGCTTTGGTCTTCGGCGCTGTCGTGTCACGTTCCTTCGCGGCGGCGGACATCCCCTCTGGTACGCCCTTTGGGGCTTTTCTCGAGGCCTTGTCCCCCCCCCCCCCCCCGCCGCACTGTCACGTGACTACTGCGCGCACGAAATTTTTCAAAGCTATTATCGAGCTTTGGACCCTCAATACTCGGTCGAAGGATCTTCTTGCCCAGGCTCGGCCTTGCAACTTCCGCTTCTTCTTCATCGTAAGCCATGATGTCCTCTGTTATATCGATTGTCTCGCGAGGGTGTTGTCGCGTCACTTCATGCTTCAGCGGTGGCTCGCGTCCAGAATCCACGTGTACTAACGCTTCTGTCGTTATACTTCCCGCTTTCCCCTCTCCCGTGGCCTGACACACAAATTTTTTGAGTCGGTTACGCACGACAGCTGGTTCCCCCAACGGATTTAATAAAAGAGCGCGTAATGATTCTCGCACTCTCTCAGGTGTCATTCCTTCCACGAGGGGAAGCGTCGGAGTGGGAGGTCCTTCTTCCCCCAATGCGCGGTCTTCCGCTGTCCACTTAACACTTAAATCACCGTTTTCCCGAAGCTGTAATCTCGCGTATCGATCGCAGATCTCGTTCGCGTTACCCTCCACACTCGCACCACCTTGCGCTAAGAGTCGTCGTACCACCGTATCAGGTGCAGAGTCGATCCATTTGTACGATTCTAACTCGCGTCTACGCCATTCCGTCGAACCAATCGTCGGCGAGGCGTCTCCCCCACCCGTCTCTACGTCCGAATGGTACGGTGTCCCGTCTTGCGAACTTGAGTGGTCTTCCATGTTTCACACGATGGAAATGTTATTACGCTCAGCTGTCAGAATTCTCGAATATTTATTTCGACCGAATTTTTATTTCGCACTAATTTTTATTTCACACGAATTTTTATTTCGCACTAATTTTTATTTCGCACTACTTTTTATTTCGCACGAATTTTTATTTCCCGCGCTCGAATATCTTCGATTAATGAAAATGTTCTACGAGAGTATTGTCTGTCCTTTTCCCACACACGCACTTTATTCACAGCCTCCGAAGTAGCTCGGCTCGATTCCTCGCGATGTGTTAACGTTTACAATGTTTATCCGCGCGCGGTCACTTCGAGCGGCGCGGCCTCGACTCGATACAATATACGCTGTGTTCAGTTTCTCAACCACGAATTTTATCTTTCCGATACTCGAACCTCGATCACGGGTGAGCGTCACTGAAATATTCGCGCGAGAATATTTTCTAACACACAATTTTCGCGAAATTATCTTCGAGTCGGCTCGGCCCGGTGTCAACGCGACTATGTTTACGTTTCAAACACTGTTTACACTTGCGATCACTCGAGCGGCGCGGCGTTGACTCGAACGCGAAAACACTTTGTACGTTACGAATTTCAATGTTCCGAATTTTAGCACGTATAATTTTCACTCGAATATTCAACGAATATTCCCGATCTTTGCCCAGCCCCACGTTGGGCGCCATTAATTGTGACGGGCCGTTTCGACCCTTCGGTTAGATCGAAACCACCGCCGTCCAACAATGATGACGCCCTGGGATTTTTAATTCCTTTACTCTTACCATTAGGCGCCAGGAAGTTGTTTCTACTCCCAACTCCCAAGGAGGTCGCTTTGGCCTGATGTTCCCTGTTCCTCTGTACGCTGTTACAGGGGTGCAGTCCGACGAGCTATTTAATATTCTCGGATACGCGAGTGAAAATAAAATACGAGCACCAGCAATTTGTAAAATAATAATGATCACACACAATATATTTCTCGGATCATCGTACAATAAAAATAAAATAAAAGAAAATAAGAAAATACAAAAGATATCAATTTCTCTCTCGGAAATAATCGCCAACAATATTCGCGCGGAGTTCGACTTAACGGTCGGAGAGGCCGGCACGGCCGAGGATACGATAACACGCGTCTTCTACCCCGGGAGAGACACTTCTCATCCACGGAAATTATGTAACGGAAACAATTCGGCTTCGCCTACCTTTACAATGTTCTGCCGCTAGACCTCGTGTCTATCCTGATCCCGAGTACTCGGCTCTCGCTATCCTCGACTTCCCTTGCGGCTTCGCCTCGCTCGGCGGTTACACTTGCCTTGGAAAATCGGCACGGCCACTAATACTTTCCTCGCAAACTATTGCTACTTTTAACTCGATACTGGATTAACTACCAGCCAAACTATAGCAACCCTCGGCTCTATTATACAAGAAAACAATTCTCTATACTATTCGTTATGCTAACGATTTCGGACTCCTGCCGAATTACTACTCAGACGAACGCCGATTCTAATCTCTCACGTCGACTGTCTTATCTCGACTCTCCGCTACGCTCGTTTCTGCCGAAAATCGTTCATCGATGCCCCGGCGTGTCGCGTGCCGGTGAGGGGAGGGGGCAACGCTCTCGATTATCGAGCGTCGCCTCACGTAGATCCTTCGTCTATCGCTTCTCACGCTGTCTCTCCTCTCGCGTGGTTACCGAATTTACCTGTAACGAAGTCGAATAAACGGCAGCAACGCGCTCGATGATTTTCGTTTGTCTATCGGCGCTCGGCGGGAGAGACGATCCAGTGGCTTGTACTATAGCCTATATCGCACATTATGACGACGGTGGTAACGCCTCGTCACAACTTATATATACTGCAAAAAAAAATTTTTACTTTTCGATTTTTTAGGTGACTCAGTCCCCTTAATGGTTAGTTAGTAGGTGAGACATGTTATATTCTGGGATTTGGTTCGCTCGGTATAGCGATTCTGGAAAGAGGGTAGAATGTGTGTGTATTTTTTTTATAAAAAACAGTTTCGAGTTTTGTTTACTTTGTTTTTTTTTTATTGAATACAAGGGTTAATATATATATATGAGAGTTGACAAAAATTGATAATAATAATGGTAAAAAAAGGATTGAGAAATTGAATTATTGATATATTTTGATTAGTTATGTTTTTTTTTATTATTTGGTTATTGATATATTTTGATGAGTTATGTTTTTTTTATTATTTTAAGTTTAGGTAGGTTTATTTAGAGTAATATACGAATGGTTAATATTTAAGTACTTTATACTTTTAGGGTAGTGTATTTATGTGATTATCTTATATGTATGTCTGTCGTGTTTACGTTAGTTGTCTGGGTCTGTCTTTTTACGTTTGTTATCTTTTCGTCCGAGTGATTCTGTTAAAAAAAGTTTCGTCCGTACGTGATTTGCAATACGTCTGAGTACGTCTGTCGGTTGTTTGTAAATCCATTCTGTGACAGTCTGTTCTGTCAATTGTACCGTTGTCGGTTGCTCCGTTGTCTGCGTTTGCGCGTCGACTGTTTCCGTCAGTGGTAATGTCGTTACAGAGTCGTTAGATGTCGTGGAAAGGGGTGGAGGGGATCCAGGTGGGGTTGTGGGGTTATACAGGATAACGGAAGGGGAGGCTGGGCCGTCCGAATCTGTTTCTGTCTTGATTTGGGCGTCCGTGTAACGGTCCCTATATATAAAAAGAATCTTTTTCAGTAATATGCCGCATAATATTTCGCCACTCTCGCTTTTCCCTCTGAGAAGCGAGATAACTTGCATTTTTTGACGTCAGCACTTTTGCCGTGAGAGCGACAATAAGATCGCCGTCTCACGGCAACGGTCAAGCCGTCGCGCGACCAGCATCCGCGCGACGGTCCTTATCAGCGCGCGGAGGTACACCTCACGCGCGCAACAATACAAGTCACCGGCGTCGAAGCCCTTTGCTTCGACACTTCATTAGTCAGTTCTACTCAGACCTCCAGCAGTGTAAGACGGTACACTCTCCCGATAATTACCTAGTCAGTTCTACTCAGACCTCCAGCAGTGTCAGACGGTACACTCTCCCGATAATTACCTATAATCTTCACTAATAAAATATCAGCTATTGGTTGTTTATTCAATTTCAGTCTTTTTGATTCTATTTAATTATTCCCGCACCTGGCTGTCCATCACATGGTGTCAGAAGTGTCCGAACTAAAATCTACGTCCGGAAAAAAGTGAAATTTCGATACTTTATTTTTTCTTTTTACCCCTTTGTTTTAGATTATTTGCTCAAAAAAAATATATATATTCAACGAAAAACAAACAGCGAAAACGGAATAAGTGAAAAAAAAAACAGTGAAAACTGTAACGAAGTAAATTCGTACCATTTATTTTGCGTACTCGAGTCGAGGCTCCGCTCACCACGGAGCCCCTTTAATATCATCGCGCGAAATAGTAGACCTCCCCCCCCCCCCCCCCCATGCACCCCCGCGCCTAGGCAAGGTAACGCTCAGCAAGAGACCCAAGACACCGAGAGAGACCGGTAGCAGAGACAACGCACGAGCTAGAGAGAGAGCGGGAAACAGCGAAGGAAGATATTCGCTCGACAACAACAGGACTCGTCGCTGGCCAAAGTCCACCGTTGCCGTCCCGTCGCCTCTCTCATCGACCACGCCGCCCGCCGCTCTCGATCGTCGCTCAATAGCTCGAGCGACGATAAATCAATATCGCTGCCGCCATCTGACACCTCGCCCGTCGATCGAGCGAATTATCGACCGACGCCGAGTACCGTCTTCTCTCTCTCTCCACCGCCTTCCGTCGCGCTGTCAACGGAGAACATTTCCGAGAAGAAGGACGAGCGTTACCTCAGCCTCGTTCGAGCCGTTGATTAGGATAGACGTGTGTGGACGATTCCCCCGTTCCCCGCCATTTTTGTAAGGGAATCGCCCAGCGTGAATTTATTGTAAAGAGTGTGATATTTGCGAGTAATAGTTTCCCTCCCGAGTGATAATTCTCCCCGACCCTCCCCCGATATTTTCCGCGTAATTAACGTTAGTAAAGTGACCGGTATTCACTTGAGTATTTTATAGCATAATTTTCCCAAGTTTCGCCATTTACCGGCAACGACTCGTGCACGTGGTGAGTGGCGTGCGACATTATTTTTTGCGTGCGAAGTGATTAAGTAAGTAAGTTAATCGTGTGCAATTTCCGTATATTTTTCCCATCGAGTATTTTCCCCGTATATCGCCCTGACGTCCCTGAAATTCATGTATGAGCCGAAGGCATTAAATTGCGAGCCCAAAGATCGGTTGACCCTCCCCTGAGCCCTCTGCTGTTCCCTTGAGTTTGCCGGCCATTACGTACTCAGTGTAAAGTTGAATATTTGCTGACTCATGTTGAGTCGTATAACGGTGTTACCCCGTGAAAGGTAACTGGCGCCCAAAAGTATTGTTTGAGTTGTTTCCCCCGAGTTTTTGAGATATTTTGTGAGTTATTTTTATGAGCAATTTCCCCGCGATTTTCCCAGTAATTTTTCTGAAGACCCGTCGTCCCTTTGCCGAGAATATTCGATAGTCCCGTCGACATTTTCTCTTGCCACGAGTCGCGTACGCCTCGCGGATCGCCTCGTGGCAACCACCGTTAACTCTGTATTATTTTTCCCCGACCCTCCCCTCGCCCGTACGACCAGGAATTATTGTTTATTCGAATCCTTATTATTTTTGCCAATTATTGTTATTATTTTGTATTATTTCTGCGATTATTTTCTCAGTAGTTCTCCCCCAATTCAGTTATTAATTTCCAGCCCCCGTCCCCGTTTACCCCCGACATTTTCACCGCAGAGTACTATTTTCCGAGTTATTATTTTATGATTTAGTTGCGGTTATTATTAAGATTTATTTGCACTACTTTTATTGATTATTTTCTTTATTTTGCTTTTGTTATCATTTTCGAGTTATCCTCCTATTATTAGTTATTCGATCTCCGTTATTTTCCTTAGTTTGTTATTTCTTATTTCATTCCGATTTCTTTTGTATTATTTTTCCGAGTCTATAATAAATTTCTATCTCTTTGTTAAGTATCCCCCCTTGGCTTACGATTATTCAGTTTTGTCTTATCCCCCCCCCCGAATATAAGTTTGACGAAAATCACCCGTCACAAAATGGCGCCCAACGTGGGGCACTGATACATTAGAAGAGGAGAATAATTTTCTTTTTGTTGAGGGAAATTATTGTTTAAAAATTCGCGTGCCTTTTCTAATTTGTAAGAGCTCACTTCGGCTGTCCCTCCCCTCCGGATTGAATACCCTCGCCTTTTCTCTATTTTTAAATTTTCTTTTTTTTGTTTTGTCTGAACACCCTCCCGATAGCCACCCTCGTGGTTGCCCCGTCTTCGCTAGCCCAGCGAGTTCCCTTCAGTTTGATGCTTGCCAAAAATTAGTTTGGTTATTTACCCTACGCTATTTTGTTAGCATCATCCCTCTTAGATTTCCTTCTTTTCTTTTTGTTGTTTCCGCAAAAACCCGTTCCCTTCGAATTTTGCCAAATTGTCCCCCCCTTGAAAAAAAAAAAAAAAAAAAAAACAACCCCGTTACCCCAGGCCCCGTATACCCCCCCGAGCGCACACGATTAAATAACGACACGCCACCCCCGTGTCACGCCCAGAGGTGGTAAATCTGGTTATTTCAATTTTGTTTTTTTTTTCTGGTATTTTTGGCATTTCGCATTCTTTTTTCCTAAAATTTTTCTAATTTATTTACTTTTTGTTTGTTTTACCTTCTTGTATTGTTGCAATTTTGCAACAAGTTTTTTTTTTGAAATCTTGAACGCGCCGATTTGGTTTTTTTTGCGCTGTTTGCTCTGCATCCTAGCTGCACATTACCCACACGGCTGCTATCTGCTATTGCACCCCTCCCTCCACAGCAACCACCCGCACCCCATTGCCCCAGCGACCCCTATACTATACCCTTTATTTGGTTCCATTGCCCACCTGATTATTTTTGTTGTGTCCCGGCAGCAAAAGTAATTAGTTATTTATTGTCAATTCATTTTTGCAGTGCCCTCCCCCGAACAGCAGCCCCTCACGTTCTTATTTTGAATTCGTTTTACTTTTGTCGAGTGCCCTTCGATTGTAAGAAGTCTTACAAGTTAATCCAAGATGGCACCGAAGAGTCCCTACATCACGATCAGCCCAGATGGAACATTCCATGTCAACGTCGACCCGTTACCAACCCCCGCCCTTACGTACCAGCCACTATCACCCCCAACACCGATGATAGACCCCACACTCCCCACAGTAGTCCAGGAACAGATGAATGGAATGTGGAATAGCATTCGAGAGGCCCAAATCATTGAGCTTCTACAGCTCTGTGATCAAGCGAATCTGAGCACCCGCGGTACGGTCGAGACACTAGTCGACCGATACTGGCGTCACCTCGTGCGATCGAGATTCCCCGAAGTTTCCATACGGTGGGATGCGATCGTAGACGAGAGTAGCCCTGAGACTAAAGAACTGCGATATAGCCAAGAGGCCCTCTTCCCCGCAGAGATACCGATTCCCCCAGCCCCCGTAAATTCAGATAGCTCTCCGAGGAAAAGCTTGGAGAGTCAGAGACTATTTGCAACCCCAGCACCCCCGCCATTCACCCCAGAACATTACCCAGAACTCCGGTACACCCCTCCGCCCAGTCCCCCAGAATCACCACCCCGTATGCCACCACCCTCGTGCCCCGAACTCAGTTATACCCCCCGATACTGCACCTCAGAAAACTCGCCCCCCATCTCGAGGTCGCATTCGGAACCCCTTCACCTCGAAACGTACCCAAGCCAAGACACCCCTTCGTTAAACCCGTACCCCGTTCCGGAAGCATCCTCCCCCGAGTTGGATTCCAACCCAGAAAGTTTCATGAGTACCCCGTTCGTAGTTAACAATCCCCAGGATTGTATTTCAAGTTCACCCCCCATAAAGTACCCCTCCCGTAGACAGCATACCCCGCGTTATTTCGACAAATTTGTGTCGAAGATAACCGGAACAAGTAAAGTGGAGTCCGAGAAATTTTTCACGAAGCTCGTGAAGGTTTCTCGGCTCTTTAAGGCCAAACAACTGAAAGCAGCTGCCCTTAAGAGAATCCCCGTAACAGAAAAGCCCGAACCCGTAACGGAAAAGCCCGAACCAGTAATCAAAACATCTGAAACAGCCACCGTTCCACTCCCAGAACCCCTCGCAGCCCTCTCCCCCGTATCACACGTACCGACGCACATCGACACCCCGCACTCACTGTACCCCCGAGTTTTGGTAAGTCAGGCGGTTCAAACAGAGCCTCTTTCGCCAATAGTAGCTTCCTCCCCCGTAATAAACCCCGCTCGTAAACGACACCGCACGTCGAGAATTTCGGAGAGTACCGAGAGCAACCCCCGCTCTCGGAAGTCTGGATATTCACCCCCCACCCCCCCTAACGTACATCCCCGCGTTAGGAAAACTCAACCCCCGTCCCCCAGATCGTTTATACCCCCCCTGATGGCAAGACTAGTGCCATGTCCCGCCCCATGCCCCGAAGTTCCTGCCTTACGCCGATTTTTGCCCCAGACTGCCCCTCGACAGCGTACCCCCGAATACAACAGGTATTACGACGGGAATCGCCGTGCGAAGGGCAGAGAACCACTAACGAGAAACCCCAGGGTCAGAAATTGGCCAGTACTACTCCCACGAACCCCCGTACAACCCGTTCGCCACCCATACCCCCTCTTCTCAACACTCCAGGACCCCCGAGTTTATCCACGTACCCCGGGACGCTCCGAAAACTACATCCGTCGCCCTGAGAAGCCTCGAAGAACGTTCGAAGTCCCATCGAACAGTAACCCGAGTCCCCCATGTCCTCAGAACCCCTCCCCTTGCCCCCAGAGTCACCCCAGTCCCAGGCACCCCAAAGTTCCTAACGTTCCCTGTGTCATACCACCCCAGCAACGATGCTCCCCCGGAGGCGAATTGAACAGTTCTCCTCCCAAGAACCAGTGAAACGCCCCAGGTATTAATTGTCCATACCATTGTCGAATCAATGTCCGATGACTCCCCCCCCGTCATCAGGACAATTCGTCAAGATATATCGAACACGAGTATTGCGAATTGCCGTGTAATTGTTTGTTTTGTTTTGCCATTCCCCCCCCGTTCCCCCCGAGATTGCACGCGCGCGAGTAGCGGCGTGTAACGTAGTGTAAGGGATAGTAGAATGGTGTGTAAGAGGCTGACCGGAACGTCAGATGTGAGAGCACATTGCGTTGCCGTATCCCCTCGATCACATCGATTTTTTTATCCCCAGTACAATATAATTTGTAAGTCGAGTCCTGAAAGATGGATCGCAATGTTTCCCAGATTCCTACCCCCCCTTTCGCATTCGCAGTACCGCTCAATATTGGATCAATAAGAATTCCCCTCTGCCCTCCCCGCTCTTGTGCAGTCGCGAATGACTGACAGGTTATAGTTCTCTCCCTCCCCGCTCTTGTCCCAGTCCCAGTAGACTGGCAAGTTATAGTTCACTTCCTCCCCGCTCTTGTCTTAGTCCTAATCGACTGGCAAGTTATAGTTCTCTCCCTCCCCGCTCTTGTCTTAGTCCTAATCGACTGACGAGTTATAGTCTTCTTCCTCCCCGCTCTTGTCTCAGTCCTAGCCGACTGACAAGTTATAGTCTTCTTCCTCCCCGCTCTTGTCTCAGTCGTAGTCGACTGACAAGCCATAGTTCCCCTTCTTCCCGCTATTGTCGCAATCATATTGGACTGCCAAGTTATAGTTTATCCCGCCCGTGTGTTCCGTTAGTCAATAGTATCAAGTATTCCCCATCCCGTGACACCTCCCCCCAGTTAGTACTCGAGCTTCTCAGCAGATTCCGTCCCAATGAACCCCCGTTCCATCCCCCACCGCCCCTGCCTCCTAGTACGACCCACCGTGTGAAAAACCGTGTCCATTTGATGCGCTTAACCACGATGTGGGACCGTTTCCGTTGTCGTTGAGTCCCGAACGATCAACTAAGTCCCCTACGCCCTAGGTATCGTTCTCCAGACCCCCGTTGTTGCATAAAGATTCCCTGACAGACCCGTACGAGTTCTCAGATTTTTATGCGATCAATCCTCCATTGCCGCCGATGAATATCCGAACGTAGTAAGACCATTGCCATGATCCCCTCCCGGTAACTACCCCTCTCCCCGTCGACCACAACTCTTCGAGAAAACGACCATCGAAGAAGACGGCCCCAAAAGACTGTCCCAGGAGGCTGATACGAAGCTGACGCCACTGGATGATCCCCTATGATGACCCCTGTGAGTCCCCAGACCCGTCCAGAAAATTGTGGTAGTAGTCCCGATTACAGAAGCCGTGTGCGGTAGCAGAAGTATCGTTCCAGTAATTGATTATTAGTTTTATTGCAGTTAGATAAACCAGTATTATTGCGATTACATTCAAGAACCATCGTTTCCAGCACCCTCCGCCCATCCCCTCTTCCCCCACCCACCTTGTATGAATGTTGCTCGAGTCCTTCAAAGAAGTACTCTCGATTTCCCCCGGAGGAGTTTGTAACGAAGTAAATTCGTACCATTTATTTTGCGTACTCGAGTCGAGGCTCCGCTCACCACGGAGCCCCTTTAATATCATCGCGCGAAATAGTAGACCTCCCCCCCCCCCCCCCCCATGCACCCCCGCGCCTAGGCAAGGTAACGCTCAGCAAGAGACCCAAGACACCGAGAGAGACCGGTAGCAGAGACAACGCACGAGCTAGAGAGAGAGCGGGAAACAGCGAAGGAAGATATTCGCTCGACAACAACAGGACTCGTCGCTGGCCAAAGTCCACCGTTGCCGTCCCGTCGCCTCTCTCATCGACCACGCCGCCCGCCGCTCTCGATCGTCGCTCAATAGCTCGAGCGACGATAAATCAATATCGCTGCCGCCATCTGACACCTCGCCCGTCGATCGAGCGAATTATCGACCGACGCCGAGTACCGTCTTCTCTCTCTCTCCACCGCCTTCCGTCGCGCTGTCAACGGAGAACATTTCCGAGAAGAAGGACGAGCGTTACCTCAGCCTCGTTCGAGCCGTTGATTAGGATAGACGTGTGTGGACGATTCCCCCGTTCCCCGCCATTTTTGTAAGGGAATCGCCCAGCGTGAATTTATTGTAAAGAGTGTGATATTTGCGAGTAATAGTTTCCCTCCCGAGTGATAATTCTCCCCGACCCTCCCCCGATATTTTCCGCGTAATTAACGTTAGTAAAGTGACCGGTATTCACTTGAGTATTTTATAGCATAATTTTCCCAAGTTTCGCCATTTACCGGCAACGACTCGTGCACGTGGTGAGTGGCGTGCGACATTATTTTTTGCGTGCGAAGTGATTAAGTAAGTAAGTTAATCGTGTGCAATTTCCGTATATTTTTCCCATCGAGTATTTTCCCCGTATATCGCCCTGACGTCCCTGAAATTCATGTATGAGCCGAAGGCATTAAATTGCGAGCCCAAAGATCGGTTGACCCTCCCCTGAGCCCTCTGCTGTTCCCTTGAGTTTGCCGGCCATTACGTACTCAGTGTAAAGTTGAATATTTGCTGACTCATGTTGAGTCGTATAACGGTGTTACCCCGTGAAAGGTAACTGGCGCCCAAAAGTATTGTTTGAGTTGTTTCCCCCGAGTTTTTGAGATATTTTGTGAGTTATTTTTATGAGCAATTTCCCCGCGATTTTCCCAGTAATTTTTCTGAAGACCCGTCGTCCCTTTGCCGAGAATATTCGATAGTCCCGTCGACATTTTCTCTTGCCACGAGTCGCGTACGCCTCGCGGATCGCCTCGTGGCAACCACCGTTAACTCTGTATTATTTTTCCCCGACCCTCCCCTCGCCCGTACGACCAGGAATTATTGTTTATTCGAATCCTTATTATTTTTGCCAATTATTGTTATTATTTTGTATTATTTCTGCGATTATTTTCTCAGTAGTTCTCCCCCAATTCAGTTATTAATTTCCAGCCCCCGTCCCCGTTTACCCCCGACATTTTCACCGCAGAGTACTATTTTCCGAGTTATTATTTTATGATTTAGTTGCGGTTATTATTAAGATTTATTTGCACTACTTTTATTGATTATTTTCTTTATTTTGCTTTTGTTATCATTTTCGAGTTATCCTCCTATTATTAGTTATTCGATCTCCGTTATTTTCCTTAGTTTGTTATTTCTTATTTCATTCCGATTTCTTTTGTATTATTTTTCCGAGTCTATAATAAATTTCTATCTCTTTGTTAAGTATCCCCCCTTGGCTTACGATTATTCAGTTTTGTCTTATCCCCCCCCCCGAATATAAGTTTGACGAAAATCACCCGTCACAAAACACATAACAGTGAAAAAAAAACAGTGAAAAAAAAAAACAGTGAAAACACAAATCAGAAAAAAAAAATCAAAAGTGGTACGAAAAACAGCGAAAATCGGAGATAAAAAAAAACAACATCAAATCGAAGGAAGGAAGTCGAATACAAAAAAAAGAGCGACGGAAGGAAGACGACCAGTCAACCGAGAAAATTCAAACGCAAATTAATGCTAATATTCGCTCTTTTCTACGTGGCAGCAACGTAAGTACCCAAAAATTCCAAATATAAGTGTGAAAAAAAAAAAAAACGAGCTTGAAGGCGAGTAACGAGCGCCGACTCGTAAAAAGTGTGTAGCGCCGTCTTTGTCGCGCACACAGCAGAGTCGAAGGCGTACGACCGCTGCATGTGACACAGGGGAATTTGAAAAAAAAATTTTTTTCTTTTCGTCTGTTAAATTAACAAAAAATTGTCAATAATAATCTCTTGCAATGCGCGACTTCCGACTGAGGTATGCAGCTAAATAACACCGTTAAATTATTATAAAAAAAAAAAACTAAATTAATTAATCCAATTTAAATTAATTTTTCTAATTTTTCAACTTTTTTCAATTTTTCAATTTTTCCAAATTTTTTTCAGTTTTTCAATTTTTTTCTAATTTTTCAATTTTTTCTAATTTTTCAATTTTTTCCAATTTTTCAATTTCTTCCAATTTTTTCAGATTTTTCAATTTTTTTTTTCAAATTTTTCAATTTTTTCAATTTTTTCAAATTTTTTCAAATTTTTTCAATTTTTTCAATTTTTTCAATTTTTTCAATTTTTTCAATTTTTTCAATTTTTTCAATTTTTTCAATTTTTTCAATTTTTTCAAATTTTTCAATTTTTTCCAAATTCCACAATTTTTTCAAATTTCTTAATTTTTTCAATTTTTTCGATTTTTCTCAAATTTTTCAATCTTCTCAAATTTTCTAGCTTTCTTCAATTTTTTCAAATTTTTCGATTTCATCCTAATATCCCAAGTTGAGGGGTTCTGTTCCGGACTTAATACGAAGGACACGTGTTTCGTTACCCCTCCAGTTTAGTCAGTTCAAAAGTCATAATACATCGGCGGTTACATACTCAGAGTGCAGTGTGTGAAAGTTCGCCCCCCCGGTCATAAATGGTGATAAAAAATTCAGTTACACGCATACAGAATAATTACTTTTGATACCGATTTATCTAAGTCTAACTTGCAATTTAGGTTAGCTTTTTTGGGAAAGAATGCCTGCCGGTAAACAAAATACCGGCAGTGCCGAAGGCACTCGTTCGTTTGAACAGAGCACAGCAGATGGCACCTGCGGGAATGTGCGGCCTGCTGACCCCACGCATGAGGCCCTGCCAGCGACTTGGGACGACATCTATGCCGTGTCCAGCCATTCTTCGATGCCAACAGTCGGTAATCTATCACCGGCGGTTAATAAGTCTCTGGGAATGCAGGAAATATTCAGTACGCCTCTCTCCGCCAATGTTATGGAAACGAAAAGAAAACCCGGAAGACCAACGCACGCCGACTCCCTGCGCTTCAGGGGAAGAAGCGGCTCCGCGGGTAATTTCAAAGACCTACTCAAGCGGAAGAGAGAGGAAGTTGAGCACGGTTTGATTGAAAAATTCCTCGCTGATTCGCCGTTTAAGAGAAGTAACCTGACATTGCATTCTCCAGAGAACCAGCCGACGAACTATTCGGAAAACGTCGATTCCCCTACCGAGCCACCTGCTGCCCAAGCGCTCACGGTAAGCCCGAACCACAACAAAACTGAGACTCTTCAAAGTGGTTGCAACGAGGAAGCCCCTCACCAAACGCCCGCGCCGCTGCAACCCGACTGTATCAAGTTGATAATGGATCAACTCAACGCGATGAGAAGTGAAAACCTGACCAACATTCAACAACTTGAACGTAAATTCAACGAGGCGGCTCAGGCTCACAACCAAAATTACGTCAGCATCAAGGAGGAAATTCGGGAAGAGGTGGCTAAAAACTCCACGAGATATGAGCAATCGCTGCAGATTCTGGAGCATAAATTCAACGAGAGATTTACCGCCGTTGAAAACAAACTGGCCGAATCTAATCCACGCGCGGAAATTTCAGCCCTCAGCGAAAGAGTTGCTCGCTTAGAAAATACTCCCCGACCCGCTAGTGCCGACAATGCCTGCACCAACGAAGAAGTATTAAAGCTGAAAAGAAGACTGGAAGACCAGGAAAGATCTCTTCTTAGTAACAACATTGTAATCAAAGGCCTCGATCGTGGGGAGAACCCGCCTATGGAGTGCGTGGTAAACTTTCTGCAAGAGACTTTCGGAATAATTAATGCAGTGTCCGACGTTAGAGAAACTGGCAGAAAGTACAACAACTACAGCATCCTGATTGTCAAACTACATAGTCGGGCTATCAAAGAGGAAATTATGCGACAAAAACCGAAACTCGGTGCACGTAAGGTCTACATTGAGCACGAGCTATCCGCAGCTGAACTCGAAGTTTACAACAAAATTAAAAATAGAGCGAAGGAACTTAGAGAAGTGGGGAAAGCAGTGAAAATCGGTTATCGAAAGCTGAGAATCGACGGAGAGTGGTTCTTCTGGAACCGCAACAAACAGTGTCTCGAAAAAGGCCAGGAAAGACCGCCTGCAGCAGTGCCATCCACTAGCCGCTCTCCGGATCCAAAAAACTAGGCAGCGTCAAGCTTGTCTTTTGGAACTCACAAGGCCTTGGCAACCTACACAACAACGATATTCGCGAGGACATGGACGTCGGCTGCTTCTACGAGACGTGGGCTGAATGGGAGCAGAGAGGAGCTTTACCCTACCAACTTCGAGACCGCTACAGCGCGTGGGCCCTCGCAACCAGAGTGCACCAAATGGGAAGAGCAAGTGGAGGTTTGGTGAACATTGTAAAGAATAAATTTAGTGCAGAAATTATCGACGTCTCCCATTGGTGGTGTATAATAAGAATATCTGGGCAATCTTGGCATGCAATAATCGGCTCCTTTTATTTTAGTCCTGCGCGTGACTTGAGAGTTTTATTAGAACTGTTTCAACCGATTTTAGACGACATTCTCTCGAGATTCCCGGAAGACATAATAGTCCTCGGTGGCGATTTTAACGCGCGGGTGTGCGGTGAAGACGACTTAGTCATGGAAATATTTGATTCCACATTACTTTACGAGACACGAGAATCCCTTGATAAAATCAGTAATGAGCGGGGTCCTCTTCTGCTCGAGTTTATGTCAGCCAACGACTTTGTTTTATTAAACGGGCGTACTAGCAGCGACCGCCCTGCACAATACACATACGCTAGTTCAAATGGCCTAAGTACCATCGATTTAGTTTGGGTTGCGGCAGCGAAATTAGAATTTGTTAAGGATCTCAAAATCGGTGATGACCTCCAAGGCTCCGACCATTTCCCGGTATGGCTCGAATTGTTTGATAATTGTAACCTTTTAGAAGAGAATTACGTTCTGGCCGACACGCGCCAAGGTGGCAAAAGGAAATTAAAATGGCTAAATCACAAGTTCGCGGATTATCAAGATAAGTTAACACTGTCCTCGAGAATTTTTTTGAATTTTTCAACAGCAAATATCGATGAGATCTACGACAACATACGTCTTGCAATCGCGGAGGCGGCCATATCCGTTGAAATGTGTAAAACAATCGGAGGAAGTCGATCTAATTGGTCGCACAAACCGTGGTTCGACAAAAATTGTAACGACAAAAGGCGGAGTACGATAAACAAGCAGAAAGCAGCCAAAATATCGAATTTCAGACCGGTAGAGTTAGCGGAATACCTAATTGCAAAAAAAGAGTACAAACTGTTAATAAAAAACAAGAAAGCGGCGTATATGACGGAAAGGGTGGAATCGCTCGCTAACATAAATAACCCAAAGACTTTCTGGAGTGTGGTGAAAAGATGTAAAGCTAGACCCAGGCCAGCGATTACGCCCTCTCTCGAAACATGGAATGAGTTCTTGCGTAATATTTACCCGACCAGAAACGCGGTCGTTAGTAATTTTATTGGCCCGCGCGATCCGTTATTGGACGCAATCATTACAGCGGAAGAGCTTCAGGGCTGCATAGCAAAATCCAAACCCGGCAAGGCTCCCGGAGTTGACGAAATTTCTTGTGAGTTCTACAAAGCGCTGCCCGAAGAGTGGGCGAACTACCTATTGGCTATGTTTAACAAAATCTTAGAGACTGAAGAGTTACCTAAAATGTGGTCTAAAGTCACGCTGTGCATGTTGCACAAAAAAGGAAACGTGGCGGATCCTCTAAATTATCGAGGCATCGCCCTGGTTAATTCAATCACAAAGCTCTTCACTCAGATTATTCACGACAGACTGGTTAAGTGGGCCACGGCAGTTGACCTAATTCCGGAGGAGCAAGCGGGCTTCAGAAAGGGTAGAGGGGTTATGGATAACTTGTTTACATTACAATCCGCGATTCACTTCCGTTTGAGACAACCCGGCGGCAAAGCCTACGCCTTATTTGTGGACTTCCGTAGAGCGTTCGATTCGGTCCCGCAAAACAAGCTCTGGGAAAAAATGTTTCAACTCGGTATTAGCACGAAAGCAATCCGAATTTTAAAGAATTTATACGACTGGGCCTCCTTGCAAATAGTCACCAGTTCTGGTTTATCGGATGCGGCGGAAGTAAGCGAAGGTGTGCTCCAGGGGGAAGTCCTTAGTCCACTGTTATTCATTATTTATCTTTCGGATATGATCACTTATTTTAGAGAGAACAATCTAAGAGGTCTAGACCTAAACGGCACAACTGATTTGCTTATGCTCTTATACGCCGACGACCTGGTGATCCTGGCTCACTCCCCTGTGGACCTCAAGCGCAAGCTTAGAACACTGGCGTGCTATTGTGATATGAATGGCCTTACGGTGAACACACTAAAAACACAGATTATGGTATTTAGGTCGGGAGGGAAACTGGCTAAAGACGCTAAAAACTTTTTATACAAGGGACAGAGAGTTGAGACAGTAAACAAATATCCATACTTGGGAGTTACGCTTGCGGACTCCTCTGCAGGACTCCTTTCCGCAAATGCCGCAGTAAATAAAGCCAGGGTCGCCACAGCTTCGGTGCTATCTATTCTCGCGTCTGCTAAGGGTGACTCTTGGGATGCAATGATGAAACTGTTTAACAGCATTATTGCTTCCACGTTACTATACACCGCTCCGATCTGGGGCTTAAGATACACCGCTATTTTAGAAAAAGCGCAACTTGGCTACTTTAAGCGACTATTTCACCTCCCTAAGAATACACCTGGATGCGCCCTGAGACTTGAATTGGGTATCAAAAGCGTGACTTACGATGTTGTGAAATTAGCAATCGGCTGGATCATCAAGATCCTAAAAATGTCTGACGATCGTTTACCGAAAATCTGTTTGTTGCGACAGATCCAGTTAGACGCCGCTGGCGTAGTTGCCAAATACAATTGGATTACCCAATTTAAGTCGATTCTAGGTACGGTTGAAAATGTAAATCTATGGTCAAACATTACCGGTGTCTATTGGGCAGCACACAAAGATACTGTACTTCAAGATCTGGAACGGCGATTAAAATCTGGTGACTTATCGAAATTCGCGGAATCTCACTCGTACCAAATACAGATCTCCCGCAGCCTAGAGGATAACTTCCTTAGTTTCTACCCTTCCCGCTGCGCGGTTAATTTTTCCAGAGCAAAAATGCAACTCAGGCTGGCGTCTGTACATACGCGAAGGTTTATTATAAACAACACAGTCCACCTGTACGACCCTACGCAGATCTGCACCCTCTGCCGTTCCAACGAAATGGAATCCTTGGCACATATTCTGTCACGATGCCCCGTGTACGCTCCGATCAGACAGTATTATTTAGTTGCTCGTGCTCATGTTAATCTTAGCTCAGAGGAAACCCTTAAAATATTATTAGCCCGTAACGATATTGACAGCATTAAGTTACTGTATTACTTTCTGTCTAGCTGTTTTAAGTTGCGAGCGTCGTTGACGAACTCTTAGAATTTACAACCCGACAGCGCCCGGTCAGCCTAAACCAGTATGTCATTATTCACGAAACACTATTTGTAAAAACAAATCAAAACAAAAATGTATTACTCAGATCCCTCTGCATTATGAATCTTGTATTCCTGTACATGCAAAATAAACATATCTATCTATCTAATATCCCAAGTTTTTTCAATTTTTTCACATTTTTCGATTTATCCAAATTTTTCAAATTTTTCAGTTTTTCATATTTTCTCAATCTTTTTTTTAGAGGTCCTCAAATTCTTTTTTTAACTTTTTAAATCTTTCAATTTCTGTTTAAATTTTTTTTTTATTTTTGTAATTTTACAGTTTAAGTTTTTTCATACTTTTCAGATATATTTTTTCCCAATATTCATATCTTATAAATTTTTTTTTTCTCTCTCTCAATTTTTTCCTATATTCTCCAACTTTGATAACTTCTTTAAATAATTTAAATTAAATATGTATAAACAGTCTTTTCCTTTCCCGTTTATAGAGTAAATTTCTTTTCTCCCTCTCTTTTACCCCTCTTCATCTCATCATTCAGATAAACTAGAGAGAGAACAACCTTCTCTCTCTCGTGCAGACAAGATTGCGCCTCATAAACGCAACCTTGAACGTGCGAACACTTATTATAGATTATTATTGACCGACAAAACGCGAGACGAACGCCTGGCGTCAAATAGAAACGCAATGGCGACCGCAAATCCCAGTACTAGCGAACTCGAAAACATTTCGAATTTTGTAACGTTTCGCGATGTACCCGCGTAGAAAAAAAGAATCGCAGCGAGATTCTTGCCGAGAATCTCGGTGAGATTCCTCTGAAAATCTTTCCGAGATTCTCAGCGATCTCGGTGAGATTCCTCTGAGAATCTTTCCGAGATTCTCAGCGTGATCTTGCTGAGAATGCCGCATGTGTCCCGGACCGCGACTATCGCCGCGCTTCTCCGCGAGATTTTTGTTTATCGCTGCGGGAAATCTCTCGCACAATCTCGCAGTGCTTCTTGCCGAGATTTTTATTTATCACGGCGGGGAATCTCGCACACAATCTCTCCATGCTTCTTCGTGTTTGAGCGAAAAATTAAAGAGAAAAAAAAATTAAAATTAGTCAAATAGAAGGCGAAAATAAAAAATGTAGAAATTAGCTCGGAACCAAATTGTGGTAACAAAGTTGCATTCAGCGAACAATATTAGACTCTATAGTAGAATACGCTGATTTTTTTTTTTTTTTTTTCAAAATTCTGCAAACTTTTGGCCGTCATGTGGGACTCTTGCTAAGATTCCTTGCGGAAAACCGGGAGCACTTGGAAAAAAAACCAGCGATTTTCCACTATAGCGTCTAAAATTTCTCGTTGAATGCAAATTTGTTGCCGAAAATTGATTCCGGCCAAAATTCTACGTTTTTTATTTTCGCCTTCTATTTGACTCATTTTAATTTTTTTTTTCTCTTTCATTTTTCGCTTGAACACGAAGAAGCACGGCGAAATTGTGTGCGAGATTCCCCGCAGTGATAAATAAAAATCTCGCCAAGAAGCACCGCGAGATTGTGCGGGAGATTTCTCGCAGCGATAAACGAAAATCTCACGGAGAAGCATGGCGAGATTGTGTGCACGACTAAAACGATCATGCGGAGAAGCACAGCGGGATTGTGCGCGCGATTAAATAATCTCGCCAAGAAGCACGGCAAGAATCGCGGTCCGGGACACATGCGGCATTCTCAGCGAGATCTCGCCTAAGAATCTCGGCAAGATTCTCGGAAAGATTCTCACACGAACTCACCTAGATTCTCGCCAAGAATCTCGCTGAGATTCTCGCCAAGAATCTCGCTGAGATTCTTTTTTTCTACGCGGGTATTCAATAATATACCGTCATTTGATGGAAAAAACATACCGCTGGAACAATTCGCGCGACCCTGCAGGTACGCAGCAAAATTGATTCCCGCGGAAAATATGACCACCTTCCTAAGTATGCTGCACCTGAAGTTATCAGGTGAGGCAGCAGACATAACCGAAACAAAAACGTACACAAATATGGACGCACTCTTAAAAGATCTGAAAAATTACTTCGAAAAACCGTTCGAATTATCCGATTTAGAACTAGAGCTAAAAGCAAACATTCAAAACTATAACGAACCGGTTAAAACTTATTCGGCACGTACCCGTAAAATAGCTAAACGCATACACGATCGCCTAGGCGAGGTATATAAAACCGCCGCACAACAAACATATTTAACAAATAGAATCAGCGAAGTAGACAAAGCAGTCATAAAAGCATACATTCGCGGACTTTCAGACCAAATCGGTAATTTATTAATGCATAAATCATGGCAAACAGTAGACGAAGCAATTGCAGCAGCGGAGTCAATCGAGCTAGAATTGCTCCGCAGACAGGAGATTCAACAAGGAAAAAAAATCGATGTAAAAGCACAGGCCAAGGTAAGGTTCGCATCCATCACCGACGAACTCGACAAAATCATCGAAAAAAAATCAGATATCAAATATTGCGAGGTACATGGCGAAAACCGTACCCATGAAACCCCCGATTGTTTCACAATAAAGCGCACTCGCGAATACGTCAAAGATCGTCGTAGAAGCGGACGGTCAAACGATAATTCGCAAAACAGAAATTCGAGAAACCGCGATCGTTCAAACTCGCGAAACAATTGGCACAATAGACGCAGCTACGACAATTCGCGAAATCGCTACTATAGGAGCGACTCGCGTGATTCGCGAGATAATTCGCGTAATAGATACTCGCGCAACAACAGTAAAGATAGATCTCGCAATTCAAACGACTCGCGTGGTCGACAACGCGATCGTTATGAACGTGATCATTCTCGTAATCGAAACGACTCGCAAGATCGCAGCGATTCGCGAGACCGGAGTAACTCAACTCAACGAGGTAACTCTCGAGACGCAGATAGTCGCGATCACTCTAGAAATAGAGGAAATCGCAACTCGAGAAAGTCTGACTATGACCTATCTCAAATAGAAGAGGCATTGCAGAACATATTAAAAAAAAACCCGAATTCTACCTCCCGGAACAGCGCGACGGGAGGTCAGAATTAAGCGCGCCCAAGCCAGAGACGACAAAAACAGGGGACACCCCCCTCTCAAAAAATGTAAATAATGTAAACATTATAATTAGGGAAGCTAGGATTAATTTAGGCTTAACAAAAAGGCATAAACCACCAACGGTAAAAATACTCTCGCCCGATCTACGCACGAAAGAAACGCTGTTTCTCGTAGACACCGGTGCAGAGATAAACCTCATAAAAAAGTCGAGCCTTGCGCGAAACACCGAGGTAGATGAAACCATGATATATTCACTCACGGGCATCACCTCTGGGCAAGCACGCACAATAGGCCGATGTTACATTCGCATAGAGGAATTCACCATTGAATTCCATGCAATCGAAGACAATTTCCCGATTTTGCAGGACGGTATCCTCGGCGACGTGTTCTTTAGAGACACTCCCGCGGACCTCCTTTATAGCGAATCACGCATCAAATTCGCAGGTCATATCATACCGTTCGAGACATTCGAACGAGTAATATTACCCCCTCGATCCAAGGTCGCCATACCAGTACGGCTGAGGCCAACAGATCTCGAGGAAGGATATATATCGAGAATCGAAGCAGGAAAAAATATATATATGGGTCACGCAGTTGTCAAAAACAACAATGGCATAGCGTACCTTTGCGTCATAAACGCCAACACGTGCGAAATCAATTTAATCCTTCAGCCAATACATTTGCACCCGTTTGAACAAATTTCAGATCTTCCGTACGACGACGAAACAGAGGACGCTCATAATAGCGCAGAAATTTGTTCAGCGGAGATCGGTAATAAAAATCGGCTAGAAGAATTGAAAAAACTACTACATCTTGAACACCTTAACGAAACAGAAAGGGATCACGTACATCAACTAATCGGTGAATATCAACATTTATTCTGTCTTCCCGGAGACACTCTCGGATCCACGACAATCATCAGTCACGAGATCCATACAACAGACGAGAGACCGATAAACACCAAACAATATCGTTTTCCCCAGACTCAAAAAATCGAGTTACAGAGGCAAGTCAGAAATTTGCTCGATAAGGGAATCATCAAACCCTCTCTCTCTCCGTACAATTCCCCAGTATGGATAGTACCGAAGAGAGAAGATTCAAAGGGGAATAAACAATGGCGATTAGTAATTGACTTCAGAAAACTGAATGAAAAAACAACGCCAGACGCGTACCCACTGCCGAATATCATAGATATCCTGGATCAGTTGGGCAATGCGAAATATTTTTCAACTTTTGATTTGGCATATGGTTTTCACCAAATACCAATGCACCGAAAAGATAAACAAAAAACAGCTTTCTCAACACCGCATGGACATTACGAATATCAACGCATGCCCTTCGGACTCCGCAATGCTCCAGCAACGTTCCAAAGACTTATGGACGTAGTGCTGTCCGGACTCCAAGGCACAGATCTATTCGTATATCTCGATGACATAGTGATCTATGCGATAGATATCGAAGATCATGGAAACAAATTCAGAGGGTTAGCAAAACGGCTAACCGCAGCAGGACTAACCCTCCAAACCGACAAGTGCCACTTCCTCAACAGAGAAGTGACATACTTGGGCCATGTCATTTCAAAAGACGGAATAAGTCCTAACGAGCGAAACATATCCGCAGTGTTGCGCTTTCCGCCACCTATAAACAAAAAGGCGATAAAGCAATTTGTAGCACTCGCAGGGTACTATCGACGATTTATTCAGGATTTCGCCAAAATCGCAATCCCATTAACGAGACAACTGCGCAAAAACGAGAAGTTTAATTGGACGGACGAATGTCAAGACGCATTCGTTCTCCTAAAACAAAAAATCTCAGCTCGTCCAATCTTAATTTACCCTGATTTTGACAAACCGTACACACTAACGACCGACGCGTCCGATTACGCGTTAGGTGCGGTTTTAAGTCAAGTCAAGGACGAATTCGATCATCCGATCGGATTCTTCTCGAGAGCTTTAAAACGAACCGAAATTCCGTACGATACAATGAAAAAAGAACTACTCGCGATAGTTGACGCAGTACAGTACTTTAACACGTACCTCTACGGTCAACACTTCACGTTGGTGACCGACAACAGAGCGCTCACCTACGTTATAAACAAACCTAATCCACCGCAACAGTTGCAGCGTTGGCTTATTATACTCAATGGATACGATTTCGAGGTCCGTCATAAATCAGGCAAACAAAACGTAGTTGCCGACGCACTATCGAGAAATCCCGTTGATGTAATGCCAATACGGCCTCGTGAAAACTCTTCAGAGGACTGCATAAAACCAGATACGAAAAAACCCAAATTGATCCTTAATAAATCTTCTCAGCCTCGGTATCGTTCATCAACGGACGAAAGCTCTGGCAATCCAGCCCCAAAGAAAAAGCCAACCCTTCAACAGGGCGTTGATAACTTGGATGACAATCAAGTCACACATCAACAACCGCAAAGCGGAGGAGAAACAAAAGCTTCGGAACAACCGAACGTTGCTCCTAGTGAGCCCGAACAAAAAACGATCTTGCAACCACCGGAAGAAACTACGTTAAAAACCAAACAAACTGAACAAACACCAGCAAACACAAAAACTAGGGAGAGTGAACCAATAATCGATTCGTCCATTGATGACGAGACACCACAATCAGAACCGTCTGACAATGAAGTAGAACTCAGGAGTTCCATACGAAAGAAACTAATGGAACGATGGACATCATTGCAAAAAACGCAAGCACGAGATAGACTGTCCAGAGAACAAACCAGGGGCTCATCAAAAAATGAGCGAGCCAAAAAACGATCCGGCAAACGATCCTGGAAAAATGAAGGAATAACTGGCCGATATTTCTTAACCGTAGAAGAAGATAGCTCGACGGAGCTAGAAGAGGAGGAACAAGTAAAAAGTACAGATAATAAACAAAATAGCCCAAAGAGGCCCGAATACAGCCCAAAGAGGCGGGAAAATAGCCCAAAGAGGCCCGAATATAGCCCAAAGCGGCGGGAAAATAGCCCAAAGAGGCCTGAATACAGCCCAAAGAGGCGGGAAAATAGCCCAAAGAGGCCTGAATACAGCCCAAAGAGGCGGGAAAATAGCCCAAAGTGGCCCGAATATAGCCCAATGAGGCGGGAAAATAAGGATCAGGATAAATATATAAGCGACATGGAACTAACCACGGAAAACGAATTGGTAATAGAAATGGAATCGTCTGACGAAATCCCGACGGAACGCGAAGCTGAACCGTTATCGATGATCATACAGGACTGTCAAACCTAGATTCAATAAATGACGACTTAACCCGAAACGAAGTAGCCTTGAAAGCCGTAATCGTCAAAGCAAAAGAATTATCAAAAACGCATTATTTAGGCCACCGAGTCTCAACATTAGAGTCAATATTTAAATATGGAGGAATCTCCGTAGGTACAATCATGCTATTATTAACAGTCGGTTGGAAATTCTCGCTATTCAGTAAAATATCAAGTCTACGAAAAATATTATCATGTATAACCAAACGAAGGAAACAAAAACACCCAAGGATCATTAACGAATCACAGAATAAGGTCGTTTCATATTATCGACAACCAATAGAATTAGTCGAAACAGCGAAACCCACGGCAACCACTAGCCGAGAGGTAGCCATTATCACTGAAGCGCCACCACAATTAGAACGTAAACCAGTCTATGCGCTAACATACCTTAACCGAGACGAATTGCCATCAAAAGCACTTCATAAATTAACAAAAAACGCCAAACGATAATAATCTTTTTTCCATATCTCCATTATCTTATACATTCTATAGTTATTGGGAAAATAACGCATGATTTACTAACAAAACTTCACACATACACGCATGTACACGCAAAACATTTGTGCTAACACAGGAATATATCATAATTCTTCATAATCATCCTAACGTTCATTTTTTCATTTTCCAAACACACAGGAACATGAACGGCATATTTTCATGCGCAGTCTGCGGAAGGCCGATCGTGGGAGCCGATGAGTGCAAAGAGCATATAGCGGAATGCCTAAAATTATTCATGCACTCATTAAAGTACACTGAGACATATTACCAGAATTGCCCTTTGTGCAACGCTTTATTGCACAAGGAGAAAATGTTGAACCACCTGGTTCTTTGTTCGGAATATGTCTCCCGAGCAAAGAACGGTGAAAAACTTCCTCGATTCTCCGTGTGGGAGATAAAGCGCAAACATGGCATAAAACCACAGACAATAACACAAACATCAACACACATGACAACACAAACACAACCATCGAACACGGACATTGAACAAACAGAATCAGAAAATGACGAAAACGACGACGGAAACAGTGACGAAGACTGTGACACTATCGTACCTTACTTTGAACCCAGAATTCCTTCGACATCCCCTCCACCAATCCCTAAAAACGAACCAATTTCTCCTCCCCAATCTCCAACTTTAATGGACTATTCAGACGAAACGAACGCCTCAATGGAGACATTACAACTACACCAACTAAGAGAAAAAGATGACAAACAGACACAGACAGACGCAACAGAAATAACGGAGGACACGATGAAAGACTGGATTTACGGACAACCAATAGACGTGCTAAGACGAATGTCAAATCACATACGGACAAAAATTTTTCTAATAGAGAACGCGGACATACTAAAAGTAAAACGAAAAAGACAGAACTAAAGAAAAAAAAAAAAACACACACATACACACAAGAACATACATACATATTAATAAAAAATATATAATAAAAAATAGATAATAAAAAAAAAAGAAATGTCTAATTTTAATCCAAATTATATAATCTTCTATTAAAACATCTAAATATTATTATTAACACCATTATTGAAATACCTTAATTACTTTTATAAAATTCCAAATATCAATATATATAAATTCATTGACAATCACGAAAACTCGTTTTTTTTTCTTCTCTCCAAATCAATGTTTAATCTGACCCCTTTTTCCAGAGTCGCTATTCCGAGCGAACCAAACTCCTAATGACATGTCTAAACTACTAACAAACAACTACTAATCATATTTTTAGATTGTTACAGGGTCAACAAAAAAAATGTTTAGCCAAATAAAATCTTTACAAAAGGAATTATAAAAACGGATCAAACACAATAGGACAAATCTTAAACATAAAAATAATAAATGAAGTCACTCCGAGGATCAGAATAAAATATATGTATACATACATATGTACACAAAAAAAAAAAGGAAATTTTTTTTTTTAACTTTATTAAGTTTAATAATACCTACCTTAACCCATCCGAAATAACAAAACTACTCCTACTAACCCGAACAACTAAAAGTTTCTTAGTCTTATTACAGGATTCAACAGCAACCATAATAACAATTAATAAAACCAAGGGACATAATCTGGAACACAACTATATAAAATTACGGACGACACCAAAATTAAAACGGAAACTGGACAACGGATCATCAGACTACAAAACAAAGAAGAAATTTTGGACAACTCAACGACAAAAAAAAGAACACAAATATAAAAATACACACACACACACACACACAATTACAAAAAAAATGCAAACCAAAATATTTAGTTTCTCAAAATTGTATAGAATCACACTAAAACGAAATATTATGTAAACACGCGATGCAGGAGCATCGCTAAATTTTTCTGGGGGGGGAGTGTAACGGTCCCTATATATAAAAAGAATCTTTTTCAGTAATATGCCACATAATATTTCGCCACTCTCGCTTTTCCCTCTGAGAAGCGAGATAACTTGCATTTTTTGACGTCAGCACTTTTGCCGTGAGAGCGACAATAAGATCGCCGTCTCACGGCAACGGTCAAGCCGTCGCGCGACCAGCATCCGCGCGACGGTCCTTATCAGCGCGCGGAGGTACACCTCACGCGCGCAACAATACAAGTCACCGGCGTCGAAGCCCTTTGCTTCGACACTTCATTAGTCAGTTCTACTCAGACCTCCAGCAGTGTAAGACGGTACACTCTCCCGATAATTACCTAGTCAGTTCTACTCAGACCTCCAGCAGTGTAAGACGGTACACTCTCCCGATAATTACCTATAATCTTCACTAATAAAATATCAGCTATTGGTTGTTTATTCAATTTCAGTCTTTTTGATTCTATTTAATTATTCCCGCACCTGGCTGTCCATCACATCTGTTTCGTTTTCGTCGGTTTCCATTAGTGTAGGCGTTGCGTCGGCGTCTGTGTGCGTGTGTTGTCCGTGTTTTTGTCGTATCTCCCATATCGGGAGCGCGGTAATTTCTCTCCTTTTAGTACGCGGAGGACATATTCGAAGCACCAAAGTAGGTGCTCGAACATGTCATCCGCGTTTTGGAGGTCATTACACAGTGGACAAGCGTGGATGTCGCCGCTTATGTTTGCCATTCTAGTTTTTAGGCTCGACAAACAGTCCTCGAGGCGCAGCCAGCATTTTCCCGCTGACTCCTGGTTAATCGCACAAATGGGGCACTGCCATACTCCGCTCATTTTGTTGTTACTGTTTAAATTTAAAGTATTTAATTGGTTAGATTTATACCCAATGAAATTATGTGACCCTTGTTAGCACAAATGTTTTTCGTGTACATGCGTGTATGTGTGAAGTTTTGTTAGTAAATCATGCGTTATTTACCGAATAACTATAAAATGTATAAAATAATGAAGATATGGGAAAAAGATTATTATCGCTTGGCGTTTTTTTTTTGTTAAGTTATGAAGTGCTTTTCTATGGCAATTCGTCTCGGTTAAGGTATGTTAGCGTGTAGACTGGTTTACGTTCTAATTGTGCTGGCGCTTCGGTGATAATAGCTACCTCTCGGCTAGTGGTTGCCGTGGGTTTCGCTGTTTCAACTAATTCTATTGGTTGTCGATAATATGAAACGACCTTATTCTGTGATTCGTTAATAATCCTTGGGTGTTTTTGTTTCCTTCGTTTTGTTATACATGATAATATTTTTCGTAGACTTGATATTTTACTGAATAGCGAGAATTTCCAACCGACTGTTAATAATAACATGATTGTACCTACGGAGATTCCTCTATATTTAAATATTGACTCTAATGTTGAGACTCGGTGACCTAAGTAATGCGTTTTTGATAGTTCTTTTGCCTTGACGATTACGGCTTTTAAGGCTACCTCGTTTTGGGTTAAGTCGTCATTTACTGAATCTAGGTTTGAAAGTCCTGTAAATGTTTCGGTTTCCGTTAGGATCTCTGTTATGTTTACGTTTTCTATATTCGCTATTGATTTTTCGATCATTCCGGTTATATTTAATACTGAGGTGTGTGGGAAATCTGTTTCGATCGACGAGGTTATCTCTGTCGTCGGTGTCAATGTAGTTGTACGCGTTTTGACTTGACAAAAAGGTTCGATTTGAATAATTCCGGTATCAACTATTGTTTTTATAGCTGAGTCTCGGTTGTCGCAAAGTAAGTATAATGTTTCGATTTTCGGTGCAGCGAACAACCATGCGTTAGTGTTTTGGATTTTTATCCAATGTGTTTGTTTTAAAGTTTTTAGTCTGACATCACATGTCTCGAAATTGTCGAACTGCGGATTAACTATTAGTTGAATTTCGCATTCGGATTCGTCGTTAATCTGTCTTATTTGGTACGTTTGTTTACAAATGTAATGGTTTTTGGTAAGTATGCATTCGTCTAGATTTTCTCTGTTGAAGTAATTTTCGAAATTGTCTGCGATAGCTGTATATAGAATTGCCGGTTTGATATATGCGAAAGTTGAGTTTTTTGTTGTTGCGAGCTGACGGATTGGTAAGGACAAATGTTGGTATAATTTGTAGATTGTTAGGTCCAAAAAAGGGATTTTGATTACATAAACTAGTTTTTTGCCGTTATGGTATACGCTTAATTTAGATGTTTTCAACAGTTCGGATGCATGTTCTGCGTTAGTTGGTACTGGAAATTCTGTGTTTGGTGACGATTTTTTGATAGCTTCCGCGCTTAATAGAATTTTCTTAGTAGTTAATAGTTTAGGGTGAATTTGACCGATTTTTGCAAAAAGAACTGCGTTAGTAAGTATCTCGATATCGAGTTCTAACTCTGTTAGATCCTCCTCAATTTGGGTTACGAATTGTATTGCCTTTTGATTTAATTCGAGGACGTGAACTTCCTCTCCGAGTGCAATGACTACCGTGTTTAGCTTTTGCATTTCTGCCTTAACTTTTTTCTCTAGAGATTTGATGTCTTTTTGGATTGTGTCGAAACCTGATTTTACTATGTGTGTTTGATTTTGTAGAATTTCTGTGAGTTCTAAGGTTGTGTTTCCTAGGGCTTTTATTTGTGAATTTATTCTGTCGGCGTCTTCGCTGTCCATTGTTCCCAAAAGGATTTTGTTGATTTTTGCAACAAACTCGAAAGGTGCTCGTTTTTTACGATTAAGTATGGTTCGGATTTGTGATGAGGAGATTAATTCCTCTAAAATTGTTTCGGTACTTTCGAGGGTGTCCATTCGCGAGATCATAGATAATAACTGTCCTTTTATGTGGCATCGCTTTTCCAACGCAGAACAGAATCGAACTGCTGCCAATAGATTTTCTTTGATTTGTAGACGTCTGGTTGAAAGTCCGTGTGTATTGATGTAGGTTATTAGTGTCCATGTTATGTGATATGAACGAAGTCTACCCAATGGTTTCGAATATAGGCCTGCATTTTCCGTAAATGGAGTAATCCTGAAAGCGTCGTTTGGGGTTGCCTTCACGAGAGTGGCGTGACATCTGCAACATACGCCATTTTAATCTTATCTACGTGAACTGTTCTAGGTTTTTTGTCGATCTGTATGACTGTTATCGACATGACGTGATCATTATGACTGTTTTCGTGGATCTGTATGATTTTATATGGGCCTAACCAGTCTTTGTCAAATTTACTTTCTTTTCGCTCGTTTTGTAAAAATACGAGTTGACCTATCTCGTAGGTAGTTTCCGTTACCCTTTTGTCGTAATATTTTTTATTGCGTTCTTTCGCTCGTATCGCTTTTTCAAAGGCTAATTGACTCGATTCTATCATGTTTCGATTCAAATCGATCATGTAGTCGTCGTACGTTATTGTTTTCTCGAGTTGTGGGAATTCTGACGGTGTACGGGCTTTCCTACCGAAAACTAGTTCGTACGGAGTAAAACCTGTACTTTCGTGAACGATAGTGTTATATGAGAATGTTGCGAGAGCTACTACCTCGTCCTATTCTCGGTTAGTTGTTACAAAATGTTTTATGTACTCTTTGAGTATGTGGTGACTACGTTCGATGGCGCCATTAGATTGTGGGTGGTATGCTGTTGTTTTCTGTTGTTCGATTTGGAAAAGCTGTGCTACGTTTTTAATTGTATCCGACATGAAATTAGTACCTTGATCTGTTAGTATTGCGCGTGGCGCACCAAAGGTTGATATTAATGATGCTGTAAGCGCTTTGGCTACGTCCACTGATGTTTGGTGTTTTAGTGGGACTGCGATGCTAAATTTGCTGAATAGATCGATCATTGTTAATATGTAAACGTGTTCACTTTTTGTCGGGTGCAATGGTCCTACTATGTCAATTGCCACTTTGTCGAACGGTACCGCGGGTGTATCTGTGACGATCATAGGTGCTTTGTTTTTTACTCTAACCAATTTGTCTTTTTGGCAAACTATGCAATATTTGATGTACTCTTTGGCATCGCTTCTCAGTCCTTGCCTATTGCGATGCAATGCGCTTGTATGTTTTCGTGACGCCCTGGTGACCTCCTACTGCTGATCCGTGGAGTTCTTTTATTATGTATTTTCGCTGTTTGACTGGCAGAACTGTCACAATACCTTCGTAAAGAGTGAACGTTATATTCGAATTGAACGCTATCGAACGGATATATGTTTTGATGCTACTCCATTGGAATGCATCGATGATCCCAGGATCTTTAGAGATCGAACAAGATGTAATTTTCCTCTGTTGTAGAATTTTTATTAGTGTTTTCAAACACTTTTCAATCATGATTGCGCTTGTTGTATCTGATTGTTTCTCCTTGCAGAACATGGAAATGTAGTGTTCTGTACCGATGTCGGTTATTATTATGTTTCCGGCGCGTGGTTTTTGTTGTAGAAACATATTTTTATCGATTCTCCTTTTTTCGATAAGTATTTTTGCGACCATAGTATCCATGGCGCAGTCGGCGGACAAAAAATGTGCCAATGTATCCTTCCTAGCCACGATGTTTTCCTATGTTACAGTGATGTTATTCTCTATTTGTACGTCTTCCGTTATTGTCGGTCCTCTGTTTTTTGATGTTAACTGTTTACGATGGTACCCTGTTGGTTGGTAGTTCGAATCACTGTCTGATTCGTAATCAGAAGACGTTACCGAGTTGTTGTCTCGTGTATTTGAAGGTTGGTTATTTTGAATGCCGGACGGGCCTGCGAAGTCATCAAATCCCTGAGTATAGTCGGGCAAGGCTTGGATGATCGGTGATTGATTTTTGGAAGTCGTTGGTTTATTTACCTGTTCCGTAGTGTTTACTACAGGTGGAGGACGTTTTTGCGGATGAATTTCTTGCCGTAGCCGTGATTTTTTACTTTGGCTTGAACGCTGTTGTTTTGGTCGTTTGGTTATTTTTGATTTGCCTCCTTTATGAGCTGACGCTAGAGGTGGTTTTTTCGATTTTGATGCCTTTTCCGTTGGGTGTTGTTTTACTGGGGAATGTATGATTATTTGAGGGGTTTCGGAATCTGGAACTATTGTGGATTCAGGTTGGGTTGTTTTTTGTTCTGTTGGGAAATCTATAATTGTTTGTGCGGTTTCGGAATCGGAAATTGTTATGGTTTCGGGTTGGGTTATTTTTTGTGTTTTTTCGGCTATTCTCTTGCTGCGTCTTGTTGGTTCGCAGTGTAACTTTGGTTTTCTAGTGCGTTTAACTATTTTCTTTAAAGGGTTTTTTGTTGGAGATCGAAATGTTGGAGTCACTACCTCCTTACTGGTTGCTTTATCTCGTACCTCCGATGTTTGAGGTTGGGCAACCTCGCGAAAATCTGATGTTGTTGGTTGTGGATTTTGTTGTAGATCCTGTTGAGTGTCTGAAGGTGACCTAAATGTTGGTTCCGGTTGCGGTTTGTTACCGATCTCGTCATCAGTTGAGTCCTGTATGATCATCGATAACGGTTCAGCTTCGCGTTCCGTCGGGATTTCGTCAGACGATTCCATTTCTATTACCAATTCGTTTTCCGTGGTTAATTCCATACCGCTTATATATTTATCCTGATCCTTATTTTCCCGCCTCATTGGGCTATATACGGGCCACTTTGGGCTATTTTCCGGCCTCTTTGGGCTATTTTCCCGCCTCTTTGGGCTGTATTCGGCCCTCTTTGGGCTATTTTCTTTATTATTTGCATTTTCTATTTGTTCCTTCTCTTCTAGCTCCGTCGAGCTATCTTCTTCTACGGTTAAGAAATATCGGCTAGTTATTCCTTCACTTTTCGAGGATCGTTTGCCAGATCGTTTTTTGGCTCGCTCATTTTTTGATGAGCCCCTGGTTTGCTCTATGGACAGTCTATCCTATGCTCGGGTTTTTTGCGATGGTGTCCATCGTTCCATTAATTTTTTTCGTATGGAACTCCTGAGTTCTATTTCATTGTCAGACGGTTCTGATTGTGGTGTCTCGTCGTCAATGGATGAATCGATTATTGGTTCACTCTCCCTAGTTAGGCACTCACTATAACAATAGATAAAGAGTGCCTATTAAAATGACCATCCGTTGCTCTTCGGAGTCTGTCGAAGGGGTTACTCTGCAGCGCATACTCCAAAAATTTTTATTTTTCACCATTTGCTTCGGTGTATCTCCAACATCATGCGTAGTTACTTTGAAGTAACTGCGATGAATAGAAATTTTTTTTTTAGCCTGCGGTGCAGTGAAAACAACTTTTTGGCTGAATTTTTCTTCTCGGACGTCCGTATCACACTGTAACTTTAGATGGTGCGAACCAATTTTGTTCTCCTTCGCAGGGTTTTTTTATTACATTATTTCCAGTATGCACATTACTTTTAAAACCATTCTAAGACCTTTAAGTATTTTTTCTAAAAAATTATTGGCCACAATTCGTATTTGCCTTCGGTCAAATGTCCGTACGGTGCCATCATAATGAACTCTACGAACCAATTTTTTTCTCCTTCGCAGCATCATTTTGTTTTATCAAAAGCACTACGCACAGCAAATTTAGAGACAATCCTACATCTCTAACTATTTATTCATCACAATTTTCCATACAAAAATTATTTTCTCACATCTGATGTCCGTACGGTGCTCCAATTAAGAATCCTGGAAACTAATTCTTTTCTCTTTCGCAACAATATTTCATTGCATCGAAAGCACTATGCACAACAAATTTTGAGTCATTCTGACAAATATAATTTTAATTATAAAATAATTCAAAAACAGTGGTTATAACAAGATTTGCTTTAAAGGTTATGTTATTTAGATTTGCCAAAAATTCATTTTTCAACATGTTAAAAACAAAAACTTCGGTTGTGAAAAATAAAACACGAAATATCATACACAAATTCACAAATGTTTGCGTTTTTTATTTCGAAAATAATATATTATCACCGAAAATCATTCGCAATATTTTACCATATTTTATTCACATTCGTAATAAAAATGATAAATTTCACGTATTCACTGAAAAAATTAGTAGTAAACTCACAAAAAAGATTCATCGAATATCCAAAATAATTACAATTTCCCAAACAGAAATAAAA
Source organism: Cryptus viduatorius (assembly GCA_964006125.1). NCBI lineage: Eukaryota > Metazoa > Arthropoda > Insecta > Hymenoptera > Ichneumonidae > Cryptus > Cryptus viduatorius. The sequence continues at coordinate 16,189,935 of OZ023224.1, read as the reverse complement.
AAAATCGCGAGTATATATTTTTTCGTTTTATTCTATCTGTCAAACTTTGGAAGCAGATGACAATTTCGTAGCAGACGATACACAGATGCTCATACGTCGCGGCGCGCGTACTCTGTGGCTGGATGATTTTCGAATAAAAAAAAATCGACATCTCGTTTCAATCTTTGATCCTATTTTACGTAAATTAAATGGATTCTACGCGGTATAGCGCAGATAAAAAGTGTGCAATCATGAAAAAAAGAATTTTCTATCCTTCGACCGTCGAAGATTCATCGCAGCCGAAATCTTTGTCAACCCGTTCACCCGATTTATTCGTTTACAGTTAATAATAAAATCTGCAAATCGTTTTTCTGGCAACGTATTTTCTCCTCTTCAAAACAAGCCAAAATAAGAGTCGAAATCTTTTTTCGCTGCCGAGATATGATTTTTTAAGCAAAGACTAATTTTATTTTCGTCGTTATTTTCGAATTTTCGTCAAAAAACGAATCGTTTTTTCAAATTTCTCGAAATTGCCGTCTCTAATCCTTTCCTCTCAAAGAAATCGTATTTACAAACTGACTCTCCGCGTTATTGCGCAGATAAAAAGTGTGCTACAATTAAAAATTTAATTTTTTACACTTCGACCGTCGGAGATTCATCACATTCGAAATCTTTGTCAATTTTGATCGCTGGATTTATTCGTTTACACTTGATAAGAAAACTGCTAATGATTATTCTATCGACGTATTTCCAACGTTTTTTTTTTTTCAAATTTTCGTCGAAATACGAATTTTTTTCATATGCTCACGTCTTGAAAAGTTTTTTTTTTGCAAAAAAAAAACAATTGTACTCTTAAAGAACAATTATAAACAATTATTTATCAAGAAAGTGAAAAACACTGAATTTGTCGATTTTACGAGTTATTCCGTACCGAGAAACTTATCCTCGTTTGTGATTGAATAAAATTTTAAAAAATACGATATGATATGATGCTAAATTTGATATTTTTAAGCGACGATGAATATCAACAAAATTTCTTTGAAAAACGAAAAAAATTATCAAATTTCTCAAACTTCTCGTCTCCAATACTTCTCTGTTCTACAGAGACAATAACGAGCTGATTCCATGTATTACGAAGAAGAAAAAAATATATCTCAAATGGTAGAAATGAAATTTGTTATAAGAGGACTGTCAAAGAGCCTTCAAAGTCGAATTTTTCAAGAATTTCATCAATTTGTAAAAAAATATTTCGGAGCTATCCAAGATGACAAATTTTTTATTCGAGTAACGTACTACTTCCTCTTCAATACAAGACAGTAACCAAGACGATATATTTTTTCGTTCTCGAGATAGCATTTTTTTGCAGCATCCATAAATATCGACAAAATTTCATTGAAAATCACAAAGAATAGCAAATTTCTTGAACTTTTCTTCTACAATGATTTGGTTTCCTACAGACAAAATAACGAACTGATTCCATCAATTATGGGGAAGAAAAAAAACACTGAAGGGGAAGGATTTAAAGGGGATATTTGGCCTGAATGCTAAATGGTAATCGTATTGGCGTCGGTACATGTTTTGTGTGTTTGTTTTATATTCATTAAATCTGGTCATAAGTTATAAGCCCATAAAACGACTTTACTAGACATGATTTGATTCGTTAAATTAATTTGATCAACTTCTACGTGGTGCAATTCGTTATATTTGTCTCGTGTCTTAATATTTGACAATTTATCGTCAAACAAAAAGGAAATATCCGTCGTGAATATTAATAATAAATTGGTACAAAAAAGAAATATTTTTATTCGACGAAGGTTAAACACTATGAATTAATTTACATAACTGATAAATGTTTTTCCCTCAGAAAAGAAACGTAGAGCGCGACGTATAAACATACTTCATCCGTAGCGCATAGCGCGATGTGTAAATACACTCGATACGTAGCGCGACGTGCACCCCCGTGAGTGCCTTAAAAAATGTCCCTTCGGGACATTTTTCGGGGGGTTTGGGGGGCGGAGCCCACAGACAAGAGCATCTGCGCCCGCAGGGCGCTGAGACGCTTGTTTTTATGTTTGTTGGTGTTTGTTCTGTTTGTTTGGTTTTTAACGCAGTTTCTTCCGGTGGTTGCAAGATCGTTTTTTGTTCGGGCTCACTAGGAGCAACGTTCGGTTGTTCTGAAGTTTTTGTTTCTACTTCGCTTTGCGGTTGTTGATGTGTGACTTGATTATCGTCCTAGTTATCAGCGCCCTGTTGAAGGGTTGGCTTCTTCTTCGGGGCTGGATTGCCTGAGCTTTCGTCCATTGATGAACAATACCAAGGCTGAGAAGATTTATCAAGGATCAATTTGGGTTTTTTCGTATCTGGTTTTATACAGTCCTCTGAAGAGTTTTCACGAGGCCTAATTGGCATTACATCAATGCGATTTCTCGATAGCGCGTCGGCAACTACGTTTTGTTTGCCTGATTTGTGACGGATCTCGAAATCGTACCCGTTAAGTATAATAAGCCATCGCTGCAACTGTGGCGGCGGATTAGGTTTGTTTATAACGTAGGTGAGCGCTCTGTTGTCGGTCACCAACGTGAAATGTTAACCGTAAAGATACGTGTTAAAATATTATACTGCGTCAACTATCGCGAGCAGTTCTTTTTTCATTGTGTCGTACGGAATTTCAGTTCGTTTTAGAGCTCTCGAGAAGAATCCGACCGGGTGATCGAATTCGTCCTTGACTTGACTTAGAACCGCACCTAACGCGTAATCGGACGCGTCGGTCGTTAGTGTGTACGGTTTGTCAAAATCAGGGTAGATCAAGATTGGTCGAGCTGGGATTTTTTGTTTTAGGTGAACGAATGATTCTTGACATTCGTCCGTCCAATTAAACTTCTCGTTTTTGCGTAGTTGTCTCGTTAATGGGATTGCGATTTTGGCGAAATCCTGAACGAATCGTCGATAGTAACCTGCAAGTGCTACAAATTACTTTATCCCCTTTTTGTTTGTGGGTGGCGGAAAGCGTAGTACTGCGGATATGTTTCGCTCGTTAGGACTTATTCCGTCTTTAGAAATGATATGACCCAAGTATGTCACTTCTCTGTTCAGGAAGTGGCACTTGTCGGTTTGGAGGGTTAGTCCTGCTGCAGTCAGCCGTTTTGCTAACCCTCTGAATTTGTTTCCGTGGTCTTCGATGTCGATCGCATAGATTACTATGTCATCGAGATATACGAATAGATCTGTGCCTTGGAGTCCGGACAGCACTACGTCCATGAGTCTTTCGAACGTTGCTGGAGCCTTGCGGAGTCCAAACGGCATGCGCTGGTATTCGTAATGCCCATGCGGTGTTGAAAAAGCTGTTTTTTGTTTATCTTTTGGGTGCATTGGTATTTGGTGAAAACCAGATGCTAAATCGAAAGTTGAAAAATATTTCGCATTGCCCAACTGATCAAGGATATCTATGATATTCGGCAGTGAGTACGCGTCTGGCGTTGTTTTTTCGTTCAGTTTACTGAAGTCAATTACTAATCGCCATTGTTTATTCCCCTTTGAATCTTCTCTCTTTGGTACTATCCACACTGGGGAATTGTACGGAGAGAGAGAGAGAGAGGGTTTGATGATTCCCTTATCGAGCAAGTTTCTGACTTGCCTCTGTAACTCGATTGTTTGATTGTTGTGGATCCGAGAGTGTCTCCGGGAAGACAGAATAAATGTTGGTATTCACCGATTAATTGATGTACGTGATCCCTTTCTGTTTCGTTAAGGTGTTCGAGATGTAATAGATTTTTTAGTTCTTCCAGCCTATTTTTAGGCACTCACTATAATAATAGGCAAAGAGTGCCTATTAAAATGACCATCCGTTGCTCTTCGGAGTCTGTCGAAGGGGTTACTCCGCAGCGCATACTCCAAAAATTTTTATTTTTCACCTTTTGCTTCGGTGTATCTCCAACATCATGCGTAGTTACTTTGAAGTGACTGCGATGAATAGAAATATTTTTTTTAGCCTGCGGTGCAATGAAAACAACTTTTTGGCTGAATTTTTCTTCTCGGACGTCCGTATCACACTGTAACTTTAGATGGTGCGAACCAATTTTGTTCTCCTTCGCAGGGTTTTTTTATTACATTATTTCCAGTATGCACATTACTTTTAAAACCAATCTAAGACCTTTAAGTATTTTTTCTAAAAAATTATTGACCACAATTTGCATTTGCCTTCGGTCAAGTGTCCGTACGGTGCCATCATAATGAATTCTACGAACCAATTTTTTTCTCCTTCGCAGCATCATTTTGTTTTATCAAAAGCACTGCGCACAGCAAATTTAGAGACAATCCTACATCTCTAACTATTTATTCATCACAATTTTCCATAAAAAAATTATTTTCTCACATCTGATGTTCGTACGGTGCCCCAATTAAGAATCCTGGAAACCAATTCTTTTCTCTTTCGCAACAATATTTCATTGCATCGAAAGCACTATGCACACCAAATTTTGAGTCATTCTGACAAATATAATTTTAATTATAAAATAATTCAAAAACAGTGGCTATAACAAGATTTGCTTTAAAGGTTATGTTATTTAGATTTGCCAAAAATCCATTTTTCATCATGTTAAAAAAAAAACTTCGGTTTTGAAAAATAAAACACGAAATATCATACACAGATTCACAAATGTTTGCGTTTTTTATTTCCAAAATAATATATTATCACCGAAAATCATTCGCAATATTTTACCAAATTTTATTCACATTCGTAATAAAAATGATAAATTTCACGTATTCACTGAAAAAATTGGTAGTAAACTCACAAAAAAGATTCATCGAATATCCAAAATAATTACAATTTCCCAAATAGAACTAAAAAAATCGCGAGTATATATTTTTTCGTTTTATTCTATCTGTCAAACTTTGGAAGCAGATGACAATTTCGTGGCAGACGATACACAGATGCTCATACGTCGCGGCACGCGTACTCTGTGGCCGGATGATTTACAAATAAAAAAAAATCGACATCTCGTTTCAATCTTTGTTCCTATTTTACGTAAATATAAATGGATTCTACGCGGTATAGCGCAAATAAAAAGTATGTAATCATAAAAAAAAAGAATTTTCTATCCTTCGACCATCGAAGATTCATCGCAGCCGAAATCTTTGTCAATTTTGTTCGCTGGATTTATTTGTTTACACTTGATAAGAAAACTGCTAATGACTATTCTATCGACGTATTTCCAACGTTTTTTTTTTTTTTTTTCAAATTTTTTCAAATTTTCGTCGAAATACGAATTTCTTTCATATGCTCACGTCTTGAAAAGTTTTTTTTCGCAAAAAAAAAAAACAATTGTACTCTTAAAGAACAATTATAAACAATTATTTATTAAGAAAGTGAAAAACACTGAATTTGTCGATTTTACGAGTTATTCCGTACCGAAAAACTTATCCTCGTTTGTGATTAAATAAAATTTTAAAAAATACGATATGATATGATGCTAAATTTGATATTTTTAAGCGACGATAAATATCAATAAAATTTCATTGAAAAACGAAAAAAAATATCGAATTTCTCAAACTTCTCGTCTCCAATACTTGTCTGTTCTACAGAGACAATAACGAGCTGATTCCATGTATTACGAAGAAGAAAAAAAATATATCTCAAATGGTAGAAATGAAATTTGTTATAAGAGGACTGTCAAAGAGCCTTCAAAGTCGAATTTTTTAGGAATTTCATCAATTTGTAAAAAAATATTTCGGAGCTATCCAAGATGACAAATTTTTGATTCGAGTAACGTACTACTTCCTCTTCAATACAAGACAGGAACCAAAAAGATATATTTTTTCGTTCTCGAGATTGGATTTTTTTGCAGCATCCATAAATATCGATAAAATTTCATTGAAAATCACAAAGAATAGCAAATTTCTTGAACTTTTCTTCTACAATGGTTTGGTTTCGTACAGATAAAATAACGAACTGATTCCATCAATTATGGGGAAGAAAAAAAACACTGAAGGGGAAGGATTTAAAGGGGATATTTGGCCTGAATGCTAAATGGTAATCGTATTGGTGTCGGTACATGTTTTGTGTGTTTGTTTTATATTCATTAAATCTGGTCATAAGTTTTAAGCCAATAAAACGACTTTACTAGACATGATTTGATTCGTTAAATTAATTTGATCAACTTCTACGTGGTGCAATTCGTTATATTTGTCTCGTGTCTCAATATTTGACAATTTATCGTCAAACAAAAAGGAAATATCCGTCGTGAATATTAATAATCAATTGGTACAAAAAAGAAATATTTTTATTCGACGAAGGTTAAACACTATGAATTAATTTACGTAACTGATAAATGTTTTTCCCTCATACGTACTGTCGAAAAGAAACGCAGAGCGCGACGAATAAACATACTTCATTCGTAGCGCATAGCGCGATGTGTAAATACACTCGATACGGAGCGCGTAGCGCGACGTGCACCCCCGTGAGTGCCTTAAAAAATGTCCCGAAGGGACATTTTTCGGGGGGTTTGGGGGGCGGAGCCCACCAACAAGAGCATCTGCGCCCGCAGGGCGCTGAGACGCTTGTTATTACTGATTTCTGCTGAACAAATTTCTGCGCTATTGTGAGCGTCCTCTGTTTCATCGTCGTACGGCAGATCTGAAATTTGTTCGAACGGGTGCAAGCCCGCGTAGAAAAAAAGAATCTCAGCGAGATTCTTGGCGAGAATCTATGTGGGATTCCTGTGAGAATCTTTCCGAGAATCTTTTCGAGATTCTAAGCGAGATCTCGCTGAGAATGCCGCATGTGTCCCGGACCGTGATTCTTGCCGTGCTTCTTGGCGAGATTATTTAATCGCGCGCACAATCCCGCTGTGCTTCTCCGCGTGATTGTTTTAATCGTGCACACAATCTCGCCATGCTTCTCCGTGAGATTTTCGTTTATCGCTGCGAGAAATCTCTCGCAGAATCTCGCAGTGCTTCTTGACGAGATTTTTATTTATCACTGTGGGGAATCTCGCACACAATTTCGCCGTGCTTCTTCGTGTTCAAGCGAAAAATGAAAGAGAAAAAAAAATTAAAATTAGTCAAATAGAAGGCGAAAATAAAAAACGTAGAATTTTGGCCGGAATCAATTTTCGGCAACAAATTTGCATTCAACGAGAAATTTTAGACGCTATAGTGGAAAATCGCTGGTTTTTTTTCCAAGTGCTCCCGGTTTTCCGCAAGGAATCTTAGCAAGAGTCCCACATGACGGCCAAAAGTTTGCAGAATTTTGAAAAAAAAAAAAAAATCAGCGTTTTCTACTATAGAGTCTAATATTGTTCGCTGAATGCAACTTTGTCGCCACCATTTGGTTCCGAGCTAATTTCTACATTTTTTATTTTCGCCTTCTATTTGACTAATTTTAATTTTTTTTTCTCTTTAATTTTTCGCTCAAACACGAAGAAGCATGGAGAGATTGTGTGCGAGATTCCCCGCCGTGATAAATAAAAATCTCGGCAAGAAGCACTGCGAGATTGTGCGAGAGATTCCCCGCAGCGATAAACAAAAATCTCGCGGAGAAGCGCGGCGATAATCGCGGTCCGGGACACATGCGGCATTCTCAGCAAGATCTCGCTGAGAATCTCGGAAAGATTCTCAGAGGAATCTCACCGAGATCGCTGAGAATCTCGGAAAGATTTTCAGAGGAATCTCACCGAGATTCTCGGCAAGAATCTCGCTGCGATTCTTTTTTTCTACGCGGGAGTATATTGGCTGAAGAATTAAATTGATTTCGCACGTATTGGCGTTTATGACGCAAAGGTACGCTATGCCATTGTTGTTTTTGACAACTGCGTGACCCATATATATGTTTTTTCCTGCGTCGATTCTCGAAATATATCCTTCCTCGAGATCTATCGGCCTCAGTCGCACTGGTATGGTGACCTTGGATCGAGGAGGTAAAGTTACTCGTTCGAATGTCTCGAACGGTATGACATGATCTGCGAATTTGATGCACGATTCACTATAGAGGAGATCCGCGGGAGTATCTCTAAAGAACACGTTACCGAGGATAGCATCCTGCAAAATCGGGAAATTGTCCTCGATTGCGTGGAATTCGATAGTGAATTCCTCTATGCGAATGTATCATCGGCCTATTGTGCGTGCTTGCCCTGAGGTGATGCCCGTGAGTACATATATCATGGTTTCATCGATCTCGGTGTTTCGCGCAAGGCTGAACTTTTTTACGAGATTTATCTCGGCACCGGTGTCTACGAGAAACAGTGTTTCTTTCGTGCGTAGATCGGGCGAGAGTATTTTTACTGTTGGTGGCTTATGCCTTTTTGTTAAGCCTAAATTAATCCTAGCTTCCTTAACTATTATTATTACATTATTTACATTTTTTGAGAGGGGGGTGTCCCCTGTTTTTGTCGTCTCAGTCCTGGGCGCGCTTAATTCTGACCTCCCGCTGTTCCGGGAGGTAGAATTCGGGTTTTTTTTTAATACATTTTGCAATGCCTCTTCTATTTGAGACAGGTCAAAATCGGACTTTCTCGAGTTGCGATTTCCTCTATTTCTAGAGTTATCGCGACTATCTGTGTTTCGAGAGTTACCTCGTTGAGTTGAGTTACTGCGGTCTCGCGAACCGCTTCGATTTCTCGAATCGCTGTGATCTCGAGAGTCGTTTTTATTACGGGAGTAATCACGTTCATATCGATCGCGTTGTCGACCACGCAAATCGTTTGAATTGCGAGATCTATCCCTACTGTTGTTGCGCGAGTATCGGTTGCGCGAATTATCTCGCGAATCACGCGAATCGCTCCTATAGTAGTGACTTCGCGAATTGTCGTAACTGCGTCTATCGTGCCAATTGTTTCGATTATTACGCGAGTTTGAGCGATCGCGGTTTCTTGAATCTCTGTTTTGCGAACTATCCTTTGACCGTCCTCTTCTACGACGATCTTTGACATATTCGCGAGTGCGCTTTATCGTGAAACATTCGGGGGTTTCATGAGTGCGGTTTTCGCCGTGAACCTCGCAATATTTAATGTTTGGTTTTTTTTCGATAATTTCGTCGAGTTCGTCTGTAATGGACGCGAACCTTACCTTGGCCTGTGATTGTACGTCGATTTTTAGGCACTCACTATAACAGTGGGCAAAGAGTGCCTATTGAAATGACCATCCGTTGCTCTTCAGAGTCTGTCGGTGGGGTTAGTCCGCGAATACTCCTGTAACGGTCCCTATATATAAAAAGAATCTTTTCAGTAGTACGCCGCATAATATTTCGCCACTCTCGTTTTTCCCTCTGAGAAGCGAGATAACTTGCATTTTTTTGACGTCAGCACTTTTGCCGTGAGAGCGACAATAAGATCGCCGTCTCACGGCAACGGTCAAGCCGTCGCGCGACCAGCATCCGCGCGACGGTCCTTATCAGCGCGCGGAGGTACACCTCACGCGCGCAACAATACAAGTCACCGGCGTCGAAGCCCTTTGCTTCGACACTTCATCAGTCAGTTCTACTTAGACCCCCAGCAGTGTAAGACGGTACACTCTCCCTATAATTACCAATAATCTTCACTAATAAAATATCAACTATTGGTTGTTTATTCAATTTCAGTCTTTTGATTCTATTTAATTATTCCCGCACCTGGCTATCCATTACATGGTGTCAGAAGTGTCCGAACTAAAATCTACGTCCGAAAAAAAAAAAGTGAAATTTCGATACTTTATTTTTTCTTTTTACCCCTTTGTTTTAGATTATTTGCTCAAAAAAAAATATATATTCAACGAAGAACAAACAGCGAAAACGGAATAAGTGAAAAAAAAAAAACAGTGAAAACATAAACAGTGAAAAAAAAAAACAGTGAAAACACAAACAGTGAAAACAAAAAAAACACTGAAAAGTGGTACGAAAAACAGCGAAAATTGGAGATCAAAAAAAAAAACAACATCAAATCGAAGGAAGGAAGCCGAATACAAAAAAAAAGAGAGACGGAAGGAAGACGACCAGTCAACCGAGGAAATTCGAACGCAAATTAATGCTAATATTCGCTCTTTTCTACGTGGCAGCAACGTAAGTACCCAAAATTCCAAATATAAGTGTGAAAAAAAAAAAAACGAGCTTGAAGGCGAGTAACGAGCGCCGACTCGTAAAAAGTGTGTAGCGCCGTCTTTGTCGCGCACACAGCAGAGTCGAAGGCGTACGACCGCTGCATGTGACACAGGGGAATTCGAAAAAAAAAATTTTTTCTTTTCTTCTTTTCGTCTGTTAAATTAACAAAAAAAATTGTCAATAATAATCTCTTGCAATGCGCGACTTCCGACTGAAGTACGCAGCTAAATAACACCGTTAAATTATTACAAAAAAAAAACTAAATTAATTAATCGAATTTAAATTAATTTTTCTAATTTTTCAACTTTTTTCAATTTTTCAATTTTTCCAAATTTTCCAATTTTTTTTTTCAATTTTTCAAATTTTTCAAATTTTTTCTAATTTCTCAATTTTTTCTAATTTTTTTTTTTTTCTTTCAATTTTTTCAATTTTTTCAATTTTTTCAAATTTTTCAAATTTTTCAATTTTTTCAATTTTTTCAATTTTTTCAAATTTTTCAAATTTTTCAATTTTTTCCAAATTCCACAATTTTTTCAAATTTTTAAAACTTTTCAATTTTTTCAAATCTTTAAATCTTTTCAATTTTTTCAAATTTCTTAATTTTTTCAATTTTTTCGATTTTTCTCAAATTTTTCAATTTTTTCCAAATTCCACAATTTTTTCAAATTTTTAAAACTTTTCAATTTTTTCAAATCTTTAAATCTTTTCAATTTTTTCAAATTTCTTAATTTTTTCAATTTTTTCGATTTTTCTCAAATTTTTCAATCTTCTCAAATTTTCTAGCTTTCTTCATTTTTTTCAAATTTTTCGATTTCATCCTAATATCCCAAGTTTTTTCAATTTTTTCACATTTTTCGATTTATCCAAATTTTTCAAATTTTTCAGTTTTTCATATTTTCTCAATCTTTTTTTAGTGGTCCTCAAATTTTTTTTTTTTTTTTAACTTTTTAAATCTTTCAATTTCTGTTTAAAATTTTTTTTTTATTTTTGTAATTTTACAGTTTAAGTTTTTTCATACTTTTCAGATATATTTTTTCCCAATATTCATATCTTATAAATTTTTTTTTTTTTCTCTCTCTTAATTTTTTCCTATATTCTCCAACTTTGATAACTTCTTTAAATAATTTAAATTAAATATGTATAAACAGTCTTTTCCTTCCCCGTTTATAGAGTAAATTTCTTTTCTCCCTCTCTTTTACCCCTCTTCATCTCATCATTCAGATAAACTAGAGAGAGAACAACCTTCTCTCTCTCGTGCAGACAAGATTGCGCCTCATAAACGCAACCTTGAACGTGCGAACACTTATTATAGATTATTATTGACCGACAAAACGCGACACGAACGCCTGCCGTCAAATAGAAACGCAATGGCGACCGCAAATCCCAGTACTAGCGAACTCGAAAACATTTCGAATTTTGTAACGTTTCGCGATGTATTCAATAATATACCGTCATTTGATGGAAAAAACATACCGCTGGAACAATTCGCGCGACCCTGCAGGTACGCAGCAAAATTGATTCCCGCGGAAAATATGACCACCTTCCTAAGTATGCTGCACCTGAAGTTATCAGGTGAGGCAGCAGACATAACCGAAACAAAAACGTACACAAATATGGACGCACTCTTAAAAGATCTGAAAAATTACTTCGAAAAACCGTTCGAATTATCCGATTTAGAACTAGAGCTAAAAGCAAACATTCAAAACTATAACGAACCGGTTAAAACTTATTCGGCACGTACCCGTAAAATAGCTAAACGCATACACGATCGCCTAGGCGAGGTATATAAAACCGCCGCACAACAAACATATTTAACAAATAGAATCAGCGAAGTAGACAAAGCAGTCATAAAAGCATACATTCGCGGACTTTCAGACCAAATCGGTAATTTATTAATGCATAAATCATGGCAAACAGTAGACGAAGCAATTGCAGCAGCGGAGTCAATCGAGCTAGAATTGCTCCGCAGACAGGAGATTCAACAAGGAAAAAAAATCGATGTAAAAGCACAGGCCAAGGTAAGGTTCGCATCCATCACCGACGAACTCGACAAAATCATCGAAAAAAAATCAGATATCAAATATTGCGAGGTACATGGCGAAAACCGTACCCATGAAACCCCCGATTGTTTCACAATAAAGCGCACTCGCGAATACGTCAAAGATCGTCGTAGAAGCGGACGGTCAAACGATAATTCACAAAACAGAAATTCGAGAAACCGCGATCGTTCAAACTCGCGAAACAACTGGCACAATAGACGCAGCTACGACAATTCGCGAAATCGCTACTATAGGAGTGACTCGCGTGATTCGCGAGATAATTCGCGTAATAGATACTCGCGCAATAACAGTAGAGATAGATCTCGCAATTCAAACGACTCGCGTGGTCGACAACGCGATCGTTATGAACGTGATCATTCTCGTACTCGAAACGACTCGCGAGATCGCAGCGATTCGAGAAATCGAAGCGATTCGCGAGACCGGAGTAACTCAACTCAACGAGGTAACTCTCGAGACGCAGATAGTCGCGATCACTCTAGAAATAGAGGAAATCGCAACTCGAGAAAGTCTGACTATGACCTATCTCAAATAGAAGAGGCATTGCAGAACATATTAAAAAAAAACCCGAATTCTACCTCCCGGAACAGCGCGACGGGAGGTCAGAATTAAGCGCGCCCAAGACACAGACGACGAAAATAGGGGACACCCCCCTCTCAAAAAATGTAAATAATGTAAAAATTATAATTAGGGAAGCTAGGATTAATTTAGGCTTAACAAAAAGGCATAAACCACCAACGGTAAAAATACTCTCGCCCGATCTACGCACGAAAGAAACGCTGTTTCTCGTAGACACCGGTGCAGAGATAAACCTCATAAAAAAGTCGAGCCTTGCGCGAAACACCGAGGTAGATGAAACCATGATATATTCACTCACGGGCATCACCTCTGGGCAAGCACGCACAATAGGCCGATGTTACATTCGCATAGAGGAATTCACCATTGAATTCCATGCAATCGAAGACAATTTCCCGATTTTGCAGGACGGTATCCTCGGCGACGTGTTCTTTAGAGACACTCCCGCGGACCTCCTTTATAGCGAATCACGCATCAAATTCGCAGGTCATATCATACCGTTCGAGACATTCGAACGAGTAATATTACCCCCTCGATCCAAGGTCGCCATACCAGTACGGCTGAGGCCAACAGATCTCGAGGAAGGATATATATCGAGAATCGAAGCAGGAAAAAATATATATATGGGTCACGCAGTTGTCAAAAACAACAATGGCATAGCGTACCTTTGCGTCATAAACGCCAACACGTGCGAAATCAATTTAATCCTTCAGCCAATACATTTGCACCCGTTTGAACAAATTTCAGATCTTCCGTACGACGACGAAACAGAGGACGCTCATAATAGCGCAGAAATTTGTTCAGCGGAGATCGGTAATAAAAACCGGCTAGAAGAATTGAAAAAACTACTACACCTTGAACACCTTAACGAAACAGAAAGGGATCACGTACATCAACTAATCGGTGAATATCAACATTTATTCTGTCTTCCCGGAGACACTCTCGGATCCACGACAATCATCAGTCACGAGATCCATACAACAGACGAGAGACCGATAAACACCAAACAATATCGTTTTCCCCAGACTCAAAAAGTCGAGTTACAGAGGCAAGTCAGAAATTTGCTTGATAAGGGAATCATCAAACCCTCTCTCTCTCCGTACAATTCCCCAGTATGGATAGTACCGAAGAGAGAAGATTCAAAGGGGAATAAACAATGGCGATTAGTAATTGACTTCAGAAAACTGAATGAAAAAACAACGCCAGACGCGTACCCACTGCCGAATATCATAGATATCCTGGATCAGTTGGGCAATGCGAAATATTTTTCAACTTTTGATTTAGCATCTGGTTTTCACCAAATACCAATGCACCCAAAAGATAAACAAAAAACAGCTTTCTCAACACCGCACGGACATTACGAATATCAACGCATGCCATTCGGACTCCGCAATGCTCCAGCAACGTTCCAAAGACTTATGGACGTAGTGCTGTCCGGACTCAAGGCACAGATCTATTCGTATATCTCGATGACATAGTGATCTATGCGATAGATATCGAAGATCACGGAAACAAATTCAGAGGGTTAGCAAAACGGCTAACCGCAGCAGGACTAACCCTCCAAACCGACAAGTGCCACTTCCTCAATAGAGAAGTGACATACTTGGGCCATGTCATTTCAAAAGACGGAATAAGTCCTAACGAGCGAAACATATCCGCAGTGTTGCGCTTTCCGCCACCTATAAACAAAAAGGCGATAAAGCAATTTGTAGCACTCGCAGGGTACTATCGACGATTTATTCAGGATTTCGCCAAAATCGCAATCCCATTAACGAGACAACTGCGCAAAAACGAGAAGTTTAATTGGACGGACGAATGTCAAGACGCATTCGTTCTCCTAAAACAAAAAATCTCAGCTCGTCCAATCTTAATTTACCCTGATTTTGACAAACCGTACACACTAACGACCGACGCGTCCGATTACGCGTTAGGTGCGGTTTTAAGTCAAGTCAAGGACGAATTCGATCATCCGGTCGGATTTTTCTCGAGAGCATTAAAACGAACCGAAATTCCGTACGATACAATGAAAAAAGAACTACTCGCGATAGTTGACGCAGTACAGTACTTTAACACGTACCTCTACGGTCAACACTTCACGTTGGTGACCGACAACCGAGCGCTCACCTACGTTATAAACAAACCTAATCCACCGCAACAGTTGCAGCGTTGGCTTATTATACTCAATGGATACGATTTCGAGGTCCATCATAAATCAGGCAAACAAAACGTAGTTGCCGACGCACTATCGAGAAATCCCGTTGATGTAATGCCAATACGGCCTCGTGAAAACTCTTCAGAGGACTGCATGAAACCAGATACGAAAAAACCCAAATTGATCCTTAATAAATCTTCTCAGCCTCGGTATCGTTCATCAACGGACGAAAGCTCTGGCAATCCAGCCCCAAAGAAAAAGCCAACCCTTCAACAGGGCGTTGATAACTTGGATGACAACCAAGTCACACATCAACAACCGCAAAGCGGAGGAGAAACAAAAGCTTCGGAACAACCGAACGTTGCTTCTAGTGAGCCCGAACAAAAAACGATCTTGCAACCACCGGAAGAAACTACGTTAAAAACCAAACAAACTGAACAAACACCAACAAACACAAAAACTAGGGAGAGTGAACCAATAATCGATTCGTCCATTGATGACGAGACACCACAATCAGAACCGTCTGACAATGAAGTAGAACTCAGGAGTTCCATACGAAAGAAACTAATGGAACGATGGACATCATTGCAAAAAACGCAAGCACGAGATAGACTGTCCAGAGAACAAACCAGGGGCTCATCAAAAAATAAGCGAGCCAAAAAACGATCCTGGAAAAATGAAGGAATAACTGGCCGATATTTCTTAACCGTAGAAGAAGATAGCTCGACGGAGCTAGAAGAGGAGGAACAAGTAAAAAGTACAGATAATAAACAAAATAGCCCAAAGAGGCCCGAATACAGCCCAAAGAGGCGGGAAAATAGCCCAAAGAGGCCCGAATATAGCCCAAAGCGGCGGGAAAATAGCCCAAAGAGGCCTGAATACAGCCCAAAGAGGCGGGAAAATAGCCCAAAGAGGCCTGAATACAGCCCAAAGAGGCGGGAAAATAGCCCAAAGCGGCCCGAATATAGCCCAATGAGGCGGGAAAATAAGGATCAGGATAAATATATAAGCGACATGGAACTAACCACGGAAAACGAATTGGTAATAGAAATGGAATCGTCTGACGAAATCCCGACGGAACGCGAAGCTGAACCGTTATCGATGATCATACAGGACTCAACTGAGGACGAGACTAGTAATAAACCGCAACCGGAACCAACATTCAGGTCACCTTCAGACACTCAACAGGACCTACAACAAAGTTCACAACCAACAACATCGGATCTTCGCGAAGTTGCCCAACCTCAAATATCGGAGATACGAGATAAGGCAACCAGCAAGGAGGTAGTGACTCCAACGTTTAGATCTCCAACAAAAAACCCCTGTAAGAAAATAGTTAAACGCACCAAAAAACCAAAGGTACATTGCGAGCCAACAAGACGCAGCAAAAGAATAGCCGACAAAACACAAAAAATAACCCAACCTGAACCCATAACAATTTCGGATTCCGAAACCTCACAAACAATCATAGATTTCCCAACAGAACAAAAAACAACCCAAACCGAATCCACAATAGTTCCAGATCCCGAAACTCCTCAAACAATCACACAACCTCCAGTAAAACAACACTCAACGGAAAAAGAAGCAAAATTAAAATCAAAATCAAAAAAACCATCCCTAGCGCCAGCTCATAAAGGAGCCAAATCAAAAATAACCAAGCGACCAAAACAACAGCGTTCAAACCAGAATAAAAAATCACGGCTACGGCAAGAGATTTGCCCGCCAAAACGTCTTCCACCGGTAGTAAATACTACGGAGCAGGTAAATAAACCAACAACCTCTAAAAATCAATCTCCAATCATCCAAGCCCTGCCCGACTATACTCAGGGATTTGACGATTTCGCAGGCCCGTCCGGCATTCAATATAATCAACCTCGAAACACAAGAGACAACGACTCGGTAACATCTTCTGATTACGAATCAGACAGTGATTCGAACTACCAACCAACAGGGTACCATCGTAAACAATTAACATCAAAAAACAGAGGACCGATAATAACGGAAGACGTACAAATAGAGAATAACATCACCATAACTCAGGAAAACATCGTGGCTAGGAAGGATACAGTGGCACATTTCTTGTCCGCTGATTGCGCCATGGATACTATGGTCGCCAAAATACTCATTGAACAAAGAAAAATTGACAAAAATATGTTTCTACAACAACAACCACGCGCCGGAAACATACTAATAACCGACATCGGGACAGAACACTACATTTCCATGTTCTGCAAGGAAAAACAATCAGATACGACAAGCGCAATCATGATTGAAAAGTGTTTGAAAACACTAATAAAAATTCTACAACAAAGGAAAATTACATCTTGCACGATCTCAAAAGATCCAGGGATCATCGATGCATTCCAATGGAGTAGCATCAAAACATACATCCGTTCGATAGCGTTCAATTCAAAAATAACGTTCTCTCTTTGCGAAGGTATCGTGACAGTTCCGCCAGTTGAACAGCGAAAAAACATCATAAAAGAACTCCACGGATCAGCAGTAGGAGGTCACCAGGGCGTCACGAAAACATACAAGCGCATTGCATCGCAATACTTCTGGCAAGGACTGAGAAACGATGTCAAAGAGTACATCAAATATTGCATAGTTTGCCAAAAAGACAAATTAGTTAGAGTAAAAAACAAAGCTCCAATGATCATCACAGATACACCCGCGGTACCGTTCGACAAAGTGGCAATCGACATAGTAGGACCATTGCACCCGACAAAAAGTGAACACGTTTACATATTAACAATGATCGATCTATTCAGCAAATTTAGCATCGCAGTCCCACTAAAACACCAAACTTCAGTAGATGTAGCCAAAGCGCTTACAGCATCATTAATATCAACTTTTGGTGCGCCACGCGCAATACTAACAGATCAAGGTACTAATTTCATGTCGGATACAATTAAAAACGTAGCACAGCTTTTCCAAATCGAACAACAGAGAACAACAGCATATCACCCACAATCTAATGGCGCCATCGAACGTAGTCATCACACACTCAAAGAGTACATAAAACATTTCGTAACAACTAACCGAGAATGGGACGAGGTAGTAGCTCTCGCAACATTCTCATATAATACTAGTGTGCACGAAAGTACAGGATTTACTCCGTACGAACTAGTTTTCGGTAGGAAAGCCCGTACGCCGTCAGAATTTCCACCACCCGAGAAAACAATAACATACGACGACTACATGATCGATTTGAATCGAAACATGAGAGAATCAGGTCAATTAGCCTTCGAAAAGGCGATACAAGCGAAAGAACGCAATAAGAAATATTACGACAAAAGGGTAAAAGAACCTACCTACGAGATAGGCCAACTCGTATTTTTACAAAACGAGCGAAAAGAAAGTAAATTTGACAAAGACTGGTTAGGCCCATATAAAATCATACAAATCCACGAAAACAATCATAACGTCACACTACAGATCGACAAAAAACCTAGAACAGTTCACGTAGATAAGATTAAAATGGCGTATGTTGCAGATGTCACGCCACTCTAGCGAAGGCGACCCCAAACGACGCTTTCAGGATTACACCGTTTACGGAAAACGCAGGCCTATATTCGGAACCATTGGGTAGACTTCGTTCATATCACACAACATGGACATTAGTAACCTACATCAATACACACGGACTTTCAACCAGACGTCTGCAAATCAGAGAAAATCTATTGGCAGCAGTTCGATTCTGCTCTGCGTTGGAAAAGCGATGTCACATAAAAGGACAATTATCATCTATGATCTCGCGAATGGACACTCTCGAAAGTACCGAAACAATCTTAGAGGAATTAATCCCCTCATCACAAACCGGAACCACACTTAATCGTAAAAAACGAGCACCCTTCGAGTTTGTCGCAAAAATCAACAAAATTCTTTTCGGAACAATGGACAGCGAAGACGCCGATAGAATAAATTCACAAATAGAAACCTTAGGAAACACAACTCTAGAACTCACAGAAATTCTACAAAATCAAACACACATAGTAAAATCAGGCTTCGACACAATCCAAAAAGAAATCAAATCTCTAGAAAAAAAAGTAAAAGCAGAAATGCAAAAGTTAAACTCAGTAGTCATTGCACTCGGAGAGGAAGTCCACGTTCTCGAATTAAATCAAAAGGCAATACAATTCGTAACTCAAATCGAAGAGGATCTAACGGAGTTAGAACTCGATATCGAGATACTCACTAACGCAGTTCTTTTTGCAAAAATCGGTCAAATCCACCCTAAACTATTAACTACTAAGAAAATTCTACTAAGCGCGGAAGCCATCAAAAAATCGTCACCAAACACAGAATTCCCAGTACCAACTAACGCCGAACACGCACCCGAACTGTTGGAAACATCTAAATTAAGCGTATACCACAATGGCGAAAAACTAGTTTATGTAATCAAAATCCCTCTTTTGGACCTAACAATCTACAAACTATATCAACATTTGTCATTACCAATCCGTCAACTCGCAACAACAAAAAATTCAACTTTTGCATATATCAAACCGGCAATTCTATATACAGCTATTGCAGACAATTTCGAAAATTACTTCAACATAGAAAATTTAGACGAATGCATACTTACTAGAAACCATTACATTTGCAAACAAACGTATCAAATAAGACAGATTAACGACGAATCCGAATGCGAAGTTCAACTAATAGTTAACCCGCAATTCGATAACTTCGAGACATGCGATGTCAGATTAAAAACTTTAAAACAAACACATTGGATAAAAATCCAAAACACCAACGCATGGTTATTCGCTGCACCAAAAACCGAAACATTATACTTTCTTTGTGACAATCGAGACTCAGCCATAAAAACAATAATTGATACCGGAATTATTCAAATTGAAGCTTTTTGTCAAGTTAAAACACGTACAACTACATTGACACCGACGACAGAGATAACCTCGTCGATCGAAACAGATTTTCCTCATACATCAGTATTGAATATAACCGGAATGATCGAAAAATCAATAGCGAATATAGAAAACGTAAACATAACTGAGATCCTAACAGAAACCGAAACATTAACAGGACTTTCAAACCTAGATTCAATAAATGACGACTTAACCCGAAACGAAGTAGCCTTAAAAGCCGTAATCGTCAAAGCAAAAGAATTATCAAAAACGCATTATTTAGGCCACCGAGTCTCAACATTAGAGTCAATATTTAAATATGGAGGAATCTCCGTAGGTACAATCATGCTATTATTAACAGTCGGTTGGAAATTCTCGCTATTCAGTAAAATATCAAGTCTACGAAAAATATTATCATGTATAACCAAACGAAGGAAACAAAAACACCCAAGGATCATTAACGAATCACAGAATAAGGTCGTTTCATATTATCGACAACCAATAGAATTAGTCGAAACAGCGAAACCCACGGCAACCACTAGCCGAGAGGTAGCCATTATCACTGAAGCGCCACCACAATTAGAACGTAAACCAGTCTATGCGCTAACATACCTTAACCGAGACGAATTGCCATA
This sequence comes from Cryptus viduatorius, assembly GCA_964006125.1. Taxonomy (NCBI): domain Eukaryota; kingdom Metazoa; phylum Arthropoda; class Insecta; order Hymenoptera; family Ichneumonidae; genus Cryptus; species Cryptus viduatorius. The sequence continues at coordinate 16,169,602 of OZ023224.1, read as the reverse complement.
GAAAAGCACTTCATAACTTAACAAAAAACGCCAAGCGATAATAATCTTTTTTCCATATCTCCATTATCTTATACATTCTATAGTTATTGGGAAAATAACGCATGATTTACTAACAAAACTTCACACATACACGCATGTACACGCAAAACATTTTGTGCTAACACAGGAATATATCATAATTCTTCATAATCATCCTAACGTTCATTTTTTCATTTTCCAAACACACAGGAACATGAACGGCATATTTTCATGCGCAGTCTGCGGAAGGCCGATCGTGGGAGCCGATGAGTGCAAAGAGCATATAGCGGAATGCCTAAAATTATTCATGCACTCATTAAAGTACACTGAGACATATTATCAGAATTGCCCTTTGTGCAACGCTTTATTGCACAAGGAGAAAATGTTGAACCACCTGGTTCTTTGTTCGGAATATGTCTCCCGAGCAAAGAGCGGTGAAAAACTTCCTCGATTCTCCGTGTGGGAGATAAAGCGCAAACATGGCATAAAACCACAGACAATAACACAAACATCAACACACATGACAACACAAACACAACCATCGAACACGGACACGAACACGGACATTGAACAGACAGAATCAGAAAATGACGAAAACGACGACGGAAACAGTGACGAAGACTGTGACACTATCGCACCTTACTTTGAACCCAGAACTCCTTCGACATCCCCTCCACCAATCCCTAAAAACGAACCAATTTCTCCTCCCCAATCTCCAACCTTAATGGACTATTCAGACGAAACGAACGCCTCAATGGAGACATTACAACTACACCAACTAAGGGAAAAAGATGACAAACAGACACAGACAGATGCAACAGAAATAACGGAGGACACAATGAAAGACTGGATCTACGGACAACCAATAGACGTACTAAGACGAATGTCAAATCACATACGGACAAAAATTTTTCTAATAGAGAACGCGGACATACTAAAAGTAAAACGAAAAAGACAGAACTAAAGAAAAAAAACACACACATACACACAAGAACATACATACATATTAATAAAAAAAAAATATATAATAAAAAATAGATAATAAAAAAAAAGAAATGTCTAATTTTAATCCAAATTATATAATTTTCTATAAAAACATCTAAATATTATTATTGACATTATTATTGAAATACCTTAATTGCTTTTATAAAATTCCAAATATCAATATATATAAATTCATTGACAATCACGAAAACTCGTTTTTTTTTTTTTCTCTTCTCTCCAAATCAATGTTTAATCTGACCCCTTTTTCCAGAGTCGCTATTCCGAGCGAACCAAACTCCTAATAACATGTCTAAACTACTAACAAACAACTACTAATCATATTTTTAGATTGTTACAGGGTCAACAAAAAATGTTTAGCCAAATAAAATCTTTACAAAAGGAATTATAAAAACTGATCAAAGACAATAGGACAAATCTTAAACATAAAAATAATAAATGAAGTCACTCCGAGGATCAGAATAAAATATATGTATACATACATATGTACTCAAAAAAAAAAGGAGAAATTTTTTTTTTAACTTTATTAAGTTTAATAATACCTACCTTAACCCATCCGAAATAACAAAACTACTCCTACTAACTCGAACAACTAAAAGTTTCTTAGTCTTATTACAGGATTCAACAGCAACCATAATAACAATTAATAAAACCAAGGGACATAATCTGGAACACAACTATATAAAATTACGGACGACACCAAAATTAAAACGGAAACTGGACAACGGATCATCAGACTACAAAACAAAGAAGAAATTTTGGGCAACTCAACGACAAAAAAAAAAAGAACACAAATATAAAAATACACATACACACACACACAATTACAAAAAAAATGCAAATCAAAATATTTAGTTTCTCAAAATTGTATAGACTCACACTAAAACGAAATATTATGTAAACGCGCGATGCAGGAGCATCGCTAAATTTTTCTGGGGGGGGGAGTGTAACGGTCCCTATATATAAAAAGAATCTTTTCAGTAGTACGCCGCATAATATTTCGCCACTCTCGTTTTTCCCTCTGAGAAGCGAGATAACTTGCATTTTTTTGACGTCAGCACTTTTGCCGTGAGAGCGACAATAAGATCGCCGTCTCACGGCAACGGTCAAGCCGTCGCGCGACCAGCATCCGCGCGACGGTCCTTATCAGCGCGCGGAGGTACACCTCACGCGCGCAACAATACAAGTCACCGGCGTCGAAGCCCTTTGCTTCGACACTTCATCAGTCAGTTCTACTTAGACCCCCAGCAGTGTAAGACGGTACACTCTCCCTATAATTACCAATAATCTTCACTAATAAAATATCAACTATTGGTTGTTTATTCAATTTCAGTCTTTTGATTCTATTTAATTATTCCCGCACCTGGCTATCCATTACACTCCAAAAAATGTTATTTTTCACCATTTGCTTCGATGTATCTCCAACATCATGTGTTGTTAATTTGAAGTGATTCCAATGACTGATAACATTTTTTTTCGCCTGCGGTTAAATAAAAATACCTTTATTACTGAAATTATCTTCTTAGACGTCCGTATCACAGTGTAACTTTGGACTGTGCAAAGCAATTTTTCTCTTCTTCGCAGCGATGATGTATCATATCATCAACATTGTGCACATACATTTTGAAGCCCCTGCAAAGCATTTCAATATTTGCTTAACAAAAAAAATCCATTTTCGCTTCGACAAGTGTCCGTATGGTGCTGTAACTTTGGACTGTGCGAAGCAATTTTTCTCTTCTTCGCAGGAATGATGTATCATATCATCACCATTGTGCCCAATCATTTTGAAACTACTGCGAAGCCTTTAATGAGGTGTTTTAAATTTTTTTCTGTTAAATGTCCATACGGTGCTCCAATTATGAAGTCTACGAACCTAATTTTTTCTTTTTCGCAGCATTATTTTATTTTATGAAAAGCACTACGCACAGCAAATTTGAAGACATTCTGACATTTCTTGGTATTTTTATTCTCCAATTATTTTTAATGAGGAATTATTTTAAAAGGTTATATTATTTTAATTTTCCAAAAAACAATTTTTTATCATGTCACAAACGAAAATTTGGTTGCGAAAAATGAAATACGAAATATCACACATTGATTGCCAAATATTAATCCTTTTTATTTCGAAAATAATATATTTTGAACGAATATTTTATATACACAATACACAATATTTTATATACGTTATTCACATTCATAATAAAAATAAAAAAATTCGTGGGTGCACTGAAAACTTGGTTATAATTCCACAAAGAAGAATCATCGAATATCCAAAATTATTGCAATTTGTCAAATAAAATTGAAAACAATCGCGGCCATTTATTTTTTTCCATTCATTCTATTTGTCAAACCTTGGAAGCCGACGATAATTCAATAGCAGACGTGATAAAGTTTGCATACGCCGCGACGTTGGTATTCTGTGTCGAGATGATTTGAATCGAAAATAAAAATCTTATTGTTTTCTCATTGTTTAATGTATATAACTTTAAATAGTGGGAAACTGCAGTTTACTTTTTTCAAATCTCTAATAATTTTTCGAAACAAAAAAAAATCAATTTTTACCTCGTATGTTTCCAACCACCCTTCTATTTTTATTTCAATTGTTTCAATATACTTATCTCAAAACAAAATAAAACGATAGAAAAATAAAATTTCTCGAATTTCTCGTCTGCAATGTTTTAATCTCTGACAGTGACAATAACCAGTGAATTGATTCCATCTATTATAGGGAAGACAAAAAATGCTTAAAGTATTATAACCGAATTCTCTTATAGATCGACAGTCCAAGAGTCCTCGCCGTCGAATTCATCGAGAAATTGATTTTTTTTTATTTTGGACGCATCCAAGACACTAGAACTTTATTTTGAGCAGGGTACTACTTCCTCTTCAATACAGGAACCAAGACGATATCTATGTTCGTTCTCGAGTTATAATTTTTTTACTACAACAATTAATATCAAGTAAATTTAATTGAAAATCGTATCAAAAAGCAATTTTTCTTAATATTCAGCTTCAATACTTCGGGTCCTGTCCAGAGGCAATAATAAAGTGATTTAATGTATTTTAGGGAAGAAAAAAGCATTTAAACAGATGCATTTAAAGGGGACATTAGACCAGTTGGTAAATGGTAATGGTGTTCGTTTTGGTAAATATTTTTTGTGTTGATTTATACTCATTTAATCTGATCATAAGTGTTAAGCCAATAAAACGACCTTTACTAGATATCATTTGATTCGTTACATTAATTTGATCAAGTTCTACGTGATGCAATTCATTATATTGTTCGTAAAACAAAAAGGAAATATCAGTTGTGAATAATAATAATCAATTCGTATAGAAACGAAATGTTTATATTCGATGAAGGTTAAATGTTATGAATCAATATACATAAGTAATAAATGATTTTCCGCCATACGTTCTTCCGAGATGAAACGCGCAGCGCGACGTATAAACTTATTCGATATGCAGCGCATAACGCAAAGTGTAATCATACTCGATACGGAGCGCGTAGCGCGACGTGTATTCCTGTGAGTGCCTTAAAAAATGTCCCAAAGGGACATCACTAAAAAATGTCCTAAAGGGACATTTTTCGGGGGGTTTGGGGGGCGGAGCCCACCAACAAGCGCCTTAGCGCTTGCGGTGGCCCTGCGGGCCCTGCGCCTCTGCGCCCTGCGGGCACGCTTGTTTTTTTTACGTTGATTTTCGCCGCCCCCGTAGCACTTCATTTTGATTTTCACTGAAGTGTTTTTTTTGTGTCACTGTTTTTCGTTTTCACTGTTTTTTGTAAATTTTTTGATACGACGTTTCGCTTTTATTTTTTTGTCATCACTGTTTTTTGTAATTTTTCGTTGGTTATCACTTTTATGGTTTGACACTATCTAAAATCAAAGGGAAAATAATAAAATTTAAAAAAGATCAGAATTTCACTTTTCGCGGACGCAGATTTTAGTTCGGACACTTCTGACACCATGTAATGGATGGTCAGTTACGCGGGTAATACTCGAGAAATAAAATAGACGTAAATATGTTGAAATGCTAATTAATGAATATTTATTAGTATAGGGAGAGTGTACCGTCTGACACTTCGGGTGGTCGGAGTTGAACTAACTTAATGAGGTGTCGAAGCAAAGGGCTTCGACGCCGGTAACTTGTATCGTTGCGCGCGTGAGGTATACCTCCGCGCGCTGACAAGGACCGTCGCGCGACCAGCATCCGCGCGACGGCTTGACCGTTGCCGTGAGACGGCGATCCTATTGTCGCTCTCACGGCAAAAGTGCTGACGGCAAAAAATGCAAGCTATCTCGCTTCTCAGAAAGAGAAGCGAGTGTGGTAGGGATGTGCAGAAGATTGATTTTATCGAGCGGCTCGTTGTTCGACTCGGCTCGTCAGTGATCGAGGCTGTTCGAATCAGCTCGATGTAGCCTCGGTATTATGTCGAGTGCCGAGCTAAACTCGAATTATTCGGATGTTCGAGCTGTTCGAACCGCTCGAGCCGCTCGAGTCATTCGAACCGCTCGAGCCGTTCGAGCCGTTCGAGCCGCTCGAGCTGTGTTCGCGCCGTTCGACTCGTTCGGGTTATTTGAATAGCGGACTCCGATCTAATTATTCGATCTGTTGCTCGTCCTTCTTTTTAGGGAACTAAGCACTGCTGTTTTGCCGATTGCCCGTCGGGAAAAAACGTACATTATGGGTTTCACGGTGAACATATGCTCACGTGTTTTCTTGGTTTTCGTTGTTCTTAAAAGCAACGAAAAATTTCTTCTAGAAACATTGCATACCGTTTCTTTGCATCAGAGCCTATGTCCTTTTTCACAATTTATGATTGAGTGCGAATTGATTAAGATAAAGACAATCGAAATAATAGATTAGAATATATCGATATTTCGTCGATATACGCCACATTATAAATTATTTGCATTTCATAAGCGGGCGATTTCTTCGTTATTGGGAGTATGTACATCTCTCGACTGTGAAATACAAATAATTAATTGTTGATTTACTTTTTCGTTAATACAATTTCCTTATTTTTTCATTTTTTTTTTTGTATTAAATGAAAATTCAGATAAATAAAGTAAACTAAATATTGGTAGATTCGTTTATAAATTCTGTCTATTTCTAACGTAAAAGTACAATTTGAATATTGTTGTTTTTTTCGTGAACGAAATGTCAAAATGCATAGTTGTGTATTTTGGCACCGGCTGGCGTGGCATCGAACTCGTACCTGCTGCGATGGAGCGCGACAGGTGGCGTTCGACGCGCCATGACGTGCGGCGTACAAACGCGAAACGAAAATTGAATTCGTTCGATCAACGCAACGTTCAAATGCGAACGGTGCAGCGAGCGATAATTAGTAAGAAAAATATCAGTAAAATCACGAAATGGAGGAAGATTCACGCGATGCGTACGCACACGACGAGTCGAGTATCGGAGCCAGCAGCAGCAGCAACGACAATGTGACTGCCGTCCAGGAAACCACGCGAAGTGTTATTTGGCAGTCCTTCACAAAAATGGACCAAACCCAGGCGAAATGCAACACGTGTGCAAAGATTTTGAAACTGACAGCTAGTTCGACGACGTCACTTTGGCGTCATTTTCGTACTCACGCAGCCTCTCAAGGTACAGTAGAAGAAATATTGGTATATAGTAAAAAAAGAGATACGATAAAATTGAACGTAAGTCGAGTACCAGCGTGTCTCGCATTCACTCCAATCGTTGTAAAATAAAAGAAGCGTCGATTCAATGACGTTTGAAGTTACTCGGCCACAGAGATATTCGAGACAATTAACTGCGCATACCAATAAGAGCGAATAATCTGTTATATTTCGTCGTTTACTATTTGACCGAAAATCGTGTTTTTGTGAACAATTGATCGATAAAATCTGGAGTCGAAAAAAAAGAAAAATATGTTTAATAATAACGAAACGGAAAAGGATATTTAATGTTCAGAATTGTGGGCTCCGAATTTTTGGTTTTATCGCTCAATCGTCGAGAACGGTGCAAACGATGATTTGTTATTATGCCGAAAAAATCTGTTAGTTTTTTGTCCTTGCATATTAATATTACATAGAGGAATGGAATCGAGTTGCTGTTATTGTTTAATTTTTTTACATTTTTTCTGAGAGGTGATATGTGAACACGAGATAACAAAAAAAGAAAGAAATTGAGGATCGAAAATAGAAAACGCAAGTCCAGGCGGAGAGCCGTTTATTCAAGATATCGTCGTCTGTGTCTTTTTATTATGTGACGCCCCAACGATCATCCTCGGGACTCTCGTGTTTCAAGCAATTCGACCTCTTGACAATAAGAAAAATTAATCGTAAATTTAACACTCCTTACGTTTAGTCAACAACAATGCACCGGCGGTCGTTGCATCGCTCGATCCCAATTCGGCGCGCGCAAAGGAGCTCACCCTGGCGATCGCGAAAATGATTATTTGGGACCTCGAGCCATATAATATGGTGAATCGACGAGGTTTCCGCGCTTTGATAAGAGCGTTGGAACCGAAATATAAAATTCCATCGCGAACAACCTTTTCTCGAGAGATCATTCCGAGTCTTTACGTAGCAGAAAAGGAGCGCATACGGCAGATGATTAGTCGAGATATAGAAGAAGGTAAAAGGAATAGCAAATGTGAACAAATATATAGATTCAAATTCTCGCTGACTCATTTCCAGTTGCGGGATGTATCGATACTATTTTTAATATGATCTACAATTTCTTGCTCAATTTCATAACAAATAATTAATCTTCATTGTATTGTATATGACTTAAGGCGTTACGTCGATATCATTGACCACCGACGGTTGGACTTCGCGAGCTATCGAAAGTTATATTTCATTGACGCTGCATTACGTCACGAAAGACTTCGAACCTCGAAAGTTCACGTTGGCAATGACGTATCTCGCTGAAAGCCATACGGCCAAAAACTTGCACGATATTCTGCAAGCGACAATTGTCGAGTGGGGGCTCGACAACGAAAGGATTTCTTCGGTATTCTTTGTAACCGACAATGCGGCCAACATTGTTGCAGCCATACGTATGGGCACTGCGTGGGTTAGAATCCCGTGTTTTGCTCATACCTTGCAACTCGTTGTGAAAGATGCTGTGAAGGTGATTCATATCGATTGTACTTCTACACATCTGGAATATTTTCATTGAAATGAATACAATATAGAATACAAAGAAGCTGATGTGTATAATTATGAGTAAACGTATAATCGTATCGTTTCCATTAAGGAGTCTCCTTCTTTCGCATGTATTTGCCGAAAAGCACAAGCGATCGTCGGATTCTTTGCGCGATCGTCATCGGGACACGCGAAGCTTGTTAACGCTCAAAAGCATCTCACACCGGATAAAAACGTTTTGAAGCTGATCCAAAACGTAGACACGCGATGGAACAGTCAATACGAAATGTTCGAGAGATTGCTTACATTGAGAAAAGCTTTATGTGTCGTTCTGTGCGATAGAGGTATTCGTTTCCTAGGCTCGTTACCTTAAATCCAATAAAAAATTGTGTAAAGCATCAAGCCTTCTACCAAAAACACGCGAATATTGTAATAACGTATATAATTTTATCTATGTAAAAGGTATGCCCGCGAATCTGACAGAAAGCGAATGGCAATCTGTCAGAGAATACGTCGAGATTCTACAACCCGTTAAAGAAGCCACTGATTTAATGAGCGGCGACTCATATCCAGGGCTCTCGCAATATATACCGGTCGTCGAAACGCTGAAGAAAGCAGCGATCACGGATAATTCCGAAATGGAAATAGACGATGAGGTTGATGTGAGTGGGAGTGACTTGGTCGCGCCACTAGCTGACGCCTTGCATCGACGTTTCGCCTTCGTAAACTCGGCGAATGATCCGATGGTCTTTGCAATGGTCTTGAACCCTCGATATAAAGATCGCTTTATTCCATCGGCAACTGAAAAGCACGAGGTGATAAAGCGACTGAAATGGAAAGCTACGCTGCTTTTCGGAACCAAACTCCCGGATGTGTCCAACAGAGCACAGTCTAGTCGTAGCGACGCGGAAGGTATAACGTTTTTTTAAGTTATAATCAATTAAATATTTTATGCAGATTTAAATGTCATACTTATTATTTATTACCCATGTAAACGTGATTTCTTTACGCTTCTTCTAGGCGAGCCTAAGTCCAAATTGCGCAAATTATTCGATATGTTTCTCGATTCCGACGACGAAGACGACGAGAGCGACGTTGACACGGAATTGAAAACGTATTTGGACGAAAAGGTTCAGTCGCGAAAAGTTTCCGTGTACGATTGGTGGTCGAGAAACCGAATTCGCTACCCGATACTGGCGCACACGGCGCGGCAATATTTGAATATTCCGGCTGCTCAAACCACAAGCGAAAGGCTTTTTTCAACGGCCGGAAATATCGTCACCCCAAACAGGGCACAATTGCTCTCTTCCCACGTGGAGCAAATCGCGTTTTTACACGAAAACTTTTCGTAATGCGAGTGACATTATTATCGGCCCATTATATCGATTCACCAAGTGATATTTTGTGTCATCGAATTATTAACTCGGTTAGTTATTTCTTTGAATTTTCATTTCCGTCCGTGTCAATACGAAGTTTTCAATCCTCCGACAATCTCCGAGAGCGAAATTACGATTTAATCGCCGCTATCGATTGTTCGATCGAGTCGCGAAAGAAATTTTCAATAGTTTTTTTCATTGAACAGGATGAAAACTCGATATTCGTCATTTTATGTCCACTACATATTTTAAAGTTTATTAATAATTACTCATTTATTACTGCGTTTTTTTTTGTCTATCATTTGAATAAAATAATTTTGATATTTATCAAAATAAAAAAGAATAAGAAAACATAATTGATCACTCGTCCACTGTCCATCGTCCTATAGAAAATTTCGCTGTACAGTCGTATTGACTAAGTTAAAACTCCGATTAAATAAAAAGAAATATTCCTATTTTTGAGGGGCGTCTGTTGTTATGTACAAAAGGGAACGATACATTTTTTTACTGCGAGGGACTTTCGTGCTTCGAATTCAATATTCTGTAACAGCTCGAACAATATAGTTAGACCGTGTGGGTAGAGCTGGTCGAACGCAGCGAGTGGCTCGGGGGGCTCGAGTAGCTCGATCGGCTCGATCGGCTCGAGCGGCTCGGCGTGATCCAGTAGCACGAGCGGCTCCGATAGCTCGATCGGCTCGAGTAGCACGAGTGGCTCCGATAGCTCGATGTAACCCCGATGCTCGATGCAAAGCTCGAACGAGTGCCGAGCTTCCCGGTCATGCCTCGAGCGGGCTCGATCAAGCTCGTGCACATTCCTAGAGTGTGGCGAAATATTATGCTCGGTCTAGAAAAAGATTTTTTTTATATAAGGGGACCGTTACAGTGCGAACCAATTTTGTTCTCCTTCGGAGGGTTTTTTTATTACATTATTTCCAGTATGCACATCACTTTTAAAACCAATCTGAGACCTTTAAGTATTTTTTCTAAAAAATTATTGGCCACAATTTGCATTTGCCTTCGGTCAAATGTCCGTACGGTGCCATCATAATGAACCCTACGAACCAATTTATTTCTCCTTCGCAGCATTATTTTATTTTATCAAAAGCACTATGCCCAGCAAATTTGGAGACAATCTTACATCTCTAACTATTTATTCATCACAATTTTCCATAAAAAAATTATTTTCTCACATCTGATGTCCGTACGGTACTCCAATTAAGAATCGTGGAAACCAATTATTTTCTCTTTCACAACAATATTTCATTGCATCGAAAGCACTATGCACAACAAATTTTGAGTCATTCTGACAAATATAATTTTAATTATAAAATAATTCAAAAATAGTGGTTGTAACTAGATTTGCTTCAAAGGTTATGTTATTTAGATTTGCCAAAAATCCATTTTTCATCATGTTAAAAAAAAACTTCGGTTGTGAAAAATAAACCACGAAATATCATCCACAGATTCACAAATGTTTGCGTTTTTTATTTCGAAAATAATATATTATCACCGAAAATTATTCGCAATATTTTACCATACTTTATTCACATTCGTAATAAAAATGATAAATTTCACGTATTCACTGAAAAAATTGGTTGTAATCTCACAAAAAAGATTCATCGAATATCCAAAATAATTACAATTTCCAAAATAGAACTAAAAAAAATCGCGAGTATATATTTTTTCGTTTTATCCTATCTGTCAAACTGTGGAAGCAGATGACAATTTCGTAGCAGACGATACACAGATGCTCATACGTCGCGGCGCGCGTACTCTGTGGCCGGATGATTTTCAAATAAAAAAAAATCGACATCTCGCTTCAATCTTTGTTCCTATTTTAGGTAAATATAAATGGATTCTATGCGGTATAGCGCAGATAAAAAGTGTGCAATCATAAAAAAAAGAATTTTCTATCCTTCGACCGTCGAAGATTCATCGCAGCCGAAATCTTTGTCAATTATGTTCACCCGATTTATTCGTTTACAGTTAATAATCAAAACTGCAAATTCTTTTTCCGGCAACGTATTTTCTCCTCTTCAAAACAAGCCAAAATAAGAGTCGAAATCTTTTTTCGCTGCCGAGATATGATTATTTAAGCAAAGACTAATTTTACGAATTTTCGTCAAAAAACGAATCGTTTTTTCAAATTTCTCGAAATTGCCGTCTCTAATCCATTCCTCTCAAAGAAATCGTATTTACAAACTGACTCTCCGCGTTATTGCGCAGATAAAAAGTGTGCTATGTTTAAAAATTTAATTTTTTACACTTCGACCGTCGGAGATTCATCACATTCGAAATCTTTGTCAATTTTGTTCGCTCGATTTATTCGTTTACAGTCGATAAAAAAAACTGCGAATAATTATTCTATCGATGGATTTCGATGTAAAAACGATGTAAAAACAATTTTTTTTTTTCATATTCTCCCGTCTTGAAAAGTTTTTTTTCACGAAAAAAACAATTGTACTCTTAAAGAATGTTACGACCTGACACTTAATACACACGTATTTCAGATTTTTCTATCTTTATTTAAAATTAAACGATTTAATTTCTTTTATTATTTCCACTCGCAAAGGAAGGAGCCCAGACGCTAGATCATCCGACCGGGTAACTAATATCGAATTTCGCCAATTCGTATCCGTTCGCGGTTTTACCTAATAACTGCATAATTCTATTCTCTCTCTCGGAACACTCAGTCTTCTGTCTCATATCCAAATCAGCATTTCGAGGTTTCCGTCATGCTCGATTTACCTCTTGCTTAGCGACCGCGCGTGTCGCGCACTGTCAGCATTTTCGGCCGCTTCGCAACGGCCACTTTCATTCACTCAAAATTTTGTCTTACTTTGAATTTCAAACCGATCGGTCGGACTCACCCTAGAGCGGACACCTTCCTCTGCGATTAAGCTAGATTATAATTTAGAGTCTCGCACATTCACACACGAACACTATCGCGATAATAATTGTACGAATCATAATTTACGTTTGATTTAATAAAAAGCGAAGTTTGTTTCTCGAAACGGGAGCCTTCGATCTTATTCGAGAAACAGAACCCCTTAAAATCATTTATATTCCTGAATTACGTTGCCAAGTTAAAAGCGCGCGTGACCGCTGAGACGGACGTCCAAGTCTACGCGTACGCCGGTAAACCTCTGAGACGTAACAGAGAATTTTTTGGTGTCAGAAGTGGGATTCCTTCCTCGAGTTTCCAGTGTAACGCGTGCTAAAGTGAGTGCGTGACGTTTAAAAAGAAACAACATCGAAAGAAAATCGAAGAAAATAATCGACATCCACGGAAAAGCAGGAAGAGCACGGTGCCCATCCTGAACCGATAAGCAGATCGACCGGAAATCGACAAAATGCTGATATCTAGTTCGATGATTTTGCTGCTTCTACCGATTTTCACGTAAGTACCATCAACTTACTTTAATACGATCTGATCGTTCGACGAAAAACATCTCGTCAACCGAAAATTTCATTTTCGAGAAAATACTCGCCTAAATTGGCAAAAATTCCCAATATCCGGATCCTTCGAGTTTCGACAGTCGGAGAATCATAATACTAAAACTTGTCGATATTCTGAAATTTAACAACTTTCGAATATTAAACTTTTCACTACTCGATTTTTTTTGAATTTCTAAATTTTTCAAGTATCAAAATTTTTCGATTCTAATAATTAACAAGCGTCTCAGCGCCCTGCGGGCGCAGATGCTCTTGTTGGTGGGCTCCGCCCCCCAAACCCCCCGAAAAATGTCCCTTCGGGACATTTTTTAAGGCACTCACGGGGGTGCATGTCGCGCTACGCGCTCCGTATCGAGTGTATTTACACATCGCGCTATGCGCTACGGATGAAGTATGTTTATACGTCGCGCTCTGCGTTTCTTTTCGAAAGTACGTATGAGAGAAAAACATTTATCAGTTACGTAAATTAATTCATAGTCTTTAACCTTCGTCGAACAAAAATATTTCTTTTTTGTACCAATTGATTATTAATATTCACGACGGATATTTCCTTTTTGTTTGACGATAAATTGTCAAATATTGAGACACGAGAGAAATATAACGAATTGCACCACGTAGAAGTTGATCAAATTAATTTAACGAATCAAATCATGTCTAGTAAAGTCGTTTTATTGGCTTAAAACTTATGACCAGATTTAATGAATATAAAACAAACACACAAAACATGTACCGACACCAATACGATTACCATTTAGCATTCAGGCCAAATATTCCCTTTAAATCCTTCCCCTTCAGTGTTTTTTTTCTTCCCCATAATTGATGGAATCAGTTCGTTATTTTATCTGTAGGATATTTATGGATGCTGCAAAAAAATGCTATCTCGAGAACGAAAAAATATATCGTCTTGGTTTCTGTCTTGTATTGAAGAGGAAGTAGTACGTTACTCGAATCAAAAATTTGTCATCTTGGATAGCTCCGAAATATCTTTTTACAAATTCATGAAATTCTTGAAAAATTCGACTTTGAAGGCTCTTTGACAGTCCTCTTATAACAAGATTCATTTCTATCATTGGAGATATATTTTTTTTTCTTCTTCGTAATACATGGAATCAGCTCATTATTGTCTCTGTAGAACAGACAAGTATTGGAGACGAGAAGTTTGAGAACTTCGAAAATTTTTTTCGTTTTTCAATGAAATTTTATTGATATTTATCGTCGCTTAAAAATATCAAATTTACCATCATATCATATCGTATTTTTTTTAATTTTATTTAATCACAAACAAGGATAAGTTTCTCGGTACGGAATAACTCGTAAAATCGACAAATTCAGTGTTTTTCACTTTCTCGATAAATAATTGTTTATAATTGTTCTTTGAGAGTACAATTGTTTTTTTTTTTTTGCGAAAAAAAACTCTTCAAGACGTGAGCATATGAAAAAAATTCGTATTTCGACGAAAATTTGAAAAAATTTGAAAAAAAAAACGTTGGAAATACGTCGATAGAATAATCATTAGCAGTTTTCTTATCAAGTGTAAACGAATAAATCCAGCGAACAAAATTGACAAAGATTTCGAATGTGATGAATCTCCGACGGTCGAAGTGTAAAAAATTAAATTTTTAAACATAGCACACTTTTTATCTGCGCAATAACGCGGAGAATCAGTTTGTAAATACGATTTCTTTGAGAGGAAAGTATTAGAGACGGCAATTTCGAGAAATTTGAAAAAACGATTACTTTTTTGTCGAAAATTCGTAAAATTAGTCTTTGCTTAAAAAAATCATATCTCGGCAGCGAAAGAAGATTTCGACTCTTATTTTGGCTTGTTGTGAAGAGGAGAAAATACGTTGCCAGAAAAAGAATTTGCAGTTTTTATTATTAACTGTAAACGAATAAATCGGGTGAACATAATTGACAAAGATTTCAGCTGCGATGAATCTTCGACGGTCGAAGGATAGAAAATTCTTTTTTTTATGATTGCACACTTTTTATCTGCGCTATACCGCGTAGAATCCATTTGTATTTATGGAAAATAGGAACAAAGATTGAAACGAGATGTCGATTTTTTTTTAATTTGAAAATCATCCGGTCACAGAGTACACGCGCCGCGACGTATGAGCATCTGTGTATCGTCTGCTACGAAATTGTCATCTGCTTCCAAAGTTTGACAGATAGAATAAAACGAAAAAATATATACTCGCGATTTTTTTTAGTTCTATTTGGGAAATTGTAATTATTTTGGATATTCGATGAATCTTTTTTGTGAGTTTACTACCAATTTTTTCAGTGAATACCTGAAATTTATCATTATTATTACGAATGTGAATAAAATATGATAAAATATTGCGAATAATTTTCGGTGATAATATATTATTTTCTAAATAAAAAACGCAAACATTTGTGAATCTGTGTATGATATTTCGTGTTTTATTTTTCACAAGCGAAGTTTTTTTTTTCAACCTGATGAAAAATGGATTTTTGGTAAATCTAAATAACATAACCTTTAAAGCAAATCTTGTTATAACCACTATTTGTGAATTATTTTATAATTGAAATTATATTTGTCAGAATGACTCAAAATTTGTTCTGCATACTGCTTTCGATGCAATGAAATATTGGTGCGAAAGAGAAAAGAATTGGTTTCCAGGATTCTTAATTGGAGCACCGTACGGACATCAGATGTGAGAAAATCATTTTTTTATGGAAAATTGTGACGAATAAATAGTTAGAGATGTAGGATTGTCTCTAAATTTGCTGTGCGTAGTGCTTCTGATAAAACAAAATGATGCTGCGAAGGAGAAAAAAATTGGTTCGTAGAGTTCATTATGATGGCACCGTACGGACATTTGACCGAAGGCAAATGCAAATTGTGGCCAATAATTTTTTAGAAAAAATACTTAAAGGTCTCAGATTGGTTTTAAAAGTGATGTGCATGCTAGAAATAATGTAATAAAAAATCCCTGCGAAAGAGAACAAAATTGGTTCGCTCCATCTAAAGTTACAGTGTGATACGGACGTCCGAGAAGAAAAATTCAGCCAAAAAGTTGTTTTCATTGCACCGCAGGCTAAAAAAAATATTTCTGTTCATCGCAGTCACCTCAAAGTAACTACGCATGATGTTGGAGATACACTGAAGGAAATGGTGAAAAATAAAAATTTTTGGAGTATGCGCTGCGGAGTAACCCCTTCGACAGACTCCGAAGAGCAACGGATGGTCATTTTAATAGGCACTCTTTGCCTATTGTTATAGTGAGTGCCTAAAAATTGTCATCTTTTCCAAATATCTAAATTTACCAATTTTCAATAATTTAAATATTTATTTTTTCAAACGATTTAAATTTTCAATATACAAATTTTAATTTTCTGTATTTTTAAATTTTCGAATTTGTCCAAAATTTAAACTTTTCAATTTACAATACTCAATCTTTTAAATCTTTCAAGTTTGAATTTTGTGTTTTTCAAATAATTAAATTTTGCGATCTACAATATCGCATTTCGCAAATTTTCGATTTTCAATTATCTGAAAATTACAATTTTCGTAGTTTTGCAGTTTTCAATTTTCAGCTAGTCGAATTGACAATTTTCGCAATTTTTTATTTTTCGACAATTTAATTGTGTGAAATTTATTGTTCCCGAAATTTTTTATTTTTTAATTTTTCAACTACTAGGAAATTTCTAATCTCCGAAATTTATAATTTTGCAAATTTTAAATTATTCGAGATTTACAATCTCCAAAATTCTTAATTTTTTTTTCAATTATTTGAAATTTTTATTTTTCGTGAATTTTTATTTTGTCAATTGTCCTATCATTTGAAGGTCGACATTCTCCCGATTTTTCAACTCTACTGCCAAATATTTGTAGAGACTACCGATGTCGATCCGTAATAGGAGAAACAAAAAAAAATCGTCCTTTTATTTCTTAATTCGAATTCCTTTTTTTTCTCTTTTTCGAATTTTTCAGTTTTTCGATTTTTCAAATATTTCGATTTTCAACATTTGATTCTCTAAAATTATCGGATTTTTCAATTTCTTTTTCGGGTACTTGAACATTATTTGCGATTCATAACGCTTAATCTTCTGAAATCTTCAATATTCGAATTTTTCTGATACTACGATTTCCAAATTTTTCCGAATTCCTGAAAATATATATATATATCAGTCAACGTTGAACGCAGCCCACTAGGGACTGGAGTTCCCGAAATCGAATAAAGTCGAGTAGCATCTTCTGCCTTAAAAATTATCTATATCATAAATTGCATAAAATAATATGGCTCGACGCCCGGATATTCCCGAACAATTCCTCGACGATCACCCCCACGACGGACTGAATCCCCATACGTACTTGCATATGGGATCCCACAGTAACAACCGATTAAATCAAAGAGCGTACTCGATGGATAACCTCCTGGCGGGAGATCGATCGATGAACGCAACGAATCAAGCGTACAATAACTACCATCGAGCAAACCGGATGTTACAAGACTTTGACACATTGTGGACGCCCCAATCAAATAGACAATAAAATATGCAAAACGTGCCGCAAATCCCGCGACAGAGCACCCCAAATCCACAACAAAACCCGCGAGTTCGTTTCAACGAAAGTTGGGGAGCGAGCGATTTCAATCAACCGCAGGAAACAAATTTACCTCACCGCCCCGCTCCACCCCCTCCGAGCGACCTCGAGATGGTCTCAAACTTCCGCCGAATGACCGTCCGAAGTGATAACGACTGGCTGATGAAAGCACTGTACCCGATCCCTTGCTTTGACGGAAAAAATATACCGATCGAGGAGTTTATATCAGACGTACAGTACGCGATGTCCACTCTGGACGTTAGCGACTTCGTAAAGTTTCGTTACTTACTATTCAATAAATTACAGGGTGACGCTCGCGCTCAAACTCATCCGAAGCGCAGGATATATACCTCCGTACAGGAAATTTTAGACGATTTAGAAAACCTATATTCCCATAAAAAGGACGAGCTCACGCTTCAGGTAGAATTAGCGAACATCGCACAAGGCACCGACGAATCGCTAAACGATTACGCGGCCCGCGCCAAACGAATTACTGAGCGGCTGCACCGTTGCGCTGCTCAGGGTCTTGATCGCTCTAGGGAAGTAATACGATCACTTCAAGAGAGTCACACGAAAAACGCCGTCAGTAGGTTTGTAAAGGGACTGCACGAATGCATCAGCGACGCGGTTTTGAATAAAAATCCGAAAACAATTGAACAAGCGATAGCCTACGCACAAGAAGCACAAGAGATCTACGAAGATCGCGAAAAAGTCCGAAAAAATCGCGCTAAATACGATCTAAAAAACTCAAAAAAACACAAAATCATTGAAGAATTGGCTGCCGTGGACGGACGCGAATATCGGGTAAACGTCAAAGCAACGAATCGCCCCAGTCGAAAACGCGAAAGGGAAGAATTTCGTCACAGGGAAAACCGCGAAGATGACAACTCGCGTTCCCGGTATTACTCGCGCTCGCACTCTCGTTCGCTCTCCGGCTCAACCGCACAGGTGCAATACACGGACTCAAAAGAGATAATTCCGTTTTGCATCTATTGCAAGAGCGAAACTCACGTAATCGATAACTGTTGGAGACTCCAAAACCGCCGATATTACGAAGATTTAGAACGCAGGGGAAAGAGAGACGATTCGCGCCCCCGACGTCACAGCCGCGAAACCGGTCGAAAGAGTCGCCACTCTAGCAGCGATTCAGAAGACCAACAAAAAAATCGAACTCGCGACTACTCGCGGGAAAATTATCGCAGAACACAACTAAAAAAACGGGACTCCTCTCGCGATGGATATCGCTCCGATTCGCGTCAAAGGAGAGACGATTTTAAGACTAACGATAAACATCGCCACCCCCGCCGTTACCAACGTGACGAATCGAAGAAAAATACCAATGCAGACAAACGAAAGGAGAAAAGACTACGTTTTTCTTCCTCCGACTCGAGCGATGCCGAAGACTACCCGAATACGCGAAATAGGAAAACTACCGACGAATCAAAAATAAAACAAAAATCGGGTAAATCTCGCAGTGTCTCTCGAGACAGCAAAGGCCCACAAGATTCACGTTCCTCCAAGAAGAGCAGAGATAGTTCGGCTAACCGTGGCCGTACCTCGGACTCTTCGTACACTTCTCAAAAATCGAACTCAGAGAATTTAAACTCCAAGGGGGCTCGGCGAAGCGCGACGCCGAGCGACAACGAGGAAGCGCAGAAACAGCTGAAATCCATCAAGCTAATATATCGAAGCTGTCATACAGACCTGACAGCGTCGTCCGACTCGGATGCGCAAGCTTGAAGGGAGGCGAAGGAAAATTCTACATAGATAACGGTTGCGATATTTCGGTTATCAAACGCCGTTTCCTCCTACCCGGCATAGAATTTAATCGCAAATTAAAATACGAAATAAACGGTGTAATGGAAGGTACCACTCGTTCACTGGGTTCAATCGAATTACATGTGAACGGTTTAGCAGGCGAGTTCCAAGTCGTCAGGAACGATTTTAGAATAGCCGAAGATGGAATTATTGGCCGTGATTTCTTTAGAAAACACAAAGCCAGTATCAGCTATAGCAAAGGAGGAATATGTATTCCGAAACCGTATCAAATAATACCGTTTATCGAAACAGAAGTGGTCACTCTACCTGCACGAACCCGAAAATTGATGAAAATCGAAATTACGAACGATCTGCAAGAAGGCTACATCGCTAATATCGCGTTTGGAAAAGGAATTTACTGTGGAAATGCCGTAGTCAAAAACCACGGCGGAATCGCGTATCTATTCGCGATAAATTCCACAGACGAAGAGATAGGATTCGTCGTACCTCGAATCAAGATAGTACCATTCGAGGAATACGTAGAAGCCGACGCTGAAGAACCAACGATCGTCGAACAAGCGCGAATAGCACGAATCGAGTCCGATTCGAGCGAGAGAGTGAAGAAGCTACTCCCATTATTACGCTTGGATCATCTCACGCAAGAAGAACGCGAACACGAGATGTCTCTTGTAAAAGAAAATTCGGGAATTTTCCATTTACCCGACGAAGATCTTGGCAAGACAAACGTAGTCAAACATCAGATCTATACGACCGATGAACTACCGATCAACACGAAGCAGTATCGATTTCCGCAAAACATGAAGGAAGAAATAAACTCCCAGGTGAACGATATGCTGAAGAAAGACATCATTCAGCCTTCAACATCACCGTTCAACTCACCGATCTGGATCGTCCCGAAAAAGGCGGATTCCAAAGGGAAAAAACGTTGGAGATTAGTAGTGGATTTTCGGAAATTAAACGAGAAAACGGTCAAAGACGCGTATCCGCTACCGAACATAACGGATATCCTGGATCAACTGGGCAATGCGCGATACTTTTCGGTCTTCGACCTTGCCTCAGGATTCCACCAAATCCCAATGGAGCCGTCGGATCAACAAAAGACAGCGTTTTCCACACCTCACGGCCACTTCGAATTTAATCGCATGCCGTTCGGTTTAAAAAACGCTCCAGCCACCTTTCAACGGCTCATGGATCAGGTTCTCTCCGGATTGCAAGGTAACGAGATGTTCGTCTACCTCGACGATATCGTAATATACGCGAACTCGTTGGAAGAGCACAAGAAAAAATTTAGACGACTAGCGAAACGCCTGACAAAAGCAAGACTGTCACTACAACCTGACAAGTGCGAGTTCCTACGACCAGAAGTTGTATACCTCGGTCATATAATTGGACGCGACGGCGTGAAACCAAATCTACAGAAGCTCGACGCCGTGAAGAAATTCCCGATCCCCAAAAATGTGAAAAATATTAAGCAGTTTTTGGGACTCGTCGGTTATTATCGCCGATTTATCGAGAACTTCGCGCTGATTGCGAAGCCCTTGACGAGTCTACTCAAGAAAAACGTATCTTTCGAATGGAAGGATGAGTAACAAAAGGCTTTCGAGGAACTATGCGACAAATTGTGCGAAGAGCCAATATTACAATATCCAGATTACACGAAACCGTTCATCATTACCACCGATGCGTCAGATTACGTGCTTGGTGCCGTTCTTAGTCATGGCGAAGTAGGCAAGGATCTCACGATAGCCTATTTATCGAAAACGCTTTCCGAAACTCAGACTCGCTACGATGCGACGAAGAAAGAGATGCTCGCGATCATCTACGCATTAGAACAATTCCGATCCTATATTTATGGAAGAAAATTCACTCTCGTCACGGATAATAAACCACTCACCTGGATAAAGAGGCTGAGCGATCCGACTTCACAGTTGCATGGGGAATCCTTCCCATGCCTGGGGCATGGGAAATCCTCGATGGGTGTGATTACGAAATCAAGCATAAACCGGGGAGGTCAAATACAAACGCTGACGCTCTCTCACGAAATCCAGTGGAGGAACCACCAATACGCTCCGCTATAGTTCGCTCATTGAGAGCGAAGAAGAGAGCCCGTATTAGCTCTGAGGATGAAGTATCACCACCCAGAAAAAAATCGCGAATAACACCTCGCGAGCCATCTCCCGATACTTTGACGATAAATCAACCGAGACTCGCGGATTATTCATCTAGCTCGGACTGGGAATCTTCTCCCTCCGATAGCCGCGAAACCGAAAGCGACATGAGAAAGCGAAGATTCGGAAGACGCTTCGAGATCTCGGCACCGCGTGGCGATAGAAGATCCGCAGAAAAAATTTTAAAGAGAAGCTACGAGCCAGCGGAACCCGAAGACGACGCGGAAACACCCAAACGTCTGCAAAGGCGAAAGAAAAAATCCCAGCACGATGAAGACGAACTCTGGTGGGACAGTGAAGGCACAGAATGGGACGCTCAGTATACAGACTACACGCGAACACCGCCGTCAAGCGGACGAAAAACTGAGCGTAATTCTATCTCGAGGCCAACAAATGAACAACAGAGTCCTTCAGTTTCCCCACAGGAATTAAACAGTTACCTGCAAACAGCAGGGGAGGAGGAACAACGAGTAACTGGCCCGCTAAGCTCGATGTACGAACCGGAGGACGAAGAGGAAACCTCCGATTTAGACTTCGAAACGGAAAATACGCAAATTACAAATGAAGAAATACCAATACCCAATATTCGGTGGCAGTACCTATGGGTAACACCACCGCAAAAGACGTTGCCACGGCCCTCGCAATGAAATTCATATGCATTTACGGAGCGCCGAAGATCATCGTCTCCGATAGGGGAACAAATTTCGTGAGCGAAATTTTTAAGGAATTCACGAGAATTTTCCAGATAAAGCACTACACAACGACCGCCTACCATCCGCAATCCAATGGTTCACTGGAAAGAAGCCACCACGTGCTGACTGAACATCTAAAACAACATATTGGAAATCGCGGTAACTGGGACTACTGGGTCCCTTCAGCAATGTTCGCGTATAATATTAGCACCCACGAAGGCACTAAATACGCACCATTCGAACTCGTGTTTGGAAAAACCGCGAGAATCCCTTCGCAATTTAATTACGAGCCGAAAGGGTTAGTGAGCGATCGGAATTTCGACGAATATTTCTCCGACCTGATCGCAAAATTGAAGTTAAACAACGAATCGGCTCGCGCGAATTTAATAAAAGCAAAGGAACGATCAAAAACTTACTACGACCGAAGAGTGAGAAAACATACGCACGAAATCGGTGATTACGTATGGCTCGAAAAAACCAGTGAAAACAGGAAAATTTGATGTGGAATATGTAATGGATGGCAAGGTGCGCGGATACTTGAGTTAAATAAAGAAGACTGAAATCGAGTAAACTACTAATAGCAAATATTTTATTAGTCGTAGATTAGGGAAATATAGGGAGAGTGTACCGTCTTACACAGTTGGTGGTCGGAAATGAACTAACTAATCAGGTGACGAAGCAAAGGGCTTCGACGCCGGTAACTTGTATTGTTGCGCGCGTGGGGTATACCTCCGCGCGCTGATAAGGGCCGTCGCGCGGATGCTGTTCGCGCGACGGCTTGACCGTTGCCGTGAGACGGCGATCCAATTGTCGCTCTCACGGCAAAAGTGCTGACGGCAAAAATGCAAGTTATCTCGCTTCTCAAAAGGAGAAGCGAGTATGACGAAATATTATGCCTATTGTCTTAGAAAAAGATTTTTTTTGCATAAGGGGACCGTTACACTCCCCCCCCAGAAAAATTTAGCGATGCTCCTGCATCGCGTGTTTACATAATATTTCGTTTTAGTGTGAGTCTATACAATTTTGAAAAACTAGATATTTTGGTTTGCATTTTTTTTGTAATTGTGTGTGTGTGTGTGTATTTTTATATTTGTGTTCTTTTTTTTTGTCGTTGAGTTGTCCAAAATTTCTTCTTTGTTTTGTAGTCTAATGATCCGTTGTCCAGTTTCCATTTTAATTTTGGTGTCGTCCGTAATTTTATATAGTTATGTTCCAGATTATGTCCCTTGGTTTTATTAATTGTTATTATGGTTGCTGTTGAATCCTGTAATAAGACTAAGAAACTTTTAGTTGTTCGGGTTAGTAGGGGTGGTTAAGTTATTATGAGTAGGTTAGGTTAGGAATAATAATATACATATAGGTAAATTCAGTAAATTTTTACGGATAAGGAGAAATATTGCTCCTCTTCTTTTTTTTTATTATTATCTCCTGTGGCTTTTTCTCTGTATTAATTTCCAATCCTTACTTTATCTGTTCCAAACTTGTATTTGTATATTTTTTTTTGTTTTATGCTGGATGTAATGAATTTCCATTTTTGTTGTAATTTGCTTGTTGCATGGTTCCTGTAACAGCCTAAAAATCTGATTAATGGTTAGTTAGTAGGTGAGACATGTTATGTTCTGGGATTTGGTTCGCTTGGTATAGCGATTCTGGAAAGAGGGTAGAATGTGTGTGTATATATATATTTTTTTTTAATAAAAAACGAGTTTCGAGTTTTTTGTTTATTTTGGGTTTTTTTTTTTATTAAATTCAAAAGTTTATATATATATATAAGTTGGCAAAAATTGGTAATAATAAAGAAAAAAAAAGTTTTAATTAAGACATTTGATTGTTGGTATATTTTCTGATTAGTTGTGGTTTTTTTGTTATTTGATTATTAATATATTTTTTTTTTTATTTTAAGTTTAGGTAGATTATTTTAAGGTAGTATATAAATGATTATTATTTAAGTAGTTTATATTTTGAGAATAGTACATTATTATTGGAGTAGTATTATTCGTATGTCTGTCGTGTTTACGTTAGTTGTCTGTCTTTTTACGTTTGTTGTCCTTTCGTCCCAGTGTTTCCGCTAAAAAGAGTTTTGTGCGTACATGGTTGGAAATTCGTCTGAGTATGTCTGTTGGTTGTTTATAAATCCAATCTGTGACAGTCTGTTCTGTCAATTGTACTGTTGTCAGTTGGTCTATAGTCTGGGTTTGAGCGTCGACTGTATTTGTCAGTGGCAATGTCGCTACGGAGTCGTCGGATGTCGTGGAAAGGGGTGGAGGTGATCCAGGTGGGGTTGTGGGGTTATAAAGGATAACGGAAGGGGAGGCTGGGCCGTCCGAATCTGTTTCTGTCTTGATTTGGGCGTCTGTTTCATTTTCGTTGGTTTCCATTAGTATGGGCGTTTCGTCGGTGTCTGTGTAGTTGTTTTGACCGTGCTTTTGTCGAATCTCCCATATTGAAAAGCGCGGTAGTCTTTCTCCTTTTAGTACGCGGAGGACATATTCGGAGCACCAAAGTAGGTGCTCGAACATGTCATCCGCGCTTTGGAGCTTATTACATAGTGGACAAGCGTGGATGTCGCCGCTTATACTTGACATCCTACTCTTTAGGCTTGTCAAGCAATTTCCGAGGTGCAGCCAGCATTTTCCCGCCGACTCCTGGTTAATTGCGCAAATGGGGCACTGCCATATTCCGCTCATTTTGTTGTTACTGTATGAATTTAAAGTATTTAATTTGTTAGAGTTATACCAAATGAAATTATATGACCCTTGTTAGCACAAGTGTTTTGCGTGTACATGCGTGTATGTGTGAAGTTTTGTTAGTAAATCATGCGTTATTTTCCCAATAACTATAAAATGTATAAAATAATGAAGATATGGAAAAAAGATTATTATCGCTTGGCGTTTTTTGTTAAGTTATGAAGTGCTTTTCTATGGCAATTCGTCTCGGTTAAGGTATGTTAGCGCATAGACTGGTTTACGTTCTAATTGTGGTGGCGCTTCAGTGATAATGGCTACCTCTCGGCTAGTGGTTGCCGTGGGTTTCGCTGTTTCAACTAATTCTATTGGTTGTCGATAATATGAAACGACCTTATTCTGTGATTCATTAATGATCCTTGGGTGTTTTTGTTTCCTTCGTTTTGTTATACATGATAATATTTTTCGTAGACTTGATATTTTACTGAATAGCGAGAATTTCCAACCGACTGTTAGCAATAACATGATTGTACCTATGGAGATTCCTCCATATTTAAATATTGACTCTAATGTTGAGACTCGGTGGCCTAAATAATGCGTTTTTGATAGTTCTTTTGCTTTGACGATTACGGCTTTTAAGGCTACTTCGTTTTGGGTTAAGTCGTCGTTTATTGAATCCAGGTTTGAAAGTCCTGTAAATGTTTCGGTTTCCGTTAGAATCTCTGTTATGTTTACGTTTTCTATATTCGCTATTGATTTTTCGATCATTCCGGTTATATTTAATACTGAGGTATGTGGGAAATCTGTTTCGATCGAGGAGGTTATCTCTGTCGTCGGTGTCAATGTAGTTGTACGCGTTTTGACTTGACAAAAAGGTTTGATTTGAATAATTCCGGTATCGATTAATGTTTTTATAGCTGAGTCTCGATTGTCGCAGAGAAAGTATAATGTTTCGGTTTTCGGTGCAGCGAACAACCATGCGTTAGTGTTTTGGATTTTTATCCAATGTGTTTGTTTTAAAGTTTTTAGTCTGACATCACATGTCTCGAAATTGTCAAACTGCGCATTAACTATTAGTTGAACTTCGCATTCGGATTCGTCGTTAATCTGTCTTATTTGATACGTTTGTTTACAAATGTAATGGTTTCTGGTAAGTATGCATTCGTCTAGATTTTCTATATTGAAGTAATTTTCGAAATTGTCTGCGATAGCTGTATATAGAATTGCCGGTTTGATATATGCGAAAGTTGAGTTTTTTGTTGTTGCAAGTTGACGGATTGGTAATGACAAATGTTGATATAATTTGTAGATTGTTAGGTCCAAAAGAGGGATTTTGATTACATAAACTAGTTTTTCGCCGTTATGGTATACGCTTAATTTACATGTTTCCAACAATTCAGGTGCATGTTCTGCGTTAGTTGGTACTGGAAATTCTGTGTTTGGAGACGATTTTTTGATAGCTTCCGCGCTTAATAGAATTTTCTTCGTAGTTAATAATTTAGGGTGAATTTGACCGATTTTTGCAAAAAGAACTGCGTTAGTGAGTATCTCGATATCGAGTTCTAACTCTGTTAGATCCTCTTCGATTTGAGTTACGAATTGTATTGCCTTTTGATTTAATTCGAGAACGTGGACTTCCTCTCCGAGTGCAATGACTACTGTGTTTAACTTTTGCATTTCTGCTTTTACTTTTTTTTCTAGATATTTGATTTCTTTTTGGATTGTGTCGAAGCCTGATTTTACTATGTGTGTTTGATTTTGTAGAATTTCTGTGAGTTCTAAGGTTGTGTTTCCTAGGGCTTCTATTTGTGAGTTTATTCTATCGGCGTCTTCGCTGTCCATTGTTCCGAAAAGAATTTTGTTGATTTTTGCGACAAACTCGAAAGGTGCTCGTTTTTTACGATTAAGTGTGGTTCGGGTTTGTGATGAGGGGATTAATTCCTCTAAGATTGTTTCGGTACTTTCGAGAGTGTCCATTCGCGAGATCATAGATGATAATTGTCCTTTTATGTGGCATCGCTTTTCCAACGCAGAGCAGAATCGAACTGCTGCCAATAGATTTTCTCTGATTTGTAGACGTCTGGTCGAAAGTCCGTGTGTATTGATGTAGGTTATTAGTGTCCATGTTGTATGATATGAACGAAGTCTACCCAATGGTTCCGAATATAGGCCTGCATTTTCCGTAAATGGAGTGATCTTGAAAGCGTCGTTTGGGGTCGCTTTCGCTAGAGTGGCGTGACATCTGCAACATACGCCATTTTAATCTTATCTACGTGATCTGTTCTAGGTTTTTTGTCGATCTGTAGTGTGACGTTATGATTGTTTTCGTGGATTTGTATGATTTTATATGGGCCTAACCAGTCTTTGTCAAATTTACTTTCTTTTCGCTCGTTTTGTAAAAATACGAGTTGGCCTATCTCGTAGGTAGGTTCCGTTACCCTTTTGTCGTAATATTTTTTATTGCGTTCTTTCGCTCGTAACGCTTTTTCAAAGGCTAATTGACTCGATTCTATCATGTTTCGATTAAAATCGATCATGTAGTCGTCGTATGTTATTGTTTTTTCGGGTGGTGGAAATTCTGACGGTGTACGGGCTTTCCTACCGAAAACTAGTTCGTACGGAGTAAGTCCTGTACTTTCGTGCACACTAGTATTATATGAGAATGTTGCGAGAGCTACTACCTCGTCCCATTCTCGGTCAGTTGTTACGAAATGTTTTATGTACTCTTTGAGTGTGTGATGACTACGTTCGATGGCGCCATTAGATTGTGGGTGATATGCTGTTGTTCTCTGTTGTTCGATTTGGAAAAGCTGTGCTACGTTTTTAATTGTATCCGACATGAAATTAGTACCTTGATCTGTTAGTATTGCGCGTGGCGCACCGAAAGTTGATATTAATGATGCTGTAAGCGCTTTGGCTACATGTACTGAAGTTTGGTGTTTTAGTGGGACTGCGATGCTAAATTTGCTGAATAGATCGATCATTGTTAATATGTAAACGTGTTCACTTTTTGTCGGGTGCAATGGTCCTACTATGTCGATTGCCACTCTGTCGAACGGTACCGCGGGTGTATCTGTGATGATCATTGGAGCTTTGTTTTTTACTCTAACCAATTTGTCTTTTTGGCAAACTATGCAATATTTGATGTACTCTTTGACATCGCTTCTCAGTCCTTGCCAGAAGTATTGCGATGCAATGCGCTTGTATGTTTTCGTGACGCCCTGGTGACCTCCTACTGCTGATCCGTGGAGTTCTTTTATGATGTTTTTTCGCTGTTCAACTGGCGGAACTGTCACGATACCTTCGCAAAGAGTGAACGTTATTTTTGAATTGAACGCTATCGAACGGATATATGTTTTGATGCTACTCCATTGGAATGCATCGATGATCCCTGGATCTTTTGAGATCGAGCAAGATGTAATTTTCCTCTGTTGTAGAATTTTTATTAGTGTTTTCAAACACTTTTCAATCATGATTGCGCTTATCGTATCTGATTGTTTCTCCTTACAGAACATGGAAATGTAGTGTTCTGTACCGATTTCGGTTATTATTATGTTTCCGGCGCGCGGTTTTTGTTGTAGAAACATATTTTTATCGATTCTCCTTTTCTCGATAAGTAACTTTGCGACCATAGTATCCATGGCGCAGTCGGCGGACAAAAAATGTGCCAATGTATCCTTCCTAGTCCCAATGTTTTCCTGCGTTATAGTGATGTTATTCTCTATTTGTACGTCTTCCGTTATTGTTGGTCGTCTGTTTTTTTACGTTAGCTGTTTACGATGGTACCCTGTTGGTTGGTAGTTCGAATCGGTGTCTGATTCGTAATCAGAAGACGTTACTGAATCGTTGTCTCGCACATTTGAAGGTTGGATATTTTGAATGCCTGACGGGCCTGCGAAATCGTCGAATCCCTGAGTAAAGTCGGGCAGGGCTTGGATGATCGGTGATTGATTTTTGGAGGTTGTTGGTTTATTAACCTGTTCCGTAGTGTTTACTACAGGTGGAGGACGTTTTTGCTGATAAATTTCTTGCCGTAGCCGTGATTTCTTACTTTGGCTTGAACGCTGTCGTTTCGGTCTTTTGATTATTTTTGATTTGCCTTTATGAGCTGGCGCTAGAGGTGGTTTTTTCGATTTTGATGCCTTTTCCGTTGGGGGTTGTTTTACTGGGGAATGTATGATTATTTGAGGGGTTTCGGAATCTGGAACTATTGTGGATTCAGGTTGGGTTGTTTTTTGTTCTGTTGGAAAATCTATAATTGTTTGTGCGGTTTCGGAATCGGAAATTATTATGGTTTCGGGTTGGGTTATTTTTTGTGTTTTTTCGGCTATTCTCTTACTGCGTCTTGTTGGTTCGCAGTGTAACTTTGGTTTTCTAGTGCGTTTAACTATTTTCTTTAAAGGGTTTTTTGTTGGAGATCGAAATGTTGGAGTCACTACCTCCTTACTAGTTGCCTTATCTCGTTCCTCCGATATTCGAGGTTGGGCAACCTCGCGAGAATCTGATGTTGTTGGTTGTGGATTTTGTTGTAGATCCTGTTGAGTGTCTGAAGGTGACCTAAATGTTGGTTCCGGTTGCGGTTTATTACTACTCTCGTCCTCAGTTGAGTCCTGTATGATCATCGATAACGGTTCAGCTTCGCGTTCCGTCGGGATTTCGTCAGACGATTCCATTTCTATTACCAATTCGTTTTCCGTGGTTAGTTCCATGTCGCTTATATATTTACCCTGATCCTTATTTTCCCGCCTCATTGGGCTATATTCGGGCCGCTTTGGGCTATTTTCCCGCCTCTTTGGGCTGTATTCAGGCCTCTTTGGGCTATTTTCCCGCCGCTTTGGGCTATATTCGGGCCTCTTTGGGCTATTTTCCCGCCTCTTTGGGCTGTATTCGGGCCTCTTTGGGCTATTTTCCCGCCTCTTTGGGCTGTATTCGGGCCTCTTTGGGCTATTTTCCCGCCTCTTTGGGCTGTATTCGGGCCTCTTTGGGCTATTTTGTTTATTATTAGTATTTTCTATTTGTTCCTCCTCTTCTCGCTCCGTCGAGCTATCTTCTTCTACGGTTAAGAAATATCGGCCAGTTATTCCTTCACTTTTCCAGGATCGTTTGCCGGATCGTTTTTTGGCTCGCTCATTTTTTGATGAGCCCCTGGTTTGTTCTCTGGACAGTCTATCTTGTGCTCGCAATTTTTGCGATGATGTCCAGCGTTCCATTAGTTTTTTTCGTATGGAACTCTTGAGTTCTATTTCGTTGTCGGACGGTTCTGATTGTGGTGTCTCGTCATCAATGGACGAATCGATTATTGGTTCACTCTCCCTAATTTTTGTGTTTGTTGGTGTTTGTTCTGTTTGTTTGGTTTTTAACGTGGTTTCTTCCGGTGGTTGCAAGTTCGTTTTTTGTTCGGGCTCCCTAGGAGCAACGTTCGGTTGTC
Source organism: Cryptus viduatorius (assembly GCA_964006125.1). NCBI lineage: Eukaryota > Metazoa > Arthropoda > Insecta > Hymenoptera > Ichneumonidae > Cryptus > Cryptus viduatorius. Next base: position 16,139,302 of record OZ023224.1, on the reverse strand, counting down.
CTGAAGTTTTTGTTTCTATTTCGCTTTGCGGTTGTTGATATGTGACTTGATCTTCGTCTGAGTTATCAGCGCCCTGTTGAAGGGTTGGCTTCTTCTTTGGAGCTGGATTGCCTGAGCTTTCGTCCGTTGATGAACGATACCGAGGCTGAGAAGATTTATTAAGGATCAATTTGGGTTTTTTCGTATCTGGTTTTATACAATCCTCTGAAGAGTTTTCACGGGGCCTAATTGGCATTACATCAACGGGATTTCTTGATAACGCGTCGGCAACTACGTTTTGTTTGCCTGATTTGTGACGGATCTCGAAATCGTACCCGTTAAGTATGATAAGCCATCGCTGCAATTGTTGCGGCGGATTAGGTTTGTTTATAACGTAGGTGAGCGCTCTGTTGTCGGTCACCAACGTGAAATGTTGACCGTAAAGATACGTGTTAAAATATTGTACTGCGTCAACTATCGCGAGCAGTTCTTTTTTCATTGTGTCATACGGAATTTCAGTTCGTTTTAAAGCCCTCGAAAAGAATCCGACCGGGTGATCGAATTCGTCCTTGACTTGACTTAAAACCGCACCTAACGCGTAATCGGACGCGTCGGTCGTTAGTGTGTACGGTTTGTCAAAATCAGGGTAGATCAAGATTGGTCTGGCTGAGATTTTTTGTTTTAGGAGAACGAATGCTTCTTGACATTCGTCTGTCCAATTGAACTTCTCGTTTTTGCGTAATTGTCTCGTTAATGGAATTGCGATTTTGGCGAAATCCTGAACGAATCGTCGATAGTAGCCTGCAAGCGCTACAAATTGCTTTATCGCCTTTTTGTTTATAGGTGGCGGAAAGCGCAACACTGCGGATATGTTTCGTTCGTTAGGACTTATTCCGTCTTTAGAAATTATGTGGCCCAAGTATGTCACTTCTCTGTTCAGGAAGTGGCACTTGTCGGTTTGGAGGGTTAGTCCTGCTGCAGTCAGCCGTTTTGCTAACCCTCTGAATTTGTTTCCGTGGTCTTCGATGTCGATCGCATAGATTACTATGTCATCGAGATATACGAATAAATCTGTGCCTTGGAGTCCGGACAGCACTACGTCCATGAGTCTTTGGAACGTTGCTGGAGCATTGCGGAGTCCAAACGGCATGCGCTGGTATTCGTAATGCCCATGCGGTGTTGAAAAAGCTGTTTTTTGCCTATCTTTTGGGTGCATTGGTATTTGGTGAAAACCAGATGCTAAATCGAAAGTTGAAAAATATTTCGCATTGCCCAACTGATCCAGGATATCTATAATATTCGGCAGTGGGTACGCGTCTGGCGTTGTTTTTTCGTTCAGTTTTCTGAAGTCAATTACTAATCGCCATTGTTTATTCCCCTTTGAATCTTCTCTCTTCGGTACTATCCACACTGGGGAATTGTACGGAGAGAGAGAGGGTTTGATGATTCCCTTATCGAGCAAATTTCTGACTTGCCTCTGTAACTCGATTTTTTGAGTCTGGGGAAAACGATATTGTTTGGTGTTTATCGGTCTCTCGTCTGTTGTATGGATCTCGTGACTGATGATTGTCGTGGATCCGAGAGTGTCTCCGGGAAGACAGAATAAATGTTGATATTCACCGATTAGTTGATGTACGTGATCCCTTTCTGTTTCGTTAAGGTGTTCAAGATGTAGTAGTTTTTTCAATTCTTCTAGCCTATTTTTATTACCGATCTCCGCTGAACAAATTTCTGCGCTATTATGAGCGTCCTCTGTTTCGTCGTCGTACGGAAGATCTGAAATTTGTTCGAACGGGTGCAAGTATATTGGCTGAAGAATTAAATTGATTTTGCACGTATTGGCGTTTATGACGCAAAGGTACGCTATGCCATTGTTGTTTTTGACAACTGCGTGACCCATATATATGTTTTTTCCTGCGTCGATTCTCGAAATGTATCCTTCCTCGAGATCTGTCGGCCTTAGACGCACTGGTATGGCGACCTTGGATCGAGGAGGTAAAGTTATTCGTTCGAATGTTTCGAACGGTATGACATGATCTGCGAATTTGATGCACGATTCGCTATAGAGGAGGTCTGCGGGAGTGTCTCTAAAGAACACGTCTCCGAGGATAGCATCCTGCAAAATCGGGAAATTGTCCTCGATTGCATGGAATTCGATAGTGAATTCCTCTATGCGGATGTAACATCGGCCTATTGTGCGTGCTTGCCCTGAGGTGATACCCGCGAGTACGTATATCATGGTTTCATCGACCTCGGTGTTTCGCGCAAGGCTCGACTTTTTTATGAGGTTTATCTCTGCACCGGTGTCTACGAGAAACAGCGTTTCTTTCGTGCGTAGATCGGGCGAGAGTATTTTCACCGTTGGTGGTTTATGCCTTTTTGTTAAACCTAAATTAATCCTAGCTTCCTTAACTATTATCTTTACATTATTTACATTTTTTTACATTACATTATTTTTACTTTACATTATTTACATTTTTTGAGAGGGGGGTATCCCCTGTTTTTGTCGTCTCTGTCCTGGGCGCGCTTAATTCTGACCTCCCGTCGCGCTGTTCCGGGAGGTAGAATTCGGGTTTTTTTTTAATACGTTTTGCAGTGCCTCTTCTATTTGAGACAGGTCAAAATCGGACTTTTTCGAATTGCGATTTCCTCTATTCCTAGAGTTATCGCGACTATCTGTGTCACGAGAGTTACCTCGTTGAGTTGAGTTATTGCGGTCTCGCGAACCGCTCCGATTTCTCGAATCGCTATGATCTCGAGAGTCGTTTCGATTACGGGAGTAGTCTCGTTCGTATCGATCGCGTTGTCGACCACGCGAATCGTCTGAATTGCGAGATCTATCCCTACTGTTGTTGCGCGAGTATCGGTTGCGTGAATTATCTCGCGAATCACGCGAATTGCTTCTATAGTAGCGACTTCGCGAATTATCATAACTCCGTCTACCGTGCCGTACCGTTGTTTCGATTATTACGCGAGTTTGAGCGATCGCGGTTTCTCGAATCTCTGTTTTGCGAACTATCTTTTGACCGTCCGCTTCTACGACGATCTTTGACATATTCGCGAGTGCGCTTTATCGTGAAACATTCGGAGGTTTCATGAGTGCGGTTTTCGCCGTGAACCTCGCAATATTTTATATCTTGTTTTTTCTCAATGATTTCGTCGAGTTCGTCTGTGATGGACGCGAACCTTACCTTGGCCTGTGCTTTTACGTCGATTTTTTTTCCTTGGTGGATCTCCTGTCTGCGAAGCAATTCTAGCTCGATTGACTCTGCAGCTGCTATTGCTTCGTCTACTGTTTGCCATGATTTATGCATTAAAAGATTACCGATCTGATCCGAAAGTCCGCGGATGTAAGCTTTAATAACTGCTTTATCGACTTCGCTGATTCTGTTTGCTAGATATGTCTGTTGTGCGGCGGACTTGTAGACCTCGCCTAGGCGGTCGTGTATGCGTTTAGCTATTTTTCGCGTGCGTGCTGAATATGTTTTTACCGGTTCATTGTAATTTTGAACGTTAGTTTTTAACTCTAGTTCCAAATCGGATAATTCGAATGGTTTTTCAAAGTAATCTTTTAGGTCTTTTAGGAGTGTGTCTATATTTGTGTATGTTTTTGTCTCCGTTATGTCTGCTGCCTCGCCTGATAACTTCAGGTGCAGCATACTTAAGAAGGTGATCATATTTTCCGCGGGAATCAATTTTGCTGCGTACCTGCAGGGTCGCGCGAATTGTTCCAGCGGTATGTTTTTTCCATCAAATGACGGTATATTATTGAATACATCGCGAAACGTTACAAAATTCGAAATGTTTTCGAGTTCGCTAGTACTGGGATTTGCGATTGGCATTGCGTTTCTATTTGACGGCAGGCGTTCGTCTCGCGTTTTGTCGGTCAATAATAATCTATAATAAGTGTTCGCACGTTCAAGGTTGCGTTTATGAGGCGCAATCTTGTCTGCACGAGAGAGAGAGAAGGTTGTTCTCTCTCTAGTTTATCTAAAGGATGAGAGGTAAAGGAAATAAAAGAGAGAGAAAAAGAATTTTATTCTATGAACGGGAAGGAGAAAAATTGTTTATACATTTTTAATTTGAAGTAAAAAAAACGTGAAAAAATTCGGAAAAATTATTAAAACTTGGAAAGTCGAAAATTTTTTTTTTATTTGAAGAATATGGAGAGAAAAAAAAATTGAAAAAACTGCAAAATATGGAAATTGGGAAAAAATATATCAACTATGAAAAAATTCTAAAAATATGTGAAATATTAAAAAATTGAAAAATTTGAAAAAAATTAGAAAGTTTTTTTTTCAAATAATAGAAAATTGGAGGGATTGGCAAAATTGAGAGGTAGAAAGAAAAATTGCGAAAAAACTGAAAAATTGCAAAAATCGAAAAATTGAACGAAGATTGAAAGATTTAAAAGTTTAAAAAAAAATTTGAGGAATTCTAAAAAAAGATTGACAAAATATGAAAAACTGAAAAATTTGAAAAATTTTAATAAATCGAAAAATGTGAAAAAATTGAAAACTTGGGATATTAGGATAAAATCGAAAAATTAAAAAAATTGAAAAAAGCTAGAAAATTTGAAAGAATTGAAAAGTTTGAAAAATTTGAAAAAATTAAAAAAATTTGAAAAAATTTGAAAAAGTTGAAAAAATTGAAAAATTTGAAATAAATCGAAAAATTTGAAAAAATTCGAAAAAATTAAAAAATTAGGAAAAATTGAAAAAATTGAGAAATTTGAAGAAATTTGGAAAATTGAAAAAATTGAAAAATTAGAAAAAAAAAATTGAAAAAATTCGAAAATTTGAAAAAAATGAAAAAGTTGAAAAATTAGAAAAATTAATTTAAATTGGCTTAATTAATTTAATTTTTTTTGTAATAATTTAACGGCGATATTGAGCTGCGTACTTCGGTCGGAAGTCGCGCATTGCAAAAGATTATTATTGACGATTTTTTTTTGATCGCGATGTAATTAGATTTTATTTATTTACATTTTTTTGTTAATTTAAGAGGACGAATATTTTTTTTTGCTAAATTCCCCTGTATCGCATGCAGCGGTCGTACGCCTTCGACTCAGCTGTGTGCGCGACAAAGACGGCGCTACACGCTTTTCACGAGTCGGCGCTCGTTACTCGCCTTCGAAGCTCGTTCTTAGGCACTCACTATAATAATAGGCAAAGAGTGCCTATTAAAATGACCATCCGTTGCTCTTCGGAGTCTGTCGAAGGGGTTACTCCGCAGCGCATACTCCAAAAATTTTTATTTTTCACCATTTGCTTCGGTGTATCTCCAACATCATGCGTAGTTACTTTGAAGTGACTGCGATGAATAGAAATATTTTTTTTAGCCTGCGGTGCAATGAAAACAACTTTTTGGCTGAATTTTTCTTCTCGGACGTCCGTATCACACTGTAACTTTAGATGGTGCGAACCAATTTTGTTCTCCTTCGCAGGGTTTTTTTATTACAGTATTTCCAGTATGCACATTACTTTTAAAACCAATCTAAGACCTTTAAGTATTTTTTCTAAAAAATTATTGGCCACAATTTGCATTTGCCTTCGGTCAAGTGTCCGTACGGTGCCATCATAATGAACTCTACGAACCAATTTTTTTCTTCTTCGCAGCATCATTTTGTTTTATCAAAAGCACTGCGCACAGCAAATTTAGAGACAATCCTACATCTCTAACTATTTATTCATCACAATTTTCCATAAAAAACTTATTTTCTCACATCTGATGTCCGTACGATGCCCCAAATAAGAATCCTGGAAACCAATTCTGTTCTCTTTCGCAACAATATTTCATTGTATCGAAAGCACTATGCACAACAAATTTTGAGTCATTCTGACAAATATAATTTTAATTATAAAATAATTCAAAAACAGTGGTTATAACAAGATTTGCTTTAGAGGTTATGTTATTTAGATTTGCCAAAAATCCATTTTTCATCATGTTAAAAAAAAAACTTCGGTTGTGAAAAATAAAACACGAAATATCATACACAGATTCACAAATGTTTGCGTTTTTTATTTCGAAAATAATATATTATCACCGAAAATCATTCGCAATATTTTAGCATATTTTATTCACATTCGTAATAAAAATGATAAATTTCACGTATTCACTGAAAAAATTGGTAGTAAACTCACAAAAAAGATTCATCGAATATCCAAAATAATGACAATTTCCCAAATAGAACTAAAAAAATCGCGAGTATATATTTTTTCGTTTTATTCTATCTGTCAAACTTTGGAAGCAGATGACAATTTCGTAGCAGACGATACACAGATGCTCATACGTCGCGGCGCGCGTACTCTGTGGCCGGATGATTTTCAAACAAAAAAAAAATCGACATCTCGTTTCAATCTTTGTTCCTATTTTACGTAAATATAAATGGATTCTACGCGGTATAGCGCAAATAAAAAGTATGCAATCATAAAAAAAAAGAATTTTCTATCCTTCGACCGTCGAAGATTCATCGCAGCCGAAATCTTTGTCAATTATGTTCACCCGATTTATTTATTTACTGTTAATAATAAAAACTGCAAATTCTTTTTCTGGCAACGTATTTTCTCCTCTTCAAAATAAGCCAAAATAAGAGTCGAAATCTTTTTTCGCTGCCGAGATATGATTTTTTTTAAGCAAAGACTAATTTTACGAATTTTCATCAAAAAATGAATCGTTCTTTCAAATTTCTCGAAATTGCCGTCTCTAATCCTTTCCTCTCAAAGAAATCGTATTTACAAACTGACTCTCTGCGTTATTGCGCAGATAATAAGTGTGCTATGTTTAAAAATTTAATTTTTTACACTTCGACCGTCGGAGATTCATCACATTCGAAATCTTTGTCAATATTGTTCGCTGGATTTATTCGTTTACACTTGATAAGAAAACTGCTAATGATTATTCTATCGACGTATTTCCAACGTTTTTTTTTTTTTTATTTTTTCAAATTTTCGGCGAAATACGAATTTCTTTCATATGCTCACGTCTTGGAAAGTTTTTTTTCGCAAAAAAAAAAAACAATTGTACTCTTAAAGAACAATTATAAACAATTATTTATCAAGAAAGTGAATAACACTGAATTTGTCGATTTTACGAGTTATTCCGTACTGAAAAACTTATCCTCGTTTGTGATTAAATAAAATTTTTTAAAATACGATATGATATGATGCTAAACTTGATATTTTTAAGCGACGATAAATATCAATAAAATTTCATTGAAAAACGAAAAAAAATATCGAATTTCTCAAACTTCTCGTCTCCAATACTTGTCTGTTCTACAGAGACAATAACGAGCTGATTCCATGTATTACGAAGAAGAAAAAAAATATATCTCAAATGGTAGAATTGAAATTTGTTATAAGAGGACTGTCAAAGAGCCTTCAAAGTCGAATTTTTCAAGAATTTCATCAATTTGTAAAAAAATATTTCGGAGCTATCCAAGATGACAAATTTTTGATTCGAGTAACGTACTACTTCCTCTTCAATACAAGACAGGAACCAAAAAGATATATTTTTTCGTTCTCGAGATTGCATTTTTTTGCAGCATCCATAAATATCGATAAAATTTCATTGTAAATCACAAAGAATAGCAAATTTCTTGAACTTTTCTTCTACAATGGTTTGGTTTCCTACAGATAAAATAACGAACTGATTCCATCAATTATGGGGAAGAAAAAAAACACTGAAGGGGAAGGATTTAAAGGGGATATTTGGCCTCAATGCTAAATGGTAATCGTATTGGTGTCGGTACATGTTTTGTGTGTTTGTTTTATATTCATTAAATCTGGTCATAAGTTTTAAGCCAATAAAACGACTTTACTATACATGATTTGATTCGTTAAATTAATTTGATCAACTTCTACGTGGTGCAATTCGTTATATTTGTCTCGTGTCTCAATATTTGACAATTTATCGTCAAACAAAAAGGAAATATCCGTCGTGAATATTAATAATCAATTGGTACAAAAAAGAAATATTTTTATTCGACGAAGATTAAACACTATGAATTAATTTACGTAACTGGTAAATGTTTTTCCCTCATACGTACTGTCGAAAAGAAACGCACGAATAAACATACTTCATTCGTAGCGCATAGCGCGATGTGTAAATACACTCGATACGGAGCGCGTAGCGCGACGTGCACCCCCGTGAGTGCCTTAAAAAATGTCCCGAAGGGACATTTTTCGGGGGGTTTGGGGGGCGGAGCCCACCAACAAGAGCATCTGCGCCCGCAGGGCGCTGAGACGCTTGTTTTTTTTCACACTTATATTCGGAATTTTAGGGTACTTACGTTGCTGCCACGTAGAAAAGAGCGAATATTAGCATTAATTTGTGTTCGAATTTCTCGGTGGACTGGTCGTCTTCCTTCCGTCGCTCTCTTTTTTTGTATCCGACTTCCTTCCTTCGATTTTGTGTTGTTTTTTTTTTTGATCTCCGATTTTCGCTGTCTTCGTAGCACTTTTGGTTGTTGCTGTAGTGGTTTTTTTTTCACTGTTTTGTGTTTTCACTGTTTTTTTTTTTTTTTCACTGTTTTTTCGTTTACACTGTTTTTCGTTGAGTATATTTTTTTTTTGAGCAATTAATCTAAAACAAAGGGGTAAAAAGAAAAAATAAAATATCGAAATTTCACTTTACGCGGACGTGGATTTTAGTTCGAACACTTCTGACACCATGTACTGGATGGCAAGGTGCGCGGATACTTGAGTTAAATAAAGAAGACTGAAATCGAGTAAACTACTAATAGCAAATATTTTATTAGTCGTAGATTAGGTAAATATAGGGAGAGTGTACCGTCTTACACAGTTGGTGGTCGGAGATGAACTAACTAATCAGGTGTCGAAGCAAAGGGCTTCGACGCCGGTAACTTGTATTGTTGCGCGCGTGAGGTATACCTCCGCGCGCTGATAAGGACCGTCGCGCGGATGCTGTTCGCGCGACGGCTTGACCGTTGCCGTGAGACGGCGATCCAATTGTCGCTCTCACGGCAAAAGTGCTGACGGCAAAAATGCAAGTTATCTCGCTTCTCAAAAGGAGAAGCGAGTATGACGAAATATTATGCCTATTGTCTTAGAAAAAGATTTTTTTTGCATAAGGGGACCGTTACAAATACATCGGCCCATACCGAATCTCGGAAATATTACCGAAAAATAACATCAAACTACTACTACCACGTGAAGGAAGTGAACGGCAAGAGAAAAGATATGTCGTTCACGCCGACAAAGTAAAAAAATATTACGAATAAAAAAAAATATATATATATATATATATAATATTAAATATTAGATATTAAATAAAAAAAAAAATATTACAAAAAAAAAAAAAAAACATGTACGTTAACAACAACAAACAAATAAGCAATAACAATAGTATAAAAGAAACTAAGCAACAGCAATAAGAAGGTAATAAGGAATAGCTGTCCATACGAGCATATGTATCGTAGCGATAACAGGGGAGGCAGCAATGAACTCAGCTCAAAACAACAGCTGAGCGAGTATTACGCTACGGCCGTGTTAATGAATGACCTCCTCACGGCAAGCCGCATATCGCATAATGCGCTCTCCGTCAAACGCAACGATGTCGCACTCTAACAAAAGATAAGCCTCGCCGAGCGTAGATACTACTACGAGAAGGCGAAACTACAGTCCAGCGGCATACCCTATAGCTAAGACGGTAGCTAGCAGGCCACCGTCGAAACGCGGAGTCAGCACATTCCTCGGCGCGTGGAGTGCAACTGCACCACGCGTAGAAATGAAAAAAAAAAAAAAAATCTTTACGGAACCATTTCCATTCATGCCTTTCTCTACCTCATACATCAACACATATAGGCGCGCTCTGTCGTATGCCACGCTGTAGCTCTCCTCCACGCGATAAGATGTTCGAGCTAAGAATGGTCGACCACAATTGCAAAGATGGCCGACCGCGGAGGCGCATAGTAAACATACCAAGCTACCATAACCGGCCTGCACGCGAGAGCATTCGTAGGGACACAACCCTTATCTCGAGCCGCGTCAGCAATTCCTCGACTCGCGGAGTAACGCCGCGAAGCACACGAGCGAAGAAATAACGCTATGTTTTCTCCAACAAAAAGAGAAGAGAGACAACAAACGTAGGAAAACCAATAATCGTACGTCATTACGAGTACGTATTATAATTCCAAAAAAAAAAATTTTTTTTTTCTCTTTCTCCAATACAATAAAAACCGAATAACAATATCGATAACAAAAATTGATGCAGTAACATAGAATAATCACATTGAAAGAGGACGTAATCGACCTACGAGCATCTGTCCCCCCTCCGATAACAGGGGAGGCGACAATGAACGCCGCTCGAAACAACAGCTGAGCGCGTACTATGCCACCCTAACAATACATGACTGCCCAGCGGTGACCATTATGGTTACGCTGCATACGGCCCTCTCTATCGCTCGGCACGATGTCTCACTCTAATCAGAGATAAGACTCGTCGAGCGAAGTCGCCATTAGAACGGGCAAGACAACCGTATGCTACTTTATCACTATAGGCCGCGGGACTCGCCGCGGGACCGCGGAACTCTAAGCGCGAAACCGAAAACGTCACCTTCGGCCGTTCACCCTCGCGGATGCATCGGCGTCCCGGTGGGCGCCAGTTAATTTTGTTTCGCCGGTGTTAACAACCGGACTAATCAGGAGACCGGTGGAACAACCCGACCTCCGTAAGGACGAAAACGAACAATAAAACACTAACTAAATCAAACACCGATATACCCGCGAGAGCGAACGGTAGCGGAGTGCTCGGTGCTCAGGATGCGGGTTGGGGTAGAATGGTCGCGATCCGTCGCCAATAAAATAGCACGCGAAAAATAATTATTATTGGCTTGGAGCCACGGGATCCCACGCACGTGCATCGCGAGAATTCAGCTGATCGAGTGATCGAAGCGAGACAAGCGACGACGAGCGCGACACGAGATCGATAATTCCAATGAATCAAAAGACTCACCGAAAGCGCGTAAATTATCCAAAAGGACCGAGAACTGCATCCATGGATGCAAGAGAACTAACACAGATGCACCAGAACTCGAGAGCGTCAAACACTACGCATCGATCGAGTAATCGACTCGAAGTATTCCTTTCGGAAAACTCCGAGGATAGCACACACTGGATGGCACGAAACACACGATACTCGATCGCACTGACAAATAGCGAGAACCCGTGAGAGCGAGCGAGACACCGATACTTCGCCGAGAGCGAACGATAGGCCGGCGTACGCGAAGCGCGACTCGGGAGAGACACACTATACGATGGCTGACGCCTAGCGTAGCGGGAGCGCGAGAGAGAGGAGCCCGAGTCGCCTCGACGGCAGCTCGCGGTAGACTGATTTGCCTACGATAACGTACCGAAATCGTTATCATTATTATTACGGGAGCCTTGACCGAGAGCTACTGCCCTCTCAACCATTACGATACTTTCCCGAATTGAGGCGATACTAGAGCGGTAGTTTGAAGTGTCTTCGCGATCGCTACCCATAGTCAATGCGTGAGATACAAGGCTCTTCTCACTCTAATGCAGCGCGAGGTGTTCCGTCCTCGCCTGTAACTCAACCCTCCGCCTGATCTCAACGCATTGCACTTTGCTGTAGGGTGCCGGGTTTGCACCGGACTTTAACGTGTTCGGAAGACACTTCGTCGAGTCTCTCTTTCCCTTGGGCCTTTAATTTACTAACTTTATCCCACCAAGGGGGTTCGAGACTTCGACTAACGGAACGAAGCTTCCGAAAACGGTAACGGAATCTATATCAAAATGTTTAATTACTATTATGCTGAAAGTATTTGAAGATTTATGAGCTGCAATACTAGAGTACTAAATCGGAAAGAGACGCAATAACTCGATCGATATCTCACGAGAGTTTAACGGTATCTTTAAGTCGCTGGGAGAGGCAGAAAACGGGAACGAAAGCGTTAGGTATCGGAATTTCCTCAGAAATACGATGCTTTTTTACTGGGTGACGGTGATTCCGAAAAATCACGTCACAAGGCATACTACCATAGGTAAGACGGCAGCCAGCAGGTCGCCGCCAAACCGCCGCGTCAGCACATTCCGTGACGCCCGAGATGCACTGCATCGCGTACAGGCGGAATAGAAAATAAGGATGCTACTACGCCGAGCGTAAAGGCGGAGTAAAAAAAAATCGTAATAGCTAATAGCAATAAAAATAGCGAAATAAAAGGCCCTAATATCCGAATAATAAATAGTAGGACTACAAATAAAAATTTCCCAAAATCTCTCAAAATTTTTTTTTCTTTCTCCTTTTTTTTTCCGGAAAAAAAAAAATACAATTCGCAGATTTTTCTCAAAAAATTTTGTTTCCTTCAAAATAAAAATTTCCAATTTTTTTTTTTTTCTCTTTTCTCCAAACCAAATTTTTTTTTTTCATGAACTCTCTCATCTTTTAACGCAATTTTCTAATTTTCTAATTTCAAATTTTTAAAATTATTTTCTAATTTTCCAAGTTCTAAATTTTTTTTTATTATTTTCCAATTTTCTAAGTTCTAAATTTTTTTTACATTATTTTCTAATCTTCTAATTTTTAATTTTTCTCCTTCCTCTCTTCTTGCTCGCAGTCTCAGTGCACTTTCAACTACGTTGCAAGGGGGAGGGGGAGGAACCCTCGCGATGGAAAAAAGGGAAGGGAAGTAGAAAAAAAAAGCGAAAGAATTAAAGAAAAATCTTTTCTTTATTCGGAACACAGGAAAGATATTCCTGTGCTCCAAAAAACCGCCATTCAATCCAATATAAAACAAAATTTCTCGTCAAAAACATCACAAAACATCTCAAAATAATTCAAAAAATTCCTCCTCGTCCGAGTCACCCGAAATGTGGACGCGGTCACCCCCGAGCGGCCAGACTCCGGACCCCAGTCGACTCCCGTGAATGAGGATGCCATCGTGCCAAAACCCCAATGCCATTGCTATAAATAGAAAAACAATGGTAATTTAAGTAGAAAACAATAATAGAGTAAACAGAAAAACAAATAATAGTAAACCAAACGCAAAAATAATAGTAAATTAAATAGGAAAACAACAGTAATAAAAAATCAAAATAATGATAAATTAAATACAAAAGAATAAGAACAAGAGTAAACCACTCAAAGACACTTACTGAAAGAATACACATGGCTAACTTCCTCCGTTCCGGATTCATCCTCGCCGACGTTTCTCCAAGTACGGTTGGTACAGAAATGAGGAGATGCTCCGTCCCTCAACCACGACAGCCTGCGATATACAATCAGAGAAAAGCAACGTCAACAAAGTCTCACGACCATGCATATACAAAAAAAAATATTTTAAATAAGATATGTATATGTACGCAATACTTACACCGAGAATCTCCGCGAACCACTGCCACCGACACATCTCTGGCACCCGTTCTCACGCTACATTCGCTCGTTGCAGGTTGGGCGTAGAGGATGGACAATACACGATAACATCGGTACCAGGCAACCCCGGAATATACTCGGATCGGTGGGGAACTTTGAGAACGTACCAGATCTCTTGGAATCTCGTTACACATGTCGATTTGACAAAACTTCTACGGCGAGTCGCACAACATACTGTAGCACAACGCACAACGTAGACTGGGAGAACCTCTCACGCTAATGTCGCCGGCTGCAATATGCATGCTCAGCGAACGTACAACTCGAGGGAATAGAAGAAACACTCAAAACATTGAGTAGAGACCAGATAGAAATCGAAGGATTGATGCAAGATTACCCACAAGAACATGCGGAAAGGAAAAAACGAGCCCCGCTGAGATTGATCGGATCAATTAGCCGCGCACTTTTCGGTACACTCGACGCCGAAGACGCGCAATTTTATGACGAACGTATCGAAGCATTGGAAAACGACACTCGTTCTGTCATCGAATTGCTCGCGAATCAAACACATCTTATTAAATCACAATTCGAAGAAGAAAGGCGCCAATTAACATCTACAGCACTGCAGCTTTCACGTCGCATAAGTAATATGACCCGCGCGGTAGACATCGTCGCGAACTCCGTGCGCGCGCTCGAATTTAACGAAATGTTAAATGATGCCACAGCCGCACTTGAACATAGTGTTACGGAATGCGAACTGGACACTACAATACTCACGGACGCGATTCTGTTCGTGAAGCAAGGACAATTGCATCCCCGACTTCTTTCACCGCACCAAATTATTCAGGGCGTTAAAGCTATCCAACGGGCTCGACCGAATTCGGAATTTCCCGTGCCATTAGAACCGAAATATTTATCGGAACTAATTAAATTATCAGAGCTTACGATCTATCACTCGAACGGAAACCTCATATATATAATCTCGGTACCCCTTTTGGAATTAAAATTCTACACGCTGTATAAGAATATTCCACTGCCGGTGCACCAATATTCAAACACTAAGGGCACTCGCTTCGCCTACATCAAACCTCGATCAGAATTTTCTGCGATTTCCGACAACCTAGACTCGTACTTCCGCTTGGATCAGGAGGACCTCAGAGAATGCAAAAATTCCGCTGATCGGTATATTTGCAAAAATAACAATGTCCCGTATCGGGTAGACAGTCATAGCGACTGCGAAGTGAAAATCATTACCGAGCCGCGATTCGTAGACTTCGCATTTTGCGACATTCGCGTCAAAACCAGTGCTCGAACGCACTGGTCGAGGATACACTCCACAAACCAATGGATCATTTCGTGCCCGGATGCTGAAACGGTCCATATTAAATGCGAAAACTACGTGCCAAGGTCTGTAACGATTAATGGGACCGGAATATTACGTTCACGGCCACGCTGCGAAGCTAGAACCAGCGACGCTGTAATAACATCCTCCGACGTGATATCGACCTCCGCCTTCGAGGAATTTTCCCCGAGAGCAACGCTCAATATATCCGCGTTATACGCCAAATCACTGAACACTACCGTACTCGATCAAAACGACCCGATAAACCTCGCCGAATTATTATCCGAAGCTGATTCCCCAACTCCCGTCGACTCCGACAAAAATCACGACTCTGACCTTACGGACGGAAGTGTCGAGTTCCAATCGATTATAAACCGCGCTAACCAACTAATGAAACATAAACGAATAAACAGAAGAATGCATAGATTGGAATCAATCGCGGGATACTCTCGCATTGGGTTAGGATCACTAATAATCTTCCTGGGGATAGCCTGGAAGTTTTCTTTATTTTCCAAGGCCGAGTTCGTCAGTCCGCACGTATTCGTGGACAGCCGGCATCTCCAGAACATCACACCGCACTTCTAGGAGTGGATAAAAACCTAGTGGCACCCAACATCGAAAATTCTCTTCCGGCAGACGCCGCAATGGAAAATAACGCACCCGCAGCTGGCGCACCAATGGCAGGTCTTCAAACTTTGGAGGCACTACTCCAAGCGCTGCAAAACGTTCCACAGACACCTCTGCCTAACTACGCGGGACTCGACCACGAAGATCCGAAAAAATTTATCTCGGGATGCGAAGCATATTTTGCGACAACGCGAACACCGGCGGTGCTACGCACCAAAACAGCTGCCTCCGGCCTACAAGGCGACGCAAAAACGTGGTGGAGCTGTTACCAACCACTGGACTTCGACTGGGATAAATTCAAGGAACTCCTTCTAAGTCGATACGACAGTCCGGCAGTGACTTCGAGACTCAACTCTCAACTCTTCTCTCGAAAACAAAGCGAGAAAGAGAACGCCGGCGTGTTCCTACAACAAAAATACTTGTTGTATCAACGCATTCGAGGAGACGACGCCGAGGAAACCAAAGTAGCCGCACTACTGGAACTTCTTCGCCCGAATCTTCGCATCGCCATACGTCCGTCAAATCCGCGAACGCTGTCCGAGCTCATGACACGGGCACTTGAGATGGAACACGACGTGATGGACCAAACGCCGCCGGTCAAATCAAAGCCACAAAATACCGAGGCAAAACCTACGACATCCGCGGGAAAAAATTCAACACCGGCCACCGAGAAAAAAACACCTGCTTGCTGGTACTGCCCGGGTCAACACTGGAACATCGATTGTCCGGTCAAAAAGCAAAATCCGGATGCGCCTCGTCTCCAAAGGCAGCAGGGAAACGACCAAAGGCCCCCGGCATGTCCCTCTCCGGCGGCCAGCTCTCAATAGGACTAACAAACGCAAGTACAAAAACAAGATGGCTCCCACACATCCTCATTAACATCTACGGCGTAGAAATTCGGGCTGCCATCGATTGTTTCGCGAGTGATTGTTTCGTTCGTCCAGAATATCTACCGAAGGGACATCCTATTGAAAAAACTACGTCTATCGCCAGACTCGCAGGCGAAAATTTACAAATACCGCTCGAAGGTATCACAGCATTCGAAATTCAAATTCAGGGGCATACACTTAGCGTTAACGCATGGATTGCTCCCACTTGCCGGGAACCTCTAATCTTGGGGTATCCTTGGCTCGTCTATCAGCACGGGATTCACGACTACCACGGAGGAATTCTGTACCTGGGACGAGACGAACGATTCTCGGTCCGGACAACAGATTCACCCACACCGGCACCTACGCTTCCGGAGGTCAATCTCAACGAGGTGCAAGAGGAATTCCCCGAACAGCATCGCGAACCCTTCACACGACGCATACAAAAATTCAGACAAGTGTTTCAAGACGGCGGGAAGCTATCCCAAACTTAATCCATGAAACACACAATTACATTAACTTCTGAGATACCGTTTCGTATCCCTCCTCGCAAATATTCGGAGGAGAAAAAACAAATTATCCGCGAACAGGTGCAAAGCATGCTAGCCGAAGGCATCATCGAACACTGCACCTCGCCGTACAGCTCGCCGGTGGTCATCGTACGAAAAAAGGACGGACGCCCACGATTCTGCGTGGACTACCGGAAATTAAATTCGATCACCGAAGACATTACTCAACCAAACCCGCACATCAACGATATTCTTAAGGGGGCTGAGTCACCTAAAAATTATTTTTTAATTTATTTTTTAAAATTTTTTTTTCTGAATCTACATGTGGTGTATTACATACACACCAAATTTTAGATCGAAATTTAAAAAATTACCAAAGTTAGAAGCATTTTAGTAGTGTTAGAAATAAATAATGCGTGAAAAAAAAAAATGCCGAAATGCAACACGAACAATGCCGGAATATCGCATTTCCGCATGTTTTTTTTTCTTCTAATAAGAAGAATAAGAAACATCGAGAAAGGAACATAAAAAAAACAATCGATGTCGAAACTGCGTTCGGTAGGTAACGATTTACCGACCAAAGGGTCGTTACGTCTAATCGATGCGACTCAGATTATCGCCGCTACCGCGCTTTGTTTTGAGTCAGCGACACACCGGCGTAATGTAGCAGCGATGATTTTTACTCGATTGTGTCAATCGGGTAAAAAACTGAGCTTGTAAACTCAGTGTATTAGTTATGTGTCAGTGTTTACAGTTTTTCCGAATGAACGGAATATATTCTGTATTTTTGCCCGCAATAGTGTAAAAATGTTTTTCACAGTGACAGTGTCGCCAAGCGAAAAGTCTCGCAGACTTAACCTCTTTTTTAAACGTCACATTTGACGTAAGAGTATATTTTTTTATGTTTTAAACATTTTTTTTGCATTTACGAGATTTGTAAAGTGAAAAAAAAAAAAAAAAAAAAAAAAAAAAATCTAATTTTTATGTGATAGAAAAAAAAAAGTGTACATTTTTATGCGACAAAGAAAATATAAAAATAATTTTTTTTATTGCGGATCACCCAAGTTGGTTATTTTCATTAATCTGTGAAATTCATTTTTTTCCATTTTATTTTTCTTCGCTTGCCGCAGGTTTCAGAGAGAATGGCCTCACCAATTTTGGATTGCGACGGCTCATTTTCTTCGTAACAGTCAGTGTTATGGAAGGAGTGCGGGGATTTTTCATGCGATCAAAAATGGATTTATCGCAACCCATTATGTGAGTGGTTACGAGACAAAAAGTGGAAAAAGTGAATTTTTTGGTAGATTTTAACTCATAGCTTCGCCAGCAAAGCTTCAAAAAAAAATCCCCGCACTCGTTCCGCAATAAACTCTCTAACGAAGAAAATAAGACATCGCAAGCAAAGATTGATGCTTTCGTTCAGTCCGAAAGCTGCAGCAAAGGAAAAATGTTTGACCATTGCGCATTACACCGGAATACACTGTAGGTCTCCAAAAAAATTCACAGCGGTAGTCTAACACATATATATTATGGAGGTAAAATGAAATTTTTCATTAAACTTATATATACTGCAAAAACCAACCAACCGCTATACCTACGCTGGAACCCCAGCCTGACTGCTTTCGACCAAGTGGTCAACAAAGACAAACAAACGCAGACCAGTGCTGAAGACTGGGCCACCGACTCGGCATCAAGTTCGCCTCTATCGGAGTCAAACGGCAAAGTCGACTGGAAGAATTTAACTTTCACAATCACACCAAAGGAAAAACCGCCACAAAAGGTGCCGCAGACACCTCCAAACTCTCCGAAAGCCTGTCTCAAGAGAGAAGACTCCCTAGTCGCTTTCAGCGACCAACTGATAGACGATTTTCTCAAACACCTCGAAGAAGACACACCAGAATAGGAGTCACCTCCGAAAGTGCCACAAGCGCCCCCCAATTCTCCGGCGGGAAACATAAATACACAAAAAGAAGCATATCCAAGGCTTCACTTCAGCGAAGAAGAGCTAAGCAGACTCTTCAAAACTCGCCAAAAAAAGAAATCTGCGACCAAAGGCACCCCTATACGTCGACCAAATCCAATGAAGCTAAGGGCACATCCATATAATCTTCGACCAAAACGTCGCCGAACGCTCTAAGAAGCCAAAGAACCTTTTTCCCACTGCTATGTTTTTCTACGCTTTATTTATGTTCACTATCATTATCGTATGTTCTCAGTACAAATTTGTTAAACACTATATACGTTACGGTTTAGCTTAAAATCTATTTTTTTTTACTCCAGCTTCACGAGAGATTTAAGTTTATCCCCGGCATGTTGTACGCGCCCCTATGGCGCATACATATCCTAAACTTAAAATCCTCTTGCGAACCTGAAACAGAAAAAATAATAGATTAAAAACACAAAAAAAAATGTACATATTAATTTTAACCTTAAAATTAAGTCACAAACCTTTTTACCTTCTCACTTACCTGAAATTCATCCCTTGATGACTGCGTCGTTCCTCGGTGGCTGCGTCGTCCCTTGTTGTCGCTGCGTCGTCCCTCGTCGTCACTGCGTCGTCGATCGTCGTCGTCCCGTCGTCGATTCCACCGCGGCAGTTCTCGAACCTGAAACAGAAAAAAGAGAAAAACACATATTAGCAAATATTCAGTCATAAAAACTTACCGGAGTGACACTCACCTGCCGTCGAAGTCCCTCGTCGACTCGTCGTCGCAGTATTCCCTCGTTGATTCGTCGTCGCAGTCGATATCCCTCGTCGTGGCAAATCGATGTCCCTCGTCGAAACCTGAAACAAACAAAAAAAAACACAAATTAATTAATACACACATTTCATCATATTTTTTGACACACCTTTTACACACTTACCTGTCGAAGCTCACCGCTGTCCCTCGACGTCGATAACTCTCATCGACCAGTCAACTCCCCGGCACCTGAAAAAATACAAAAAAACAATTAATTAACATAAAAAAATATTAAACTACTTACCCAAATCGATGATCTCCCTCGACGCGACGCGGAATCCTCAAAAATCCTCCCGGCAAAACGCGATGTCGCGAGGATAACCTCCAAACGTCACTCGCGAAAAACTTCAATTATTACGACGCGTCAAAAACACGACGCACCGTAATTTTCACACATGAAAAAAACAAAAAAAAACGCGCACTCGAAAAAACTACTCGCGCACTCACCCACGCACTTGAAAAAACAAACACTCCGCGAAATTCGCGAAACTCCGCGAAATTCGAGAAACTCCGCGAATCGCCGACGCGACGGTAACATACCGACGAATCGCGCAGATTCCCATGCCTTCGCGGAACATCGCGAAACTTCGCGAAGCGACACGAGGCGACGTATCCCCACCGCCGGCCTGGCGCGTGCGCGAACGTTCGCGAACGCGCCGAGCCGGGTATATAAGGAGCCGTTCCTCGCAATCCCAAATCAGTCTCTCGAACTGCAAAGTACGAGCTACCTCTCCAAGCTGAATAAGCTTCTCATTGCTGCAAAGCAATCCTCGACTGCAAAGTCTACGTACAAATTGCTGAAAAGCAATCTTTCGCTGCAAAGCGGAAATACTACTGCAACGTAGTGCAAACAAATTCCTCGCAGGAAACTCCTCTCCTTTCAGTGAATTTTTTAATAAAATCAATTCGGCAAAAAAACCGAACTGTATGTTCCGCAAAAAATGGGCCCCCTCCTACGAGAAACGACAGGCTCGTCGTGCTGCTCAACGCACCTACGCAGCAACCCACGAGCTGCTTGATAGCATTGTGCAAACGCAACAAAATCGCACGAAGATCAAGACGAAATTCGCACAGCATCACACGACCGACCATAGAGATCTCCGAGATAAGGGAACCTCCGCCGCTTCCCCTTACTACGCCCTGTGCCACGACGGCTTACAACATACCGACTCGGAGTATGCAACGCGCTATCGGTCAACCGCTGAACGATAACTCATATCGAATGGCACGCGGCCTTCCCCAGCCTCTGCCTCCGAGTCGAATATCACAACAAACACAGCTGCCGTACTCGCATGGGTTCAATGCCGCCATATACTGACCAGCCGCAATAAGTATAAGCTAATCACGTTAGCTCGATTCGACTTTAAAATTTCCGGATGCAAGGTAAATTACGGATAATAAACACTATCACCATCTTATCTTCTCTTCTTTCTCCTTGAAAGTAACTCCGATTCAAGCAGCCTTCTCGAAAAGTCCAAGTTAAATTCAGTAATCGCCCAAACTTTACACTCCCTATTATAATTAATTTTCGATAGTTTCAGATTCAAAGCCGCAGAAAACAATTGCGTCAACAACCTATCAACAACCAGACACTTAAACATCATATTCGCACCATCAAGGCCCTCTCCATCAACAATAAGCCAACATTTATCGGGATATTCAAACAACAGGAAACCATCGAACGATTTTCAACGCAACGACTCACCATCCGAAAGAAGACCCCAAACCAACACGCGACTCTCTCAACACCCCAAATAAAATACTTAAGCTCAAGCGCTGCCTCGACTATCTCTTTAGGCGGGGAGGTGTTACGTCCTGACCCTTAATACACACGTATTTCAGATTTTTCTATCTTTATTTAAAATTAAACGATTTAATTTCTTTTATTATTTCCACTCGCAAAGGAAGGAGCTCAGACGCTAGATCATCCGACCGGATAACTAATATCGAATTTCGCCAATTCGTATCCGTTCGCGATTTTACCTAATAACTGCATAATTCTATTCTCTCTCTCGGAACACTCAGTCTTCTGTCTCATATCCAAATCAGCATTTCGAGGTTTCCCTCATGCTGGATTTACCTCTTGCTTAGCGACAGCGCGTGTCGTGCACTGTCAGCATTTTCGGCCGCTTCGCAACGGCCACTTTCATTCACTCAAAATTTAGTCTTACTTTGCATTTCAAACCGATCGGTCGGACTCACCCTAGAGCGGACACCTTCCTCCGCGATTAAGCTAGATTATAATTTAGAGTCTCGCACATTCACACACGAACACTATCGCGATAATAATTGTACGAATCATAATTTACGTTTGATTTAATAAAAAGCGAAGTTTGTTACTCTCGAAACGGGATCCTTCGATCTTATTCGAGGGACAGAACCCCTTAAAATCATTTATATTCCTGAATTACGTTGCCAAGTTAAAAGCGCGCGTGACCGCTGAGACGGACGTCCAAGTCTACGCGTACGCCGGTAAACCTCTGGGACGTAACAAAGAACAATTTTAAACAATTATTTATCAACAAAGTGAAAAACACTGGATTTGTCGATTTTACGAGTTATTCCGGACCGAGAAACTTATCCTTGTTTGTGATTAAATAAAATTTAAAAAAATACGATATGATATGATGCTAAATTTGATATTTTTAAGCGACGATAAATATTAATAAAATTTCATTAAAAAACGAAAAAAATTATCGAATTTCTCAAACTTCTCGTCTCCAATACTAGTCTGTTCTACAGAGACAATAACGAGCTGATTCCATGTATTATGACGAAGAAAAAAAAATCTCAAATGGTAGAAATGAATTTTGTTATAAGTGGACTGTCAAAGAGCCTTCACAGTCGAATTTTTCAAGAATTTCATCAATTTGTAAAAAATATTTCGGAGCCATCCAAGATGACAAATTTTTTATTCGAGTAACGTACTACTTCCTCTTCAATACAAGACAGGAACCAAGACGATATATTTTTTCGTTCTCGAGATAGCATTTTGTTTTGCAGCATCCATAAATATCGACAAAATTTAATTAAAAATCACAAAGAATAGAACATTTTTTTGAACTTTTCTTCTACAACGATTTGGTTTCCTAGAGATAAAATAACGAACTGATTCCATCTATTATGGGAAGAAAACAAAGCGCTGAAGGGGAAGGATTTAAAGGGTATATTTGGCCTGAATGCTAAATGGTAATCGTGTTGGTGTCGGTACATGTTTTGTGTGTTTGTTTTATATTCATTAAATCTGGTCATAAGTTTTAAGCCAATAAAACGGCTTTACTAGACATGATTTGATTCGTTACATTAATTTGATTAAGTTCTACGTGAAGCAATTCGTTATATTTGTCTCGTGTCTAAATATTTGACAATTTATCGTCAAACAAAAAGGAAATATCCGTCGTAAATATTAATAATCAATTGGTACAAAAAAGGAATGTTTTTATTCGACGAAGGTTAAACACTATGAATTAATTTTACGTAACTGATAAATGTTTTTCCCTCATACGTACTTTCGATAAGAAACGCAGAGCGCGACGTATAAATATACTTCATCCGTAGCGCATAGCGCGATGCATAGTGCACCCCCGTGAGTGCCTTAAAAAATGTCCCGAAGGGACATTTTTCGGGGGATTTGGGGGGGGGGGGGGGGGAGGGGAGTCCACCAACAAGAGCATCTGCGCCCGCAGGGCGCTGAAACGCTTGTTACATTTTGGTTTTATATGCATATTATTATAATTTGGTTATCATGAGACAGTAACCCGTTTGACTCTTTGGCAAAGTTGGACGAGGATGATATTAATAGGATTATAGGATCCCAACCTCTTTATGAGATTAAGGGACGCCAGAGGAAGAGGAGATTGTTGGGGGATTCTTCGGCTGAAGCTTAGTCGTCGAAGGATGAATCATCGAGCGATCCTCGAGCTTTCTTCTCGGAGATGGCGGAAGATGGCTCCAAGAAAAGGAAAAATTTTTTCTCACAGTTTCGAGACAGGAATATCAGATACAATAAAAACAGCGCTCCACCGTTCGTAGTGATGGTGAGAGAAAATTCGCAAGTCGAGGGACTGAGGACTAGGCCAGGGAGAACTTATAACAAGGGTGGGATCGGGAACTTTCACCCGATGACTATCGGGAGAAAGTTGCATGGCAAGCTTGCGGGTGTTGTGGAGATTAAAAAAAAAGGGCGCAATCTAATAGAGATCACGTTTGATACTGTTCAGTCAGCAAACGAGTTAGTAGAGAAGCAAGAGCACTCTCTGCACGAATCTTGGCAAGCCTTCATCCAGGAATAGAGATCCTCGAGAGTTGGTATCGCACGAGATGTCGAGCCGTCTCTTTCGGAGTGGGAGATAATGAACGGTTTGGAGTGGGTTGGTGACCCATTTACGATTATTAGGACAGAAAGGTTCACCAGGATTATCCAAGAAGAGGGGGAGGGGGGGGGGGCAGGTAAGAAAAGAACCAACGAGCACGGTGAAATTCATCTTCGAGGGGAGCATTTTGCCGAAAAAATTATTCATTTATAAAACGAAGATAAACATTGAGCCGTTCGAGCCTAGCATCAAACGGTGAACTAGGATCAAAGTTGTCAGAGATTTGGGCACTTTGTGGGGCATCTAGGGGTAAGGAAAGGTGTGAGAAGTGTGGAGGGGGGCATAAGAAAGACGATTGTAAAAGCCCGAGACTCGAGTGCCCTAATTGCGGATGTAGCCACATAGCTTCGGATCCCGATTGTGAGAGTTGGAGTAAGGAGAAGATAGCGAACAAAATTATGGCGCACATAAACGTTGATAGAATCACGGCTAACGAAATCATTAAGACCAATAAACTTTCTAATCTATATAGGACGGAGACTTGGATTAGGAATGTTACGTCGCGAATCGTGAATTTACGTGAGGAGCCGGCCCCATCTCGGTCAATGAACTTAATCAATTCACTCGGTATCGAAGCGGCTACGATTCGCGGATGCCTCGTTTTGAGCCTAACCTCGCGAAAAATTGCTCGGGAAGAGGCTAGAGTTCATTCGCGAAATGGGAACAAAGGGGTATCTAAACGTTTTCATTGATAGGGTGGACAACATGACAATAAGGGCAAAAATATTCAAGGGGAGCACTAGGTGCTGCAACGACTTCTTGCGGGGTAACGGAACGGAAAACGCGGAGATACCAAACTATCGCGGCTATTATAGAAACTATGAGAAAACAACCAAGGATAATCACGACAATCAAAGGGGAGTTCATCGCGATATTGAAAAATTAACTAAACTCGCGGATTAATTTGAGTGACTCGACGCGCGGTAGACACTGGATAAATTCGTACACCCGAGTGTACTACAGGGGTTTCACGAGTGACTAGAATCGCGAATATTAACGGTGATTTTAATAGAAATTCCGCACAAAAGAATAAAAATTAACACGATCACTATAATTGCCAGAAGGGCGATAATAATCTGAGATGCGTACATCTCTGAAACTTTTAAATGGAGTGGAAGGGTTGAGGGGAAAAATCGCAAACTCAGGAAAAAAAAATAAGACTTACCGAAGAACAAAACTATCCGGAGGACAAAAAGTACGAAGAGGTTGCTGCTGGTGGTCGTCGGTGGATCGCTGGTCGATACCCTCGGCTTCGAGTAAGTGCCGAGCGGTTGAAGGATTTTCACGAAGAACACGGAACACACAAAATTGAACACAGAGTTTTTATTTTATTAACTTCACTTGAAGTTAATAGTGAAACAAAACTTGGTACAATTTCACAAGCACAAAACGAAAAATAAGACTTGAAAAAAAAACTTCTAAGTCTTTCACAAAAGATGGTCGCGAACAAAGTAACGTCGTTGACTTCCGGAGGAGTAATAAGTGACTTGGAAAAAACGTTGAGTAGCAGTATGGCAGTACAGAATATGAAAATGGCAGTGTCCCTCCATAAAGGGCACAGTTTAAATAGTCTTGACATAGACCGTGGTGGAAGGGGCAACTTTTCGGTCGAGGCATGATTTTCCACGCCTCCCTTGTTCTCTTTCTATTGGATGTCGATTATCGATAATTATTCTAATTAACTATTTCTAGATTGATTTTGGATTTGTTAATTAACAATTTATTCCTTTTATTTATTTTGGAAGTGTCTGGAATTTGAATCACCTTTCTAGGTGGAAAATTACGGATTTTAATACTTGATAAAAATGAAAATTTTCTTGATAAAGAATTAATTAATTATCAAACCCAAAAATATTAAAATGAACTCTATTGATATTTTGCTTTCATTCTTCACTCTATTACATGCATTTTCGTTCGGTTTTTACTATAATATATGAAATATCGATCGATATCGATTTGACAGATCTAATTAAATTGATTTTAAATTCAATATAAATTTCATAATAACCAGGATGTTCTGGTATTCATTCTTAATGGTTTTTCGTCGGCTTTCAAGATAAAATGATGAATTAATTAAATTAATTAATTAATTTGTTTAACCTTTCCATTTGTCAAATTAACAAATTTCGGGTTAAACTTTTACGACAATTGTGACATTTGGCTATTGTAAAACATGGAAAAATGGTTATTATTAACGATTGTTAATAATTATTATTCGGTTATTCTCTCTTTCTTTATCCCTACTCTTGGCTAAGAATTGCATTTGTCTCTTGATTTTTATGGCTCTCTTCCTATTGGTTGAGAAAAGTTCGGCTATCGATGAGTGGTGGGCCTTCTCGTTCGCTCTATGCATTGCGCGGGTGGCTCACCCTTCCCCTACTCTCTCGGTACGATCACGTGTACCGTAGCTGGCCCGCGAGCTAGCCAACAGCGCTACCTCCCCTTTGGGGTGGCTCTTGACTTCCCTTGTT
Source organism: Cryptus viduatorius (assembly GCA_964006125.1). Taxonomy (NCBI): domain Eukaryota; kingdom Metazoa; phylum Arthropoda; class Insecta; order Hymenoptera; family Ichneumonidae; genus Cryptus; species Cryptus viduatorius. The sequence continues at coordinate 16,113,044 of OZ023224.1, read as the reverse complement.
CGTACCAGCCACGCGCACGTGGTCGCTTCTCTTTCTATCCTACCTAAAAAGTATGCTGGTACAGAGGCTTTCTCCGTCGCGGCGACATAGCAACAACGTGCAATCCTCTGTTCTTTCCCAGCACAGAGTCTTCTCCTTTCTTTCTTTCTAGGAACCGTGACAAATCAGCGAGCTGAATAGAATCGCTTCTTCGAACGAGCACCACTTATCTTTATTTATTTCAACCAAATGTTTAGAAGAAACTTCTCGGAGGTGGTTGTTGAAAAAAAAACACTTCATATGTAACTCGATATTCTTCTTTCATCGCTGGTAAATATCGTAAATTGAACTATTTATCTTTGAAGCAATATCGGTTTGCAAGATATTTTTCATTTAAATGTTTAGTCTCTGAGTAATGCGAGATATTGCTGAAGGCGTAAATAATATAATTCGGCGTTTTTTCCAAATTGCTTTTTATGATGGGAAAAGACCAGAAGGTTTATGATGGTTACCTGAGTAACGCGCAAATACCTGACTACCCTAGCAATAAAGTATAGCCGGGGAAATACATGAAAATATATAAAAAATAATATGATTACAAAGTTTGAATATCGATGACGAACTGACCAATATTCATATACATGCGTGATTCTATCGGAAATTATCTAATTGTCAAATTCGCGACATTCGGGAATCTCTTATTGTTCGCGGGGGTGGCTGTGAACGATGCCCGAGAGGTGCTGCACTCGTCGGAGGAGATCGGAAGTTTTTCAACTCACTGGGCCCTATGCATAGTGGTTGGGGGTGAAGCTGTCGATATCGCAGCTCCGAGGTGTTGGTCGTCTTCGGAGTCGTCGAGCGCTCGTGTCCATGAGCCTCGCTACGTCGTGGTGTTGGTGAGGTACGGAGTCATCGAGCGCTCGTGTCTATGAGCCTCGATGCTTCATGGTGTTGGTGAACTTCGATGCCATCGACCACTCGTGTCTATGAGCCTCGATGGGTCATAGTGTTGGTGAGTTTCGGAGGACAGCGCCTTGCTGCCTTAGCAACAGCCTAATACCTTCGATGTTGACTGGCCCAGGTACATGAGCCAGCGTTTCTTGCTGGTGTTAGTGAATTTTCTTCGCAGCATGGTGTTGAGGCCACGTGCTCAGCTTTTGGTGATCGAGCCGTGGTCCTATATCTTCAAACAAAACGTTGGAATGCTCGAGTAACTCGAACCCATTGAGGATGTTGATTTTTTTCATGTCTTTGAAGACAGAATTATTTTACGACTTCGTCTCGACGATGTCGCTTTCGAAAGTTTGTTAGATTTTCTCCAGTCAATGGTCCTCTGTCTGCGATACCCACACACAGCGATTTTGGCTTTTTCCTTTATTTCCCTCAGTCTTTCCGTCTCCTCGCGAGTGTACGCGTGCAGCTTCTCTCGGTGCGGTCGAAGAGCAGCGCAAATTTCGCGAAAAGAGTTCCCGAAAAGTGCGTGACGTAACAGGAACAGGGAGGAACAAGCTGGCGATCAGATCGGACGATCGGCTTACACTGAACGAGTGGTTGCTGTTCGATGGGAGCGAGCGGGATTCCGGGGCGAAATCTCCCGTGATTGGAAGTCAGGAGAAGTCCGCTCTTCGTTTCGAGATCAACAGATCCAACAAGAAGAAGGCGTTCTTGACAAAAAGCAAAAAACCAAAAAAGTTCAATTTCTCTATAGTAAATGAGGCTGTGTCGACAGCTCCTCAGACTAACAAAGACCTAGTTACCGGAGTCCCCGCAGAAAGGGAGACCTCACTCTCTGATACGGAGCCATCGCGTTCCCAATCCTCGACTAAGACTTCTCCCGCGGGTGTATTACTTTTGGAACGAGCGAAGAACAATTCATGGATCTCAGACGTTAGGCCTTTAAGCCTATCAGAGGTTATCGATCTTCAAGGAAAAATTGACGAAGGGTCTGAATCGGTTCTGGCCGGAGATGATAACAAGGGAGGTGTTAAAGGTCATAAGAGTCCAGGGTTGGGCTCATCATCCCAGAAAGAAAATACAGATGACGTGGAAATGACTAGTTGTGAAGGTTGTTGACAATTCTAAGGGAGTGGTGAGCTTCGCGCGTTTCTTAAACTACTCTCGATCCCCTTAAATTGTTTTACTTTATTTGTTTTTTGTTTTCTTTCTGGGATGGCTTCTAAGAGTAGCTTAAAGGTTGCCCAATGGAAATGTAGCGGACTATGTGGGAAAGCGCATGAATTATCACCGCTGATTAAAGATCGAGATATTCTTTTACTTTCAGAGACTTGGCTCAGTCCTTCGAAAACTTTCAAAATTCCATTTTTTGAGTTTCCCTTCGGGACATTTTTTAAGGCACTCACGGGGGTGCACGTCGCGCTACGCGCTCCGTATCGAGTGTATTTAGACATCGCGCTATGCGTTACAGATGAAGTATGTTTATACGTCGCGCTCTGCGTTTCTTTTCGAAAGTACGTATGAGAGAAAAACATTTATCACTTACGTAAATTAATTCATAGTGTTTAACCTTCGTCGAATAAAAACATTTCTTTTTTGTACCAATTGATTATTAATATTCACAACGGATATTTCCTTTTTGTTTGACGATAAATTGTCAATTATTGAGACACGAGTCAAATAGAACGAATTGCATCATATAGAACTTGATCAAATTAATTTAATGAATCAAATCATGTATAGCAAAGTCGTTTTATTGGCTTAAAACTTATTAACAGATTCAATGAATAAAAAAACAAACACACAAAACATGTACCGACACCAACACGATTACCATTTAGCATTGAGGCCAAATATCCCCTTTAAATCCTTCCCCTTCAGTGTTTTTTTTCTTCCCCATAATAGATGGAATCAGGTCGTTATTTTATCTGTAAGAAACCAAATCATTGTAGAAGAAAAGTTCAAGAAATTTGCTATTCTTTGTGATTTACAATGAAATTTTGTCGATATTTATGGATGCTGCAAAAAAAATGCTATCTCGAGAACGAAAAAATATATCGTCTTGGTTCCTGTCTTGTATTGAAGAGAAAGTAGTACGTTACTCGAATCAAAAATTTGTCATCTTGGATAGCTACGAAACATTTTTTACAAACTGATGAAATTCTTGAAAAATTCGACTGTGAAGGCTCTTTGACAGTCCTCTTACAACAACATTTATTTCTACCATTTGAGATATATGTTTTTTCTTCTTCATAATACATGGAATTAGCTCATTATTGTCTCTGTAGAACAGACAAGTATTGGAGACGAGAAGTTTGAGAAATTCGATAATTTTTTTCGTTTTTCAATGAAATTTTATTGATATTTATCGTCGCTTAAAAATATCAAATTTAGCATCATATCATATCGTATTTTTAAAAATTTTATTTAATTACAAACGAGGATACGTTTCTCGGTACGGAATAACTCGTAAAATCGACAAATTCAGTGTTTTTCACTTTCTTGATAAATAATTGTTTATAATTGTTCTTTAAGAGTACAATTGTTTTTTTTTTTTTTTGCGAAAAAAAACTTTTTAAGGCGTGAGCATATGAAAGAAATTCGTATTTCGACGAAAATTTGAAAAAATTTGAAAAAAAAAAAATGTTGAAAATACGTCGATAGAATAATCATTAGCAGTTTTCTTATCAAGTGTAAACGAATAAATCCAGCGAACAAAATTGACAAAGGTTTCGAATGTGATGAATCTTCGACGGTCGAAGTGTAAAAAATTAAATTTTTAAACATAGCACACTTTATATCTGCGCAATAACGCGGAGAGTCAGTTTGTAAATACGATTTCTTTGAGAGGAAAGGATTAGAGACGGCATTTTCTAGAAATTTGAAAAAACGATTCGTTTTTTGACGAAAATTTGTAAAATTAGTCTGTGCTTTAAAAAAATCATATCTCGGCAGCGAAAAAAGATTTCGACTCTTATTTTGGCTTGTTTTGAAGAGGAGAAAATACGTTGCCAGAAAAAGAATTTGCAGTTTTTATTATTAACTGTAAACGAATAAATCGGGTGAACATAATTGACAAAGATTTCGGCTGCGATGAATCTTCGACGGTCGAAGGATAGAAAATTCTTTTTTTTATGATTGCACGCTTTTTATTTGCGCTATACCGCGTAGAATCCATTTATATTTACGTAAAATAAGAACAAAGATTGAAACGAGATGTCGATTTTTTTTTATTGGAAAATCATCCGGCCACAGAGTACGTGCGCCGCGACGTATGAGCATCTGTGTATCGTCTGCTACGAAATTGTCATCTGCTTCCAAAGTTTGACAGATAGAATAAAACGAAGAAATATATACTCGCGATTTTTTTAGTTCTATTTGGGAAATTGTAATTATTTTGGATATTCGATGAATCTTTTTTGTGAGTTTACTACCAATTTTTTCAGTGAATACGTGAAATTTATCATTTTTATTACGAATGTGAATAAAATATGGTAAAATATTGCGAATGATTTTCGGTGATAATATATTATTTTCGAAATAAAAAACGCAAACATTTGTGAATCTGTGTATGATATTTCGTGTTTTATTTTTCACAACCGAAGTTTTTTTTTTTAACATGATGAAAAATGGATTTTTGGCAAATCTAAATAACATAACCTTTAAAGCAAATCTTGTTATAACCACTGTTTTTGAATTATTTTATAATTAAAATTATATTTGTCAGAATGACTCAAAATTTGTTGTGCATAGTGCTTTCGATGCAATGAAATATTATTGCGAAAGAGAAAAGAATTGGTTTCCAGGATTCTTAATTGGAGCACTGTACGGACATCAGATGTGAGAAAATAATTTTTTTATGGAAAATTGTGATGAATAAATAGTTAGAGATGTAGGATTGTCTCTAAATTTGCTTTGCGTAGTGCTTTTGATAAAACAAAATGATGCTGCGAAGGAGAAAAAAATTGGTTCGTAGAGTTCATTATGATGGCACCGTACGGACACTTGACCGAAGGCAAATGCAAATTGTGGCCAATCATTTTTTAGAAAAAATACTTAAAGGTCTTAGATTGATTTTAAAAGTAATGTGCATACTGGAAATAATGTAATAAAAAAACCCTGCGAAGGAGAACAAAATTAGTTCGCACCATCTACAGTTACAGTGTGATACGGACGTCCGAGAAGAAAAATTCAGGCAAAAAGTTGTTTTCATTGCACTCCAGGCTAAAAAAAATATTTCTATTCATCGCAGTCACCTCAAAGTAACTACGCATGATGTTGGAGATACATCGAAGCAAATAATGAAAAATAAAAATTTTTGGAGTATACGCTGCGGAGTAAGCCCTTCGACAGGCTCCGAAGAGCAACGGATGGTCATTTTAATAGGCACTCTTTGCCTATTGTTATAGTGAGTGCCTAAAAACTGAGTACAATTAATTCACGATTTACCGACATCCGGTCGATAAATCGCTTTTCTGTCTTTCTTTTGATTAAATCGCGACTCTAAGAGTAAAACTCAGTAAAATCGTTATGTTACATGTTTGAACAGAGAAATTCGCATGACTCGAAATATTTTCGCTTTCTCAGCGCCATCCGCGTATAAAGTAATGCACGAATTTTGTGGCATACAGCAATTGATCATTACACCTCTCCGATAACTCGAGTGTGTTTCGCAATATCTAAAATAAGTAAAACCGATGAGAAAGGTAAGCGTAGATATTACAGATTACTGTGTATCATATTTTTTAAAATATTTGTAATATGTTAAAATAAAGAAAATCGTATCACCAAATCGACAACGTCTAACGACTTTTTGCTCGCCCCGAACCCCTAACGCGATCTCTCTAACCGTGTGCGTGGCATCGACTAGAGGGTGAACGTTACAATATGGAAAATAAAACGCAGAGTAATTTCGAATTGTCGGTAAATAAGGATAAGAAGGCAAAGGGTATTTTTAAGCGGGGAAAAAAGATTATCATTTAAAAAAATTGCAGAGACAGTTAATCAGGATATGCCGCTTAAGACAGTGTGGGATACCATTAAGAAGTTTAATGGAAGTCATCCTACGAGTCATTCAGTTAATAATAAGGATAGTCAGATAGAGATTGATCAAGAAGTAAATAAGTTGGCTCCACCGTTGGATCCAAATTTGATATTTCTCCGTTTTCCAAATCGTGATAATCGTGTGGTGGTGAGAGGCATTTGGCTTCCTATCACTTTGCATGAGATTAACAGTATTATCGGTTAACGAAAAGTTATGTCAGCCTGCGTAGAAAAAAGTAGTATGGGAAAGCGTCATTACCTGTGTATGGGATTTCGATGGGAAATAGTATGGGGAGTAGTATGGAAAAGGGTTTGGGAGAGGTATGGGTTTTGGGACGGAGCCATATTCACCCCATACGCTTTCCCAGACCCTGTCCTAGCCATCATGTACGACCGCGGGAAACCTGGCGCCATCAATCCTATACGCTTTTCCAGAGTCTCTCCCAGCATAAGGATCCTCGCGCGATTAATCCCATACATAGAATCCCATGTTACGTTTAAATGAAAGAAGAAGAAAAAATAAATTTTGCCAAATGGAAGGAAAAAATGACAAACGAAGAAATATGCGGAAAACTAATTTTTTTCGACGAATATGAGTTTTCCGAGCGAAGTTGAATGCTGTAGTACATAACCGGCCTTTCAATTTCGTTGAAGGTCCCAAAAATATTGTGATGTACTCGAAAAAGCTTGGATAGACAAATTGAAAGATCTATGTGAGATTCAACCAATACTCTACAATATTTTTGGGGCCAACACCGAATTTCAAGCGCCGATTACGTACAGCAGCATTTAACTTTGCCCGAGGAACTCATATCCGTCGAAAAAAATTGGTTTCAGGCATATTTTTTCGTTTTTCATTTCTTCCTTCCATTTGATAAAATGAATTTTTCCTTCTTCCTTCGTTTACATATAATATGGGATAACAGATATGGGATTGATTGCGCGAGGTTTCCCCGGTCATATGGGATAGCTGGGGGAGACTCTGGAAAAGCGTACGGGGTGAATATGGCTCCGTCCCAAAACCCATACCGTTCCCAAACCCTTTCCCATACTAGTTCCCATGCGATTTCCCATCGAAATCCCATACACAGGTAAATACGCTTTCCCATACTACTTTTTTCTACGCGGGAGCGGCAGGTCGAGATCAGGTTAATAATTTGGCTATTCGTAATCTTCCTTATAATGTTTTAAAGCTATTGGTATTCATTTTCAACAAAATTATGTATAATGATTGTATAGGATTGTACCGGACGATTGGCGGAAATCGAGATCGTGAGAATCAGCGACTACAATCGACCATTTCACGATTCCGCTGAAATACAATATCAAGTCCGATGGTTATGATGTTTTGTCGTTGGGAATGCGTCAAAAGCGTGATTTTTCATAGAATTCAGACATTTTAATCAAATTGGTGTTTCTGACCCACGGTAATCGAGATCGTGAGAATCCACGACCGCGAAGAATAATTTCACGATTTCGGTAAAAAAGACTTTGTTTCCGATGCAATAAAAATTTGTCGTTCAGAAAGAATGGGAAATATGTTTTTTTCGGAACAATCGGATATTTTTTGTTAATTTGGCGTTTCGGCACTCGGAAATCGAGATCGTAAGAATCACCGACGACAAACGACCATTTCGCGATTTCGCTGGAATACATCTTCAAGTATGATATTAATTATGAATTGGCGTTGGGGATGCGCGAAAAACGTGATTTTTCATAAAATTCGGACATTTTTGTCAAATCGGCGTTTGTGAGCCTTGAAAATCGAGATCGTGGGAATCCACGACTACAATCGACCATTTCACGATTCCGCTGAAATACAACATCAAGTCCGATGTTAATGATGTTTTGACGTGGGAACTGAGTCAAAAGTTTATTTTTTCATAAAAGTCGGTCATTTTTGTCAAATCGGAGTTTTAGACCTTTGGAAATCGAGATCGTGAGAATCAGCGACGGCAAACGTGCATTCTACGATTTCGCAGAAATATTACTTTGAGTTCGATGTTAACGGTGATTTGTTGTTGGGAATGAGTCAAATGTGTGTGAATACATTGTGACGTGCTTTTCCCCGGCTTCGGAGTACCGGGGATCGGCTAACCCGTCCAAAATATAATGACGCCCCGTTCGCACACTTTATTCCCCTTACCGTCTTGTTGGGCGCCAGTACATCGTATCAACCCCGATGTGCAAGGGTTTTCCCATCTCTTTCTTATTTCTACTTCCTTCTCTTACGGCAAGCAGGAGGGGTGCAGTTCGGGAACAATAAAAAGAAATACTTTGCAACACACTGGCTAAAATAAAATAACAATAGTCACTCTCGTTTATTTTACCAGTGAATTCTTCATTTACAGCGGACTTCTGTCTGACTCGCGAGATTCGATATTCCTTTCTTCGTGACAACAGAATAATTTTAACACCCGCCGCTGCGAGCGGAAATCACCCGAGAAATTTCCTGGAACACCGGGCACGAGCGAGAAAGCTACGGCAACACGTGTACGGCACAGAAAAGAACCGAAGATGGTCTGCACTGCGTGCACCTACCTTTATTTTCCCTGTCCGTCGGTCTACACGAGTCGTCCTCGTGACTTTCCTCGAGCTACGAGCCGTTATCCTTTCATAGTCCCTCAGACAATTCCTCGGCCGTCGTTACGGCGGTTATTCCTCACAATAAATAATCCTTCGGCCGACAACACGGCGTACAATGATTTCTCTCAATCCCGTGGCTCGCACGACGTTAATTAACTATCTTCGAATTATTCTTTATGTACTACTTTCCAACTAATCGAATCTCTATCGCTTGCTACGCCTATCGATCTTTTCCGTACAACGCGGCGCGCGAGAGTGCCTCTCGCTCGTGTTCGGTTACGCGTCTCGGTAATCGATGGGAGGGGGAACGAGTCCTTTGTCGCCGAAAATCGCCTGATCTCTGGAATATTCGGGAAGTCTCTCCTCTCGCGGTTCCTCTCTCGTATCTCCCACTGGCCGTCGTCGCGTAGATGGACACCTGTAATGTATAATATAATCCGCCGGCAGTCTCTCGAATACTATACATTTTCTCTCCTCGCGTATCGTCGGGGGACGACTCTGTATACGCGCCTATCTTCGACTCTCGCGCATACCTAATATCTAGCGTGCCTGCGAGAGCGTTGTAACGCCTTGTCACAACATATAAGTCGGAGATTTTCGTTAACGTAGCATTTTTGATCCTCTGAAATAGAAATCGTGAGAATCCACGACCACGAACGATAATTTCACGATATCAGTAAAAAAGCCTTTGTTTCGATGCAATAACAATTTGACGTTCAGAAAGAATGGAAAATATGTTTTTTACGGAACAATCGCACATTTTTGTTAATTCGGCGTTTCGACACACGGAAATCGAGGTCGTGATCAATGTTAATGATGAATTGTTGTAGGGAATGCGCCAAAAGCGTGATTTTTTATAAACTTCGGACATTTTTTTCAAATCGGCGTTTTTGACCCTTGAAAATCGAGATCGTGAAAATCCACGACTACAATCGACCATTTTACGATTCCGCTAAAATACAATATCAAGTCCGATGGTAATGATGTTTTGTCGTTGGGAACGCGTCAACAGCGTGATTTTTCATAAAAGTCAGACATTTTAATCAAATTGGCGTTTGTGACCCACTGGAATCGAGATCGTGAGAATCAGCGACTACAATCGACCATTTCATGATTCCGCTGAAATACAACATCAAGTCCGATGATAATGATATTTTGACGTTGGGACTGTGTCAAAAGTGTGTTTTTTCATAAAAGTCGGTCATTTTTCTCAAATCGGCGTTTTTGACCCTTGGAAATCGAGATCGTGAGAATCCACGACTACAATCGACCATTTCACGATTTCGCTGAAATAATACTTCGAGTTTGATGTTAATGGTGATTTGTTGTTAGGAATGAGACAAATGTGTGTGAATACATATAAGTCGGACATTTTCGTTAATTTAGCATTTTTGACCCTCTGAAATAGAAATCGTGAGAATCCACGACCACGAACGATAATTTCACGTTTTCGGTAAAAAAAAAAACTTTGTTTCCGATGCAATAACAATGTGACGTTCAGAAAGAATGGAAAATAAGAAGAATGTATTTAACTCTGAACTACGCTATTAACGTATGGACACAACCAAAACACATTAATTACTCTATGTTTTTCTATGATCCGATGCCATCAGATGAAAGATCCAATCCTACGATATCACTGATCACTGATCACTGAAAATAGAGAAATCCCTCACAAAAGGATTTTGCGCATATCCACCCTGGCTAGTACCACTGCCTGTGTGTGACTTGAGACTGGCAGAATACTCAAAAGATCGAACTACTAGCTATGAATTGTGACGTGACATTCTGCCACGCCACCTGTATGGAGGGGGCAATGGGCAGTGGGTCGGCTTTACGACCCATGAGACGTCGCCCATCGAGTCGTGCGTCCAGAACTCAACCTTCCGTATTATAATTTTTAGGCACTCACTATAACAATAGGCAAAGAGTGCCTATTAAAATGACCATCCGTTGCTCTTCGGAGTCTGTCGGTGGGGTTACTCCGCAGCGCATACTCCAAAAATGTTCATTTTTCACCATTTGCTTCGCTGTGTCTCCAACATCATTCGTAGTTAATTTGAAGTGACTGCGATGACTAGAAATATTTTTTTTAGCCTGCGGTTCAATAAAAACAACTTTTTGGCTGAATTTTTCTTCTCGGACGTCCGTATCACACTGCAACTTTGGATGGTGCGAACCAATTTTGTTCTCCTTCGCATAAATTTTTTATCATATTATGACAAGTATGCACATCACTTTTGGAGTCCATTTGAGAACTATAAGTATCTTAAAAAAAAAATATTGCTGAAAATATCCCTTTTCCTTTCGTCAAATGTCCGTACGGCGCTGTAATAATGAATTGTGCGAACCAATTTTTTTCTCCTTCGCAGCAATATTTCATTTCATCGATAACACTATGCACATCAAATATGGAGACAATCCGACATCTCTAAATATTTTTTTCTTAAAATTTTTCATTAATAACAAATTTTCTCTCATCGGATATCCGTACGGCACTATAAGTAGAAATCCTACGAACCAATTGTTTTCTCCTTCACAACAATATTTCATTATATTAAAAACACTATACACAGCGAATTTGAAGTGTTTCCAATATGTATATTTGTTTCATTGACAAATTTTATTAACAATTAGCAATTACAGTACAGGTTATGTTCGTTTTCGTTTTATCTTTCAATAAAAAATATTTTATCATATTAAAAAAAAACAGCACTAACAAACACAATAAAATATTAATTAACATAAACAAATACACATTTATTTTTTCGTTTTTATGATATAAATGAGAGTTTTTCACCAAAATTATGTCAAAAGTATCTTGCAATATATTATTCAAATTTGTAATGAAAAATCTGCATTTCACATTCGGATGTAAAAACTTGTGTATTAATTCACAAAAACATTAATTCATTATTGCACATTCAATCACTCTTTCACTCTATTCACTCTATTTACAATTCAATAAATAAATTTCTTTTTAAATTTCGAGAGCAATTTTTTTTTTCGGTCTGTTAATTTTCAGAAGCAGACGATAATTCATTGCGGTCGTGAAATAAACGGCTTGCCGTCAACTACCCAGAATCTTAAAGTCCCGAACGCTGAAAACCCCCGATAACTTAAAGCACCGAATGGGACTTTTACCCGAAATTCGATCAGCCGACGTTTCAAATGACCGATCAGTTATTTTCCCGAAAGAGTTAAGATCCCGAATTCCATTTGGCCGATGCGTCGTATACCCGACGTAACCAATATGCCGACAGCGTCACACTAACGAAGGCCATCCAAGCGAAGGTTCATTTGTCCGAATTTGATTTTGCAGTGTCCCCGAAATCGCTGTTACCGACGTATGGTACTAAGGCCGTTGATAAACTAGAGAGCTATGAATCAAGCTACAGTCACCTCAGCAAGAGATCATATGCAAGCCTCGCGCTGACGAGCCTCCAACGAGCAAAGACGTAAGACCCAGTAGAACACGATTACTCCAATGAAAGTATTGCTTCATTCGAGAGATTTTTTTTTGCACATCACGCAACGGATAATTATATATCAGAGAAACATGTTCTAAATCCGATGAATTTATTTTGAACTCAAAATATTTATTATTTTGCGCAAACCGGTTCGGGGTAATTTTTACTTTAATATGAACAAAGAGAAAAAAAATTGAGGCAAATCAGCATTCTAGCACACCTTTGACGTTACATTGTTTTAATTTCCCGATAACGGCATTTACTTGAAACACTAAGTGTGAAATGTTAACTCCTTCGTTCTTTATTTGAAAATTTTAATTATGTAAAATGTTTCATGCAAAAGAGATTCACTTCCCGTCTATGAGAAAAAATACATAAAAAAAAATTACATGTCCTTTTGAATTGTCTCCAGTTTTATACAAACACGTCAGTCCCTGTGGCACTGTGCCACACCAATTATCAAAGTGCGCAGATGGAAGAGCTTATCTAGTGTGTACACACGCATAACAATATATGTGTATCAATAATTTCTATATCACCGTTAAAGAAATGGATAAGCCAAAATATTATGTGATGCATTTAAGGTTTATTTCTTATCTTTATAGGCATTTAACACGTTAGATTCATGGAACAGTCGTATATTTAACACCAATTAGTCAAAGCGAGCGGTTGACCAGGAGATTAAGTGACCTAAAGGAAGTGAAAATAAGTTTACATATAAGTACATCTCCTGGAATAAGTTAGCTATAAGTTTCAAATATTATTGAATTATCGTAAAAAATCATTGAAGATGAGTTGAGGGACAATTGAAGAACTTCCGAATTTAATGTTTTGTCTTAAAATAAATTATTATACTCAGTCCATTGGATAAATGTTTAACACGTACATACATCATTTGAAAAGCTACTATCGCCATGGAACAAGTGCCACACAGCACCTGGGCATTTTCTCGATGCGCCAATTGAACAATTTCCTGAGTGCAGTTTATGCACCCGTGCCAGTGCCTACAGGGAAAACAAACTATATCCGCGATTGATCGAATGCATGTCGGGCACTGGGACGCGTTGACATCTCGAACTGTAACGAAACAGAGAACTATTACACTTGTACAATTTAACTTTACAATTTGTTGTTTCATACCCCATCAGTTAAACAAGACGCATTGATTGTCTTGTAAAATATAAGAGAATAAAAAAAATTCATTTCAGAGTACAAAAAATTGAAAACTGTTTTTCTGGATGCTTGGAAATACCTGTCTGTTGAGGTTTTTCTCAGAGTTATTAACTTACACAATAAAATTTCGTCGTTATTTTCAGCATCGACCGGATAATCCAAGATTGGGATACCCATATCCTCTGGAATGAAAATATCAACGACTCTTTCGCCATTTGGATGAAGAGCTGCAGAAATATTATATTGAATTATTGATGATATTGATTTCAATAAAAATTCTTTTTATTGATACAACGTATCATTTCTTTTAAATAATTGACATATTTACCAATATCATGATTTTGAATATTTATGAGATACGCGACTTCGGCGGTTGTTTGTATCAATAAATTATTACCAAACGCTCGTAGAAGGTGGTTCGCGCACGATAAAAATCTTGGGATATCGAATAAATTGTTCCTGAATAGTTCCCAAGCTTTTTGTAAGAGGTCTTCCTGAATAACGTAACGATTTGCTGGGTTTCGTCTGATCGGATTTCCGGTTATCAGTGACATGTATTCAATGCGTGTTGCATTTTGCATGATTCGAATATGATCTGGAAGCAGTTGATCACCACAAAAAAGAGCTTTATAGCGTCAATAATCGTTTTTTACTCTATCGTAATGGGAATTGAAGTACTATTCGCTTGAAGTAATTACAAGAATAAAATCGGTAAAAATTATACCTGTAAATCTCCAGATCGATGGATGATTACCGATTCTCTGATGTAGAACTCGGTGATAAGCCTCTATTGCGTTGTTAGTTCGATGACTTAAAGAAAAAACGCTAAATTTCTGTGGGGTAACACGATTCAACCACCAGTTCGAAAAATAATTCAACAAATTTCCGAAAAACTCTTGAATATCCACCGTTGCATTAACCACGAGGAAATTGAACGCTGTGGGAATGTCTTCGGCGGGTAAGAGTGCGAGCGCCATTAATTTTCGAAAAAAAATTTGTCCTTGATTCCACTCTTTTAAACGATCCATGTGCGCCTGCCCCGGTTTCTTAACTCGTTTTGTTAAGGCCTGGAATAGAGATCAAGAGACGCGGTAGCGTCTCGACGCCAAGTGGTTTAAAAAGTAAAAAGTCCGCGCGGTGAGCCCGCGCGCGTCGAGCGCTACTGTGTACTTATACGCTAATATCGTGCCCCCTAAAGTTTGACATTTTTTTTTCTCTAAAACGAGACATCGGATCTGAATTCCAAAGACACTTTCATTATATAATTTGAATACAAGCTTCCAAATGCGCCTGGAATCAGCCCGATCGGTGCTCGAAATGATGAGATATCGCGATGTCGCCCAAAAAATCCTCACTTTCACGATAAAATTTTTCTTCAGAGATTTTTTCGTCTGTCCGTTGTTTGTCCGATGTCCCATCATGCCTGTGTGTTGCGTCTGTGTGTCCATGCGTGCGCCCTGCATATACAATGGTATATGCGGAACGAACGGTTAGCTGTTACCGACTCCAAGTGTCAGTTCGTGAACACAGCAACTTGTGATATTCGTATCCGCGATCCGCGAATAGTGCACTCGCATTCAGTCATCGAAATAGAGGTTAAATACTAAGAGGTTATTTATAATTTTACTATCGCGAAAGGTACTAATAAAAAAATCTCTCGTGGTAAAAAAAAGGGATACCTGTGTGAAAAAATTATCTTAACTAATTGCAGACGAGTGGTAATTTCAATTAATAAATATTACGCGTGTGATACAAAAAAAAATCTTTAAAAATAAATAATTCAAATTAATAATAATAAAATAAATGAAAAAAAAGAATAAAATAAATAGTAAAAACATTTTTCTACAAAAATGTTAAAAAAAGGCGCCAAGTGGTTTAAATAATGTTTGCGAACAAAAAAAATCAAAAAATAAAAAATCATAGAAGCCAAGTAAAAATAAAAATAAAAAAACTTGGCGAGTCCTTAGACCACAAATAAATGTAGTAGGAATGAAAGAAAGGACGAGCAAAGTTTTTTTATTTTTATTTTTACTTGGCTTCTATGATTTTTTATTTTTTGATTTTTTTTTTGTTCGCAAACATTATTTAAACCACTTGGCGTCTTTTTTTTAACATTTTTGTAGAAAAATGTTTTTACTATTTATTATATACTGTTATAGTGATGTAAAGAAATGTAAAGACCCGAGAGGGTGTACAAGCAATAAAACTACTACTGTTATAGTGCCATTTTACAGGATAATTTACAGTAGTTTATACCGCGTGTTCCGCGGTACAAAATCACCTGGCAGTAGTGAAAATAACAATGAACGAC
Organism: Cryptus viduatorius; assembly: GCA_964006125.1. Taxonomy (NCBI): domain Eukaryota; kingdom Metazoa; phylum Arthropoda; class Insecta; order Hymenoptera; family Ichneumonidae; genus Cryptus; species Cryptus viduatorius. The sequence continues at coordinate 16,097,528 of OZ023224.1, read as the reverse complement.
CGTTGCGTTCGGGTATACTACTGAAAGCGCTATAACGTTAGCGCTCGAACTCGAAGTCTGTCATAATAACGGTCGGTGCCAGTCTCAATGAAAAAAAATTAAACAGATCTAAATAAGCCTGCATCGATTTGGACTCCATTAAAGCCCACGCTATTGGTATCACCTAAAATAACAACGAATAATAAAAACCCCGTTCACAGCAATGTGTTATGAAATACAACTTTCTACAAGAGTACCGTATCTCCAATTCGAGCCATTGTGGTCAAAAACTGTCGCATTCTCGGTCGACGAGGGCAAACTTTAAAGGTTGCGTCGATGTACAGTTCTGTTACTTGCAAGGATTGCAAGAATTGAACATCCGCAAAACTGGTGATGTGCGAGTTATCTGCAGCACGAATGCAGGTAACGGTGAGACTTCCACCACTGTACTCTCTGAACTGTTTCCACCTCTCCGTGTTAAGCACGTTTGTATATTCCACTAACGATCGTGGAATTGACGGGCAATAAGCTCGACGCCACCGTAACATTGATCGTTCAACCGATCTGAATGGAACGAGAGAAGCTCCATGCGGATGTCTGAAAATAAAAATCCGTTTACTATTTTCTTTTTGATGTCATCATGTATTAGTTAAAGTTGAATCTAGTAATCATTTTGCGTTTACAAGACACATGTTTCATCGTAAATATTTCTGAAGTCTCGCAAGGAGGATATCACAGCAGCGCGAAGTTCGTTCTTGAACAGTTGAATTGCAAACAAATCAGCACTCGGTGGGTGATTATGTCCGTTGATCAATATAAATTGATGTTCCTTTTTTCCGGATCCTGGACATTGTTTCCGTATTGCTTCTCTGCATTTAAGATAACTGCGGACATAAAAATACCCATGGTACTTCTATTTTCCACTTGGCCATTTGTGAGTATAATATTTCGTGTTTTATAAAGATATTATACTCACATATAAAATATACAAAGCTATGACTTTCAGGGCGATATGACTCTTGTTGTTTTTTTTTTTTATTTTTTTTTTTACGTTATCTTATTCATGGATGTCTTATGGAGTTTCACGTCAGGGTGACGTGAAACTTGTATTGGTGCGTGCGAGACGGAGCTACTCATGGGATCCGTAAATTCTCGGGAATGCTTGTTTTTACGGATAAAGGACGAGAACGTAGGTAGCTCTTTAGAATTATTTGACAGAGTGTTAGAGGCTACAGTTAATTAGTTAGAGGCTACAGTTTTTGTTACTGATCAAGTAGTATTACTTTACCTTAAGAATATGTGTCAAATCTCAAACCGATATTCGCAAAATTAGCTGAGACGTAAGACATTAAGGTGATGTGAAACACATTCTCAGTGCGTCTCTCTCGGTCCGTCGAGAGGGCCATTGATGCCATCTTTCTCGCACCTGTACAAGTTTCACCTTAGCTTAAGGTGATGTGTAACTGGTATAAGTGCGAGAGAGGTAGCGTGAACGGCACTCTCAGCAGAGGGAGAGAGTTTTTCTCGAAACACCTTTTTCGTAACTAGCGCGCACTATGTATCTATAAAACTAGAGAACCGATCGACATCAAATTTGATGAGCTTGCCGAGTAAACATCCAATTATTGTTTATTAAATGAAAAAAGAGATACGTTATAATTTTTTTTTTGTAGAGAAAATTCGTTCGATGTCATGTGCAACATCGATCATTCACGTATGACAGGTGACGATTTCGCCAATTTTTATTTGATTTTCGCTGGCTCATTAAACGGTAGTTACATGTGTACAATTTAAAATGCCGTTTGATTTTTAATTTCGAATTACTGGAGCAAGCGTGTAAGAAATCATGCAGCGAGGGGAGTAGGGGGCGAAATTTTTTATCAAAATAAATAAAGAATTTTAATGCCACTCCGTGCGAGAAATTTGTTCTTAACTTTACCTCGTATTTCTGTATTTTGAATTACACCAATAACTGTGCCCATCAAACTCATCGAAATCAACGTTCTCATCCTGAAGTTGCGCCATGTTGGTTCTCGCAAGGTGAAAAATCGCACAACGGAAGTATCACTCGTGGATGCGGCAGAAGTCCCTACGCGCAACGAAGACAGCGATTGAGAGATTGACGTTCTTTCCGTTCCGTAATCTACTGTGCCGTAAGCACGTTGCGGTTGCTCTCGTCTTTTCAACTTCACCGACACAATTGTTTCTAATCGGTTAAGTGAAAAAGAAAAAAAATCGTATATTTTTAATAGAAGTGAAGATGCCGTATCTGGGGCCGTGGATCAAACGAAATCGTAGGTTTGGCGAACGAATCTCCGAAGGTTACGCTTGGGTAGCGAACAAAAGTCAAGGGAATGTAACGTAAGTCTCTGTTAACAATATTAATACGCGCGCACGTTTATCACCAGTATCACCGTTTGATACCGATATTAATTATAAATGTATTAGTAGCTTACTGAGGGTTCTACGAGATATCCCTTCGCAAACATTGTACTATACATTCATACTCCTTCGATTATTCATAACGATTTTTATTATTGCCTGCTGATTATAAATTCTGAATAAATTGTAACAGCGATAAAAAACAGGTTTTGATTTAGTAAATTCGATTCTTTTCCATCGGCCTTTACGAAATCTTACGCCATACAATGTCTCGTTTGTTGTTTACCTTTTGCCCCTTTGTCTCGGTGAGTGCGTGTTTGTGTGTACGTGTGCTTCCTATGTGTGTGGTTGTGTGTATTCTCTCTCTTTCGGGCATAGTTCAGGTCTTTCTCGATCTATACTACATCGTGAAGAAATTCACCTTCAAAAATAAATAAATGTCGTGAATATATCGTCCGGAATATCTCTATTCTTTGACATATCGGATCGAGTCGTTCAAGCTGCGGGAGGGGAAGGAGAGGAAGCGTCGCTGAACCCGAGCGATTCTTTCTGTGCGCGAATAATCGAGAAAGAGATACACGCTATATCACACGTTAATTTTATTGGGTAATACTCGAAAACTCGAAAACTTTATTAGGTAAAATTTTTCCAGATTTTTTTTTTATTTCGAATTTGTTTCAAATTGCATTTTCTTGTCTGAGCTGTAATTTGGGAATGTACTTGATCAGTGGTCTAGACACTTGTTGAGTGTAATGGGTGGTTTTCACATTTTCAAAGACCGTGACTATCCACACACTCAAAAAGAAAAAAAAAGGAATTAAAAAAAACTGAAAAAATTCATTCGTATTTAGGAAAAAAATGAACAAATTATTTTCATTGAAAAAAAAAGTTAGATGGCCCGGTGATTTGTTGAACAATTTTTTTACTCGTTAATTTGTTGAGAATATTTCGGTTTTATTGTTATTCAAAATCGATCTTCTGAGCATTTTCTTCGAAATTCTCTTTCATTCTCACGTTAGGCTGGCACATCCAATAGCAAATCCCATATACTCCGAAAATAAATCTGCAGAATGTGAGAATATCATTTGCTATTTTTTTTCTTACAGGTATCTCAACTGCAAGCACAAGAAAAGAAAGCAATGTCCTGCAACCGCCATTGTACGCGAAGATGGAATTATAAGACCGTCAGCACGGCAACACTCGCACCCGTCTGAGCCGACAATCGAACTCGTGGGCATTTTTGTAGGAGCTCTGCATAATTCAACTGTTCGATCCCTGCAGTCGATACGCAAAATCTACGAATCGATAAAACTCTTGTACGTATGAAACTATATATTTATTTGTCATTTTAAAATCTTGCCTATTGTACAATTATGACTTTATAAACCGTAATATTTCTTCGATCCCGAAACCGGCAAGAAACGAGGAGATGAAGCATTCAACAACAATCTTTCGTTATCGCGTTTCATAGAATAAAAAAGAAAAGTCATTCATCATCCCGGCGACACGAGGAATAAATCAATTTTTACGATTTTTTTTTACCAGTTTTGCTTCAGTTCATAGATACTATAATCTTTAAGGAGATATATCAATCTGATGGCTCAAAATTCGCGTAAAATATTTATTTTTTTCTCAAAAATTTCTCAAAAAAAAAAACAAAACACGAAAGTGACGGCTGGAAAAGTATTTTTTTTTTTTATCGTTGACGATTATTGATTTTTTTAAATAATTTTTTTAATTTCCGCGAAATCCCAAATCACAAACTGGAGCATAACAAATTCGTGAGAGAAAATCGCCGTTTTTACGTAATTACTAAGAATTGAAAATCAATTCAAGAGATCGTCACCGATTCGTTGTCGTTAACTTGAATAATTCGTGGTTTTTTTATTTTGATTGCATCGTCCGAGAGTGTTTACTACAACAAAAAAAACACGGTACTCTTCCATCGGCTATATTTTATGTTGTTTTCAATATTTGCTGACAATTTTTTTCGTAAGTCTCTCAGTATCTCGTACCATTCAATAAACTTTTTTAAAATTTTCTCCGACAATTTCTACGGAAAAAAAATTTTAACTCGATCTCATATCCTTAGATTTTCTGGCTTACAGTTCAACAATTCCACAGAAAAAAAATAATAATACAGAGACAAACGTTGACTATTTTATAAACGTCTCCGAATTTTCGAGAATATCATCGACAATGTTAAGCCGCGATAATGAAAGGATAGTTCATTGAATAATAATAATAATAATAATCCGTAATAATAATAACAATAATAACAAATATACGTAATAACTACTTTTGAATGTTTTATAGGCACCCTGAAGCAGCGAGGGTACTCGAATTTGCGTCGATTAAAAGCTCGATGGCCCGGTGGCGGCGGCAAGAAAAACCGCGAGAGCCAACGTTGTATTTAGAACTGGAAAGAGCCCTTAATACTGCGGAGTGCGCTTACTTTCGACATTATGAGTTCGGGATAATGTATACGGCACATCTTCGTGGCACTGACGAAAGTGTAGCCATGGTGATGGGGAATGCAAATTTCATGCTCTTCTTGGATATATCGACATTGTATTTCGGTACTACATCGCGTGTACTGCCCGGAATAAATAATACACGCATTGTATTTTTTGTGGTTGCAGCTTATCGGGGATACGTAAGTCGAAAGTTATTTAAATACAAATCAAATGAATTTATTCATAAAAAAATAAACGCAAACTACGCTTCGCTTCGTGTGCGCCAATTCTCATTTTCACATCTTATAGAATAAATTTTTATACAATATAACCGTTATACTCGATGGATAACCTTTTTCTCAATTCATTTGATTGCAATACTCGCCTTTAGTTCGTGCAGTCACTTCACACTTGTGAGAAATAGTATATTGCATACAATTTTATGTCACAAGGCGAGGAAAGTGAGGTTTTCCGTGCGCTTCGCGTGCCACAGTGACGTAAAAGGTTTTCCATTAAGTATCGTAATGGACTTTTATATTTTTATTTTTTTCCATTATTTTATTCATTATTCTTTATATTTTATTAATTTTTTATTCTTGATAAAAATGACTATTTTTTCTTTCTTTTAAATCCTGACCAGGGCAAAAAAGCGAGTATTACGTATTCTACTAAGGTGTGATTTTGTCGTTTTTCTAGTGCTTGTAACATCCTTTTAAAAAAGCATAATGTACAATTGCACGCATGTGTATATGTTTCGTGCTATATTATATTATGTGCATGCTACATGAGTATATGCTAATATATGCTGCTTTATTAAGCTTTCGTACTATTTTGCTTGTCTCTTAAAGGAACCAGCTTTTGACGCAAAAACATATACGAGCTTCGCTTACGGTATCTTCGGGGTGAGACGCCATATAGATGATTTACGACTTAATATTTATGGACTCGTAGTGAAGACATGACATTTTGCAATTTTCAGGCATTTCCGTTCGCGTGGGCGTTAGTGAAGAATCCAACTCGTGATATTTGGAGTGCGGTCTTACGTTCCGTACGATACGAGCTAATTCCCCCTGCAAGGCCCATCGTCAGCGCCGTTTACTCAGAGATCGACTGGGATCTGAAGCAGAGGGTGAGCGGCACGTATTACGACTGCGAAGTTCACACGACATTTTATGATTTCTGTCGGGTGAGTAGATTTGAAGTCGAATTCCATTTTTTATAGCCCTTTGAGCAATTGTCCTAAAGTTGGACTTAAAACAATTTATTAAAGGCACAAAAGTAAATAATACATTTAATAAATTGTTCTAGGTGCTTCTCTCGTACGTGAACGACACGATTGACGTTACTAATAACGAGCATGCCGTTATACTGCGAAAGTTTATGGGTCTGGCTTTACTCCCGCCCGTTAACATCCCAGAGGCTTTCGCGTGGCTCGTAAATTCAATGCCGCGAGACTTAAACGTCGCATTCGGGGACTTCACGACATCGTTCTGCAATGCCTTTATCGAGGGCATGGACCCCGAAGAGTTCAGTCTGTATTGGAAGCTAAATGCATTCAACGACGTGAGCCAAATGCACGCACAATCTCTTCTTAATAAAGTCGGCGAGAATCCCGGGATCTGGCAATTTATCGGTAAGTTCTTAATTGTATTTTTGCGATTCGTTTACTTTATTCTCATTTGATTGTCGACAAATTATCGTTATTATGTTTCATAGAAGGGACGAACGGCATCATGAACGCTACTATGAAAGATAGTCGTCAACTGTCCCGTAATGAGACAATCACAATGACGCCAAAGATCCGATCATCTCTTCATTCCATGAAACTTGAACGACTGTGGAGGAACTACGAAGCAGGCGTTCTAACTATCGAAGTTTTCCTTGCAACAGCCAGTTCGTTGATAACGGAATATTATAATGTTCTCGTCTACCAAAGAGAGTACCGGCCGCCACACGTAATCGGTCCAGCGCATCCTGTCGCAGGTAAGATATTATTAAATATCAAACGAATTTCTGTTGCAATATTTGTTATCGCGTCTATTATATTAAATTGTATATGTCTATGTTTCAGAAAATCTGGTCGTCGAACGGGTTGGCAATGTTGCAGATCTTCTGTTGGAGCGTCGCATCGACGAATTACCGATCTCAATCCGTCCTCCTGGCGTGGCAGACGATGAGCCGCGTACGTTGCACCGTATTTTATTGTATAATTACACTTTTTGATACAAGGGGAAGATGTGATGCGTTTATCGGGCACCCACGATACTTTTCAACACGAGCTGAAGTCGAGGCGTCGAGGCGTAGCCAGAGCCGAGACAGAGGTGAGTGCTGAAAATTATCGTACGAGCCTAAACACATCATTTCGTCCTCGAATCGTACATTACAATACGAGTCCGGAAAAACTTTTTTTTCACGAGTGCGAGGTTGCAGCACAAGCCAAAGGCGAGTGTTGCAATCACACAACTTTTGAGCAAAAGTTGTCAGCACGAGTATCGTACAAAATATTATTTCACGAGTGCGAGAAATGCGTTTTCTCACGCGGCATGAAATAAACATTATTAAATAATAAAACTAATATATTTCTAATCACAGTGCGCGATGAAGAATTCCCGGTTTTCGAACACGAAGGCAACATGGATATTCCGGGCAATGAAATTGGCGCGGCACCTCCCGCGATAGTCGACGACGCGCGTGAGATAGAAGCTGCAGGCGGGAGAATCGGAGCGGGGCGAGAAATTGATAACGAGGATGAGCAGCTCGGTAATTTTTTGGGGATATAATAACCTTTCAACGCCACCGAAATCTCTCGTACTGTGCATTGCTTATCGCTTATACTGAGAGTAACTACGCAAATTGTTCATGTATGGATTGTAAAAAATTAATTTTTTTGTTAAGGAGACGATCCATTTGATTGGTCCTGTTACAAGTGTGAAGAGGGCAAGGTCGAGATAATAATCATCTCGTGCAACCACATAACTATGTGTACACAGTGTCAATCGACGATGCATCGAAGTTGCATACGAGATAATTATCCGATGTCGTGTCCTGATTGCGACGGTGCCGTCGATCGTTGCGAACGTGTATACTTCCCGAGTCACGACGATGGTAAGTGGCAAGCTTTGATTATATTTAACTTAACAGAGAATTTATATTTGCATTATTCGATAATCATTTGAAACAAGATTCATTTTTTAGGCACTCACTATAACAATAGGCAAAGAGTACCTATTAAAATGACCATCCGTTGCTCTTCGGAGTCTGTCGAAGGGGTTACTCCACAGCGCATAGTCCAAAAATTTTTATTTTTCACCATTTGCTTCAGTGTATCTCCAACATCATGCGTAGGTACTTTGAAGTGACTGCGATGAATAGAAATATTTTTGTTAGCCTGCGCTGCAATGAAAACAACTTTTTGGCTGAATTTTTCTTCTCGGACGTCCGTATCACACTGTAACTTTAGATGGTGCGAACCAATTTTGTTCTCCTTCGCAGCCTCATTTTGTTTTATCAAAAGCACTGCGCACAGCAAATTTAGAGACAATCCTACATCTCTAGCTATTTATTCATCACAATTTTCCATAAAAAAATGATTTTCTCACATCTGATGTCCGTACGGTGCTCCAATTAAGAATCCTGGAAACCAATTCATTTCTCTTTCGCAACAATATTTCATTGCATCGAAAGCACTATGCACAACAAATTTTGAAGCATTCTGACAAATATAATTTTAATTATAAAATAATTCAAAAACAGTGGTTATACCAAGATTTGCTTTAAAGGTTATGTTCTTTAGATTTGCCAAAAATCCATTTTTCCTCATGTTAAAAAAACAAACTTCGGTTGTGAAAAATAAAACACGAAATATCATACCCAGATTCACACAAGTTTGCGTTTTTTATTTCGGAAATAATATATTATCACCGAAAATCATTCGCAATATTTTACCATATTTTATTCACATTCGTAATAAAAATGATAAATTTCACGTATTCACTGAAAAAATTGGTAGTAAACTCACAAAAAAGATTCATCGAATATCCAAAATAATTACAATTTCCCAAATAGAACTAAAAAAAATCGCGAGAATATATTTTTTCGTTTTATTCTATCTGTCAAACTTTGGAAGCAGATGACAATTTCGTAGCAGACGATACACAGATGCTCATACGTCGCGGCGCGCGTACTCTGCGGCCGGATGATTTTCAAATAAAAAAAAATCGACATCTCGTTTCTATCTTTGTTCCTATTTTACGTAAATATAAATGGATTCTACGCGGTATACCCGCGTAGAAAAAATTAGTATGGGATTGACTCTGGGAGAACGATGGTCGAGAGTCTGGGATTTATTTGGGATTGAATCTGGGAAGCACTATGGGCAGTCATCTGGGTTTTGGGACCCGGCTAGATGGTTTCCCAGACCTTTTCCCATAGCTTCAGTGGACGGGGGGAGTCCTCGTGCAATCAATCCCATACGTTTTTCCAGATTCTCTCCCGGCCGTACCGTACGACCGGGGGGATCCTCGCACGATCAATCCCATACATAGAATCCCATATTATGTGTAAATGAAAGAAGAAGGAAAAATAGATTTTGTCAAATGGAAGGAAAAAATGAAAAACGAAGAAATATGCTCAAATCTAATTTTTTTCAACGAATATGATTTCGCCGTGCAAAGTTAAGCGCTGTAGTACATAATCGGCGGTTAAATTTCATTTAAGGCCCCAAAAATAATGTGATGTACTGGGAAAAGCTTGGATAAATAAATTAAAAGATCTATGTTAAACTCATCCAATACTTTACAATATTTTTGGGACCTACATCGAATTTCAAACGCCGATTACGTACAGCAGCATTTAACTTTGCTCGGGTAACTCATATCCGTCGAAAAAAATTGGTTTTAGGCATATTTTTTCGTTTTTTATTTTGTTCTTCCATTTGACAAAATCTATTTTTTCATCTTCTTTCACTTACACATAACATGGGATTCTATGTATGGGATTGATCGCGCAAGGATTCCCCCGGTCGTACGCGACGGCTGGGAGAGAATCTGGAAAAGCATATGGGATTGATTGCACGAGGATCCCCGTTCGTATGCGACGGCTGGGAGAGAATCTGGAAAAGCGTATGGGATTGATTGCACGAGGATTTCCCCCGTCCACTGAAGCTATGGGAAAAGGTCTGGGAAACCATCCAGCCGGGTCCCAAAACCCAGATGACTGCCCATAGTGCTTCCCAGATTCAATCCCAAATAAACCCCAGCCTCTCGCCCATCGTCCTCCCAGAGTCAATCCCATACTAATTTTTTCTACGCGGGTAGCGCAAATAAAAAGTGTGCAATCATAAAAAAAAAAGAATTTTCTATCCTTCGACCGTCGAAGATTCATCGCAGCCGAAATCTTTGTCAATTATGTTCACCCGATTTATTCGTTTACAGTTAATAATAAAAACTGCAAATTCTTTTTCTGGCAACGTATTTTCTCCTCTTCAAAACAAGCCAAAATAAGAGTCGAAATCTTTTTTCGCTGCCGAGATATGATTTTTTTTTAAGCAAAGACTAATTTTACGAATTTTCGTCAAAAAACGAATCGTTTTTTCATATTTCTCGAAATTGCCGTCTCTAATCCTTTCCTCTCAAAGAAATCGTATTTACAAGCTGACTCTCCGCGTTATTGCGCAGATAAAAAGTGTGCTATGTTTAAAAATTTAATTTTTTACACTTCGACCGTCGGAGATTCATCACATTCGAAATCTTTGTCAATTTTGTTCGCTGGATTTATTCGTTTACACTTGATAAGAAAACTGCTAATGATTATTCTATCGACGTATTTCCAACGTTTTTTTTTTTTTCAAATTTTTTCAAATTTTCGTTGAAATACGAATTTCTTTCATATGCTCACGTCATGAAAAGTTTTTTTTTTGCAAAAAAAAAAAACAATTGTACTTTTAAAGAACAATTATAAACAATTATTTATCAAGAAACTGAAAAACACTGAATTTGTCGATTTTACGAGTTATTCCGTACCGAGAAACTTGTCCTCGTTTGTGATTAAATAAAATTTAAAAAAATACGATATGATATGATGCTAAATTTGATATTTTTAAGCGACGATAAATATCAATAAAGTTTCATTGAAAAACGAAAACAATTATCGAATTTCTCGAACTTCTCGTCTCCAATACTTGTCTGTTCTATAGAGACAATAACGAGCTGATTCCATGTATTGCGAAGAAGAAAAAAAATATATCTCAAATGGTAGAAATGAAATTTGTTATAAGAGGACTGTCAAAGAGCCTTCAAAATCGAATTTTTCAAGAATTTCATCAATTTGTAAAAAAATATTTCGCTATCCAAGATGACAAATTTTTGATTCGAGTAACGTACTACTTCCTCTTCAATACAAGACAGGAACCAAAACGATATATTTTTTCGTTCTCGTGATAGCATTTTTTTGCAGCATCCATAAATATCGACAAAATTTCATTGAAAATCACAAATAGCAAATTTCTTGAACTTTTCTTCTACAATGATTCGGTTTCCTACAGATAAAATAACAAACTGATTCCATCAATTATGGGGAAGAAAAAAAACACGGAAGGGGAAGGATTTTAAGGGGATATTTGGCCTGAATGCTAAATGGTAATCGTATTGGTGTCGGTACATGTTTTGTGTGTTTGTTTTATATTCATTAAATCTGGTCATAAGTTTTAAGCCAATAAAACGACTTTACTAGACATGATTTGATTCGTTAAATTAATTCGATCAACTTCTACGTGGTGCAATTCGTTATATTTGTCTCGTGTCTCAATATTTGACAATTTATCGTCAAACAAAAAGGAAATATCCGTCGTGAATATTAATAATCAATTGGTACAAAAAAGAAATATTTTTATTCGACGAAGGTTAAACACTATGAATTAATTTACGTAACTGATAAATGTTTTTCCCTCATACGTACTTTCGAAAAGAAACGCAGAGCGCAACGTATAAACATACTTCATCCGTAGCGCATAGCGCGATGTGTAAATACACTCGATACGGAGCGCGTAGCGTGACGTGCACCCCCGTGAGTGCCTTAAAAAATGTCCCTTCGGGACATTTTTCGGGGGTTTGGGGGGCGGAGCCCACCAACAAGAGCATCTGCGCCCACAGGGCGCTGAGACGCTTGTTGTTTATTAACTCCTTTATCGCTTTATTATTTTGTTACCTATCTAGAATTACTACCTACTTTATCTATTATTTACCTAACATTACTACCTGTATTATCTCTCACCATTTGTTTTTCTACCAACTTTACCTAGTATCTGATTATTATTACTACCTACAGAATTTATCGCTACCTCGCAAAGTTAGTATTCGTGTCGGCAGACTCGCGTTATTTCTCCAATTCGAATATTATTATTTTTGTTGGTCTTTGACGCCTTCAGCGAATTCTTGGAAACTCCGGGAATATTCACCATTGTTTCGATGCCAAACGCTCGTGTTAGATAGTCCGCTACAAAAGTATTATCGTAAGGGTTCGATGCCGGTGTCGGCGCGTTGAGCGCGCCGTACCGTTACTCAACAGTAACTCAGACTGTAACAGTAACAGTAACAGTAACGAGACTCGAAATTCTTTTGGGATGGCTCAGCATATAGCTGATACGTCGGGAGTGAATCGGCGACTCAGTATTTTGGTCAATGTACCATAATCACTCCGGCCTCCATTTCCACGAATACGGATGTTCGTAATTCGTTTGTAATAATTTTGAAACGTCTTTTCGGATTCTCGTGAATGTTGATTCACGAGAATCCGAAAAGACGTTTCAAAATTACGAACATCCGTATTCGTGGAAATGGAGGCCGGAGTGATTATGGTACATTGACCAAAATACTGAGTCGCCGATTCACTCCCGACGTATCAGCTATATGCTGAGCCATCCCAAAAGAATTTCGAGTCTCGCGATCCGTGAGAAGCGGCGTCTCGCCAATGGGACTCGAATGGAAAGGGTGCAGCGGGGTGCAGTTCATCATTATTATCGCGTGGACCCACCGTGAGGAGGAGGGACGCCTCACCCTCGCGAGGGAGGTCTCCCCCCGTTGACATCATCCATTGTCGGGTCCTTCGAGAAAGAGTCTCGATAAGGCTTTAAATTATTTTGTTGTATTTGGAGCTCCAACTGTACTTCGCGCGCGAACACGTGTTCGGCCGGTATCGATACCCTAACATTGTTTTTATTCGTTGTTTTCCCCTTATACCTTGCCTACGTGCGTAACGTCGTCAACAAGCTATAGTACCTAGCAATACGCTGGACGACTCGCCGAATTCTAAGAATTCCTTTGCACACGGCGAGCAAAGGTATCCCCGACCCGTCCAATTCTCAAATTGGAGGAGAGAGACAACGGGTTGCGTCTATCGGTGTAACGACGCGAAGTATTAGTTCTGGACGCACCAGCGATTGAGCGACACCTCGTCTCTTCGCTATCCGCTTTAACAGGTGAGCTCGAGGCTCCCCGTGTCTCGTCGAGTTGGCCGCAATCTCGCGCGGGGGTGTTTTTCTCTATCATGATCAGTGATCGTTAATTAACCCGTGTTAATTAATATGGGTGATTATTAGTTTTGGCGAATCGGTTCGCGTATTCATTTTTTTTGGCTGTGTTAAACAACCCCGTTGGTTGTTAGTGCTTCGCGTGAGAGACCCGGTCGACTCGACTCTGGTCGAAAGTTTATTTCGTGAATTTAGTGTCATATGTGATTGACGGATTTATCTGTTGGTGAATATTCTTGTGAGTACGTTCCGTTATTATTTTTTTCCGTTTACCATCCTGGCAGTCGTAACGCGCCTTGCGAATCTTGATTCGCATTCTTATTCGTTTTTGTTTGGTTGTTTATCGAATTAATAACTTTGCGGGTAGTCTTTAGCATTGGTTTACTACCTACTGACTATCTGATTTTCTACCACTACCTATATTACCCACTACCGATGTTCGCTATCTACCGTATCGTTACCGACCTGCGTACTCTACTACCTACCCGGTTATCGAATACTATCTCCGGAATTATCTACAATATCTTTCATTTTCTACCACCTTTATTGTACCAATCTTCACGTTTTACGATGATACCTTCCGGCCGAATATTCTTTACCTACTTAATTTTACTAACTATCGCCGGTTACCTACTCGTTTGCGATTCTCCGATCATTTTACCGATATTTTATCTAATTATCTTTTCGCCGTTATTTCGTATGGTTGGTGAGAATCGTAACGAGACTTCGTTATCAGCGTGTCATGACTATCTACCACCGGTTACCTACTCGTTGGTGATTCTCCGATCATTTTACCGATATTTTATCTAATTATCTTTTCGCTGTTATTTCGTATGGTTGGTGAGGATCGTAACGAGACTTCGTTATCAGCGTGTCGTGACTATCTACCACCGGTTACCTACTCGTTTGTGATTCTCCGATCATTTTACCGTTATCTTATCTCATTATCTTTTTACTACTATTCCTTGTTATTTGCGAGAATCGACGTGAGCTTTCTTTACTGGTGTGTACCGATTATTTAATATCGTTTACCTACTCATCGTCGATTCTCCAATCCCGTCATTGCAATATTATCTAATTATCTTTTTGGCTATTATTTCTTATTATTCGCGAGAATTGACGTGAGATTTCTTTGCTGGCTGGTACCGATCATTCAATATCCTTTATCTACTCATTGTCGATTCTCCAATCAGGTTATTGCACTACTATCTAATTATCTTTTTGCTATTATTTCTTCTTAATTTCGAGAATCGTCATGAGATTTCTTTACTGGCGTATACCGGCCTTTCAAGATAATTTACCTACTCATTGGCGATTATCTGATCACGTTACCGCCATATTATCTGATTATCTTTCTGCTGTTACATCTTACGATTTGCGAGCATCGTCACGAGATTCCGTTACTGGCTTATACCGATCATTTACTAACGTTTACCTACTCGTTGGCGATTCTCCAGTCATTTTGCTAATATATTATCTTGTTATCTTTTACCGATATCACGTAGTATTTTCGAGAATCGTAACGAGATTTCTTTACCGATTTACCATTACTATCTGTCTCCGATTACCTACTCGTTTGCGATTCTCCAGTAATTTTGCCACAGTATTATCTAATTATCTTTTGCGTTATCTTACCTAACATGATCTATCGACTTCTTGCTTTTGTTCCATCATCAGTTATATTTTTCATCGTAATAAATTATATAGTAAATTTAATTCGGACGTTTCGTTACTCTCCCGTCCACCCCCCTCTACTCTTCTCCCAGGCGGGCTGAGCTAGCCGAATCTCAGTGCCGTATGCCTTGCCCCGCCGTACGGGGACTTTATTACACAACTCGGGGTCTAAACTAAAAACCGATCGTTGATCGGCGGTACATAGTACCTGGCGCCCGGGTACCCCGGGGTGTGCGAAAACCATGATCTCGTCGTGGGTTCCTTCCGTTATCGCCCCGGCGGCGGGAATGGGGTTGTCGGGGCCATGAGGTGCTGGAGTCGGAAAATCTCCTCACAGAAAATAGAACGCGGTTCCTTGCCTTGCTCGAAGGATACCCGAATGCGATTCACATCTACACTGATGCATCAAAGAGCAATGATAAAGTGGGCTCAGCTGTAATATTTAATGGCGAAACACAACAGTGGGCATTGCCCTCAACAGCAAGCATATACACTGCGGAAATGGTTGCTATCTACAAAGCGCTACTATAATGTGAAATTCATAAAGGACAAGAGTATCTTATCTGCACCGACTCACGTAGTTCGATTATAAGCATGGCAGATATGTTTACACCTGATCCCCCTGTTCAAGCAGTTTTAGTGCAACGAGGTAAACTCCACGAATGCAATAAAAACATAATTTTCATGTGGGTTCCCGGGTACGTTGGGATCGTGGGGAACGATAGGGCAGATAAGGCGGCAAAAGAAGTATCAAACAGTGGCAGAAACTATTAGAATATCATTCGACCAAATGATATCAAAAGCGACGTTCGACTGAAAAGTAAAGACATCCCGCAAACGCAATGGGAGCAAGTAACATCTAAGCTCACAATGGTAAAACCAATGATTGATTAAGGCGGAAACTACGAATGCCAGGAAATCTTTGAAAGATTTTAAGTAACGATCCTGTCGCAATAAAAACGGCAATTACATTTTGCCGAGAAGCAAATATCTACGAGAAAATATATAGTAGGGTACAAATACCAAAAAAAAAAAAAAAATAAAAACTATGATGATAAAATAAGCTTCGCATGGTAGTCGATCAAAGACCCTATAGATGAATCCAAATGAATTATAAAATACGAATTGAATATATGATTATAGTTTTGTTTTGTGTTGTGACGTGATTTTTCGGAATCACCCTCACACAATAAAAAAGCATCGTATTTCTGAGGAAATTCCGATACCTAACGCTTTCGTTCCCGTTTTCCGCCTCTCCCAGCGACTTAAAGATACCGTTAAACTCTCGTGAGATATCGATCGAGTTATTGCGTCTCTTTCCGATTTAGTACTCTAGTATTGCAGTTCATAAATCTTCAAATACTTTCAGCACAATAGTAATTAAACATTTTGATATAGATTCCGTTACCGTTTTAGCTTCGTTCCGTTAGCCGAAGTCTCGAACTCCCTTGGTGGGATAAAGTTAGTAAATTAAAGGCCCAAGGGAAAGAGAGACTCGACGAAGTGTCTTCCGAACACGTTAAAGTCTGGTGCAAACCCGGCACCCTACAGCAAAGTGCAATGCGTTGAGATCAGGCGGAGGGTTGAGTTACAGGCGAGGACGGAATACCTCGCGCTGCATTAGAGTGAGAAGAGCCTTGTATCTCACGCATTGACTATGGGTAACGATCGCGAAGACACTTCAAACTACCGCTCTAGTATCGCCTCAATTCGGGAAAGTATCGTAATGGTTGAGAGGGCAGTAGATTTCGGTCAAGGCTCCCGTAATAATAATGATAACGATTTCGGTACGTTATCGTAGGCAAATTAGTCTACCGCGAGCTGCCCTCGAGGTGACTCGGGCTCTCTCTCGCGCTCCCGCTACGCTAGGCGTTAGCCGTCGTCTAGTGTGTCTCTCTCAAGTCGCGCTTCGCGTACGCCGGCCTATCGTTCGCTTTCGGCGAAGTATCCGTGTCTCGCTCGCTCTCACGGCTTCTCGCTACCTGTCAGTGCGATCGAGTATCGTGTGTTTCGTGCCATCCAGTATGTGCTATCCTCGGAGTCTTCCGAAAGGAATTCTTCGAGTCGATTACTCGATCGATGCGTAGTGTTTGACGCTCTCGAGTTCTGGTGCATCTGTGTTAGTTCTCGTGCATCCGTGGATGCAGTTCTCGGTCCTTTTGGATAATTTACGCGCTTTCGGTGAGTCTTTTGATTTATTGGAATTATCGATCTCGTGTCGCGCTCGTCATCGTTTGTCTCGCTTCGATCACTCGATCAGCTGAGTACTCGCGATGCACGTGCGTGGGATCCCGTGGCTCCAAGCCAATAATAATTATTTTTCGCGCGCTATTTTATTGGCGACGGATCGCGACCCTTCTACCCCAACCCGCATCCTGAGCACCGAGCACTCCGCTACCGTTCGCTCTCGCGGGTATATCGGTGTTTGATTTAGTTAGTGTTTTATCGTTCTTTTTCGTCCTTACGGAGGTCGGGTTGTTCCACCGGCCTCCCGATTAGTCCGGTTGTTAACTCCGGCGAAACAAAATTAACTGGCGCCCACCGGGACGCCGATGCATCCTCAAGGGTGAACGGCCGAAGGTGACGTTTTCGACTTCGCGCTTAAAGTCTTTGCGGCTTTCCCGCGGCTTTGAGTTTTCGATTTTCGTTTTTTTTTTGCTGTTCCGATTCGATTTCGAGTTTCGCGTAGCGATAGATGGAAAATACGTCACAGTGTATTGGAAATATATAAAGAATGAAATGAAAAAAAAAATGTAATACTAGAATTACAGGTATCACGGCAAAACTGAATATACTTTAATGTATGTAATATATTGTCAGGCTAATGGTCTAGAAGCCGAGGCCAAAAAAAAGAATCTCTATATATATAAAAGAAAGTCCCGATTTTTCTTGTGTGTTTGTCCACGAGACGCTCACAGACACTCACAGACACTCACGGACACTCACAGACACCTGGGGCAAGAAAAAACAGCAGCAGCAGCCGCTGCCAATAGAAGAGGCCGGCAGGCGCGACCAAAGGCAGGCAAAGCCCAAGGTTTCGCTTAGACCCCCCCGTCCTGATGCGATCCACATCAAGGCAACAGGTGAGGTGTCATATGCTGACATTTTTCGCAGAGTCCGAGCCGCACCGGACCTCAAACCTCTGGGGGATAGGGTGACCCGCATCAGGCGGACCCGAGTTGGAGAATTACTCCTGGAGCTGGGGAAGCCTGGTGTAGAAACCCCAGTGCTACAGGCAGTGGCCTCGGCCACCTTAGTGGAGTCGGCGGCTGTTCAGACGCTGACTCATAGGGAAGTCCTGTTTATCAAGGACATGGACGAGGCCACAACCGTAGAAGAGGTGGCACAGGCTATCACTGCGGCGATTGGGCCAGGAGCGGTAACCCCCCACAGGGGGAGACTGAAACCCCTACGTGGCGCGTCCCCAGGTGGCGGATAGGGGAATGCCTACTAGATATAGTGGGTAGGAGGCAATTCAAATACCTCCCGCGGACCAACAGACCAGGGAAGAAACCTCGTTAACAAATCAACATGGAACGACAGTTAAGAAATTCGATTACGGTGCAGGTGGTCGGATCCCCAGTACCGGCGTCTGTCAGAGGTGAGAGCGCGGGCCTCGGGACGTCGTCATCAAACGACTGCAATGGATCGAGCAAGACAGTTGGAGGAAACCCATTCCAGCGGGTAGAAGAAGGTGAAGAAAGTGGGGTAAAAGAAAAACTGGAACTTCTTGAAAAGGAAGAAACGGAAGTCCTGAAGAACCTGGAGAAAAATCTCTCGGCCATCAACGGTGTGGTGAAGGATGCCAAAAACATCCACAAAGCGATCAGGGACGCTATTGGAGAAGCCATGGTGCACTTTGAACACTTGAAAGAGTGCAGAGTGACGCTAGCGGAGACCAGAGCTGTGATGTATGGGCAGCTTGCGAGCGCGGACGCAGCGCGTGCTGTTCCGTCTGGTGGCACGGGCGAACCTACGGCTGAAAGAGAGAACCACAAAGGGCGTGGTAAAGAAAACACGCGTGCTGACAGTCGCCTGACAAGAAAACGACTGAATACGCCTGTGGCGGAACGCAGGAAACGGGATCCGCTTTCCTCCCCGGAAGAAGACACGCGACAGCCCAAGCAGCGAGATGCAACCAAAGCAAGCAAATCTATCCAGGGAAGAACACCTCAGGCTTCTTCACATCCGGGGAAATCGCAGGATCCAGATCCATCTGCAGCCCAGGGAGAGACATCTGACCAACCATGGGAAACGGTCAGGCGCCGGAGTGGGAAAAAAGATGGTCCGAACACCGACAGAGGAAACGTTCCAAGTAGGAGGGCACGGGGGAGGTTAAAGGAGGCCTTAATGGTAACGATCGAAGGTACAAACACGTACGCGGATGTGCTGCGTGACCTCAAGAAGAAGGTGGACCCTGAAAGCCATGGAGTAAAAATTTCAGGAATAAGGAGAACACGCGCAGGTGAACTACTGGTGGAGATCGGCAAGGGCGGCGGCAAAGCTGAAGCCCTCAGACATGCCGTAGTTGGTGTACTCGAAGGGAAGGCGACGGTGAAGACCATGGCACAAACCGTGACGGTGGAAGTACTGGATATGGACGAAGCTACAGACGAGGAGGAGCTCAGGGACGCACTTACAGCTGCGACTGGCGATACGGAGGCTACACTGTTCGACATCAGACCGATGCGAACGGTGTTTCGAGGAATGAAAAAGGCCTCAGTGAGCATGCCTGCGGAGATGGCCGATAAGCTTCTCAAGAACGGAAGAATAAAAGTAGGATGGGTCAGGTGCCGGGTCCGAGAAAGGATCCAAGTTACCCGATGCTTCCGTTGTCGAGGCTTCGGACGCGTAGCGTCAATGTGCAAAGGGGAGGATAGATCCAAGATGTGCCGACTCTGCGGTTCGGGTGAGCACCTTGCTAAGGAGTGCAAAAGCATTCCCAAATGCGTATTATGCGCAGAGGGGGCGAAAAAAGCTCTGCATATACTAGGCAGTGCCAGGTGTGACTCCTTTCGGAGGGAGCTAAACAAGGCACGGAAATGATCCGGTACCTGCAGACAAACTTGGGACATGGCCGGGAGGCACAAGACTTGCTCATGCAAACGGCCACCGAGAAGGCAGTAGATATTTTGCTGGTCAGTGAGCAGTATCGAAAGCCGGAAACGGGTTCTTGGTTCCAGGACAAAACAGCTAGAGCAGCTATAATAATCCGAAACGACGATCTGAAAGTCAGGGCAGCCTGTGAAACGGCAGAAAATTATGTATGGGTAGAACTCGAAGGATTGAGAGTGTACAGCTGTTACTTCTCACCTAATGCAGTGTACGAGGACTATGTTGCCGGTCTAGACGATCTGGAGGAAAGTTTAAGAACAGCAAGTGGTGAAGTTCTCGTAACCGGCGACTTCAATAGCAAGTCTCCAGAATGGGGCTCGGCGCGGTTGGACAGAAGAGGAGAGGCACTGTCAGAGCTGATGGCACGGATGGACCTGGTAGTTCTCAACGAAGGAAACGCGTATACGTTCCGTCGGGGGAATACAGGGTCGGTCATTGATGTCACACTGGCCTCAGTAGGAACAGCAGGTAGAACGATACGGTGGAATGTACTGGAAGACCTCACACTTAGCGACCATCAGTACATTATGTTTGATACCGATACGGTAAACCTGAACAGAAACCGTGGAGCTTCACCACAAGCATCGACGGTCGCAGACGGAGGGTGGGTACTATCAAAGCTTGATACGGGGAAACTAGTAGCCTTTCTCGAAAGAGAGAAGCAACGGGGAGACCTTGAAGGTATTGCCGAGACAGAAGACCAAACCGCTACAGTGAGCTTCGCCACGAAGGTAATAATATCTGCGTGCAATGCAGCGATGCCCAAACGTAAGAAGGCTCCACGAGAACGGAAACAGTGCTATTGGTGGACGGCAGAGATCGCGGAGCTCAGGAAACAGAGCCTAGCCGCAAGGAGAAAAATGCAACATGCAAAAAATATGCAAGTGCACCTGAATACGGCATACAAGCAGGCAAAGAAGAAACTGCGAAACGCAATCAAAAGCAGCAAGCGGAGGTGTTGGAAGGCGCTGTGCCGATCGGTGGACGAAGATCCCTGGGGATTGCCGTACAGGCTTGTCACCAAGAAGCTGGTAGGCAGGAAACAGATTCCAGGCTTGTCGTGCCCGACACGCATGAGCTTGATAGTCCGAGCACTATTCCCAAGGCATGAGCCAAGGGCACAAAGATCTTACCCGGACGTGGCTTTTATCCCGTTTCGCATCGAAGAACTGCAGAAGGCCGCAAAGCGACTGCCGCCGGGCAAAGCTCCCGGGCCACACTGCGTACCCAACGAGGTACTCTGAGTCGTGGTGGAAAGATGGCCAGAATTGCTTCTAGAGACTTTCAACAAATGTCTACAGAATGGAGTCTTCCCTGCAAGGTGGAAGAGGCAAGCACTAGTTCTGTTACGGAAAGGGGATAAACCATTGGACCAACCGTCGTCGTACCGACCCATCAGTCTTATTGACACAACGGGAAAGCTGTTCGAGAGACTTTTGCTTCAGCGGCTAGAAGAGCACATAGAGAGGAATGGCGGGCTGTCACCGAGGCAGTACGGTTTCCAAAAAGGGCGTTCAACGATAGACGCCATAGCACGAGTAACGGAAATGGCAGCGACGGTCAAAAAGGGCCCGTGGCAGAGCAAAGGCTTCTGTGCGGTAATAACTCTAGATATCAGAAACGCTTTTAACACGGCTAGATGGGACAAGATAGTGGAGGCTCTGGCAGATAGGAGAACACCGGCGTATCTACTCCAGTCGATAGAATCGTACCTGAGTGAAAGGACACTGTTATACGACACAGAAGAAGGACCAGCGGAGTACGAGGTAACAGCAGGCGTTTCGCAGGGATCGGTTCTTGGACCATTCTTATGGAACGTTATGTACGACGGCCTCCTCAATCTAAAGCTCCCGGAGAACGTGGAAATGATCGGCTTTGCGGACGACGTGAGCTTGATAGTGACAGCGAAGACAACGAGAATGCTGGAGATCGTGGCGAATGAGTGCCTTCGCCGAGCGAGCAGGTGGCTGAGAGAAAAGGGGCTAGACCTTGCGGTCCACAAAACGGAAGCGGTTCTCATCACAGACAGGAGGTTGGACACAACGCCAACGCTGAAGCTAGACGGCCGATGTCTAACCTGGGGGAAATCTCTTAAGTATCTTGGAGTGCAGATAGATAGCGGAGTGAGGTTCACGGAGCACGTGAACATCGTAAGTGAGAAAGCAGCCTCGGCTGCCGCATCGCTAGCGAGGCTCACGCCAAATGTTGACGGACCGTGCGAGCTAAAACGGAGACTACTCAATAGTGTTATTCACTCGAAAATCCTTTATGGAGCAGAGATATGGGTAGATGCTACAAATAAAGTTGGGGCGCGGCAGCGATTGGCCTCTGTGCAGAGACGCAGCGCTATACGGACAATATCGGCGTATAGGACAGTTTCTGAAAACGCGGCGCTTATGCTCGCTAGCATGCCACCGATTGACCTACTAGCGCGAGAAAAAAGCGAGGTATACCAGGAGACCCATTCTAAAAACGTGATTCCGATTACGGACGAAGCAAGGGCAGCGGCGAAAGTACGTGCACGACAGAGGCTACTCGAACGGTGGCAGGTGCGCTGGGATGAAGACGACAAAGGAAGATGGACGCATCGACTGATCCCTAACGTGGCAGAGTGGTTTGGAAGGCCCCATGGCCAAATGAACTATGAGCTGACACAGGCGCTAACAGGACACTGTTGCTTCAATGAATATCTCAAGCGTTTCAAGAAACGAGACAGCGAAGCATGCACCCATTGCGGATTCAGTTCCGACGACGCACAACACGCAGTTTTCGAGTGCCCTGCTACGGAAGTGGAGCGGAAAAACCTTGAAGCCGAAATTGGAAACAGAATAATCGACGAGGGTAATCTCATCGCATTAATGCTCAGTAGGGAAGAAGTGTGGACGGCAGTGTCGTTTTTTATCAAGGAAACGATGAGAAAGAAAAGAGAACTGGAGATGGAGGAGAGAAATAGGGCTGAAGAGCAGCTTGACGTCGAAGTAGACTGAGGCAGCTACATCCTGTGTTGCTCTACAGCAACACAAGATTAAAAATAGAGGAGCCTTGAAGAGGGCTACAAAACACACCACATACAGAAGTTATGCGAAAGCGGTACCGATGTGGCGTGGGGTGAGGGAGGAGGGGTTTTAGTCGGTAAGAATCCGACACTACCCATACTCGGGTGTCTTATGAAAGATTTCCCCTCCTCCCGAAAAAAAAAAAAAAAAAAAAGGAGCGGTAACCCCTGGAGATATTAAACTCAGGGACTCCTACAGTGGCACGCAGGCGGCTAGCGTCCTGCTTCCCGCTGCAGCAGCAAAGAAGTTGTTGCAAAGCGGAAGGCTCAGGATTGGATGGGTGAATTGCCGGATTCGGCCGCGCCAAACATCCTCCCGTTGCTTCAGGTGCCACAACACTGGGCATCTGGCGAAAGACTGCGAGAGCGAGGTCGACCGGTCGGCGCAGTGCTTCCGGTGTGGCAAAGATGGTCACAGGGCTGTAGACTGCATAGTCAGGCGACAGGCAGTGCAGGAGGTTGGGACATCGACCAGCAATGGCTAAGGTGCTCCAAATAAACCTGAACCACTGCGCTGTGGCCCAGGACCTGTTGTTTCAGCTGGTCAGGGAAGAGAAGGTAGACGTAGTCATCGTCAACGAGGAGTACAGGGATCACAGTGAACCGAACTGGGTAGGGGACTCGACCGGCAAGGCGGCCATCTCGGTATGCGGAAACCTCCATATATCCAACAAGATGGCCGCCCCTCGGCCCGGTTTCACTTGGGTGGAGGTGGCTGGTATAAGAATATACAGTTGCTACCTTCCACCCAGTGATACCACCGACGAATACCTGAGATCCCTGGATGCCATCGTCGACAGTGCTAGGACCTCCCGATTGCCGGTCGTCATCGGAGGGGACTTTAACGCATGGGCGACGGAGTGGGGCAGCGCGAGCACCAATCACCGCGGTCGCGCCCTCTTCGAGGCCTTCGCAATACTGGAGCTGGAAATCGCTAACACCGGGTCCAAGCCAACCTTCTCAAAGGGCGGCAGGACCTCCATTATCGACCTGACCTTCATCGATCCTAGACTGATGAGGGAAGGGCTCGACTGGAAAGTTAGCGATCGGTACACGGGCAGCGACCACCACGCCCTGGTATACCAGCTCCAGCTGACCAGCAGGACAGCAGGGGCGTCGTGCAGACGCAAAAAAGAGAGATGGGCACCCGCCACCTTCGACCGGGAGACGTTTCTCTGCATGCTAGAGGGAGCGACAGTGCAGGGAACGCCCGAGGAACGAGCTCGAAGCCTCTCGCAAACCATCACAGCGGCCTGCGATGCCTCCATGGCCGCGAAGTCCAACCCTCGCGGTCGTCCACCAGTATACTGGTGGAACGAGGACATCGCAGAGATACGCCGAGAGTGCTTCCGAGCACGTAGGCTGCACCAAAGAGCTGTTCATAGGCCGCAATGCCAGGAATTGGCTGCGGCCTATGAAATAATGCGGAAACGCCTCAAGGCTGCCATCAAGGCCTCTAAGCGAAAGTGCTGGCTGGACTTCTGTCAGGAAGTGGACAGTGACGCTTGGGGCCGACCGTACAAAACGGTTATGAACAAGATCAAGCCCAGAGGTGCCACCGCTCCAACGTGTCCAATCTTCCTCGACAGGGTCGTCCGACACCTCTTCCCGGAACACCGGAAGCGGCGTGCCGAGACCGGTCTGATGGTAGACGATGGTGCAGCCGAGACGCCAGACGTCACGGAAGACGAACTGAAGATGGCTGCCAGCAGGATCACCGTCCGTAAGGCCCCAGGGCTGGACGGGGTCCCTGGCCTGGCCGTGAAGACCGCTGTGCTGAATGCTCCCAATATCTTTGGGAATACATTCAGCGCATGTCTTCGCGAAGGATACTTCCCGGCACAGTGGAAGGTACAGAGGTTGGTCCTTCTGTCCAAGGGGAACAAACCCCCGGACGAACTTTCCTCGTACCGACCGCTGTGCATGCTAGACATAACCGGGAAGCTATTCGAACGAGTCATATGTGCCAGGCTAGAGGCAGCCATACAGGGAGCTGGAGACCTGTCTGAAAACCAGTTCGGCTTTCGTAAGGGTCGCTCAACGGTGGATGCCATCGGCCGGGTTGTGGCGCTAGCTACGGACGCCATCAGTGGCAGCCGGTATACAAAGCGCATGTGTGCCATCATCGCTTTGGACATCCGGAACGCATTCAACTCGGCCAGGTGGGACAAGATCTTGCTGGCCCTGCAAGATCTCAAGGTGCCGCTCTACCTGCGAAGAGTCATTTCGAGCTACCTGACGGACCGGACCCTGCTTTACGACACCGACGCCGGCACGCACTCCTATAACATCACAGGAGGCGTGCCACAGGGTTCGGTCCTAGGGCCCCTCCTCTGGAACGTCTTGTACGATGGCCTGCTTCGGCAGCCGCTTCCAGACGGGGTATCGATGGTAGCCTTTGCGGACGACGTCGCCCTTGTCGTCGTCGCGAAAACCATCGATGAGGTGCAACACCTCGGAGACGAATCAATCGAGGTAGTAGCTGGCTGGTTGAGCGACCATGGACTGAGTCTGGCGGACGAGAAGACTGAGGCGGTGCTCATCTCTCGGACGAAGAAGAGGGCGTACGCCACATTCACGGTCGGTCATAGCAAGATCAAGACCGCAGACACGTTGAAATATCTCGGTGTCATCCTGGATGCGCGGCTGTCGTTCAGAGAACATCTTCTGAACGCGGGCTCGAAGGCATCACGGGTTGCGGGAGCGCTAGCGGGCATCATGCCCAACATCGGGGGACCGAAGGAGCCGCGACGGTTCCTTCTTTCCTCTGTTGTGAGCTCCGTAATTCTCTACGGGGCTCCGATTTGGGCTGGTGCCATGAAGACCAATGCGAGTTACGGAGCCACATGCCGACGGGCCTGCCGGACTGTCGCGCTAAGGGTGGCCCGAGCGTATCGAACCGTGTCTGACATCGCTGTCTCGGTGATCGCAGGACTGCCTCCTGTTGATCTACTGGCTGCCGAGAGGGCCAGGGTGTACCGTGAGCGTAGGCGTACTGGTGCTGATGGCGACGATCAAGAGCGTGGTGATGATCGATGGTCCAGCAGAACCTTCGAAGAATGGCAGCAGAGATGGGATTCAGTAGGCGAGGGTCGGTGGACCCACCGCGTGATTCCTAATGTGAGAGCGTGGACGAGCAGGCACGGTGGACTTACAACTTTCCACCTGACCCAGGTACTCACCGGGCACGGCTGCTTCCGCAGCTACCTACATCGTATTCGCGTGTACGATAGCGCGGAATGCCCGGTGTGCCCTGGGATCGACGAGGACGTGGAACACGTGCTCTTCTATTGCCCGAGATTCGCCTATGACCGGAAGCGATTCCGAGCGTCATGGGGAGGATCCATGACGCCTGAAGGCATGTGAAGGTGCCTGCTTGGCTCACAGGATGGTTGGGATGCGGTGGTTACCCTCGCCACGTCCATTGTGGAGAAGCTGAATTCCATCAGGAAGATGGAAGAACGGAGAGGCGGACGCGCCTAAAATCAGAGCGCGTGCTAGAAGGGCCGTCTGAGGCTTAGACTGCCCCTCGCGAAGTAAAGCCTTTTGGGCGGTTTCCGCGGGGGGGAATACAGTCGAGAGGAGGAATGTTTTAGTGGGTATTGCCAGGAATGGCCGAGTCCCACATAACCCACTCGGGTATGCGTAAATGCATTTTCAAACCTCCTGTATAAAATTAAAAAAAAAAAGACACTCACAGACACTCACAGACACTCACAGACACTCACAGACACCTCGGCGAAAGAACTATCACTAAATTAAATTATTATAAAGTAATTTATTATGACCACAAAAATAATGTGTAAAAATCAGAATTTATTTTCGAACGTTTTTTAAAATTTTCTTTGCGATTTTCAATGTTGCCTATTGTGCGAACTTAGATGATTTTTTTGCCGGAACGTCTTCTTACAATAAGTGCAAGTGTAAATACGTTTACAAATTTGATTCGGATTGCGCCGTTGGTGTTGTAAAACGCCATGCTTTTTTGCAAACATTCGTTCGCAATAATTGCACTGAAATTTATTCGTCCCAGGGACATACGCAAAAGGATTATTGGGAGCCGGTAATTGTTCTTGATTCCGATCAATCGTTGAAAAATCGGGAGGTGAGATTGTAGTTTCGGGAGGTGAGATGGTAGTTTCGGGGTTATCTACATTTCACAAACAAAATCACTAAAAATTATCAATTAAATCTTGATATAGTATTAAATTAGCTTTACCTTGATTAAATACGGTGTTATTCTCTGGTAATTTAGTCGGCGTCATGGTTTTTTTTGTATATTTACTCTCTATAATTTCGAAATAATCAGGAAAGCATCAAGGCGGAGTTGCCAACTGAATATTTGAGTTCGAGTTGCATCTGTTCGGAGTTCGTTATCGATCGATACTTCAGTTTTATTTGACAGTTATTTCAAATCTTTCGTGTCAGTTTGTGCTCTCTCGAAACGGTGATAAATTTTTGTGGAAGAGGATTGATGTAATAATTTTTATTGAGTGGCTAACATCGCCACAAACAACAGTACGAAATGCGAAAACGATCACAGCCGGACATAAATCCGTTACATCGGAAAAGAAGCAGGATATCCGACGATGATGGTAGTGAATCTGATCGAACAGATCGGAGGTTTCGGAGTGTCAGACCAGTCGAAACGCCGCTACAACGCGAAAATCGACTGAGAACTCAACGGTTACGGCAAGCTACTTTAAGATCTAATGAGACGCGCGAACAGAGAGAGATTCGCTTGAGAGGTAACCGTATTAGAACCGCTACGGTGCGATCAGGTGAGTCAAGTGAAGCCAGGGATATTAGGCTATCGGGGATTCGTCGTAGATATCATGAACAAATTCGCAATCGATGGTATCCAAAGGAGAATTCAGCGTTTTCGTATAATCATTTAATTGATTATAATGAAGACTCTGACGTTGGCATTGGTTCGATGTCGATTGTTTGTCGGTTTTGTGGGGCATTGAAATTCAAAGACGAATCTCTGGGATTTTGTTGTTTAAATGGGAAGGTGGAAATAGATTCAATACTTGAACCCCCCCAGCCATTGAAAAATATATTGGTCGGCACTCACAAATTTTCCGAGATCTTTTTAAAAAATTCGCGCGGATACAATTCGGCTTTCCAAATGACGTCGTTCGGTGCAAAAACTATTGGGACTGGAACTTTTATGCCAACATATAAAGTTCAAGGACAAGTTTACCATTTAGCGGGATCTTTATTGCCATTTAACCGATCAGAGCCAAAATTTCTTCAAATTTATTTCATGGGGGATAGTGTTCGAGAATCATTAAGACGATCCCAAATTACCGAAAATATAGATAATCGATTAATTACGATTTTACAACAAATGTTGCATAAGGAGAATCGTTTCGTGCGCAGCTTTAAGTCTACTGTTGACACAATGCCACGGAACGTTGAAAATTTTAAAGTAATTATTAGAGCTGACAAAAAACCTCCAACCGAACACAGCGGTAGATTCAATGCTCCTACGACGAACGAAGTCGCAGTCTTAATAGTCGGACAAGATTTTAACAAGCGGGATATAGTGCTTCGAACACGTGATGATCAGCTTCAGCGAATAAGTGAAACACATCGCGCTTACGACGCTTTACAATATCCATTAATGTTTCCTCGCGGAGAAGATGGGTATTTCATTTGCATACCGCAAGTAAACCCGTTCACGAGAGTTCGAAGCAGCTGTAAAATGGTTTCCGCTATGAGCTTTTACGCATATCGTACAATGATTTGTCAAAATGAATTCAATCCTCTTCATTATTTTCGAGGACTTCTCAATCAATATTGGGTGGATATGTATGCAAAAATAGAAACGGAGCGATTGGCATTTATTCGGGCTAACCAAAGCAAATTGCGAGCGAAAAACTATATAAATTTACACGACGCCATAAATACCGAAACAAATCTTGGAGATCTTGGCCAATTGATTATTCTGCCATCGTCATTTACAGGAGGGCCACAATATATGCATGAACGTACGCAAGATGCGATGGTTTACGTGAGGAATTTCGGAACGCCCGATCTGTTCATCACGATGACATGTAATCCTAAATGGCCTGAAATTAGTCCATCATTATGAGAAGGACAAAAATCGTACGACCGTCATGACATTGTCAGTAGAGTCTTTCATTTGAAAGTGACAAAATTATTAGCTCTAATAACCAAAAAGAAAATTTTCGGTGAAACAATAGCTCATATATACACAATAGAATGGCAAAAGCGTGGGTTACCACATGTTCATTTATTAGTTTGGCTACGATCTAAAATCCGATCAAATATGATTGACTCTGTCATTACTGCCGAGCTGCCGAATCCAAATGAAGATCCCGTACTGTATAATATCGTTAAAAAAAATATGATTCACGGTCCTTGCGGCGAATACAACATTAATGCTCCGTGTATGAAATCGGGCAAATGTTGCAAAAAATTTCCAAAGTCCTTCGTTAATGAAACACAAACTGGCGCAGACGGCTATCCGAAGTACAGACGTCGATCCCCCGACGCTGGAGGTTTTACAGCTGATTTGGCTCTTTCTCGCGGTGGCGTTATGACAATCGATAATCGTTGGGTAGTTCCGTATTGTCCAGCGTTATCGAATACTTTCCGATGTCACATAAATATTGAATATTGCAATTCTATCAAATCTATCAAGTATATCTGTAAATACGTAAACAAAGGCAGTGACCAAGCAACCTTTTCGGTGAACAGAGCAAACGACGAAATTCATACATATCAAACCGGACGATACATAAGTACATCCGAAGCCGTTTGGCGAATATTAGCATTTCCAATCCATGAAAGGGCACCAACCGTTGTTCGCATGGCTGTACATCTTGAAAATGAGCAAAGGATATTTTTCACAGCCGATTCGGCGCGAGACCAACTAGAAAACGTTCAAAACACGACCCTGATGGCGTTCTTTGACCTCTGCCAAAAAGATGATTTTGCAAGAACTCTTCTTTACCATGAAATTCCAACGTACTTCACATGGAATAATAGACAGTTTTCACGTAGAAAATTAGGGCAAACGGTTGACGGTTATGCTGGTGTAAAAAAATCTGACGCATTGGGTAGAGTGTGCACTGTCCACCCGAATAACACAGAATGTTATTATTTAAGATTGCTCCTGCATCACGTACGAGGCCCGACAAGTTTCGAGGCGCTCAGAACGATTAATAGTGTTGTTTATCCAACATTTCAGGCAGCTTGCAAATCTTTGGGATTATTGGAGGACGATACACACTGGACCAGTACTTTGCAAGAGTCTGTGTTGTTTACATCCCCGAATAAACTCAGACAACTATTTAGCATTTTGTTAGTTTTCTGTCACGTGTCAGAGCCACGAACCCTCTGGGACAAATTTAAAGACGACCTCTCTGCCGACATTCTCCTTAGACATCGACATCAATTTCCAGACAGACAAATAGAGTCAGACGAAAACATTTATAACGAAACATTAAGTTTTCTCGACGAGCAGACCCTTTCATTAAATGACAAAAAAATGACCGATTTCGGATTACCTTCACCAACCCGTAACAACAGTAATGTTTATTTGAGTAGAGAATATCTCCAAGAAACTTCTTACAACACCACAGAATTATTAAATTATGTAAACGAGCGTGAATGTTTATTAGTAGACGATCAAAAAACTGCATATATCAAAATTTTGCAAAGTGTACAGGGGAACGAGGGTCGTTTGTTCTTTTTTGATGCATCCGGTGGTACGGGAAAAACATTTTTGATAAATTTGTTATTGTCAAAAGTTCGATCTGAGCGCAAAATTGCACTTGCTGTTGCATCATCGGGCATCGCGGCAACATTGTTACTTAATGGAAAAACTGCTCACGCCGCTTTTAAATTACGTTTACAAATCAACAATGATACTTCCGTTTGTAATATTGCTAAACAAAGTGTGAAGGGTAAATTATTGCAAAATTGTTCACTCATTGTTTGGGACGAATGCACAATGGCTCATAAGACATCGATAGAAACACTTAATCGTACACTCAAGGATATTCGAAACAATGAACAACATATGGGAGGCATAACGATAGTATTTGCAGGAGACTTTCGACAAACTCTTCCTGTAATATCTAGAGGTACTAAAGCCGACGCCGTTAATGCGTGTGTGAAATCATCTTTTTTGTGGGAGTCACAAATTGATATTTTCTGTTGAAGTTTTGACTCTAACAACAAACATGCGCGTTTATTTAAAACGTGACGCACGAGCAGGTGTATTTTCTGATACACTACTGCAAGTTGGCAATGGAACGTATCCTGAACAGAATGGGGAAATTAATATTAATTCAAAATTAGCAACGGTGGTACCTAATCTGGAAGAATTAATATCAAAAGTCTATCCGAATATATCGACACTTTCAGAACATACGGGCTCTTGGTTTCGAACGCGCTATCCTTGCACCGAAAAATGACAGAGTTAATTTCATCAACGAATTGATACTTAAAGATTACGGTACACATGAATATGTGTATCGGTCGATCGACAGTGTCACAGAAATGCAGCAAGTAACAAATTATCCCATTGAATTTCTAAATTCTCTGAACCCTCCAGGACTTCCACCACATACCCTAAAATAAAAAATTGGAACCCCTATCATACTATTCAGAAATTTGAATTCACCTAAACTGTGCAACGGAACCAGATTAAAAATTACAAGATTAATGACTCACATATTAGAAGCTAAAATTATTACCGGTAATACAATCGGCGAACATGTGTTAATACCACGTATACCCATGATACCAGCGAATTACCCATTCGAATTCAAACGGATACAATTTCCAGTCAAATTATGTTTTGCGATGACAATCAACAAATCACAAGGTCAAACTTTTGAAGTTGCCGGTATTGATTTACACGATGAATGTTTTTCACACGGTCAACTATATGTAGGATGCTCACCCGTAAGTTCAGAAAAAAATTTATTCATTCACGCACCTGGAGGTAAAACACCCAATATTGTGTACTCAGAAGTTCTCCAATAGGGCGGCAATTTTAAATTATGGTTTTGATATTTCAAAATTGTGTTTGTGAATCAAATTTGTACATTTGGTTAACAAAAATGAAATTGAAATTCAATATACTTTATAATTTTCAATTGCTATTTTAATTCGCGAATGGTTACGTAGTAGTTTTGAAACTCGCTACGTAATCAATCTCGAATTAAAATGAGATGCTTAGTTGATTTACCTTCCCGTGGTGCATCTCGAAAACAAATTCTCAACTCAAAGTCTATGACTCAATCATGAGCGAATTTGGCCAAAAACCAACATATAACAATCTATCAATTGTAATTTACTTAGATAGTTCCAATGTAATCCAATGCGAGCGCGCGAAGCGCGCGAGCCACAACAACCTGCTAGTAGAAAATATGTTTTTTACGGAACAATCGCATATTTTTGTTAATTCGGCGTTTCGACATTCGGAAATCGAGGTCGTGAGCATCAACGACGACAACCGACCATTTCACAATTCCGCTGGAATACATCTTCAAGCATGATATTAATTATGAATTGGAGTTGGGAATGCGTCAAAAGCGTGATTTTTCATAAGATTCAGACATTTTAATCAAATTGGCGTTTTTGACTCTTGGAAATCGAGATCGCGAGAATCCACGACTACAATCAACCATTTCTCGATTCCGCCGAAATACAACATGAAGTCCGATAGTAATGATGTTTTGTATTTGGGAACGCGTCAAAAGGGTGATTTTTCATAAAATTCAGACATTTTAATCAAATTGACGTTTCTGACCCACTGGAATCGCGATCGTGAGAATCATCGACGACAAACGAGCATTTCGCGATTTCGCTGGAATATATCTTCAAGTCCGATGTTAATGATAAATTGCGTTCGCGGAAAATTTCCCGAAAACAATTCCCCGAGAATACAATTTCCCGAAAAAACAATTCCCCGAAAATAATTTCCCGAAAACAGTTTCTCGAAAACAATTTCCCGAAAACAGTTTCTCGAAAACAATTTCCCGAAAACAATTTCCCGAAAACAGTTTCCCGAAAACAGTTTCACGAAAGTACAATTTCCCGAAAGTTCAATTGGCTGAAAACTCGAATTGCCCAGTTATTCGACGTACTGCACCAGTAGTACCTCGACCAGCCCTTATCTTCCAGTGTACAATGCGAGGACAATGGGGGGGTCGAGGGGGGCGAAGCCCCCCCAAAAGAGTTAACACTATTTTTAAAAGTATTATAAGTGATTCCTAATTGAAAAATCGTTTATGTCGGTTTTATCTGGAAATTTTTGAAAATTAGAAAAATCAAATGAAATTTTTCTGGCTCCTTTATAAAATTCTTTAACTTAAACATCAAATACACACCCTCACTACAAATATTAACAATTCTACGATTTCGAAAGAATCCCAATTGTAATCAGTTACGATTTTCATCGGGAAAATGTTTTCGGGAAATTGTTTTTGGGAAATTGTGTTTTCGGGAATCAAGGCTACGGAGCGTATTACCTACCGAGAAGCGAGAAATAAATTTCGAGAAAGCGTCCGCACACACCCAACGATATCATATGCATCGGTAACCGCACGGGTGTCCCCAGTACAAACAGGCATTAATATTCAAGAACTCGTTGCGGCTTTAATTCCCGAACTGACTCGAGTCTTCCTGTTGAATTTTAACCATCAAACGGTAAGTGAACCTGTGCGTTTCGAACCTGCGTTCCGAACCTAAACAACTGATAACGAAGCCGACTTTAAAAAACTCTATTCCAACATCCGCCCTGAGACAACCGATAAGCAAAACTCGACAGCGCTCACAAACCAACAAATACGATGCAGAGAAAATAAAAGAATGGTTCCGAAAGACCAACAACGAAACGAACCCTCGAGAAAACCTAAAACGCAGTAACCAACAAGCATCAACATCTGGCATGTCGGGTGCATCTGTATGTGATGACAGCAGAGAAAATCTTAGTGGAAGCTCTCTTGAAAGTAAGCCTCCAAGGAAAAACTCCAAAAAACAGGAACGAAATCTACAAAGAAGGGACCTTAGTGAGTCAATGTCGGAAGATGATTCAAATGACATCTTCGATTCAAAATCCTCTCGAATGTCTCCTCAAACCGATTAGTTTAAGCAAGCAACTCGTATTATGATGAAGACTCTTTGTCTAGAAAACTTATTCCACAAAATACGACTTAATATGATACAATGGAATTGCAATGGTATCAGACGTCACCTTCCAGAATTGCAGTTACTAGTTGCTCAATTACGACCTACAATATGAGCTATACAGGAAACTCGCCTGAACCAAACCGAAAATTTTAAATTTCACAACTTTGATGTATTTAGAAAGGATTGCGTCATAGGCCATATTGCCCATGGCAGGGTTGCTCTATTTATTCGAAAAGAAGCACTTGCCTTCAAAATTCCATTAAACACTCAGCTTCAAGCGATAGCAGTACGCATTCCAACGTACCACAGTGTGACTATTTGCTGCATTTACCTGCCCGATAATTCGTGGCAGCTCACAGAACTGATAAACCTTTTTAAACAATTACCAAGTCCCTGTATAATCCTAGGAGATTTTAACGGCCACAGTACTATTTGGGGTTCACCAAAAACTGATACAAGCGGAAGATTAGTTGAACAATTCCTGGATGAAACCGACTTAATCATGCTTAATGACGGGAGCAAGACGCACCTGACTCTTAGTACAGGAAACACCTCGGCTATCGACTTGACATTAGCCTCGCCAACCATGGCGACGAAACTACAGTGGAATCCCATTGCAA
The DNA here is from genome assembly GCA_964006125.1 of Cryptus viduatorius. Taxonomy (NCBI): domain Eukaryota; kingdom Metazoa; phylum Arthropoda; class Insecta; order Hymenoptera; family Ichneumonidae; genus Cryptus; species Cryptus viduatorius. The sequence goes on along the minus strand of OZ023224.1, from coordinate 16,062,545 downwards.
ACTTATTCGGTAGCGACCACTACCCGATCCGTATATTTGACTCCTCCGAAATGAAGGGAGAATGTTATCCCCGAAGATGGAAAACAGATAAAGCTAACTGGCTGAATTATAAAGATTCCTTAATAATACCTGAGATCCCGGATGATATCAATGATGCCGTTTCCGTTATATCAGAAAGCATATTAATTGCAGCCGAGTTGTCAATCCCTCAATCATCCGGACGCGTAAGATCCCATGTAGTGCCTTGGTGGAACAGGGAAATCGCTTAATCTGTGCATGAAAAGAAAAAAGCTCTGCGTGTATTTCGCAACAGGCCAACAACGGATAATATGATTAAATTCAAACAAGCGCGTGCACGCTGCGGGAATATGATCCGAACAGAAAAGAGGAACACTTGGCAAAAATACATATCGTCGATCACCGTTCCAACTCCCGTTACCAAAATCTGGCAAAAAGTTCGAACCATTTCTGGAAATCCTCCACTAATAATAAGACCAATCATGGAACGTAGTAGGAATTTTACAGAAGACGTACAAGATATGACACAGTTATTTGCCACGTACTTAAACGGAATAAACAGTACAACAAATTATGACGCCGAATTCCAAAACAGACAAGCGCCTCAGCGCCCTGCGGGCGCAGAGGCTCTTGTTAGTGGGCTCCGCCCCCCAAACCCCCCGAAAAATGTCCCTTTGGGACATTTTTTAAGACACTCACAGGAATACACGTCGCGCTACGCGCTCCGTATCGAGTATGATTACACTTTGCGTTATGCGCTGCATATCGAATATGTTTATACGTCGGGCTGTGCGTTTCATCTCGGAAGAACGTATGACGGAAAATCATTTATCACTTATGTAAATTGATTCATAGTTTAACCGTCATCGAATATAAACATTTCGTTTCTATACGAATTGATTATTATTATTCACAACTGATATTTCCTTTCTGTTTTACGAACAATATAACGAATGCATCACATAGAACTTGATCAAATTAATGTAACGAATCAAATGATATCTAGTAAAGGTCTTTTTATTGGCGTAACACTTATGACCAGATTAAATGAGTATAAATCAACACAAAAAATATTTACCAACTCGAACACCATTACCATTTACCAACAGGTCTAATGTCCCCTTTAAATGCATCTGTTTAAATGTTTTTTTCTTCCCTAAAATACATAAAATCACTTTATTATTGCCTCTGGACAAAACCCGAAGTATTGGAGCTGAATATTAAGAAAAATTGCTTTTTGATACGATTTTCAATTAAATTTGGTCTTGGTTCGTGTATTGAAGAGGAAGTAGTACCCTGTTCAAAATAAAGTTGTAATATCTTGGATGCGTCCAAAATAAAAAAAATCAATTTCTCGATGAATTCGACGGCGAGGACTCTCGGACTGTCGATCTATAAGAGAATTATAGATACGGTTATAACACTTTAAGCAATGTTTCTCTTCCCTATAATAGATGGAATCAATTCACTGTTTATTGTCACTGTCGGAGAGTAAAACATTACAGACGAGAAATTTGAGAAATTTTATTTTTCTATCGTTTTATTTTGTTTTGAGATAAGTATATTGAAACAATTGAAATAAAAATAGAAGGGTGGTTGGAAACAGACGAGGTAAAAATTGATTTTTTTTTGTTTCGAAAAATTGTTACAGATTTGAAAAAAGTAAACTGCAGTTTCCCAATATTTAAAGTTTTATACATTAAACAATGAGAAAACAATAAGATTTTTATTTTCGATTCAAATCATCCCGACACAGAACACCAACGTCGCGGCGTATGCAAACTTTATCACGTCTGCTATCGAATTATCGTCGGCTTCCAAGGTTTGACAGATAGAATGAATGGAAAAAAATAAATGGCCGCGATTGTTTTCAATTTTATTTGACAAATTGGAATAATTTTGGGTATTCGATGATTCTTCTTTGTGGAATTATAACTAGGTTTTCAGTGCACCCACGAAATTTTTTATTTTTATTATGAATGTGAATAACGTATATAAAATATTGTGAATGATATTCGTTCAAAATATATTATTTTCGAAATAAAATGGATTAATATTTGGCAATCAATGTGTGATATTTTGTATTTCATTTTTCGCAACCAAATTTTCGTTTGTGACATGATAAAAAATTGTTTTTTGGATAATTAAAATCATATAACCTTTTAAAATAATTCCTCACTAAAAATAATTGGAGAATAAAAATACTAAGAAATGTCAGAATGTCTTCAAATTTGCTGTGCGTAGTGCTTTTCATAAAATAAAATAATGCTGCGAAAAAGAAAAAATTAGGTTCGTAGACTTCATAATTGGAGCACCGTATGGACATTTAACAGAAAAAAATTTAAAACACCTCATTAAAGGCTTCGCAGTAGTTTCAAAATGATTGTGCACAATGGTGATGATATGATACATCACCTCTGCGAAGAAGAGAAAAATTTCTTTGCACAGTCCAAAATTACAGCACCGTACGGACACTTGTCGAAGCAAAAATGGATTTTTTTTGTTAAGCAAATATTGAAATGCTTCGCAGGGGCTTCAAAATGTATGTGCACAATGGTGATGATATGATACATCATCTCTGCGAAGAAGCGAAAAATTGGTTCGCACAGTCCAAAGTTACACTGTGATACGGACGTCTAAGACGATAATTTCAGTAATAAAGGTATTTTTATTCAACCGCAGGCGAAAAAAAATATTACCAGTCATTGGAATCACTTCAAATTAACAACACATGATGTTGTAGATACATTGAAGCAAATGGTGAAAAATAAAAATTTTTGGAGTATTCGCTGCGGAGTAACCCCACCGACAAACTCCGAAGAGCAACGGATGGTCATTTCAATAGGCACTCATTGCCTATTGTTATAGTGAGTGCCTAATCATTGCCTATTGTTATAGTGAGTGCCTAAAAACAGACTTTTGACGCATTTACAACGACAAATCATCATCGGCATCAGACTTACCGTTGTATTTCACCAAAATCGTAAAATGGTCGTTTGTCGTCGTTGATTCTCACTATTTCGATTTCAGAGCGTCCAAAACGTCGATTTGACGAAAATGCCCGAATTTCATGAAAAAACAGACTTTTGACGCATTTACAACGACAAATCATCATCGGCATCAGACTTACCGTTGTATTTCACCAAAATCGTGAAATGGTCGTTTGTCGTCGTTGATTCTCACATTTTCGCTTTCAGACGGTCAAAAACACATTTTCCCACGGGGGGAGGCTGTAACCCCTACGTGGCGCGTTCCCAGGTGGCGGATAGGGGAACGCCCTCTAGATATAGAGGGTAAGAGGGTCATATAATGAAACCCCTCCCGCGGACCAACAGCAGGGGAGTAAACCCCGTTAACAAATCGTGATGGCTGGGAGAAAGAAAACAAGCGTCTCAGCGCACTGCGGGCGCAGATGCTCTTGTTGGTGGGCTCCGCCCCCCAAACCCCCCGAAAAATGTCCCTAAGGGACATTTTTTAAGGAACTCACGGGGGTGCACGTCGCGCTACGCGCTCCGTATAGAGTGTATTTACACATCGCGCTATGCGCTACGGATGAAGTATGTTTATACGTCGCGCTCTGCGTTTCTTTTATTAAAGTACGTATGAGGGAAAAACATTTATCAGTTACGTAAATTAATTCATAGTGTTTAACCTTCGTCGAATAAAAATATTTCTTTTTTGTACCAATTTATTATTAATATTCACGACGGATATTTCCTTTTTGTTTGACGATAAATTGTCAAATATTGAGACACGAGACAAATATAACGAATTGCATCACGTAAAAGTTGATCAAATTAATTTAACGAATCAAATCATGTCTAGTAAAGTCGTTTTATTGGCTTAAAACTTATGACCAGATTTAATAAATATAAAACAAACACACAAAACATGTACCGCCACCAATACGATTACCATTTAGCATTCAGGCCAAGTATCCCCTTTAAATCCTTCCCCTTCAGCGTTTTTTTTCTTCCCCATAATTGATGGAATCAGTTCATTATTTTATCTATAGGAAACCAAATCATTGTAGAAGAAGAGTTCAAGAAATTTGCTATTCTTTGTGATTTTCAATGAAATTTTGTCGATATTTATAGATGCTGCAAAAAATGCTATCTCGAGAACGAAAAAATATATCGTCTTGGTTTCTGTCTTGTATTGAAGAGGAAGTAGTACATTACTCGAATCAAAAATTTGTCATCTTAGATAGCTCCGAAATATTTTTTTACAAATTGATGAAATTCTTGAAAAATTCGACTTTGAAGGCTCTTTGACAGTCCTCTTATAACAAATTTCATTTCTACCATTTGAGATATATTTTTTTTCTTCTTCGTAATACATGGAATCAGCTCGTTATTTTCTCTGTAGAACAGACAAGTACTGGAGACGAGAAGTTTGAGAAATTCGATAATTTTTTTCGTTTTTCAATAAAATTTTATTGATATTTATCGTCGCTTAAAAATATCAAATTTAGCATCATATCATATCGTATTTTTTTTTTAATTTTATTTAATCACAAACGAGGATAAGTTTCTCGGTACGGAATAACTCGTAAAATCGACAAATTCAGTGTTTTTCACTTTCTTGATAAATAATTGTTTATAATTGTTCTTTAAGAGTACAATTGTTTTTTTTTTTGCGAAAAAAAAAAACTTTTCAAGACGTGAGCATATGAAAAAAATTCGTATTTCGACGAAAATTTAAAAAAATTTGAAAAAAAAAACGTTGGAAATACGTCGATAGAATAATCTATAGTTTTCTTATCAAGTGCGAATAAATCCAGCGAACAAAATTGACAAAGATTTCGAATGTGATGAATCTCCGACGGTTGAAGTGTAAAAAATAAAATTTTTAAACATAGCACACTTTTTATCTGCGCAATAACGCGGAGAGTAAGTTTGTAAATACGATTTCTTTGAGAGGAATGGATTAGAGACGGCAATTTCGAGAAATTTGAAAAAACGATTCGTTTTTTGACGACACTTCGTAAAATTAGTCTTTGCTGAAATAATCATATCTCGGCAGCGAAAAAAGATTTCGACTCTTATTTTAGCTTGTTTTAAAGAGGAGAAAATACGTTGCCAGACAAAGAATTTGCAGTTTTGATTATTAACTGTAAACGAATAAATCGGGTGAACATAATTGACAAAGATTTCGGCTGCGATGAATCTTCGACGGTCGAAGGATAGAAAATTCTTTTTTTTATGATTGCACACTTTTTATCTGCGCTATACCGCATAGAATCCATTTATATTTACCTAAAATAGGAACAAAAGTTGAAGCGAGATGTCGATTTTTTTTTATTTGAAAATCATCCGGCCACAGAGTACGCGCGCCGCGACGTATGAGCATCTGTGTATCGTCTGCTACGAAATTGTCATCTGCTTCCAAAGTTTGACAGATAGAATAAAACGAAAAAATATATACTCTCGATTTTTTTTAGTTCTATTTGGGAAATTGTAATTATTTTGGATATTCGATGAATTTTTTTTGTGAGTTTACTACCAATTTTTTCAGTGAATACGTGAAATTTATCATTTTTATTACGAATGTGAATAAAATATGGTAAAATATTGCGAATGATTTTCGGTGATAATATATTATTTTCGAAATAAAAAACGCAAACATTTGTGAATCTGTGTATGATATTGCGTGTTTTGTTTTTCACAACCGAAGTTTTTTTTTTTAACATGATGAAAAATGGATTTTTGGCAAATCTAAATAACATAACCTTTAAAGCAAATCTTGTTATAACCACTGTTTTTGAATTATTTTATAATTAAAATTATATTTGTCAGAATGACTCAAAATTTGTTGTGCATAGTGCTTTCGATGCAATGAAATATTATTGCGAAAGAGAAAAGAATTGGTTTCCAGGATTCTTAATTGGAGCACTGTACGGACATCAGATGTGAGAAAATAATTTTTTTATGGAAAATTGTGATGAATAAATAGTTAGAGATGTAGGATTGTCTCTGAATTTGCTGTGCGTAGTGCTTTTGATAAAACAAAATGATGCTGCGAAGGAGAAAAAAATTGGTTCGTAGAGTTCATTATGATGGCACCGTACGGACATTTGACCGAAGGCAAATGCAAATTGTGGCCAATAATTTTTTAGAAAAAATACTTAAAAGTCTTAGATTGGTTTTAAAAGTAATGTGCATACTGGAAATAATGTAATAAAAAAAACCGTGCGAAGGGTTTCGCACCATCTAAAGTTACAGTGTGATACGGACGTCCGAGAAGAAAAATTCAGCCAAAAAGTTGTTTTCATTGCACCGCAGGCTAAAAAAAATATTTCTATTCATCGCAGTTACTTCAAAGTAACTACGCATTATGTTAGAGATACACCGAAGCAAATGGTGAAAAATAAAAATTTTTGGAGTATGCGCTGCGGAGTAACCCCCTTCGACAGTCTCCGAAGAGCAACGGATGGTCATTTTAATAGGCACTCTTTGCCTATTGTTATAGTGAGTGCCTAAAAACGATTACGGTGCAGGGAGTCGGAAACCCAGTACTGGCGTCTGTCGGGTGTGAGAAAGCGGGCCCCGAGACGTCATCATCAAGTTACCGCAATAAGAATCAAAACTTCCCCCCTCTCATCAGGGATCAGGAAGTTAACCGAGGAACAACAAAAAAAAAATCAACAAAACTGTGGTAACCTCCTCATTAAACAGGGACATCGATGAAAGCGCAGAGACGTCGCTATCCAGAAACCGTTTTTTCACGGTCAAGATGGCAACTGGCAATTTCGATTGCGTCAGTCCATCCTTGATTGATCGGGTAATTTCTCAAACAATTGGCAAAGTAAAGAATGTTAGCAAGACCCGCGATGGTCTGATGATCGAGACCGAGAACACAAAACAAGCCACGCAAATCATGAAGATGACGACATTTGAGAAATATGCAGTCAGTGTATTGCCTCACAGGACGCTCAATATTTCGAAAGGGAAAGTTACTTGCAGAGATCTCATGAACTGCTCTACGCAAGAAGTTTTAGAGAACCTATCATCGCAGGGAGTTATCGACGTTAAAAGAAGGACAATAATGACGAACGGAATTCGAACCGATACGCCAACTTCGATATTAACATTCAACGCCCCGGAAGTTCCCAAAAGAATAAAAGCTGGATACCTCTCAGTGCCAGTTACACTTTGGATCCCGGCTCCGCTTCGTTGTTACAAGTGTCAGAAGTTCGGTCACACTTCCGACTCCTGTGGTAATTCCGAAATGTGCGCGTGCGGCCACCCTCCTCACGGAGACTCCGCTTGCCCCACCGAACGACATTGTGTCAACTGCAGCGGTTCCCACTCAGCGAGATCGAATCAGTGTCCGATCTTCAAAATGGAAATGGCTGTTCAAAATTTGAAAGCTACCGAACGAATCTCTTACCCTGAGGCCAGAAGACGAATTTACGCAAACTCTCGAAATTTTCCTACTGTTTCCTATGCTTGCCAGCAGGCGCGGGTGGGCGGTCGTTGCTGGGATGCCTCCCGTCGTGGCGAGTCCCAGGCGGCGAAGGAGCATCGAGTTCGGGCGGCCGTCATGTATAAGGGTGGATCTACCATCATGCCCGCACGGGGAGTTGTGCCCCCGCTGTGCTTAATTCGGGTTTCACCGAGGACTCGGCAGAACATAGTCATTTATGGTTCGGTATCGGTAGGCAGGGAGGGCGACCAAGCCCCGCGAATTTTTCGCGTCGCCCTATTTGGGTTGGTCTCTGCCGGGTAGTGGTTGTTTTTGAAATGCGTGTGAGTTGCGCGTCAACTCGGGTGCGGTCCTCCAAAGGCTGTAGGTAGTTTTGTGGAAGGTGCTCCCCCCCTTACCAAGAGGCCTGCCCGGGCACGGCCCGGGCAGGGAATTGGAAGCTGAAAGGCGCGTTGGTCGGGCGTGATCCCGGGCCCGCGCACATGGGTGCCGTGTCGTATGCCGAAAGGCGGAGACGGCACGTAAAATACACACCAGGAGAAGTAATGTTTCCTATGCTTCTGCTGGTACAGTGCAAGGTAAATTCAATATTCAGGAACTTGTAGCTACACTCGTCCCAGAACTCATTCGGGCTCTTGGAATTGAACCGAAGAAACCAACCGAACGTAAGCTTTCGACAGAGTCCACCTCTTTGGCTCAGCCGCTTTCGCCCGCATCTTTGGAAAACGCAATACCGACATCGGTTCTTCGACAAAAGGCAAGCTCTAAGTCTGTTTCAAATACACAAAAGTAGCATCTTTTCGACTCATCTGTAGTTGCGGCATGGTTCGAAAATAATGGAAACGATAGAGAAACGCGTGCTTAACCCAAACGGAAACGTAACAAAGCGCATGTTGCTTCTTCTGCAACATCCGTAGTCTCCACTGCTGATGAAATATGTCAAACTGGCGACGAAAGCGGCAGCTCTTCGAGCGGCGTTCCGCCGAAAAAAAAAAGCCGAACAAGAAATGAAGTCTGATGAATCCTTAGATAACGATTCAGAAGAGGATATGGAGGCTATTTTTGACTCGACGTCAAATAAACAAGAAAAGCACTACGTCCGCACGATTACACCGCCTGTAAATCACGATAAATGACTATGAACTTTATACAATGGAATTGTAATGGACTTTTAACGCACCTTAGCGAATTCCAACTTCTCGTTAACGAACACAGACCTTCAGCTATTGCCATACAAGAAACACGTTTCCAACCCCTACAACCTTTCACCTTTCGAAATTATATTATACATAGGAAAGACATGCATTCAAACACGATAGCTAAAGGTGGAGTTGCATTAATGACCCATAAAGACATTCTTACATCATCAATTACGCTTACAACCGATCTCCAGGCAGTCGCGGTACGTATACACAATCCCCGGCCGATAACCCTGTGTAGTCTATATTGTCCCGATCGAAATTGGAATCGCGATGATTTAGAAGATCTCATTCAACAGCTTCCATCTCCGCTGCTCATTATGGGAGATTTGAACTCTTATAATACGCTTTGGGGCTCACGATATACGAACAGTCAAGGTCGCGCAATAGAGAGCTTATTAGACGAATACAATTTGATCATCTTGAACACTGGCGAAGATACTCACTACATATCGGCCTCTGGTACTTTTTCGTCGATCGATTTATCCTTCTGTTCTCCAAGTGCTGCTCAAACATTGGACTGGAAACCGCTTGATGATCTTTATGGCAGTGATCATTATGCCTTGGTAATCTCAAATGGGCAGCGCCCACCATATCGATGTAGGGCCGCGAAATGGAAACTAGACACGGCAGACTGGGATGCCTTTCGAAAAATAGTTTCACTTCCGACTGGAGGTGCAACTTCGATTGATGCGACAACCGACGAAATCTCCGGAGCTATTTTAACAGCCGCAAATGAGACAATGCGTAATTCTAGCACAGTTATGCGACGAAAGCCAGTTCCTTGGTGGAATGATGAAGTGTCGAGCGCTGTACGCGATAAGAAATTAGCCCTGAAGATTTTCAGATCCAACCCAACAATGGAGAACCACATAAGCTTCAAAAAGTCTAGGGCCCAAGCGCGCCGTATTATAAGAGAAGCAAAGGCAACATCGTGGAAGAAATTTGTTTCGACCATCGACATATCCACCAATATGGCGGAAGTATGGCACAAAACTCGGATCATATCAGGTGTTATGTCGCGGGTTCTGTTATCAATCAATTTTGATAATGGATATTGATCGTGCCAACACAATTGTTGCGAGAGCGACAAATAACAGAATATCAATGATTGCTCCGTGTTTAGGCCGGAATGCGCCGGTCAGGGATCGGAACAAATACTGAATATGTGCATCTGATATAGATAATGAAATATATATATATATTTGAATGTAAAATCTTACCTTGTTTGATGATCTTGCAGGTGGTGAGCTACGAGCGTAGCGGGTTGATGTTCTACTCGAAGGGACGTTGATGGTGAATACCTGGGAGCCGCCGATGACTCGGAGAGATAGTCGTCCTCTGTGGTGGGTTTAGAAACCGTAGAATGCGCTGCTGCGCCGAAGAGTCGATATATCGGCGGATTTCCACACACCAAATAGATGTGGTAATTTACACTTTCGATAGAGATTACTTTTGGCAATTCGCGTTCAACCGGAAGCGAATTTAAATTGTTATTCCACCAATATTCACAAAGTGACGAAACGCTAAGTATTTTTAATGTTGAAGAAGCCGATCTATGGTGCACTGAAACCGTTTTGTCTTTTCCGGATGCAAGGGCAAGGGCTTTGCGAATTGCAAACCGTTTGCCGGCACGTCTACGACCCATAATAAGAAATTAAAAGTAACACCACGCATAGCTGTTCCGTACTCCTCGTAGAGATTGTTAAGGATGGATTATGATAGATAGGGGATTGGATTTACCCGGGCGCACGATAAAGAGCGCCTCGTGATAAGGGATTATAGGTTGAGTTGGAAAAAGAAATTGGTGGAGCTTGGTGCAGAATAAAAGGGATTTTTAGGAGAAATGCGTAACAGCCCCTATATGATGCACGATGTGCAGTCTTTTAAGCAAATTTCCGAATTAAATGTGCACTTAGTATTAGTAATTTCTTACTCGTGAATGATTAACACATGTATTGCGGTTAAATATCACCCCGCGTAGAAAAAAAGAATCTCAGCGAGATTCTTGGCGAGAATCTAGGTGAGATTCCTGGGAGAATCTTTCCGAGAATCTTTCCGAGATTCTAAGCGAGATCTCGCTGAGAATGCCGCATGTGTCCCGGACCGTGATTCTTGCCGTGCTTCTTGGCGAGATTATTTAATCGCGCGCACAATCCCGCTGTGCTTCTCCGCGTGATTGTTTTAATCGTGCACACAATCTCGCCATGCTTCTCCGTGAGATTTTCGTTTATCGCTGCGAGAAATCTCTCGTACAATCTCGCAGTGCTTCTTGGCGAGATTTTTATTTATCACTGCGGGGAATCTCGCACACAATTTCGCCGTGCTTCTTCGTGTTCAAGCGAAAAATGAAAGAGAAAAAAAAATTAAAATTAGTCAAATAGAAGGCGAAAATAAAAAACGTAGAATTTTGGCCGGAATCAATTTTCGGCAACAAATTTGCATTCAACGAGAAATTTTAGACGCTATAATGGAAAATCGCTGGTTTTTTTTCCAAGTGCTCCCGGTTTTCCGCAAGGAATCTTAGCAAGAGTCCCACATGACGGCCAAATGTTTGCAGAATTTTGAAAAAAAAAAAAAAAAATCAGCGTTTTCTACTATGGAGTCTAATATTGTTCGCTGAATGCAACTTTGTTGCCACAATTTGGTTCCGAGCTAATTTCTACATTTTTTATTTTCGCCTTCTATTTGACTAATTTTAATTTTTTTTTCTCTTTAATTTTTCGCTCAAACACGAAGAAGCATGGAGAGATTGCGTGCGAGATTCCCCGCCGAGATAAATAAAAATCTCGGCAAGAAGCACTGCGAGATTGTGCGAGAGATTCCCCGCAGCGATAAACAAAAATCTCGCGGAGAAGCGCGGCGATAATCGCGGTCCGGGACACATGCGGCATTCTCAGCAAGATCTCGCTGAGAATCTCGGAAAGATTCTCAGAGGAATCTCACCGAGATCGCTGAGAATCTCGGAAAGATTTTCAGAGGAATCTCACCGAGATTCTCGGCAAGAATCTCGCCGCGATTCTTTTTTTCTACGCGGGACTTTAATAATAATTCACTGAATACACTGGTTAATTTGTTGTTATAATTAAGTGATCACAATTGCACGAAATCGATTGAATATTATTTAACGGATTACAAAAGGAAATGAAAACGATATTATCCGCGTACAATATTTTATAACGGTCCTAAGACACCGCCTGATCACAGTCAGGTATTGTACACGTATTTAACCGTTAAGTTATGCAAACAATATCATATCGTTAATCGCTAAGATCACGAATGGATATTGCATATAATAGACAATGGAGCACCGCGACGAGTGTGTCTCCAAGGGAGCTACTGACTTTCGATCTGCCGGTTGCAAGAGCCGAAGATGAACTGATTTAGTCTCGCGCTGGATTTACCAGCAAGACTCCGGAGAGTCCCATACAGTGGGGGCAGCCGAGAGTGGGGCCTTACGCTGCCGCAGCATCTCACGTCGGGACCGCAGCATCAGCGGAATTGCACGTGTGCGTTATAAGGTAAGCGTTCTCAGAACGAAGCGTTGTTATCAGTATGCTGACGATGCGTCTGGGCCCCGTCCGGTCCCACACTCGGTTTGCAACCCGATATTTATTCGTACCACTAAATAATAATTAGCGGTACTAATGAATCATTATGTATATATATACTGTCCTGTATTAAGATTGTTAACATTGCAATTGTTATTGTCATGTCTGACAATATGCTTGAACTCATTTGTTGAATAATAATATTATTATTGTATGTTTATTCGTTTATATTATTGGTTAAACATATACAGTCCTGAAATGTATAATCGGTAGTCATGAGTTGAAATAATTTAGCATTTCGCGATGAACTGCACGTTTCGCAAGTCGAAACGAGCATCTGTTACATTTTTCTATAAAACCGTGATTATCTCGGAAACTATGAGTCCTAGAGCAATTTTAGCAGAGGATTTTTATAACTCCTAAATTAAATGCTGCATCGATTGGACTAATCAATTTTGTTTATATATTGTTGTTATTCAATTTTTAGGCACTCACTATAACAATAGGCAAAGAGCGCCTATTGAAATGACCATCCGTTGCTCTTCGGAGTCTGTCGGTGGGGTTACTCCGCAGCGAATACTCCAAAAAATTTTATTTTTCACCATTTGCTTTGATGTATCTCTAACATCATGTATTGTTAATTTGAAGTGATTCCAATGACTGGTAATATTTTTTTTCGCCTGCGGTTGAATAAAAATACCTTTTTTTTTTTAATTTATTTGTCGGCGTCGGCTTCTATGGCCATTAGCCCTAGATATAGGTATTAATGGTATCTTTTTTTTTTATTATTATTTTTTTACCTCTTTCTTTTCGTATTCCGGATTTCTTATTTTTATACATTTCTTACATCATACAAATCACACAAGTTACGATACAGTTACACATACAGAAGTTTAGTAGACAAACAATTTTCTATAGAGTATATTAGATATCATATTACGTGTCATTATTGCGCGTCAGATTTTTGTAAATATTTTTGTTTTGTGGCAGAACTCTATTACCTTTCTCACAGCTGTCGAGTTATCTGCTAATATTTCGGCGATCTTGTTTGGTATTCGGAGTGCTACGCGTACGTGATGAAATTAACTACATTTTACTAGTATGTGTTCGACGTCTAGCATTTCACCACACTCTTCACAAGTTGGCCTATTTTCTTTCTTCAGGAGATATTCGCATGTTATTCTTGTGTGACCTATCCGTAATCGTGTCATGACCACGCTTTCACGTCTCGTCCTACCCAGGGGTGCTTTGCAGCCCGTCATATCCGGTTTAATCTTTTTCAGTTTGGATGTTGTTGCTTCCCAGCGGCATGTCCATGTTTTTTTCGTGTAAGCTGTGACTTCTGCTCTCAGGTAATCGGGTCTTATCATTGGTACATAGTTTTCGCTACATCGCTGCTCTTTTTGCTGCTTTATCGGCTATTTCATTTCCTGGTATTCCTGCGTGTCCTGGGATCCATAGAAACGTAATGTTTCTACCCATTTCGGAAACAACATCGCATTGAGCCAGTATCATTTTCACGAGCGGGTCTCTCGTGAAAGTGTCTGTCAGGCTAATAATTGAGCTGCGAGAGTCAGTGCAGATGAGAATAGTTCGGTTTTCTTTTAGTTCGCAGTATTCTATTGCCTTGAGTATAGCAAATAATTCGGCAGTGTAGATGCTCGTCGATTGATGCATTGCCCATTCCTTCGTCTCATGTCCGCATACCATAGCGGCACCTACCTTGTCATTCATTTTTGATGCGTCGGTGTATATTTGCATTGCATTAGCATATTCGTCGAGGAGACTGCGGAATGCACATTTGTACTCTATGCCACTTGTGTTAGCTTTCAAGAACCGAAAGAGTCGAATATCGCATGTTGGTTTCGTAGTATGCCATGGTGGTATCTGAGAATGACACTTGGTGAGAGATCTCTCGAGCCGTAAGTCGGCACCGCGTATCAGGAGTCGACATCGCTTACTGATCGGTTCCGCCGCCGTCGTGCTTAGTCTGTTGTCCATACCTGATGTGTCATCGAAGCGTTCTTCGCGGCGTAGTTTATGTGATCAGGTTGTACCCATACATTAATTGCATAGTTCAGAGCTAATTGATCCCGTCTGATCAATAGTGGGACAATACCTGCCTCACAGAGTAAACTCTCGATCGGGCTTGTGCGATAGGCTCCCGTCGCGCATCTTATGCATTCATTTTGGATCGGGTCCAGTTTTTTTAGCACGGATTTTCGCGCAGATCCATATATCATGCAGCCATAATCTATTTTCGATCTGACTAATGCCTTGTACAGCTGTAGCAGGGTATCTCTGTTGGAACCCCAGGTGAGACTCGACAAACATCGAATGACGTTTAGGCCCTTTTTCGATTTTTCTATAAGTACTTGTATATGGTTATTCCACGTTAGTTTCTTGTCAAAGATGACACCAAGCAATTTTACTGAGTCATCGATTCGAATAGGGGAGCCTTCTAGCCGGAGTCTAGGTAAACCTGGCGTTCGTCGTAGTCAACAGAAGTCAACGCATTGCGTTTTGCTTACTGAGAAGCGGAATCCATTTTCTCGGGCGAGTTTGCTCGTCGAATCGATAGCATCTTGAAGTCTTGGCCTTATTATCGACATGTATTTTGCGGTTGCGAAGATCGCTAAGTCGTCAACATATAGGCATCGTCTAATATCAGGAGGTAGACGCGATGTAATGTTATTAACCGCAATATTGAACAGCGTCACGCTTATTGTCGATCCTTGTGGAACTCCATTTTCCATCTCGTGAAGGATAGAGAGCTGGTCCCCTACTGTCACTCTAAACCGTCGATCGATCAGGAAGCCTTCAATAAATCGAGGGAGTTCACCGCTTAGACCCCAGTTGAACAATTTTCTCAGTATTCCATGACGCCAGGTCATATCAAACGCTTTTTCTAGGTCGAAGAATACGGCAACTAGCCGGTTTTGAGATTTGTAGCATTGTTGGATGGCGTTTTCTAGGTTCGCAAGTTGGTCTATGGTAGAGCGATATCGTCTGAAACCACTTTGATCTTTTGAAAGTAATCCCTCGCTTTCCAACCACCACGTCAGTCGGTTGTTGATAATCTTCTCTAGCGTTTTACTCATGCAGCATGTCAAAGATACTGGACGATAGCTTGTAGGATCCTCTCGGTTTTTGCCTGCTTTTAAGATAGGTATTATCATCGAGTCCCTTTGATCGAGTCCCATTGATCTGGATAGATACCGAGCCGCCAAATGTTGTTATAGATCCTGAGAAGTTCGGTTTTACCTGCTAGTGGTAAGTTTGCAATCATCGCGTATGGTATTCCATCTGGCCCTGGGGCAGATCTCTTCGAGTTTTTGATTGCATGTTCCAGTTCCTCCATCGTTAATGCTGTATTGTACGGTAGCGTGGCATTTGTAGCATACTCAAAAGTCTTCTCGACCTCCGCTTTACGCTGCTGGAACTCTGAGCTGTAGTTTGTTGTCTTGCTGACCATTTCAAAGCTATCAGCTAGCGTGTCCGCAATAGATTGAGGATCATCAACAATGCTGCCATTTTCGGTTCGTATCGGTCCTATCGAGTTATGGTTTTTCCCAGCGATCGCGTGGATTTTTTGCCATACACATTTCATAGGTGTAGCCGGTGTGATGAAGGATACATAGTTTTGTCATGAAGTCTTTTTGGCATCTCTTATCAAACGTCGAGCTAAAGCGCGGAGCCGTTTGAAATTTATAAGATTCTCCCTTGTAGGACATTTTTTAAATTCTTTCAGTGCTTATTTTTTCGCATGGACTGCTTTCGCAGTTTCTCGAGTCCACCACGGAAGGATCTTTGGTCGTGCTCGCCCCGATGACATAGGGATTGATAATGACGCTGAGTGCAGAATGGCACTCGATAATATTTCTACAGCGTCCGTTGGGTTTTCTGACACAATCGGGATTTCCATAATTTTTCTGTAGCGTATCCAGTCGGCATAGTCGATGAGCCATTTCCGTGGTATTCGTGTCGCAGGGTTCGGGTCGTTGTCAGATATAAAGATTGGGTAGTGATCGCTGCCGTATAGATGAGATGCTGGAGCCCATGAAAGTTGTACAGCGATACTTGGTGAACATATTGAAAGGTCAATCGCGGAGAATGAACTGGATCGTGCAGAAAATGGGTACTTTGCCCATCATTCAGTAATACTGAATCCGTGTTCTCAGTGAGTTTTTCAACAAGTCGGCCAGATCTGTCAATCCTCGCAGAGTCCCACAGGGGATTATGTGCATTGAAATCACCGAGAAGAATGAACGGTGGGCGTAACTGAGCGACGACGTTGGTCAGTTCAGGTAAATTCCAATTATTATTTGGTAAGTAAATTGAACAGGTCGTAACTGGTAATCGCGACAGTAGTGTGACCGCAACAGCTTGTAAGTTGGTTTGGAGTGGAACACTATGACAAAGTAGGTGTTTTCGAACTAAAATGGCAACACCCCCGTTCGCAATCAGGCCGGTCGTGCAGTCCTTCCGGTGGATTTCGTAGTCTCGTAAGACGATGTTTTCCGTTGGTTTGAAATGAGTTTCCTGGACACAAATTACGGAGGGTAAGTGTTGTACGACCAACAATTGCAATTCAGTGATATTGTTTTTGAGGCCGTTGATATTCCATTGAATAATGTTCAGCATTGATGTGTTTTCAGATTAAGTGCTTGTTGAATGCTGAGTAAGTTGGTTCGATTCGTTATAGAAAGAGAAAAAACAAGTCTGGCGACTTTATTTGCTCCGTTGATTCTTGTACTTGTTTTCCTTTGGGGTAAAGATTTCGTCATCAGTTTCCATTGTTGGATCGCTTTCGGATCGAGCCGTTGTTTCTGGATTAAGTGGCAGGGATGGTACATTGCGTTCTGGACTGGTTATTCGAGATGGGTTGTTAGACCGTTTCTTAGGAAGTTGTCCATCAGAAAAGTCTGAGTGGTGGCGTTCCCGGTCATTGGTATGTTCCCCTGATGTTGACGATGAGGATGATCGTCTGCCTGAAGATTTTTCGATGTCAAGTATAAGATTCATTGCGTCTTTTTCTAGTTGCGATAGCTGTACCTTGGTAGAATTACTACCTGCCTTCGATCGTTTACCTCTTTGAGTTTCATTAGTTTTCCGGGTTTGATTCGTTAAATGCGCGTTTGTGAGAACGGAAGTCGGTATCGGGTTTTGTAGTGCAACGTTGGATTTAGGTAGTAACTGTGTCGAGCCAGCAGGCTCTGCGATTGGAGTGCCTGCAGGAATTTCTTGTGCCTGCGCGTTGGTTGAGATTGTGCGGTTCCCTAGATGATTATCTAGCAGACGTAGTAGCTCAGGGATGAGGAGCTTTGCTAATTCGCTGATATTCGATGTTCCAGCATTCACTGTTGGGTTAGCATTTGTTGCTTGAGCGTAAGAGCGAGATAAATTTGGAGTTTGTTCTTCATACTTACGTTTGGCGTCAAAGTAGCTTATTCGTCCAGTTGCTTTGATGTGATGAATTGCGGCCTCTCGTCGGTACATTGGGCAATTCTTGGAACTGGCGAAGTGATTTCCGCTACAGTTCACACAAACCGGTGTGCTTTCGCATATGCCTTCGTGGAGATCTTGCCCACAATGGCATTTTGCGTTATTTTGGCATCTAGATGATGGGTGGTTAAATTGCTGACACGAAAAACAGCGCAGTGGAGGTAGAATGTACGTTCGGACTGGCAGAACATGATAGCCGGCTTTAACTTTGTCTGGTAGACGAGGAGAATTGAAGGTGAGAATAGCAAACGGAGTGTCTTCACGTGTTTCATTTCGTACCGTGGTCAGTCGCTTGACATCGATTACACCCTGGCTGGCCAAACGAACCTTAATTTCGTCTCCTGTACAGTTAAGAAGGTCTCGACAGCTAATAACTCCTTTCGATGTGTTTAGGCTGCCGTGTGGATGTACCTCCACCTCCACGTCGTTATCTCTCGGATTTTCATTGCTTGTTTCGAACTACTTGCTTCAATTAACAGGCCCTCTCGAATTTTTCGAACAGAGTTGACGGTTTCGATAAGATCCGAGATCTGCGCTTCGATGAGGAAAGGACTTGTCTTCGAGAAGTCCGGGGAGCGTAAAGCTCGCTTGGATGCGTGTTCAGATCCGTTGTAGCATCGAGATAATTCATCTTTTTGGACCGCGGAGCTGAGGCTCCGGGGTCATAATTTTGCCTTGTAGCTGAGGTTGCTGCAGGAGCCAAACTGCCCACTCCTGTAGTCGTGCGGTCGTTAGATGACGACGTCGCGGGGCCCGCATTAGCACCCCCGAACGACGCCGGTACTGGGCTTCCGAATCCCTGCACCGTAAGCGAGTTTCCTCTAGTACTTCCCATCCCGATTTGTTAACGGGGTTATCTCCCCTGCTGTTGGTCCGCGGGAGGGGTTTCAGTAGTAGGTGGTGCACTATGGCGACCCCCACTCCTATCCCCACTCCTATCCCCTCCACTTCGGTCCCGTCTTGAGCTCGGTTTGAAGTGGTGGGGATAAGAGTGGGGATAGGATTCAGTGGAGATAGCCATAGTGCACCACTTTTTTTATTTTTTATTTTATTTTATTTTATTTTTTTTTTTTTTTTTTTTTTTTCACAATACCCAAATAATATAATCATTTTTTCATACCACAGTACTTATATATATATATAATTATTATTTTCACAACACCCAAATAATATAATCATTTCTTATTGCTATTGACTATATCTCGCCACATTCTATCAAGAGGAAAGGGATTAAGATAATACTGGAGTTTTTTTACATTTTCGAGAGCACAATTATAGATAATATTCTTGTCGCTGCCATGCCTCCTATGCCACGAACACAGTGTTGCTGATGGTGAAGGATCAATCCTCAATGGTAGATCTTCATTGTTGCCCAGGTTTACAATTTCGCGGCCTGTAATTTCTTCCAAAAATTTTACAGCATCATATCCTCTGGCGTAAATTATCCCATCATCACCAGCACCTTCAGCAGTGTCGTGCAACTCATAGCACAGTTCTTCAAAAGTAATTCCATCCTCAGACCAATGTATCCCATGATAATTGGTGGTTAGCCAGTCATTTTCAGCGCGTACTTGTGGCGGTAACTCGCTAATATCGTACGGAGGCGCAACAACCCATAATACTCTACGACGTAATTTATGTACTGACCCGACCGCTACTTCTTTAGGCAAAAATTCATTGTCTTTGCCTTTAAAACTTTGAATATCAAACACGATATCGAAGCCAGTACCTGCCATAATGTCACTCTCGAAAAAAATAGGTGTGGCACTCCGAAGGGACTCTGCAGTAACGCTGCGGTGTTGCTTTGAGCACGCGTTATTATATTCTGCCCCCAACATGCCGCACGAACAATGGCTTCCTCGGTGTAATCAGTATCAGCTATAGTGCTCCATTCCAAAATGTTTTTTGTAGCACTAATCACTGAGGCGCTGCTTTGAACTCGACGTTATTATATTCGGTACCGAGATATCGCATGTACAATGCGTTCCCTTGAGCTGCTGCTATCATTTGACGAAACATCTCTGTGTCTTCATCGAAAGCTTTGACGAATCGATTCGGCAGAAAGCACGTAAACTCATTTTCCACATCGATGGTAATACGAGTGCCCCATTTACTATTGGCATATCGGATATTCGTGATCTTGTAGTCTTTATCAGTCGCCAATTCACTTAATTTCATCACAGGTAGAAATTCCGCCAATCTTCCTATTCTGTTGATCCGCGAGAAATCCATTTTTTAGAGTTTGAAGTGTTTTAACGAACGCGTTAGAAGACAAAGTTCAGTTCTCGAATGTATTAAATCTTTAATAGCACTGATATTCTCCAAGTGCCTCTCTAGTCGCTTTTTTAACTCGTGCTGTTTTTTCTGTATGGACTTGGTGTACGTAGAGCGATCAGAGAACGACTGATAAGAACAACGGCAGTTGATGAGATTATTATTTGATGCTCCCACCACCACCATTTTGAGAAGAAGAAATGGATGCTTTGCTACCGCAGCAGTATTCGTGACTCACGTAAATCTCAGTTTCATGCGTAACATAATATCTGCTGAATTCGCCTTTTTGAAGAAAATGGCGGCTATGATTAATAGAGATGCGCGTGATATTCAAGGTGATACGTATAGAATTACAGCACGCTTATGCGTGTTGCTGACCCTGTGACTCACGCTAACCTCAGCAGTATTTGCGAGGAAGACTGATTAAGACAAGGAATGCATTGTGTTCTTTTTATATGTTATTTTTATTAAATAAAATCATGATATTTTACAGACAACGTTCACGAGAACAAC
Source organism: Cryptus viduatorius (assembly GCA_964006125.1). Taxonomy (NCBI): domain Eukaryota; kingdom Metazoa; phylum Arthropoda; class Insecta; order Hymenoptera; family Ichneumonidae; genus Cryptus; species Cryptus viduatorius. Next base: position 16,042,057 of record OZ023224.1, on the reverse strand, counting down.
AGCTCTGTATACAGTGTAAATATCTATTACAAAAGCCACAATTTTTCTTATTATAGCTGCCCCCTACGGTAGCACCAGTATTATTATTATCGCCAAGAGCTATTAATTTATGTTTTTTATTAATATATGCCTTGTAATAGTCGTAAACTATTTTATCGTTTCGCTGCAGATTATTTGAAAATAAGCTTTTAAACTTATGAAGACCGAGTCCAGTACACATATAATGAAGAAACATAACACAATAATGACCACAGCATTGTGAAGTAGCTCCTTGAAGCTGGGTTGTGTTATATTGGAAGAGTCGACAGTTTCCCCGGAGACGTATGAGATGGTTTGGTATGATTGGTGGGAGTCCGTAGCTATCGAAGAACCATCCGTGTCCACTTCGATCGATGTACATGGCGACCCAATGACTCCCGGGACGTTTGTGTCCATCTGTATTAACGACAATAGCTGCCGGTTTCGTCAGCAGTTTTGGGATGCGATCTGCAGGGTACACTCCAGTTGTATGATTTTCTATGCCACGAAGACAATGAAGAATTTGAAGACTATTCATAATTGTTATCGATCTGTTTCGTCGCGATCTTCATCCTCCGACAGAGCTATGGAGCGCGTAGTCCTATATTCCCCTAATCGGGCAAAGCGATCGCCATGACGGAGCCATTCTTTGATCCTTATAGCGTAGTCCAGGGCGCATGTGTACAGGGGTCTTCTATGCAGCAAGCTATGATACATGCAACGACGACGATCACGACCATCATCAAGTTCACGGAATGAGGAGGGGTCCTCGTTATCTTCTTTCTCCAAGTTTACAATGAAACAGTTTGTAAGCTTGGTCAAGTACGATGCTTTTATAGCACCTCTGGTAAATATCCTATCAGCTTGTTCAGCTATTTTCTTCAGAGTATTCTCGATAGTTTCTAGAGACGTGTCACCTTCGGACCATGCCAGGCCATGACAATTACATTTGAGCCATACGTTTTGCCGTTTTATGTCAGTAGGCAGATTCATAAACGAACAGGGTGGTTTTATAACCCACCACCCGACGTAATCACTTGTCACTGAGACAATGGCAACTTCTTTAGGTACAAACTTATTAAATTCGTCTTTTGAGCCCTGTATATCAATTACAATATTCACGGAGTTACGCGGCATCTTGTCGCAGCGAGCTCTCGATGTTAACTGAAGAAGAAGCAGTGATCATAAACTAGCCGCTAAAGTCTACAATAACTTGGCGGGAGGAGTCGATTTCCAATACATTATCATATTCAGCATATACAACGCAATTAACTGTTGCGGTTAGAAACTCCTTGAATCGTACTTCTATTCTAACGCTACCGTGCTTCACCAAATTCCAATGACTGTTACTGTTTGCTGAAAGGTCGGGTGTAAGGTCAAAAGCGAAAAGGCAGTATCCCCAAGGATAAGATGAGCGTGATATACAGTTGCCTTGATTGAGGAAATGAATGCCTGTACCCGAGAACAGCGTATGATAAGCATCTACATATAGAGAGGTAGCTGTAAAGTCCGGTTGTAGAGCTTTCGAGGGTATCTGAATACCATCAACGTATAAAGAAAGATAGTTGATGTCATGATTTTGAAAATTAAAAGGGTTTAGCGTGCGGTCGCCGTTGAAGGCTTTATTATTCACGAAGCCGATAATTATGCGCTTGGGCAGCTGGCCAAGTATAACATTATCCAGAGTGTCTCCATGCACACCAGCATGCATTGATATGGCTTTAACCTCTACCCGCGTCAAGGGATATTTGGCTGTAGATTTAGACAAAGCTCTTGCGTGAGCCAACAGTATTCCAGGAGCTATCCTAGTACGGCGCACAAGAAGCGATACTTCCGCAATACGGATTTTGCTATTTTTCGAGGTGGTCATGAGGCAAAACGCGTCGCTGGTACGCACGAGGCGCAAGCGCATTTCAACACCATTTAGCAAGAACCTGTCCTGATTAAAAATATCACAATGAAGATGCCCTAGAAGATCGACTGTTTGCCCATCGCTCAGAAAAGTACTACGTGCTTTAAGACCTGCGTTGCCATCATTTAAATCGTCCATTTTACCAGCCGTGTCTGAGTACCATAGAACACTCGTAAGATGAGAGGCCTTTGCGCCTTGACCATAATTCAAAAGTGTTTCAATATAAGCCCTATACGCATAAGCGTTGTTAGGAGGTGATACAAGTTTCTGATTCAGGTATACATCTACCTGATTGAACATTGAGTGCAGTAGGTTATTAATAGGGCCTACTTTAACCTGTTCATCTTTTGTGGATGTCTTTGGAATTTCAACACGCAAACTCAGCATAGTATGGGCTAGATCAATGTACTCATCCCCGTGACCAGGCACCACAAACTCTATAGGTGAATCATCGGTCAGTGATGAAATGGGCTTATAGTATACCCATTGCGTTCCCTCAATCGTCGTTTGAGTCGGTGGTAACGTAAATAGTTCAAGTTCCGACTTCATGCATTCGCACGAGTGAGCATGCAGGAAAGCCATTTTTTTTCTAGGCAAAAATATCAGACACGGACCTCACCTTCTTCCTCTTTTTTTTCTTGATACAGGCCCCTAATTTCCGTGTCACAGACTTCTTCTTCTTATTCTTATTCGCTTTTCTCGAGCGTTTTCTCCTCACTGCCGACTTCTTTCGTTTTTTTGGGGCGATGCGACGAGACGAGCGTCCGTCAATAGAATGCATCAAACTGTTAAGTTTAGCCCCTTTATACCCTGAACCTTTCATAAGACTATCAATTTTTTCCTCTGCCTTTCGTTTTAGATTTTGACCTGACTCGCGCAGGCGCGTTTTAAAAGCTTCTCGCGGGTGCAAACCGGAACTCAATACATCACTAGCTACATTAGCGCCTGCACGTAGTGCCTCTTTACCGACAGTTCGAGCCCCCTGTTTTAAGAGAGGTATAATTCGTCTGAAGAGACCGCCAAGAAAACTACCGATACCGTGTCCACGCTGATTTGGTGATCCAACGTATACATTGCTAATGCCGCCGTGACCTGTCCGCGCACCGCCTCCTGTCTGGGCGTCAAAGTAATCACTGTAGATATCCATTTCTATTAATCTGTACGTTTGAAGTGCAGCGTCACCGTCAAAGTCCCGTACTCGAATGGAATAGGTTCACCGAATTCGTCCCTTATATCAATAGTTATAGTTTGAAAATTAGTGCGTAATAGAGGCACATAGCGCTGTGGTGAAAAACTTCTAATTTTCATGGACCCGAAATTAGAATTGTCAGCGGCTGCTGATGGTACGACTCGGAGCAGAGGCGTATGGACATCGCCTGTTATATACGGCTCACAGATATCGGTATAAACGAAAAACATATTTGGCACGCCATTCGTGAGACTCGCTGGCCTTTGAGCAGCGTACTTAGTACCGCTTTGGACTACAACAGCCTGACTATGTGCGTAACCTAAAATTTTATTTAACTCAGGCGAAAAAAAGAAGGCATGTTCTAAACCCGTGCACTCACGACAAATAGTCTCTGCCGTAACGTAGCCGTTACTACCACAACGAAATCTTAAGTGCCCGTTGACACACGAAATTTCGTTTATAGCTTCAAGTAACGAATCTATATTTTGATAGATTCCCGACGGTACACAATTACGATCTTCTTTAAAATCTGTGTCAGCGCCGGAAGCAGGCGTCACAGCATTCGTGACTATACTGATAAAGTTCCGTTCGCCCTCAGGGGGGACATGTAAAATGGTCATAGGCATATGAATTTCAGCTAACGAAACAGCCCAACTGCCATGCAAAGTCACGTACTGCGGTAAGCGAGTAGTGTAGAGCGTTGTTGTGTTATCGGGGTAATACGCCATGCTACTATTGCTAGGCAGTACAATATAAAATTCGTCTTTCATTCTAATGATTTTTTTTTGTCTTGCTCTTATTTGTTTGAATAGACTCCTGCACTCGCGATAATTCAGCCTCGTAAAAGATACCGTCGATATCCTCGTTTTGAAGGTCGCGTAATATGTACACTGTGGGCCAACAACTATCAGATATACGATGTATTTTAAAGACTTCGCTACTCCAACCGCTTTCGTAACCTTTTGCGAAGGCTGCTTTTGCACTACTAATACGTACAATATCCCCTATTCGATATTTAGGAGATTTTTGTTGCTCAGGTTTTTTACTATAGCGTTTCAGCAGATTAGATCGCGCCCTAGCGGCTGTAACGAGCGTTACATCTGTAGGAGCCATTTTTATACTGCTATGTTGGGCGTGATTATATGCCGAAACAATATTTTGCAGAACATCGATATATCGCTTCTGCCTGGAATACGTAAAAAATCGCCACATCCTCTCCTTCAATGTTCTATTGAATCGTTCTGCAATAGAGGCCTTTATATCGGGATTTCGAGCTGTCCGAAATGTAATATCCTTTTTCTGCAGTAAAGTTTGAAAAGCAGTGCCAATAAATTCTTTACCTTTATCCGATTGAAGACAAACCGGCGACCTTCCTTTGCTCTGTGATAAAATGCGTGTAAATGCTTTAGCCACTGACGAGGCGGTCTTATCGCGCAGAGGTTCAACCCAAGCGTATTTGCTGAGAACATCTATGACTACGAGAAGATATACGAAACCGTCATTGTAATCCTTAAGTGAACGAAGGTCGACGAGATCAGCCTCCCAAACATCGTCAATATTTCGTACATTGTAGAAACGTCGTGGAAAGCGCCGTCTTACAGGTTTATGTCTGGTAAACGCTTCCTGAGCCTCCAACCATCGTAACGCTTTTTTATCATTAATTTTTTTCTTACGAGCCAAGCGCAATAGATTAGTAGCACCCGAAAAGGATGCGGGATGGGACGAATCAAAGTACACCTTTTCTAATATTTTCATGATTATAATTTGAGATTTGACCAAGTTACACGCTTAATTTTATATCCAGATCCTCCACTCTGTAAATGACGTTTTGATTTACGAAGTGGACTAGGTCTACCGATGCTATCACTCCCACCACTGCGGCCCGATTGATAGGGGTCACTGGAAAAATCAGGCTCTATATCGCTGATGCCAACTTCTTCTTCCTTCTCCTCTTCGTCATCACCATCGTCGTCACAGGTGTCTCTGTTGGCGTCACTATCGCGGGGTTGCAGTGTTGAATTGGCTCGGGATTCAGCCCAGAGTTCCTCATTACCCACAAACTCTCGAGGTGCCTGTATCTCTCTCAAAAAGCGAGCAAACGCTTTTCGACCCACAGGCTTAGGAGCTTTTCTCGCTCGCATCGCATCGTTCACAAGATCAACAATATTCGAGTCTTTGATTGGTTTTCCGCTAATGGAAACTACACCTGCAGAATCCCATGCGAAATTTGGCTCAGGCACGTCGTGCAGTCGCCGCAATAAAAGCTTTGCTTTAGGACGATATTTCGCGGGTATACTTTCAATTATGACAGAATCATGCATGTGCACTGATTTCTTTTTCTTTTCATAGTTCTGCACAGGTATCTCTTTTTTTACGGTCATATTCATGTATTGCTGAGCTCGCTCACTGTCAGCAAAATGAAGATAGCGCTGCAACACTGCCAAATATGCTGACCACTTCTCCCTGTCATCCTTGTAGGTGTTACACGTCAAAATATCATTCATTTCCGTATCCAGCCTACTCAAGGTAGCACCAATAGCTCGTAACTCTGGTGATACCGTAGGCTCATTAAAAATTATTTGCCTCTGATTCTGGGCACTCAACTGCGGCAAATTTTCTTCAGGCACTAGCACCATTTTTCGGGCATGCTCCATTATTTACCTATCAGACTTGATAGAACAGTGCCCAGTATAGGAGCTAGCAAGAGCGGTAAAAAGCCACCGCTCTGGACAACGTACCTCTTCTTGCTTTTCCAGCAACCTTTCTTCGCTGCTAAGAGGCGAAGAACATGCGCGTGTCGTCGTAATTTTTTCTTCTGCTCGGGCTTCAGTGGTACATTGCCACGAAGTATGTTTAGTGCACACTCACAAATACACCGTATTGTGGATGAGTCTGCTTTACGCAAAACAGCCTCACGCTGATCTTTGTTGAGATGCTGAAGAACCTGCAATATCGCAATGTGCTTCCTACAGAGAGGTGATCCGTTTCGTGCCATCACAGGCGTAGAACTGACAGGCTTTTGATAGTGCAGTGAAGACCTCTAACTTTTTAGTCGAATGAGCGCGAGATGGAACGCTACCGCGCAGAACCTTAAGCGCACACTCACAAGCGCTTCGAGACGCGGACAGTTTATTTTGTGCAATGCTCAGTTGCCTGTCTGATGACCCGTTATTGTCCATTACAAGCGCAATACTGGAAGTTCGTCTTGTGTGCGGCTGCTTTTTATCTGTTTACGAGGCACATACACGAAATGATGCGGGTCATCGGGGAAAATACATGTGCGAAACCTACAGTTATCGGGTGTCGATTGTTTCAAGTCGAGTAGAAGATAGCCATGCGGAGCGGAGGTAGCATTGTGATAGGCCTCTTGTAAAAACCGAGGGTTTTCGGGATATATCTGACGTGCTAAATGCTGTATCTGAGCACGATCACGAGGGTTCTTGAAAACAACTATGTAATTGGCATTCAGAGAAATATCTCGCTGACCGTGACCCTGATGAAACAAGTTTTGCGTTATAAAAATAACACTTAAATTCTTATGATGACTACCTTTCGTGAATAGATCAACGACTGCGTTATTCGAGGCCTCGCGCATCAAATCATCGATAATTACTAGTTTAGCGCGGGGGTCATTAGCGTAATCGGAGGGCTGAGGCAGGCCCTCATGAAATTCTATTGATTTACCGTATTCCGTGTAAGCTGATTGCCATTCAGAATAATAGAAAATAATTCTCTCAAAGGGCACACTGTTCATACGTGTAACGAACTTCAAAAACTTCTTCACAAAAAACGTCTTACCGCAACCTGTAGGACCGCAGATCATAGCGGTCCAGGGATGTTTCCACCTCGTATCCATCCGAGTGAGTGATCAGGCTTTCTGCTACGATGTAGCTAATAAAGAGGTCTTGGAGCATTTTCCTAAATTATAGATAGTTTATTTATAACAATAACATACAGTGTAATTCTAAAATATTTTTCAACTTTTATAACCATAAGGTAGACTACCATACTGGCCATCTTGTCTTCGCTTGACACTCGATGGTTTGCACGATTTTGTTTCGGTGCGCGTTACAACTTGATGAAATGGCGTGCGACGAATAGAGTTGGAACTCAGTACGATCGGTTTTTCGCGTTCACCCATAATGAACGATCGGATTGAGTTAAAATTGATTAACGCATTGTTTTTAAAATTAAGCGTGATCCCTTTTACTTTACAGACTTCGCTTTCAGTTCCATCGGGAGCACAAACTATGAACGAATAAAATTTAGGTCCTCCGGAAACGAAAGATTTAATATAATGCCCCGTGCCCAACTCATCCGTTAGTTCTCCTAGAAGTTGACCTATCGGAGGTTCGTATTCGTTTGGTCTATTTTTGTCTGTCACGTAAATTACCGAGTCCGTATCACAGTAGAGGGCACGACGATCCAAGTGCTCAAGGTAACTATAAAGTTTCAATCGAGCTTGAGCTGTGGTATAAGCAGCTATTACAGCGTTAGCAATGCCTGTCGGTTGTACAGCATCGGTAATTTTCGTATAACTAACGTATAAAATGTTATGATTAACAGGCAGAATTCCTGTGACCTCGTACTCGGGGCTATCCAGTAATTCCATAAGCTCCTTACGGGTGAATACTATCGCCGTTTGTGCCAAATTTTCGCGCTGGCCGAATTTACCCCAGAATGAATTGAGGCATAGCTTAGCCACGGACCGTAATCCGGGGTTTTTGTCTATTGCATTGCGGTTCAGCTTAATGCCTTCAGACTGTTCAAAAGCAACAATATATTGGTCTTGAGCCGCGCTGTCTTGGGAACAGTTATCGGGCCATCCACTGGCTTCTTGTTTGATTTTCAGAAATGTATTTATATAGGTAGCAAAGTGACCGCCCTCGTTTGTTTCACGCTGAAACTGCGTGATTTGATATTGCCATATTTCATCAACTCTCATCACTTTATACCCACACGAGACAGCTTTTCGCAGTTCGTCTACCACCCATGTTCCATCGAACGTGCGTTCTTCCGGATTTTCGTGCACACACTCTTCTTGGCTCATACTCTCGCAACAACTTCGGCACAGAGCGAATAACAAACGATGATGCATGCGCACAGGTAGGACAGGATGATACAAATTCCGCGGTGGTAATACGGTACATTTTACAAGCCCTTCGACTTTTGACAGGTCTGTGTTATCAGAACCTGTCAAAGCCTTACACTCGTCGCCTACATATACTGTGGGATGACCAACAGGATACTTGCCAAATTTACAGATGTAAGGATACAAGGAGCAGACATCCACATAGCGTATCTGTTCTGTATCGTTTACATCGTAGAGTGTAACCATATTTTCCGTACGCCCACCGAAGAATGCGTCCCGCGGATTGAGAGGTTCTAACATAACCAGCGGGTGATTTCGTACAAATTCCCTCATTTCGCCATTTGTTTCTAACATACGGTCGTACTCGCATTCCCAAATCTCAGTTAGTATGTACCCACCCGCCCGAATTCTATTACTCATAGCAATTGTTCTCTCGAAACGCTCATTCATTGATACCCCGTCGCTCTGTTCGCTTTCTCTGTTTATCGCGAAACAGTGAGGGCATCCATGCCAATAGCAGCCGTGAAACTGCAATACGTGCTCCGCGTCCTGGGTTTCATAGTACCCGTCTACCAGTAGGTTTTGAAATATTTTATTTTCACGCGTTCGACCTGCGTGAGTTATTAAACATCCGAGAGAATGCTCCATCCATACGAGCCATGCGATCGCTTTTTTTGACTGATTATGAGCCCATCTGTAGCCCCCGGTGGGAATGACGCCTATCGTATCATTTTTCAGAAAGTTTTTTCGAAAAACGCGAAAACAAGCTGAAGCTATCGTAGTGCTTTCGTCGAACGGACAAACATTTCCGCTGGTAATGAACAAACGCCTAAAAGCGATACAAGCTCTTCTCAATATTGTGACATCGGTCTTACAATAGGACACTATCTCTTTTGCAAAATCGAATACATAGTTGGCATCACTCAATTCTTTATACCATCCTAATAATTTTTCGCGAGCAGCAGCGTTCATCGTTTCCGGAGAAAAATATTCTATGGGCGGCACTTTTCCCACAAAATTTTGATTTTCAGGCCTATTAAACAAGTGGGGAAAAGCCCCTTTAGCAATAGAGTCCGTTAAGCCAAAGGCTTTTGGTAACGCGCTTAGAGGCATGTGAAAGTAATTTAAGCTATCGAGAAATACGAGCTTGCCGATTCGCATGGTAATAATTTTCGTCCCATTCATTATCAATTCGGGCATCTGCGTCTTTTTTTCGTTGACTAAATAGCGCAAAATGAACTGTGCGTCAAACCCGCCTGCATTATGAGCAATTAAAATTGTGCGTGAAAAATCTCTGTTGTCTTGCATAGCTAATTCCACAAGCTGACATACGGGACTATGTCTAAATACAAATTCGTGTGTCCCGCAATATTCGCAGGGGTCGTCTATAGAAACGTTATCACAGCAGAATGTGCAGACACGTTGAGCCACACAGAGGTTCGGCTCGTGCGCAAATACAGTAGGATCGCCTTGTAACGGTGTACACTGCTGCGTTTCAAAGTCATAAAAAATGTAAATATTGTTTTTAAATGCTTTTCGTCGAACGGTCGACATGTAACATAAATGATTGTGTGGCTGATCGGATTTACATATCGTGCAAAAACTATAGCCGCATACATGTTTCTTTTTTTTCACCAAAGGATGTATCGTTCTGAAACATAGTCTGCATCGCTTAAGTGCCTTGCAAAGCGTAGCGCCTTTTTTTTATTTCGCGTGTACTTTACTACTACGGTTGTGCTGTGATGACGTGCACATTCTTCCCCAAAAAATTCACGATTGCACCCTACGCATTTTATTAACTCGTTTGCACGGGGATCGCATGGTGGCTGTTTCCAGCACCGCGGACATTTCTTTTTCACACATCTGTGATCTAATTGACGATGTAGCCTGTTACACAGATGGCAAAAACCCGAGCAGCCGACAGCTCCTCTAAGATTTAAAATTGGCTCGTAATGGTGCGAACGCTCGTAATACACAATATATAGAGTATGTTGAACCGAACCGAATATATTCAGAACTTTTTGTGTACCGTTGAATATAGCTTCTTTCTTACGACGACCTAAGCCCAAAAATTCAAAAACCACAATCGCTATGCCCTCTAATGCTAAATGATCTTGATACTGTGTAACTTCGCTGAGACGACAACCGTTTCTAGGTATGCAAACATCTGCAGCTCTGGTGAGCTGTAATGCCTGCTCTTTCTGCAGCGATCCATTAATCTGTCTAATTCTTTGCCAATTTGCATGCAGAGCCCCTGTTCGAATTTCGCCCCGTTCGGCATGAACTCGAGCTGCTACGAGTGAGCGCGGCAAGCATAGGTTATCATCGTTTCGTATTGTCAGAATGGATTTTTTTGCGACGGCCTCGTGCGTGAGAGTTTTTCTACCTGTACCCTCGATACCCTTGACAACAGACATTTTTATATTACACGAGTCATTTATATCTATTGACGCCGCACTTTGAGCAACACTGAATATCAATTGCCAAATATCTTCAAACGTAAAGTCGCGAACGGGTCTAAAAGAAAGCCATACGGGACCCTGAGATAAATTGTCGGCTGTAAACGAAATGCCGGCATAGTCGCCACCCTCACAGGAATTAGTCATATACGTTAATAGGTCACGGAACGCTCCCTCGAGCCACTCTATGATATTTGTTTCGGGGGGAGGCCTGAGTATTCGCAACGTAGTCTCCTGACCTCGAAGTTTAAATCGCTTAAAATAGCGTCTGATGCTTTGCACTATCTCAACTCGCATCCCCGGTGGTTGTACGTCGCCAAATGTTGAGGTTTTCGTCGCTACGCTGGGTACTCTACCGGTGCCAGTCTGTATTTCTGTAAAAAGGCATTATGAATTAATGATAAACATTTATTGTTTCGGAAATTCGCTGAAATATTGCTAGTACCTGCTGAAGCAATTTAAGTATCTTCATCATCATCAATTAAAGCTGCTACCAATCGCCCTGTTACAAAATAATTCAACTTACTATATTTTCGAAATCTAAATTAAAGTATATTTACCTGTATCGTTATTATCAGACATCAGATCGTGAAACCAGCTGTGATCTCGAGGCTCTAGAGTTTGCGGTATTTCACACTCTGCTATCGTATTCTCCAATAGTTGGTTTTCTTCGCCCTCATTCTGCTGTACCTCAGCGCGTAGTAATGACGCTTCTTCTTCCTCGCCCCTCCTCCACGGTACGGGTAGTTCAGAGGGTGGTACGAGTTCCTCCTCCTCTTCTTCTCCTACACACTCAGTCCTCGTTAAGACAGGGTTACAGCGTCGGCACGCCCACAACTGATTTTCATGGTATATACAGTTTTCTTCATCATCAGCCTCTGAACGTTGCGAATGCTGGACTTCTTCTTCTTCGCTCTCCATAGGGCCCTCGGGTGTATGTAATTCACACGCTCCGTCATCTTCACCTTCTAGAGGTCTCGTTAGACGAAGCCGAAATGCTGCTGTAAATTTTGAATATAATTAGTCACTTACATGCTTTCCTTTAATTCTCATACTGTTTCAGTTTTATACTCACGCGCAAAGGGAATAACACGCGGGAAATTTACGAGTGAATATTCAGTAGGCTCGTCTTGACGCATATTCTCTCCATTATCGGCTGCAGCTGCTGCTTCTATAAGGGGAGTCTCACACCGTTGGTGATGTTGATGCTCTGTATTATCGGCTGCTGCCTCTATAAGAGGGGCCTCATGCCCCTGCTGATATTGGCGCTCTGTATTATCGGCCGCTACAATAAGCTCTTCCTCTTCATGAGGAGGCGCGTCCAATAGTTCGTGATACGCTACAAGTCAGATACTAATTAATAGTTTTTTTGATAGGAGGTCGGGGTCACATGCAACACTACATACGTTAACACACTAAGGCCCCCCACCCTATTCACGAAATTTTTCCTTAAGCGTTTAGAAAGCAAGTCAAAGGAATAATCCTCGCATTCCCATTGCCTATACACATTGAAGTACACGCAATTTCCGAGATGATTCCGTTTTTTAGGGGAATACTGTACAGTTTTTAAACTTACCTCTGATTTCTTCGGCTATACCACGGAAGCATGGTAAATCTTCGACACACCGTCGTCGTAATTCATTGAAAACGCATGTTAACACCTCATGTCCATTAAATATCCCTCTCTTGTAAGCTTTTGCGAGGGCTCGTACTGGCGACCACCATACAACGAATTTCAAACGCCTTACAAGGCCATTTTCCGATAAATCGCGGAAATCTCTATACCACTGTTCATTGCACCGTCGTTGAAGTATCGCACTACGTAATTTTGTTAATTTCAATAAATCTATAATACATTTACGTATGGTATGGTCTGACATTTTTTTCTATTAACAATAGCTCATTACTTCCAAATCGTCCGATAAGCGAAGCGCTACTGCCTGATGATCGTAAATTTTTTATTTGTGAGAAAATCACATTCGCATCTACAGCACCTGGGAATGTGCTGACACTACATTTTGAGGAATCAATCCTCTGGTATTGCTCTCGATGAGGATCAACCAATGACGATCCCCCCACCCTAAATAAAGAGTCGCTCTTAATACATTTAATACCCTATGCCAATGACTGTACCTCGCGGAAACCGCGAATTACCAATCGGTACAGTGATTGGCCCTCTCGGGAGACGAAAGAGGGGCTCATGGGGGTGGTACCACCGTGATCAGAATTCGGCTAGCACCCCTCGTTCACTAGTTAGAGGTCCCCAAATAAAGTGCCACACCCTAATTTGCTAATACGCTAATACGCTATGCCAATGACTGTACCTCGCGAAAACCGCGAATTACCAATCGGTACAGTGATTGGCCCTCTCGGGAGACGAAAGAGGGGCTCATAGGGGTGGTACCACCGTGATCAGAATTTGGCTAGCACCCCTCGTTCACGAGTTAGAGGTCCCCAAATAAAGTGCCACACCCTAATATGCTAGCATTCATTAGGTGGAGAAAATCACAATATTTAATTCTATAATTCCTCTTTATAAAGAGCATCTCTTTTCGCTGCACGAGCGCACCTGGGAATGCACTGATACTGCATTTTCGGGAATCAATCCGCGAGGTGACCCTGAGCGACTGTCTGGGCTGTACCGATATTAATTACAGTGAAGATGGTTGCTATGCTCTCTATATCACCTTCTCTATTTTCACAAATATATGAAACGCATCATTAGTCTTTCATCAGCCTCCAAACATAGCGCACAGCTTACAGGAAAAATATAAAAATAATAATAATTTCATCGTTAGTGTTCGGGTTAAATTAGTTGATATATTTATTAGAGCTGTATCGGCATCGTGCGAATTGTTATTGCGTGTGTACGTGTGCGTGTACGTGATTTTTTAAATTTTTTTCTAAAAATGTATCTCCGATACCCCACCACCGAAATGCCCGAGGGTTTTGTGTGCGAAGTGTTGCATGTAGTGTCGGCGTGCATAATAGCCATCCGATTCGATAATTTGTGTGGGTCCTATAAGACCCTCAAAACTTTAATGAACGATTTTTATAAAAACTGTAGCTCGCAGTGGAAGCTTCCCCGCCGGTTTACAGCACCCGGCACGGCTTGTGTACTGCTGCGTAATTATAATATGTATCGATGCGAAATCGTCTATATAGATGATGACGGCTACACAGAAGTTTATCTGGTAGACGAAGACGTTTCGACATATTGTGAGTTCAGGGAACTATTCAGGCCTCACCCCCTCTTTGCTACCGTTCCGGCTCTCGTCGTGTACTGCGAAATTCACGGACTTCGCGAATTGGCAGACGACGAGACCGTGAATTATGAGGCTGAAAACCACCTGAACGAAGAAATCGCTCAAGCCGTGGAAGATGAAAACGCAAACGACAACGGCGAAGACTCTGACGAGGAAGAAGAAGAAGAAGAACCAGGTAACATGTGGGGTTATCAAAGTGATAACGACAGCGATGAGGGCTTCGCAGGTGAGGACGATCCGGCAGAAGAAGAACAGAGGGGTGATGGTGACAATGGTGGCGGTGGTGGTGTTGGTGAAGCTGTGCGCATTAATAATAATAATAATAATAATAATAATGCCGTTGCGTTTACGGCTTTAACGGTAGAACAAGGCACTCCCTACCCCGTCATAGCGTTATACAAAACCAATTACGGGGGTAATAGAGAGGAGATGCCTTTTATAGATATAGGTCGTATTATTGCAGAGCATTTTAATCGGCAATACGAGCTCCTCGACATTGCTCTCGTAAATGATGATGTCGAGGAGGAGGGTAACAATATAGCGGAGGAGTAACAAAAAAAAGACAGGAGAGTGCGCGAAAAAAAGACAGGAGAGTGAAAGTGTGTAAAGACAGGAGAGTGCGCGAAAAAAAAGACAGGAGAGTGAAAGTGTATAAAGACAGGAGAGTGAAAAAAGACAGGAGCGTGAAAAAGACAGGAGAAAGAGAGAGAGAGACGATACAGTGAAAGGTAATTTTTTGAATTTAATTCTTTAAAATTTTTTGAAAATATTTCTTTTAAAATTTTTACGTATCAGCGAATAGGCACGACAAAGATCGACAGACCATTGACGTAATTTTTTTTTTTTTTTTTGAATTTAATTCTTTAAAATTTTTGAAAATATTTCTTTAAATTTTTTACTAATCATTGAACAGACGCGACAAAGACCGACAAACCGTTGACGTAATTTTTTTTTTTTTTAAATTTAATTCTTTAAAATTTTACATATCGTCGAATAGGTGCGACAGAGATCGTCAACCCGTTGACGACTCGGACGGCGTCCGCACCGTAGAGCATCTGAGAATTTGCAGTGTCAGCAGCTTCTTCGCGAGCTACTGCACAACTGCAGCAACAGGCACTCAGTTCATCGAGTAGCGCGTGTGCGAGAACATCGAGTGCGCGAATAACGCTAGTTTAAAAAAAAAGTGCTGTAATTGTTTTAAAAAAAAAAAAAAGGCTGATAATAACGATTGGGGATTCAGCACGCGATTTAATCCGGAACGCGATACGACGGGCTTTCAGGAGGTGCAGCTGAATCGTACAAACGGCCGGCTGCAAATAATCGAAGAAAAAATTAAAAATAATATTTGCCCTTTCTGCCCTGAAGGAGCGGACCATAATTGGTTACGCTGCTTCAGGGCTGTCGTTAGAGCTGCACGCTCGCAGCTAAGACCCGATAAAAAAGTACGCTGCCCCTTGTGTAGGGACAGCATTAAAGTTCGGTCGTTTAAATTTCACGCAGCCGAGTGTATCCGCAGCATGAAGGTGCTGCTAGGTATATTAGGAGAATGAGTGCGCGAAAAAAAAGGACAGGAGTGCGTTAAAGACAGGAGTGTGATAAAAGGACAGGAGTGTATTAAAGACAGGAGTGTGTTAAAAAGGACAGGAGAGTGCAAGAGTGAAAAAAGACAGGAGAGAGAGAGAGAGAGAGTGAAAAGACAGGAGAAAAGAGAGGATGCAGTAAAGGTAATTTTCTTTTTTATTTTTTAATTTTTACATTTTTTAAATTTTTTAAATTATTAAAAATTTTAAATTTTTCAAATTTTTTAAATTTTAAATTTTTTAAATTTTTAAATTTTAATTTTAATTTTAAAAATTATTATTTAAAATTTTTTAAATTTTTAAATTTTTGATTTTAAAAATGATTTTTTTAAATTTTTTAAATTTTTAAATTTTTAATTTTAATTTTAAAAATTATTTTTTAAAATTTTTTAAATTTTTAAATTTTTAATTTTAATTTTAAAAATTATTAATGGCTCTAATAAACTGGTGGTGCACTATGACGCCCCAAAACGCTACTTATCCCCACTTTTATCTCACCACTTCAAGCCGAGCTCAAGACGGGGCCGAAGTGGAGGGGATAGGAGTGGGGATAGGAGTGGGGGTCGCCATAGTGCACCACCTACTACTGGTTTCAATTTATGACCCTCCTACCCTCTCTATCTAGAGGGCGTTCCCCTATCCGCCACCTGGGGACGCGCCACGTAGGGGTTACAGCCTCCCCCCGTGGAAAAAAAAACCTTTATTACTGAAGTTATCTTCTTAGACGTCCGTATCCATTGTTGCTTCGACAAGTGTCCGTACGGTGCTGTAACTTTGGACTGTGCGAAGAAATTTTTCTCTTCTTCGCAGAGGTGATGTATCATATCATCACCATTGTGCACAATCATTTTGAAACTACTGCGAAGCCTTTAATGAGGTGTTTTAAATTTTGTTCTGCTAAATGTCCATACGGTGCTCCAATTATGAAGTCTACGAAGCTAATTTTTTCTTTTTCGCAGCATTATTTTATTTTATGAAAAGCACTACGCACAGCAAATTTGAAGACATTCTGACATTTCTTAGTATTTTTATTCTCCAATTTTTTTTAGTGAGGAATTATTTTAAAAGGTTATATTATTTTAATTTTCCAAAAAACTATTTTTTATCATGTCACAAACGAAAATTTGGTTGCGAAAAATGAAATACGAAATATCACACATTGATTGCCAAATATTAATCCTTTTTATTTCGAAAATAATATATTTTGAACGAATATCATTCACAATATTTTATATACGTTATTCACTTTCATAATAAAAATAAAAAATTTCGTGGGTGCACTGAAAACCTGGTTATAATTCCACAAAGAAGAATCATCGAATATCCAAAATTATTGCAATTTGTCAAATAAAATTGAAAACAATCGCGGCCATTTATTTTTTTCCATTCATTCTATCTGTCAAACGTTGGAAGCCGACGATAATTCGATAGCAGACGTGATAAAGTTTGCATACGCCGCGACGTTGGTGTTCTGTGTCGGGATGATTTGAATTGAAAATAAAAATCTTATTGTTTTCTCATTGTTTAATGTATATAACTTTAAATATTGGGAAACTGCGGTTTACTTTTTTCAAATGTCTAACAATTTTTCGAAACAAAAAAAAATCAATTTTTACCCCGTATGTTTCCAACCACCCTTCTATTTTTATTTCAATTGTTTCAATATACTTATCTCAAAACGAAATAAAACGATAGAAAAATAAAATTTGTCGAATTTCTCGCCTGCAATGTTTTACTCTCCGACAGTGACAATAAACAGTGAATTGAATCCATCTATTATAGGGAAGAGAAAAAATGCTTAAAGTGTTATAACCGAATTTTCTTATGGATCGACAGTCCAAGAGTCCTCGCCGTCGAATTCATCGAGAAATTGATTTTTTTTATTTTGGACGCATCCAAGACACTACAACTTTATTTTGACCAGCGTACTACTTCCTCATCAATACACGAACCAAGACGATATCTATGTTCGTTCTCGAGTTATACTTTTTTTACTACAACAATTAACAATTAATATCAAGCAAATTTAATTGAAAATCGTATCAAAAACCAATTTTTCTTAATATTCAGCTTCAATACTTCGGGTCCTGTCCAGAGGCAATAATAAAGTGATTTTATGTATTTTAGAGAAGAAAAAACATTTAAACAGATGCATTTAAAGGGGATATTAGACCTGTTGGTAAATGGTAATGGTGTTCGTGTTACTAAATATTTTTTGTGTTTATTTATACTCATTTAATCTGGTCATAAGTGTTAAGCCAATAAAACGACCTTTACTAGATATCATTTGATTCGTTACATTAATTTGATCAAGTTCTACGTGATGCAATTCGTTATATTGTTCGTAAAACAGAAAGGAAATATCAGTTGTGAATAATAATAATCAATTAGTATAGAAACGAAATGGTTATATTCGATGACGGTTAAACTATGAATCAATTTACATAAGTGATAAATGATTTTCCGCCATACGTTCTTCCGAGATGAAACGCGCAGCGCGACGTATAAACATATTCGATATGCAGCGCATAACGCAAAATGTAATCATACTCGATACGGAGCGCGTAGCGCGACGTGTATTCCTGTGAGTACCGGGGGGTTTGGGGGGCGGAGCCCACCGCTTGTTAATGTTGGACTTGAGACTCTATTTGCTCTATTGCGGTCTCTTGCGAATGTATTGTACTGTATATGTTTTGTGACGTGATTTTTTGGAATCAACGTCACAAAAACCCAAAACAACCATTACTCGCACCAAACACCGATTTTAGTGCTGAAGTTCCGCGTTACTGCCTCTCCCAGCGACTTAAGATACCGTCACGCTCTCGTTGAGTTACCGATCGAGATTTTTGCAGTTTATTTTGTATCATTTTTTTGTAATTATTCCCAATTAGCTTCATTATCGTTATTAGTTTAGTTCAGTTCGAGTTTTCAGATTCCGTTGCTTAGTTTGGTTCATGATTTCAGATTTCTTTTAGTTCAGTTTAGTCGACGTTCCGACTCTATTTGGTGGTGTAAGAAGTAATAATGAAAAGCCCAAATAGAGAAAGGACTCGGCGAAGAGTCTTGCGAATACGTCAAAGTCCGGTGCAAACCCGGCACCCCAAGAGATAGTGCAATGCGTTGAGATCAGGCGGAGGTATCGTTTGGTCCAGGCAAGAGTGGTGGAACATCTTGCGCTGCGTTATAGTTGAGTAGAGCCTTGTATCTCACGCATTGACTAGGGGGAAGCGATTGCGAAGATTCGTTCAAGTTACCGTGTTATAGTATCGGCTCTCGATTCGATAAAGTCATGAGATGGTTGAGAGGGCAGTAGTTATCGTTCAAGCTCCCGAAAATAATTATCATAATTCGTTACGAATTTTCGTAGGCAAATGGACAGTCTACCGAGAGTTGCCCTAGAGGTAACTCGGGTCTCTCTCGCGCTCCCGTGTTGTTGACGTTCGGCCTATTGTTCGCGCGCTCGAGTGAGGCTATCTCTCTCGCGCACACAGTGTGGCCTAGCTGTCAGTTTCGCGTTCTCGTTCAGGCTATCGCTCGAGTTTTGTGAGTTGAGTGTAGCGAAAGAATTTTGTAATAAATTCTTCGCGATCCCGTGCGTGAGTGAAGCATTAGAAATAATGCTCCTCGTGCAGCGGTGATAGTGATTCGGTTCTCGGTGTATCGTGAGATACAGGTTCCCGCTCAGTACAGGATTAATATGAAGTTTCGGTGAGTTTTGAATTATAAAACTTTGTCGATCGCTTATCGATCCGCTTTTGTTACGTTCTCGTTAGCTCGCTTCGATCGTTCGATCAGCTGAGCGTTTTCGATGCACTTGCGTGTGATCCCGTGGCTTCTTAGCCAAATTATTATTTTTCGGTCCCGCTTAAGTTAACATTGAGATTTCGATCTCCGTTTCTCGTTGCTATTCTATTGACCTCGGATCGCGACCCTTCTACCACAACCCGCATCCTGAGCAACCGTGCATTTCCGCAACCGTTTGCTTTCGCGAATGCGTCGGCGTTAGTTCTCGTATCGTTTTCATTCCGTTTTGTCGTTGCGGATGTCGTAGTTCCACCGACTTCCAGTTTAGTCCGGATTGGTGATTCCGGCGAAACAAAAATCTACCCTGCGAAGGTTGTTAGTGTTCGTTGGGATCGAACCGGTGCTATGCACGTATTATTTGAGGAATCAAGAACACATAAAATAAAACACGTAAAATATATAAACTTTATTTATTATAATATTTCACGGACACGTCTAGCCGCTTCGACGGCGTGTTCCCGACTGACTCTCGATGCTGCGTTTTGCGCCACCTCGAGTCTTGTGACTTGCGCACAGCGCGTATCTCCGTCGTTTCACACGTGTCTCGCGCTTGGCATATAAAATAAAACAAACTCGCATAGACATCGTTGATTGTTATCGCGAAGCAAATGCAAAATAATAAAAATTAATAAATGCTACAATGTTCACAACGTTAAGAAATGAAATGAAAATATGTATCTCGCGAACATACCGCGCGCCTTGATAACCTCGGGTTGTCAACTTTGCTAACTTTACTCCGGATACGATTACCCAGTGTAGCTGACTGAACAAACAAAAAACTAAAATTCTGACAAATCACTCTATCGACTGACAAGCAGAATCGAATACAAAGAAAACAAAACACAAAATATGATACAGTGATTAAACCTTAGAATGAAATTAATCGCGTTTTAACTCGACAGGCGACGCAACAAAATATATAAGAAACATGAATTAACTGAATAGGAACTTTTGATTATTCTTCCGCGTTATTTGACGATGACTCGAAAGGAAGAATGCTTAGTTTAACCGCGGGTCTTTTAAAAACCCCTGTGGCTGTTTTGATAATCGCTGCCCTGATGATTTGATCGGTACCGGGGCAGACTTCCTGGACTCTTCCGAGAACCCACTTCAAGGGCGGTAGACCGTCTTCACGACAGAGAACAAGCTGGCCGACTTGAAGTTGAGTCCCGTGGCTCGCCTGCCACTTGCTACGACGTTGCAGTTGCAGCAAATATTCCGATGACCAACGTTTCCAAAAATGCTGGCGAATTTGCTCCAATCGTTGCCACCTCGACAGTCGATTTATTTTGAGATGGGTTATGTCAGGCTCGGGATAAGATATCAACGAGCTACCGACTAGAAAATGTCCTGCGGAGAGGTAGCTCAAATCATTTGGATCGGACGAGAGCGCAGTAAGCGGTCTTGAGTTAAGGATCGCTTCTACCTGTGTTACAAGCGTAGTCGCTTCCTCGAACGTTAGCGACGCATCCGACGCCACTTTATAGAAATGACCTTTAAAAGATTTGACTACCGCCTCCCACAATCCGCCGAAATGCGGGGCTCGAGGAGGTATGAAATGCCATTTAATTCCGTCCGAAGACGTTGTGTCGATGATTTTGCGCTGATGCTCTTCTTGTGCAAAGAGAACTCTGAGCTCTTCCAACTCACGATTCGCGCCGATAAAGTTTGTTCCGTTATCTGAGAACATGTCTCCGGGTTTTCCTCTGCGACCGATGAAACGCTTGAACGAGTTGAGGAAAGCGTCCGTAGTCATGTCTGATACGACTTCCAAATGCACAGCCTTCGTAACCATACATACGAAGACTGCGACGTAGGCCTTGATGTGTTTGCTGTTTCTACGTTTTCCCTCGCGCACGTATATTGGGCCGCAAAAATCCACACCAGTGCTGCTGAATGGTTTCGAAGGGATCACTCGATGACACGGAAGATTGCCCATAAGTTGTTCCGACAGCCGCGGGCGAGATTTGAAGCAAATTATACACTGACGAAGCAGTTTCTTGATTGTACCGCGCGCCCTGATTGGCCAATATCGCAATCGAACGGCAGCCAGAGTTGCATCAGCTCCGGCGTGCAGATTTTTCTTATGTTCGTGTTCGATGACGAGTTCCGTGAACCTTGAACGTTGCGGCAGCAGCACCGGATGTTTGGCATCATACGGAAGCTCCGAATTTTCGAGTCTACCTCCTACGCGTAGGAGACCGTCGTCATCAATGAATGGACTCATCGCTTTCAAACTGCTGTTGGTTGCAACCGCGGCACTAATTCGTAGAGCTTCCAATTCGTCATGGAACGCAAATTGTTGCTCCCTTTTGATGAGACCCTTTCTCGCGTAATCCAACTCGTCGACCGATAAGGGGCTCGAAGGGTTGAAGTCAGGCTCCTTTCGACAAATACGTGCGACTCGTATGCACGTAGCGGCAATTCGAATGAGCCTGTAGAGCGTTGAAAATTTAGCGAAGGGATCGGTGTCCCTTTGCGCGGGCATTGATATCACGCTCGATTTGTCAGCGTCGTTCAACTGGCTCTCGTCGGGCTCCGGAATTTCTGCACGTGAGCCGATAATATCGTCATCCTGCAACCACAAAGGCCCATTCCACCACAACTGAGAGCTCAACAATTCCTTCGGAGCAGCACCTCGAGAAACTAGATCCGCCGGGTTCTCTTTCGTTCCCACGTGGTTCCAGTCTTCGACTGCAGTCATTTCTTGAATCTCGCCGATTCTATGAGCAACGAAGACAGGAAGTTTTTTGTTAGTCGCCTTGATCCAATAAAGCACTATCGACGAGTCTGTCCAGTAATAACTTCTGCTGATGTCGATCTCCAAAGCGCCTTTGACCTTGGCCATCAGTTGTGTTAGCAGCTGAGCACCACACAACTCCAGCCGCGGAATCGAAAGTGTTTTGAGCGGAGACACACGCGATTTAGAACAAAGTAATCGTACTTGAAGAAACTCTCGAGACTTGCTGCTTCGCATGTAGACGCAGGCCCCGTAAGCTCGCTCGCTAGCGTCGCAGAAACCATGAAGCTCTAGCTGCACATCCTGCCCCGTGCTAATGATCTTTCGTTGTATGCCGAATCCGTTGAGTTCCTGGATCTTCATGATGTACTCCGACCACTCAGTATAGATGTCCGAGGGCAACGATTCATCCCAATCGATTTGAAGTTTCCAAAGCTTCTGAATCATGATTTTGGCGATCAATATCACGGGCCCCAAGAGTCCGAGAGGGTCAAATATTTGAGCGATACTAGACAGAATTGACCTCTTCGTGTGAGTACTCGAACTCGACTCGCTCATGAAAATCGCATACTGCAGTACGTCCTTTGACGGATTCCACTTAACTCCTAACGTCTTCGATGTACCTTGTCCAACTCGAGAATAGCGTTGGTGGTCGATGAGCCAGGCATATCTTCTAGCAGCTCTTGACTGTTTGAAGCCCACTTTCGAAGTACGAAGCCTCCCCTTTGCAGTAGAGCTGTTGCTTGGTCACGGATTGCTATGGCCTCTTCCTTAGAATTCGCCCCCGATATAAGATCGTCAACGTAAAAGTCGCGACGCGCTACCATAGCCCCTTTAGGGAAGCGTCTTTCCTCTAACTCGGCGAGCTGCTGAATGACCTTGGTCGATAGGAAAGAAGCGGGTGCTGTCCCGTACGTTAGCGTCAACAACTCGTATGTTCTTATCTCGTCAGTCGGTTCATCGCGCCAGACAATCTGTTGCAGAGGAACTTGACTTTCGTTGACGAGAACCTGCCTGTACATCTTCGCTATGTCGGCGGTTAGAGCGTATTCGAAGCTCCGAAAGCGAAGTAATATTGAGAACAAATCCTGCTGTAAAACTGGACCGACCATCAAGGCATCGTTTAGAGAGAGGCCGCTTGTTGTCTTACTCGACGCGTCGAAGACGACCCTTAACCTTGTGGTGGTGCTCGTTTCCTTCACTACACAATGATGCGGTAGATAATAATGAGGACGTACGTCCCGAGTCGAAGTTTCGTTTGTCACCTCTCTCATGTGTTGCAAGTCCAAGTACTCGTGTATAAAATCGGCGTACTCCTTTTTGAGAGCAGGTTTTCGCTCAAACTTGCGTTCTAATATTTTGAATCGCTGAACTGCGATATCACGCGAGTCTCCTAATTTCTCGAGTTCCTCTTGTTTCGTTGGCAAGTCTACGATGAATCGGCCTTCAGCGTTGCGCTTATAGGTCTGTGCAAAGTGTCCTTCGCAGATACGTTCTTCTGGAGTTCGCGTATTTTGTCGTTCCGTATGCTCGATTTGCCAGAACCGGGCAAGATTTGCGTTGAGCTGCTCGCTGATTACCAAGTTGCAAGTCGTCGCGGTTGTCGGTTGGTCTTGAGTCATGAAGTTGCCAGAGACAATCCAACCCAGAAGCGTCTTCTGCCAGATCGGTTGACCATCCGCGAGCTTGATTTTTCCGATGCATAGCAGATCCAAAAAGATCTCTGCCCCGAGTAGCAGATCCACACTCGACGGCTGGTTGAACTCGGGATCCGCCAAAATTATTCCATCCGGAATGTGCAACTCATGAAGGTTGAGTCGATCTCCTGGAAGCGCTTGCGTAATTTTTTCGATCACCAAACAATCGAGTTTGGCTTGAAATCCGTTGATTCTCGAGTGCAGCGTTATTTTTGTTCGGCTACGCGTTTGCGTCGAAAGCTCACCCAAACCAGAAATCGGAATGCGCGTCGCATATTGTTTAAGGCCGAGTCCTTTGATGCAGTTCGTTGTAATGAAACAAGATTGTGATCCACTGTCCAATAACGCTCGGCAAGCCCGCGGTTTACCGTTCACGTCAATGACATTAACGATTGCCGTCGCGAGAAGTACCTGCCGCTCTTGCCCGATTGCTGCGTGGTTTACGCTCGTTGCTACTACCTTTTCTGTGCTCTGAGGAGTTGTCTTCGTCGCTGCAGGCTCTGACGGTTTCGATGTCTGCTCTAGATGAAGCAACGTATTGTGACGTTTGTTGCATTTTCGGCACGATCCTGATCCACACTGCTTTGCTTGGTGGCTTGCAGGCTTCAGACAATTAATACATAATTTACGCAATTTCGCCTCCTTGATGCGTCGATCCACCTCTAAAGTCGTAAAATCGGTACATTTGTATATCGCGTGGTCTTCTTTTCCGCAATAAGCACACGCGAAACTTGCCGTGGCGAGATGGGCCGTTGTGGCTTTGCTGTGATCTGATTTACCATCCTTTGGAATAGCAGTTATCGGTCGTTGCGTGCGCAATGATGCTTCCAATGCTCTGCACCGTTGCGATAAGAAATCTGTGAGTTGCACGAACGTTGGTATTTGACCTTTCTTAATCGTCGTTTCCCACTCTTTACTCGTTGTTTGATCCAGTCTACTTGTGACGAGATGAATCATTAGATCGTCCCATTGGGCTGTAGGCCTTTTCAGAGCTTTCAGTGCCCGCAGATGTTTCAACACGTTATCCAGCAGACGACGTAGTCCGATGTGATTTTCTTTTGATAATACAGGTTGCTCGAATAACGCTCTGACGTGCTTCTGAATGATCAGGCTGTCATCGTCGTATCGATCCTTAAGCATTTTCCATGCTTCCGCATAATTTTCTTCAGAGGCCTCCAACGAGCTCACGACGTCATGAGCTTCGCTCGACAATGCTGAAATGAGATACTGCATTTTCTGCACACTTGGAAGCGTGAGATTATCGTGAATCATGCTCTGAAACATATTTCGAAATGGGATCCATTCTTCATATTTTCCGGAAAACGTTGGCAAACTGACACGCGGTAATTTTAGATGGTCATTTGCGGCGTTACTTCCCTGAGACATCGGAGTACCGTCTCGGTGAGGCGCGAGATTTTGCGACTGACTGCCGTGCTGAAATGTATTCGGAGGCCGAGACGCTTCGACTTTTCTCTCAATCAACGTCTCGATGTCGACAGTTATCGAGAAATATTTTGTTTCAAACGCGGTTCGTTCCTCGAGATGCAGTACCTCGTCCTCGTCTGTCGATTCGATATTCTCGATCGCCGATTGTACCTCGTTAAACGCGTCCCAGAGATCACTCACCTTTGATAAGCGCTGTCGCAACTCGATTATCGATGTCTGAGGTACGTTTAAATCTGTTAGATATGTACGAAATCTCGTCAGATTTCCTTTTATTTGCTTGCGCTTCGATTTGTTTGTTCTGAGCACGACCGCGTCTGCAGCTTCAGCCATCTTCGTTAAATCGAGCCGCAACTGTCACTTCACGCGAGCCAATGGCCGCGGTGATATTGATTATCGCTCGCGTCTCGAAAAACTCCGACAATGTTCTTGCGTCCCGTTGGCACCACTGCTTCTCGCGCGTGCGCGATTGTGACTTTCGCGATTCTGCTCGACCGCACCAGCGCCACTCGTGTCCCGCGCGCTCGAGCCCTGAGGCTTCGGTTGGCAATCGGTAGAGACGTCGGATACTCACTTTATTGCGCGGTAATGCCTCGACGTTTCCGATGCCACGCGATAGAATCCCGATAATCTACGCGAACAATTGACGATAATGTCGAGCAATCCCGTATTTGCGAGCTCGAGCCCCGATGTTTCCACGCGAGAATCGATAAAGATGGCGGACGATCCCGACTTCGCGCGCTCGAGACCCGATGCCTCCACGCGAGAAACGATAAAGATGGCGGACGATCCCGACTTCGCGCGCTCGAGACCCGATGCCTCCACGCGAGAAACGATAAAGATGGCGGACGATCCCGACTTCGCGCGCTCGAGACCCGATAACTGTTACGCTTGCACGACGTTACGAAGGATTCACGAGATTGTCCGATAAACTTACGAATGCACGGCCCGTTTTCGATTTCCGAACTCGATCACGGTATCACGCGTGCACTTCACTTACTCGGCGTCCCATAGGAAGGATGCTAGCGAGATTTTTATAATTTTGTTTGACTGCTTTGCCGATGCGGCTCGTCGTCGATCGATGAGAGATACGATGGCTCGCACGCACTGCACTGTCTTGGCGTCCACGAACAGACGCTTGCAAGACACTGCTCGATAATCATCCGGTTAATCCGGCTCGAAGGACCAAAATGTTAGTGTTCGTTGGGATCGAACCGGTGCTATGCACGTATTATTTGAGGAATCAAGAACACATAAAATAAAACACGTAAAATATATAAACTTTATTTATTATAATATTTCACGGACACGTCTAGCCGCTTCGACGGCGTGTTCCCGACTGACTCTCGATGCTGCGTTTTGCGCCACCTCGAGTCTTGTGACTTGCGCACAGCGCGTATCTCCGTCGTTTCACACGTGTCTCGCGCTTGGCATATAAAATAAAACAAACTCGCATAGACATCGTTGATTGTTATCGCGAAGCAAATGCAAAATAATAAAAATTAATAAATGCTACAATGTTCACAACGTTAAGAAATGAAATGAAAATATGTATCTCGCGAACAAAGGTCGTTCCACCGACCTCCAGTTTAGTCCGGATTGGTAATACCGGCGAAACAAAATTAACTGGCGCCCACCGGGACGCCGATGCATCCGCGAGGGTGGACGGCCGAAGGTGACGTAAGTTTCGTTCGCGTTTTGCTCCCGTTTGGTTTGAGCTTTTCGATTTTTTTTTGGTTTTTTTTTTATTTTTATTTATAGAGTTTGAGTTAGAGTTTCCGTTAGGTGAAAAATCCGTCACAAATGGCGCCCAACGTGGGGCCACGCCGATAGAATACCCGTTCCCGTTAATTTCGATTTTGTTCTCGCTTTGTTGCATCGATTTCGATCTTGATGCGATAAATAAAATATTTTTTTTTCTCGTCGTTCTCGCGTTATTAATTTAACACCTTCCCGTCGTAGATGTTCGCACGAACCCCCCACGTTCCCGATGACAAATACGAACATTAAGCATTTTTTTTGAAAATGTTTTGTTTGACATTTGTCAGCTCTCGGATGTCTGGAAAAAAAATTGTCAAATTTTTTTTTGTGACACATCAAGCTCTCGATAAGCCGTGAAGGCAGATTTCGGCAATTTTCGTCATTTTTCGAATTTTCGAAAATGATCAAATTTCTCACCCCTGATGCTCGCGCGTCGCACGCGCTAAAGTGGGGGGAGATACCGTTAGCCGAGCCTCGACGGCGATCGGAAGACGCTCGAAACTGTGACAAACAATTTTGAGTTTGGAGGGCTCGCTTCTCCTCGCTCTTCGCTCTCGATCGCCGATCTCGGAGATTCCTCGATCACTTCGTCGGGGACACTTGACGTGAACAGTCGAGAGCCCGTTCTTCGGAGACGCTCTCGATTGCGAAGCCTCGTCATACGCTCTCGTGACAGCTCGTTCTCGTGTGAATTACCTTGCGCTTCCGAATTAATTTTCGATGCCGAAGTGATTCTTGCTCTCGGAATATTTCTCGATTTCGAATTAATTTTCGATTTTGATGAAATTTTCGCTCTCGCAATATTTCTCGATTTCGACGAAATTTTCGCTCCCGCAATATTTCTCGATTTCGGATTAATTTTCGATTTCGATAAAATTTTCGCTCTCGCCATATTTCTCGATTTCGGATTAATTTTCGATTTCGATGAAATTCTTGTTCTCGCGATGTTTCCGATTTCGAATTAATTTTCGATCCCAATTAAATGTTGAGCTCGAATTAAATTTTGAGTTTTCGAATTAGTTCTCGATTTCGAGCTTGAACTAAATTTCGAGTTTCGAATTAGCTCTCGTTTATTCGAACTCGGAATAATTTTCGATGTTCGAATTTGCTCTCGTTTATTCGAACTCGGAATAATTTTCGATGTTCGAATTTGCTCTCGTTTATTCGAACTCGGAATAATTTTCGATGTTCGAATTTGCTCTCGTTTATTCGAACTCGAATTAATTTTCGACGTTCGAATTCGCTCTCGTTTATTCGAACTCGAATTAATTTTCGAGGTTCGAACATCTTTCGGTCCGTCTGTCTGCCTGTCTGTCTGTGTGTTGGTTTGTTCATGTGTTCGTTTATTTATCTATTTGCTTATTGTTTGTTCGTTTATTTTGTTATTGGTTGTTCATTTATTTTGTTATTGTTTGTTCATTATTTCCGTTTATTCGAACGCGAATTGATTTTCGGCGTTTGAATCTGCTCTCGTTTATTCACACGCGAAGTTAATTTTGACGTTTGAATTTGTTCCCGTTTTTCGAACTCGAATTAATTCTCGATGTTCGAAATCGATTCTCGTTTTTAGGCACTCACTATAACAATAGGCAACGAGTGCCTATTAAAATGACCATCCGTTGCTCTTCGGAGTCTGTCGAAAGGGTTACTCCGCAGCGCATACTCCAAAAATTTTTATTTTTCACCATTTGCTTCGGTGTATCTCCAACATCATGCGTAGTTACCTTGAAGTGACTGCGATGAATAGAAATATTTTTTTTAGCCTGCGGTGCAATGAAAACAACTTTTTGGCTGAATTTTTCTTCTCGGACGTCCGTAACACACTGTAACTTTAGATGGTACGAACCAATTTTGTTCTCCATCGCAGGGTTTTTTTATTACATTATTTCCAGTATGCACATTACTTTTAAAACCAATCTAAGACCTTTAAGTATTTTTTCTAAAAAATTATTGGCCACAATTTGCATTTGCCTTCGGTCAAGTGTCCGTACGGTGCCATCATAATGAACTCTACGAACCAATTTTTTTCTCCTTCGCAGTATAATTTTGTTTTATCAAAAGCACTACGCACAGCAAATTTAGAGACAATCCTACATCTCTAACTATTTATTCATCACAATTTTCCATAAAAAAATTATTTTCTCACATCTGATGTCCGTACGGTGCTCCAATTAAGAATCCTGCAAACCAATTCTTTTCTCTTTCGCAACAATATTTCATTGCATTGAAAGCACTATGCACAACAAATTTTGAGTCATTCTGACAAATATAATTTTAATAATAAAATAATTCAAAAACAGTGGTTATAGAAAGATTTGCTTTAAAGGTTATGTTATTTAGATTTGCCAAAAATCCATTTTTCATCATATTAAAAAAAAAAACTTCGGTTGTGAAACATAAAACACGAAATATCATACACAGATTCACAAATGTTTGCGTTTTTTATTTCGAAAATAATATATTATCACCGAAAATCATTCGCAATATTTTACCATATTTTATTCACATTCGCAATAAAAATGATAAATTTCACGTATTCACTGAAAAAATTGGTAGTAAACTGTTACGTCCAAACTAGCGTTGTTTCTTTACTAGTTTGAAATATAACAGTTGTCTCCGTTATAATCGCACGCGCTGGTCAAGTGGGTGTTAAACCTACCTTTACCACACCTGGTGTCGATAAGGAGGACAACGATTGCTCCTTTTTAAAGCCTAACCTTGCGGAAAATTGCTTGGGATGGAGCCCTTAAGAGTGCTTGTTAAATGCGTGTCGTAGGGTGTAAACTAATTAGTAGAGGGTTTGGCGTCTCTCAGGCAAAGAGAGAGATAGAGAGGAAATCTTCGGTGAGACGGCAGCTACCTGCCGTTTTCTGACCAGGTGTCGGAGCACGCGACACGGTTAAACGAGATTTTGGTGGTCACTTCAAATCACTGGGTTGCAAGAACAAAATGAAATAATGCACTGTTGATAAATAAATAAACAGGTACTTACGGTAATAAACGGTGCTTTCCTGGTGTTCGTGGATATAGAACTTTCTTCACGTTGGTTTAATTCAAAAATGAATTTAAAGAAAAAAATTGATGTGTTTCACGGAAATGCAGGTAGAGTTAATACTTTTTAATGTCACAAAAAAATATGAGTAATACAGATGATAATATTGAACAAAAAAAAACAATGGAGACCAAATGTCTATATGGTTGGAATTCCTAAAACTCGCGAAATACAATGTCAAATCATAGACTGAAGAATTAATTCCGTTTCTCTGAGTCCTGGATTTAATACTGACAACTCGAAAGTCTGAAAGACAATCGGGTTAAAACTGAATTTCGAAACAATGGATAACTGATTTGAGCGGTACTACTGTGGTATCTTGAACAAATAAATGAAAGAATATGTTGAACAAAACTGAAGGAATAATCTCCTCTAATAACTGGGTAAAGTGTGCTCAACAAAACTGAACGAATATCCCCCGATAATAACTAGGTAAGATGTGCTCAACAAAACTGAAGGAAACCGAGGGAATATCCTCCTCTAATAACAGAAAAACGTGTGCTACTCAGCGTACAATTTCGGGGGTTTTTATACCATTTTTCTTGGTGACAAGTAGAGGGGATGTTGCTATGCGAGTGTCTTTTTGTATATCTATTCGGTATAAAATTCTGGTACAGTAACGAGAAGATGAGGTGATGCTACCGGTCTCATCCCTGATTGGTCCATGATCTTAAGTCCTTCTTTTAGGCGCAATGCGTTTATCGGGCCCCGCGCCGTGGATGACGGGGTGGGGTATCGAAAAGTAAAAGGGCGCAGACGAGATCACGTAGGCATCAATCCCCTCCTTTTCTCGTTTCCGTTTTCCGGGAAGTCATTACCAGAAAGATTTTTGTTGGTATGCAGCCTTTTATGGCTAAATACTTTATATGTAAAAAGGTCGCACGAGTTCCAATCGGACTATAGAATTTCGTCAACTGTCTAGACAAATAAAAACCGGTATTGAACAGTGAAAATACGCTCTCCTATGTCTTCGGAATTTTATGCGTATTACGTGAATTATAAAATTCGTAGTTTCTCGTAAGACTCTTATAACCAGGACTCGCTTATTCCTAACAGAAATGAATATAATAATGAAATATAATAATGAATATCATTGATATAAACCATAACCTATTATCGTGAACTAATTATTTAGTACTTGATTAGTTTGTACTCGTCTGTCTGGATAATAATGCAAAAGTATAATTCTATATTACTAATAAAGCAATAAATCTTTTCCATGTTATTTCGTCCAGGGGCGTGCCATGGAAAAGACTTTCCTCGGCAAATGCTTTACCGTTAACTCCTTCAGTCATTTGTTTAAACAAATGGCGTACAAGTTGTCCATGGTTAAGAATTTCTCGAAGGACGAACTAAATTAATATTGTACGTGTAGTAATTTCTTTACAGTCGGAGAGTTTATGGACAAGTTTTCTGCCTGTTGCGAGAGAACTCTTTTTCGTTACTCGGCGGTTTTGTACCTGAACTGTCGAATGCCAACGTTGTATAATTTTCAGAAGGTGAAAATCCCTTTTCGTTTTTATAATGGTATCATTCTCCGTGTAATTACTACTACGTACTTAATTAATACCATAAGGATAAACACAGGCGTTCAAGAGAGCAATTCCTGGGGGTGAATTGTCTATTATTATTTCTTTTTAAATTGACTATATTCTCAGTTTCGTTTTTCTATTGATCATTACTTTATTATTTTCTTCAGAAGTCTGACCTCTATTGCTTTCCGATGTGTTATAATGAGAGGAATCCGTGGTTTACTAATTATTTAAGGATTAATTAATTAAGATTTAATAGAAGATATTTCCTTCTTCCTGCTAAAATCAAGGTCATGAGCCCCGTCTCCTTTGTTTTAACTTGTGGAGTTCGGTTCAACTAAAACACTGTTTAAAGCGTTTCCCTTAACGAGGATAACTTGTCGACCCGATTCTATGTATCTAAACCCGACGGTTTTAATCGACTGTCTGTAAATTCCTCCCTGAATGGTTTCGAGCCATGGTAAAATAGATTTACTGATCTACGGGGAGGTAGTCGATATCGATACTAGTAGGTCCCAATGGTAACTGTCAGCGGGCCGCGTTTCTTTTAATTCCTTTTTGGCTCTCCAGGGGAGCGCTCAGGAGAGGGGTCAGAGACCGCCTTTCTCGACCTCCGCCTGTGAGGCCCCGGATCTGTTTTACCCTGTTTCATCGGTATCGACTCGCTAAGGTAGGACACCGATTTTGGAAAGACTCTAGGCTACCTTGACACTGATTAAGCAGTAGGTAAAATAGATATTGTTAAATGAAGAATTTTTAGATCAGATTCCCCTTTTTACTTTCACAAAGAAGGTTTAGGCTCAACTGCTATTGAGGGTAAAGCAGAAAATAAACTATGCGTTACGCTGGACGTAACACCTCCCCCCCTTAAGCCGATTATTAGGGGAAGCCTAATAATCGCCTCCGCGGCGCGGGGTGAAACTGAGAATTTTTTTGGATTGCGACTTGTTTTCTCTTGGCTCTATGTTTATTCTTAAAGATATATTTCTTGATATATATATATTTTAATGCTACCATTATTTCCTTCCTTAAGGATTTACCCGAATATAATTCATAGAGTAATGTATTCCCTTTCCTTTTCTCATATTATGAAGTTATAAAAGTTACTACGTTTGTTGTTATATATGAATGCGTGGATGTTTGTATGTGCATGTGTATGTGTGCGTGTACGTGTACGTAGGTATATGTGTATGTGTGCGTGTACGTGTATGTATGTATATGCATTTGTTCCTCTTATTTCCTATTAATTTTATATTTTTATTATTCTAATTCTTATCTTTAATGATGGTTCTTGTAGTTGAGTGGTGTTATAAATTGAGCGGTTCAAGTCGTAACCGTCTGCGGCCTTGAACCTCCCTTAGTAATGCGTCCACCGTTGGTATCATTTCTCGGACGTATAACCGTTGTTCGTTTGCTTGTTGAATCTTTGCGTCCTCCTCGGTCATGATGTATTGCGAACTTTGACCTAATGGTAGTAATAAGTCATATTGTAAGATGTAGGTTGTGCCTCCGATGATTGCTGATTCTGATTCCTCAGGTATTAGTGCGATCCATTCTTCCAGGATGCTAACGGGCACGTCCTTCCATTCGGGGGGTACGTAGACTCCCGGGATGAGACACCAGTAGTATGATCTGCTGTGGTTTGTGTAGGAGTTGTCGACGGTCATGATTAACTGGTATTGGACCATCTCCTGCGGATTATAGATGGGAGTATTCGCGTAATTCGTTGTTGACGATTAGTTGTCCTTATTATAGATGTATAGAAGTATGTGGTTATTTTCCTCGTGCCCCTTTTTTTTGTGTTATATATATTTTTTTTCCTCTTTTTCTTTCTTCCTTTTCCTTATCCCTTAAAATTTACGAGGTAGTAAAAGTTTTTTTTTTTTCGAATAGTTTTCTCCCTTTTCTTTTCATTCTCTCTCTATCTCGCCTTTCCCTTTAAACGGCGGTCTCGAGTCGAGGGTACGGGGTCGTGTATGCGTTCTCACTTCGTTGGTCGAAGGGTTCCACGTATTCTCGCACTAGTTTCGGGAAGGGTCCTGTTCTCTCTTTTGGGACTGGGGGATCCCGTTGGGCGATCTTATCCTTCAATCGGTTGCTCTTTCTATCGACTTGTACTGCACGAGGGGGTGGTGAGGGGAACCTGATGACTGGCCGACAAGGTGGTGTGTCGATTTCATCCTGATTGTCAAGATGTTTATATCTCCCGTATCCTACGTATTCTATGGAATGCGGGTTCTGTCCATAAGGAATAATTGTATCACGATCCCAATAATAATGAGTTCCTCCGAGTTCAATTGGTTGTTCGGGATCAGCGCCTAATCTACGCGCCCACAACGATCGAGTTTTATCGGTGAGTCGTCTCCACTCAGGGGGTACCCAAACGTATCGTCGTGGTTGTACAGTCCGTGGCAATCGCATGCGCCAATAACACACCACATTTTCCATACCCAGACAGGGCGGGATTGGGTTGCGATTCAGCGTGATGGATAAACGGTCGGTTTCGTAGGTCAGCCTTGGTTTATTCCATATGGGTGTAGTTTCGAAGAAATTTGGCCATCCGTTTCTCCCATGGATAGGGACCGTTCGGTAGTCTTGCCGTGCCGGTAGAAGTACATCAATGGTCCAAAAATATTGAACCCTTCCTAACACGATGTCCTCGAATGGTCGATCGCGTAACTGATTGACCCAATTTTCCAATCGGTCGGGAGTTAAGGCCCTCCACTCCGGTGGGACGTACAGCACGATGTCCTTTTTTGCAATGTCGATTCGCAACGCCAACTTCCAATAGCAATAGAGCCTCGTTGCTCCGGGTACTAAGCATACTGGTTTCTTCCGTCCTATTTCGATGGGAAGTATTTCATCGGGATTGGCGGGCCTCGCACTTACTCCCACACTATCGAATTGCCTTCCATTTCTACACGTGCATCGAGACATGTTGGTGATACTAACACATACAGACAATTGATGCATTAATTCTTACGTATATTTGAACATATTATATATATATATATTTTTTATTATTATTATTTTTTTTATATATATTTTTTCATATTATTTGTTTAAGATTAGTCTACTTTTCCTCTTTTTTTTTCTTACTTATAGGGCAAAAGCATTATTTTATTAGTTTAAGCCTTATTCGGGGTTTCCATGCACATAGCTCATGAAAATAGTCCCGAGAATGCGATAAAGTTCTCAGCATATGGCTTGCATTATAGTGCATTAAAGAGTTTATTACGAAACGAAGTTGTTATATACGTACTTCTTCCGTTCTTTCTTTTGTTGCTTACTTGATATGTTAGTTTCCTAGTCTCGTTATTTATAGGTTTTCCTTTTTTTTTTCCTCTCTCCTTCCTTTTTTTTGTTGTGTATATATATATTTATTTTTTTTTTCCTTTTTTTTTTTCGTTTTCTGGTTTTCCTACGGCATCTTAATTGGCTGATCTATTTCCTACATATTTTATATCTCCGCTCTCTTTTTTTTTTATTTTCCTTTTCTCCTTATTAATATTATTATCATTATTATTATTATTTTTACTAAATTCTATTTTTATTTAAAGATTGTAAAGTTATGCGAGGTAGAATTCGTTTTTCCTCTTTTTGTTCTCCCTGTATTTTTTCTAGATTATAATTCAGGGATAGTACGGGGTGCGATAAGTGTCAAGCCATTTCCTTTGCTATAGTCGTGATCAATGGAGAACTCCACTCCGTAATCAATGTTAAGTTTGCACGTGAAACATTTTTTTATTTGTTTCACACAGTCGGTGCAAACAGTGGCGTGATGACAGGGCAAAATCATTATTCCAATGCTTTTCTTAAAGCAACGATGGCATAGATTGTTATTGACTACTTTGTTCAAAGTGCCAATGCTGATAAGTTTCGGTTCTCCCGTATTTTGCTGGATGGACAGATGTTTACGTTCGGATGGTATTTGTGAGCCCGAAGCCTTTGCTGACGGGTCAATGTTATTGTCTTTGACCTCTTCAAGGATCGTAGCCTCCTGTTTCTTTTCCTCGCTGGCTGCCTCGTTCAATGTCGGTACCTGTCTACCTGCTTGGTTCTGTCCCTTGCCTCCTGCTTCTCTGATAAATTTATTTATGTCCGTTGTATATTTTCGGAGGTTTGCTAGACACGCGGCCCATTTAACCGTATCATCCGCTTTCTTTAGTTCGATTGATTCTTCCAATAACTTTGATAGTTCGAAATCATGATTATTAGCCGGTTGGATTCCGGATCTCCGTTGGGCACGCAAGAATCTGCATTTCGAGAACCATTTGACGTGTTGGCCCATTGCTGTGTCGGTAGCCTGCCAATCGGTCAATCCGCCCCCACAATAATAACATATTGTTTCGTCAGACTTTCCCGTGGCAAAGAAACCAGCTGCTGCAAGGCTTTCCTTTGATTGCGGTGATGATGTTGGCCAATTCGCAAAACTTTTCAAGCGTTTGACATAAGCAGCGTATTCCGGATAGGTGGGTCCATCCTCAGGAGAATGGGTAATCCGATCGGCCTTTTGCGATCCGGGGCTTTTGGTATCATAGGGTCCTTTCGGTGCGCGTGCAGCAGGTATAACGGAAGGAGGCACTCCAAGGGGTACATTACCGCAGGGAATCCTTCGCACGAATCGGCATTTATCTTGCCATCTCCGATGTTCTAACAGGGGCTTGTCGTCAGCTTCCCATTCGCTTATCGTCAGTTTACATTCAAAACATGTAGTTTCGTCTGCCTGCCCGGTGTAATAAAATCCTGCGGCTGCCAATTCTTCAATTGATACTTTTGGTTTCGGCCAGAGTGTAAAACTGAGTAGCCGCGTTTCTTCTAAACGATAGTCCGGACCGATGGTTTGTTGGTTCGTCGTCATTTTCCTTGGAGTCGCTTGTATTTTCCTGCTCCTTTTCTTCAGTTTGTTTCCTTTTATTTCTTCTCAGATTGAGGGATTCCGTTGATTTTTTTCGATTTTATGTCGTTCGCGTCCTCTGGATTTTGAGCCTCCTTTAAGCAAAAATACCGATTTGAAGCTGTTGAGTTCGTAACGGTATGTAGGGAAATTCAGGATTATCATTGTGGTGCGTGTATATATGTATTAAATATATTATTATTCATTTTTTTTTTTTTTTTTTTATATTTTCTTTCGGAGGGAGGCTCATTATTGTGTTACCCGGAGTCATCTCTGTATTATGATTTGCGCGAGGGATGGTATTGTAGATTTTCCTTATTCTCGCCTCTTCATCTTTTTCCTTTTCTTTTACTTGTTCGAACGTCTTTCGAGAGAGAGGAACATCTGCCTTCTCTCGGGGCATGGTGTATGAACAGGGACTCTCTTTATTTTCTCGAGGGTAGGATATATTTTTGTCTCTGGTTCGTCGCCTGCCGCTACCTCCTTGTTAACGGTGGCTTTTAATAACGGGGAGGATTCTACCTGGTCCTGTGTAGCTGACCCTTGTTTCTTCCTTTCCTGTCGCGTGGACTCTTGAGGAATTAGTTCTAGTGGAATGCGTTCTCGCGGTTTAACTCTGGGCATTGTCGCGAAAGGCGGTATCGATGCTGGCGGAAGTGATGTTAATTCCTTTGTTTCCATTCCGTGTTCCAATAGACTCATTTTGAGTGGTTCGTGGAAAGGTCGAGGAGTTTTATAATGATAGTCCTCCCTCGCTGATTTACTACTTCCCGCCTCATTTTTGCGCGGAAGGGTTGAAGTTTCGGGACTAAAATAGGAAGGTAGTGTGGTCCCTTGATGTGTAATTACAGGTACATGATAATGGTGATTCAATGCCTCGGGCTGCAGGGTTTGTTGGAGGTCACGAATTCTTGGATCAAAACCGAAATGGAACGGTTCTAAGTTGAAAGTAGTCCTGTTTCCTTCGTTTTCAGCGTAGTAGCTCGGCGGCTTAGGTTGCAACGGAGATTTATTGGTGGGTTCTTCGTCGACATTTCCATCTTCCTCGTTGTCTTTAGGGGGTTTCCTTCCCAGATGCAGTAATAGACTCGTTACCGAATCCCATATGGCTCCGATAAGATATAATGACCATCCGTATACCGTGTGTAAAGCGTATCCATGGATTATCGTATCGATAATTAACTTTACTCCTCTGCACAACATTACGATGCCAATTAGACCTGCGCTAAACGTACCGAAGGTCGAGAAGTATCCCCATGATTTTTCCCAAGAGCTTTCGATTATTTTATTTATTGCCTGTTCGTCAATTAAATTGGCAATAGTTCCTCCTTGAGTAATGGTGGGTTGTCCTGCTATTCCTCTTGCGACGGAGTTTAAAATAGCGGGGCGTTCAGCGGCAAACATAATATGTTCTCGTAATTCATCCAGGTCCTTTTGCGTATATATGCCACTGGTAGCAAGTGCTTGTGGATTACGGTATGTCCAGGTGTGTTCGGAAAGAGGTTTAAGTACGGTTGGTGGTGTTGCATGGATGGGTCGCGGTTCGAGCGAATACCACTCTCCTCCAACACGATACATAGACGGCACAAGGGTATTACAGGTGACCTGAGTTCCGGTCTTCTTGAGTATATGTGTGCGAGGTGTGAGATGGTAGGAGTGGTTTCCTACCTCGACAGGTAGCTGAGTGTAACACTCCCGTGTCTCTCTGATTTTTACCTCTATTGGTATGCATTTCACGATATGGGCTACTTCCCCGGATAATGCGGCCATATATCCTGGTCCTTTCATGATGTTATAAGCGAATTCGTCCGGTGATTGTTTTGCTAGTCCTATGGTGTTTTCCAAAACCCGTCTCTCGAGATTACATCTCTGTGTTAATATATCCACATACATTTGTTTCATTTGTGTTCGTATGTATTTTTCTACGTATACGAATTTTGAATTTACGTATGCGAAGAGGTCGAGATTGTTTACAGACAATGGTTCCTTTTTTATGAATGGATCTCCTTTGCGGATTTCTACAATTAGTAGTTTAGGATGTTCTGTTCGAATTAATGTGTATCCACACAGATTTGTCTGTCCCTTGGCTGTTAGTGCAAAAATCACATCTCCTTCTGTTAATGAATACATTGTTTGTTTGTATGTGGTGTCGGTGTCGGTGGTCCGTTTGGCGGGGCCTTCGTAAAGCACACCGTACCGTTTGGAATGACAGCTGTCCTCAGGGTAAGGCTCCCAAAAGGTATCGCCTCCGTCAATATCGACGCAATGACCCTCACTAAGCTCACACCGCATACCTGATCTTAAATGAATTCTGTTGGTATCTACATCGACGTCCGCAGAGTAATCACGGAGAGAGATCTTAACCGTGCCTTTTACGTATACTTTTTCCCAATTTCCGTAGGGGTCAGAGTAATATACCCCTTCACACGATGCATCTTGATTTACAGTTCCGGCTATCGAGATGGGACGCATTATTGTGCCGTTAAGCATTGCTCCATATATTTCTGTTTGTCCAACTTTTATTTTGCCTGTCTTGTGAATTTCGGAACAAGCGTCTCGCGAAAGGGTATCGATATACGCATATTCTCCGTTGGGCACGTCCATCCCATGCGACCACATGCCGCATCGGCGAATTACGCGATATATTTCGACTTTACATTGTCGTACTTGTATAGAAGAATATTGATTTAATTGTAATAGTTGGATGTGGACCGCGGTTTCGTTCACTTCCTGTGTAGGAATGTCGCATTCGCCGATCTCGAGGAGTGATACTGTTGTAATATTCAAAGTGGCGCCGGTGCAATCGTATCCGATTATTCCCTCCACCGGGGGTAGGGAATATAGCAGGAGTAAGAACGCTATTCCTCGGGCGAGTAACGCCTTTTCCATCTGTAATGTCAGTGATTTTATATGTAGATTTTGGGCGCGGCAATGCTCCTAGGATCGACAAGAAAAGGGAAATAAAACGGGTGCGTGGCACCGATTGGTGAGGTGCGGAGCAACTCCGTTGGTCTTTGAGTCGTAAGCGATTAATATTCAGATAGGATGGGGGAACAAGATCTCTCGGAGTGTATCGAGGTGTTTAAAAACCCAGTGCATTCCGAGATTTCTTTTATTCGTTTAACCCTTTCTACATTGAAAGGGACTTCGTCATTTTCCGCCGCTCTATTACGGACGCGATTCGATTATGCCGCGTGTGAACGAGCCTATGACTCCTTCATTGCAGAGGTTGCTTGATAGCAATCCTCATGTACCGGGTACTATTTCGATAAAAGTGCGACAAGGAGTTCGTCGTATACGTTTCCTTCGGAGGATGTTGAACGAAGCAAGGTAAGTGGCTTTATGTGTAAGTTTTTTTTTTGTTGAATTCCTTTCTTCTATTTTTTTTTTCGGCCCCCCTTTTTTTTTCAGCTGGGATTTGTCATACGAAGATATCTTCGATCTTCGCCGACTTTTCTCGATGGAAATAACGGCGCCTCCAGGGCGGCTCGAGGGGTTCGTTGCAGGGCGTCAGGTCGTGCAACGGCGTCTCTATCGGCATCTTTGTTGGTACGTTTTCCTTTCTCTTTCTCTTTTTTGAACCGATGGGTTATTTTCCTTTCTCTCTCCTTTTTTTTTTATTAGGATTTTATTTATTTCTTGTTCTCTCTTTTTTTCAGCGTTGCGCGTTGTGTGCTTAGCTAATTGCTAATTGTCACTTTCCGGGAGAATTTATTTCCATTGTATATTTTTTTTGTAATAAAATGTCATATCATTTATCTCGTGTTTTTTTTTTATTTCGTTTTTTTTTTATATTTCTTGTTCTAGTTTTTTTTTTTTTTTTTTTCACTATTTCTTATTCGTTGTTTTCTTTAGATGGAAATGTATATAATTTAGCAAAGGTATGTTCATAACTATTTTCATTGATGTTGGAGAAGAGATTTTTTTTCTCAAGGGTTGGATTGGTCGTCCTTTTTCGTTTGCTTAGCAGATGTCTCGCTCCCCTACTCCTTTTAATTGGGCCCTTTTTTTCGAGGCGTCCGGTTTTTCCTCGTTGACCATTGGCTGTTCATCCCCGCTTCTCTAAAATTTTCCACGGGGTAACCTCCCTCGATTTAGATATAAAAAGGCCAGGTTTCCACAGTTTCCTCATCAGTATCCTCTTTTCTTTTGGTTTGAATATACTAATCCAAAGAAAAACTACCGTCATGCCGTTCTACGGAGAATTTTTCGCCAACGAGGAGCTCGACTTCTTTGAAGTCGACGAGGTCCTCCGGACCGTCTATCCGGCAGCGGGGACTCGCTGCCTGAGAGGAAAGGCTTTCGAGGAGCTGGTGGCTCGGACCCGGGCTGAACGTCGGGCACGCAACCCGTAAGTGTATTTTCTTTTCTTAATTTTATTATATATTTTTTTGTAATTTATATATTTTATTAATAAGTTTTTTTTCTTTTTTCTTTTCCAGTTGGCGTTTTGAGACGGAGGATAGGTTCGCCCTCCGGATCCTCTTCGGAATCGACCCTTATCAGGTCGATTTTGAAGATTGGGACTTCGAGTCCCCAATTCTGGTGGCGAGGGAAATTTCCCTCTACGAGGATGAGGGGGCGCGGTACGCGCATTATTACGCGGAGATGCGTAGCCGCAAGGTGTGGGTGCCGGAGCCCCTGCCACCCATCGCCTGGGAGCCGGAGACCCCTGAGGTCTCTATCGTTTTCGAGCGGCTGCTCCAGGTCGCTCCTCCACCCAGTCCGGCGAGTCCTCCTCCGGCCGATCGGGGAGTTCCGGGGGGCCTCGTGGTCCCGAGGCCGCGGCGGCCATCGCTACTAGACATCATGCGTAGTTACTTAGATCTCGTAGATCGCGTAGATCTCCAACATCATGCGTAGTTACTTTGAAGTGACTGCGATGAATAGAAATATTTTTTTTAGCCTGCGGTGCAATGAAAACAACTTTTTGGCTGAATTTTTCTTCTCGGACGTCCGTATCACACTGTAACTTTAGATGGTGCGAACCAATTTTGTTCTCCTTCGCAGGGTTTTTTTATTACAGTATTTCCAGTATGCACATTACTTATAAAACCAATCTAAGACCTTTAAGTATTTTTTCTAAAAAATTATTGGCCACAATTTGCATTTGCCTTCGGTCAAGTGTCCGTACGGTGCCATCATAATGAACTCTACGAACCAATTTTTTTCTTCTTCGCAGCATCATTTTGTTTTATCAAAAGCACTGCGCACAGCAAATTTAGAGACAATCCTACATCTCTAACTATTTATTCATCACAATTTTCCATAAAAAACTTATTTTCTCACATCTGATGTCCGTACGGTGCCCCAATTAAGAATCCTGGAAACCAATTCTGTTCTCTTTCGCAACAATATTTCATTGTATCGAAAGCACTATGCACAACAAATTTTGAGTCATTCTGACAAATATAATTTTAATTATAAAATAATTCAAAAACAGTGGTTATAACAAGATTTGCTTTAGAGGTTATGTTATTTAGATTTGCCAAAAATCCATTTTTCATCATGTTAAAAAAAAACTTCGGTTGTGAAAAATAAAACACGAAATATCATACACAGATTCACAAATGTTTGCGTTTTTTATTTCGAAAATAATATATTATCACCGAAAATCATTCGCAATATTTTAGCATATTTTATTCACATTCGTAATAAAAATGATAAATTTCACGTATTCACTGAAAAAATTGGTAGTAAACTCACAAAAAAGATTCATCGAATATCCAAAATAATGACAATTTCCCAAATAGAACTAAAAAAATCGCGAGTATATATTTTTTCGTTTTATTCTATCTGTCAAACTTTGGAAGCAGATGACAATTTCGTAGCAGACGATACACAGATGCTCATACGTCGCGGCGCGCGTACTCTGTGGCCGGATGATTTTCAAACAAAAAAAAAATCGACATCTCGTTTCAATCTTTGTTCCTATTTTACGTAAATATAAATGGATTCTACGCGGTATAGCGCAAATAAAAAGTATGCAATCATAAAAAAAAAGAATTTTCTATCCTTCGACCGTCGAAGATTCATCGCAGCCGAAATCTTTGTCAATTATGTTCACCCGATTTATTTATTTACTGTTAATAATAAAAACTGCAAATTCTTTTTCTGGCAACGTATTTTCTCCTCTTCAAAATAAGCCAAAATAAGAGTCGAAATCTTTTTTCGCTGCCGAGATATGATTTTTTTTAAGCAAAGACTAATTTTACGAATTTTCATCAAAAAATGAATCGTTTTTTCAAATTTCTCGAAATTGCCGTCTCTAATCCTTTCCTCTCAAAGAAATCGTATTTACAAACTGACTCTCTGCGTTATTGCGCAGATAAAAAGTGTGCTATGTTTAAAAATTTAATTTTTTACACTTCGACCGTCGGAGATTCATCACATTCGAAATCTTTGTCAATTTTGTTCGCTGGATTTATTCG
The DNA here is from genome assembly GCA_964006125.1 of Cryptus viduatorius. Classification (NCBI taxonomy): domain Eukaryota; kingdom Metazoa; phylum Arthropoda; class Insecta; order Hymenoptera; family Ichneumonidae; genus Cryptus; species Cryptus viduatorius. The sequence goes on along the minus strand of OZ023224.1, from coordinate 15,999,184 downwards.
TTTACACTTGATAAGAAAACTGCTAATGATTATTCTATCGACGTATTTCCAACGTTTTTTTTTTTTTTATTTTTCCAAATTTTCGGCGAAATACGAATTTCTTTCATATGCTCACGTCTTGAAAAGTTTTTTTTCGCAAAAAAAAAAAACAATTGTACTCTTAAAGAACAATTATAAACAATTATTTATCAAGAAAGTGAATAACACTGAATTTGTCGATTTTACGAGTTATTCCGTACTGAAAAACTTATCCTCGTTTGTGATTAAATAAAATTTTTTAAAATACGATATGATATGATGCTAAATTTGATATTTTTAAGCGACGATAAATATCAATAAAATTTCATTGAAAAACGAAAAAAAATATCGAATTTCTCAAACTTCTCGTCTCCAATACTTGTCTGTTCTACAGAGACAATAACGAGCTGATTCCATGTATTACGAAGAAGAAAAAAAATATATCTCAAATGGTAGAATTGAAATTTGTTATAAGAGGACTGTCAAAGAGCCTTCAAAGTCGAATTTTTCAAGAATTTCATCAATTTGTAAAAAAATATTTCGGAGCTATCCAAGATGACAAATTTTTGATTCGAGTGACGTACTACTTCCTCTTCAATACAAGACAGGAACCAAAAAGATATATTTTTTCGTTCTCGAGATTGCATTTTTTTGCAGCATCCATAAATATCGATAAAATTTCATTGAAAATCACAAAGAATAGCAAATTTCTTGAACTTTTCTTCTACAATGGTTTGGTTTCCTACAGATAAAATAACGAACTGATTCCATCAATTATGGGGAAGAAAAAAAACACTGAAGGGGAAGGATTTAAAGGGGATATTTGGCCTGAATGCTAAATGGTAATCGTATTGGTGTCGGTACATGTTTTGTGTGTTTGTTTTATATTCATTAAATCTGGTCATAAGTTTTAAGCCAATAAAACGACTTTACTAGACATGATTTGATTCGTTAAATGAATTTGATCAACTTCTACGTGGTGCAATTCGTTATATTTGTCTCGTGTCTCAATATTTGACAATTTATCGTCAAACAAAAAGGAAATATCCGTCGTGAATATTAATAATCAATTGGTACAAAAAAGAAATATTTTTATTCGACGAAGATTAAACACTATGAATTAATTTACGTAACTGATAAATGTTTTTCCCTCATACGTACTGTCGAAAAGAAACGCACGAATAAACATACTTCATTCGTAGCGCATAGCGCGATGTGTAAATACACTCGATACGGAGCGCGTAGCGCGACGTGCACCCCCGTGAGTGCCTTAAAAAATGTCCCGAAGGGACATTTTTCGGGGGGTTTGGGGGGCGGAGCCCACCAACAAGAGCATCTGCGCCCGCAGGGCGCTGAGACGCTTGTTATATTTTAATTTTGAGGGTTTTTTTTTTTTTTTTTTTTTTTTATTTTGTGTTTATAGTTTAAGTTGTTTTTTTTTTTTTATAATTTAGTATTCATAGTTTAAGTTCTTTGTAAGATTTTTATTTTATTATTTTAGTTTAAGATTTTTTTTTGTATTTTGTGTTTGTATATTTTTTTTGTATTTTTTTTTTGTGGGTGGGTTTTTTTTCTAAATATACGTCCCGAAAGGGGCACTTTAAATGTACTCCATATCTTTTTTGATTCGGCTTAGTCCGACTGTTCCCTTTTCCCTTCTCTGTTTCGTTCTTGGTTCACCTGCGTCGTTATTTCGTTTCGTCTTCGTTGGTTTGCGTTTTTCGTTTTGTCTTCGTTGATTTGCGTTTTTCGTTTCGTCTTCGTTGGTTCATCGTTGTTGTTCTGTTCTTCGTGGGTTTACGTTTTCATTTCGTCTTCGTTGGTTTATCGTTGTTGTTTTGTCTTCGTGGGTTTGCGTTTCGTTTCATCTTCGTTGGTTTGTCGTTGTTGTTTTGTCTTCGTGGGTTTGCGTTTCGTTTCATCTTCGTTGGTTTGTCGATGTCGTTGTTGCTTCGTTTTCATTGATGTTGTTGTTGTCGTTGCTTCGTTTTGTTGGTTTCATTAGGTGTATATATATATGTCTTTTCTTCTGCGTTGCATTCGTTGTCTGTTTTATTTTTTCTTCTGCGTTGTATTTGTCTTGGTATTTGTTGTCTGTTTTATTTTTTCCTTCTGCGTTGTATTTGTCTTAGTATTTGTTGTCTGTTTTATTTATTTATTTTTCTTTTATCATTATTATATATAATTTTTGTATGTTTTTCTATGTTTACGGGGGGAATATCTTTTTTTTCAATAAATGCTCCAGCGGAGCGAGTTAACCCAACTTCTTGTTTCGTGTTTGTTTTATTAGTTTTATATATTTTTTCCTTCCCTCGTTATTATTATTGTTTTTATTATTATTATCATTATTATTATTAATATTATTATTATCATTATTATTATTAATCATTCTATATTTGTATTTTTTTTTTTTTTTTTTTTTTTGAAGTTGTATGTTTTTTTTTTGTGTTTGTAATTGTATATCCTCTGTGTTGAAGGTGGAGTTTTCTTTGTGTCAATAAATGCTCCACCGGGGCGGTTTAAACTGATTTTCTCTGTCTTGTGTTTGTTCATTTTTTTTCTTTTGGTTTTTTTTTTTTCGGTTATTATTTTTCTTTAGAAAATTTAATATTATTATTATTGATACATATAAATATATTTTTTTTCTCTCTCTCTTTTTTTTATTTACATAGCGTATTGGTTTTCCCAGTGAATGCTCTGGCAGGGGTTTATTACACATTTTTTTTTTTTTTTTTTTTTTCATGCGTTTTTCCTCCGCGGGGCATCTTGTCGGTCAGTTGTTACGCCTTTTTTTTTCTTCAGGGGCCTCTTACGTTTCCTGAATCGGCTGGATTTACGGAAGATTTTATCGAAGAGGTTCTAGCCTGTCGGTTCTCGTTTCTCTCTTTCTCGTTAGCTCTCCTTCTTCTCAACGTTTTGCCCCACGTGGGTCTATTCTATTCAGGTACGGTTGTCTCTTTCTTTCCTTTCTTTTGGTGGGTATCCCGTTTTCCAAAAGTTGAATGCCATTTTCTTTGTCTCCCTTTCTCTTCTCCTATTAAAGCCTTTTACCCGGCTATTGCCTTTATTTTCCTTAAAATTATTTACCCTACTTTATGTAGTTGATAATACTATGCTGGTCGTGTCGTTAATTATTTCATTATATATATATATATATATGTACATATTTTTTCATTCGTGAGGGGTGTTTTTTTCTTTTTATTTTCTGCAGAGGGCCTGGAGAGTGCGTATAGTACTTTTAGCCAGATCGTGAGCTTCTTGCACCATTGCTGGGCTTATTTGTTTGTCATACTCGCTGTAAACGCGTTCAGGCAGGATTACCATGCGCCGTACGCTGACTATGTCCTCATGGCAGAGGTCGCATTGATTCGAGGCCATACCACAATCGTAGCAAGCTACTGCATGCGCACAGGGAATATAAATTCCTGATACTCGATTTTCTCCGCAATAACGGCAGAGGTTGTCGAAAACAATGTCGTCCAGTCTGATGCCTGGTGCAATGAATCCACTAGGTATATAATCTACGAGAACATTCTTTTCGAATTCGCGCAACGGCGGTTTTCCTGAGGTGCTCGGTTTAATTCTCTTTTGGCAAAACGTTCTATAGTGATCCATAACCTCGGCGATGGTGGGACCGGAGTCTCCTTGTCTCCTAACTTCCTTGATATACTCGTGTCCCTTTCTCTCCCGCAGGTATAGACAGTCCTTATGCCAGCAAGCGTGTTCTTTCCAAGGGTCGTCACCGGGAACCCATCTGTGCAACTCGCCTCCACATGAGAAGCATTTTACTCGATCACCCTTTTGCAGGTAGTAGAATCCCGCATCGGCCATTCTTTCGGGAGTTTGTTCCAATGCAATCGGCCAGTCCTCATATGTCTTGAGCCGTTGCTCATATGTAGAATATTCTGCATGCGGTGCCGGTCCGATGTTAATTACCTGACTGTACGAAGGCCTTGGCAAAAATCCTGGGATGAACCTCGGCGGATCTGGTATGGATCTTGTTTCGCCGTATGCTCTGGGGGGTACTATTGCGCTTATTGCAGGTGCAGGAGTTTGCGTTGACCGCGGGGGTTCTGGAGCTCTCATTTTACACGGTTGATGTGTTGGTGGCAAGGGATCGTCACTGCTTTGAACTGAACCAGACGCTCCAGAATTGCTCCTTGTCTTTCTTTTACCGTTTGGTGGTATATCTACTCTGCTTCCGACCACCGCTATCCTTTTCTCGCTCGCTGCCTCCTTGTTGGCAGACCGTGAACTCCCTTCTCCCGGCTCAGGGCAAGAGAGACAGAGATTATTATTTCCCTTCTCTATATTTTCGTGTTGATTCTCGGAGATAATTTCGTCCCTTCCTCCATGATCCATTGGTGATACCGGGGAATTGGGGGGTACGATAGGGCTTGGTGGAGCCGGTGGTAGTTCTGGCGTTTTTGGGTGGTCCGGCGGAGTCGGAAGGATTATTGCTCCTGATGCTGTTAAACGCACATAGTGTTCGATCGGAGGGTCTTCTTGATAAGTGGCCGTTCTCTTTTGCATCCATGGGGGAAGCCTCTCTCTTTTCTTTTCGTCCATCGGTATATTACCGCATGGAAGTCCGTGCGCGAAACGGCATCCTATCGATTCCAATTTATGCTCAGTTAAAGGATCCTCGCCGATTTTCCAATCATGCATTATTATACCGCATTCAAAGCAGATAACATCGTCACCTAGGCCCTCGTAATAAAATCCAGCGGCAGCGAGTGCCTCGGGTTTCAGGTACGGTCGCGGCCATCCGACAAAACTTTTCACTCTCTCTGTCTCACGCCGATATCGGTGGTATTGCGGCTGCTTCCGGCTTTTCGGTGTTTGAGTCGTGTTGTTCGAAACACCTGCAGACTCTCCAGTGTCGCCTGTTCCCATCATTTTCGTACAGGTATGTGCGACTTCTTCACTCGCTCTGGGTGAACGACGCACGTTTTGCCTTTGAGTTGAATCCGCAGATTACCCTTTTCCAAAATGTCCAATATCTCGAAAGGTCCTGTATATTGATCTCCTAATTTCCCTGGCTTTGGCCCTTTAAGCAGAAAGACGGGTTCGCCAACCTTGAACGTAACTGGATTGATGTGGCGATCTCTATATATCTTGGCTCTCTCTTTAGAAGCTATGAGATTTATTCTTCCTATGTTTTGGATCTCGTGTATCTGTGTAACTAATCTTGTCAAATAGTCGTCGTACGTTGCTAGCTTGTCGAGGTCGTCAAGAGGAAAATTCGAGGGGGTTCTTGCGATTCGACCGAATACCATTTCGTAAGGGGTGTGCCTTGTGCTCTCGTGAACGTTCGTATTGTAATTAAAGATAGCTAATTCCACCCAATCATCCCAATTATTTTCTTGGGTTGTATATTGTTTGAGATATTCGCCGAGAGCGTGATGTGATCTTTCTAATGAACCGTTCGACTGTGGGTGAAAAGCTGTAGTTTTAATCTTCTTGATTTTAAATAACTTTGAAATTTGTTTCATAAAGTTGCTCAGAAAATTCGTGCCTTGGTCGGTCAATACGGCTCGGGGAGAACCGAAGTTGCAGATAAATCTCTTAACGAATGACTCAGCTATGGTTACAGCTTTGGCGTTCGGTAGAGCTACCGCGATTGAAAATTTTGTTAGTTGATCTTGTATAGTAAGTATATATTCGTTTTGCTTGTGAGTTTTCGGCAATGGTCCCACGATATCCATAGCAATTTTTTCGAAAGCCGTAGGGGGTGTATCGGTGATGACCATCGGTTGTTTTGTCTTGACTCTCACCAATTTTTTTAATTGACAATTCAAACATCTTTTTATATAGTTCTGAACGTCCTGTTTGAGATTTTTCCAATAGTAATCGTGTCGAATTCGATTATATGTTTTGCTCACACCTCTGTGTCCGCCAACGGCCGAACAGTGTTTTTCCGTTATTATTGCCTCTCGCTCTTCTTCCTTTGGTTCCCTGATAATTCCCAGACAGACTATTATTTTTATGTCTGTTTCTTGAAATAATTGGTGGATTTGAATTACGATATCGTTCCATTGTATATTGCAAATCGCATAAGATTTTGCAACGCTGATTGATTTCAAGTTTAATTCCTCTGCGAGGTTTCGGCAGCTTTTTAAACTTTCGACGATATTTTCAAGGATTAATGTTGGTCCGTCTCGTATTTCGTCTCGAATAGGCAAAGCAATAAAATATTTATTATTTCGCTTAGACAAGGCTTTCGCTTCTCGTAATTTCAATTTTCTTAAATTGGGCATTTCTTCTCGGTCTACCAATGATTGCGCCCCCTTATCCATCGGCAGCCCCCTTGTATCCACGAAAAACATCATGCTATCTTTACGACTGTAGAAAAGATCTCGAGATTGCTGGATAGTTTTAGACTTTTCCCGCTGTGCTCGGACGTCAGGTAAATTAACTTTGAGTCTCTCGCACTCGTTGCCGGGTGTGCAGCGTGGGGTGCTCTCGTCGTCGGAATTCTCCGAATCGCTGTAAACCAGCGGTTGCCGACCATCTTTTTTTCTTATAGGATTGTCCTCAATATCACTACCCTCGTCCGAAAGTTCGGTGTCTTCCTTCGTTAGCTCGTTGTCAATATCCTCGAGATCTCCGGTCGCCTGAAGAGGTGCACCGTCTTCGTGCATGTTACCGTAGCTTATCCTAGTATCGGTAGTCTCGTTAATTCTTCGGCTGCAGCTTTCTCCGAAGGTTTCCTGATTTTTTCGTTCCGGCGTGGGATTCCTCCCTCGGGTTGATTTTTTATGACTTTTTGATGGTCCGGCTGAGTGGACTTTCTCGTAATCCACGTTGCCAAAGTCGTCCCCGCTTTCTTCAGGCACGTCTCCTTCTTGTGTCCCGCCGGCTGGTCCAAGGGCGCCGCTCGTCGAGGCTTCGCATATGTTGTCAGGGTCTGGAGGCTCCCACGGATCCTCGTCGGCTTTTAATAATTCCTCATCTGGATCTATGGTTTCATCGACGTCTTCGTCGCTATCTAAAGCTAAATACTCGGCAATTTCCTCGTCGGTTAATCCGCGTGCCGGTTTATGGCGCGTTTTAGTCGTGGGGTTGGTGCGAATTATAAAGATGCCGTCGGGACTAATGGGTTCACAGACGGGATTTCGAGAGAGAGCATCAGCATTTACGTTGGTCTTTCCTGCTTTATATACTACGTCATATTCATATTCGGCGAGTTTCAGCCGCCATCTCAAAATCTTCGAGTTTCCGTCCGTGGCTCGGCGGAACCATAGCAGTGGTTTATGGTCGGTTACTACCGTGAATTTGCGTCCATATAAATAGGGGCGATAATGAAGGATGCAATATACTATTGCGAGAGCTTCTTTCTCATAGGTATCGTATCGCTCTTCGGTTTTGTTGAGGGCGCGGGAAGCATAAGCGCATGGATGGTCACGGTTAATTTCCCCTTGAGAAAGGATACCGCCGATAGCTATTCCTGAAGCGTCGGTCGTTAAAATAAAAGGTTTCGAAAAATCTGGGTACCGTAACACAGGAGCGGTGCACAATTTTTCCTTTAAAATTTCGAAAGCCTCCTGTTCCTCGTTATGCCATTCAAAGGGTATTTCTTTCCGAAGAAGCAGAGTGAGTGGTTTTGATATTTTTGCATAGCCATCAATAAAACGTCGATAATAACCCGTTAGTCCCAAGAATTGGCGAATATTTTTAACGTTCTTGGGCCGAGGAAATTCGCGTACTGCCTCGAGTTTTTTAGGATCGGGCTTAACTCCGTCATTGCCGATGATATGTCCTAGATAGGCGACTTCTTTCTTTAAAAATTCGCATTTGTCAGGTTGTAGTTTTAGAGTTGCCACTTCGAGCCTTTTCATCAGTTCTTTGTAGATGGTTTCATGTTCTTCTAATCCTCGCGAATAAATAACGATATCATCCAGATATACAAATATTCCTTTTCCAAGTAGTCCGCTTAGAGCGAGATCCATAGTTCTTTGGAAAGTGGGCGGGGCGTTCCGAAGTCCGAACGGCATTCGAACGAACTCGAAATGGCCTCGTGGCGTCGTAAATGCGGTCTTATGCCGGTCCAAAGGACTGACTTCTATTTGATGAAATCCTGATGCTAAGTCAAACACAGAAAAATACTTTGCGCCGCCTAATTGGTCCAGTATCTCGGTTATGTTAGGGATGGGATAAGCATCGGCAATAGTTTTTTCATTAAGGGCCCGATAGTCAAATACCACCCTCCATTTTTTATTTCCTTTAGAGTCGTTCTTTTTTGGTACTACCCACACAGGGCAATTGTAAGGAGAGGTCGATGGTACTATTACTCCGTTTCTTAGCATATCGTCGACTTGTTTTTCTATTTCGTCCTTTGTACATTCCGGCCAGCGATATCCCCTCGTATTAATGGGCAAATCATCCGTCGTGGGAATTCGATGTTGTAATATTGTCGTGTGTGTTAATGCTTCTCCCGGCAAGTGATAGAGGTGAGCGCTGCTTTGTAATAAGGATTCGATGCTGGTTTTTTCTTCCATATTTAATTCATCCAATCGGAGGAGAGATTTTATCTTCTCAAAGCGATCTTTCGTGTCGAGGACTGTGAGTGTAAAACAGAAACTTTCTTTTAAAAAGGGTTGTAGGCAGCTGGATCGTAACTTCTCCGCAAGTTCGAGGTTTACGACGGTATAACTTTTATTATTTTTTGAAAGAGTGTCATTATTTACTATTCTTCTCTGGTTACAAGTTTTCTTATTCGTCAAGGATTCTACATGTCGCATGGCCATACTATCTTCTTCGTATTTTGTAGGTAAATTTCCCATTTCCTCGGGATCAGTTTCATCCTCATGAGTTTTCGTATTCGGCTTCGTAATTTCGTGGTATCTCGTAGTACATTCTTTTTCTTTTCCTTGTTCTTCCGCCTCACTTGGGCGATTATAAATTTCATTGACTTCAGACTCTTCGACTTGACCACTGTAAACTCTCTCGGTCATACCTAGACCCCTAGAGCTACCTGGGCTCACGTCACAGTCTTTAGCAGCAACAGAATTATTTTTTTCATATTCCTTATCAACTTTAACTTCCTCACTTTGTACTGATGTTAAAACGAAATCATCACGAAATTCCTGGGCCTCACTTGATTCCCCTGTGGATTCGTATAGCGATGTTTTTGTAGATTTACTTGATTTTTCTTTAGATATGCACTCGTCTTTATTATTTATCAGCGATTGTCGGGTCACAATAGTTATACTTTGCGGTTCAGTTGTCATCTCAATTTCCTTGGTTTCTTTAATATCCTCGTTCATCCTTCCTGCATCCCTCCTGTTCTCCTTGGATTCCAAAGGTCCCTCGGGCTCCGATTTCACCGAGAGCGCAGTATCTGCGGAATTTTCCTCCTTATTTTCATTACTCATTATTTCCTTTTCTATGCCAGTTGCCTTTTCCGTGAGTAGTTCTAGTACTGGTACTTGTAAATTGATCGTGTAGGGATTATTATTTGTCACATAAATGTATGCTTTTCCATTTTCATTGGTAACCAATCCGGTTTCTATCTCAACTCCCTTTCCAGCTTCCAGGGTGGGCAGATATCCCTCACGAATTTCCAAATTTTTTATTCGAACAAAACAAAGTTTTCGCGTTTGTCCCGGAATTATTATTGTTTCGGGGGTAGAGAATGGAATTTTTAGATCTTGCATTTTTAAGTGCCGTCTTTCGTAGTCGATTACAACTCTATTTCCGTCCAAATATTCCGATCCCAGTATTCCGCCTTCGTAGATGGGGAAATTATTCTCTACTACATGAAATGTAGCAAATCGTCCGAAAACTTCGAGCGTCACTCGTCCAAGGGTATATATTGAATTGGTGGTAATTCCGTTTAATTGTAAGATCTCGTTGTCGTCGATCACCGTTGTTGAGTTTACGAATTCCCTTTTGATGATATTTGGTCCAGCTCCAGTGTCAACCATTAATATTATAGATGTTGTTAAATTTTCACTTGTTAACTCGATCGTCGGGACGCTGCTTTCCCTGTGCAATATTACTGTGTGAATTTTTACTGTTCGTGTGGATTGGATACTACTGAGATCACGTGTATTGGGTGCACGCTCTGGGTGGTCCCCGCAGCACCCGTCGTCGGGAGACCGTTGGAGTTTCCCGGAGACGTATTATACCGCGATTCATTGGCTTTTTTCGCCGGGCACTCTCGAATAAAATGGCCGGTTTGTTTGCAATAATGGCAAGCGCCGGTTGTTTTTGGATCGCTTTTAGTGGTGTCTGCGAAAGTTTGTTGCTGGGACGAGGCGCATTGAGCTTGATTGTGGCGGTAAGGGCATAAATATGCCCCGTGTCCATTCTTTTTACATATTTGACAGACGATATTGGCTGCCTGCGTGAACTGCAAACCTTGCGGCACGGGATTGTTGCGAGTGTTCTGATTGCTCGTTATTTTTTTAGCATGGCCTGGCAACAGGTGACAATCTTGCACCGTATGTCCTTGATTTTTACATAGTTGACAGATAACAGATGGCTTCTCTTGATTTGATGGAGGGAATAATTTATAGCATCGATCAGCAGTATGACCTCTTTTGTTGCAATGTTGGCACACGGTAATTACGGGGGTGTTGGGCGTGGGGTCATTATTTTTCTTAGGAGAGAATAACTGGAAGCATTTGCTGGCCACGTGTCCTTTCTTGTCGCAGTACTGACAGGTGGGTACAACCTTTTCTGGGCTACCTGAGTCCGTAGATCCCGCCGCGTTGTTTACAGGTTTGTCGGGGCAGTTCACAGCTATGTGTCCAGGTTTGCTGCAAAGCTGACACTCGGGTGTCTCGCTGCTAATTGCCCGGATAGGACGTTTACCCTCGACTCTCGCATCCTTGGTGTTTTCTGAACTCCTGTTACCTTCGCGCAAAGCAGCTCGAGCTATTAATTGTTTCTCGATCTTTACTGCTCTTTTTACTATGTCGTCGATCGTTCCTTCCGCTGTCATTCGTGCTTCGATTTCCGGTTTTAATCCTTGTATGAAACATGGAGGGAGGCTGGAGGCAGTGTTATCTCTGAAAGCCTTATCTGCGGGTTCGTTATTTTCCGATTCGTAAGCTTCCAGTATTTGGAAACCCAAATCACGGATTCTATTTGCATAGGCCACTACGGTTTCTTCGGGTCGTTGATATATGGAGCCGAGTTCTCCCTGTAATTGATATATATTTCTCGCGGGCGCATAGATACATTTTAAAAATTTATGCAACTCCTTCATGTTCCTAAATGTCTGTTGAGCTATTGATCGTCGGGGTTCGCCGACGATTTTTATTCTGACTGCCTTGACTAATTGCTCCTCGCTAGAGGCGTCCAACATCTCTAATGCCTCTTCGCAACATTGGATAAACAGATTCAGCGAAGTATTAATACCGTCATACGTGGGGATGACGCCCAAAGCGTCTTTGAGAGACACTTTTAGCCCGGAATTAGCCATGATGTTCTTTCGTTCTATCTGTTCGGCGGTGTCTCGTGGAGTATTTATGGGAGGACTTCTTGTATTTTTTGTTTCGGGTGTCTCAATTTTACCCGTAAGCGTTTTATCGAGATCAATTGGTTGTTTTGAGTCTGTAGAGATTTCTGAATTTGATTTTGGCTTGGTTCCCGGTGTTCGGTTTGCACCTTCTCCTATGATTGGATATAGATTACGCCTAACTGCGTCAAGTTGCGGGAGAAAAGTTTTAGGCGCAGGATAATCGCCTTCCGGTGTATAAAATTCTTCCTCACTCGTATCAAACTCAGCGAGGCTCTTGTAAATTGTCTGGTCTGCGAACGATATGTATGTTGAGTTTTCTCCAATGTCTTTTTCAGAAAAATTATCAATGATCGTATGTGTACTCTCGTTATCGGACTCGGTGGTCGTATCGAGGAGATGGGGTACCGGCGTATCGGGTCTCCGTGAAGGGTCTGCGAGCGTTTCAACAGTGTTTCGCTCGGTTGATTTAAGTTCCTCCGCTTTCAACCTGTCCTCAGCTATAGACAAACTCTGGGCTCTAACGCTCAATATTTCGTATTGGTCTTCTAGGTACCTTTGATTCGCCGTTACTTCGTCTGTCTCTTCTTGTTCGATTACCTTCTCTATTACCTGTATCTGAGTGTCTTCTTTCGCTGCTTGTGTCTCTTCTTCAAGGTTTTCCTCCTCTTCTTCTTTGAGGGATTCGTCTATGGTTGGTATTTTTTTAGGAACTGTTCCCTCTTCCGCGAGTAATGACTTGTTACTTCTGCTACTTCTTCGTTCGTTTACGTATTGGTGTACAATGTGGTCAGGAATAGTGGTGTTTGAACGAGTTGATCGGGTGGAACGGGACGATGGTTCGCTTTTTCTCTCGGGGTTAGTAGAACTCATTTAGATTCCCAAAAGGAAGTGGAAAGGAATTATTTCGTTATTATTATTATTATATTTATTATCCTTATTCAATTTTACTGCTCGGCGTATTTTATTTCCTTAAGACCGTTCTTACCCTATGCTTCTGAGAGCGTGGTTTGATGAAAGATATTTTGTACTGTGTAATAATTTTGTTCTTTCGGTGTCGGTTGGTTATGAACAAGTAGCAATAGCTCTTAATTAATTTTCTCAAAAGCTTTAAAACGGATTTGGTTAGCATATAGAAACTGGTTATTTTCCTCCTCTATCCTTTTTTTATGCCTTACCGCTTGTGTTTTTTTTTTTCCTCCGGCAAATAAAATAATTAGTTTACAATTTTATTGAAACCAGCTTTCGGGGATAACAAAAGATTCTGTTGGTTTTATTGGCGTGATTATTATTTGGGCTTCTTCGAACTTTCTAACTCGCGGTTTGTTCTCGAATAACTTGAAAGATTTCACCGAGAGAGGCTTTTTCCAAATTTCACAAAATATCGCCTCGTTGGAAGTTAAATAAAGAAAGTCTATTTCCACCAATTCCCTGGTCGATCTGTCTTCTAGTGATGGGGCGATAGGATTTGATTCAGCTACTGGTTTTTGATTGCTTTTGTTTCTTACTAATGCTCGTATTTTTCGTCGCCAGCCTCCTTGCTTCGGCATATAACCTGTCTATTGCCCCTTTATTTATATTTTTTTTGTACACAGGGTAGGAAATTCGGGTATCGTTACTTTTTATAGAGGTGTTAGCGTTTGTTTGGAGAAAATGTTTGTGTATTGTTTGTGTTTTGTTTGTGTTTGTTTGTGTGTGTTTGTGTTACTTCATCAACTTGTTCGCCTATGTAAGCGTTTAAACAAATGATGGCTTATAACTAATTGTGTTCTTCATCAACTTGTTCGCCTATGGAAGCGTTTAAACAAATGATGGCTTATAACTAATTGTGTTCTTCATCAACTTGTTCGCCTATGGAAGCGTTTAAACAAATGATGGCTTATAACTAATTGTGTTCTTCATCAACTTGTTCGCCTATGGAAGCGTTTAAACAAATGATGGCTTATAACTAATTGTGTTCTTCATCAACTTGTTCGCCTATGGAAGCGTTTAAACAAATGATGGCTTAGGAAGGTAGGAGGAAATGAGAGGAGCGTGTACAGTTGTGTTATTTTTTTTTTTGTGTTACCCCCTTTTTTTTCTTGAGATTATCTTCTACTCCCCCTTTTTTTTATTTAAATGTTTAAACAAGCACTCTAATGATCCCGGACGAGCCCCCAAAAATTCTGTTACGTCCAAACTAGCGTTGTTTCTTTACTAGTTTGAAATATAACAGTTGTCTCCGTTATAATCGCACGCGCTGGTCAAGTGGGTGTTAAACCTACCTTTACCACACCTGGTGTCGATAAGGAGGACAACGATTGCTCCTTTTTAAAGCCTAACCTTGCGGAAAATTGCTTGGGATGGAGCCCTTAAGAGTGCTTGTTAAATGCGTGTCGTAGGGTGTAAACTAATTAGTAGAGGGTTTGGCGTCTCTCAGGCAAAGAGAGAGATAGAGAGGAAATCTTCGGTGAGACGGCAGCTACCTGCCGTTTTCTGACCAGGTGTCGGAGCACGCGACACGGTTAAACGAGATTTTGGTGGTCACTTCAAATCACTGGGTTGCAAGAACAAAATGAAATAATGCACTGTTGATAAATAAATAAACAGGTACTTACGGTAATAAACGGTGCTTTCCTGGTGTTCGTGGATATAGAACTTTCTTCACGTTGGTTTAATTCAAAAATGAATTTAAAGAAAAAAATTGATGTGTTTCACGGAAATGCAGGTAGAGTTAATACTTTTTAATGTCACAAAAAAATATGAGTAATACAGATGATAATATTGAACAAAAAAAAACAATGGAGACCAAATGTCTATATGGTTGGAATTCCTAAAACTCGCGAAATACAATGTCAAATCATAGACTGAAGAATTAATTCCGTTTCTCTGAGTCCTGGATTTAATACTGACAACTCGAAAGTCTGAAAGACAATCGGGTTAAAACTGAATTTCGAAACAATGGATAACTGATTTGAGCGGTACTACTGTGGTATCTTGAACAAATAAATGAAAGAATATGTTGAACAAAACTGAAGGAATAATCTCCTCTAATAACTGGGTAAAGTGTGCTCAACAAAACTGAACGAATATCCCCCGATAATAACTAGGTAAGATGTGCTCAACAAAACTGAAGGAAACCGAGGGAATATCCTCCTCTAATAACAGAAAAACGTGTGCTACTCAGCGTACAATTTCGGGGGTTTTTATACCATTTTTCTTGGTGACAAGTAGAGGGGATGTTGCTATGCGAGTGTCTTTTTGTATATCTATTCGGTATAAAATTCTGGTACAGTAACGAGAAGATGAGGTGATGCTACCGGTCTCATCCCTGATTGGTCCATGATCTTAAGTCCTTCTTTTAGGCGCAATGCGTTTATCGGGCCCCGCGCCGTGGATGACGGGGTGGGGTATCGAAAAGTAAAAGGGCGCAGACGAGATCACGTAGGCATCAATCCCCTCCTTTTCTCGTTTCCGTTTTCCGGGAAGTCATTACCAGAAAGATTTTTGTTGGTATGCAGCCTTTTATGGCTAAATACTTTATATGTAAAAAGGTCGCACGAGTTCCAATCGGACTATAGAATTTCGTCAACTGTCTAGACAAATAAAAACCGGTATTGAACAGTGAAAATACGCTCTCCTATGTCTTCGGAATTTTATGCGTATTACGTGAATTATAAAATTCGTAGTTTCTCGTAAGACTCTTATAACCAGGACTCGCTTATTCCTAACAGAAATGAATATAATAATGAAATATAATAATGAATATCATTGATATAAACCATAACCTATTATCGTGAACTAATTATTTAGTACTTGATTAGTTTGTACTCGTCTGTCTGGATAATAATGCAAAAGTATAATTCTATATTACTAATAAAGCAATAAATCTTTTCCATGTTATTTCGTCCAGGGGCGTGCCATGGAAAAGACTTTCCTCGGCAAATGCTTTACCGTTAACTCCTTCAGTCATTTGTTTAAACAAATGGCGTACAAGTTGTCCATGGTTAAGAATTTCTCGAAGGACGAACTAAATTAATATTGTACGTGTAGTAATTTCTTTACAGTCGGAGAGTTTATGGACAAGTTTTCTGCCTGTTGCGAGAGAACTCTTTTTCGTTACTCGGCGGTTTTGTACCTGAACTGTCGAATGCCAACGTTGTATAATTTTCAGAAGGTGAAAATCCCTTTTCGTTTTTATAATGGTATCATTCTCCGTGTAATTACTACTACGTACTTAATTAATACCATAAGGATAAACACAGGCGTTCAAGAGAGCAATTCCTGGGGGTGAATTGTCTATTATTATTTCTTTTTAAATTGACTATATTCTCAGTTTCGTTTTTCTATTGATCATTACTTTATTATTTTCTTCAGAAGTCTGACCTCTATTGCTTTCCGATGTGTTATAATGAGAGGAATCCGTGGTTTACTAATTATTTAAGGATTAATTAATTAAGATTTAATAGAAGATATTTCCTTCTTCCTGCTAAAATCAAGGTCATGAGCCCCGTCTCCTTTGTTTTAACTTGTGGAGTTCGGTTCAACTAAAACACTGTTTAAAGCGTTTCCCTTAACGAGGATAACTTGTCGACCCGATTCTATGTATCTAAACCCGACGGTTTTAATCGACTGTCTGTAAATTCCTCCCTGAATGGTTTCGAGCCATGGTAAAATAGATTTACTGATCTACGGGGAGGTAGTCGATATCGATACTAGTAGGTCCCAATGGTAACTGTCAGCGGGCCGCGTTTCTTTTAATTCCTTTTTGGCTCTCCAGGGGAGCGCTCAGGAGAGGGGTCAGAGACCGCCTTTCTCGACCTCCGCCTGTGAGGCCCCGGATCTGTTTTACCCTGTTTCATCGGTATCGACTCGCTAAGGTAGGACACCGATTTTGGAAAGACTCTAGGCTACCTTGACACTGATTAAGCAGTAGGTAAAATAGATATTGTTAAATGAAGAATTTTTAGATCAGATTCCCCTTTTTACTTTCACAAAGAAGGTTTAGGCTCAACTGCTATTGAGGGTAAAGCAGAAAATAAACTATGCGTTACGCTGGACGTAACAAAACTCACAAAAAAGATTCATCGAATATCCAAAATAATTACAATTTCCCAAATAGAACTAAAAAAATCGCGAGTATATATTTTTTCGTTTTATTCTATCTGTCAAACTTTGGAAGCAGATGACGTTTTCGTAGCAGACGATACACAGATGTTCATACGTCGCGGCGCGCGTACACTGTGGCCGGATGATTTTCAAATAAAAAAAAATCGACATCTCGTTTCAATCTTTGTTCCTATTTTACGTAAATATAAATGGATTCTACGCGGTATAGCGCAAATAAAAAGTGTGCAATCATAAAAAAAAAGAATTTTCTATCCTTCGACCGTCGAAGATTCATCGCAGCCGAAATCTTTGTCAATTATGTTCACCCGATTTATTCGTTTACAGTTAATAATAAAAACTGCAAATTCTTTTTCTGGCAAAGTATTTTCTCCTCTTCAAAACAAGCCAAAATAAGAGTCGAAATCTTTTTTCGCTGCCGAGATATGATTTTTTTTAAGCAAAGACTAATATTACGAATTTTCGTCAAAAAACGAATCGTTTTTTCAAATTTCTCGAAATTGCCGTCTCTAATCCTTTCCTCTCAAAAAAATCGTATTTACAAACTGACTCTCCGCGTTATTGCGCAGATAAAAAGTGTGCTACTTCGTTTTGGGTTAAGTCGTCGTTTATTGAATCTAGGTTTGAAAGTCCTGTAAATGTTTCGGTTTCCGTTAGGATCTCTGTTATGTTTACGTTTTCTATATTCGCTATTGATTTTTCGATCATTCCGGTTGTATTTAATACTGAGGTATGTGGGAAATCTGTTTCGATCGACGAGGTTATCTCTGTCGTCGGTGTCAATGTAGTTATACGCGTTTTGACTTGACAAAAAGGTTCGATTTGAATAATTCCGGTATCAACTATTGTTTTTATAGCTGAGTCTCAGTTGTCGCAAAGAAAGTATAATGTTTCGGTTTTCGGTGCAGCGAACAACCATGCGTTAGTGTTTTGGATTTTTATCCAATGTGTTTGTTTTAAAGTTTTTAGTCTGACATCACATGTCTCGAAATTGTCGAACTGCGGATTAACTATTAGTTGAACTTTGCAATCGGATTCGTCGTTAATCTGTCTTATTTGGTACGTTTGTTTACAAATGTAATGGTTTCTGGTAAGTATGCATTCGTCTAGATTTTCTATGTTGAAGTAATTTTCGAAATTATCTGCGATAGCTGTATATAGAATTGCCGGTTTGATATATGCGAAAGTGGAGTTTTTTGTTGTTGCGAGCTGACGGATTGGTAATGACAAATGTTGGTATAATTTGTAGATTGTTAGGTCCAAAAGAGGGATTTTGATTACATAAACTAGCTTTACATTAAATTGATTACATTAAACAAGCTTTTTGCCGTTATGGTATACGCTTAATTTAGATGTTTCCAACAATTCGGGTGCATGTTCTGCGTTAGTTGCTACTGGAAATTCTGTGTTTGGAGACGATTTTTTGATAGCTTCCGTGCTTAACAGAATTTTCTTAGTAGTTAATAGTTTAGGGTGAATTTGAACGATTTTTGCAAAAAGAACTGCGAGGAGGATCTAACTCTGTCAGATCCTCCTCAATTTGGGTTACGAATTGTATTGCCTTTTGATTTAACTCGAGGACGTGAACTTCCTCTCCGAGTGCAATGACTACTGTGTTTAACTTTTGCATTTCTGCTTTTACTTTTTTTTTCTAGAGATTTGATTTCTTTTTGGAATGTATCGAAACCTGATTTTACTATGTGTGTTTGATTTTGTAGAATTTTTGTGAGTTCTAAGGTTGTGTTTCCTAGGGCTTCTATTTGTGAATTTATTCTATCGGCGTCTTCGCTGTCCATTGTTCCGAAAAGGATTTTGTTGATATTTGCGACAGACTCGAAAGGTGCTCGTTTTTTACGATTAAGTGTGGTTCGGGTTTGTGATGAGGGGATTAATTCCTCTAAGATTGTTTCGGTACTTTCGAGAGTGTCCATTCGCGAGATCACAGATGATAATTGTCCTTTTATGTGGCATCGCTTTTCCAACGCAGAGCAGAATCGAACTGCTGCCAATAGATTTTCTCTGATTTGTAGGCGTCTGGTCGAAAGTCCGTGTGTATTGATGTAGGTTATTAGTGTCCATGTTGTATGATATGAACGAAGTCTACCCAATGGTTCCGAATATAGGCCTGCATTTTCCGTAAATGGAGTAATCCTGAAAGCGTCGTTTGGGGTTGCCTTCGCTAGAGTGGCGTGACATCTGCAACATACGCCATTTTAATCTTATCTACGTGAACTGTTCTAGGTTTTTTGTCGATCTGTAGTGTGACGTTATGATTGTTTTCGTGGATCTGTATGATTTTATATGGGCCTAACCAGTCTTTGTCAAATTTACTTTCTTTTCGCTCGTTTTGTAAAAATACGAGTTGGCCTATCTCGTAGGTAGGTTCCGTTACCCTTTTGTCGTAATATTTTTTATTGCGTTCTTTCGCTCGTAACGCTTTTTCAAAGGCTAATTGACTCGATTCTATCATGTTTCGATTCAAATCGATCATGTAGTCGTCGTATGTTATTGTTTTCTCGAGTGGTGGGAATTCTGACGGTGTACAGGCTTTCCTACCGAAAACTAGTTCGTACGGAGTAAATCCTGTACTTTCGTGAACACTAGTATTATATGAGAATGTTGCGAGAGCTACTACCTCGTCCCATTCTCGGTTAGTTGTTACAAAATGTATTATGTACTCTTTGAGTGTGTGGTGACTACGTTCGATGGCGCCATTAGATTGTGGGTGGTATGCTGTTGTTCTCTGTTGTTCGATTTGGAAAAGCTGTGCTACGGTTTTAATTGTATCCGACATGAAATTAGTACCTTGATCTGTTAGTATTGCGCGTGACGCACCAAAAGTTGATATTAATGATGCTGTAAGCGCTTTGGCTACATCTACTGAAGTTTGGTGTTTTAGAGGGACTGCGATGCTAAATTTGCTGAATAGATCGATCATTGTTAATATGTAAACGTGTTCACTTTTTGTCGGGTGCAATGGTCCTACTATATCAATTGCCACTTTGTCGAACGGTACCGCGGGTGTATCTGTGATGATCATCGGAGCTTTGTTTTTTACTCTAACCAATTTGTCTTTTTGGCAAACTATGCAATATTTGATGTACTCTTTGACATCGCTTCCTAGTCCTTGCCAGAAGTATTGCGATGCAATGCGCTTGTATGTTTTCGTGACACCCTGGTGACCTCCTACTGCTGATCCGTGGAGTTCTTTTATGATGTTTTTTCGCTGTTCAACTGGCGGAACTGTCACGATACCTTCGCAAAGAGTGAACGTTATATTTGAATTGAACGCTATCGAACGGATATATGTTTTGATGCTACTCCATTGGAATGCATCGATGATCCCTGGATCTTTTGAGATCGAGCAAGATGTAATTTTCCACTGTTGTAGAATTTTTATTAGTGTTTTCAAACACTTTTCAATCATGATTGCGCTTGTCGTATCTGATTGTTTCTCCTTGCAGAACATAGAAATGTAGTGTTCTGTACCGATTTCGGTTATTATTATGTTTCCGGCGCGAGGTTTTTGTTGTAGAAACATATTTTTATCGATTCTCCTTTTCTCGATAAGTATTTTTGCGACCATAGTATCCATGGCGCAGTCGGCGGACAAAAAATGTGCCAATGTATCCTTCCTAGTCACAATGTTTTCCTGTGTTACAGTGATGTTATTCTCTATTTGTACGTCTTTCGTTATTGTTGGTCCTCTGTTTTTTGACGTTAACTGTTTACGATGGTACCCTGTTGGTTGGTAGTGCGAATCGGTGTCTGATTCGTAATCAGAAGACGTTACTGAATCGTTGTCTCGTGCATTTGAAGGTTGGTTATTTTTTAATGCCTGACGGGCCCGCGAAATCGTCAAATCCCTGAGTATAGTCGGGCAAGGCTTGGATGATCGGTGATTGATTTTTGGAGGATTTTTGGAGGAGCCTTTATGAGCTGGCGCTAGAGGTGGTTTTTTCGATTTTGATGCCTTTTCCGTTGGGGGTTGTTTTACTGGGGAATGTATGATTATTTGAGGGGTTTCGGAATCTGGAACTATTGTGGATTCAGGTTGGATTGTTTTTTGTTCTGTTGGGAAATCTATAATTGTTTGTGCGGTTTCGGAATCGGAAATTGTTATGGTTTCGAATTGGGTTATTTTTTGTGTTTTTTCGGCTATTCTCTAACTGCGTCTTGTTGGTTCGCAGTGTAACTTTGGTTTTCTAGTGCGTTTAACTATTTTCTTTAAAGGGTTTTTTGTTGGAGATCGAAATGTTGGAGTCACTACCTCCTTACTAGTTGCCTTATCTCGTACCTCCGATATTTTAGGTTGGGCAACCTCGCGAAAATCTGATGTTGTTGGTTGTGAATTTTGTTGTAGATCCTGTTGAGTGTCTGAAGGTGACCTAAATGTTGGTTCCGGTTGTGGTTTATTACCGGTCTCGTCCTCAGTTGAGTCCTGTATGATCATCGATAACGGTTCAGCTTCGCGTTCCGTCGGGATTTCGTCAGACGATTCCATTTCTATTACCAATTCGTTTTCCGTGGTTAGTTCCATGTCGCTTATATATTTATCCTGATCCTTATTTTCCCGCCTCATTGGGCTATATTCGGGCCGCTTTGGGCTATTTTCCCGCCTCTTTGGGCTATTTTGTTTATTATTTGTATTTTCTATTTGTTCCTCCTCTTCTAGCTCCGTCGAGCTATCTTCTTCTACGGTTAAGAAATATCGGCCAGTTATTCCTTCACTTTTCCAGGATCGTTTGCCAGATCGTTTTTTGGCTCGCTCATTTTTTGATGAGCCCCTGGTTTGCTCTCTGGACAGTGTATCCTGTGCTCGCATTTTTTGCGATGGTGTCCAACGTTCCATTAGTTTTTTTCGTATGGAACTCTTGAGTTCTATTTCGTTGTCAGACGGTTCTGATTGTGGTGTCTCGTCGTCAATGGACGAATCGATTATTGGTTCACTCTCCCTAGTTTTTGTGTTTGTTCTGTTTGTTTGGTTTTTAATGTGGTTTCTTCCGGTGGTTGCAAGATCGTTTTTTGTTCGGGCTCACTAGGAGCAACGTTCGGTTGTCCTGAAGTTTTTGTTTCTACTTCGCTTTGCGGTTGTTGATATGTGACTTGATTATCGTCTGAGTTATCAGCGCCCTGTTGAAGGGTTGGTTTCTTCTTCGGAGCTGGATTGCCTGAGCTTTAGTCCGTTGATGAACGATACCGAGGCTGAGAAGATTTATCAAGGATCAATTTGGGTTTTTTCGTATCTGATTTTATACAGTTCTCTGAAGAGTTTTCACGGGGCCTAATTGGCATTACGTCAACGGGATTTCTCGATAACGCGGCGGCAACTACGTTTTGTTTGCCTGATTTGTGACGGATCTCGAAATCATACCCGTTAAGTATGATAAGCCATCGCTGCAACTGTTGCGGCGGATTAGGTTTGTTTATAACGTAGGTGAGCGCTCTGTTGTCGGTCACCAACGTGAAATGTTGACCGTAAAGATACGTGTTAAAATATTGTACTGCGTCAACTATCGCGAGCAGTTCTTTTTTCATTGTGTCATACGGAATTTCAGTTCGTTTTAAAGCTCTCGAAAAGAATCCGACCGGGTGATCGAATTCGTCCTTGACTTGACTTAAAACCGCACCTAACGCGTAATCGGACGCGTCGGTCGTTAGTGTGTACGGTTTGTCAAAATCGGGGTAGATCAAGATTGGTCTGGCTGAGATTTTTTGTTTTAGGAGAACGAATGCTTCTTGACATTCGTCCGTCCAATTAAACTTCTCGTTTTTGCGTAGTTGTCTCGTTAATGGAATTGCGATTTTGGCGAAATCCTGAACGAATCGTCGATAGTAGCCTGCAAGTGCTACAAATTGCTTTATCGTGCGTGGCGGAAAGCGTAGTACTGCGGATATGTTTCGCTCGTTAGGACTTATTCCGTCTTTAGAAATTATGTGGCCGAAGTATGTCACTTCTCTGTTCAGGAAGTGGCACTTGTCGGTTTGGAGGGTTAGTCCTGCTGCAGTCAGCCGTTTTGCTAACCCTCTGAATTTGTTTCCGTGGTCTTCGATGTCGATCGACAATTGTCGTAGAAAAAAGTAGTATGGGAAAGCGTATTTACCTGTGTATGGGATTTCGATGGGAAATCGCATGGGAACTAGTATGGGAAAGGGTTTGGGAACGGTATGGGTTTTGGGACGGAGCCATATTCACCCCGTACGCTTTTCCAGAGTCTCCCCCAGCTATCCCATATGTCCGGGGAAACCTCGCGCAATCAATCCCATATCTGTTATCCCATATTATATGTAAACGAAAGAAGAAGGATAAATTAATTTTATCAAATGGAAGGAAGAAATGAAAAACGAAAAAATATGCCTGAAACCAATTTTTTTCGACGGATATGAGTTCCCCGAGCAAAGTTAAATGCTGCTGTACGTAATCGGCGCTTGAAATTCGGTGTCGGCCCCAAAAATATTGTAGAGTATTGGTTGAATCTCACATAGATCTTTCAATTTGTCTATCCAAGCTTTTTCGAGTACATCACAATATTTTTGGGACCTTCAACGAAATTGAAAGGCCGGTTATGTACTACAGCATTCAACTTCGCTCGGAAAACTCATATTCGTCGAAAAAAATTAGTTTTCCGCATATTTCTTCGTTTGTCATTTTTTCCTTCCATTTGGCAAAATTTATTTTTTCTTCTTCTTTCATTTAAACGTAACATGGGATTCTATGTATGGGATTAATCGCGCGAGGATCCTTATGCTGGGAGAGACTCTGGTAAAGCGTATAGGATTGATGGCGCCAGGATTCCCGCGGTCGTACATGATGGCTAGGACAGGGTCTGGGAAAGCGTATGGGGTGAATATGGCTCCGTCCCAAAACCCATACCTCTCCCAAACCCTTTTCCATACTACTCCCCATACTATTTCCCATCGAAATCCCATACACAGGTAATGACGCTTTGCCATACTACTTTTTTCTACGCGGGATCGAGATATACGAATAAATCTGTGCCTTGGAGTCCGGACAGCACTACGTCCATGAGTCTTTGGAACGTTGCTGAAGCATTGCGGAGTACAAACGGCATGCGCTGGTATTCGTAATGCCCATGCGGTGTTGAAAAAGCTGTTTTTTGTTTATCTTTTGGGTGCATTGGTATTTGGTGAAAACCAGATGCTAAATCGAAAGTTGAAAAATATTTCGCATTGCCCAACTGATCCAGGATATCTATAATATTCGGCAGTGGGTACGCGTCTGGCGTTGTTTTTTCGTTCAGTTTTCTGAAGTCAATCACTAATCGCCATTGTTTATTCCCCTTTGAATCTTCTCTCTTCGGTACTATCCACACTGGGGAATTGTACGGAGAGAGAGAGGGTTTGATGATTCCCTTATCGAGCAAATTTCTGACTTGCCTCTGTAACTCGATTTTTTGAGTCTGGGGAAAACGATATTGTTTGGTGTTTATCGGTCTTTCGTCTGTTGTATGGATCTCGTGACTAATGATTGTCGTGGATCCGAGAGTGTCTCCGGAAAGACAGAATAAATGTTGATATTCACCGATTAGTTGATGTACGTGATCCCTTTCTGTTTCGTTAAGGTGTTCAAGATGTAGTAGTTTTTTCAATTCTTCTAGCCTATTTTTATTACCGATCTCCGCTGAACAAATTTCTGCGCTATTATGAGCGTCCTCTGTTTCGTCGTCGTACGGAAGATCGGAAATTTGTTCGAACGGGTGCAAGTATATTGGCTGAAGAATTAAATTGATTTCGCACGTATTGGCGTTTATGACGCAAAGGTACGCTATGCCATTGCTGTTTTTGACAACTGCGTGACCCATATATATGTTTTTTCCTGCGTCGATTCTCGAAATATATCCTTCCTTGAGATCTGTCGGCCTCAGACGCACTGGTATGGCGACCTTGTATCGAGGAGGTAAGGTTACTCGTTCGAATGTTTCGAACGGTATGGCATGATCTGCGAATTTGATGCACGATTCACTATAGAGGAGGTCCGCGGGAGTGTCACTAAAGAACACGTCACCGAGGATAGCATCCTGCAAAATCGGGAAATTGTCCTCGATTGCATGGAATTCGATAGTGAATTCCTCTATGCGAATGTAACATCGGCCTATTGTGCGTGCTTGCCCTGAGGTGATTGCCCGTGAGTACATATATCATGGTTTCATCGACCTCGGTGTTTCGCGCAAGGCTGGACTTTTTTACGAGATTTATCTCGGCACCGGTTTCTACGCGAAACAGTGTTTCTTTCGTGCGTAGATCGCGCGAGAGTATTTTTACCGTTGGTGGTTTATGCCTTTTTGTTAAACCTAAATTAATCCTAGCTTCCTTAACTATTATTTTTACATTATTTACATTTTTTGAGAGGGGGGTATCCCCTGTTTTTGTCGTCTCTGTCCTGGGCGCGCTTAATTCTGACCTCCCGTCGCGCTGTTCCGGGAGGTAGAATTCGGGTTTTTTTTAATACGTTTTGCAGTGCCTCTTCTATTTGAGACAGGTCAAAATCGGACTTTCTCGAATTGCGATTTCCTCTATTTCTAGAGTTATCGCGACTATCTGTGTCACGAGAGTTACCTCGTTGAGTTGAGTTACTGCGGTCTCGTGAACCGCTTCGATTTCTCGAATCGCTGTGATCTCGAGAGTCGTTTCGATTACGGGAGTAGTCACGTTCATATCGATCGCGTTGTCGACCACGCGAATGGTCTGAATTGCGAGATCTATCCCTACTGTTGTTGCGCGAGTATCGGTTGCGCGAATTATCTCGCGAATCACGCGAATTGCTTCTATAGTAGCGACTTCGCGAATTATCATAACTCCGTCTATCGTGCCAATTGTTTCGATTATTACGCGAGTTTGATCGCGGTTTCTCGAATCTCTGTTTTGCGAACTATCTTTTGACCGTCCGCTTCTACGACGATCTTTGATATATTCGCGAGTGCGCTTTATCGTGAAACATTTGTAGGTTTCATGAGTGCCGTTTTCGCCGTGAACCTCATAATATTTTATATCTGGTTTTTTCTCAATGATTTCGTCGAGTTCGTCTGTGATGGACGCGAACCTTACCTTGGCCTGTGCTTTTACGTCGATTTTTTTTCCTTGGTGGATCTCCTGTCTGCGAAGCAATTCTAGCTCGATTGACTCCGCAGCTGCGATTGCTTCTTCTACTGTTTGCCATGATTTATGCATTAAAAGATTACCGATCTGATCCGAAAGTCCGCGGATGTAAGCTTTAATGACTGCTTTATCGACTTCGCTGATTCTGTTTGCTAGATATGTCTGTTGTGCGGCGGACTTATAAACCTTGCCTAGGCGGTCGTGTATGCGTTTAGCTATTTTTCGAGTGCGTGCTGAATAAGTTTTTACCGGTTCATTGTAATTTTGAACGTTAGTTTTTAACTCTAGTTCCAAATCGGATAATTCGAATGGTTTTTCAAAGTAATCTTTTAGGTCTTTTAGGAGTGTGTCTATATTTGTGTATGTTTTTGTCTCCGTTATGTCTGCTGCCTCGCCTGATAACTTCAGGTGCAGCACTTAAGTACTTAAAAAGGTGATCATATTTTCCGCGGGAATCAATTTTGCTGCGTACCTGCAAGGTCGCGCGAATTGTTCCAGCGGTATGTTTTTTCCATCAAATGACGGTATATTATTGAATACATCGCGAAACATTACAAAATTCGAAATGTTTTCGAGTTCGCTAGTACTGGGATTCGCGGTTGCCATTGCGTTTCTATTTGACGACAGGCGTTCGTCTCGCGCTTTTCGGTCAATAATAATCTATAATAACTGTTCGCACGCTCAAGATTGCGTTTATGAGGCGCAATCTTGTCTGCACGAGAGAGAGAAGGTTGTTCTCTCTCTAGTTTATCTGAAGGATGAGAGGAAAAGGAGATAAAAAAAAAGAATTTTATTCTATGAACGGGAAAGAGAAAAACTGTTTATACATTTTTTATTTGAAGTAAAAAAAAAGTGAAAAGATTCGGAAAAATGGTTAAAACTTGGAAAGTCGAAAAAATTTTAAAATTTGAAGAATATGGAAAAAAATTGAAAAAATTGCAAAATTTTAAAATTGGGAAGAAATATATCAACTATGAAAAAATTCGAAAAATATGTAAAATATCAAAAAATTGAATAATTTGGAAAAAATTAGAAAGTATTAAAAATAATAGAAAATTGGAGGGATTGGGAAGGGTGAGGAAAAAAAAATTGCGAAAATTGAAAGACGTGAAGAGAGCTTAAACTGAAAAATTGCAAAAATGGAAAAATTGAACGAAGATTGAAAAAATTTAAAAGTTAAAAAAAAATTGAGGAATTCTAAAAAAAAAGATTGAAAAAATATGAAAAACTGAAAAATTTGAATAAATCGAAAAAAGTGAAAAAATTGAAAAACTTGGGATATTAGGATGAAATCGAAAAATTTGAAAAAATTGAAAAAAGCTAGAAAATTCGAAAAAAATTAAAAAAATTGAGAAATTTAAAAAATTTGAAAATTTGAAAAAATTGGAAAATTTGAAAAAATTGGAAAATTTGAAAAATTTGAAGAAATTGAAAAATTAGAAAAATTAACTTAAATTGAATTAATTAATATAATTTTTTTTGTAATAATTTAACGGCGATATTGAGCTGCGTAGTTCGGTCGGAAGTCGCGCGTTGCAAAAGATTATTATTGACAATTTTTTTTTCAAGAATGCGATGTAGTAAGATTTTTATTTATTTACATTTTTTGTTAATTTAAAAGACGAAAAGAATATTTGTTAGGCTAAATTCCCCTGTGTATCGCATACAGCGGTCGTACGCCTTCGACTCTGCTGTGTGCGCGACAAGGACGGCGCTACACGCTTTTTACGAGTAGGCGCTCGTTACTCGCCTTCGAAGCTCGTTTTTTTTTTTTTCACACTTATTTTTGGAATTTTAGGGTACTTACGTTGCTGCCACGTAGAAGAGAGCGAATATTAGCATTAATTTATATTTCGAATTTTCGGTTGACTGGTTTCCGATCGTCTTCCTTCCTTCTGTCGCTCTTTTTTTTTTGTATCGGTCTTCCTTCCTTCGATTTTGATTTTGTGTTGGTTTTTTTTTTGTCGATTTTCGCCTCCTCCGTAGCACTTTTTGATTTTAACTGTGGTGGTTTTTTTTAACTGTTCTGCGTTTTCACTGTTTTTTTTTTTTCACTGTTTTTCGTTTTCACTGTTTTTTTTTGTTGTATGTATATTTTTTTTGAGCAATGAATCTAAAACAAAGGGGTAAAGAAAAAAAAAAAATCGAAATTTCACTTTTCGCCGACGTAGATTTTAGTTCGAACACTTCTGACACCATGTAATGGATAGCCAGGTGCGCGGATAATTGAGTTGAATAATAAAGACTGAAATTGACTGTAATACTAATAAGCAAATATTTTATTAGTCGAAGATTATATATATAGGGAGAGTGTACCGTCTAACACTGCTGGTGGTCTGAGATGAACTGCCATAAAGAGGTGTCGAAGCAAAGGGCTTCGACGCCGGTAACTCGTATCGTTGCGCGGGTGAGGTATACCTCCGCGCGCTGATAAGGACCGTAGCGCGACCAGCATCCGCGCGACGGCTTGACCATTGCCGTGAGACGGCGATCCAATTGTCGCTCTCACGGCAAAAGTGCTGACGGCAAAAATGCAAGTGATCTCGCTTCTCAGAAGGAGAAGCGAGTATGACGAAATATTATGCCTAATATCTAGAAAAAGATTTTTTTTATATAAGGGGACCGTTACACGGTCAAAAACGCTGAATTGACGAAAACGTCATATTTTTTCGAAAAAACACATTTACGATCAGTTCTCAATAACAATCTGCCATTGCATCGGAAACAAAGTCGTGTTTTTGTGAAATCGTGAAATGGTCCTTTGTCATCGTTGATTCTCACGATTTCGATTTCACAGGGTTAAAAACGCTGATTTGACAAAAATGTCCGAAACTTATGAAAAAACAGACTTTCGACGTATTTACAACGACAAATCATCATGGGCATCGAACTTGCAGTTGTATTTCAGCAAAATCGTAAAATGGTCGTTTGTCGTCGTTGATTCTCACATTTTCGTTTTCAGACGGTCAAAAACGCTGATTTGACGAAAACGTCAAATTTTTCCGAAAAAAACACATTTTCGATCGGTTCTCAATGACAATCCGCCTTTGCATCGGAAACAAAGTCGTGTTTTTGTGAAATCGTGAAATGGTCGTTTGTCGTCGTTGATTCTCAGGATTTCGATTTCACAGGGTTAAAAACGCTAATTAGACAAAAATGTCGAAATTTATGAAAAAACAAACTTTTGACGCATTTACACCGACAAATCATCATGGGCATCGAACTTGCAGTTGTATTTCAGCAAAATCGTAAAATGGTCGTTTGTCGTCGTTGATTCTCACGATTTCGATTTCAGAGGGTCAAAAACGTCAATTTCACGAGAATGTCCGAAATTTCTGAAAAAAAAAAACAGACTTTTGACGCATTTACAACGACAAATCATCATCGGCGTCAGACTTACCGTTTTATCTCACCAAAATCGTGAAATAGTCGTTTGTCGTCGTTGATTGTCAAATTTTCGTTTTCAGACGGTCATAAACGCTGAATTGACGAAAACGTCATATTTTTCCGGAAAAACACATTTTCGATCGGTTCTCAATGACAATCTGCCATTGCATCGGAAAAAACGTCGTGTTTTTGTGAAATCGTGAAATGGTCCTTTGTCGTCGTTGATTCTCACGATTTCAATTTCAGAGGGTCAAAAACGCTGTTTTGACAAAAATGTCCGAAATTTATGAAAAAACAGACTTTTGATGCATTCCGAACAACAAATCATCATAGGCTTCAGACTTACCGTTGAATTTCATATAAATCGTAAAATGGTCGTTTGTCGTCGTTGATTCTCACGATTTCGATTTCACAGGGTCAAAAACGCTGTTTTGACAAAAATGTCCGAAATTTATGAAAAAAACAGACTTTTGACGCATTTACAACGACAAATCATCATGGGCATCGAACTTGCAGTTGTATTTCACCGAAATTGTGAAATGGTCGTTTGTCGTCGTCGATTCTCACAGTTTCGCTTTCAGAGGGTTAAAAGCGCTGATTTGACGAAAACGTCATATTTTTCCGAAAAAAAAACACATTTTCGATCGTTTTTCAATAACAATCTGCCATTGAATCGGAAACGAAATCGTGTTTTTGTGAAATCGTGAAATGGTCGTTTGTCGTCGTTGAGTCGAACGATTTCGATTTCAGAGGGTCAAAAAAGCTGTTTTGACAAAAATGTCCGAAATTTATGAAAAAACAGACTTTTGACGCATTCCGAACAACAAATCATCATCGGCATCAGACTTGCCGTTAAATTTCATTAAAATCGTGAAATGGTCGTTTGTCGGCGTTGATTCTCACATTTTCGTTTTCAGACGGTTAAAAGCGCTAATTTGAGGAAAACATCATATTTTTCCGAAAAAAACACATTTTCGATCGTATTTCAATAACAATCTACCATTGAATCCGAAACAAACTCGTTTTTTTGCGAAATCGTGAAATGGTCGTTTGTCGTCTTTGATTCTCACGATTTCGATTTCACAGTGTCCAAAACGCTGTTTTGACAAAAATGTCCGAATTTTATGAAAAAACAGACTTTTGACGCATTTACAACGACAAATCATCATGGGCATCGAACTTGCAGTTGAATTTCACCAAAATTGTGAAATGGTCGTTTGTCGCCGTTAATTCTCACAGTTTCGCTTTCAGACGGTCAAAAACGCTAATTTGAAGAAAACGTCATATTTTCCCGAAAAAAAAAACACATTTTCGATCCCTTTTGAATAACAATCTGCCATTGAATCGGAAACGAAGTCGTGTTTTTGTGAAATCGTGAAATGGTCGTTTGTCGTCGTTGATTCTCACGATTTCGATTACACAGTGTCAAAAAGCTATTTTGCCAAAAATTTCCGAATTTTATGAAAAAACTGACTTTTGACGCATTTACAGCGACAAATCATCATCGGCATCAGACTTACCGTTGAATTTCAGTAAAATCGTAAAATGGTCGTTTGTCGACGTTGATTCTAATAGTTACGCTTTCAGACGGTCAAAAACGCTGATTTGACGAAAACGTCATATTTTTCCGAAAAAAACACATTTTCGATCGGTTCTCAATGACAATCTGCCATTGTATCGGAAAAAAAGTCGTTTTTTTGCAAAATCGTGAAATGGTCGTTTGTCGACTTTGATTCTCACGATTTCGATTTCACAGTGTCAAAAACGCTGTTTTGACGAAAATGCCCGAATTTTATGAAAAAACAGACTTTTGTCGCATTTACAACGACAAATCATCAACGCGCATCAGACTTACCGTTGAATTTCAGTAAAATCGTAACATGGTCGTTTGTCGACGTTGATTCTCATAGTTTCGCTTTCAGACGATCAAAAACGCTGATTTGACGAAAACGTCAAATTTTTCCGAAAAAAAAAAACACATTTTCGATCGTTTTCCAATAACAATCTACCATTGAATCCGAAACAAAGTCATTTTTTTGCGAAATCGTGGAATGGCCGTTTGTCGTCGTTGATTCTCACGATTTCGATTTCACAGTGTCAAAAACGCTGTTTTGACAAAAATGACCGAATTTTATGGAAAAAACAGACTTTTGACGCATTTACAACGACAAATCATCATCGGCATCAGACTTACCGTTTTATCTCACCAAAATCGTGAAATAGTCGTTTGTCGTCGTTGATTGTCAAATTTTCGTTTTCAGACGGTCATAAACGCTGAATTGACGAAAACGTCATATTTTTCCGGAAAAACACATTTTCGATCGGTTCTCAATGACAATCTGCCATTGCATCGGAAAAAACGTCGTGTTTTTGTGAAATCGTGAAATGGTCCTTTGTCGTCGTTGATTCTCACGATTTCAATTTCAGAGGGTCAAAAACGCTGTTTTGACAAAAATGTCCGAAATTTATGAAAAAACAGACTTTTGATGCATTCCGAACAACAAATCATCATAGGCTTCAGACTTACCGTTGAATTTCATATAAATCGTAAAATGGTCGTTTGTCGTCGTTGATTCTCACGATTTCGATTTCACAGGGTCAAAAACGCTGTTTTGACAAAAATGTCCGAAATTTATGAAAAAAACAGACTTTTGACGCATTTACAACGACAAATCATCATGGGCATCGAACTTGCAGTTGTATTTCACCGAAATTGTGAAATGGTCGTTTGTCGTCGTCGATTCTCACAGTTTCGCTTTCAGAGGGTTAAAAGCGCTGATTTGACGAAAACGTCATATTTTTCCGAAAAAAAAACACATTTTCGATCGTTTTTCAATAACAATCTGCCATTGAATCGGAAACGAAATCGTGTTTTTGTGAAATCGTGAAATGGTCGTTTGTCGTCGTTGAGTCGAACGATTTCGATTTCAGAGGGTCAAAAAAGCTGTTTTGACAAAAATGTCCGAAATTTATGAAAAAACAGACTTTTGACGCATTCCGAACAACAAATCATCATCGGCATCAGACTTGCCGTTAAATTTCATTAAAATCGTGAAATGGTCGTTTGTCGGCGTTGATTCTCACATTTTCGTTTTCAGACGGTTAAAAGCGCTAATTTGAGGAAAACATCATATTTTTCCGAAAAAAACACATTTTCGATCGTATTTCAATAACAATCTACCATTGAATCCGAAACAAACTCGTTTTTTTGCGAAATCGTGAAATGGTCGTTTGTCGTCTTTGATTCTCACGATTTCGATTTCACAGTGTCCAAAACGCTGTTTTGACAAAAATGTCCGAATTTTATGAAAAAACAGACTTTTGACGCATTTACAACGACAAATCATCATGGGCATCGAACTTGCAGTTGAATTTCACCAAAATTGTGAAATGGTCGTTTGTCGCCGTTAATTCTCACAGTTTCGCTTTCAGACGGTCAAAAACGCTAATTTGAAGAAAACGTCATATTTTCCCGAAAAAAAAAACACATTTTCGATCCCTTTTGAATAACAATCTGCCATTGAATCGGAAACGAAGTCGTGTTTTTGTGAAATCGTGAAATGGTCGTTTGTCGTCGTTGATTCTCACGATTTCGATTACACAGTGTCAAAAAGCTATTTTGCCAAAAATTTCCGAATTTTATGAAAAAACTGACTTTTGACGCATTTACAGCGACAAATCATCATCGGCATCAGACTTACCGTTGAATTTCAGTAAAATCGTAAAATGGTCGTTTGTCGACGTTGATTCTAATAGTTACGCTTTCAGACGGTCAAAAACGCTGATTTGACGAAAACGTCATATTTTTCCGAAAAAAACACATTTTCGATCGGTTCTCAATGACAATCTGCCATTGTATCGGAAAAAAAGTCGTTTTTTTGCAAAATCGTGAAATGGTCGTTTGTCGACTTTGATTCTCACGATTTCGATTTCACAGTGTCAAAAACGCTGTTTTGACGAAAATGCCCGAATTTTATGAAAAAACAGACTTTTGTCGCATTTACAACGACAAATCATCAACGCGCATCAGACTTACCGTTGAATTTCAGTAAAATCGTAACATGGTCGTTTGTCGACGTTGATTCTCATAGTTTCGCTTTCAGACGATCAAAAACGCTGATTTGACGAAAACGTCAAATTTTTCCGAAAAAAAAAAACACATTTTCGATCGTTTTCCAATAACAATCTACCATTGAATCCGAAACAAAGTCATTTTTTTGCGAAATCGTGGAATGGCCGTTTGTCGTCGTTGATTCTCACGATTTCGATTTCACAGTGTCAAAAACGCTGTTTTGACAAAAATGACCGAATTTTATGGAAAAAACAGACTTTTGACGCATTTACAACGACAAATCATCATCGGCATCAGACTTACCGTTGAATTTCAGTAAAATCGTAAAATGGTCGTTTGTCGACGTTGATTCTCATAGTTTCGCTTTCAGACCGTCAAAAACGCTGATTTGACGAAAACGTCATATTTTTCCGAAAGAAAACACATTTTCGATCGGTTCTCAATGACAATCTGTCATTGTATCGGAAACAAAGTCGTTTTTTTGCGAAATCTTGAAATGGTCATTTATCGTCGTTGATTCTCACGATTTCGATTTCAGAGGGTCAAAAACGTCGATTTGACGAAAATGCCCGAATTTTATGAAAAAAAAAACAGACTTTTGACGCATTTACAACGACAAATCATCATCGGCATCAGACTTACCGTTGAATTTCAGTAAAATCGTAAAATGGTCGTTTTTCGTCGTTGATTCTCACATTTTAGTTTTCAGACGGTCAAAAACGTTGATTTGACGAAATAGTCATATTTTTCCGAAAAAAAAAAAAAAAACACATTTTCGATCGGTTCTCAATGACAATCTGTCATTGTATCGGAAACAAAGTCGTTTTTTTGCGAAATCTTGAAATGGTCATTTGTCGTCGTTGATTCTCACGATTTCGATTTCAGAGGGTCAAAAGCGCTGATTTGACGAAAACGTCATATTTCTCCGAAAAAAACACATTTTCGATCCCTTTTCAATAACAATCTGTCATTGAATCGGAAACAAAGTCGTTTTTTTGCGAAATCGTGAAATGGTCATTTGTCGTCGTTGATTCTCACGATTTCGATTTCAGAGGGTCAAAAACGTCGATTTGACGAAAATGCCCGAATTTCATGAAAAAAACAGACTTTTGACGCATTTACAACAACAAATCATCATCGGCATCAGACTTACTGTTGAATTTCAGTAAAATCGTAAAATGGTCGTTTGTCGCCGTTGATTCTCACAGTTTCGGTTTCAGACGGTCAAAAACGCTGATGTGACGAAAACGTCATATTTCTCCGAAAAAAACACATTTTCGATCGGTTCTCAATGACAATCTGCCATTGTATCGGAAACAAAGTCGTTTTTTCGCGAAATCGTGAAATGGTCGTTTCTCGACTTTGATTCTCACTTTTTCGATTTCACAGTGTCAAAAACGCTATTTTGACGAAAATGCCCGAATTTTATGAAAAAACAGACTTTTGTCGCATTTACAACGACAAATCATCAACGCGCATCAGACTTACCGTTGAATTTCAGTAAAATCGTAACATGGTCGTTTGTCGACGTTGATTCTCATAGTTTCGCTTTCAGACGATCAAAAACGCTGATTTGACGAAAACGTCAAATTTTTCCGAAAAAAAAAAACACATTTTCGATCGTTTTCCAATAACAATCTACCATTGAATCCGAAACAAAGTCGTTTTTTTGCGAAATCGTGGAATGGCCGTTTGTCGTCGTTGATTCTCACGATTTCGATTTCACAGTGTCAAAAACGCTGTTTTGACAAAAATGACCGAATTTTATGGAAAAAACAGACTTTTGACGCATTTACAACGACAAATCATCATGGGCATCGAACTTGCAGTTGTATTTCACAAAAATCGTGAAATGGTCCTTTGTCGTCGTTGATTCTCACATTTTCGTTTTCAGACGGTCAAAAACGCTGATTTGACGAAAATGTCATATTTTTCCGAAAAAACACATTTTCGATCGGTTTTCAATGACAATCTGCCTTTGTATCGGAAACAAAGTCGTTTTTTTGCAAAATCGTGAAATGGTCGTTTGTCGTCGTTGATTCTCACATTTTCGCTTTCAGACGGTCAAAAACGCTGATTTGACGAAAACGTCATATTTTTCCGAAAAAAAAAACACATTTTCAATCCCTTTTCAATAATAATCTGCCATTGAATCGGAAACGAAGTCGTATTGTGAAATCGTGAAATGGTCGTTTGTCGTCGTTGATTCTCACGATTTCGATTACACAGTGTCAAAAACGCTATTTTGCCAAAAATTTCCGAATTTTATGAAAAAACTGACTTTTGACAGCTGGATAAAGTTAGCCATACAACTTTAATTAAAAAAAATTTAGACTATACCAATCGATTGGTGGTCGTTTGGTGGTCATTGGTAGTCTAATTAGATGGTTTGGTGGTCAATGGTTTAATTACAGTAATTAAAACAAAAATTAAGGCCCAAAGTTAGCCAAACATTTTTTTTTTTTTTTCAAATCAACTGAATTAGGGCTCAATCGATGCGGAATCGTTTGGTGGTCCCGAATAACGCAATTAAAACGTTTGGTGGTATTTCATTAAGCTAAACAATTAAAAAAACCAAATGGGCCGGGGGTTCATTAGTGCGCAGTACGTCGGTGAACATGCAGACGACGCGCCATCGGTGTCATGGCGTCGCTTTGGCGTCTCATCATCGTAATCAACTGTCGAGTTCCAATTATATATTCGTATAATTATGTATTCGACAAGAACCGACTCTACCTCCTTCACCCGCGTGTCAATATTTTATTATCGCGAACACTTTATTATTCCATTGATTTGCAACGCAGTCTCGAACGATCATGGGACCCATACGGCGAGACGGAAAAAATGGAGCGTCACGATATCGTCGCGGAATGTGGATGTTTTGCTGTCAATCGTAGCCAGGAGTAAGGATTGAGACCCAGTAATCCCCGCGAGACGCCGATTTTGGAACATTCGTGTACGTACACACCGGTCACCAGTTCCGGCGGTTTGTCGTCAACCGTAGCGAGTAATGGTGAGAGAAAACTTTTTGGTCTCCCAGTATATGGCGGTACCGCCGCAGAGTCCACCGCTGTCGTTGCAATCATCGAGTCTGGAACCTCCATAAACACTGACTACGCCGAATAACAATCGTAGCAATTCTTCACTGCCGGAAGCTGTGGTCGAGGCAATACTGGCAACGACCCCCATTGTATGTATTGCTGATTAACATGATTTCAACGATTGCCGCAATATTTTCTCAGGATATGCGACAAGGACTTCGACAATTATATTCGTAAAATCGTTAATTGCACCGACACGAGTGTTAATATAATGACTCTGTTTTGGTGACGTTTCGGTGACAACACCGCTGTTCCTACCTGCAGTCGACGTTGCTGCTATCGGTTCGAGTGGATCTGGTGGTGCTGGAGCTCAAAGTTACGTCGATCCTCACACTTACTAGGAACCCAATCAAGCTGTACGTGAATTCGTCAAGGAAATTGACGCAGGTTACATCACGATAGAATCGATAATAGGTTAGTTTAATTGTTACAAATTGTTTCGCTATAGCAATATGCAAATACTTCGAATATTAATAAAATTCTGTTTAAAAAATCCACAGTTACAGCAAAAATGTAATTTTCTCTGTGCACGAAAAACACGGTTCACTGTTCGGCCCTAAACGTCGAAGAATTGCGTCGCGGGTGGATTTGGCCAACTTATCAAGGATTTTTTCAAGGAACTTATCAAGAATATCAAGAATCTCCGAATATTGCATTTCAAGGTGAGCGATTTTCCATGTAGAATTTCTTCATTTAGAGTGTTTCATATTCTCACGAAAAAAAGCATTTTTTCGATAATTTTTATGTTTAATACGATTATTAATTATCGATTTTATTACAATCGTTTTCTTTTTTTCAGCATCTGACGAAGCTGTGCTCTGCCGCTACTGAATGCATATCGTTGCAACTGGCAACCGACAGTATACTGCAGATGCAGTTGCTACAATCCGGTGCGCTTTGGCACTTGTTGCTTTTCATGTTCAACTACGATTACACACTGGAGGAAGGCGGCGTCGAGAGAAATCAGGACGAGAATCGTCAGGTGGTGGCGAATAATTTGGCGAAATTGGCTATACGCGCGTGCCTTGGTCTCGGCGGTTATATGGTCGGCGATAACGCGACTCCGCACAATCCTGCAACCGTTGCCGCTCTCGACAGCCTTCTAACGCCGTATCTCGCCCGACTGCTCGCTAACGAGAAACCAGAGGATATGCTAAAAATTCTCAATTCCAATTGTCTGAATCCATTTCTTATATGGGACAACGCGACGAGAGCCGAGCTGATGGAGTATTTTGAAAATATGAGACAGGAGAAGATCGAAAGCGGTGCAAATATCGAACACGATCTTAGCGATTTCAAATACAGCGGCGAACTCGTTATCGGTGAAATATTCGTCAAGATATTTAACGGAGAACCAACGTTTCTCATCGAGGTACGTAGAGGAGAAGTTTATTCGAGACTGCCATGTATCGATTGAGAAAAGTCTAGAAAAACATTTTCTTGTAGACACTTTAGAAGTCTGGAAAAATTCACTTATCCGAAAATCGGAATTTTTGTTTTTACTTCTACAAAAAAAAAATGAAAAAAAAAAATGAATTCAATTTCCTTCATTTAGCATAGAAAATACGTTTTAAAATAGAGAAACATAACATAATAATAACAACAATTAAAATACAAGGATAACAATACCACGATAACAATAATGATTCTTGTATTTTCAGAATCGGAAAGGTTTCACGAAAGATTTGCTCGATTTTCTATCAAAATCTTCCGATTATCTCGCGTCTATTGGCAGCATGACGTTGACGAAGAAGGATCAGGAAAAGCTTCGTTGTATCGTAATGTCTCTCAAAGCATTGAAGAACGTTATTAAGAACATTCCGGACGTCGAGATGCAGTGCATCGGGCACTTCACTCTACTCTTCGGATTATTGAATTGCAATAATTTCAAACCGATACAAAATGTGTAGACAACCGCGAAGAGCCTGTGGTAAAGCCGTTAAATCTCAAGGCGTCTACTGAGCCATCGTAGTTTTAGAATTCTTGAATAGGGGGTACTGGCGACCGAACACTATCGACAACCAGACTGGCTGGATGAGTTCTGAGGTTTTTACTCATGTTTTACGAGTTTCTCTAACTTATTATCTCATTATGATAAACCGACAATTTCTCACGTTTCTTCTTCCTCATGCTTTTTTTAGAGTACACGAATATGTTGTTTATCGTCCTACTCTCCATGGAGATATTGCTCAAGATGTACAGCTTGGGATTTCAAGTAAACGATGTCTTTATCGTTTAGGTGAACCTATCGAAACTATTAATGGACATTAATGGACTTAATGGACATTTTTAAAGAGTGACAGTTAGATTTTAAAGAGTGATAGCCACACTTTATCATTATTTATGAATTTTATAATTCTGGTATTACACTTCTGGGTTAAAATTATACCTAATGTTGCCGAATCAGAGTCTTGCAATCAAATAAGCAAAGGGTATTTTTTATAAGATGTTAACGCTCAATCACTCAAATTGAACCCTATTTAATTTAGCAAAATTATTCAAATTCAAAAAGTTATTCATTGGTTTTTTGTTTGACACAGGGATACTTCGTTTCATTGTTCAATCGGTTCGACTGCTTCGTCGTCATTGGCTCGATCAGCGAAATGATATTGACGTATACTGAAGTGATGCCCCCCCCTTGGTGTATCTGTACTGCGCTGCGTCCGATTGTTCAGAATCTTCAAATTTACAGTTAGTATCACTGCACGATTTTATGAAACAATATTGTAACATTTCACTGAACTATTCTCGTTGCAACGTCGCAAACGTTGGCTGACGGGATAATCGTTGATACGCGATATATTAATTACGACTTGTGAACAATTTAATTTATATCAAGGATTTTTTAGTCCGTTGTAATACTCATTTTTAATAAACCGTTGGAACGAGCCATGCTATTAGGGTTCTTATTATTTTTGTAATTTCTAATATTTCTCTGAATTAATAGTTATTAATTGAAGTTTCCATTTCCCCTGAAAGAACGATCTGAATTGTACGTAATATGCAGTGGACGTTAATTTGTCAATTTTCTAAATACTATCAATGAGAATGATACTCGTTTAGCTGGAATAGTTTTGCCGCACACCTCATCCGTGCACTGCCCGGTGCGAAGCGCTAATTCGTTCGTACTCCAAACATTACCGAACTATGAATTGTGCCGAGAGGAGAGAAGTATGTACTTGGTTAGGGCTAATTCTAGACGGAGAGAGGAGATATTCGCGAACGAATAGAATGAGATAGTGCGATAGAACGGTTAAGGTTAAGAATCAACATGCCAACACGTTGATCGTCCGACACGAGACGTTTAGTTTTTTAAAAGGTAATCCTCTGGAATCCGTCCCGAATCATGTGATCTGTGCACATGCGGTCGCGAAAATAATTGTTAGTTTTATTACAAGTTCAACGATCTATTTATTTTGTTCAAGACTATCTCCAGACTGCTTAATTAATGTTCGTTGTTTTATAATTAACTGTAGTGACCACGCAGGTATTCTCTTCAAATCGAGCGGATGGTTCTATTTTTTAACGTTATTAAACATATAATTTTGATATCCATGAATATGTCGACGTTTTTGAAAAGAGAATTAAATCTTTTTCTATCGATCCTTCCTCAAAATACGTCATAATTTGCTACTACACCCCTTTATAATATTCCAAAAGATATGTTTTCATTCATTTTCATTCATTTTTTATACATTCAGTTATTTATGTTATTTGTGTTTTTCAGGAAATATCCGATCTGCTGTTTGTGCCGCATAAAATTCTATGGATAATGGATTTGTACAGCACCATTGTAATGGGTAAACCGAACTTTTTTTATCGTCATTGAGCGTAGAAATATGTTACTAATCCTTCTAGAAAATCTGAAGTGCATGCTACAATTAATAAAAAGGACTTCCTCCTCGAGAATTATACTGCAACTAAATTATATTGAAAATGAGTATACCCAGTTGTTAATTATTTCATCCGTCAGAGTGGAATCGTATCATGTAGTTGCATTTTATGATTTTGTTATCCGGAGGCGTTCGCACTAACAAATATTCTAATGAAATTTACGATTTTGCAGCAACATTCAACATTCAATTGATTTGCCGAGTGGAATCAGAGGATCGAATTATGAGGTCGCCATGGATGCGAATGGTAAGTTTTTCAATACTACTACAACCCTACG
This sequence comes from Cryptus viduatorius, assembly GCA_964006125.1. Classification (NCBI taxonomy): domain Eukaryota; kingdom Metazoa; phylum Arthropoda; class Insecta; order Hymenoptera; family Ichneumonidae; genus Cryptus; species Cryptus viduatorius. Next base: position 15,958,742 of record OZ023224.1, on the reverse strand, counting down.
TAACCTACGTACTACGTACCCTATGTATGTACTATGCAATCGACTCACTACGTAACCTACGTAACATAAGCGCTCATCTAAAAGTAAATGTAGTATGAAGAGATTCAATGATACAGCGATTGTATCTTTGTACTTTCAACTTTCACTTTTACGACACGTTCCTCAGCTGGAATGAATTTATTTGTTTTTTAAATTATTTGCATCTCAAAAATACACTAAGATGCAAAATATATGTTTTTAAATTTATATTACAACCAAAAAACGTTTTACAACAAAAAATATTGTTTATTATACACGTAACCTCAATTTGTCAAAAATGACAAATGGAAAACAATGAAAACAACATCATAACTTGCGAAAAGCGTAGAAAAATTCGTTGTTATGAATTAATAAATTTTTGTGTGATTTCAAGGTGACGTAAAAAACACACAACACAATACTGATAAAATGTAAATTTTACTAGAGACGCACGGGCTTTTTTTCTAAAGTTAATTAAGAGACAATAAGGTTCGACACGCCGGCATATTTGGCGCGATGTCAAGAAAATATAAAAAAAAATGTCCCTTCGGGACATTTTTTAAGGCACTCACGGGGGTGCACGTCGCGCTACGCGCTCCGTATCGAGTGTATTTACACATCGCGCTATGCGCTACGAATGAAGTATGTTTATTCGTCGCGCTCTGCGTTTCTTTTCGACAGTACGTATGAGGGAAAAACATTTATCAGTTACGTAAATTAATTCATAGTGTTTAATCTTCGTCGAATAAAAATATTTCTTTTTTGTACCAATTGATTATTAATATTCACGACGGATATTTCCTTTTTGTTTGACGATAAATTGTCAAATATTGAGACACGAGACAAATATAACGAATTGCACCACGAAGAAGTTGATCAAATTAATTTAACGAATCAAATCATGTCTAGTAAAGTCGTTTTATTGGCTTAAAACTTATGACCAGATTTAATGAATATAAAACAAACACACAAAACATGTACCGACACCAATACGATTACCATTTAGCATTCAGGCCAAATATCCCCTTTAAATCCTTCCCCTTCAGTGTTTTTTTTCTTCCCCATAATTGATGGAATCAGTTCGTTATTTTATCTGTAGGAAACCAAACCATTGTAGAAGAAAAGTTCAAGAAATTTGCTATTCTTTGTGATTTTCAATGAAATTTTATCGATATTTATGGATGCTGCAAAAAAATGCAATCTCGAGAACGAAAAAATATATCTTTTTGTTTCCTGTCTTGTATTGAAGAGGAAGTAGTACGTTACTCGAATCAAAAATTTGTCATCTTGGATAGCTCCGAAATATTTTTTTACAAATTGATGAAATTCTTGAAAAATTCGACTTTGAAGGCTCTTTGACAGTCCTCTTATAACAAATTTCATTTCTACCATTTGAGATATATTTTTTTTCTTCTTCGTAATACATGGAATCAGCTCGTTATTGTCTCTGTAGAACAGACAAGTATTGGAGACGAGAAGTTTGAGAAATTCGATATTTTTTTTCGTTTTTCAATGAAATTTTATTGATATTTATCGTCGCTTAAAAATATCAAATTTAGCATCATATCATATCGTATTTTAAAAAATTTTATTTAATCACAAACGAGGATAAGTTTTTCGGTACGGAATAACTCGTAAAATCGACAAATTCAGTGTTTTTCACTTTCTTGATAAATAATTGTTTATAATTGTTCTTTAAGAGTACAATTGTTTTTTTTTTTTGCGAAAAAAAAATTTTCAAGACGTGAGCATATGAAAGAAATTCGTATTTCGACGAAAATTTGAAAAAATCAAAAAAAAAAAACGTTGGAAATACGTCGATAGAATAATCATTAGCAGTTTTCTTATCAAGTGTAAACGAATAAATCCAGCGAACAAAATTGACAAAGATTTCGAATGTGATGAATCTCCGACGGTCGAAGTGTAAAAAATTAAATTTTTAAACATAGCACACTTTTTATCTGCGCAATAACGCAGAGAGTCAGTTTGTAAATACGATTTCTTTGAGAGGAAAGGATTAGAGACGGCAATTTCGAGAAATTTGAAAAAACGATTCATTTTTTGATGAAAATTCGTAAAATTAGTCTTTGCTTAAAAAAAATCATATCTCGGCAGCGAAAAAAGATTTCGACTCTTATTTTGGCTTATTTTGAAGAGGAGAAAATACGTTGCCAGAAAAAGAATTTGCAGTTTTTATTATTAACAGTAAATGAATAAATCGGGTGAACATAATTGACAAAGATTTCGGCTGCGATGAATCTTCGACGGTCGAAGGATAGAAAATTCTTTTTTTTTATGATTGCATACTTTTTATTTGCGCTATACCGCGTAGAATCCATTTATATTTACGTAAAATAGGAACAAAGATTGAAACGAGATGTCGATTTTTTTTTGTTTGAAAATCATCCGGCCACAGAGTACGCGCGCCGCGACGTATGAGCATCTGTGTATCGTCTGCTACGAAATTGTCATCTGCTTCCAAAGTTTGATAGATAGAATAAAACGAAAAAATATATACTCGCGATTTTTTTAGTTCTATTTGGGAAATTGTCATTATTTTGGATATTCGATGAATCTTTTTTGTGAGTTTACTACCAATTTTTTCAGTGAATACGTGAAATTTATCATTTTTATTACGAATGTGAATAAAATATGCTAAAATATTGCGAATGATTTTCGGTGATAATATATTATTTTCGAAATAAAAAACGCAAACATTTGTGAATCTGTGTATGATATTTCGTGTTTTATTTTTCACAACCGAAGTTTTTTTTTTAACATGATGAAAAATGGATTTTTGGCAAATCTAAATAACATAACCTTTAAAGCAAATCTTGTTATAACCACTGTTTTTGAATTATTTTATAATTAAAATTATATTTGTCAGAATGACTCAAAATTTGTTGTGCATAGTGCTTTCGATACAATGAAATATTGTTGCGAAAGAGAACAGAATTGGTTTCCAGGATTCTTAATTGGGGCACCGTACGGATATCAGATGTGAGAAAATAAGTTTTTTATGGAAAATTGTGATGAATAAATAGTTAGAGATGTAGGATTGTCTCTAAATTTGCTGTGCGCAGTGCTTTTGATAAAACAAAATGATGCTGCGAAGAAGAAAAAAATTGGTTCGTAGAGTTCATTATGATGGCACCGTACGGACACTTGACCGAAGGCAAATGCAAATTGTGGCCAATAATTTTTTAGAAAAAATACTTAAAGGTCTTAGATTGGTTTTAAAAGTAATGTGCATACTGGAAATACTGTAATAAAAAAACCCTGCGAAGGAGAACAAAATTGGTTCGCACCATCTAAAGTTACAGTGTGATACGGACGTCCGAGAAGAAAAATTCAGCCAAAAAGTTGTTTTCATTGCACCGCAGGCTAAAAAAAATATTTCTATTCATCGCAGTCACTTCAAAGTAACTACGCATGATGTTGGAGATACACCGAAGCAAATGGTAAAAAATAAAAAATTTTGGAGTATGCGCTGCGGAGTAACCCCTTCGACAGACTCCGAAGAGCAACGGATGGTCATTTTAATAGGCACTCTTTGCCTATTGTTATAGTGAGTGCCTAAAAAGGACGATATACTATGTGTGTGTGTGTTATTACGAGTCCGACTCGAGATAAAACAGAGACTTGATTCCGTTCTATCAATAAACTTTCGGCTCTATTACATTCTTTATTTCATTCTTATTGTTCACTGGGGAAAAAGGGGGAAGCAACGCGGGAGAAGCTTCGCCCATTGTTTATATTCTGTGGGTGTACGACAAAGAATTCTAATTGTGTAGTGCTTATATTTTTATTTACGAGCGTTACGAAATTTTGATGTGGTTTGGCGTCCCGTAAGTACAAAATATTAACGTGACATAATAAAAGATTCATTAAGAGATACATGACACACGCAGCATCGATGTATTGAAAACGAATATTGTTTTTTTTTATGGTCACAACGCGTTAAACAATACTTTCCTCGCGTTTCGCCATTTTGTTTTGACAAAAAGATTTACGGTTACTTAAAAAAAAAAAGTTTCGACAACTTGTTTCTTTGAGTTTATTATCAATCCGGAATTATTTTAATCGGCAGTTTTATCCTCTTTAACTAAGAAAAAAAAGTACCGCAGTTGTCTCGGCTGCAAGATACCAGATAATTTTCAACGTTTCTAGTTACCGTCAAAAAAGCTGGCTGATACATCAAGTAGAGAACTTGACAATCACCTTAAATCAGCGCTGTATTGTTAAGCATAAACCATATCATTGTCGCCGGAATTTTAAGACAGTCATTGTTATGTTTGAAGTTATTTTCATTATTTTTTTTAACTGGGATATTCGAAAATGTTACGTTGAATCAATGAAAATCGTTGGAGTAATTTATTTTATCTTCTACGAATCGACTTAATAAATTGATCGACATTGACATTAATTATGATATGATAATACTGTGGCCAAAAAATCTGTTCGTCTCATTATATAGCGTGCTATGATTATGTGCACATATATATTCAAGTAAAAAGTCTGCATCCTGCGCTTCACCTCTGATAACATATTGAAAAAGTCCTAAAACTCTCTTGTTAAAAAAATTATACTTTTCTAGACAAATTTTATGCAATTCTCTATCAAAGTTGTTATTGTCCGTTCCATTATTTTACGTGTACCTTTTTCAATTTTTCTGTCAATTATGTAAATCATGGTATTGGATCGTTTGTGTCGCAGATCTTCCTGTAGTACCAAAAAGTTCGTAAACACAATCATTCATATGAGGTTCTTCACAACCTTCGCACAAAGAGTTACGAATTCCAAATCGGTTATGGCTAATATACCGATGTCTTAAAATGAGATGTTCAAAGCTTATGGATACTTTGTTCAACACCATTACAATCTATAACGATATTTTGGTATTGATCCTAATTCCATACTGTTTTTTTCCAGAATATGCCTCGGCAATCATCCGTGTCCCAAGAAGACCGTATCAATGTCGTCAAAAAGTTCATTGAACACTTCGTGACAAACAAATTTCCCCCATACACTTCTCCCGTATGGAAACAGATGAGTCAGGAGCTGGGAAAACGATGGACCCCTCATACCGTATACACAAATGTTCGAGAAAACCGCTGTCAGATTCTGAGCATTGCAAGAAAAGAATTAGGGATAGTCGGATTGGATGGCAACGATGACGTTACAACGCTTGGTATGTTCTTAATGATATTAACGTTTTAACACGTTCTTCATATCAAATATTAAGCTAGCAGTACAATAAATAATAGATAGATAATAATAATAGATAGATTCGTGATCGGCGGGAAAATACGTTGATTATAGACATGAAGGGCCGATTGACTAGTTTGTTTGAGAACCTATTTTGGGGAAAGTAGCACTCGTGTTCGATTTTTTTAATAGGCTGTACTGTTATTTTATTAACACAGATAGTTTGTTCTTTAATGTAATTTCTATTGCATCTCTCCAATTTTTTTTGAAATCTTATCAGAACCAGTGTCAGAGATGTACAATCTGAGACAAAGAAAAAAAAAACCTATTTCTATACGATTAGTATTTTCATTAGTCTATCGCAATCGGTAACTCTATATCATTCGATGTCTTTCATGGTTTACTCGATAAAGGAACAAGTAGCTTGGTTGGAATACTGTTTATTATCCTTGGTATGGTGTCTTCATAAACTCTTTTGCATTTTGCGCGAAGGAGTTTTATGTTTATACGTAACGGCGTGCAAATAAAGCCTTCGAATTACGTTTTGATTTCGAATACAAAACGAGAATGCTCGCGTCTCTCGCTTTATTACACTCTGTATCATGATTAAAAAAAAAACAACTAAAAAACTGTATTCAGCGTTCTACTAGATATGAAACGGCGCATCAATTTTGTATGATAATATACTTCGTGTACGATATATACGATTATATACGAATATACGATTATTTTCGATTAAAATATTATTTCAATTATCCATCTTAATTTCTTCCTCTTCGGATAACGATATTTCCAGATAAAACGACGATCAGCGATACGATTTCGTCAGATTCAGATGGCGAGACTTGGTCTCATGATGCGAAGAATACGAAGAAACATAATAAGGATCGCGAAAAAATTGAAACGACGGAGTTCGAATTAGTTCTTACAGAGGAAGAATGGGACTCCATAAAGCCGAAGAGTGACATTTTGTACGGAAATCGAAGAAAAGAAATCCTGCAGCGAGGGATTTGGACTAACGTTATTTCTATAGCATTTTGGAAACAGCACAAAACAAATTGCGCTTTCGTGTACAAGCGAGCAAACGTAAAGGCGAGTGAGGACGGTCGATCGTACTTTGTCGATATTTACGGAAAGTGTAAAAGTGCGACATGCGGCAATACATTTTTTGCACACGGAGAAAAAAATCAGGATCAACAAGGATTGATTATTCGCATTAATACGAGAGACACAAGTTCACAAGTACACGATGAAGTCAAGCGTCCTCTTAATGGCAAATGGAGAAAACAAGCAGCAGAGGAAATGATACAAGAGGGATGCGCCGTCTGGAAAAGGCGTCAAGCGAAAAAACATATGCAGTACGGCGATCTCGAACCTGCGTTTTTACCGAACGCAGACGTTATGCGACAAGCAAAAATGGAACGTATCCACGATGATTTGAACGTGAAACCAGCCGATTCCCGCGATTTGATCCGTACGATAGAAGACTTCCACAGCGATCCAGAGTATGCCGACCTTATACAAGCTGTTGGGTCTTCGCCATTTTATACATTTTACAGTACTCCAGCTCAATTGGATGCATACAAACAATATGTACGTCTCAACAAATCGAATAGCGCGATCTGCGTTGATGCAACCGGGAGTCTCGTTCGGAAATTAGACCGTCCTGGGAATACGAAAACCGGACACATATTTTTATATTCCATTGTGATTAACTTCGAGAAAACGACTCAGCCGGTTCACCAGATGCTTTCAGAAAAGCATGAGACTGAATTTATCGAGTACTGGTTGAAGCAGTGGCTTCGGAGAGGTGCCCCAAAACCGAAGGAAGCTGTCTCCGATTATTCTCGAGCTCTAATATCGGCGTTATGTTTGGCCTTCAATCATCGACCAATAAAATGTTACTTAGACACGTGTTTCGCGATGCTCGAAAATACTCGTGGCGTAATTGAACGCCCTCCGACCGTAATTCGAATCGACGTAGCGCATCTTATCCATATGATTTGTCGGTGGAAGTGCTTTGAAAAAGCCAACCAATGGTGTATTAAAGAATTCTTCGTTCGGTGCGTGGCTGTATTGGTAGAGTGTGAAACACTCGCCAGTTTTCAAAAAATTTTCACTCTAACTTGTGCAGTCGGGCTTCAAGAGTTCGAAGATTCGGAGCTCGAACTTCCGGATATAAAAACAACAAAGGAAGCGCGGAAAAAATTGGAAGGATATATTGCAGTTCGAGGGATCGAAAATAAATTAAAAGAACACACGGCAAGAGAAGAAGTGGATTATGAAAGGGGACCTTTCGAATTCGAAGAGTCAGATGACAACGATAAGTTGGATGACGACACAAAAGCGGGTCATCGCCTTGTAGCGTGGGTTGACCAACAAAAAAAACGAGCGGAAAAATGCTTACGTAAAGGTCAGGATCCTAATGCGTTTTATCTTCCCGGTTTTGTCGAACGATTACACAAATTGGCAAAAGAATTCCCTTTGTGGACGGGCGTAGCAATGCCCTCGAGCTCTCCGCATGCGACATCGAGTTACGTTGAGTCGTACTTCAATGATATAAAAAATCGAGTTTTCGCTAATATTACGACACCGCTTCGCGTAGATTTATTTTTAAAACGTGTTGCGCGTAATATAATCGGCGAAACAAATCTTTTCGCTTCGAAGATAAGGAAAGCGGAGATGGTGGAAACCGATCGAAAACGAGCGGAGTTGCAAGCAGCCGAAATGAACAAAGAAGTTAGGAAAGTCGACACGAGACTAATCGACCAGGAAAATGTCGAACACGCGGAATATTTGTCTCAATCTACGTCATGCGGAAATACAGATACTGCTGCACTACTACCAGAAGTAGACGTCGGAACAATGGAGGAACCAACGTTTGTGGACAATGCCGCCTACTCCGTCGAAAATACACCGTTAGTCGAAAGCCACGTGACTCTTGACGATTCTGATTTATTTTCGGTTGAAAATTGGCGTGGAAAAGGTCTGCTGAATAAAGACGTCGATGATTTTGGTTACAATGGAGAAGATAACGATAATCGAAAATTGCAATGTGATATGGAAGTCCCGGTAAATCTGGAAGAAAGTTCGCTCCCAGACATTACCATAAACGAGTCATATTTTTTGGACCACTCATACGCGGGGCTCAACACATCGCATAGTCCAATGACATCTTCTGCAATCGTAGCTGCAAAAGAATTCGACGATGTCAATCGTAAGCCACATATACACGAACTCGAACAACCAACTGAGCCCGATAAGTTACAATTAGACTCAGAGACTTCTTATTATCTTTCAGACGAAAAATTGCGTAACAACAACGATCCAAATTGCCTTGATAGCGAAACAATCGATGAAGTAGAAATCGTATCGTCATCGTTACAGCTAGGGGTAGACGCTAAAATGACATTCGAGAAACTGCAAACAGCGAATACGAGCAAATACTTCCGGAACTATCCGGAAATTCGTCAAATGAATTTGCACACGGAAAAATTACGACGACCTTTTTTGCTACCGAACGGTTCACATTGCAATCGGGGAGTAAAAATAAACGGCGATACGATATTCCTACGAAAAACTTGTGGTTTCGACTCTGTAGTTCACATTTTGATGACTAGTGCAATAGACAATCTGCAGTATGCGGACTTCTTGAAGCAATCGCAGAACAGCACGTTGAAGTTCGTGTCAGACTTTCTCGATAGCGGCATAACTCCAAGTATACTACAGGAAAGGGTGAAGATACTGAAAAGTTTTTACAAATCGAAAATCACCTTCCAGACAGAATCTCGTGTTGTATCGTACACCATAGACGCAACTGACTCCATCGAGAATATTGTAAAATACACAATGGCATCGGAGCCGAGTGTTCATAAACGTGAAGAGTGCTCGCACTGCAAAGGCTCCACGTATTCGTGTCCCTTGATAGAACCGAATCATAATATTGTTACGAAAAGAGGTTTTGGTGCATTGCAGTCTGCCTTAGCTTTTAAACCATTCGTGAACGGTGTGAACTGTCCCTGCGGTGGCAAGTTCACGTTATTCACCGAACCTAACATCCATATTTTCGTCCTGCTTGATATTCGTGGTTCCGCCTATCTTTACGACGATCCCAATGATGCATGTGCCCGATCCCAGTCAGGATTACGCGGTAAATTAAAAGAGATGCCCTTAGTAATGGACTTTCGGGTGAAGAAAACGGGACAAAAAAAAGGCTACGAAATAGTCAAATACTGGTATACATTATTTTATAACATTATAAACACACTCATTCGCTATTTTCGCCTAATCGGTGACTTGTTCTTTTTTAAGCCTCACTGGAGTGGTCGGATACAGGGCAGAGCATTTTATCGCGTACTCCCGCCGCGCAAATGGAAACTGGCAAATGTACAACGATATGACCACAGACATAGTTCACAACTATTCATCGAGCACGGAAATCGAACCTCATCTAGCTATATACTTACGTCAAAACTCGAACGAGATGGTGGCTGTTGACCACTAAGCGAAGGTACATTATTTTTGAATTTTGACAACTGGGACATTTGTCGCTACCATTCAAAAATTGATTATGACATGCATATCGTCGTTTTATAGCAACAAAAGCCTCCCGTACAACCGTTAAGTTAAATAACGTGATACACAATTTAAAAAATATTAAAAGCAATGGTAATAATTTTTTATGTAAAAAAAAAGGTACTTTCCGAAAACTTTATTCATTCTAACGCACAAATTATCGTACATACGAGTTTCGTTAATTTCACTGTAGTGACTATATCTCAAAACTGAAACTAATAATTATTTTTTAATTTTGCACGCAGGAACATTATATATATATCCCAAGATTCCATTCAAAAAATGACCTATACCTTGCATTTAATTGAATATTTGAACCCTAACCCTTTAAAGCATATATTCGAATACGCAAAATACTATTTTTTTTTCATTTTGCTTATTTTCAACGTCTATGTCGTATCGTTCGTGTCGCGTCGTTTAAACGATTTATCAAGCCCAATTTTATCGAAAAAGCGTATTGAAAAATCTCTCTATATTAAGTTTGTTTCATGTTTCATTTTTCAGCTATTGATTCTCGCATTCTCGCATCGCATTCTCGCACTTTCGGCTCGCAGACTCTGCGCAGCACAACTACGTACCCGATATACGGCTCGCGCTCCTCATCAGTCATGAATTTATATTAAATGAACGCTGCATCGTTACGACATCTCTGCACCTCACCGCAGTTCTCCTCTAAGAGTTTCGCGGAGTTGAAAATTCTCGCGCGAGCCGTAAGACCGCAACCGCGTGCCCGTGTCACCGACATAGCGACGTATCTCGACGATCATCCGTTGCCCAGATCACCCGATGACAGGGATTGACTCGCGTCAATAGCACCCGAGGAATGCAGTCAACCCGAACCTTTTTTTTCGCGAGCACCGAAAGCACCCGGTAAGCTTTATTCACGAACATATGAAATATTAAATGTGTAAAAAGAGATTGCGATACAAATATTGTTCAAAAAGAATAGTTGTATTTTTTATCCCGATTAAAAACAAAATGATTTAAGTAATTAATAATAAAATTTAATGTTAAAAATATCATTGCGCGGTTTGAAAAACAGTTTCTGTTTACGATGAAAAAAGTTGCTTTTTTATTTATGCAGTATTATAAGTATTTATAAGTATTATTTGAAATGATTTGTTTGCACACTTTTTTGGACACAGACGGCAGTCTACTGTACGAGAGAATAGAGAATACACCGGAGGTCGACGATCTTGAAGCGCACAAGGCCGCCTTTCGGTGAGATTAATGGCTCGGATAATAAGTTTTGCACGGTTCATAATAAACTTAAACAGATCAACGGACAAAAAAAACAAGGGATGAAGGTAAAGCACCGAGAAAATCTGAGTCTTATAATTTTCTGCTTCTTGCAAGCAGAGTCTTATAATTTTCTGAAAATCTGGCGTCTGCATTGGCAACAGCGCGTTTATACGCGAAATAGAAAGTGAATATTTAACTCACTGAATATACAATTATACCATTTTTGCGACAAATAACGAATCAATTTATGGTTATCAAAAATATATAAATTTCGAACACTCAAGCATAGAAAAAAAAGAAATATATTTTGCATATAAACCCCTATCCCGACAATACCTGAACAGACGACGTTTTTCATTTCTGTCTGTAGGCATCGCGCTGAACGCAAAGCTTCCCGGACCGCCAGCAAAACGCGCTCAACAGCAGGCTCATCCAAAGCACGGTATGCGTCACGTTACCCTGGCGTTTGGGCCTTTCACAACGCCGTTAAAAGGACGAGCCGCTCATCCACGCTTTCTGCCTCATGGGCCACCGATATCGAAAGCAACGCTCGCAAACAGGTCATGTCTTTGATGAATACACCCAACGGTGTTTACTTTCGCAACTCGGATCATACGAAGTGAGCTTAATAACATCCCCTTGAGGTTTGAATCGCATCGATCGATAAATCTCGTCAATACGGATACATGGAAAACATTAAGATAAAATTATAATCGTTGTTAACATATTATTTTCGCAGAAGAATCAGGACTCTAACGTTGGTTCAATTGCGAAGAGCGCCACACGCAAACGTTGGCGCAGATTGCCGATACCGCTTCATCATCCACCGCCATCCCATCCGCAGAGAGCGGCGTCACGAAGCGACGACATGGTAGTTTTTCTCGATTAAGCGATAACATAGATGAAATTTCATCGGGCACTCGACACGAAAAAAAAAAGAAAAAAAACTAGTCAATTTGCGAGGGAATCTATAATCTAATTAGCAATTAGCAATCTAATCTGAATAAGCAGTGTTTGCGCGTGTTCCAAAGTTGCGTCGAATTGCTCGAACAAGCCGGCAAAATTGTATGAACCTCGAGGAGAAACGAGTTCGGACGATTCGTTGCGGCAACGGAATTTGTAGACACGCGGCTCCGGGGCCGGTCGGTATACGAGAACGACAACGCCGACGATCCGAGACAATGGGAAAAAGCGATAACTTTTCTCGCGGCTTACCCTCTCGACCGATACTATCCATAACATTCTTCGTTCATTCATAACGAGATATTCAACAAAGGGTAGTTGTTATAACTTTTTTTACGATAAACATCATCTGGGCTAATGGAATTGTTTATAAGTCGGAAGCACGTCGAGTGTCGTACCTCTCGATCGAGCGCTAACGAGGGAGCAGCAACAATGAGTTATAAATCTTTATAACAGTCGAGGACGGTTTTAATCGGTGCTGCAATTAATCTTAGTTGCCACTGCAAAGATTTCAGACTCAAGCGATTTTTTTTTCGATATCTCGCAACCAATTTTACCATGTTATTTTTTTCGATAAGATTTTGAATACTCGATCGCGTAGGAGCAAATGCAAAATGATACGAGACTGTAGAACCAAAAGGATTTCGATAAAACTTCAAAAAATAGCAAATAAGCGCTAAAAACGATAAAAAAAAATCAAGCTATCGCGCAACAATTTGAGTGTAATTTTTCGCGACAAGATTTTGGATACTTATAGGAACAAAGCAAAATACATTGCGTCAAATAAAATTCGATATGGTTAAAAAAAAAAAGTTGAACAAGCGCCAAAAAAACGATTTGCAAACAAAAAAAAATGTTCAGCGAGTCCCATTCGTATAATCCGAGACTCGAATGATTTACTATAGTCGATTTTTACAGCTTGTTGAAAATCATTCAATTTTGCGAGCAATCTGAGAAAGTCAACCCCGAATAGTATCGTGTTACCGAGGCATGGCAACGGAATACGTATTGTACGCGAGAGGTCGCGTGTAAGTTTGTGACAAACCGACAAAAGAGATTCGGAGTTAAATAAAAACGTATAAAATAGGGTTCTCGACGTTGAAATAAGGAGAGGTTTACGTTTCGAGGCTACGTATATATCGAAGACGTGCATGTAAGAATGCTCATTGTGAATATTCTAATTAAATTTTTAAGTTTGATGACTTCCGCCGAAACAATTAATAAATAAACATAAGCATCGCTCAGAAAGCATTTAAAATGTTTTGTCATTACCCTCATTGACGTCGACGATTCTATCAAAAAACACGAATAATTATAAATTGGTAATTCTATCAATGAAGCAGCATTTTCTTTTTTTTTTTTATAGTTAATTTCTAATAACAAGCTGCAAAGACGAATTAACTTTGCTATCTTGCAGCCGACGTGTTTGCCACGCTCATTTATTCCGGTAAGTACAATTTCAATTCAATTGAGTTATTGTTTTAAAACGAACGAATTCTATTACAATAATTTCTTTTATTAGGCTTTCGATTGTTTAACATTTTTATAAATTGTTTATTTCGTGTATTAATTAGCATTCATTTTGCACTTTTCCTATTTTTAATGATAAGCTGCAAACGTGAATTCATTTTTCAATGTGTGGCTAAATAAATCTAATTCAATCGAATTATTTCTTTAAAATAAATAAATATCATCGTAATTATACGCTTCATGTATCTTTCAATCGTCAACTATTTTCATGAGATGAAAAAATAATTATTATTATTTACAATCAATGATAATTCTGCCTCCGGGAATGTCGCAGTCGCTTGCGATGATGAAGCCGCTAAGATCGCTGTCGGAAGATCACACATAGTTCTCGACGGAGCTCAAGCATTAATCTTCTAGGTCTATCCGCAATTGTAGCTTGGCAGTTGACATAAATCTGTTAGCTAACGCGTAAGAAATCTTTAATTTGCGATTAAGAATATGCGGCCTTAGAGTCTATATCTATTATAGCATTAGCTACACGAACGCCAAAGTACCTCAGTTCTAACAGAGATGCAAAAATATGTGTCATCTCTAAGTAAAAGTAATGTAAAAAAATGTATATGTATGTATAATTAGGAACACATCGTCTTTTGTAAAATACAATTTTCATTATAACAAATCGAGGTAATGAAAAACTTTTTCGAAATAAAAAAGGACGAAAAGGCACTCGCTTGAGAACGCGAGACTTTTGGAAAGCCGCAGTAAGCGTTTCTTCGACGAGATGGACAAAGTCACCACTTCCAGGTAACCGCGTAATTCGAGTATCCGTCCCTCCATCAAAAGATTGATCTCCACCCGAGCCTTGTATTTCAACCCGACCGCCTCTTGCCAGAGACGCTGTTGTTCCACGAGTTGAGTTTCCTTACGCGCTTCTATACCTTCCAATTCCATGAGATGAACTCTCAACGCTTCGACGAGTGATACATGCGAATCCAGTTGTCGACGTTAATCTGCGCAAATATGACGATCGGATTTATTTATAGAATTACCGATGATAATCGTGACTAAACACGTCGAAAGCGATTGGACTCACCGAACAATTCTTCGACGTGGTTTCGTTTTCGTCTGTGAAATAATTTAGGTACGCGATAAAAATGGTTTGTATACGAACGGAACAAGCAAAGAAATTTGTACTCACCTCGCCGTTGAAGAAGAAATCTCCACGTTATCGACAAAACGTTTCAACTCAGCACCTCCGTTTGCAGCTTTGAGAGTACCTTTAGATGATGAGGTATTAGAGGTATTAGAGGATGAGGTATCGAAAAATTCCGACACTGCGGCGGTACCGCCATATACTGGGAGACCAAAAAGTTTTCTCTCACCATTACTCGCTACGGTTGACGACAAACCGCCGGAACTGGTGACCGGTGTGTACGTACACGAATGTTCCAAAATCGGCGTCTCGCGGGGATTACTGGGTCTCAATCCTTACTCCTGGCTACGATTGACAGCAAAACATCCACATTCCGCGACGATATCGTGACGCTCCATTTTTTCCGTCTCGCCGTATGGGTCCCATGATCGTTCGAGACTGCGTTGCAAATCAATGGAATAATAAAGTGTTCGCGATAATAAAATATTGACACGCGGGTGAAGGAGGTAGAGTCGGTTCTTGTCGAATACATAATTATACGAATATATAATTGGAACTCGACAGTTGATTACGATGATGAGACGCCAAAGCGACGCCATGACACCGATGGCGCGTCGTCTGCATGTTCACCGACGTACTGCGCACTAATGAACCCCCGGCCCATTTGGTTTTTTTAATTGTTTAGCTTAATGAAATACCACCAAATTTTAATTGCGTTATTCGGGACCACCAAACGATTCCGCATCGATTGAGCCCTAATTCAGTTGATTTGAAAAAAAAAAAAAAATGTTTGGCTAACTTTGGGCCTTAATTTTTGTTTTAATTACTGTAATTAAACCATTGACCACCAAACCATCTAATTAGACTACCAATGACCACCAAACGACCACCAATCGATTGGTATAGTCTAAATTTTTTTTAATTAAAGTTGTATGGCTAACTTTATCCAGCTACTTTTGACGCATTTACAGCGACAAATCATCATGAGCATCGATCTTGCAGTTGTATTTCACCAAAATTGTGAAATGGTCGTTTGTCGTCGTTGATTCTCACAATTTCGCTTTCGAACGGTTAAAAGCGCTGATTTGACGAAAACGTCATATTTCTCCGAAAAAAACACATTTTCGATCCCTTTTCAATAACAATCTGTCATTGAATCGGAAACAAAGTCGTTTTTTTGCGAAATCGTGAAATGGTCGTTTGTCGACTTTGATTCTCACGATTTCGATTTCACAGTGTCAAAAACGCTGTTTTGACGAAAATGCCCGAATTTTATGAAAAAACAGACTTTTGTCGCATTTACAACGACAAATCATCAACGCGCATCAGATTTACCGTTGAATTTCAGTAAAATCGTAACATGGTCGTTTGTCGACGTTGATTCTCATAGTTTCGCTTTCAGACGATCAAAAACGCTGATTTGACGAAAACGTAAAATTTTTCCGAAAAAAAAAACACATTTTCGATCGTTTTCCAATAACAATCTGCCATTGAATCGGAAACGAAGTCGTGTTTTTGTGAAATCGTGAAATGGTCGTTTATCGTAGTTGAGTCTAACGATTTCGATTTCAGAGGGTCAAAAAGGCTGTTTTGACAAAAATGTCCGAAATTAATGAAAAAACAGACTTTTGACGCATTCCGAACAACAAATCATCATCGGCATCAGACTTACCGTTAAATTTCATTAAAATCGTAAAATGGTCGTTTGTCGTCGTTGATTCTCACATTTTCGCTTTCAGACGGTCAAAAACGCTGCTTTGACGAAAACGTCATATTTTTCCGAAAAAAAAAAACACATTTTCGATCCCTTTTCAATAATAATCTGCCATTGAATCGGAAACGAAGTCGTATTGTGAAATCGTGAAATGGTCGTTTGTCGTCGTTGATTCTCACGATTTCGATTACACAGTGTCAAAAACGCTATTTTGCCAAAAATTTCCGAATTTTATGAAAAAACTGACTTTTGACGCATTTACAGCGACAAATCATCATGAGCATCGAACTTGCAGTTGTATTTCACCAAAATTGTGAAATGGTCGTTTGTCGTCGTTGATTCTCACAATTTCGCTTTCGGACGGTTAAAAGCGCTGATTTGACGAAAACGTCATATTTCTCCGAAAAAAACACATTTTCGATCCCTTTTCAATAACAATCTGTCATTGAATCGGAAACAAAGTCGTTTTTTTGCGAAATCGTGAAATGGTCGTTTGTCGACTTTGATTCTCACGATTTCGATTTCACAGTGTCAAAAACGCTGTTTTGACGAAAATGCCCGAATTTTATGAAAAAAAAGACTTTTGTCGCATTTACAACGACAAATCATCAACGCGCATCAGACTTACCGTTGAATTTCAGTAAAATCGTAACATGGTCGTTTGTCGACGTTGATTCTCATAGTTTCGCTTTCAGACGATCAAAAACGCTGATTTGACGAAAACGCAAAATTTTTCCGAAAAAAAAAAACACATTTTCGATCGTTTTCCAATAACAATCTACCATTGGATCCGAAACAAAGTCGTTTTTTTCCAAAATCGTGAAATGGTCGTTTGTCGTCTTTGATTCTCACGATTTCGATTTCACAGTGTCAAAAACGCTGTTTTGACAAAAATGTCCGAATTTTATGAAAAAACAGACTTTTGACGCATTCACAACGACAAATCATCATGGGCATCGAACTTGCAGTTGTATTTCACCAAAATTGTAAAATGGTCGTTTGTCGACGTTAATTCTCATAGTTTCGCTTTCAGACGGTCAAAAACGCTGAATTGACGAAAACGTCATATTTTTCCGAAAAAAACACATTTTCGATCGTTTTTCAATAACAATCTGCCATTGTATCGAAACAAAGTCGTGTTTTTGTGAAATCGTGAAATGGTCGTTTGTCGTCGTTGATTCACACGATTTCGATTTCACAGTGTCAAAAACGCTGTTTTGACAAAAATGACCGAATTTTATGGAAAAAACAGACTTTTGACACATTTACTACGACAAATCATCATCGGCATCAGACTTACCGTTGAATTTCAGTAAAATCGTAACATGGTCGTTTGTCGACGTTGATTCTCATAGTTTCGCTTTCAGACGGTCAAAAACGCTGATTTGACGAAAACGTCAAATTTTTCCGAAAAAAAAAAACACATTTTCGATCGTTTTCCAATAACAATCTACCATTGAATCAGAAACAAACTCGTTTTTTTCCAAAATCGTGAAATGGTCGTTTGTCGTCTTTGATTCTCACGATTTCGATTTCACAGTGTCAAAAACGCTGTTTTGACAAAAATGTCCGAATTTTATGAAAAAACAGACTTTTGACGCATTCACAACGACAAATCATCATGGGCATCGAACTTGCAGTTGTATTTCACCAAAATTGTAAAATGGTCGTTTGTCGCCGTTGATTCTCACAGTTTCGCTTTCAGACGGTCAAAAGCGCTGATTTGAGGAAAACGTCATATTTTTCAGTTTCGCTTTCAGACGGTCAAAAACGCTGATTTGATGAAAACGTCAAATTTTTCCGAAAAAAACACATTTTCGATCGTTTTCCAATAACAATCTACCATTGATTCCGAAACAAACTCGTTTTTTTGCGAAATCGTGAAATGGTCGTTTGTCGTCTTTGATTCTCACGATTTCGATTTCACAGTGTCAAAAACGCTGTTTTGACAAAAATTTCCGAATTTTATGAAAAAACAGACTTTTGACGCATTTACAACGACAAATCATCATCGGCATCAGACTTACCGTTGAATTTCAGTAAAATCGTAACATGGTCGTTTGTCGACGTTGATTCTCATAGTTTCGCTTTCAGACGGTTAAAAACGCTGAATTGACGAAAACGTCATATTTTTCCGAAAAAAACACTTTTTCGATCGTTTCTCAATGACAATCTACCATTGAATCCGAAACAAACTCGTTTTTTTGCGAAATCGTGAAATGGTCGTTTGTCGTCTTAGATTCTCACGTTTCGATTTCACAGTGTCAAAAACGCTGTTTTGACAAAAATGTCCGAATTTTATGAAAAAACAGACTTTTGACGCATTTACAACGACAAATCATCATTGGCATCAGACTTACTGTTGAATTTCAGTAAAATCGTAAAATGGTCGTTTGTCGACGTTGATTCTCATAGTTTCGCTTTCAGACGGTCAAAAACGCTGATTTGACGAAAACGTCAAATTTTTCCGAAAAAAAAAAAAACACATTTTCGATCGGTTCTCAATGACAATCTGTCATTGTATCGGAAACAAAGTCGTTTTTTTGCGAAATCTTGAAATGGTCATTTGTCGTCGTTGATTCTCACGATTTCGATTTCAGAGGGTCAAAAGCGCTGATTTGACGAAAACGTCATATTTCTCCGAAAAAAACACATTTTCGATCCCTTTTCAATAACAATCTGTCATTGAATCGGAAACAAAGTCGTTTTTTTGCGAAATCGTGAAATGGTCGTTTGTCGTCTTAGATTCTCACGTTTCGATTTCACAGTGTCAAAAACGCTGTTTTGACAAAAATGTCCGAATTTTATGAAAAAACAGACTTTTGACGCATTTACAACGACAAATCATCATTGGCATCAGACTTACTGTTGAATTTCAGTAAAATCGTAAAATGGTCGTTTGTCGACGTTGATTCTCATAGTTTCGCTTTCAGACGGTCAAAAACGCTGATTTGACGAAAACGTCAAATTTTTCCGAAAAAAAAAAAACACATTTTCGATCGTTTTCCAATAACAATCTGCCATTGTATCGAAACAAAGTCGTGTTTTTGTGAAATCGTGAAATGGTCGTTTGTCGTCGTTGATTCACACGATTTCGATTTCACAGTATCAAAAACGCTGTTTTGACAAAAATGTCCGAATTTTATGAAAAAACAGACTTTTGACGCATTTACAACGACAAATCATCATGGGCATCGAACTTGCAGTTGTATTTCACCAAAATTGTAAAATTGTCGTTTGTCGCCGTTGATTCTCACAGTTTCGCTTTCAGACGGTCAAAAGCGCTGATTTGAGGAAAACGTCATATTTTTCAGTTTCGCTTTCAGAGGTCAAAAACGCTGATTTGACGAAAACGTCAAATTTTTCCGAAAAAACACATTTTCGATCGTTTTCCAATAACAATCTACCATTGATTCCGAAACAAACTCGTATTTTTGCGAAATCGTGAAATGGTCGTTTCTCGTCTTAGATTCTCACGATTTCGATTTCACAGTGTCAAAAACGCTGTTTTGACAAAAATGTCCGAATTTTATGAAAAAACAGACTTTTGACGCATTTACAACGACAAATCATCATCGGCATCAGACTTACAGTTGAATTTCAGTAAAATCGTAAAATGGTCGTTTGTCGACGTTGATTCTCATAGTTTCGCTTTCAGACGGTCAAAAGCGCTGAATTGACGAAAACGTCATATTTTTCAGTTTCGCTTTCAGACGGTCAAAAACGCTGATTTGATGAAAACGTCAAATTTTTCCGAAAAAAACACATTTTCGATCGTTTTCCAATAACAATCTACCATTGATTCCGAAACAAACTCGTTTTTTTGCGAAATCGTGAAATGGTCGTTTGTCGTCTTTGATTCTCACGATTTCGATTTCACAGTGTCAAAAACGCTGTTTTGACAAAAATTTCCGAATTTTATGAAAAAACAGACTTTTGACGCATTTACAACGACAAATCATCATCGGCATCAGACTTACCGTTGAATTTCAGTAAAATCGTAACATGGTCGTTTGTCGACGTTGATTCTCATAGTTTCGCTTTCAGACGGTTAAAAACGCTGAATTGACGAAAACGTCATATTTTTCCGAAAAAAACACTTTTTCGATCGTTTCTCAATGACAATCTACCATTGAATCCGAAACAAACTCGTTTTTTTGCGAAATCGTGAAATGGTCGTTTGTCGTCGTTGATTCTGACGATTTCGATTTCACAGTGTCAAAAACGCTGTTTTGACAAAAATGACAGAATTTTATGGAAAAAACAGACTTTTGACGCATTTACAACGACAAATCATCATCGGCATCAGACTTACCGTTGAATTTCAGTAAAATCGTAAAATGGTCGTTTTTCGTCGTTGATTCTCACATTTTAGTTTTCAGACGGTCAAAAACGTTGATTTGACGAAAAAGTCATATTTTTCCGAAAAAAAAAAAAACACATTTTCGATCGGTTCTCAATGACAATCTGTCATTGTATCGGAAACAAAGTCGTTTTTTTGCGAAATCTTGAAATGGTCATTTGTCGTCGTTGATTCTCACGATTTCGATTTCAGAGGGTCAAAAGCGCTGATTTGACGAAAACGTCATATTTCTCCGAAAAAAACACATTTTCGATCCCTTTTCAATAACAATCTGTCATTGAATCGGAAACAAAGTCGTTTTTTTGCGAAATCGTGAAATGGTCATTTGTCGTCGTTGATTCTCACGATTTCGATTTCAGAGGGTCAAAAACGTCGATTTGACGAAAATGCCCGAATTTCATGAAAAAAACAGACTTTTGACGCATTTACAACAACAAATCATCATCGGCATCAGACTTACTGTTGAATTTCAGTAAAATCGTAAAATGGTCGTTTGTCGCCGTTGATTCTCACAGTTTCGGTTTCAGACGGTCAAAAACGCTGATGTGACGAAAACGTCATATTTCTCCAAAAAAACACATTTTCGATCCCTTTTCAATAATAATCTGCCATTGAATCGGAAACGAAGTCGTATTGTGAAATCGTGAAATGGTCGTTTGTCGTCGTTGATTCTCACGATTTCGATTACACAGTGTCAAAAACGCTATTTTGCCAAAAATTTCCGAATTTTATGAAAAAACTGACTTTTGACGCATTTACAGCGACAAATCATCATGAGCATCGAACTTGCAGTTGTATTTCACCAAAATTGTGAAATGGTCGTTTGTCGTCGTTGATTCTCACAATTTCGCTTTCGGACGGTTAAAAGCGCTGATTTGACGAAAACGTCATATTTCTCCGAAAAAAACACATTTTCGATCCCTTTTCAATAACAATCTGTCATTGAATCGGAAACAAAGTCGTTTTTTTGCGAAATCGTGAAATGGTCGTTTGTCGACTTTGATTCTCACGATTTCGATTTCACAGTGTCAAAAACGCTGTTTTGACGAAAATGCCCGAATTTTATGAAAAAACAGACTTTTGTCGCATTTACAACGACAAATCATCAACGCGCATCAGATTTACCGTTGAATTTCAGTAAAATCGTAACATGGTCGTTTGTCGACGTTGATTCTCATAGTTTCGCTTTCAGACGATCAAAAACGCTGATTTGACGAAAACGTAAAATTTTTCCGAAAAAAAAAAACACATTTTCGATCGTTTTCCAATAACAATCTGCCATTGAATCGGAAACGAAGTCGTGTTTTTGTGAAATCGTGAAATGGTCGTTTATCGTAGTTGAGTCTAACGATTTCGATTTCAGAGGGTCAAAAAGGCTGTTTTGACAAAAATGTCCGAAATTTATGAAAAAACAGACTTTTGACGCATTCCGAACAACAAATCATCATCGGCATCAGACTTACCGTTAAATTTCATTAAAATCGTAAAATGGTCGTTTGTCGTCGTTGATTCTCACATTTTCGCTTTCAGACGGTTAAAAACGCTGATTTGACGAAAACGTCATATTTTTCCGAAAAAAAAAAACACATTTTCGATCCCTTTTCAATAATAATCTGCCATTGAATCGGAAACGAAGTCGTATTGTGAAATCGTGAAATGGTCGTTTGTCGTCGTTGATTCTCACGATTTCGATTACACAGTGTCAAAAACGCTATTTTGCCAAAAATTTCCGAATTTTATGAAAAAACTGACTTTTGACGCATTTACAGCGACAAATCATCATGAGCATCGAACTTGCAGTTGTATTTCACCAAAATTGTGAAATGGTCGTTTGTCGTCGTTGATTCTCACAATTTCGCTTTCGGACGGTTAAAAGCGCTGATTTGACGAAAACGTCATATTTCTCCGAAAAAAACACATTTTCGATCCCTTTTCAATAACAATCTGTCATTGAATCGGAAACAAAGTCGTTTTTTTGCGAAATCGTGAAATGGTCGTTTGTCGACTTTGATTCTCACGATTTCGATTTCACAGTGTCAAAAACGCTGTTTTGACGAAAATGCCCGAATTTTATGAAAAAAAAGACTTTTGTCGCATTTACAACGACAAATCATCAACGCGCATCAGACTTACCGTTGAATTTCAGTAAAATCGTAACATGGTCGTTTGTCGACGTTGATTCTCATAGTTTCGCTTTCAGACGATCAAAAACGCTGATTTGACGAAAACGCAAAATTTTTCCGAAAAAAAAAAACACATTTTCGATCGTTTTCCAATAACAATCTACCATTGGATCCGAAACAAAGTCGTTTTTTTCCAAAATCGTGAAATGGTCGTTTGTCGTCTTTGATTCTCACGATTTCGATTTCACAGTGTCAACAACGCTGTTTTGACAAAAATGTCCGAATTTTATGAAAAAACAGACTTTTGACGCATTCACAACGACAAATCATCATGGGCATCGAACTTGCAGTTGTATTTCACCAAAATTGTAAAATGGTCGTTTGTCGACGTAAATTCTCATAGTTTCGCTTTCAGACGGTCAAAAACGCTGAATTGACGAAAACGTCATATTTTTCCGAAAAAAACACATTTTCGATCGTTTTTCAATAACAATCTGCCATTGTATCGAAACAAAGTCGTGTTTTTGTGAAATCGTGAAATGGTCGTTTGTCGTCGTTGATTCACACGATTTCGATTTCACAGTGTCAAAAACGCTGTTTTGACAAAAATGACCGAATTTTATGGAAAAAACAGACTTTTGACACATTTACTACGACAAATCATCATCGGCATCAGACTTACCGTTGAATTTCAGTAAAATCGTAACATGGTCGTTTGTCGACGTTGATTCTCATAGTTTCGCTTTCAGACGGTCAAAAACGCTGATTTGACGAAAACGTCAAATTTTTCCGAAAAAAAAAAAACACATTTTCGATCGTTTTCCAATAACAATCTACCATTGAATCCGAAACAAACTCGTTTTTTTCCAAAATCGTGAAATGGTCGTTTGTCGTCTTTGATTCTCACGATTTCGATTTCACAGTGTCAAAAACGCTGTTTTGACAAAAATGTCCGAATTTTATGAAAAAACAGACTTTTGACGCATTCACAACGACAAATCATCATGGGCATCGAACTTGCAGTTGTATTTCACCAAAATTGTAAAATGGTCGTTTGTCGCCGTTGATTCTCACAGTTTCGCTTTCAGACGGTCAAAAGCGCTGATTTGAGGAAAACGTCATATTTTTCAGTTTCGCTTTCAGACGGTCAAAAACGCTGATTTGATGAAAACGTCAAATTTTTCCGAAAAAAACACATTTTCGATCGTTTTCCAATAACAATCTACCATTGATTCCGAAACAAACTCGTTTTTTTGCGAAATCGTGAAATGGTCGTTTGTCGTCTTTGATTCTCACGATTTCGATTTCACAGTGTCAAAAACGCTGTTTTGACAAAAATTTCCGAATTTTATGAAAAAACAGACTTTTGACGCATTTACAACGACAAATCATCATCGGCATCAGACTTACCGTTGAATTTCAGTAAAATCGTAACATGGTCGTTTGTCGACGTTGATTCTCATAGTTTCGCTTTCAGACGGTTAAAAACGCTGAATTGACGAAAACGTCATATTTTTCCGAAAAAAACACTTTTTCGATCGTTTCTCAATGACAATCTACCATTGAATCCGAAACAAACTCGTTTTTTTGCGAAATCGTGAAATGGTCGTTTGTCGTCTTAGATTCTCACGTTTCGATTTCACAGTGTCAAAAACGCTGTTTTGACAAAAATGTCCGAATTTTATGAAAAAACAGACTTTTGACGCATTTACAACGACAAATCATCATTGGCATCAGACTTACTGTTGAATTTCAGTAAAATCGTAAAATGGTCGTTTGTCGACGTTGATTCTCATAGTTTCGCTTTCAGACGGTCAAAAACGCTGATTTGACGAAAACGTCAAATTTTTCCGAAAAAAAAAAAACACATTTTCGATCGTTTTCCAATAACAATCTGCCATTGTATCGAAACAAAGTCGTGTTTTTGTGAAATCGTGAAATGGTCGTTTGTCGTCGTTGATTCACACGATTTCGATTTCACAGTGTCAAAAACGCTGTTTTGACAAAAATGTCCGAATTTTATGAAAAAACAGACTTTTGACGCATTTACAACGACAAATCATCATGGGCATCGAACTTGCAGTTGTATTTCACCAAAATTGTAAAATTGTCGTTTGTCGCCGTTGATTCTCACAGTTTCGCTTTCAGACGGTCAAAAGCGCTGATTTGAGGAAAACGTCATATTTTTCAGTTTCGCTTTCAGAGGTCAAAAACGCTGATTTGACGAAAACGTCAAATTTTTCCGAAAAAAACACATTTTCGATCGTTTTCCAATAACAATCTACCATTGATTCCGAAACAAACTCGTTTTTTTGCGAAATCGTGAAATGGTCGTTTCTCGTCTTAGATTCTCACGATTTCGATTTCACAGTGTCAAAAACGCTGTTTTGACAAAAATGTCCGAATTTTATGAAAAAACAGACTTTTGACGCATTTACAACGACAAATCATCATCGGCATCAGACTTACAGTTGAATTTCAGTAAAATCGTAAAATGGTCGTTTGTCGACGTTGATTCTCATAGTTTCGCTTTCAGACGGTCAAAAGCGCTGAATTGACGAAAACGTCATATTTTTCAGTTTCGCTTTCAGACGGTCAAAAACGCTGATTTGATGAAAACGTCAAATTTTTCCGAAAAAAACACATTTTCGATCGTTTTCCAATAACAATCTACCATTGATTCCGAAACAAACTCGTTTTTTTGCGAAATCGTGAAATGGTCGTTTGTCGTCTTTGATTCTCACGATTTCGATTTCACAGTGTCAAAAACGCTGTTTTGACAAAAATTTCCGAATTTTATGAAAAAACAGACTTTTGACGCATTTACAACGACAAATCATCATCGGCATCAGACTTACCGTTGAATTTCAGTAAAATCGTAACATGGTCGTTTGTCGACGTTGATTCTCATAGTTTCGCTTTCAGACGGTTAAAAACGCTGAATTGACGAAAACGTCATATTTTTCCGAAAAAAACACTTTTTCGATCGTTTCTCAATGACAATCTACCATTGAATCCGAAACAAACTCGTTTTTTTGCGAAATCGTGAAATGGTCGTTTGTCGTCTTAGATTCTCACGTTTCGATTTCACAGTGTCAAAAACGCTGTTTTGACAAAAATGTCCGAATTTTATGAAAAAACAGACTTTTGACGCATTTACAACGACAAATCATCATTGGCATCAGACTTACTGTTGAATTTCAGTAAAATCGTAAAATGGTCGTTTGTCGACGTTGATTCTCATAGTTTCGCTTTCAGACGGTCAAAAACGCTGATTTGACGCAAACGTCAAATTTTTCCGAAAAAAAAAAAACACATTTTCGATCGTTTTCCAATAACAATCTACCATTGATTCCGAAACAAACTCGTTTTTTTGCGAAATCGTGAAATGGTCGTTTCTCGTCTTAGATTCTCACGATTTCGATTTCACAGTGTCAAAAACGCTGTTTTGACAAAAATGTCCGAATTTTATGAAAAAACAGACTTTTGACGCATTTACAGCGACAAATCATCATCGGCATCAGACTTACAGTTGAATTTCAGTAAAATCGTAAAATGGTCGTTTGTCGACGTTGATTCTCATAGTTTCGCTTTCAGACGGTCAAAAACGCTGAATTGACGAAAACGTCATATTTTTCCGAAAAAAACACATTTTCGATCGTTTTTCAATAACAATCTGCCATTGTATCGAAACAAAGTCGTGTTTTTGTGAAATCGTGAAATGGTCGTTTGTCGTCGTTGATTCACACGATTTCGATTTCACAGTGTCAAAAACGCTGTTTTGACAAAAATTTCCGAATTTTATGAAAAAACAGACTTTTGACGCATTTACAACGACAAATCATCATCGGCATCAGACTTACAGTTGAATTTCAGTAAAATCGTAAAATGGTCGTTTGTCGACGTTGATTCTCATAGTTTCGCTTTCAGACGGTCAAAAACGCTGAATTGACGAAAACGTCATATTTTTCCGAAAAAAACACATTTTCGATCGCTTTTCAATAACAATCTGCCATTGTATCGAAACAAAGTCGTGTTTTTGTGTAATCGTGAAATGGTCGTTTGTCGTCGTTGATTCACACGATTTCGATTTCACAGTGTCAAAAACGCTGTTTTGACAAAAATGACCGAATTTTATGGAAAAAACAGACTTTTGACACATTTACAACGACAAATCATTATCGGCATCAGACTTACCGTTGAATTTCAGTAAAATCGTAACATGGTCGTTTGTCGACGTTGATTCTCATAGTTTCGCTTTCAGACGGTCAAAAACGCTGATTTGACGAAAACGTCAAATTTTTCCGAAAAAAAAACACATTTTCGTTCGTTTTCCAATAACAATCTACCATTGAATCCGAAACATACCGATTTTTTTGCAAAATCGTGAAATGGTCGTTTGTCGTCGTTGATTCTCACGATTTCGATTTCACAGTGTCAAAAACGCTGTTTTGACAAAAATGTCCGAATTTTATGAAAAAACAGACTTTTGACGCATTTACAAGGACGAATCATCATGGGCATCGAACTTGCAGTTGTATTTCACCAAAATTGTGAAATGGTCGTTTGTCGCCGTTGATTCTCACAGTTTCGCTTTCAGACGGTCAAAAGCGCTGATTCGAGGAAAACGTCATATTTTTCAGTTTCGCTTTCAGACGGTCAAAAACGCTGAATTGACGAAAACGTCATATTTTTCCGAAAAAAAAAACACATTTTCGATCGTTTTTCAATAACAATCTGCCATTGTATCGAAACAAAGTCGTGTTTTTGTGAAATCGTGAAATGGTCGTTTGTCGTCGTTGATTCACACGATTTCGATTTCACAGTGTCAAAAACGCTGTTTTGACAAAAATGACCGAATTTTATGGAAAAAACAGACTTTTGACACATTTACAACGACAAATCATCATCGGCATCAGACTTACCGTTGAATTTCAGTAAAATCGTAACATGGTCGTTTGTCGACGTTGATTCTCATAGTTTCGCTTTCAGACGGTCAAAAACGCTGATTTGACGAAAACGTCAAATTTTTCCGAAAAAAAAAACACATTTTCGTTCGTTTTCCAATAACAATCTACCATTGAATCCGAAACAAACTGATTTTTTTGCAAAATCGTGAAATGGTCGTTTGTCGTCGTTGATGCTCACGATTTCGATTTCACAGTGTCAAAAACGCTGTTTTGAAAAAAATGTCCGAATTTTATGAAAAAACAGACTTTTGACGCATTTACAACGACAAATCATCATCGGCATCAGACTTACCGTTGAATTTCAGTAAAATCGTAACATGGTCGTTTGTCGACGTTGATTCTCATAGTTTCGCTTTCAGACGGTCAAAAACGCTGAATTGACGAAAACGTCATATTTTTCCGAAAAAAACACATTTTCGATCGTTTTTCAATAACAATCTGCCATTGTATCGAAACAAAGTCATGTTTTTGTGAAATCGTGAAATGGTCGTTTGTCGTCGTTGATTCACACGATTTCGATTTCACAGTGTCAAAAACGCTGTTTTGACAAAAATGACCGAATTTTATGGAAAAAACACTTTTGACGCATTTACAACGACAAAATATCATGGGCATCGAACTTGCAGTTGTATTTCACAAAAATCGTGAAATGGTCCTTTGTCGTCGTTGATTCTCACATTTTCGTTTTCAGACGGTCAAAAACGCTGATTTGGCGAAAATGTCATATTTTTCCGAAAAAACACATTTTCGATCGGTTCTCAATGACAATCTGCCATTGTATCGGAAACAAAGTCGTTTTTTGCGAAATCGTGAAATGGTCATTTGTCGTCGTTTATTCACACGATTTCGATTTCACAGTGTCAAAAACGCTGTTTTGACAAAAATTTCCAAATTTTATGAAAAAACTGACTTTTGACGCATTTACAACGACAAATCATCATGGGCATCGAACTTGCAGTTGTATTTCACCGAAATTGTGAAATGATCGTTTGTCGCCGTTGATTCTCACAGTTTGGCTTTCAGACGGTCAAAAGCGCTGATTTGAGGAAAACGTCATATTTTTCCGAAAAAAACACATTTTCAATCGTTTTTCAATAACAATCTGCCATTGCATCGGAAACAAAATCGTGTTTTTGTGAAATCGTGAAATGGTCGTTTGTCGTCGTTGAGTCTAACGATTTCGATTTTAGAGGGTCAAGAAGGCTGTTTTGACAAAAATGTCCGAAATTTATGAAAAAACAGACTTTTGACGCATTCCGAACAACAAATCATCATCGGCATCAGACTTACCGTTAAATTTCATTAAAATCGTAAAATGGTCGTTTGTCGACGTTGATTCTCATAGTTTCGCTTTCAGACGGTCAAAAACGCTGAATTGACGAAAACGTCATATTTTTCCGAAAAAAAAAAACACATTTTCGATCGTTTTTCAATAACAATCGGCCATTGTATCGAAACAAAGTCGGGTTTTTGTGAAATCGTGAAATGGTCGTTTGCCGTCGTTGATTTACACGATTTCGATTTCACAATGTCAAAAACGCTGTTTTGACAAAAATTTCCGAATTTTATGAAAAAACTGACTTTTGACGCACTTACAACGACAAATCATCATGGGCATCGAACTTGCTGTTGTATTTCACAAAAATCGTGAAATGGTCCTTTGTCGTCGTTGATTCTCACATTTTCGTTTTCAGACGGTCAAAAACGCTAATTTGACGAAAACGTCATATTTTTCCGAAAAAAACACATTTTCGATCGGTTCTCAATGACAATCTGCCATTGTATCGGAAACAAAGTCGTTTTTTTGCAAAATCGTTAAATGGTCGTTTGTCGTCGTTGAGTCTAACGTTTTCGATTTCACTGTGTCAAAAATGCTGTTTTGACAAAAATGACCGAATTTTAGGGAAAAAACACTTTTGACGCATTTACAACGATAAAATATCATGGGCATCGAACTTGCAGTTGTATTTCACAAAAATCGTGAAATGGTCCTTTGTCGTGGTTGATTCTCACATTTTCGTTTTCAGACGGTCAAAAACGCTGATTTGACGAAAACGTCAAATTTTTCCGAAAAAAAAAACACATTTTCGTTCGTTTTCCAATAACAATCTACCATTGAATCCGAAACAAACTGATTTTTTTGCAAAATCGTGAAATGGTCGTTTGTCGTCGTTGATTCTCACGATTTCGATTTCACAGTGTCAAAAACGCTGTTTTGAAAAAAATGTCCGAATTTTATGAAAAAACAGACTTTTGACGCATTTACAACGACAAATCATCATCGGCATCAGACTTACCGTTGAATTTCAGTAAAATCGTAACATGGTCGTTTGTCGACGTTGATTCTCATAGTTTCGCTTTCAGACGGTCAAAAACGCTGAATTGACGAAAACGTCATATTTTTCCGAAAAAAACACATTTTCGATCGTTTTTCAATAACAATCTGCCATTGTATCGAAACAAAGTCGTGTTTTTGTGAAATCGTGAAATGGTCGTTTGTCGTCGTTGATTCACACGATTTCGATTTCACAGTGTCAAAAACGCTGTTTTGACAAAAATGACCGAATTTTATGGAAAAAACACTTTTGACGCATTTACAACGACAAAATATCATGGGCATCGAACTTGCAGTTGTATTTCACAAAAATCGTGAAATGGTCCTTTGTCGTCGTTGATTCTCACATTTTCGTTTTCAGACGGTCAAAAACGCTGATTTGGCGAAAATGTCATATTTTTCCGAAAAAACACATTTTCGATCGGTTCTCAATGACAATCTGCCATTGTATCGGAAACAAAGTCGTTTTTTGCGAAATCGTGAAATGGTCATTTGTCGTCGTTTATTCACACGATTTCGATTTCACAGTGTCAAAAACGCTGTTTTGACAAAAATTTCCAAATTTTATGAAAAAACTGACTTTTGACGCATTTACAACGACAAATCATCATGGGCATCGAACTTGCAGTTGTATTTCACCGAAATTGTGAAATGATCGTTTGTCGCCGTTGATTCTCACAGTTTGGCTTTCAGACGGTCAAAAGCGCTGATTTGAGGAAAACGTCATATTTTTCCGAAAAAAACACATTTTCAATCGTTTTTCAATAACAATCTGCCATTGCATCGGAAACAAAATCGTGTTTTTGTGAAATCGTGAAATGGTCGTTTGTCGTCGTTGAGTCTAACGATTTCGATTTTAGAGGGTCAAGAAGGCTGTTTTGACAAAAATGTCCGAAATTTATGAAAAAACAGACTTTTGACGCATTCCGAACAACAAATCATCATCGGCATCAGACTTACCGTTAAATTTCATTAAAATCGTAAAATGGTCGTTTGTCGACGTTGATTCTCATAGTTTCGCTTTCAGACGGTCAAAAACGCTGAATTGACGAAAACGTCATATTTTTCCGAAAAAAAAAAACACATTTTCGATCGTTTTTCAATAACAATCGGCCATTGTATCGAAACAAAGTCGGGTTTTTGTGAAATCGTGAAATGGTCGTTTGCCGTCGTTGATTTACACGATTTCGATTTCACAATGTCAAAAACGCTGTTTTGACAAAAATTTCCGAATTTTATGAAAAAACTGACTTTTGACGCACTTACAACGACAAATCATCATGGGCATCGAACTTGCTGTTGTATTTCACAAAAATCGTGAAATGGTCCTTTGTCGTCGTTGATTCTCACATTTTCGTTTTCAGACGGTCAAAAACGCTAATTTGACGAAAACGTCATATTTTTCCGAAAAAAACACATTTTCGATCGGTTCTCAATGACAATCTGCCATTGTATCGGAAACAAAGTCGTTTTTTTGCAAAATCGTTAAATGGTCGTTTGTCGTCGTTGAGTCTAACGTTTTCGATTTCACTGTGTCAAAAATGCTGTTTTGACAAAAATGACCGAATTTTATGGAAAAAACACTTTTGACGCATTTACAACGATAAAATATCATGGGCATCGAACTTGCAGTTGTATTTCACAAAAATCGTGAAATGGTCCTTTGTCGTGGTTGATTCTCACATTTTCGTTTTCAGACTGTCAAAAACGCTGATTTGACGAAAACGTCATATTTTTCCGAAAAAAACACATTTTTGATCGGTTTTTTTTTTTTTTTTTTTTTCCCACCTCCACCCCCGCCGTACCTTGATTTTATTATACCGGCGGTCAAATTTTCTTATCATTTCGTAACATGTGTACGTTCGTTAATACGTCATGTGAAGACGCATGACTCACGTTTCCATCTGTTTTCACATTCCTTTCCGGGTATTTAAATTACATTGTTCTGTTGATTAGTTCTCATTACTGTTACATTCCAATTATTCCTTTTCCAATTTGTTATCTCATTTCCCCAGGCTAAATCCTTCTCTTTCGATTCTTCTTCTCCATTATCGCTCTGGCGTAAATTCCGAAAATCTTAAAAGCTTGTTCATTTATAATGAAGTTCTCCTTGCTCAGGACTGAAATACCTCGTTTTTTCAGCTTTTCAATCGTGTCGACGCGTTCAATATCGTATTCAGGACAGTGGAAGAGCATGTGTTCCGGCGTTTCACGTTCTCCGCATCTGCAATTTTCGTTCAATATTAAGTTTAGATCCTTCAGTTTGCTATTGAACGCTCCGTGCCCTGTTAGGTACTGCGTCACGTAAAAGTTGGGGATCACCCACTCTAATTTAAGTCGCTTCTGAACGGTTTTAAAGTATTCGAAAGTCATCCGTCCTTTGGTACTGTGCGTCCAATTATCCTGCCACATTTCCACAAACAGTTTGTCAACACGTTCGTACACCTCCTTGACTTTTAACCCCTCGACGGTTTCACTTTCGTCCGACCATACGACTGAGAATTCTTCCACAGTGAAGTCTATTTTCCTTCTGATTTTGAAATATATCGCTTTCTTTGCAATCTCGAATTCGATGGGCAGTTCGCCGGCTACAACTGGTAAACAGTCTGTCGATGCTGTTCTGTACGCTTTAGTCAATCTGATCAACGCTAGGCGCTGCGAGCTCGCTAATGCTTTTCGCATTGTTTTGGTTATTTTATCCGACCATCCGTTCGCGGCGTAGGTCATGATTGGTACATAAACACCTGTATAAATTGTTTTCATCGCCTTGTGGCCCAAACCCCATTTGTTCTTCGCAACGCGTCCTATGTTACCGAAAATTTTCTTCGTTCTTTCACATATGCTCTTGATGTGAGAGTTTATTTTGAGTCCGCTGTCGAATTCCACTCCCAGATACTTAACTTTATTAACTACGCTTAAAGGCTCATTTTCAATATTTAAGTTTATATTTCCTACTGAACGCTTGATGTTGCCCTTCAGCCACATCATCGTTGGTTTTTGTGCTGACAGTGTCAGTTTGTTCTTCTCGCACCATTTTAAAACTTTCAAGATTGCCGCACGTGCACGCAG
Source organism: Cryptus viduatorius (assembly GCA_964006125.1). NCBI lineage: Eukaryota > Metazoa > Arthropoda > Insecta > Hymenoptera > Ichneumonidae > Cryptus > Cryptus viduatorius. The sequence goes on along the minus strand of OZ023224.1, from coordinate 15,925,539 downwards.
TTCAATTTCCATGTGATTGTTCCCGTATATAATCAACACTTGGTCGTCTGCATAGGCTATTGTATCTACATTCGCCATTCCATCGAAGGATTTTAGATTCTGGTCGAAGATTAGATTCCACATGAATGGACTCAGAATAGATCCTTGCGGACAGCCTTTCGTAATTTGTTTCGTCACGGATTTCTCGCCTTCTTGAATCATTGCAGTTCTCGACGTTAAGTAGTCTTGTATCAATTTGTACAGGTTTTTCGGGCAGCCCCGTATTTTCAATTCGTGAAGGACACTTGGCCACCACACGTTATCGAATGCCCCTGCTACATCGATGAATATTCCAAGTGCTAACCCTTTTTTAGTGTTCGTGACTTTATATCTGAGGGTTGTGATAGCGTCCTCTGTACTCATACTAGGTTTGAAGCCAAACTGTTTGTCACTTCCGTAGTTTTCTTGTAGCGGTTGCAGTCTTTTTAGTATCAGTCGTTCTAGGATTTTGCCTAGGATCGGGAGCAGACTTATGGGTCGATACGATTTTGGGTCTGACGGGTCGCGTCCTGCACCTTTCGAAATAAGGATAATCTTCGCTTTCTTCCATTGATCTGGGAACAGCCCCCATTCAAGACAGCAGTTAAAGACGTTTTCGAGAGCGGTACCGATTATTAGCCATGATCTTTTCACGGCAAGAGTTTCAATATTGTCGGGCCCCGGAGCCTTGTTATTTTTCATTTGCTTAATCGCCATTTGAATGTCATCATTACTGAAGTTTGGGCAATTTACTGTTACGTCCTGGGTTCGACGCCCAGTTTGAAATTTGTACCTTTAGCTAAACTTTTATTCAGAACGTTTTATAAAAAAGATTATGAAATTCTTTATTCAAGAAATTCATAATTATTTGATTTAGTAATTTTCATAACCGAATAAACACATAAACAGTCAAATACCTTTATCAGAAACCGCTATATAATAAAAAGAGTCTCAACGCCAATATTAAAATTCGAATAACAACTAAAGTATTTGACATGAACAAAATCTGATTGGTGCATTAGATTCAGCGTTTCATTTAGGAGTTTAAAAGTCTTAGGACTAAATTTGCTCTAGAACTCATGGTTTCCGAGATATTTCATGTGTTCTATTGGATTGTAGTTTTATTTTCATATCATCGAAAACGCATACAACGTTATCAATACAACAATTATATACAAACATTATGGTTTTAAATAAAAAAATTATATCGTTGATTAATTAATAATAATAATAATAATTATTATTATTATTATTATTGTCAGTAATTTAAACATTTAAATAATTATATTCTAAACAATTACACAACACTTAAATACCAATAGTGCAACGTACATTAATTGACTATATATATGTATTGCGTAGTTAATTATTAACTAGCAATAAATCACGAAAACACGATAACAATAAATATCGGATTGCAATTGCGAGTGTGGGACCGGATGAGGCCCAGACATGCCGTCAGCAAAATTATAATCTCGCTTCTCGAGAACTCCGTTGCACACGTGCAAATCCGCTGACGCTGCACTCCGATCGTGGGATGCTGCGTCAGCATACGGCTCCACGCGCGGGTACCCCCACCATCGGCCGGCGTACCTCTACGACATAGAGCGGTCGCCCCACTATCGGCGGCATACGGGTACCCCCTCCACGCGCTTCACGTTGTGAAGAGTTCCTTCAGAGCTCCTCAGTCCAGATTCTTCGGTCAAACTATTAACATCCTCTCCCGAGTCTGGCTCCGTGCCACGACGACATGTACGCGCACGTTAAATTTAAATATTCTAAACATTTAGACATTTTAGTCTAGTCTCTGCGTTCAAACTATGAACACCTCTCCCCGAGTCTACCTCCGTGCGAAGACATGTACGCGCACGTAAAATATTTATTTAATTTTCTATTCTATCCGTTATTCGTTTACCGCGATCTTAGCGACGCAAAAGTGTAACAATTATTTTGTTTTATGGAGTTCTTCGATACCTGACTGTGATCAGGCGGTATAATGATACCGATATAAGATATTGATCTCCAAAGTCAACTACAATTTATTATAACAAATTATAAAACAATGTAAATCAGACATTTCTTGAATATACAACTATTACAAATTTAACAAATTGGGAACAAATATGAACTCGAATATTATGAAACTCAGTGTAGATAACAGTGTTATGTAACTCAGTGTAGTTATACAGTAATCAACAACAACCATCAGTGTTTTAATCATTAAATAGTGATAGTTCAATCGAATTTCGAACCGTGTGTTTATTTACGAGAAACCAACATATAAAATATTCTTATGTATAACCCGCTACGCCTGAAATTATTAGTGAAATAAAATTAATCATACATTAATTAATCAATACATCTGTTCATCAATCACCGGGCACAGCTCCTATCCCTGACTGGCGCATTCCAGCCTCAACAATGGAGCTACAAATACGTTCAGTTCGCGTCGCTACGTCAATTCAATCAAATCTCAAATAAATTCCGAGTAATTAACAATCGGCGACGTAACATTACCGTGACGGGTGGAACTTCTGATTCTATTCTCATGGCGTTTTGGATCTCCGATTCGTTTTCCCGTACATCATCTGGGATAACCTTGGCCAAGACTGCTTTAGCCGCTGATTTCCAGTCGATCACATATCTATCAGTCGTTCGAATCGAACATAGAGCTTCGTGCGTATTTATTTTGTTTCTCAGAAGCTTGTAAACAGTACCCCAGGGGTTTGAATTGCCTTCTCGTTCAACGAATTCTCGCCAGCTGCTGATTTTTGCTACATCGACGGCTTTTCGGTATTGTTGCTTCCTTTCTCTGTATTCTAGTCTTGATCTTTCTTTGAGGTCGTGATTTCGACAAGATTGGTACGCTCTGCGACTTCTGTACGTTTGTTTTTTCAAAACCGTAAGTTCCGGTGTCCACCACGGCGCTGTCTTTGCTCTTCGAGGTTGTTTTCTCGGTATGGAACGCTTGGATGCATTACTGATGACTTTTTCAATCGTTCTAATGAGTTCAAGAGTTTCATCCCTTGTTGTCGGTTTCATATTGCTTTCGTCGCTCCATAGTTTCCTTAAAATATCGTCAAACATTTCCCAATTCGCACGAGTTACAGCGTAGCGCCACGGTTTATTACGTTCTGTTTGAGTATCCGTTTGCTTCAGCCAATCACAGGTCATTAAAATTACGCGGTGATCGCTCGATGTCCAGTTTCGTTGGACTGACCATTTTTCGATGGCGTTTACGTAGTTTAAGGTTTCTAAAGTTATGTCAATGTTCGATTTGCCACATGCGGACGCGTACGTATAGGATTCATTCGGTTCATTGATTACGATTAGGTTATGTTCCGCAAGAAATAATTCAACCTTTCTACCACGGTTGTCAACTTTACCACTATTCCACATGTGAGACTTAGCATTGCTATCAATTCCTATAACAATCTTCTTCGCACGGAGTTGTCTGAGTACCATGTCTAGGTGCTGGAGGTGTCCGTCGATATTTTCAGAAAATCGAAAATATGCGCTGATGAAGTATACTGACTGACTGCGTGTGCTTATTTCAGCACAGACGCAGTAGGCATTACTAAGATGCTTCAGATGCAGAATCGTGAAATTTCTGGACGTGACAGCTATTGCGGCCCATGGCTTTTCATCGAAATTATTTGCAGTCATAACAGATGTATTAATGTCAAACCCAGCAACGCGACCGTTATATGAGTACGGTTCTTGTAGAAGTAACAAATCAATCGATTTCTCAGTGATTTTATTAAGCAGCTCCGATGTAACATGTCTTGATCCATTCATATTTAGCTGAACGATGCGGAAGTCATTACAGGCCATAATCAATCTTGTTAACTAACTTTTCTAAAGCAAATTTGTATGCGGGGCAGCTTTTATCTAGAACGGAGTGTCCCATAGGTTTTTTAAACCGTTTACACGTGGCGCATTTCGCAGGTTCAGATTTTTTCTGGCAGTCTGTTGTCCTGTGCCCGTCTTCGGCACAATGTCCGCAGGACGGTTTCTCTTGCCGACAGAACTTCGCAATGTGACCATAAACCTGGCACTGATAACACCGGCTCAGCCCGATGAAATCCTGAATCCGGCAGAATTGCCACTCGATATAAATGCGACCAATTCTTCGAATTTTATTCCGGAGTTCAGGGCTAACTTCGGCAACCCAGTTTGTCAGATCGTCCCTTCGTTTTCCAACGCGGAACAGAAGCTTGAGTGCGGTATTAAACTGAGATTTCTCCATTCCTTCGACGAGGTCAGGATTCTGTTCGAAGATTGCATCTTTCACTTCATTTTCGTTAAGAGAGTTCTGCGCGTCATAGATAAGAATCCGAGGTTCTTTTTTCCCGATTCGTTCCATCTTGAAACCCCGTTCCTTTAGGTCCGAGTTTGTTGCAATTTTTGCTAGGTCGTACTTGGATTCAGTTTCGATTAATATGCCATTATCCCTAATTTTCCGGAGATTTTTCACATGGATTTTGCTCACTTTAGGGTCAATCGTCTTCATTATCTCCGTTTTCGTATCATCGCTTGATTTGCAGTTCATGTTTTCGCTTGGTCGTATGACAACTAAGTGCGGAGTGCCTTTAATGGGCCTGTTAATTTTGCTGAGCGCCGGAAATTTCTGATTAGAGGTGCGCATTTTGTCTGCGTATGATGAACCTTGAGCACTGGCCACTGGCATGTTGGTCCGTTCTTCGAGTCGACCAAGTAGCCTACTGTTTTCCGTCGAAATTTTTCTGACGATCTCAGTCAAGCATGTTCTTCAGGATATACCTCGCTTGATCTTGAGTGACTCCTGATGCTATATCGAGACAGTAATCTGTTAGTTCCTCTTTGATACTGACAGCCTGACGGGTGAGGTCATCTGTAGTGAGAGCCGGGTAAATTCCAGTGAAATCCTGAGCTTTTCGTTTCAGGCGCTTTCGTGAGTCGATCGACGCTAACGACCTGGTATCGCCACTTTCTACACTTTGGAGGCTAGGTAGATTTTGCTCACACTCCATGTCTGACTCTTCGTCGGTGAAGCCGAGCGACAATTGCTTTGACTTAGGCAGCGTGTCACTAGCCGCGGCTATTCTTGATGACGTACTTGCGTATTGCTTGCTTTGTTGTGCTGGTATTTCTTTCTGTTGGTGTTTGTTGGTTTGTTTAGTTTTATTTGATTTATCCATTTTTTATCCCACGAGAGAGGTCGGAAATAAAGTACACAGAGTCCCACAGAGCCGCCTTGCGGAACCCGAGCAATTAATTACAACTGTGAGGTCGCCAACCGCCACAGAGGTCACGTTCGAGACAGGGTGTTAACCCTCCCTGCCAACGTCCATCGCCACGTAGATACAGCTTAGCCTAGGGTTAACTCGGGTCTGCGGGTTCGTCAAGCCCGTCCCCTTTCGGGGGTCCCTGCGGGGATTTTCGATCGGTTCTCAATGACAATCTGCCATTGTATCGGAAACAAAGTCGTTTTTTTGCGAAATCGTGAAATGGTCGTTTGTCGTCGTTGATTCTGACGATTTCGATTTCACAGTGTCAAAAACGCTGTTTTGACAAAAATGACAGAATTTTATGGAAAAAACAGACTTTTGACGCATTTACAACGACAAATCATCATCGGCATCAGACTTACCGTTGAATTTCAGTAAAATCGTAAAATGGTCGTTTGTCGACGTTGATTCTCATAGTTTCGCTTTCAGACGGTCAAAAACGCTGAATTGACGAAAACGTCATATTTTTCCGAAAAAAACACATTTTCGATCGTTTTTCAATAACAATCTGCCATTGTATCGAAACAAAGTCGTGTTTTTGTGAAATCGTGAAATGGTCGTTTGTCGTCGTTGATTCACACGATTTCGATTTCACAGTGTCAAAAACGCTGTTTTGACAAAAATGACCGAATTTTATGGAAAAAACAGACTTTTGACACTGTTACGTCCAAAATGCCGAAGTTTTGCCTCAACAATTTGTTGGTAACTGTTGCACCTTTTAAATCGTCTCGCGCTGGTCAGAACGATAATAAATCGATCTATACCACACCTGGAGTCGATTCTGGGTGTCAACGTACGCTCTTTTTTAAGCCTAACCTTGCGGAAAATTGCTTGGGATAGAGCCCTAGGAATGCTTGTCGTTACGAAGGTCTAGAGGTATCTATATCTGTGTTTAAAATCCCTTAACTAACAGCCAAAGATTTATGATCCTTGAGACTACCTGAGTAGTCCGAGTACCCGAGGGCGTCTCTTTAAACTGAACTGGTAGGAGATTGACAAAGGAAATTATTAAATGGTCATGCAGAAAATCACAGAGGGAAAAAATAAAGATGTACTTACGATTGCTAATGGAGAGCAGCGAACGGCGGTGATTTCGTGGTTTCTTTTGTTGATTGTGCTGATCGGTGATCGCGTGTGAATGATTTAAACACGAATAACTGTTTTTAATATTTCACCACCTTTTAATGATTAAAGAATAAACAAATGGTTCTCAATAATACACGTAAGAATTGTTTACAAACGTCGGAATGAAATAATAATTCGAGGAAGGTGACAAATTTATCGCTGTCCAGCCGAGAATAGTATTCCGGTGAACAGAGGATCGATGAGAAATATAAGTTTTACAAAACTCGAGAAACCGATGTTTGATAAAAGTCGAAAAAATGTCGTCGGGTCGAAATTTTGACAGCAAAACGCTCTGTCCGCTGGTTCAACTGACTCTCCCTGAGTGGGCGTTTTTGGTGGGTTATATACCCTTTTTTTCGTATCCGAAGACAATGCTTTGTATTACATGTAAGAAATTTTCTAAACGTAGTGGGGATGTATTAGATGAGGTGGACGGATTTTAGGGCGGGATTTTGATCGTATGATCGTACATTGATTTTTAGGCACTCACTATAATAATAGGCAAAGAGTGCCTATTAAAATGACCATCCGTTGCTCTTCGGAGTCTGTCGAAGGGGTTACTCCGCAGCGCATACTCCAAAAATTTTTATTTTTCACCATTTGCTTCGGTGTATCTCCAACATCATGCGTAGTTACTTTGAAGTGACTGCGATGAATAGAAATATTTTTTTTAGCCTGCGGTGCAATGAAAACAACTTTTTGGCTGAATTTTTCTTCTCGGACGTCCGTATCACACTGTAACTTTAGATGGTGCGAACCAATTTTGTTCTCCTTCGCAGGGTTTTTTTTATTACAGTATTTCCAGTATGCACATTACTTTTAAAACCAATCTAAGACCTTTAAGTATTTTTTCTAAAAAATTATTGGCCACAATTTGCATTTGCCTTCGGTCAAGTGTCCGTACGGTGCCATCATAATGAACTCTACGAACCAATTTTTTTCTTCTTCGCAGCATCATTTTGTTTTATCAAAAGCACTGCGCACAGCAAATTTAGAGACAATCCTACATCTCTAACTATTTATTCATCACAATTTTCCATAAAAAACTTATTTTCTCACATCTGATGTCCGTACGGTGCCCCAATTAAGAATCCTGGAAACCAATTCTGTTCTCTTTCGCAACAATATTTCATTGCATCGAAAGCACTATGCACAACAAATTTTGAGTCATTCTGACAAATATAATTTTAATTATAAAATAATTCAAAAACAGTGGTTATAACAAGATTTGCTTTAAAGGTTATGTTATTTAGATTTGCCAAAAATTCATTTTTCATCATGTTAAAAAAAAAAACTTCGGTTGTGAAAAATAAAACACGAAATATCATACACAGGTTCACAAATGTTTGCGTTTTTTATTTCGAAAATAATATATTATCACCGAAAATCATTCGCAATATTTTAGCATATTTTATTCACATTCGTAATAAAAATGATAAATTTCACGTATTCACTGAAAAAATTGGTAGTAAACTCACAAAAAAGATTCATCGAATATCCAAAATAATGACAATTTCCCAAATAGAACTAAAAAAATCGCGAGTATATATTTTTTCGTTTTATTCTATCTGTCAAACTTTGAAAGCAGATGACAATTTCGTAGCAGACGATACACAGATGCTCATACGTCGCGGCGCGCGTACTCTGTGGCCGGATGATTTTCAAACAAAAAAAAATCGACATCTCGTTTCAATCTTTGTTCCTATTTTACGTAAATATAAATGGATTCTACGCGGTATAGCGCAAATAAAAAGTATGCAATCATAAAAAAAAAGAATTTTCTATCCTTCGACCGTCGAAGATTCATCGCAGCCGAAATCTTTGTCAATTATGTTCACCCGATTTATTCATTTACTGTTAATAATAAAAACTGCAAATTCTTTTTCTGGCAACGTATTTTCTCCTCTTCAAAATAAGCCAAAATAAGAGTCGAAATCTTTTTTCGCTGCCGAGATATGATTTTTTTTAAGCAAAGACTAATTTTACGAATTTTCATCAAAAAATGAATCGTTTTTTCAAATTTCTCGAAATTGCCGTCTCTAATCCTTTCCTCTCAAAGAAATCGTATTTACAAACTGACTCTCTGCGTTATTGCGCAGATAAAAAGTGTGCTATGTTTAAAAATTTAATTTTTTACACTTCGACCGTCGGAGATTCATCACATTCGAAATCTTTGTCAATTTTGTTCGCTGGATTTATTCGTTTACACTTGATAAGAAAACTGCTAATGATTATTCTATCGACGTATTTCCAACGTTTTTTTTTTTTTATTTTTTCAAATTTTCGGCGAAATACGAATTTCTTTCATATGCTCACGTCTTGAAAAGTTTTTTTTCGCAAAAAAAAAACAATTGTACTCTTAAAGAACAATTATAAACAATTATTTATCAAGAAACTGAATAACACTGAATTTGTCGATTTTACGAGTTATTCCGTACTGAAAAACTTATCCTCGTTTGTGATTAAATAAAATTTTTTAAAATACGATATGATATGATGCTAAATTTGATATTTTTAAGCGACGATAAATATCAATAAAATTTCATTGAAAAACGAAAAAAAATATCGAATTTCTCAAACTTCTCGTCTCCAATACTTGTCTGTTCTACAGAGATAATAACGAGCTGATTCCATGTATTACGAAGAAGAAAAAAAATATATCTCAAATGGTAGAAATGAAATTTGTTATAAGAGGACTGTCAAAGAGCCTTCAAAGTCGAATTTTTCAAGAATTTCATCAATTTGTAAAAAAATATTTCGGAGCTATCCAAGATGACAAATTTTTGATTCGAGTAACGTACTACTTCCTCTTCAATACAAGACAGGAACCAAAAAGATATATTTTTTCGTTCTCGAGATTGCATTTTTTTGCAGCATCCATAAATATCGATAAAATTTCATTGAAAATCACAAAGAATAGCAAATTTCTTGAACTTTTCTTCTACAATGGTTTGGTTTCCTACAGATAAAATAACGAACTGATTCCATCAATTATGGGGAAGAAAAAAAACACTGAAGGGGAAGGATTTAAAGGGGATATTTGGCCTGAATGCTAAATGGTAATCGTATTGGTGTCGGTACATGTTTTGTGTGTTTGTTTTATATTCATTAAATCTGGTCATAAGTTTTAAGCCAATAAAACGACTTTACCAGACATGATTTGATTCGTTAAATTAATTTGATCAACTTCTACGTGGTGCAATTCGTTATATTTGTCTCGTGTCTCAATATTTGACAATTTATCGTCAAACAAAAAGGAAATATCCGTCGTGAATATTAATAATCAATTGGTACAAAAAAGAAATATTTTTATTCGACGAAGATTAAACACTATGAATTAATTTACGTAACTGATAAATGTTTTTCCCTCATACGTACTGTCGAAAAGAAACGCACGAATAAACATACTTCATTCGTAGCGCATAGCGCGATGTGTAAATACACTCGATACGGAGCGCGTAGCGCGACGTGCACCCCCGTGAGTGCCTTAAAAAATGTCCCGCAGGGACATTTTTCGGGGGGGTTTGGGGGGCGGAGCCCACCAACAAGAGCATCTGCGCCCGCAGGGCGCTGAGACGCTTGTTTCCGTTGGGAGGCCCATTCCTCACAGCGAGGCTAGAGTGGGGTGTACGTATGCGCCTAATCTGACCTGTCGTATGTCTCCAAGGTTTCGGGCGGTTACATTTCTCGGAATCGATTGTCCATCCGAGACCGTTGAGATCCTCGGTGGAGAGAGAATTTTACTTAGAGTCGTACACGAGATGTTTTGTAAATTAATACATGTTTTTTTCGATTCTCCCACTATTGTTTCGTAAGGTGTAGACTTTTACTACTTACATTAAACGTTTCGGTAATAAAATAGATACGTGTATGTTTATTCCATACTCAAGAAAGATTGGTAGCCTGAGTTGGAATATTAATAATTTCCTCTTGGTTTCGTGAAGCTTATTAGAAGTGACGTTTTTATAGTTGTATATTCCTTAATTATTCAAGTCGTGGTACAGGGGTACGTGGTTTCCGGCAGAATTCTGAAAGTTTTTCTACTATTTCTTTAGCGCGTGATTGTTGCTAGGGAGAGACTTCGCACCTTGATCCGCCTCTCCCCCTTTTTGACATCAGAAGTCTCTCGGAGACCCGTTGAGGCATTTTATCGTTATTGCCAAAGGAAGTATCGGTTGTAGTCTACGGTTAACATAGATCATCGATCGTACGTGCGTTTATTTGAGGCGGATGGACATAAGGCCCCGAGGTGACATAGGCGCGCGCCGCGGCGTGATTTTATGAATATGTAATGTGCTCGTGCCTTCGTAGTTCATGCTTTTCTCTAGTCATTGATTTCGCCAGTCACGCGGCATGTGTCACCTTGCCTCCCCCCCTTTGAATATAAATGAGATTAAAAACAGATCGTGGGAAATATTTTGTTCGGCATATTCGCCGATTTTCGTGCTTATTATCTTGTGTGTAATTACTCGTAATCAAGTAACAACGCATCATTCATTGAGGATATTCATTTCTTTAATTTCCTTGTATTTGTCTTTTCCCTCCCGTCACTTTGAGTGCCCTGAGAGCTGTCCTTTTAGTTCGTATTTCCTTTTTTAAAAGTAATTTGAGTAATTGAAACGACTAAAGGTGTCTTTCTACCCTCTGCAACGATCCGTATCTATTTCTTTTGCCCTTCTCTTTTCTAACTGTGGGTCCTTATTTAAACACAAGGCGGCTTCGGCAAGTTATCGTTAGAGTAGTGGCCGCCGCCCGAAACATTATTTCGGGGGTCTTGGGCCCCGCGGCCGGTGGACCTAAGTCCACTCGCCGATGACTCTCCTACTAGTGGTAAAGAAGCGAGTAGATCCTAGGTTACCATAGGCGGGCTTTTTTTTTTGTTTCTTTTGGTAAAACGCCGGAGCGCCAAACGGGGCAGAGATTGGACTTGCCACCGCCGGTGAATGCCTAGATCTGCTTCCACCAGGAGTCTATTAAATCGATTTGTCGAATTGCCCGCCTGTTTTATCTTGAGTCGTGTATGTTGTGTTTTTGTAGATACCGATAGCGGCCGAAAAGTAAAAAGCACTCTTTTGAGAATTATTTAATATTTCAAGACTTTACTTGATTCAAAGTTTCTTGTGAAGAAGGGAAAAGCAATGATTAGAAAGAAAAATAAAAGGGTCGTTACGCAGGACGTAACAACACATTTACAACGACAAATCATCATCGGCATCAGACTTACCGTTAAATTTCAGTAAAATCGTAAAATGGTCGTTTGTCGACGTTGATTCTCACAGTTTCGCTTTCAGACGGTCAAAAGCGCTGATTTGACGAAAACGTCATATTTTTCCGAAAAAACACATTTTCGAGCGGTTCTCAATGACAATCTGCCATTGTATCTGAAACAAAGTCGTTTTTTTGCAAAATCGTGAAATGGTCGTTTGTCGTCGTTGAGTCTAACGATTTCGATTTCAGAGGGTCAAAAAGGCTGATTTGACAAAAATGTCCGAAATTTATGAAAAAACAGACTTTTGACGCATTCCGAACAACAAATCATCATCGGCATCAGACTTACCGTTAAATTTCATTAAAATCGTAAAATGGTCGTTTGTCGTCGTTGATTCTCACATTTTCGTTTTCAGACGGTCAAAAACGCTGATTTGACGAAAATGTCATATTTTTCCGAAAAAACACATTTTCGATCGGTTCTCAATGACAATCTGCCATTGTATCGGAAACAAAGTCGTTTTTTTGCGAAATCGTGAAATGGTCATTTGTCGTCGTTGATTCTGACGATTTCGAATTCAGATTGTCAAAAACGTCGATTTGACGAAAATGCCCGAATTTTATGAAAAAACAGACTTTTGACGCATTTACAACGACAAATCATCATGGGCATCGAACTTGCAGTTGTATTTCACCGAAATTGTGAAATGATCGTTTGTCGCCGTTGATTCTCACAGTTTCGCTTTCAGACGGTCAAAAACGCTGATTTGACGAAAATGTCATATTGTTCCGAAAAAACACATTTTCGATCGGTTCTCAATGACAATCTGCCATTGTATCGGAAACAAAGTCGTTTTTTTGCGAAATCGTGAAATGGTCATTTGTCGTCGTTTATTCACACGATTTCGATTTCACAGTGTCAAAAACGCTGTTTAGACAAAAATTTCCGAATTTTATGAAAAAACTGACTTTTGACGCATTTACAACGACAAATCATCATGGGCATCGAACTTGCAGTTGTATTTCACCGAAATTGTGAAATGGTCGTTTGTCGCCGTTGATTCTCACAGTTTCGTTTTCAGACGGTCAAAAACGCTGATTTGACGAAAACGTCATATTTTTCCGAAAAAAACACATTTTCGATCGGTTCTCAATGACAATCTGCCAGTGTATCGAAACAAAGTCGTGTTTTTGTGAAATCGTGAAATGGTCGTTTGTCGACGTTGATTCTCATAGTTTCGCTTTCAGACGGTCAAAAACGCTGATTTGACGAAAACGTCATATTTTTCCGAAAAAAACACATTTTCGATCGGTTCTCAATGACAATCTGCCAGTGTATCGAAACAAAGTCGTGTTTTTGTGTGTTAAGGTGTAAGTTCTCGCAATACTGTTTAACCGAGAACAACGATACGCGCGGATCACGAGATCACCGGAATCGGAGTCGGGGAATCTCGGGTTCACTCGGCTCGTTTCGCGAAGCAGCCGCATCGGTCTATTGCGACACGCAGTCTCGTCCTGCTCTCCCTCGTGAAGAGTCAGCGTTGTCGATAGGCTCGTCAATTACTTTCCTTCCTATATCAATAAATACTTTTTCTTTCTACTATCTTCCTGTGTTCAATTTATTGCTCCAGCAAAACTCCTCAACCACTACGCAACTCTAACAGGTTATGGGCCCAGTATTGCTAGCGTGGTTGATTCTGTGAGTTTCTCTCGTTTTTCTCTTATCGTCGTGTGAGACCGCGTGGTGGGAAGTGTGAGCGGCCATCGTGATACCGGTAGTGGGTGATCTCGAGTTCGCACGTGTCGTTCTTCGCATCCGAAATGTCTGTCGGCATCTCCGCGAGAGGAGTGAAGGTTTTCGACGGAACGAATTTCCAAGGATGGAAGGCGCAGGTATCGTCATTATTTTTGATGAACGAGGTGTTAGACGTGGTAGACGGCACGCGGGAAAAGCCGGGGGATACGCAGGAGGACGCGGCAGCGTTGAGGAAATTTCTGAAAGATGACGCGACGGCGAAGTTTATTATCCTCTCGTCGTTGGATGAGTCGCAACAGATGTGTGTTCTATCGTGTGCGAGTTCGCGGGAAATGTGGGAAAGGCTCAGCCTCGTGCACGAGCAGAAAACGGTTTCGAATAGAGTCGGTCTACTACAGCGTTTTCTTGCGCACACGATGTGCGACGGCGATACAGCGGTGCAGCACGTGGCTCGAGTGCGGAATCTCGCGAGTCAGCTGAGTGATATCGGAGCGCCGGTTGTCGACGATACGATTTCGGCGAAGATTCTGTCGAGTCTAACGTCGAAATACGATACGCTGAGGGTCGCGTGGGACAGTGTGCATCCGGATCTGCAGACATTGGAGTACCTACAAGAAAGACTCATTCGGGAGGACACGAGGCTCAATGTCGCCGACGAGAGTGCGAGTGCGCTGATCGCGACAAAGCGTGAACGTGACAGGAAGGAGCGCGGTCCGCGAGATCGCGAAAAGGGTAAGAAAGTGAAATCGAAAAAGGACATAAAGTGTTTCCGGTGCGGTAATGCGGGGCATTATGCGCGAGAGTGCCGAAACGAGCGGAAGAGAAGGTCCGAGGAGAATCCGTCTGACGACTGCGCGCTCGTGGTGGAAAAACCGGGGAAGAATGTTGCGAAAATGGAGGTGTGCGCGGTGACCGGAAGTGACGCGATACGCGATGTAATGGACGCCGGTCAAAGTGACGTGTGGCTAGCTGATAGCGGTGCGTCGCGACACTTACCGTTTCGGAGAGATTGGTTTTCGGAGTACCACGAGGTGAAAAATGGCGGCACGGTGTCGCTCGGTGATAACGACGAATGCAAGGTCGTCGGTCGCGGTAAAATTAAAATCAAAAGACTGGAAGACGGTGTGTGGTGCGACGCGCACATTGACGATGTTTGGCACGTGCCGAAATTAAAGAAAAATTTATTCTCGATAGGCGTAGCTACAAAACGGGGCGCCGGTGTTGTTTTTCGCGACGATAAAGTAGTTGTCGAACGGAATAATAAGACGATCGCGGTTGGTATTCGGCAGAGCAACGATATTTATCGGATGTTATTCAAAGTTCTTAAAGTCGGAGGTACCGAAGAAGCTAACGTGGCGATGACGAATTTAAGTATTTGGCACGAACGGCTCGGCCACGTGAGTACGCGCGCGATACGCGGTTTGGTAGAAAAGGGTCTCGTGAGTGGGGTGTCGTTGGACGACAAAAGCGAGATTTTCTGTGAGCCGTGTAAGTACGGGAAGTCGCATCGTTTGCCGTTCGAGCGGAAGGCGAATAAAGTAGCAACCGTTCCCGGGGAAGTTTTTCACACAGACGTTTGTGGTCCGATGTCCGTCGAGTCCCTCGGGGGAAAGAAGTATTTCTTAACGTTCAAGGACGACGCGAGCGGTTATCGTAGTGTCTACTTCCTGAAACATAAGGCGGATGTTTACGAAAAATTCATCGAATTCGAGAAGGTAGTGTCGAATAAATTCGGTCGCGTGATGAAGGTCTTGAGATCGGATAACGGTCTCGAATTCTGCAACCGAAAAATGGACGACTACTTAGCAGCTCGCGGCATCAAGAGGGAAACAACGGCACCATATACGCCACAGCAGAACGGAAGGGCGGAGCGCGACAACCGGACGATAGTCGAAAGCGCTCGGACGATGCTGCTCGCGAAGGATCTTCCTCGCTTCCTATGGGCGGAGGCCGTTAACTGTGCGGTGTACGTTCTCAACAGATCGGGATGGACAACGGAAGGTGCGACGCCGTACGAGTTATGGGTTGGTAAACGACCGAGTCTTCGACATCTGAGGATCTTCGGATCAGAGGCATATCAACTCATACCGAAGCAGTTCGTAAAGAAGTTCGATGCTCGTGCAAAGAAAACGATCTTCGTCGGCTATCAAGGAGATTCTGCTAATTACAGGTTGTATGATCCTGCGACGAGGAAGGTATCCGTATCAAGGGACGTCACCTTCCACGAACGCCTTGGAAAGGAGTCACGAGACTCTGAACATGCGGATGGCGGTTTCGCTATACCTCTCGGAGAGGTGAAGAGAGAGGAGGCATTCGACCCACCCCTCTCGGATCAAGACGACGAAGAGGAGGAGGAGTTCGGCGACGCCGAGGGAGAGGCTGCTGCTCCAGCACCGGAGGCACGAGTTCACGAGACACCACGGATTTTTCGAGATCGCAGCCTGATAAAAAGGCCAATCCGGTATATGGCAGACGTCGCTGAATACATCGTACCGAACTCGTACGAAGGAGCGATGAGCTGCAGCGACGCCGCGCAGTGGGCGGTTGCTATCAAAGAGGAATTGGAGTCACACAAAAAAAACGGTACGTGGGCTCTCGTACAAAAGGAACCTGAAATGAAAATCATAGACTCCAAATGGGTTTTCAGAGTAAAATCGGACCCCGAAGAGACGACTCATCGATACAAGGCGAGGCTTGTCGCTAGGGGCTTCCTTCAGAGACACGGAGTGGACTTCAACGAAACATTTGCACCGGTGGTCAGGTATGACTCACTGCGCGTGTTTCTCGCGACGGTAGCAGAGCAGGATCTCGAAATAATTCAGTTCGACGTTCAGACGGCCTTCCTATACGGGGAACTCAAGGAGGACATCTTCATGGCGCCGCCGGAGGGTCTCGTCATCGAAGAAGAACAGAAGAAGAATGTTGTCTGCAAGTTGAGAAAATCTCTCTACGGTCTTAAACAGGCACCGAGATGTTGGAACGAGAGGTTCACGCGTTTTCTCAGCGAATATAATTTCGTTGAATGCGAAGCCGACAAGTGCGTTTTTGTCGGAAAACACGGTGAAGAACAAGTGCGTCTTGCGCTATTCGTCGACGACGGCTTAATTGCCGCAGACTCTTTAAAAACTTTAAAACTAATAATTAAGCGTATGAGTGAGACGTTTGCCATTACAGTAGGCGACGGTGGAGTGTTCGTAGGCGTTCAGATAGATCGAAATCGAAAAGAGAAATCTCTACTTATACATCAAAACGCGTACATCGGAAAAATAATTGAAAAATATGGAATGAAGAATGCGAAAATCGTCAGCGTGCCGGCTGATCCTCATGTCGTCTTATCTCCTTCTGAGAGCGATGACGAAATATCGAATGTTCCGTATCGCGAAGCTGTCGGGTCGTTAGTTTTTATTTCAGCCGTAACGCGGCCGGATATCTTGTACGCCGTAAATATCGTGAGCAAATTCCGCTGCAAACACAACTCGGAGCATTGGCGAGCGGTGAAACGAATTTTCTCGTATTTGAACGGTACCGCGGATCTCGGGATAATGTATAAAAACGGCGGTAGCGAGTCAGAGCTCGTAGGTTTTTCGGACGCGGATTACGCGGGAGATGTCGAAACACGAAGATCGACTACGGGGTTCGTTTTCTTTCTAGCAGGTGGGGCCATTTCTTGGTCCTCGAAAAGGCAAAAACTCGTAACCTTAAGCACTACGGAATCGGAGTACGTAGCTGCGTCCACGGCAGCACGCGAAGTAGTATGGCTGCGAGCTTTTTTGAAAAATATCGGATCTCCATGCGCGAACGAAACGACACTCTACGTCGATAACCAAAGCGCGATACAACTAGTCAAGAATCCAGTGTATCATAAAAGAACAAAACATATAGATATTCATTTTCACTTTATTCGGGAAAAGGTAGAAAACTGCGATATTATTGTTAAGTACGTTCAATCAGAATATCAGCGTGCAGACATTTTTACGAAGGCGTTGCCGAAGGAACGCTTTAAGAAGCTGCGCGACAGCTTAAATATGATCTCGGAAAACATTTATCGCTCGAACGGCGGTAGTGTTAAGGTGTAAGTTCTCGCAATACTGTTTAACCGAGAACAACGATACGCGCGGATCACGAGATCACCGGAATCGGAGTCGGGGAATCTCGGGTTCACTCGGCTCGTTTCGCGAAGCAGCCGCATCGGTCTATTGCGACACGCAGTCTCGTCCTGCTCTCCCTCGTGAAGAGTCAGCGTTGTCGATAGGCTCGTCAATTACTTTCCTTCCTATATCAATAAATACTTTTTCTATCTACTATCTTCCTGTGTTCAATTTATTGCTCCAGCAAAACTCCTCAACCACTACGCAACTCTAACATTGTGAAATCGTGAAATGGTCGTTTGTCGTCGTTGATTCACGCGATTTCGATTTCACAGTGTCAAAAACGCTGTTTTGACAAAAATTTCCGAATTTTATGAAAAAACTGACTTTTGACGCATTTACAACGACAAATCATCATGGGCATCGAACTTGCAGTTGTATTTCACCGAAATTGTGAAATGGTCGTTTGTCGCCGTTGATTCTCACAGTTTCGCTTTCAGACGGTCAGAAGCGCTGATTTGACGAAAATGTCATATTTTTCCGAAAAAACACATTTTCGATCGGTTCTCAATGACAATCTGCCATTGTATCGGAAACCAAGTCGTTTTTTTGCAAAATCGTGAAATGTTCGTTTGTCGACGTTGATTCTCATAGTTTCGCTTTCAGACGGTCAAAAACGCTGAATTGACGAAAACGTCATATTTTTCCGAAAAAAACACATTTTCGATCGTTTTTCAATAACAATCTGCCATTGTATCGGAAACAAAGTCGTTTTTTTGCGAAATCGTGAAATGGTCATTTGTCGTCGTTCATTCACACGATTTCGATTTCACAGTGTCAAAAACGCTGTTTTGACAAAAATTTCCGAATTTTATGAAAAAACTGACTTTTGACGCATTTACAACGACAAATCATCATGGGCATCAAACTTGCAGTTGTATTTCACCGAAATTGTGAAATGGTCGGTTGTCGCCGTTGATTCTCACAGTTTCGCTTTCAGACGGTCAGAAGCGCTGATTTGATGAAAACGTCATATTTTTCCGAAAAAACACATTTTCGATCGGTTCTCAATGACAATCCAGTGTATCGGAAACAAAATCGTGTTTTTGGGAAATCGTGAAATGGTCGTTTGTCGTCGTTGAGTCTAACGATTTCGATTTCACAGTGTCAAAAATGCTGTTTTGACAAAAATGACCGAATTTTATGAAAAAACAGACTTTTGACGCATTTACAACCACAAATCATCATGGGCATCAAACTTGCAGTTGTATTTCACCGAAATTGTGAAATGGTCGGTTGTCGCCGTTGATTCTCACAGTTTCGCTTTCAGACGGTCAAAAGCGCTGATTTGAGGAAAACGTCATATTTTTCCGAAAAAAACACATTTTCGATCGTTTTTCAATAACAATCTGCCATTGCATCGGAAACAAAATCGTGTTTTTGTGAAATCGTGAAATGGTCGTTTGTCGTCGTTAAGTCTAACGATTTCGATTTCAGAGGGTCAAAAATGCTGTTTTGACAAAAATGACCGAATTTTATGGAAAAAACAGACTTTTGACGCATTCCGAACAACAAATGATCATCGGCATCAGACTTAACGTTAAATTTCATTAAAATCGTAAAATGGTCGTTTGTCGTCGTTGATTCTCACATTTTCGTTTTCAGACGGTCAAAAACGCTGATTTGACGAAAACGTCATATTTTTCCGAAAAAAACACATTTTCGATCGGTTCTCAATGACAATCTGCCAATGTATCGGAAACAAAGTCGTGTTTTTGTGAAATCGTGAAATGGTCATTTGTCGTCGTTTATTCACACGATTTCGATTTCACAGTGTCAATAACGCTGTTTTGACAAAAATTTCCGAATTTTATGAAAAAACTGACTTTTGACGCATTTACAACGACAAATCATGATGGGCATCGAACTTGCAGTTGTATTTCACCGAAATTGTGAAATGGTCGTTTGTCGCCGTTGATTCTCACAGTTTCGCTTTCAGACGGTCAGAAGCGCTGATTTGACGAAAATGTCATATTTTTCCGAAAAAACACATTTGCGATCGGTTCTCAATGACAATCTGCCATTGTATCGGAAACCAAGTCGTTTTTTTGCAAAATCGTGAAATGTTCGTTTGTCGACGTTGTGTCTAACGATTTCGATTTCAGAGGGTCAAAAAGGCTGTTTTGACAAAAATGTCCGAATTTTATGAAAAAACTGACTTTTGACGCATTTACAACCACAAATCATCATGGGCATCAAACTTGCAGTTGTATTTCACCGTAATTGTGAAATGGTCGGTTGTCGCCGTTGATTCTCACAGTTTCGCTTTCAGACGGTCAAAAGCGCTGATTTGAGGAAAACGTCATATTTTTCCGAAAAAAACACATTTTCGATCGTTTTTCAATAACAATCTGCCATTGCATCGGAAACAAAATCGTGTTTTTGTGAAATCGTGAAATGGTCGTTTGTCGTCGTTAAGTCTAACGATTTCGATTTCAGAGGGTCAAAAATGCTGTTTTGACAAAAATGACCGAATTTTATGGAAAAAACAGACTTTTGACGCATTCCGAACAACAAATGATCATCGGCATCAGACTTAACGTTAAATTTCATTAAAATCGTAAAATGGTCGTTTGTCGTCGTTGATTCTCACATTTTCGTTTTCAGACGGTCAAAAACGCTGATTTGACGAAAACGTCATATTTTTCCGAAAAAAACACATTTTCGATCGGTTCTCAATGACAATCTGCCAATGTATCGGAAACAAAGTCGTGTTTTTGTGAAATCGTGAAATGGTCATTTGTCGTCGTTTATTCACACGATTTCGATTTCACAGTGTCAATAACGCTGTTTTGACAAAAATTTCCGAATTTTATGAAAAAACTGACTTTTGACGCATTTACAACGACAAATCATGATGGGCATCGAACTTGCAGTTGTATTTCACCGAAATTGTGAAACGGTCGTTTGTCGCCGTTGATTCTCACAGTTTCGCTTTCAGACGGTCAGAAGCGCTGATTTGACGAAAATGTCATATTTTTCCGAAAAAACACATTTGCGATCGGTTCTCAATGACAATCTGCCATTGTATCGGAAACCAAGTCGTTTTTTTGCAAAATCGTGAAATGTTCGTTTGTCGACGTTGTGTCTAACGATTTCGATTTCAGAGGGTCAAAAAGGCTGTTTTGACAAAAATGTCCGAATTTTATGAAAAAACTGACTTTTGACGCATTTACAACCACAAATCATCATGGGCATCAAACTTGCAGTTGTATTTCACCGAAATTGTGAAATGGTCGGTTGTCGCCGTTGATTCTCACAGTTTCGCTTTCAGACGGTCAAAAACGCTGATTTGACGAAAACGTCATATTTTTCCGAAAAAAACACATTTTCGATCGGTTCTCAATGACAATCTGCTAATGTATCGGAAACAAAGTCGTGTTGTTGTGAAATCGTGAAATGGTCGTTTGTCGTCGTTGAGTTTAACGATTTCGATTTCACAGTGTCAAAAATGCTGTTTTGACAAAAATGGCCGAATTTTATGGAAAAAACAGACTTTTGACGCATTTACAACGACAAATCATCATCGGCATCAGACTTATCGTTGAATTTCAGTAAAATCGTAAAATGGTCGTTTGTCGACGTTGATTCTCATAGTTTCGCTTTCAGACGGTCAAAAACGCTGATTTGACGAAAACGTCATATTTTTCCGAAAAAAACACATTTTCGATCGGTTCTCAATGACAATCTGCCAGTGTATCGAAACAAAGTCGTGTTTTTATGAAATCGTGAAATGGTCGTTTGTCGTCGTTGATTCACACGATTTCGATTTCACAGTGTCAAAAACGCTGTTTTGACAAAAATTTCCGAATTTTATGAAAAAACTGACTTTTGACGCATTTACAACGACAAATCATCATGGGCATCGAACTTGCAGTTGTATTTCACCGAAATTGTTAAATGGTCGTTTGTCGCCGTTGATTCTCACAGTTTCGCTTTCAGACGGTCAAAAGCGCTGATTTGAGGCCAACGTCATATTTTTCCGAAAAAAACACGTTTTCGATCGTTTTTCAATAACAATCTGCCATTGCATCGGAAACAAAATCGTGTTTTCGTGAAATCGTGAAATGGTCGTTTGTCGTCGTTGATTCTCACGATTTCGATTTCAGAGGGTCAAAAACGTCGATTTGACGAAAATGCCCGAATTTTATGAAAAAACAGACTTTTGACGCATTTACAACGACAAATCATTATCGGCATCAGACTTACCGTTGAATTTCAGTAAAATCGTAAAATGGTCGTTTGTCGACGTTGATTCTCATAGTTTCGCTTTCAGACGGTCAAAAACGCTGATTTGACGAAAATGTCATATTTTTCCGAAAAAACACATTTCTGATCGGTTCTCAATGACAATCTGCCATTGTATCGGAAACAAAGTCTTTTTTTTTTGCGAAATCGTGAAATGGTCGTTTGTCGTCGTTGAGTCTAACGATTTCGATTTCACAGTGTCAAAAATGCTGTTTTGACAAAAATGACCGAATTTTATGGAAAAAACAGACTTTTGACGCATTTACAACGACAAAATATCATGGGCATCGAACTTGCAGTTGTATTTCACAAAAATCGTGAAATGGTCCTTCGTCGTCGTTGATTCTCACATTTTCGTTTTCAAACGGTCAAAAACGCTGATTTGACGAAAATGTCATATTTTTCCGAAAAAACACATTTGCGATCGGTTCTCAATGACAATCTGCCATTGTATCGGAAACCAAGTCGTTTTTTTGCAAAATTGTGAAATGTTCGTTTGTCGACGTTGATTCTCATAGTTTCGCTTTCAGACTGTCAAAAACGCTGAATTGACGAAAACGTCATATTTTTCCGAAAAAAACACATTTTCGATCGTTTTTCAATAACAATCTGCCATTGTATCGGAAACAAAGTCGTTTTTTTGCGAAATCGTGAAATGGTCATTTGTCGTCGTTCATTCACACGATTTCGATTTCACAGTGTCAAAAACGCTGTTTTGACAAAAATTTCCGAATTTTATGAAAAAACTGACTTTTGACGCATTTACAACGACAAATCATCATGGGCATCAAACTTGCAGTTGTATTTCACCGAAATTGTGAAATGGTCGGTTGTCGCCGTTGATTCTCACAGTTTCGCTTTCAGACGGTCAAAAGCGCTGATTTGAGGAAAACCTCATATTTTTCCGAAAAAAACACATTTTCGATCGTTTTTCAATAACAATCTGCCATTGCATCGGAACCAAAATCGTGTTTTTGTGAAATCGTGAAATGGTCGTTTGTCGTCGTTAAGTCTAACGATTTCGATTTCAGAGGGTCAAAAATGCTGTTTTGACAAAAATGACCGAATTTTATGGAAAAAACAGACTTTTGACGCATTCCGAACAACAAATCATCATCGGCATCAGACTTAACGTTAAATTTCATTAAAATCGTAAAATGGTCGTTTGTCGTCGTTGATTCTCACATTTTCGTTTTCAGACGGTCAAAAACGCTGATTTGACGAAAACGTCATATTTTTCCGAAAAAAATACATTTTCGATCGGTTCTCAATGACAATCTGCCAATGTATCGGAAACAAAGTCGTGTTTTTGTGAAATCGTGAAATGGTCGTTTGTCGTCGTTGAGTTTAACGATT
The DNA here is from genome assembly GCA_964006125.1 of Cryptus viduatorius. Taxonomy (NCBI): domain Eukaryota; kingdom Metazoa; phylum Arthropoda; class Insecta; order Hymenoptera; family Ichneumonidae; genus Cryptus; species Cryptus viduatorius. The sequence continues at coordinate 15,902,410 of OZ023224.1, read as the reverse complement.
TCGATTTCACAGTGTCAAAAATGCTGTTTTGACAAAAATGACCGAATTTTATGGAAAAAACAGACTTTTGACACATTTACAACGACAAATCATCATCGGCATCAGACTTATCATTGAATTTCAGTAAAATCGTAAAATGGTCGTTTGTCGACGTTGATTCTCATAGTTTCGCTTTCAGACGGTCAAAAACGCTGATTTGACGAAAACGTCATATTTTTCCGAAAAAAACACATTTTCGATCGGTTCTCAATGACAATCTGCCAGTGTATCGAAACAAAGTCGTGTTTTTATGAAATCGTGAAATGGTCGTTTGTCGTCGTTGATTCACACGATTTCGATTTCACAGTGTCAAAAACGCTGTTTTGACAAAAATTTCCGAATTTTATGAAAAAACTGACTTTTGACGCATTTACAACGACAAATCATCATGGGCATCGAACTTGCAGTTGTATTTCACCGAAATTGTTAAATGGTCGTTTGTCGCCGTTGATTCTCACAGTTTCGCTTTCAGACGGTCAAAAGCGCTGATTTGAAGCCATCGTCACATTTTTCCGAAAAAAACACGTTTTCGATCGTTTTTCAATAACAATCTGCCATTGCATCGGAAACAAAATCGTGTTTTCGTGAAATCGTGAAATCAACAAATCGAATCAAAGTCGTTTTTTTGCGAAATCGTGAAATGATCATTTGTCGTCGTTGATTCTCACGATTTCGATTTCAGACGGTCAAAAACGTCGATTTGACGAAAATGCCCGAATTTTATGAAAAAACAGACTTTTGACGCATTTACAACGACAAATCATTATCGGCATCAGACTTACCGTTGAATTTCAGTAAAATCGTGAAATGGTCGTTTGTCGTCGTTGATTCACACGATTTCGATTTCACAGTGTCAAAAACGCTGTTTTGACAAAAATTTCCGAATTTTATGAAAAAACTGACTTTTGACGCATTTACGACAAATCGTCATGGGCATCAGACTTACCGTTAAATTTCATTAAATTCGTAAAATGGTCGTTTGTCGTCGTTGATTCTCACATTTTCGTTTTCAGACGGTCAAAAACGCTGATTTGAGGAAAACGTCATATTTTTCCGAAAAAAACACATTTTCGATCGTTTTTCAATAACAATCTGCCATTGCATCGGAAACAAAATCGTGTTTTCGTGAAATCGTGAAATGGTCGTTTGTCGTCGTTGATTCTCACGATTTCGATTTCAGAGGGTCAAAAACGTCGATTTGACGAAAATGCCCGAATTTTATGAAAAAACAGACTTTTGACGCATTTACAACGACAAATCATTATCGGCATCAGACTTACCGTTGAATTTCAGTAAAATCGTGAAATGGTCGTTTGTCGTCGTTGATTCACACGATTTCGATTTCACAGTGTCAAAAACGCTATTTTGACAAAAATTTCCGAATTTTATGAAAAAACTGACTTTTGACGCATTTACGACAAATCGTCATGGGTATCAGACTTACCGTTAAATTTCATTAAATTCGTAAAATGGTCGTTTGTCGTCGTTGATTCTCACATTTTCGTTTTCAGACGGTCAAAAACGCTGATTTGACGAAAACGTCATATTTTTCCGAAAAAAACACATTTTCGATCGGTTCCCAATGACAATCTGCCAGTGTATCGAAACAAAGTCGTTTTTTTGCGAAATCGTGAAATGATCATTTGTCGTCGTTTATTCACACGATTTCGATTTCACAGTGTCAAAAACGCTGTTTTGACAAAAATGTCCGAATTTTATGAAAAAACTGACTTTTGACGCATTTACAACCACAAATCATCATGGGCATCAAACTTGCAGTTGTATTTCACCGAAATTGTGAAATGGTCGGTTGTCGCCGTTGATTCTCACAGTTTCGCTTTAAGACGGTCAAAAGCGCTGATTTGAGGAAATCGTCATATTTTTCCGAAAAAAACACATTTTCGATCGTTTTTCAATAACAATCTGCCATTGCATCGGAAACAAAATCGTGTTTTCGTGAAATCGTGAAATGGTCGTTTGTCGTCGTTGATTCTCACGATTTCGATTTCAGAGGGTCAAAAACGTCGATTTGACGAAAATGCCCGAATTTTATGAAAAAACAGACTTTTGACGCATTTACAACGACAAATCATTATCGGCATCAGACTTACCGTTGAATTTCAGTAAAATCGTGAAATGGTCGTTTGTCGTCGTTGATTCACACGATTTCGATTTCACAGTGTCAAAAACGCTGTTTTGACAAAAATTTCCGAATTTTATGAAAAAACTGACTTTTGACGCATTTACGACAAATCGTCATGGGCATCAGACTTACCGTTAAATTTCATTAAATTCGTAAAATGGTCGTTTGTCGTCGTTGATTCTCACATTTTCGTTTTCAGACGGTCAAAAACGCTGATTTGACGAAAACGTCATATTTTTCCGAAAAAAACACATTTTCGATCGGTTCCCAATGACAATCTGCCAGTGTATCGAAACAAAGTCGTTTTTTTGCGAAATCGTGAAATGATCATTTGTCGTCGTTTATTCACACGATTTCGATTTCACAGTGTCAAAAACGCTGTTTTGACAAAAATGTCCGAATTTTATGAAAAAACTGACTTTTGACGCATTTACAACCACAAATCATCATGGGCATCAAACTTGCAGTTGTATTTCACCGAAATTGTTAAATGGTCGTTTGTCGCCGTTGATTCTCACAGTTTCGCTTTCAGACGGTCAAAAGCGCTGATTTGAGGCCAACGTCATATTTTTCCGAAAAAAACACGTTTTCGATCGTTTTTCAATAACAATCTGCCATTGCATCGGAAACAAAATCGTGTTTTCGTGAAATCGTGAAATGGTCGTTTGTCGTCGTTGATTCTCACGATTTCGATTTCAGAGGGTCAAAAACGTCGATTTGACGAAAATGCCCGAATTTTATGAAAAAACAGACTTTTGACGCATTTACAACGACAAATCATTATCGGCATCAGACTTACCGTTGAATTTCAGTAAAATCGTAAAATGGTCGTTTGTCGACGTTGATTCTCATAGTTTCGCTTTCAGACAGTCAAAAACGCTGATTTGACGAAAATGTCATATTTTTCCGAAAAAACACATTTCTGATCGGTTCTCAATGACAATCTGCCAATGTATCGGAAACAAAGTCGTGTTTTTATGAAATCGTGAAATGGTCGTTTGTCGTCGTTTAGTCTAACGATTTCGATTTCACAGTGTCAAAAATGCTGTTTTGACAAAAATGACCGAATTTTATGGAAAAAACAGACTTTTGACACATTTACAACGACAAATCATCATCGGCATCAGACTTACCGTTGAATTTCAGTAAAATCGTGAAATGGTCGTTTGTCGTCGTTGATTCACACGATTTCGATTTCACAGTGTCAAAAACGCTGTTTTGACAAAAATTTCCGAATTTTATGAAAAAACTGACTTTTGACGCATTTACGACAAATCGTCATGGGCATCAGACTTACCGTTAAATTTCATTAAAATCGTAAAATGGTCGTTTGTCGTCGTTGATTCTCACATTTTCGTTTTCAGACGGTCAAAAACGCTGATTTGACGAGAACGTCATATTTTTCCGAAAAAAACACATTTTCAATCGGTTCCCAATGACAATCTGCCAGTGTATCGAAACAAAGTCGTTTTTTTTGCGAAATCGTGAAATGGTCATTTGTCGTCGTTTATTCACACGATTTCGATTTCACAGTGTCAAAAACGCTGTTTTGACAAAAATTTCCGAATTTTATGAAAAAACTGACTTTTGACGCATTTACAACGACAAATCATCATGGGCATCGAACTTGCAGTTGTATTTCACCGAAATTGTGAAATGGTCGTTTGTAGCCGTTGATTCTCACAGTTTCGCTTTCAGACGGTCAGAAGCGCTGATTTGACGAAAATGTCATATTTTTCCGAAAAAACACATTTGCGATCGGTTCTCAATGACAATCTGCCATTGCATCGGAAACAAAAACGTGTTTTTGTGAAATCGTGAAATGGTTGTTAGTCGTCGTTGTGTCTAACGATTTCGATTTCAGAGGGTCAAAAAGGCTGTTTTGACAAAAATGTCCGAATTTTATGAAAAAACTGACTTTTGACGCATTTACAACCACAAATCATCATGAGCATCAAACTTGCAGTTGTATTTCACCGAAATTGTGAAATGGTCGGTTGTCGCCGTTGATTCTCACAGTTTCGCTTTCAGACGGTCAAAAGCGCTGATTTGAGGAAAACGTCATATTTTTCCGAAAAAAACACATTTTCGATCGTTTTTCAATAACAATCTGCCATTGCATCGGAAACAAAATCGTGTTTTTGTGAAATCGTGAAATGGTCGTTTGTCGTCGTTGTGTTTAACGATTTCGATTTCAGAGGGTCAAAAAGGCTGTTTTGACAAAAATGTCCGAATTTTATGAAAAAACTGACTTTTGACGCATTTACAACGACAAATCAGCATGGGCATCGAACTTGCAATTGTCTTTCACCGAAATTGTGAAATGGTCGTTTGTCGCCGTTGATTCTCACAGTTTGGCTTTCAGACGGTCAAAAGCGCTGATTTGAGAAAAACGTCATATTGTTCCGAAAAAAACACATTTTCAATCGTTTTTCAATAACAATCTGCCATTGCATCGGAAACAAAAACGTGTTTTTGTGAAATCGTGAAATGGTTGTTAGTCGTCGTTGTGTCTAACGATTTCGATTTCAGAGGGTCAAAAAGGATGTTTTGACAAAAATGTCCGAATTTTATGAAAAAACTGACTTTTGACGCATTTACAACCACAAATCATCATGAGCATCAAACTTGCAGTTGTATTTCACCGAAATTGTGAAATGGTCGGTTGTCGCCGTTGATTCTCACAGTTTCGCTTTCAGACGGTCAAAAGCGCTGATTTGAGGAAAACGTCATATTTTTCCGAAAAAAACACATTTTCGATCGTTTTTCAATAACAATCTGCCATTGCATCGGAAACAAAATCGTGTTTTTGTGAAATCGTGAAATGGTCGTTTGTCGTCGTTAAGTCTAACAATTTCGATTTCAGAGGGTCAAAAATGCTGTTTTGACAAAAATGACCGAATTTTATGGAAAAAACAGACTTTTGACGCATTCCGAACAACAAATCATTATCGGCATCAGACTTACCGTTGAATTTCAGTAAAATCGTAAAATGGTCGTTTGTCGACGTTGATTCTCACAGTTTCGCTTTCAGACGGTCAAAAGCGCTGATTTGAGGCCAACGTCATATTTTTCCGAAAAAACACGTTTTCGATCGTTTTTCAATAACAATCTGCCATTGCATCGGAAACAAAATCGTGTTTTCGTGAAATCGTGAAATGGTCGTTTGTCGTCGTTGATTCTCACGATTTCGATTTCAGAGGGTCAAAAACGTCGATTTGACGAAAATGTCCGAATTTTATGAAAAAACAGACTTTTGACGCATTTACAACGACAAATCGTCATGGGCATCAGACTTACCGTTAAATTTCATTAAATTCGTAAAATGGTCGTTTGTCGTCGTTGATTCTCACATTTTCGTTTTCAGACGGTCAAAAACGCTGATTTGACGAAAACGTCATATTTTTCCGAAAAAAACACATTTTCGATCGGTTCCCAATGACAATCTGCCAGTGTATCGAAACAAAGTCGTTTTTTTGCGAAATCGTGAAATGATCATTTGTCGTCGTTTATTCACACGATTTCGATTTCACAGTGTCAAAAACGCTCTTTTGACAAAAATGTCCGAATTTTATGAAAAAACTGACTTTTGACGCATTTACAACCACAAATCATCATGGGCATCAAACTTGCAGTTGTATTTCACCGAAATTGTGAAATGGTCGGTTGTCGCCGTTGATTCTCACAGTTTCGCTTTAAGACGGTCAAAAGCGCTGATTTGAGGAAAACGTCATATTTTTCCGAAAAAAACACATTTTCGATCGTTTTTCAATAACAATCTGCCATTGCATCGGAAACAAAATCGTGTTTTTGTGAAATCGTGAAATGGTCGTTTGTCGACGTTGATTCACACGATTTCGATTTCACAGTGTCAAAAACGCTGTTTTGACAAAAATGTCCGAATTTTATGAAAAAACTGACTTTTGACGCATTTACAACCACAAATCATCATGGGCATCAAACTTGCAGTTGTATTTCACCGAAATTGTGAAATGGTCGGTTGTCGCCGTTGATTCTCACAGTTTCGCTTTAAGACGGTCAAAAGCGCTGATTTGAGGAAAACGTCATATTTTTCCGAAAAAAACACATTTTCGATCGTTTTTCAATAACAATCTGCCATTGCATCGGAAACAAAATCGTGTTTTCGTGAAATCGTGAAATGGTCGTTTGTCGTCGTTGATTCTCACGATTTCGATTTCAGAGGGTCAAAAACGTCGATTTGACGAAAATGCCCGAATTTTATGAAAAAACAGACTTTTGACGCATTTACAACGACAAATCATTATCGGCATCAGACTTACCGTTGAATTTCAGTAAAATCGTGAAATGGTCGTTTGTCGTCGTTGATTCACACGATTTCGATTTCACAGTGTCAAAAACGCTGTTTTGACAAAAATTTCCGAATTTTATGAAAAAACTGACTTTTGACGCATTTACGACAAATCGTCATGGGCATCAGACTTACCGTTAAATTTCATTAAATTCGTAAAATGGTCGTTTGTCGTCGTTGATTCTCACATTTTCGTTTTCAGACGGTCAAAAACGCTGATTTGACGAAAACGTCATATTTTTCCGAAAAAAACACATTTTCGATCGGTTCCCAATGACAATCTGCCAGTGTATCGAAACAAAGTCGTTTTTTTTGCGAAATCGTGAAATGATCATTTGTCGTCGTTTATTCACACGATTTCGATTTCACAGTGTCAAAAACGCTGTTTTGACAAAAATGTCCGAATTTTATGAAAAAACTGACTTTTGACGCATTTACAACCACAAATCATCATGGGCATCAAACTTGCAGTTGTATTTCACCGAAATTGTGAAATGGTCGGTTGTCGCCGTTGATTCTCACAGTTTCGCTTTAAGACGGTCAAAAGCGCTGATTTGAGGAAAATGTCATATTTTTCCGAAAAAACACATTTGCGATCGGTTCTCAATGACAATCTGCCATTGCATCGGAAACAAAAACGTGTTTTTGTGAAATCGTGAAATGGTTGTTAGTCGTCGTTGTGTCTAACGATTTCGATTTCAGAGGGTCAAAAAGGCTGTTTTGACAAAAATGTCCGAATTTTATGAAAAAACTGACTTTTGACGCATTTACAACCACAAATCATCATGAGCATCAAACTTGCAGTTGTATTTCACAGAAATTGTGAAATGGTCGGTTGTCGCCGTTGATTCTCACAGTTTCGCTTTCAGACGGTCAAAAGCGCTGATTTGAGGAAAACGTCATATTTTTCCGAAAAAAACACATTTTCGATCGTTTTTCAATAACAATCTGCCATTGCATCGGAAACAAAATCGTGTTTTTGTGAAATCGTGAAATGGTCGTTTGTCGTCGTTGTGTTTAACGATTTCGATTTCAGAGGGTCAAAAAGGCTGTTTTGACAAAAATGTCCGAATTTTATGAAAAAACTGACTTTTGACGCATTTACAACCACAAATCATCATGAGCATCAAACTTGCAGTTGTATTTCACCGAAATTGTGAAATGGTCGGTTGTCGCCGTTGATTCTCACAGTTTCGCTTTCAGACGGTCAAAAGCGCTGATTTGAGGAAAACGTCATATTTTTCCGAAAAAAACACATTTTCGATCGGTTCCCAATGACAATCTGCCATTGCATCGGAAACAAAATCGTGTTTTCGTGAAATCGTGAAATGGTCGTTTGTCGTCGTTGATTCTCACGATTTCGATTTCAGAGGGTCAAAAACGTCGATTTGACGAAAATGCCCGAATTTTATGAAAAAACAGACTTTTGACGCATTTACAACGACAAATCATTATCGGCATCAGACTTACCGTTGAATTTCAGTAAAATCGTGAAATGGTCGTTTGTCGTCGTTGATTCACACGATTTCGATTTCACAGTGTCAAAAACGCTGTTTTGACAAAAATTTCCGAATTTTATGAAAAAACTGACTTTTGACGCATTTACGACAAATCGTCATGGGCATCAGACTTACCGTTAAATTTCATTAAATTCGTAAAATGGTCGTTTGTCGTCGTTGATTCTCACATTTTCGTTTTCAGACGGTCAAAAACGCTGATTTGACGAAAACGTCATATTTTTCCGAAAAAAACACATTTTCGATCGGTTCCCAATGACAATCTGCCAGTGTATCGAAACAAAGTCGTTTTTTTTGCGAAATCGTGAAATGATCATTTGTCGTCGTTTATTCACACGATTTCGATTTCACAGTGTCAAAAACGCTGTTTTGACAAAAATGTCCGAATTTTATGAAAAAACTGACTTTTGACGCATTTACAACCACAAATCATCATGGGCATCAAACTTGCAGTTGTATTTCACCGAAATTGTGAAATGGTCGGTTGTCGCCGTTGATTCTCACAGTTTCGCTTTAAGACGGTCAAAAGCGCTGATTTGAGGAAAATGTCATATTTTTCCGAAAAAACACATTTGCGATCGGTTCTCAATGACAATCTGCCATTGCATCGGAAACAAAAACGTGTTTTTGTGAAATCGTGAAATGGTTGTTAGTCGTCGTTGTGTCTAACGATTTCGATTTCAGAGGGTCAAAAAGGCTGTTTTGACAAAAATGTCCGAATTTTATGAAAAAACTGACTTTTGACGCATTTACAACCACAAATCATCATGAGCATCAAACTTGCAGTTGTATTTCACAGAAATTGTGAAATGGTCGGTTGTCGCCGTTGATTCTCACAGTTTCGCTTTCAGACGGTCAAAAGCGCTGATTTGAGGAAAACGTCATATTTTTCCGAAAAAAACACATTTTCGATCGTTTTTCAATAACAATCTGCCATTGCATCGGAAACAAAATCGTGTTTTTGTGAAATCGTGAAATGGTCGTTTGTCGTCGTTGTGTTTAACGATTTCGATTTCAGAGGGTCAAAAAGGCTGTTTTGACAAAAATGTCCGAATTTTATGAAAAAACTGACTTTTGACGCATTTACAACCACAAATCATCATGAGCATCAAACTTGCAGTTGTATTTCACCGAAATTGTGAAATGGTCGGTTGTCGCCGTTGATTCTCACAGTTTCGCTTTCAGACGGTCAAAAGCGCTGATTTGAGGAAAACGTCATATTTTTCCGAAAAAAACACATTTTCGATCGGTTCCCAATGACAATCTGCCAGTGTATCGAAACAAAGTCGTTTTTTTTTGCGAAATCGTGAAATGATCATTTGTCGTCGTTTATTCACACGATTTCGATTTCACAGTGTCAAAAACGCTGTTTTGACAAAAATGTCCGAATTTTATGAAAAAACTGACTTTTGACGCATTTACAACCACAAATCATCATGGGCATCAAACTTGCAGTTGTATTTCACCGAAATTGTGAAATGGTCGGTTGTCGCCGTTGATTCTCACAGTTTCGCTTTAAGACGGTCAAAAGCGCTGATTTGAGGAAAATGTCATATTTTTCCGAAAAAAACACATTTGCGATCGGTTCTCAATGACAATCTGCCATTGCATCGGAAACAAAAACGTGTTTTTGTGAAATCGTGAAATGGTTGTTAGTCGTCGTTGTGTCTAACGATTTCGATTTCAGAGGGTCAAAAAGGCTGTTTTGACAAAAATGTCCGAATTTTATGAAAAAACTGACTTTTGACGCATTTACAACCACAAATCATCATGAGCATCAAACTTGCAGTTGTATTTCACCGAAATTGTGAAATGGTCGGTTGTCGCCGTTGATTCTCACAGTTTCGCTTTCAGACGGTCAAAAGCGCTGATTTGAGGAAAACGTCATATTTTTCCGAAAAAAACACATTTTCGATCGGTTCCCAATGACAATCTGCCAGTGTATCGAAACAAAGTCGTTTTTTTTGCGAAATCGTGAAATGATCATTTGTCGTCGTTTATTCACACGATTTCGATTTCACAGTGTCAAAAACGCTGTTTTGACAAAAATGTCCGAATTTTATGAAAAAACTGACTTTTGACGCATTTACAACCACAAATCATCATGGGCATCAAACTTGCAGTTGTATTTCACCGAAATTGTGAAATGGTCGGTTGTCGCCGTTGATTCTCACAGTTTCGCTTTCAGACGGTCAAAAGCGCTGATTTGAGGAAAACGTCATATTTTTCCGAAAAAAACACATTTTCGACCGTTTTTCAATAACAATCTGCCATTGCATCGGAAACAAAATCGTGTTTTTGTGAAATCGTGAAATGGTCGTTTGTCGTCGTTAAGTCTAACGATTTCGATTTCAGAGGGTCAAAAATGCTGTTTTGACAAAAATGACCGAATTTTATGGAAAAAACAGACTTTTGACGCATTCCGAACAACAAATGATCATCGGCATCAGACTTAACGTTAAATTTCATTAAAATCGTAAAATGGTCGTTTGTCGTCGTTGATTCTCACATTTTCGTTTTCAGACGGTCAAAAACGCTGATTTGACGAAAACGTCATATTTTTCCGAAAAAAACACATTTTCGATCGGTTCTCAATGACAATCTGCCAATGTATCGGAAACAAAGTCGTGTTTTTGTGAAATCGTGAAATGGTCATTTGTCGTCGTTTATTCACACGATTTCGATTTCACAGTGTCAATAACGCTGTTTTGACAAAAATTTCCGAATTTTATGAAAAAACTGACTTTTGACGCATTTACAACGACAAATCATGATGGGCATCGAACTTGCAGTTGTATTTCACCGAAATTGTGAAACGGTCGTTTGTCGCCGTTGATTCTCACAGTTTCGCTTTCAGACGGTCAGAAGCGCTGATTTGATAAAAATGTCATATTTTTCCGAAAAAACACATTTGCGATCGGTTCTCAATGACAATCTGCCATTGTATCGGAAACCAAGTCGTTTTTTTGCAAAATCGTGAAATGTTCGTTTGTCGACGTTGTGTCTAACGATTTCGATTTCAGAGGGTCAAAAAGGCTGTTTTGACAAAAATGTCCGAATTTTATGAAAAAACTGACTTTTGACGCATTTACAACCACAAATCATCATGGGCATCAAACTTGCAGTTGTATTTCACCGAAATTGTGAAATGGTCGGTTGTCGCCGTTGATTCTCACAGTTTCGCTTTCAGACGGTCAAAAGCGCTGATTTGAGGAAAACGTCATATTTTTCCGAAAAAAACACATTTTCGATCGTTTTTCAATAACAATCTGCCATTGCATCGGAAACAAAATCGTGTTTTTGTGAAATCGTGAAATGGTCGTTTGTCGTCGTTAAGTCTAACGATTTCGATTTCAGAGGGTCAAAAATGCTGTTTTGACAAAAATGACCGAATTTTATGGATAAAACAGACTTTTGACGCATTCCGAACAACAAATCATCATCGGCATCAGACTTAACGTTAAATTTCATTAAAATCGTAAAATGGTCGTTTGTCGTCGTTGATTCTCACATTTTCGTTTTCAGACGGTCAAAAACGCTGATTTGACGAAAACGTCATATTTTTCCGAAAAAAACACATTTTCGATCGGTTCCCAATGACAATCTGCCAGTGTATCGAAACAAAGTCGTTTTTTTGCGAAATCGTGAAATGATCATTTGTCGTCGTTTATTCACACGATTTCGATTTCACAGTGTCAAAAACGCTGTTTTGACAAAAATGTCCGAATTTTATGAAAAAACTGACTTTTGACGCATTTACAACCACAAATCATCATGGGCATCAAACTTGCAGTTGTATTTCACCGTAATTGTGAAATGGTCGGTTGTCGCCGTTGATTCTCACAGTTTCGCTTTCAGACGGTCAAAAGCGCTGATTTGAGGAAAACGTCATATTTTTCCGAAAAAAACACATTTTCGATCGTTTTTCAATAACAATCTGCCATTGCATCGGAAACAAAATCGTGTTTTTCTGAAATCGTGAAATGGTCGTTTGTCGTCGTTAAGTCTAACGATTTCGATTTCAGAGTGTCAAAAATGCTGTTTTGACAAAAATGACCGAATTTTATGGAAAAAACAGACTTTTGACGCATTCCGAACAACAAATCATCATCGGCATCAGACTTAACGTTTAATTTCATTAAAATCGTAAAATGGTCGTTTGTCGTCGTTGATTCTCACATTTTCGTTTTCAGACGGTCAAAAACACTGATTTGACGAAAACGTCATATTTTTCCGAAAAAAACACATTTTCGATCGGTTCTCAATAACAATCTGCCAATGTATCGGAAACAAAGTCGTGTTTTTATGAAATCGTGAAATGGTCGTTTGTCGTCGTTTAGTCTAACGATTTCGATTTCACAGTGTCAAAAATACTGTTTTGACAAAAATGACCGAATTTTATGAAAAAAACAGACTTTTGACACATTTACAACGACAAATCATCATCGGCATCAGACTTACCGTTGAATTTCAGTAAAATCGTGAAATGGTCGTTTGTCGTCGTTTATTCACACGATTTCGATTTCACAGTGTCAATAACGCTGTTTTGACAAAAATTTCCGAATTTTATGAAAAAACTGACAGTGAAAGTGTCAGTTTTTGACAGTGTCAAAAACTGACTGTTTTTTGACAGTTTTTGACAGTGTCAAAAACTGACTGACTGACTGACTGAAAACTGACGCATTTACAACGACAAATCATCATGGGCATCGAACTTGCAGTTGTATTTCACCGAAATTGTGAAATGGTCGTTTGTCGCCGTTGATTCTCACAGTTTCGCTTTCAGACGGTCAGAAGCGCTGATTTGAGGAAAACGTCATATTTTTCCGAAAAAAACACATTTTCGATCGTTTTTCAATAACAATCTGCCATTGCATCGAAAACAAAATCGTATTTTTGTGAAATCGTGAAATGGTTGTTAGTCGTCGTTGTGTCTAACGATTTCGATTTCAGAGGGTCAAAAAGGCTGTTTTGACAAAAATGTCCGAATTTTATGAAAAAACTGACTTTTGACGCATTTACAACCACAAATCATCATGAGCATCAAACTTGCAGTTGTATTTCACCGAAATTGTGAAATGGTCGGTTGTCGCCGTTGATTCTCACAGTTTCGCTTTCAGACGGTCAAAAACGCTGATTTGACGAAAACGTCATATTTTTCCGAAAAAAACACATTTTCGATCGGTTCCCAATGACAATCTGCCAGTGTATCGAAACAAAGTCGTTTTTTTGCGAAATCGTGAAATGATCATTTGTCGTCGTTTATTCACACGATTTCGATTTCACAGTGTCAAAAACGCTGTTTTGACAAAAATGTCCGAATTTTATGAAAAAACTGACTTTTGACGCATTTACAACCACAAATCATCATGGGCATCAAACTTGCAGTTGTATTTCACCGAAATTGTGAAATGGTCGGTTGTCGCCGTTGATTCTCACAGTTTCGCTTTAAGACGGTCAAAAGCGCTGATTTGAGGAAAACGTCATATTTTTCCGAAAAAAACACATTTTCGATCGTTTTTCAATAACAATCTGCCATTGCATCGGAAACAAAATCGTGTTTTTGTGAAATCGTGAAATGGTCGTTTGTCGACGTTGATTCACACGATTTCGATTTCACAGTGTCAAAAACGCTGTTTTGACAAAAATGTCCGAATTTTATGAAAAAACTGACTTTTGACGCATTTACAACCACAAATCATCATGAGCATCAAACTTGCAGTTGTATTTCACCGAAATTGTGAAATGGTCGGTTGTCGCCGTTGATTCTCACAGTTTCGCTTTCAGACGGTCAAAAGCGCTGATTTGAGGAAAACGTCATATTTTTCCGAAAAAAACACATTTTCGATCGTTTTTCAATAACAATCTGCCATTGCATCGGAAACAAAATCGTGTTTTTGTGAAATCGTGAAATGGTCGTTTGTCGTCGTTAAGTCTAACGATTTCGATTTCAGAGGGTCAAAAATGCTGTTTTGACAAAAATGACCGAATTTTATGGAAAAAACAGACTTTTGACGCATTTACAACGACAAAATATCATGGGCATCGAACTTGCAGTTGTATTTCACAAAAATCGTGAAATGGTCGTTTGTCGTCGTTGATTCTCACATTTTCGTTTTCAGACGGTCAAAAGCGCTGATTTGAGGCCAACGTCATATTTTTCCGAAAAAAACACATTTTCGATCGTTTTTCAATAACAATCTGCCATTGCATCGGAAACAAAATCGTGTTTTTGTGAAATCGTGAAATGGTCGTTTGTCGTCGTTAAGTCTAACGATTTCGATTTCAGAGGGTCAAAAATGCTGTTTTGACAAAAATGACCGAATTTTATGGAAAAAACAGACTTTTGACGCATTTACAACGACAAAATATCATGGGCATCGAACTTGCAGTTGTATTTCACAAAAATCGTGAAATGGTCGTTTGTCGTCGTTGATTCTCACATTTTCGTTTTCAGACGGTCAAAAGCGCTGATTTGAGGCCAACGTCATATTTTTCCGAAATAAAAACGTTTTCGATCGTTTTTCAATAACAATCTGCCATTGCATCGGAAACAAAATCGTGTTTTCGTGAAATCGTGAAATGGTCGTTTGTCGTCGTTGAATCTCACGATTTCGATTTCAGAGGGTCAAAAACGTCGATTTGACGAAAATGCCCGAATTTTATGAAAAAAACAGACTTTTAACGCATTTACAACGACAAATCATTATCGGCATCAGACTTACCGTTGAATTTCAGTAAAATCGTAAAATGGTCGTTTGTCGACGTTGATTCTCACAGTTTCGCTTTCAGACGGTCAGAAGCGCTGATTTGACGAAAATGTCATATTTTTCCGAAAAAACACATTTGCGATCGGTTCTCAATGACAATCTGCCATTGTATCGGAAACCAAGTCGTTTTTTGCAAAATCGTGAAATGTTCGTTTGTCGACGTTGATTCTCATAGTTTCGCTTTCAGACGGTCAAAAACGCTGAGTTGACGAAAACGTCATATTTTTCCGAAAAAAACACATTTTCGATCGTTTTTCATTAACAATCTGCCATTGTATCGGAAACAAAGTCGTTTTTTTGCGAAATCGTGAAATGGTCATTTGTCGTCGTTTATTCACACGATTTCGATTTCACAGTGTCAATAACGCTGTTTTGACAAAAATTTCCGAATTTTATGAAAAATCTGACAGTGAAAGTGTCAGTTTTTGACAGTGTCAAAAACTGACTGTTTTTTGACAGTTTTTGACAGTGTCAAAAACTGACTGACTGACTGACTGAAAACTGACGCATTTACAACGACAAATCATCATGGGCATCGAACTTGCAGTTGTATTTCACCGAAATTGTGAAATGGTCGTTTGTCGCCGTTGATTCTCACAGTTTCGCTTTCAGACGGTCAGAAGCGCTGATTTGAGGAAAACGTCATATTTTTCCGAAAAAAACACATTTTCGATCGTTTTTCAATAACAATCTGCCATTGCATCGAAAACAAAATCGTATTTTTGTGAAATCGTGAAATGGTTGTTAGTCGTCGTTGTGTCTAACGATTTCGATTTCAGAGGGTCAAAAAGGCTGTTTTGACAAAAATGTCCGAATTTTATGAAAAAACTGACTTTTGACGCATTTACAACCACAAATCATCATGAGCATCAAACTTGCAGTTGTATTTCACCGAAATTGTGAAATGGTCGGTTGTCGCCGTTGATTCTCACAGTTTCGCTTTCAGACGGTCAAAAGCGCTTATTTGAGGAAAACCTCATATTTTTCCGAAAAAAACACATTTTCGATCGTTTTTCAATAACAATCTGCCATTGCATCGGAAACAAAATCGTGTTTTTGTGAAATCGTGAAATGGTCGTTTGTCGTCGTTAAGTCTAACAATTTCGATTTCAGAGGGTCAAAAATGCTGTTTTGACAAAAATGACCGAATTTTATGGAAAAAACAGACTTTTGACGCATTCCGAACAACAAATCATTATCGGCATCAGACTTACCGTTGAATTTCAGTAAAATCGTAAAATGGTCGTTTGTCGACGTTGATTCTCACAGTTTCGCTTTCAGACGGTCAAAAGCGCTGATTTGAGGCCAACGTCATATTTTTCCGAAAAAACACGTTTTCGATCGTTTTTCAATAACAATCTGCCATTGCATCGGAAACAAAATCGTGTTTTCGTGAAATCGTGAAATGGTCGTTTGTCGTCGTTGATTCTCACGATTTCGATTTCAGAGGGTCAAAAACGTCGATTTGACGAAAATGCCCGAATTTTATGAAAAAACAGACTTTTGACGCATTTACAACGACAAATCATTATCGGCATCAGACTTACCGTTGAATTTCAGTAAAATCGTGAAATGGTCGTTTGTCGTCGTTGATTCACACGATTTCGATTTCACAGTGTCAAAAACGCTGTTTTGACAAAAATTTCCGAATTTTATGAAAAAACTGACATTTGACGCATTTACGACAAATCGTCATGGGCATCAGACTTACCGTTAAATTTCATTAAATGCGTAAAATGGTCGTTTGTCGACGTTGATTCTCATAGTTTCGCTTTCAGACAGTCAAAAACGCTGATTTGACGAAAATGTCATATTTTTCCGAAAAAACACATTTCTGATCGGTTCTCAATGACAATCTGCCAATGTATCGGAAACAAAGTCGTGTTTTTATGAAATCGTGAAATGGTCGTTTGTCGTCGTTTAGTCTAACGATTTCGATTTCACAGTGTCAAAAATGCTGTTTTGACAAAAATGACCGAATTTTATGGAAAAAACAGACTTTTGACACATTTACAACGACAAATCATCATCGGCATCAGACTTACCGTTGAATTTCAGTAAAATCGTGAAATGGTCGTTTGTCGTCGTTGATTCACACGATTTCGATTTCACAGTGTCAAAAACGCTGTTTTGACAAAAATTTCCGAATTTTATGAAAAAACTGACTTTTGACGCATTTACGACAAATCGTCATGGGCATCAGACTTACCGTTAAATTTCATTAAAATCGTAAAATGGTCGTTTGTCGTCGTTGATTCTCACATTTTCGTTTTCAGACGGTCAAAAACGCTGATTTGACGAGAACGTCATATTTTTCCGAAAAAAACACATTTTCGATCGGTTCCCAATGACAATCTGCCAGTGTATCGAAACAAAGTCGATTTTTTGCGAAATCGTGAAATGGTCATTTGTCGTCGTTTATTCACACGATTTCGATTTCACAGTGTCAAAAACGCTGTTTTGACAAAAATTTCCGAATTTTATGAAAAAACTGACTTTTGACGCATTTACAACGACAAATAATCATGGGCATCGAACTTGCAGTTGTATTTCACCGAAATTGTGAAATGGTCGTTTGTAGCCGTTGATTCTCACAGTTTCGCTTTCAGACGGTCAGAAGCGCTGATTTGACGAAAATGTCATATTTTTTCGAAAAAACACATTTGCGATCGGTTCTCAATGACAATCTGCCATTGCATCGGAAACAAAAACGTGTTTTTGTGAAATCGTGAAATGGTTGTTAGTCGTCGTTGTGTCTAACGATTTCGATTTCAGAGGGTCAAAAAGGCTGTTTTGACAAAAATGTCCGAATTTTATGAAAAAACTGACTTTTGACGCATTTACAACCACAAATCATCATGAGCATCAAACTTGCAGTTGTATTTCACCGAAATTGTGAAATGGTCGGTTGTCGCCGTTGATTCTCACAGTTTCGCTTTCAGACGGTCAAAAGCGCTGATTTGAGGAAAACGTCATATTTTTCCGAAAAAAACACATTTTCGATCGTTTTTCAATAACAATCTGCCATTGCATCGGAAACAAAATCGTGTTTTTGTGAAATCGTGAAATGGTCGTTTGTCGTCGTTGTGTTTAACGATTTCGATTTCAGAGGGTCAAAAAGGCTGTTTTGACAAAAATGTCCGAATTTTATGAAAAAACTGACTTTTGACGCATTTACAACGACAAATCAGCATGGGCATCGAACTTGCAATTGTCTTTCACCGAAATTGTGAAATGGTCGTTTGTCGCCGTTGATTCTCACAGTTTGGCTTTCAGACGGTCAAAAGCGCTGATTTGAGAAAAACGTCATATTGTTCCGAAAAAAACACATTTTCAATCGTTTTTCAATAACAATCTGCCATTGCATCGGAAACAAAAACGTGTTTTTGTGAAATCGTGAAATGGTTGTTAGTCGTCGTTGTGTCTAACGATTTCGATTTCAGAGGGTCAAAAAGGCTGTTTTGACAAAAATGTCCGAATTTTATGAAAAAACTGACTTTTGACGCATTTACAACCACAAATCATCATGAGCATCAAACTTGCAGTTGTATTTCACCGAAATTGTGAAATGGTCGGTTGTCGCCGTTGATTCTCACAGTTTCGCTTTCAGACGGTCAAAAGCGCTGATTTGAGGAAAACGTCATATTTTTCCGAAAAAAACACATTTTCGATCGTTTTTCAATAACAATCTGCCATTGCATCGGAAACAAAATCGTGTTTTTGTGAAATCGTGAAATGGTCGTTTGTCGTCGTTAAGTCTAACAATTTCGATTTCAGAGGGTCAAAAATGCTGTTTTGACAAAAATGACCGAATTTTATGGAAAAAACAGACTTTTGACGCATTCCGAACAACAAATCATTATCGGCATCAGACTTACCGTTGAATTTCAGTAAAATCGTAAAATGGTCGTTTGTCGACGTTGATTCTCACAGTTTCGCTTTCAGACGGTCAAAAGCGCTGATTTGAGGCCAACGTCATATTTTTCCGAAAAAACACGTTTTCGATCGTTTTTCAATAACAATCTGCCATTGCATCGGAAACAAAATCGTGTTTTCGTGAAATCGTGAAATGGTCGTTTGTCGTCGTTGATTCTCACGATTTCGATTTCAGAGGGTCAAAAACGTCGATTTGACGAAAATGTCCGAATTTTATGAAAAAACAGACTTTTGACGCATTTACAACGACAAATCATTATCGGCATCAGACTTACCGTTGAATTTCAGTAAAATCGTGAAATGGTCGTTTGTCGTCGTTAAGTCTAACGACTTCGATTTTAGAGGGTCAAAAATGCTGTTTTGACAAAAATGACCGAATTTTATGGAAAAAACAGACTTTTGACGCATTCCGAACAACAAATGATCATCGGCATCAGACTTAACGTTAAATTTCATTAAAATCGTAAAATGGTCGTTTGTCGTCGTTGATTCTCACATTTTCGTTTTCAGACGGTCAAAAACGCTGATTTGACGAAAACGTCATATTTTTCCGAAAAAAACACATTTTCGATCGGTTCTCAATGACAATCTGCCAATGTATCGGAAACAAAGTCGTGTTTTTGTGAAATCGTGAAATGGTCGTTTGTCGTCGTTGAGTTTAACGATTTCGATTTCACAGTGTCAAAAATGCTGTTTTGACAAAAATGGCCGAATTTTATGGAAAAAACAGACTTTTGACACATTTACAACGACAAATCATCATCGGCATCAGACTTATCGTTGAATTTCAGTAAAATCGTAAAATGGTCGTTTGTCGACGTTGATTCTCATAGTTTCGCTTTCAGACGGTCAAAAACGCTGATTTGACGAAAACGTCATATTTTTCCGAAAAAAACACATTTTCGATCGGTTCTCAATGACAATCTGCCAGTGTATCGAAACAAAGTCGTGTTTTTATGAAATCGTGAAATGGTCGTTTGTCGTCGTTGATTCACACGATTTCGATTTCACAGTGTCAAAAACGCTGTTTTGACAAAAATTTCCGAATTTTATGAAAAAACTGACTTTTGACGCATTTACAACGACAAATCATCATGGGCATCGAACTTGCAGTTGTATTTCACCGAAATTGTTAAATGGTCGTTTGTCGCCGTTGATTCTCACAGTTTCGCTTTCAGACGGTCAAAAGCGCTGATTTGAGGCCAACGTCATATTTTTCCGAAAAAAACACGTTTTCGATCGTTTTTCAATAACAATCTGCCATTGCATCGGAAACAAAATCGTGTTTTCGTGAAATCGTGAAATGGTCGTTTGTCGTCGTTGATTCTCACGATTTCGATTTCAGAGGGTCAAAAACGTCGATTTGACGAAAATGCCCGAATTTTATGAAAAAACAGACTTTTGACGCATTTACAACGACAAATCATTATCGGCATCAGACTTACCGTTGAATTTCAGTAAAATCGTAAAATGGTCGTTTGTCGACGTTGATTCTCATAGTTTCGCTTTCAGACGGTCAAAAACGCTGATTTGACGAAAATGTCATATTTTTCCGAAAAAACACATTTCTGATCGGTTCTCAATGACAATCTGCCATTGTATCGGAAACAAAGTCTTTTTTTTTTGCGAAATCGTGAAATGGTCGTTTGTCGTCGTTGAGTCTAACGATTTCGATTTCACAGTGTCAAAAATGCTGTTTTGACAAAAATGACCGAATTTTATGGAAAAAACAGACTTTTGACGCATTTACAACGACAAAATATCATGGGCATCGAACTTGCAGTTGTATTTCACAAAAATCGTGAAATGGTCCTTCGTCGTCGTTGATTCTCACATTTTCGTTTTCAAACGGTCAAAAACGCTGATTTGACGAAAATGTCATATTTTTCCGAAAAAACACATTTGCGATCGGTTCTCAATGACAATCTGCCATTGTATCGGAAACCAAGTCGTTTTTTTGCAAAATTGTGAAATGTTCGTTTGTCGACGTTGATTCTCATAGTTTCGCTTTCAGACGGTCAAAAACGCTGAATTGACGAAAACGTCATATTTTTCCGAAAAAAACACATTTTCGATCGTTTTTCAATAACAATCTGCCATTGTATCGGAAACAAAGTCGTTTTTTTGCGAAATCGTGAAATGGTCATTTGTCGTCGTTGATTCACACGATTTCGATTTCACAGTGTCAAAAACGCTGTTTTGACAAAAATTTCCGAATTTTATGAAAAAACTGACTTTTGACGCATTTACAACGACAAATCATCATGGGCATCGAACTTGCAGTTGTATTTCACCGAAATTGTTAAATGGTCGTTTGTCGCCGTTGATTCTCACAGTTTCGCTTTCAGACAGTCAGAAGCGCTGATTTGACGAAAATGTCATATTTTTCCGAAAAAACACATTTGCGATCGGTTCTCAATGACAATCTGCCATTGTATCGGAAACCAAGTCGTTTTTTTGCAAAATCGTGAAATGTTCGTTTGTCGACGTTGATTCTCATAGTTTCGCTTTCAGACGGTCAAAAACGCTGAATTGACGAAAACGTCATATTTTTCCGAAAAAAACACATTTTCGATCGTTTTTCAATAACAATCTGCCATTGTATCGGAAACAAAGTCGTTTTTTTGCGAAATCGTGAAATGGTCATTTGTCGTCGTTTATTCACACGATTTCGATTTCACAGTGTCAATAACGCTGTTTTGACAAAAATTTCCGAATTTTATGAAAAAACTGACTTTTGACGCATTTACAACGACAAATCATGATGGGCATCGAACTTGCAGTTGTATTTCACCGAAATTGTGAAATGGTCGTTTGTCGCCGTTGATTCTCACAGTTTCGCTTTCAGACGGTCAGAAGCGCTGATTTGACGAAAATGTCATATTTTTCCGAAAAAACACATTTGCGATCGGTTCTCAATGACCATCTGCCATTGTATCGGAAACCAAGTCGTTTTTTTGCAAAATCGTGAAATGTTCGTTTGTCGACGTTGATTCTCATAGTTTCGCTTTCAGACGGTCAAAAACGCTGAATTGACGAAAACGTCATATTTTTCCGAAAAAAACACATTTTCGATCGTTTTTCAATAACAATCTGCCATTGTATCGGAAACAAAGTCGTTTTTTTGCGAAATCGTGAAATGGTCATTTGTCGTCGTTGATTCACACGATTTCGATTTCACAGTGTCAAAAACGCTGTTTTGACAAAAATTTCCGAATTTTATGAAAAAACTGACTTTTGACGCATTTACAACGACAAATCATCATGGGCATCGAACTTGCAGTTGTATTTCACCGAAATTGTTAAATGGTCGTTTGTCGCCGTTGATTCTCACAGTTTCGCTTTCAGACGGTCAAAAGCGCTGATTTGAAGCCATCGTCACATTTTTCCGAAAAAAACACGTTTTCGATCGTTTTTCAATAACAATCTGCCATTGCATCGGAAACAAAATCGTGTTTTCGTGAAATCGTGAAATCAACAAATCGAATCAAAGTCGTTTTTTTGCGAAATCGTGAAATGATCATTTGTCGTCGTTGATTCTCACGATTTCGATTTCAGACGGTCAAAAACGTCGATTTGACGAAAATGCCCGAATTTTATGAAAAAACAGACTTTTGACGCATTTACAACGACAAATCATTATCGGCATCAGACTTACCGTTGAATTTCAGTAAAATCGTGAAATGGTCGTTTGTCGTCGTTGATTCACACGATTTCGATTTCACAGTGTCAAAAACGCTGTTTTGACAAAAATTTCCGAATTTTATGAAAAAACTGACTTTTGACGCATTTACGACAAATCGTCATGGGCATCAGACTTACCGTTAAATTTCATTAAATTCGTAAAATGGTCGTTTGTCGTCGTTGATTCTCACATTTTCGTTTTCAGACGGTCAAAAACGCTGATTTGAGGAAAACGTCATATTTTTCCGAAAAAAACACATTTTCGATCGTTTTTCAATAACAATCTGCCATTGCATCGGAAACAAAATCGTGTTTTCGTGAAATCGTGAAATGGTCGTTTGTCGTCGTTGATTCTTACGATTTCGATTTCAGAGGGTCAAAAACGTCGATTTGACGAAAATGCCCGAATTTTATGAAAAAACAGACTTTTGACGCATTTACAACGACAAATCATTATCGGCATCAGACTTACCGTTGAATTTCAGTAAAATCGTGAAATGGTCGTTTGTCGTCGTTGATTCACACGATTTCGATTTCACAGTGTCAAAAACGCTGTTTTGACAAAAATTTCCGAATTTTATGAAAAAACTGACTTTTGACGCATTTACGACAAATCGTCATGGGCATCAGACTTACCGTTAAATTTCATTAAATTCGTAAAATGGTCGTTTGTCGTCGTTGATTCTCACATTTTCGTTTTCAGACGGTCAAAAACGCTGATTTGACGAAAACGTCATATTTTTCCGAAAAAAACACATTTTCGATCGGTTCCCAATGACAATCTGCCAGTGTATCGAAACAAAGTCGTTTTTTTGCGAAATCGTGAAATGATCATTTGTCGTCGTTTATTCACACGATTTCGATTTCACAGTGTCAAAAACGCTGTTTTGACAAAAATGTCCGAATTTTATGAAAAAACTGACTTTTGACGCATTTACAACCACAAATCATCATGGGCATCAAACTTGCAGTTGTATTTCACCGAAATTGTGAAATGGTCGGTTGTCGCCGTTGATTCTCACAGTTTCGCTTTAAGACGGTCAAAAGCGCTGATTTGAGGAAAACGTCATATTTTTCCGAAAAAAACACATTTTCGATCGTTTTTCAATAACAATCTGCCATTGCATCGGAAACAAAATCGTGTTTTTGTGAAATCGTGAAATGGTCGTTTGTCGACGTTGATTCACACGATTTCGATTTCACAGTGTCAAAAACGCTGTTTTGACAAAAATTTCCGAATTTTATGAAAAAACTGACTTTTGACGCATTTACAACGACAAATCATGATGGGCATCGAACTTGCAGTTGTATTTCACCGAAATTGTGAAATGGTCGTTTGTCGCCGTTGATTCTCACAGTTTCGCTTTCAGACGATCAGAAGCGCTGATTTGACGAAAATGTCATATTTTTTCGAAAAAACACATTTGCGATCGGTTCTCAATGACAATCTGCCATTGTATCGGAAACCAAGTCGTTTTTTTTGCAAAATCGTGAAATGTTCGTTTGTCGACGTTGATTCTCATAGTTTCGCTTTCAGACGGTCAAAAACGCTGAATTGACGAAAACGTCATATTTTTCCGAAAAAACACATTTTCGATCGGTTCTCAATGACAATCTGCCATTGTATCGGAAACAAAGTCGTTTTTTTGCGAAATCGTGAAATGGTCGTTTGTCGTCGTTGATTCACACGATTTCGATTTCACAGTGTCAAAAACGCTGTTTTGACAAAAATTTCCGAATTTTATGAAAAAACTGACAGTGAAAGTGTCAGTTTTTGACAGTGTCAAAAACTGACTGTTTTTTGACAGTTTTTGACAGTGTCAAAAACTGACTGACTGACTGACTGAAAACTGACGCATTTACAACGACAAATCATCATGGGCATCGAACTTGCAATTGTCTTTCACCGAAATTGTGAAATGGTCGTTTGTCGCCGTTGATTCTCACAGTTTCGCTTTCAGACGGTCAGAAGCGCTGATTTGAGGAAAACGTCATATTTTTCCGAAAAAAACACATTTTCGATCGTTTTTCAATAACAATCTGCCATTGCATCGAAAACAAAATCGTATTTTTGTGAAATCGTGAAATGGTTGTTAGTCGTCGTTGTGTCTAACGATTTCGATTTCAGAGGGTCAAAAAGGCTGTTTTGACAAAAATGTCCGAATTTTATGAAAAAACTGACTTTTGACGCATTTACAACCACAAATCATCATGAGCATCAAACTTGCAGTTGTATTTCACCGAAATTGTGAAATGGTCGGTTGTCGCCGTTGATTCTCACAGTTTCGCTTTCAGACGGTCAAAAGCGCTGATTTGAGGAAAACGTCATATTTTTCCGAAAAAAACACATTTTCGATCGTTTTTCAATAACAATCTGCCATTGCATCGGAAACAAAATCGTGTTTTTGTGAAATCGTGAAATGGTCGTTTGTCGTCGTTAAGTCTAACAATTTCGATTTCAGAGGGTCAAAAATGGTGTTTTGACAAAAATGACCGAATTTTATGGAAAAAACAGACTTTTGACGCATTCCGAACAACAAATCATCATCGGCATCAGACTTAACGTTAAATTTCATTAAAATCGTAAAATGGTCGTTTGTCGTCGTTGATTCTCACATTTTCGTTTTCAGACGGTCAAAAACGCTGATTTGACGAAAACGTCATATTTTTCCGAAAAAAACACATTTTCGATCGGTTCCCAATGACAATCTGCCAGTGTATCGAAACAAAGTCGTTTTTTTGCGAAATCGTGAAATGGTCATTTGTCGTCGTTTATTCACACGATTTCGATTTCACAGTGTCAAAAACGCTGTTTTGACAAAAATTTCCGAATTTTATGAAAAAACTAACTTTTGACGCATTTACAACGACAAATCATCATGGGCATCGAACTTGCAGTTGTATTTCACCGAAATTGTGAAATGGTCGTTTGTCGACGTTGATTCTCATAGTTTCGCTTTCAGACGGTCAACAACGCTGATTTGACGAAAACGTCATATTTTTCCGAAAAAAACACATTTTCGATCGGTTCCCAATGACAATCTGCCAGTGTATCGAAACAAAGTCGTGTTTTTATGAAATCGTGAAATGGTCGTTTGTCGTCGTTGATTCACACGATTTCGATTTCACAGTGTCAAAAACGCTGTTTTGACAAAAATTTCCGAATTTTATGAGAAAACTGACTTTTGACGCATTTACAACGACAAATCATCATGGGCATCGAACTTGCAGTTGTATTTCACAGAAATCGTGAAATGGTCGTTTGTCGTCGTTGATTCACACGATTTCGATTTCACAGTGTCAAAAACGCTGTTTTGACAAAAATTTCCGAATTTTATGAAAAAACTGACTTTTGACGCATTTACAACGACAAATCATCATGGGCATCGAACTTGCAGTTGTATTTCACCGAAATTGTGAAATGGTCGTTTGTCGCCGTTGATTCTCACAGTTTCGCTTTCAGACAGTCAGAAGCGCTGATTTGACGAAAATGTCATATTTTTCCGAAAAAACACATTTGCGATCGGTTCTCAATGACAATCTGCCATTGTATCGGAAACAAAGTCGTTTTTTTGTGAAATCGTGAAATGGTCGTTTGTCGTCGTTGAGTCTAACGATTTCGATTTCACAGTGTCAATAACGCTGTTTTGACAAAAATTTCCGAATTTTATGAAAAAACAGACTTTTGACGCATTTACAACGACAAATCATTATCGGCATCAGACTTACCGTTGAATTTCAGTAAAATCGTAAAATGGTCGTTTGTCGATGTTGATTCTCATAGTTTCGCTTTCAGACGGTCAAAAACGCTGATTTGACGAAAACGTCATATTTTTCCGAAAAAAACACATTTTCGATCGGTTCTCAATGACAATCTGCCAGTGTATCGAAACAAAGTCGTGTTTTTGTGAAATCGTGAAATGGTCGTTTGTCGACGTTGATTCTCATAGTTTCGCTTTCAGATGGTCAAAAACGCTGATTTGACGATAACGTCATATTTTTCCGAAAAAAACACATTTTCGATCGGTTCTCAATGACAATCTGCCAGTGTATCGAAACAAAGTCGTGTTTTTGTGAAATGGTCGTTTGTCGTCGTTGATTCACACGATTTCGATTTCACAGTGTCAAAAACGCTGTTTTGACAAAAAATTCCGAATTTTATGAAAAAACTGACTTTTGACGCATTTACAACGACAAATCATCATGGGCATCGAACTTGCAGTTGTATTTCACCGAAATTGTGAAATGGTCGTTTGTAGCCGTTGATTCTCACAGTTTCGCTTTCAGACGGTCAGAAGCGCTGATTTGACGAAAATGTCATATTTTTCCGAAAAAACACATTTGCGATCGGTTCTCAATGACAATCTGCCATTGCATCGGAAACAAAAACGTGTTGTCGTGAAATCGTGAAATGGTCGTTTGTCGTCGTTGTGTTTAACGATTTCGATTTCAGAGGGTCAAAAAGGCTGTTTTGACAAAAATGTCCGAATTTTATGAAAAAACTGACTTTTGACGCATTTACAACGACAAATCAGCATGGGCATCGAACTTGCAATTGTCTTTCACCGAAATTGTGAAATGGTCGTTTGTCGCCGTTGATTCTCACAGTTTGGCTTTCAGACGGTCAAAAGCGCTGATTTGAGAAAAACGTCATATTGTTCCGAAAAAAACACATTTTCAATCGTTTTTCAATAACAATCTGCCATTGCATCGGAAACAAAAACGTGTTTTTGTGAAATCGTGAAATGGTTGTTAGTCGTCGTTGTGTCTAACGATTTCGATTTCAGAGGGTCAAAAAGGCTGTTTTGACAAAAATGTCCGAATTTTATGAAAAAACTGACTTTTGACGCATTTACAACCACAAATCATCATGAGCATCAAACTTGCAGTTGTATTTCACCGAAATTGTGAAATGGTCGGTTGTCGCCGTTGATTCTCACAGTTTCGCTTTCAGACGGTCAAAAGCGCTGATTTGAGGAAAACGTCATATTTTTCCGAAAAAAACACATTTTCGATCGTTTTTCAATAACAATCTGCCATTGCATCGGAAACAAAATCGTGTGTTACGTCCTGGGTCAATTCGCGTCCAAAAATAAAGGACAGACCGACGATATACATACATATATATACATACAAACATATACAGTACAATACATTCGCAAGAGACCGCCATAGAGCAAATAGAGTCTCAAGACTAACATTAAAAATTGAATAACAACAAAAGTGTTATATATAAACAAAAACTGATTAGTCCATTCGATGCAGCATTTAATTTAGGAGTTATAAAAATCCTCTGCTAAAAATGCTCTAGGACTCATAGTTTCCGAGATAATCACAGTTTTATAGAAAAACGTAACAGCTGCTCGTTTCGACTTGCGAAACGTGCAGTTAACCGCGAAATGTTAAATTATTTCAACTTATAACTATCCATTATACATTTGAGGACTGTATATGTCTAACATATGTTTAATTACTAATATAAACAAATAAATATACAATAACAATATTATTATTCAACAAATGAGTTCAAGCATATTGAATTGTTCACAAGGTTAATACAGGATAGTATATATATATATAATATTATTCATATAGTACCATTAATTATTATTTAGTGGTACGAATAAATATCGGGTTGCAAACCGAGTGTGGGACCGGACGGGGCCCAGACGCATCGTCAGCATTTTGATAACAGCGCTTCGTTCTGAGAACGCTTACTTTATAACGCACACGTGCAATTCTGCTGATGCTGCGGTCCCGACGTGAGATGCTGCGCCAGCGTAAGGCCCCACTCTCGGCTGCCCCCACTGTATGGGACTCTCCGGAGTCTTGCTGGTAAATCCAGCGCGAGACAAAATCAGTTCATCTTCGACTCTTGCAACCGGCAGATCGAAAGTTAGTAGCTCCCTTGGAGACACACTCGTCGCGGTGCTCCATTGTCTATTATATGCAATATCCATTCGTGATCTTAGCGATTAACGATATGATATTGTTTGCATACCTCAACGATTAAATACGTGTACAATACCTGACTGTGATCAGGCGGTGTCTTAGGACCGTTATAAAATATTGTACGCGAGTAATATCGTTTCATTTCATTATATAATCCATTAAATAATATTCAATCGATTACGTGTAATTGTGATCACTTAATTATATCAACAAGTTAACCAGTGTAACCAGTGAACTATTATTAAAGTGATATTTAACCACAATACATGTGTTAATCATTCACGAGTAAGAAATTACTAATACTAAGTGCTTATTAAATTCGGGAATTTGCTCAAAAGACTGCACATCGTGCATCATATAGTGGCTGTTACGCACTTTTCCTTAAAATCCCTTTTATTGTGCACCTTGCTCCACTAATTTCTTTTGCAACTCAACCTATAATCCCTTATCACGAGGCGCTCTTTATCGTGCGCCCGGGTAAGTCCCACTTTATCCCTTTGTCTTCCGTTATCACGAGGCGCTCTTTATCGTGCGCCCGGATAAATCCAACTATATCCTCCTTTATCACGAGGCGCTCTTTATCGTGCGCCCGGGTAAATCCAATCCCCTATCTATCATAACACATTCTTAATAATCTCTATGAGGAGTGCGGATCAGCCATGATTGGTGTTATACTGATTTCTTATTATGGGTCGTAGACGTGCCGGCAAACGGTTTGCAATTCGCAAAGCCCTTGCTCTAGCATCCGGAAAAGACAAAACGGTTTCAGTGCACCATAGATCAGCTTCTTCGACATTAAAAATAGTTAGCGTTTCGTCACTTTGTGAATATTGGTGGAATAACAATTTAAATTCGATTCCGGTTGAACGCGAGTTGCCAAAAGTAGTCTCTATCGAACGTGTAAATTACCGCATCTATTTGGCGTGTGGAAATCTGCCGACATACCGACTCTTCGGCGCAGCAACTCGTTCTACGGTTTTCAAACCCATCACAGAGGGCGACCATCTCTCCGAGTCATCGACGGCTCCCAGGTATCCACCATCAACGTCTCTCGAGTAGAACATCAACCCGCTACGCTCGTAGCTCACCACCTGCAAGATCATCAAACAAGGTAAGATTTTATATTCAAATATATATATATAACTATTTCATTATCTATATCGGATGCACATATTCAGTATTTGTTCCGATCCCTGACCGGCGCATTCCGGCCTAAACACGGAGCAATCATTGATATTCTGTTATTTGTCGCTCTCGCAACAATTGTGTTGGCACGATCAATATCCATTATCAAAATTGATCGATAACAGAACCCGCGACGTAACACGTGTTTTTGTGAAATCGTGAAATGGTCGTTTGTCGTCGTTAAGTCTAACAATTTCGATTTCAGAGGGTCAAAAATGCTGTTTTGACAAAAATGACCGAATTTTATGGAAAAAACAGACTTTTGACGCATTCCGAACAACAAATCATTATCGGCATCAGACTTACCGTTGAATTTCAGTCAAATCGTAAAATGGTCGTTTGTCGACGTTGATTCTCACAGTTTCGCTTTCAGACGGTCAAAAGCGCTGATTTGAGGCCAACGTCATATTTTTCCGAAAAAACACGTTTTCGATCGTTTTTCAATAACAATCTGCCATTGCATCGGAAACAAAATCGTGTTTTCGTGAAATCGTGAAATGGTCGTTTGTCGTCGTTGATTCTCACGATTTCGATTTCAGAGGGTCAAAAACGTCGATTTGACGAAAATGTCCGAATTTTATGAAAAAACAGACTTTTGACGCATTTACAACGACAAATCATTATCGGCATCAGACTTACCGTTGAATTTCAGTAAAATCGTGAAATGGTCGTTTGTCGTCGTTGATTCACACGATTTCGATTTCACAGTGTCAAAAACGCTGTTTTGACAAAAATTTCCGAATTTTATGAAAAAACTGACATTTGACGCATTTACGACAAATCGTCATGGGCATCAGACTTACCGTTAAATTTCATTAAATTCGTAAAATGGTCGTTTGTCGTCGTTGATTCTCACATTTTCGTTTTCAGACGGTCAAAAACGCTGATTTGACGAAAACGTCATATTTTTCCGAAAAAAACACATTTTCGATCGGTTCCCAATGACAATCTGCCAGTGTATCGAAACAAAGTCGTTTTTTTGCGAAATCGTGAAATGATCATTTGTCGTCGTTTATTCACACGATTTCGATTTCACAGTGTCAAAAACGCTGTTTTGACAAAAATGTCCGAATTTTATGAAAAAACTGACTTTTGACGCATTTACAACCACAAATCATCATGGGCATCAAACTTGCAGTTGTATTTCACCGAAATTGTGAAATGGTCGGTTGTCGCCGTTGATTCTCACAGTTTCGCTTTAAGACGGTCAAAAGCGCTGATTTGAGGAAAACGTCATATTTTTCCGAAAAAAACACATTTTCGATCGTTTTTCAATAACAATCTGCCATTGCATCGGAAACAAAATCGTGTTTTTGTGAAATCGTGAAATGGTCGTTTGTCGACGTTGATTCACACGATTTCGATTTCACAGTGTCAAAAACGCTGTTTTGACAAAAATGTCCGAATTTTATGAAAAAACTGACTTTTGACGCATTTACAACCACAAATCATCATGAGCATCAAACTTGCAGTTGTATTTCACCGAAATTGTGAAATGGTCGGTTGTCGCCGTTGATTCTCACAGTTTCGCTTTCAGACGGTCAAAAGCGCTGATTTGAGGAAAACGTCATATTTTTCCGAAAAAAACACATTTTCGATCGTTTTTCAATAACAATCTGCCATTGCATCGGAAACAAAATCGTGTTTTTGTGAAATCGTGAAATGGTCGTTTGTCGTCGTTAAGTCTAACGATTTCGATTTCAGAGGGTCAAAAATGCTGTTTTGACAAAAATGACCGAATTTTATGGAAAAAACAGACTTTTGACGCATTTACAACGACAAAATATCATGGGCATCGAACTTGCAGTTGTATTTCACAAAAATCGTGAAATGGTCGTTTGTCGTCGTTGATTCTCACATTTTCGTTTTCAGACGGTCAAAAGCGCTGATTTGAGGCCAACGTCATATTTTTCCGAAAAAAAAACGTTTTCGATCGTTTTTCAATAACAATCTGCCATTGCATCGGAAACAAAATCGTGTTTTCGTGAAATCGTGAAATGGTCGTTTGTCGTCGTTGAATCTCACGATTTCGATTTCAGAGGGTCAAAAACGTCGATTTGACGAAAATGCCCGAATTTTATGAAAAAAACAGACTTTTAACGCATTTACAACGACAAATCATTATCGGCATCAGACTTACCGTTGAATTTCAGTAAAATCGTAAAATGGTCGTTTGTCGACGTTGATTCTCACAGTTTCGCTTTCAGACGGTCAGAAGCGCTGATTTGACGAAAATGTCATATTTTTCCGAAAAAACACATTTGCGATCGGTTCTCAATGACAATCTGCCATTGTATCGGAAACCAAGTCGTTTTTTTGCAAAATCGTGAAATGTTCGTTTGTCGACGTTGATTCTCATAGTTTCGCTTTCAGACGGTCAAAAACGCTGAGTTGACGAAAACGTCATATTTTTCCGAAAAAAACACATTTTCGATCGTTTTTCATTAACAATCTGCCATTGTATCGGAAACAAAGTCGTTTTTTTGCGAAATCGTGAAATGGTCATTTGTCGTCGTTTATTCACACGATTTCGATTTCACAGTGTCAATAACGCTGTTTTGACAAAAATTTCCGAATTTTATGAAAAAACTGACAGTGAAAGTGTCAGTTTTTGACAGTGTCAAAAACTGACTGTTTTTTGACAGTTTTTGAAAAACAATGAAAAAACTGTGAAAAAACAATGAAAAAAAAACAATAAAAAAACTGACTTTTGACGCATTTACAACCACAAATCATCATGAGCATCAAACTTGCAGTTGTATTTCACCGAAATTGTGAAATGGTCGGTTGTCGCCGTTGATTCTCACAGTTTCGCTTTCAGACGGTCAAAAGCGCTTATTTGAGGAAAACCTCATATTTTTCCGAAAAAAACACATTTTCGATCGTTTTTCAATAACAATCTGCCATTGCATCGGAAACAAAATCGTGTTTTTGTGAAATCGTGAAATGGTCGTTTGTCGTCGTTAAGTCTAACAATTTCGATTTCAGAGGGTCAAAAATGCTGTTTTGACAAAAATGACCGAATTTTATGGAAAAAACAGACTTTTGACGCATTCCGAACAACAAATCATTATCGGCATCAGACTTACCGTTGAATTTCAGTAAAATCGTAAAATGGTCGTTTGTCGACGTTGATTCTCACAGTTTCGCTTTCAGACGGTCAAAAGCGCTGATTTGAGGCCAACGTCATATTTTTCCGAAAAAACACGTTTTCGATCGTTTTTCAATAACAATCTGCCATTGCATCGGAAACAAAATCGTGTTTTCGTGAAATCGTGAAATGGTCGTTTGTCGTCGTTGATTCTCACGATTTCGATTTCAGAGGGTCAAAAACGTCGATTTGACGAAAATGCCCGAATTTTATGAAAAAACAGACTTTTGACGCATTTACAACGACAAATCATTATCGGCATCAGACTTACCGTTGAATTTCAGTAAAATCGTGAAATGGTCGTTTGTCGTCGTTGATTCACACGATTTCGATTTCACAGTGTCAAAAACGCTGTTTTGACAAAAATTTCCGAATTTTATGAAAAAACTGACATTTGACGCATTTACGACAAATCGTCATGGGCATCAGACTTACCGTTAAATTTCATTAAATGCGTAAAATGGTCGTTTGTCGTCGTTGATTCTCACATTTTCGTTTTCAGACGGTCAAAAACGCTGATTTGACGAAAACGTCATATTTTTCCGAAAAAAACACATTTTCGATCGGTTCCCAATGACAATCTGCCAGTGTATCGAAACAAAGTCGTTTTTTTTGCGAAATCGTGAAATGATCATTTGTCGTCGTTTATTCACACGATTTCGATTTCACAGTGTCAAAAACGCTGTTTTGACAAAAATGTCCGAATTTTATGAAAAAACTGACTTTTGACGCATTTACAACCACAAATCATCATGGGCATCAAACTTGCAGTTGTATTTCACCGAAATTGTGAAATGGTCGGTTGTCGCCGTTGATTCTCACAGTTTCGCTTTCAGACGGTCAAAAGCACTGATTTGAGGAAAACGTCATATTTTTCCGAAAAAAACACATTTTCGATCGTTTTTCAATAACAATCTGCCATTGCATCGGAAACAAAATCGTGTTTTTGTGAAATCGTGAAATGGTCGTTTGTCGACGTTGATTCACACGATTTCGATTTCACAGTGTCAAAAACGCTGTTTTGACAAAAATGTCCGAATTTTATGAAAAAACTGACTTTTGACGCATTTACAACCACAAATCATCATGAGCATCAAACTTGCAGTTGTATTTCACCGAAATTGTGAAATGGTCGGTTGTCGCCGTTGATTCTCACAGTTTCGCTTTCAGACGGTCAAAAGCACTGATTTGAGGAAAACGTCATATTTTTCCGAAAAAAACACATTTTCGATCGTTTTTCAATAACAATCTGCCATTGCATCGGAAACAAAATCGTGTTTTTGTGAAATCGTGAAATGGTCGTTTGTCGTCGTTAAGTCTAACGATTTCGATTTCAGAGGGTCAAAAATGCTGTTTTGACAAAAATGACCGAATTTTATGGAAAAAACAGACTTTTGACGCATTCCGAACAACAAATCATCATCGGCATCAGACTTAACGTTAAATTTCATTAAAATCGTAAAATGGTCGTTTGTCGTCGTTGATTCTCACATTTTCGTTTTCAGACGGTCAAAAACACTGATTTGACGAAAACGTCATATTTTTCCGAAAAAAACACATTTTCGATCGGTTCTCAATGACAATCTGCCAATGTATCGGAAACAAAGTCGTGTTTTTATGAAATCGTGAAATGGTCGTTTGTCGTCGTTTAGTCTAACGATTTCGATTTCACAGTGTCAAAAATACTGTTTTGACAAAAATGACCGAATTTTATGAAAAAAAACAGACTTTTGACACATTTACAACGACAAATCATCATCGGCATCAGACTTACCGTTGAATTTCAGTAAAATCGTGAAATGGTCGTTTGTCGTCGTTGATTCACACGATTTCGATTTCACAGTGTCAAAAACGCTGTTTTGACAAAAATTTCCGAATTTTATGAAAAAACTGACATTTGACGCATTTACGACAAATCGTCATGGGCATCAGACTTACCGTTAAATTTCATTAAATTCGTAAAATGGTCGTTTGTCGTCGTTGATTCTCACATTTTCGTTTTCAGACGGTCAAAAACGCTGATTTGACGAAAACGTCATATTTTTCCGAAAAAAACACATTTTCGATCGGTTCCCAATGACAATCTGCCAGTGTATCGAAACAAAGTCGTTTTTTTGCGAAATCGTGAAATGATCATTTGTCGTCGTTTATTCACACGATT
Source organism: Cryptus viduatorius (assembly GCA_964006125.1). Lineage (NCBI taxonomy): Eukaryota > Metazoa > Arthropoda > Insecta > Hymenoptera > Ichneumonidae > Cryptus > Cryptus viduatorius. Next base: position 15,867,542 of record OZ023224.1, on the reverse strand, counting down.
TCGATTTCACAGTGTCAAAAACGCTGTTTTGACAAAAATGTCCGAATTTTATGAAAAAACTGACTTTTGACGCATTTACAACCACAAATCATCATGGGCATCAAACTTGCAGTTGTATTTCACCGAAATTGTGAAATGGTCGGTTGTCGCCGTTGATTCTCACAGTTTCGCTTTCAGACGGTCAAAAGCGCTGATTTGAGGAAAACGTCATATTTTTCCGAAAAAAACACATTTTCGATCGTTTTTCAATAACAATCTGCCATTGCATCGGAAACAAAATCGTGTTTTTGTGAAATCGTGAAATGGTCGTTTGTCGTCGTTAAGTCTAACGATTTCGATTTCAGAGGGTCAAAAATGCTGTTTTGACAAAAATGACCGAATTTTATGGAAAAAACAGACTTTTGACGCATTTACAACGACAAAATATCATGGGCATCGAACTTGCAGTTGTATTTCACAAAAATCGTGAAATGGTCGTTTGTCGTCGTTGATTCTCACATTTTCGTTTTCAGACGGTCAAAAACGCTGATTTGACGAAAACGTCATATTTTTCCGAAAAAAACACATTTTCGATCGGTTCCCAATGACAATCTGCCAGTGTATCGAAACAAAGTCGTGTTTTTATGAAATCGTGAAATGGTCGTTTGTCGTCGTTGATTCACACGATTTCGATTTCACAGTGTCAAAAACGCTGTTTTGACAAAAATTTCCGAATTTTATGAGAAAACTGACTTTTGACGCATTTACAACGACAAATCATCATGGGCATCGAACTTGCAGTTGTATTTCACAGAAATCGTGAAATGGTCGTTTGTCGTCGTTGATTCACACGATTTCGATTTCACAGTGTCAAAAACGCTGTTTTGACAAAAATTTCCGAATTTTATGAAAAAACTGACTTTTGACGCATTTACAACGACAAATCATCATGGGCATCGAACTTGCAGTTGTATTTCACCGAAATTGTGAAATGGTCGTTTGTCGCCGTTGATTCTCACAGTTTCGCTTTCAGACAGTCAGAAGCGCTGATTTGACGAAAATGTCATATTTTTCCGAAAAAACACATTTGCGATCGGTTCTCAATGACAATCTGCCATTGTATCGGAAACAAAGTCGTTTTTTTGTGAAATCGTGAAATGGTCGTTTGTCGTCGTTGAGTCTAACGATTTCGATTTCACAGTGTCAATAACGCTGTTTTGACAAAAATTTCCGAATTTTATGAAAAAACAGACTTTTGACGCATTTACAACGACAAATCATTATCGGCATCAGACTTACCGTTGAATTTCAGTAAAATCGTAAAATGGTCGTTTGTCGATGTTGATTCTCATAGTTTCGCTTTCAGACGGTCAAAAACGCTGATTTGACGAAAACGTCATATTTTTCCGAAAAAAACACATTTTCGATCGGTTCTCAATGACAATCTGCCAGTGTATCGAAACAAAGTCGTGTTTTTGTGAAATCGTGAAATGGTCGTTTGTCGACGTTGATTCTCATAGTTTCGCTTTCAGATGGTCAAAAACGCTGATTTGACGATAACGTCATATTTTTCCGAAAAAAACACATTTTCGATCGGTTCTCAATGACAATCTGCCAGTGTATCGAAACAAAGTCGTGTTTTTGTGAAATGGTCGTTTGTCGTCGTTGATTCACACGATTTCGATTTCACAGTGTCAAAAACGCTGTTTTGACAAAAAATTCCGAATTTTATGAAAAAACTGACTTTTGACGCATTTACAACGACAAATCATCATGGGCATCGAACTTGCAGTTGTATTTCACCGAAATTGTAAATGGTCGTTTGTAGCCGTTGATTCTCACAGTTTCGCTTTCAGACGGTCAGAAGCGCTGATTTGACGAAAATGTCATATTTTTCCGAAAAAACACATTTTCGATCGTTTTTCAATAACAATCTGCCATTGCATCGGAAACAAAATCGTGTTTTTGTGAAATCCTGAAATGGTCGTTTGTCGTCGTTAAGTCTAACGATTTCGATTTCAGAGGGTCAAAAATGCTGTTTTGACAAAAATGACCGAATTTTATGGAAAAAACAGACTTTTGACGCATTCCGAACAACAAATCATCATCGGCATCAGACTTAACGTTAAATTTCATTAAAATCGTAAAATGGTCGTTTGTCGTCGTTGATTCTCACATTTTCGTTTTCAGACGGTCAAAAACACTGATTTGACGAAAACGTCATATTTTTCGAAAAAAACACATTTTCGATCGGTTCTCAATGACAATCTGCCAATGTATCGGAAACAAAGTCGTGTTTTTATGAAATCGTGAAATGGTCGTTTGTCGTCGTTTAGTCTAACGATTTCGATTTCACAGCGTCAAAAATACTGTTTTGACAAAAATGACCGAATTTTATGGAAAAAACAGACTTTTGACACATTTACAACGACAAATCATCATCGGCATCAGACTTACCGTTGAATTTCAGTAAAATCGTGAAATGGTCGTTTGTCGTCGTTGATTCACACGATTTCGATTTCACAGTGTCAAAAACGCTGTTTTGACAAAAATTTCCGAATTTTATGAAAAAACTGACTTTTGACGCATTTACGACAAATCGTCATGGGCATCAGACTTACCGTTAAATTTCATTAAATTCGTAAAATGGTCGTTTGTCGTCGTTGATTCTCACATTTTCGTTTTCAGACGGTCAAAAACGCTGATTTGACGAAAACGTCATATTTTTCCGAAAAAAACACATTTTCGATCGGTTCCCAATGACAATCTGCCAGTGTATCGAAACAAAGTCGTTTTTTTGCGAAATCGTGAAATGATCATTTGTCGTCGTTTATTCACACGATTTCGATTTCACAGTGTCAAAAACGCTGTTTTGACAAAAATGTCCGAATTTTATGAAAAAACTGACTTTTGACGCATTTACAACCACAAATCATCATGGGCATCAAACTTGCAGTTGTATTTCACCGAAATTGTGAAATGGTCGGTTGTCGCCGTTGATTCTCACAGTTTCGCTTTCAGACGGTCAAAAGCGCTGATTTGAGGAAAACGTCATATTTTTCCGAAAAAAACACATTTTCGACCGTTTTTCAATAACAATCTGCCATTGCATCGGAAACAAAATCGTGTTTTTGTGAAATCGTGAAATGGTCGTTTGTCGTCGTTAAGTCTAACGATTTCGATTTCAGAGGGTCAAAAATGCTGTTTTGACAAAAATGACCGAATTTTATGGAAAAAACAGACTTTTGACGCATTCCGAACAACAAATGATCATCGGCATCAGACTTAACGTTAAATTTCATTAAAATCGTAAAATGGTCGTTTGTCGTCGTTGATTCTCACATTTTCGTTTTCAGACGGTCAAAAACGCTGATTTGACGAAAACGTCATATTTTTCCGAAAAAAACACATTTTCGATCGGTTCTCAATGACAATCTGCCAATGTATCGGAAACAAAGTCGTGTTTTTGTGAAATCGTGAAATGGTCATTTGTCGTCGTTTATTCACACGATTTCGATTTCACAGTGTCAATAACGCTGTTTTGACAAAAATTTCCGAATTTTATGAAAAAACTGACTTTTGACGCATTTACAACGACAAATCATGATGGGCATCGAACTTGCAGTTGTATTTCACCGAAATTGTGAAACGGTCGTTTGTCGCCGTTGATTCTCACAGTTTCGCTTTCAGACGGTCAGAAGCGCTGATTTGATGAAAATGTCACATTTTTCCGAAAAAACACATTTGCGATCGGTTCTCAATGACAATCTGCCATTGTATCGGAAACCAAGTCGTTTTTTTGCAAAATCGTGAAATGTTCGTTTGTCGACGTTGTGTCTAACGATTTCGATTTCAGAGGGTCAAAAAGGCTGTTTTGACAAAAATGTCCGAATTTTATGAAAAAACTGACTTTTGACGCATTTACAACCACAAATCATCATGGGCATCAAACTTGCAGTTGTATTTCACCGAAATTGTGAAATGGTCGGTTGTCGCCGTTGATTCTCACAGTTTCGCTTTCAGACGGTCAAAAGCGCTGATTTGAGGAAAACGTCATATTTTTCCGAAAAAAACACATTTTCGATCGTTTTTCAATAACAATCTGCCATTGCATCGGAAACAAAATCGTGTTTTTGTGAAATCGTGAAATGGTCGTTTGTCGTCGTTAAGTCTAACGATTTCGATTTCAGAGGGTCAAAAATGCTGTTTTGACAAAAATGACCGAATTTTATGGATAAAACAGACTTTTGACGCATTCCGAACAACAAATCATCATCGGCATCAGACTTAACGTTAAATTTCATTAAAATCGTAAAATGGTCGTTTGTCGTCGTTGATTCTCACATTTTCGTTTTCAGACGGTCAAAAACGCTGATTTGACGAAAACGTCATATTTTTCCGAAAAAAACACATTTTCGATCGGTTCCCAATGACAATCTGCCAGTGTATCGAAACAAAGTCGTTTTTTTGCGAAATCGTGAAATGATCATTTGTCGTCGTTTATTCACACGATTTCGATTTCACAGTGTCAAAAACGCTGTTTTGACAAAAATGTCCGAATTTTATGAAAAAACTGACTTTTGACGCATTTACAACCACAAATCATCATGGGCA